>OY759247.1:1595312-3995312 GCA_963662185.1 Eilema griseolum | reverse complement strand
CGCTCCCAGGAGTTTTAACGCAGTCCACATAAACGCTCAAAGCATTCCGGCCCACTTCCCAGCAATACTGGCAACCTTTGGCTGAACAAATATACACGTTATTCTTATTTCAGAGTCGTGGCTGCATACATGCTGGCTTTAATCTTATCAGGAATGATCGCGCAGTTGGTAAGGGTGGTGGTGTGGCCATTTATCTACGGACGCACATACCTTTCACTGTAATTCACAGCTACCTGTCACTGGGGAACATCTCTTCCTGGAAATTGAACTCCTTCACTCTAAAACTCTGCTAGGTGTTTTCTACTGTCCTTCATCTAAAATTAACTATTTCCCTTCGTTTGAACTCATCTTAGAAAGCTTAGTACCTTTGTACAGTCAGAGCATAATCATGGGGGATTTCAACACCTGCTTGTTGAAAAACGACTCTCGTTCTTGCACTCGATAATTCGATCTAACAACTTGTCTATTCTCTCTACTGACACTACTCATCATTCCCCAGGTTGTGCACCTTCTTTACTTGATCTCATCATTGTCTCTTCCCCTAATCGTATTGTGAAGCACGGTAAACGCACCGCTACTCAGTTTTCCTATCATGACTTACTATATCTCTCTTATCGACTTCGCCCGCCTAAATCTAAACCTAAAGTCCTCTCGCACCGCAATTTTCGTGACATGGACCTCGGTTCCCTGCGCGGGGATGCTAGTGCCATTGATTGGAGTTCACTTCTTGACTCAAATTGCATGAATGAAAAGGTTCAATTGTTCACAAGCAACCTGATTCAGTTGTATGATCTGCACGTGCCTGTACGAAATATCAAGGTAAAACATTTACCATCGCCCTGGCTAACTGATGAAATAAAAAGATTTATATCTAAAAAAGCAGCAGTCAAGTCTAGGTACAAAAGTCGCCCTACTGAATTAAATAGAGAGAAATACGTAGCGATTAGAAATCGGTGCGGTAAGGTGTGTAGGAATGCTCAACGCCAACATTTCCATAACTCTGTCCAGAATGGTGATCCAGCTCATGTCTGGAAGTTTCTACGATCGTTGGGAGTCGGTAAGTCACAAAGTCAAAACACCATTTCAAAAAATGACCATTTAAATTCCCCTAATCAACACTTCTCTGCCCCGTCAACAATTGACGCGGCTACTAAACTAAATACTCTATGAGTTATATGGATAAATCGTATACCGTCCAAGCTGTCCGATTGCGGAATGCCTTACCTGTAACCATAAGACGTGCGCAATCTTTGCCCGTTTTCAAAAACTAGTTACAGCCTACGACTTACAGGAACAATAGCTTAGCCTTTAGACTATTTATACTGTCGATTGATGGCACTTGGCGGAATTTGTTGTTACACATATTGATAACTCACTTGTACTTTTCCACATTACTTTATTACTTATTACACCTGACTGGTTTCGCTAATACTGTTTATTTCACTTTATTTGGTTTAATTTTAATTTTAATCTGACATTATTCACATTTGACATTATTTAATTTTCAATCCGATATTATTATTTCAACTTTTATAAGTATTTCTTATAATTTTATATAATTGTTTAATTGACATTATAACTTAAATACATAATAGTAATAATTCATAAATAAAAAATATCTTTAGGACCATATATATTTGCTTCCCTAAATTTTGGGCAAAATTTATACTGGTATACATAATTTTACAACTACCCACATGTGAAATATGTTTGAGTGTCGCAATGTTTCTACAGGAATGTTCTTAAATGTCATTATAAACCTTTGAGGATGCCGTAAGGCGAAACCGGTCAGGTGTAATCTATACTATAATATTATAAAGAGGAAAGATTTGTATTTTTGTATGTAACGAATAAACTCAAAAGTACTGGTCCGATTTTAATAATTCTTTTTTCATTAGAAAGCTACATTCTTCGTGAGTAACATAAGCTACTTTTTATCCCGATATTCCCATGGGATCAGGATTTACGCGGATGAAACCGCGGTGCTAGTAAGTAACAAAGTAATGTGGAAAAGTACAAGTGAGTTATCAATATGTGCTATTACCTTTATCTTCTTTTTCTATATCTCCTTTATTTATGTCCACGCTGATTTTAGTATAATGTGTATAGTATATTAGGTACCTTATAGTAGGTACCGTTGCATTTAAACTGTTTATGTATGTGTAGTAAGTATGTATGTGTGTGTATGTATATGTATATATATGTGTATGTGTGTATATATATATAGTATTATGCATTAACTGTATAATATATCTGAATGTAAGTAATTTAAATATAATTCTAGGACAATAGATAGGGGAGATCTCTAGCAACTTAATCTTAGGGACAAAGGAAAAGTCTATGTACCTGAATATTATTCATCAAAATATTCAAGGTATTTCTGGCAAAGAGTTAGAACTAGAATTGTTTTTAAATGAAACATGAATTATTAGTTAACATTGATAAGTATAAAATCAATAGTTCGTTTACTAGAGTTTCTGCTATAAGAGGTGGGTCACTCATTTTAATTAATGACAAATTAAAATCTAAAGAGAGAAAAGATATAGTAGCACTCTCGAGTGAGCGAAATATTGAACTATCATGTGCAGAGCTTGACCAACATATTGTTATTAGCGTTTATAGACCTTCTGGAGATTGCTACCTTTTTGAGTCTATTATGGAAGAAACCTTAAAAAAAGTATGTAAATGTAAGAAGTCGGTAGTTGTATGTGGCGATTTTAATATTGATATTCTCGAAAACTCCCAGAACGCGTTAAGGTTCCTCAATCTTTTCAAGTCTTTTAATTTACAAAATCTGTTTTTTGAACCAACTCGCATCACATCCACAACAGCTACCTGCTTGGATAATATTTTTTCTGATAACAATGTAAATGAGAAATCTTTAATTAATTTTATAAAGTCAGATCATACAGGTCAGTTAGCTAGATTTGAACACCAACATGTTTCATTACCAAAAATTAGTAAAATTTAAAGAAAATATTAACAACAAAATACCTCTTTTGGAATTAAATAATAATGAAAGCCCGGATGTTCTTTAATAACATTTTCACTAAAAAAAACAATAAACACTAATCAATTCAAAATTAAATTTAGTGTATGGGCTCACGGAATCTTTAAAAATAGAAAAAAATTGTATGAATTATATGAGACAAAGGCATGTACAAATGAGCCACAAGTAATCAAACACATTAAAAAATACTCGAAACTGTTTAAGAAAGTCTGTTCAATAGCCAAATCTAATTATATTCGAGCCAAAATAGAAAAAATCTAATAATAAAGTAAAGGCAACATGGAATGTTATTTACAAAGAAACCTGTAAGACAAGGTCACGTGATCGTTCCTTCGAGTTAGAAATAGATGGTAAACACATTAATACTGACGCTGCAGTGGCTATTGTATTTGAATCTTTTTTCACAAATATTCCAATTATCACTACAAATATATTAAATTCTTCAAAAAATATAGCTGCTTCTCTTCTTAAATCTAGTGTTGATAAATGTAGTACTAACTTTGATTTTCAGTATATTGATTTTATTACTATACTTAAAACTTTTAAACAACTAAATTTAAAAAAGACTGAGGATCTTTGGGGCATTTCAATCAATATAATACAATCAGTAATGCCCGCTATCGCGTCTTACCTGGCATTCATTTTCAATAAATGTATAGATGAAAACCAATTTCCTAACCTTATGAAGTACAGTAAAATCATCCCGTTATTCAAAGCAGGGAACAAAAGTGATCCCTCAAATGTTAGACCCATCTCCATACTTCCAGCTCTAAGTAAAATTTTTGAAAAAATAATATTTAATCAACTGCTTTCACATTTTACAGAAAATAATTTACTTCATGATAAACAGTTTGGTTTCACTAAAGGTAGAAACACGACAGATGCAGGAGTTGCACTTGTCAAACATATATTTGATGCATGGGAGAAGAAGCAGGATGCCATTGGTATTTTTTGTGATCTATCAAAAGCTTTTGATTGTGTTGATCATGAGACGTTGTTACTAAAATTAGAATATTGTGGTGTTTCAAGCGCCTCACTTAGATTACTTACGTCTTACCTCACTACAGAATTCAAAAAGTTAATGTTAATGGCACTAAATCTTCTGGTGCCCCATTAGTTATGGGAGTACCCCAGGACTCGATTTTAGGACCCCTTCTATTCTTGATATTTGTTAATGATCTTCCTTACTTCGCTACAAATCTTTGTGAAATTGTATTATTTGCTGATGACACATCATTCATTATTATTAATATTTATTATTATCAATAACATTAATTTTTAAGACTGAGAGACATAAAGTAATACTTGACGAAGTGAATAATACCCTTTCTGATATATTGCATTGGTTTACAAGTAACAACTTGCTGCTCAATGCGAAGAAAACTAAATGTGTAAAGTTTAATATGCCTAATGTAAGACAGACAGATATTAATATCAAAATGAATGATGAATCTGTCAATACCACAGTTTTTCTTGGAATAACTCTAGATAGTAAACTGCAATGGGGTTCTCATATCACAGCCTTGGCAGGAAGACTTAGCTCAGCTACCTGTGCGGTTAGAAAGATAAGGTCACTGACTGATGAGGAAACTGCACGATTAGTTAATTTTAGCTACTTCCATAGCGTTATGTCATACGGTCTGCTGCTGTGGGGCTCAGCTGCTGATATTGAGACTATATTTGTACTACCTCAGACCCGTGACTCACTGAAAGAAGTTTTCAAAGAAATTAATATTTTAACAATTGCTTCTCAATACATTTATGATAATATCTTATATGTACGAAAAAACCTAAATATTTTCGAAAAACTATCTGATGTACACCATTTTAATACGAGAAACAAAAATAAACTAGTTGTACCAAAACTTAGGCTTCACAAGGTTGGTGATTCATTTGTAGGCAGCTGTATAAAAATATTTAATAAAATTCATTAGGATTTGATTAATATGCCAATAAATAAATTTAAAATAGAAGTGAAAAAAACTTTAATGAGAAAAGGTTACTATAAAGTGGATGAGTATCTTAATGATGTTAATGCGTGGTCAACATAAGTCTCTTGCTTGCTCGCACAAAATAAATTGTAATCTAAAGCAAATTTAAAAAAGAAAAATAATCTAGTTCTAATATAGTTCGCTGAGTTTCTTGCTGGTATCTTCTCAGTAGAACTAACCTACCGGACCAGCGAAAGAATCATTTTCCAATTATTTATTTTTAAATTATTAATATTTTTCTATTATTTCTTGACATATCCAATTGTAAAATTTTGACGTCCAAATGTGCTCTTTGTGTGCCTCAACTGAATAAATGAAATTGATTCTTTGATTCTTGAATGGAATAAAGTAAATCGTATATAATATTATGAACACCGGAAACTGCCCACTATGTTTATCTATTTATCTATCTCACTCCATCCCATGGTTGCCTGGCCTGGTAGAGATTGCCTAGTGCAATAAGGCCGCCACTTGTAATGCCACAAATATATACCTATTGTATTTTTTCCTGTATCCCTTCTTTGTGTACATGCAATAAAGAGATTTATTATTATTGACAAACTATCCTAAAGTTTCACTTGTACCTCGTTTCTAAATTGCTAAATATGGTCTAAATATTTATTGCGCCAAATAACTTCTGGGGAATCTATTAATGCACTTCTTCATCGTAATATTTCAATTACAATTTATATGTTGTATCTGTAAGTCCCTAAATTGCAGAGTATGATACTAATGGTAACACTCGATATTTCAGATGTTTGTTATATCATGTTTTCCTATTATTCTTCCTACTAATTATTTCTCCTATTCCTCCTAATAAATGTCATTAAACAAGTCTAAAATAAATGAATTAAGTAATAATTAAACCTTTATCTAACCTTATTCGTTTTGAGCATTGAGTATTTTCTAACATATTGTAATATAGAGGTAATGATTTTTGCGTAACAAAGAGAAAGGTGCATGCGGGTACCACGTGGCGCTGCAGTCGGATTTGCTTCAGTGTTAAAAATGTTTACAACCCCTGAATAACCGGGCCAAACCAGTCGCAAGGTCAACTCGGTCAACAACCTTTATTCTCAAGCTATTTGGCACAACCTATAGGCAGGACAACTCTAGTACCCTGATCGACTTTCAGCGGCCTCCCCTAATTATCAGCTTTTTGTTCCTCAGGCACGGGAAACATTGAAGCCGTACTTGCCTGACGGAATACCGTTGCACTTCGTCGCTGCTATGATAGCTGGCATCATCACCTCATTCTGTTCGATACCGTTCGACATTGTGAAAACTAGGTGAACCTACAATCTTAAGTTCAGTACCCCTAGCTCCAATAACTATCGTAATCGTATCGAGAGAACGAAGCATTGCGATTGGCCGGCTCTCTTCTTTGAACTTGAGTGTGTGTGTGTGTGTGTGTCCGTTCTCTCGATAAGTTTACGATACGATTAAGATAGTTTTTCGTGCTATGGGCACAGTACCCCTAGCACGTAAAACTATTACATACACACGCACACGCACACGCACATGCACACGCAGACGCACACGCACACGCACACGCACACGCACACGCACACGCACACGCACACGCACACGCACACGCACACGCTCACCCACACGCACACGCACACGCACTCGCACACGCACACGCACACGCACACGCACACGCATACGCACTCGCACACGCACACTCGCACGCACACGCACACGCACACGCACACGCACACGTTCACGCACACGCACACGCAACGCACACGCACATGCACGCACACGCACACGTACACGCTCACGCACACGCAACGCACACGCATATGCACGCACACGCACACGCACACGCACACGCACACGCACACGCACACGCACACGCACACGCACACGCACACGCACACGCACACGCACACGCACACGCACACGCACACGCACACGCACACGCACACGCACACACGCACACGCACACGCACACACGCAAACGCACACGCACACGCACACGCACACGCGCACACGCGCTCAGACGAGCGCACGCATGCATGCAAGCACAAACACACAAAGTAGGTAGGCAGACGACTGACACAATTGTCTGCATTTCAGAGTACAGGATTCAGGCGGAAAACTCGGTCAACTGGCAGTGTTTACGAACATCATAAAGAATGAGGGAATCCTAGCACTGTGGAGTGGCTTCCTTCCCACTTGCGGGAAGATGGGACCTCACACTGTATTCTGTTTCATCTTCCTCGAACAGCTCAACGCGTTGTATTTGAAATACAGTTAGATCTAGTGTGTTTCTATTATAGATTTGCAAGGTAAGATATCAATTCATAAAAATATTTTTTATACAATCTTGTAGAATAAGATCCCAGGGCCCTATGGGAGACGGCCTCGCATAGCCTAACTTGACCTCTCATATAGAAAACGATAAGCAAAAACATAACATAGTAGGGACGATTTGTATGCCTCACCCCCTATTATGTGGGACAGAATTCAATTATTCACCTCTGCCTAACCCTCCGGGGATAAAGGCATGATTATATGGCGTATGTATGTACCTATAATATGGTTATACTTACTTTTTTATACACTAGGAGGAAGGACACGGCGGATTTTCCGCCCAATTGAGCAGTCCCACTGGGGATGTACCTCCGCCCTACAGAACCGCGGCAATAATAACTTCTTCTGATTCATAATGAGTAAGGTAACCAGAGCTCACTGGAGAATTTGTGCTGTCAGTGTTGTCAGACCAAAAGCTGTTCTGCTTTGTCTTTTACACTGATGGCACAGAAACTCTGTATTTACAGGGTTGGCAGCGCGACTGTTACTCCTCTGGTGTTACAAACGTCCATAGGCCACGGTAACCACTTTCCATCAGGTGGGCCGTGTGCTTGTCTGCCACCTAAGTGGTATAAAAAAAGAAAAAGAACCATTTACTTAAAGTCTAACTTTTTATTAGCTGCAGTAAAATGACGTTTTGTGGGTTGCCGGTTTTTGAAGAAAAATAAATAGGGATGTAGCTAAATGAGTGAATCATAAATGAATGAACAGTTTGGTTTTGTGTTTGAGATTTAATATTAAGTTGTAATGTATTTTTTTATTCTATTATTGTTACTATACTAGAGGATTGATCTTTTTTATTGGAAGTATAGGGAGGTACATTTAAAATGAAACAAAAATGCCATAATAATGTACTTTAATCAATCTTTTTCGGAATTACTGTCACTGTCGCTTTCGGTAACACTAATAATAAATCTATCTGTCACTTCATCTATAATATGATCGAGGTGGCACATTTTGTCTTCCACTTTTATAGTGTGAGACACACAGTCACTCCACTTAGCCGGTGTCACTTTGTTTATACCTTCTTGAAATAAATTTTTAACTTCTTGCATTTTATACGTCTTATTATTATTTGCAACGTGACCCTTTACCTGCGCCCATACCAACTCAATGGGGTTCAGCTCACAGTGATAAGGGGGCAATCTTAAAACTGTGATGCCTTTATGTGCAGCCATCTCGTCTACGGCATATTTCTCAGTAAGATTTTGCTGTATCACAATATCTATTAGAGTGGCCTTTACCATATTTGGTTCAAATACAATATTTTTATTAGTCAGCCACTCTTGAATTCGTGGTTTTGTCCACGACATCTTCGGGATTGTTTGGATCTTCCTAGAGTGATAGGGCGCATTGTCCATTACGACTACTGCATTTGGTTTGAGTTTGGGTAGAATACCGCGGAACCAATCCTCGAAACACTCTGCATTCATCTCGTCATGGTAGTCTTCTGTACCTTTCTTTGCTTCAAACATAAGTCCGTCGTCCAGGAAGCCTTCTTCTCCGCCTATGTGACTAATTATTAGTCGTTTTCCCTTTCCTGTGGGATTTTTTAATCCCGTAGTCAGGCCGTCTAAAAATGCCTGTCGAGAAGAGGTAATGCTTCCATCAATCCAGGCTTTTTTTGTAGTATGACCTGAAAAGAACAAGAAAAATCATAAGTTTCGATAGCAAAACAAAAATGGTACAAATATAAGAAACTAAGAGTTGACACTTAAACTTTTTAGTTTGGTGAGATATTATTTGTAATATTATTATGTAACCATTATTTGTAAATAAATAAATAAAAAAAATAAAAAATCACGTACCAGCATTGACCCAGGTCTCGTCTTGATAATATATTATATATTTTCCCTCCCTGCGATATTGTTTAATTAAACGCAGGTAGCGCTGGCGCCATGATATGATATCTTGTCTATCAATAAGCACACTCTTGCGTGATCGAGTAACGAATTCGAAATTGAGATGTTTCATAATTTTTCTCAGTGTCTCTTTCGAGAAGTTGGGCAATCCTGGTTCATCATTTACAACTTGCAGCACCTAAAAAATAATATAGTTATTACCTAATTAGTTAATATTACACATGGGATAGGAGAAAACATACATAACGTTTAATAAAAAGATGAGTGACGACATGTAAACTAACCTTTGCGATGGTGGGTATTTCATTTCTATGAAAGAACTGATGTACAATTCGTCTAATTGCAGTGAATTATCAAGTTTATCTTTAAAGGTAAGTTTTGGGCCAGTTTTTTCGGGAGGTTTTGGTGATTCGCTGTCGTTCTCCTTGTGCTCCTTTAAAACAGAATAAACAGTGCGGACGGATATTCCCAAGACTTCAGCCACCTTGTCAACGCATTCACTTGTTTTTGGTAATTCAATGTTTGGTTCTGAACATTTCACTTCAAACACATATTTGTAAACGTTTCTGACCCAAAGTTTTTCTGTTGCACTTAGAGCTACACGTGGCCTCTTTTTCTTAGGAGATAAAAACGTGTCTCCATCTTGCGATGTGCCCGGCAGAGCATCCATGTCTTTGATGTATCAAACAAAAAAAACTAAAACTATTAACGAAAACAGGCAATGAAAAACAAACACAACGTAACATAAACTTAACAATAATGATAACAAAAACAACGCGCAGTGGGCAAATCAAAATTATTCGTGTACTCAAAACAGAAGTTAGAAGCCGAATGAGCGAATGACAACCGAAACAAAATGGCGGCCAAGCGTCATCGTAGCACCATAACCAAAAATCAGTACTACCAACTTGAGAGAGCGGTTGCTTGAGTGTTATCTTGCTTAATGCGTAAAAGAATCAACGTTTATACAGCCTTTTATTTACATTAATATTAAATAGAATTTAGCATGATCATTATGAGGCAAATTATGGAACGATTAGATATTCCGTAAACTTTTGTGAACTGAATCACATCACTATTGAGATTAAGCTGTCAACATTATTTTACGGAATGACATTTAGAAACGTCATTTTACTGCAGCTAATAAAAAGTTAGACTTTAGGTGTCGGACGAGCATAAACTACCTACCTACCTGAAGTGGAAAGTGGTTACCGTGTCTTATGTAAGTGTGCAATGCTAGGGCCATCACACTGCAAGAACCTTCTAACGCCCTTCTTACTCCTCATTTTCACCTAAGTATAAAGCAATCAATCGTGAGGATGGGTTTCAACTGCCGAACGTCTGGCATCCAGTGGTCCGTCTTTGCAAAAACAACCGGGAACAAGCTAAAACAAAATCGCGAGTGGATACAGTGAGCATCGTATGTCGTGAACGTGATCGAGATCGGGTTCGAGTTTGTAGTGAGAGTGAAACTAGTGGTAGTGCAGATACGCGTAGTAAAAGAACTCGAAAGAGGGTAGATCGATATAATTACTCCTAGAACAAACTTTTCACCGCCACTACTCTGCAGTTCCTCCGTGAACATGGTGCTTGCAACAGCGCCGAAATATCGGAAACTCAAAACAATGAAACATGGTAAATATCCCGATTATTTTGATACTGATGTGAGTGACCATGATAGTTTAAACACCTATATTGTTGGCTATGCATACTTTGTGAACGAAAAAGTGTCTGTGACAGTCTTAATAGATGTTTGTAAGCAGGGCGGTCATTCCACAGCTTCGGCGTGCTCGAAGTAAAGCCTCTTTCCTCAACCTCACTGTGCACCGTTTTCGGTTGCAACATGTGGAGATGAATAGTGAATACCTACTGCTTTTAAACGCCGTTTTTGTTGTTAGTTTACACTTGTTACCTTTCTTACGAAATATCAACATTAAACTAACTGACGCGTGGTTCCCGGCAGAGTAAAATTTGGACCACCCCATCTCTTCCCATGCGGTTTCATACAAGGCGACTAAGGGGTAGGGCTGTTTAACATCAGACAGAAATATATAGTTTAGACTCAGCCTCAGATCAGGTTTGAGTTAACAATACTGCCCGTAAGACGGTAATAGCCTCACCCCCTATTTTGTGGGACAGAATTCAATTATTCACCTCTGCCTAACCCGCCGGGGATAAAGGCATGATTATATGGGGTATGTATGTATGTATTATGACGGCCTTTGTGGCGTACCGGTAGAACGTTCGACTGCTACGCTAAGGGCGCGGGTTCGATTCTCGCTCAGTGCAAATATTTGTATGTATGAATATGTATATTTGCATTGGTCTGGGTGTTTTATATATAATATGTATGTATTTACAAAAAAAAAGTATCTAAGTATGTTTATCCGCATTCTAGATTCCATAACACAAGCCAGTTAAGCTATGCTTACCATGGCTCTAGACTAGATAGTGATGTGTAGAATGTTGTGAAATATTTATTTATTTTATTATTTATGTATGTATGTATGTAAATTGAAACTGCATTCATGCTTAAGTATATTTTTTCTTTCAGGACACAGTAGCGAAGCAACAATGCCGTGATGATCTTCACAAAATAAAGGAGGGAGATTCTAGAGTTGAGAATCGGCCAGTGACTGTTTTTAATCAAAAATGAGCTCTAAAACTTAAGACATATTTTAACCATGACTCCGTTTTGTATATTTAAACAGTTTTCTACAAGGATTTACTATCTGGAATTTGCAAATCTGTATTGTTTTACATTTATATTTGAGTACTTATATTGTTTGTAATTGAAAAATGTTAGTTTGTAACCGGATCCACAAGGAGCGAGCAGTGACGTGAGACATTTCCCGCAAGGAAACTGTCCACGAACGACCAATGAAGGCTCGCACACTTTCATATACTGAGCAGCCTCGCGCGGCAAATGCCTCGCGAGGCTGCGCACTCTGTGTGGACCTGAATGATGAATTTTGTTAGTGAATAAAAGTGTTAGTTAGATGTAGAATAGGCGTGTATACTCTCATTGTTTATGAGTATTTATACCTAAATTAAATTATACACAGTATCAACGTGTTATTATTATTTGAAGTAGAACCTATGAAGCTTAAATATTTTTGTAATCGCTGAATTGAATTATAAGAATTAAATAGTTATCTGCGGGTCTAGAAAAGGTCACTTTGATGGAATCGGATTAAGATAATAATATGAGTCATATTGAAAATCGTAAAAAGTTCACACGCTGATATGAACTGCGCTCAAATCTAATTTCGCAATTCAAATAGTTGACAGTTTTGTATGGAAACCGTAAAATGGTTAACAAACTATGAATTGCTTTGATGTCAGTTAGCAGATTCGAAAGCAGCAACATCTTCAATTCCTTTTGCTTATTTCTTAATAAATATGCTATAATATAAAGAAGAAAAAAAAGAAATAACGTTTTGTATTATGTTTTATCCACAAATTGACCATTATTACTTAACATAAACCATTATTTATATGAGCTGGGCTACAGCACCATCTAGCGAAAAAAAGAGTAATTCCTGTACATCACAGATAACATGATACTAAACACAAGCTGCTGACGCTAACAGATAATGGCAACACTTATACTTTGCTTTCGTTCTTATAAATTTTGTTTCCGACAATTCTATGGCGGGTAATTGATCATTCATCGTTTTATTGTTTAATAACACATATTCTACAAATTAACATAGGTACATAGTTTGTAAAAACACTACAGAAAAAAAAACTCGTAACAACGCGATTCTTATTTTTGGCATGCGGCAACATTTAAACGAAATTAGAATCTGCTTGGTAAGCGAATTGTTGAAATGCTGCTAGGATAAGTGATCATTTTACGAATTTTAAAGGAATCTATCGAGATCTACTGGCAATTCATGAAGTTACTCGTTTTTGGCGGCATCGCACAATGTGGCGGTTTTAGACCCGCTGTAGTGACAATAAATTGTCAAACTCGTGTTGCACTATCAGACTTAAAAGGTTGAATTTATAGCTAGTTCAGCAACGCTTATTTCCATACTCCATGGGCAGGGATTAGACACTCAATAAATATCGCGATATTCTCAATCCTATCAGTACATACTGATTTGTACCTTTATTGGTACTGTTTTCACAATATTGCATATTGATAAGACGCGTGGTTCCCGGTAGAATTTGGACCACCCTATCTCTTCCCATGCGGTGTCGTACAAGGCGACTATGGGATAGGGCTGTTTAACATCAGACGGATATTTACAATGCAGACTCTTACCCAAATGCATGGCTTGAGTCAACAATAGTGCACGAAAGACGGCAATAGGCCTCCTCCCTATTACGTGGGACCGAATACAATGATTGGTGAAATGTGGTAACACCCAATGGTTTTTTTTCTAATAATGAGTTCATAATCTGTTCGTGGAGGCGATTCGCGTATGGCAGTCACTCCACGAGCAAGATGGGGACACCGTGGTCTGACACCGTAGCGTGAGAAATATACCAGTGGCAATCTCACCCTATATAACTGATGACCCTTGATGGCGTGCGGTTGTAGTCGGCTCGAGTACGACATAACTTCCCCGGCTGGACTCGGGTGGGCGTGGGTATATGTGAGGATTTCCATACTCTAAAAAAAATCCAAAATTTGTTTACCAGCATTTATTGACAAGATATAACATAATATACCCCAACTCCCTATAGCCTAAGCAGTATCATTTACATAAATATATTCAACGAAAAGATAATAAATACAAAAAAGATCAAAAACTTATCACAATGCCAAATTAATGCGATTCTCAAGTTCATTATCGACACTAGTATAGTGAAAATAGTCGAAACTGGATATAACGCCTTATAAATAAGGACGTTATATCCAATAGTTGTTATAACCGATATAATAATAATACATTTTATCTAATCTCCATTGATATTTAATGTTAAAGACTTTCTTTTTAGTGACGTATAAACGCACTGTCAAAATCAACTCACAATGATACGTACGAAATAGGCCTTTCTTGCCCGTGATACTACCATTCATACTACCAGTAGTAACACCGGTAATTAGTTTACCCGTGGTACTACTGCAGTTGAAAGTAATAACAACAGCAAAAAAAAATTACCAGTGTTACTACCGTAATAATAATAATAACAAAGTAACTACTTATATCGTCGTTACTTTTTATTTAAATGAAATTTAAGTACTTTTTTTATAACTAAATTAAGACTTCACTTGAACAAGAAAACAACATAATTAAAGACTACACTTGAACGTATTTTATGAACGTATTTTATGAACATTTCAACAGAAAAGTGTTCACTTTCGGTTTTTATATACTATGTTTTTATGTCTATGTCATTTATTAAGAAGTAGGTGTAATACCTACACAAAGTATCTATTTATTATATTTGCAACTAGCTGACCCGGTATAAGTAGTTACTTTGTTATTATTATTATTATTACGGTAGTAACACGGGTAATTTTTTTTTGCTGTTGTTATTACTTTCAACTGCAGTAGTACCACGGGTAAACTAATTACCGGTGTTACTACTGGTAGTATGAATGGTAGTATCACGGGCAAGAAAGGGAAATAGGTATGTCGCTTCTATGTTTGCTTGATATTATTTATGTTTATTTGATGTTATTTATGTAAGCATGAGAGCCGGGCTAAGCCATATAGTCGTAATAACCGGTTCGTCGCTGTAAACCACGTCGGCATATGCGGTTTTGACAGTAAAAACATAATTTGAAGTATATAAGAGGTGAGTAAATCTATGTATTTCCAGAAATGGTCAAGACTTTAATATATAGTAGATTTACAAAAAAAAGAGTCTACATTTAAGTATACAATATAACCAAAGTATTATATTTCAAAATCCTGACCGCAAAATAAAAATACCCGCCATTGTCAAATGAATTAAAAAGTCATACCACTAGTCTATTTCTCAAAATGTAATTCTCTATAATTTATCTATAACTTGATAAAAATTTGTACCCATAATTACATCTCTATCAATTTTTCCAATATGCCTAGTTATTTGAAAATTATGTACCTACCTAAATGATAGTCTATACGCATTGTCATAATTATAACATTATCTGCCTAAATTACACATTCATTTAGGCAGATGTTAAAATGTTATCTGCCTAAATGAATGCCTATTAGCATTGTCAAAACATTATCTGCCTAAATCACATATTCTTTTAAGAAGATATCAACATTATTCACAATGATATTGTAAAACTCGCCGATATTTTCAGCGCTGTCACAAGCGCCATGATCACGGTGTGCCGTACAAAATAACCGTGCACTACACCGTGATCATGGCGCTTGTAACAGCGCCGAAATATCGGTTACTCAGGAAAAAAAACATGGTAATCATCCCGGCGAGTTTTACCCTATTAATATGAATGACCATGTCAATCTCAAAACTTTAATTATTCACGCTATCTAAATGGCTATAATTGACTAATGTTTTTTATACTTTATCAAATTTTATTAGGTACAGCGTACAGCCCTAAATATTTGGCATGTATAGCAACCGGAAGGCCCCCTCCACAGCCCCACCATTTCCTGGCTAGGTATACTACATACAACAAACATAGCGACACTAAAAATATGTATATTGGAATAAAGACAGATATGCCCCCTATGTGGGGTCACCCATATGCCACTTCTTCAACTATAGTCTCCCAAGAGTCAGTGGACTGTGTCTCCCAGGTGCCATCATCTTCGTCTTGTTCCTCATCTTCTTCGTAATAAGCCAACTGAAATCAAATAAGATAATAATCTTGATAAGTTTTAGAAATTCAGTATTTGACTGACTAGTCATATTAGTTACTTTTTACTAAATGTCAAAACGGTGGGTTATAAGGAAACTTGTATGAAATAATTCATTGTGACGTCATAATATTTAATAGTCAAATCCTTTACTATTATAGGTTGAGTGGATCATTAATTTTTTTTTTATACCACTTAGGACAAGCGCACTGCCCCCCTGATGGGAAGTGGTTACCGTGGCCTATGGACGTGTGTAACACCAGAGAAGCCACACTCGCGCTGCCGACCCTGTGAGCACAGAGTTTCTGTGTCGTCAGTGTAGAGGACAAAGCAGGACAAGCCTTTAGTCATTCCACTGACAGCACAAATTCTCCAGTGAGCTCTGGAGCCGGAGCCGGTGGGAGAGGTTATGTCGGACTCGAACCGACTAAAACGCACGCCGCCTGTGGGTCGTTTTGGTTACCTTTTACCATTCTTGATTTAATAAGCTTATGTAGTTAACTAACTACAGGAATACCCAATTAAGACAGCCTCTGTGGCGTGGTGGTAGTAAACGCGGCCGCTACGCAGGAGGCACGGGTTCATTCCCCGCTTAGTGCAAATATTTGTATGCATGAATATGGGTATTTGCATTGATCTGGTTACGTTTGGTAAGCCGTCGCGTCAGTCCCGGTTGCCATACGAAAACTATCGCAGTCGTTATGGGTACTTGAAGGCCTAAAAAAAATAAACTGGCGAAATGTGAGAGCTAGCACCTCTGCCTACCCCTTTGGTGATATAGGCGTGAGTTTATGTTATGTTATGTTATGAAAAAAAGTTTCACAACTGGTCTATCTGCAATACTTCATAATCGTAAATGGGTTGTGGAGGTTAGATGGCAGATCCCATCACGAAACATATCGTCACGTCGCAGTTAGACTGGAAAAAGAGGATGCGGGACTCCGAGGTGAAGGCCTGTATGCCAAGTATGATGTAAACCACTTCAGCTCAGCTTGTTAGGAGTGAGTTCACGTGGTTTTGTAATCGCCAGGAATTGAATCCGGGACCCTCAATCGCAAGGCCTTAACCACTAAACTCCCTCAGATGCCAAACAACATTCCAAATTTCCGAACATTGGTGCCGATAGTTCGTACGAGGATCGCTAGATGGCTCTCACCGTCACGGCACGGCAAATCTTCCTATCTTCCTGCTTCAGGTTCGGTTCGGTGGCGCAGTGGTCAGAGCATTCCCCTGTCAGGGCAGGATCGAGAGTACGAATCACGCCTTAACCGATTTAATTTTTCTTATGAATAATTAGTATACTGAATGCTTTAAAATTTCATTAAAACATTCCGTAAACCCAAGACGGCGTGGACGGCGTGCGGATTTATTCGGCTCAATTCCGATATAATCGCCCCCGCTGGCCGACGGGGAGTTAACGCACTATAAAAAAGTCCAAAACAACATTTTAAACTATCTTCTATCAAAATGATTTTTGCCTGTAGCCCGTCGTCATCACTTGCATCCTTTTGCGATTCGATTCATATTTTAGAGAAAACCAACTGCCGCTAATTAAGAAAGGACATAGTATTGACAGAAGGACTGACGCACATTACGCATAATACTGTTCTAACTAACACTGAATAGGTCACATACTGGTATAGTTCCCGGCGTAGACCTTGACACCAAGTCGCGGAAGAAACGAGGACTTGGCGCCCACGGATTGGTATGATAGAATTTATGATTGGTGAATTTGAGCTCTCCCCCCCCCCCCCCCCACCGCTGTAGCAACGCGTGCTATCCTCAAAAGTCACCCAAAAAACGCGAACTGCGAATATGGAGTACATTGTGACGTGATTAGGTCAAGATATATGCCAGCAACTATATAGTATTATAAAATGCCAGATGGCTAGAGCAGCCAAATCTGCAGTTAGACTGGTAAGGCGGACCCCAGACACTCGAGGTGAAAGCTTCGGATGTAACATGGGATTAACACTAAGATAAAAAAGAAAAGGCTAGATATCGCCCCTACATATGGTACCCCCTCAAGGCCTTTGAAGTATGTATTATTTATTGTACTTTAGGATCCAAGCCAAAGTCACCTGCAAGCTTGAAGCTGGCACACCTGCTCGGCTCCTCTCGTATTTAGGGTATGCTAATGTGTGTTATGATTGTATTATATTTTGTAAATAAATTTTAAAAATATGCCAGACCTGACGAGGATCGAACGATATGGTGCACATTGGGAGAAAGGCCTATATCCAGGAGTGGACTACGGTGGGCTAATTGATTGATTGACATGCCAGAATACCTGAGGAGAGGGCCAGATCGAGAGAGATGGCCTTGTGTCGGCCGGGGTGCCTGTCAGCCTCACTTTCGGCAACCAAAAACGACCCAAAGGCGCCGTTCGTTTTAGTCTATTCGAGTCCGACATAACCTCTTCCACCGGCTCCGTGGGGATGTTTCGCACGTAAAAAAACCATAAGAGCGGAGCCTCGTGCAACAATTATTTCTATACAAAATAATAAACAAATGTAGGTACACCAGTACCTGTGCTAAGAATACTATTGTGCAGTCACCTCGTTCTCGTGGAGCCTGTGCACCGTATGGACGCGAATCTGGAACATCCAGGCCCGGCCGAGCGCCGCCACTGTGCCGCTGAGCAGTAGGGGCATGCTGAAGCGGCATTTCCACGCGAGCCCCATGAGGAATATGAATAAGCTCTTGCGGCCGGTCATATTTGAAGGTCTACTGGCTGGAAATTTGAAAAGAATACATTTATTTTAGTATACTTCTTCCTACAGTCCTGGGTCCTTTAAGCGGGGCAAGCATCTGATGAGTGCGTCAAACTGAGTACCACCATTGTAACGTGTATGTAATGGTCCAAGTGCACGCGTCGTAGAGTCCCATGCTACTCAGCTGAGCAGTTGTTTTTAATGGACCATAGAAAGTGTCATACACGTTCATAGTCCAAGCCCTCGATCTGCTAAAGCAAAAGCACTGTCATACCACGGACTATGCTAAGAAATCCATTTAATTTTAATTCCAAAATTAAAAGATTTTCTTGCAGCGTAAGTGAAAAAGTGTAATGAAACTTTTCATTTTATTTTGGAGTCTAAAAATTATGCACATAAAGTATTAAATGTAATCCAATTTTTTGCAGTGTATGTGGTATGACAATGGTTGTGAATTAGTAGAATCGAGGGCCATAAGGGAATTTAGTAGAAATTCTGAGTTACGAACCGTTTCCTAAATACGCACGTTCATAAAAGTCGACACACTTGTTTATCTAGTCTTACGCCATTACTCTCATCTATGTTAATCAATTATAATCCAGAAAGGACTCTGGTGTGGGACGCAACATGCGTCGATACCATTGCCCCTACCCATTACCCGGCTGGCTGTGCTGGTGCTGCTGCAGCATCTGCAGAGACTCTTAAGCAGCGCAAGTATTCTAATCTCATTGGTGATTATGAGTTTGTGCCGTTTGGAGTAGAAACGTTTGGGCCCGCAATCTCTTCAGGGAGATTGCGAAACGTATGGTCGACGCTTCTCGTGACCAGAGGGCTGGCGTCTTCTTAGATCAGAGAATAAGCATTGCCATACAACGTGGCAATGCTGCCAGTCTTATGGGAACGCTACCACAAGAGGCATGCGATGCGGAGGAATTCCACGACGCATTTTAACTTTTGTTTTATTTAATTATTATTTTTTATTCATGTAAATATTAGCATAGATTTAAAATACATTACGTGTACATTCAATAAATGTTGTATTGTTTCGGTAAATATTGTATATCCAGAAATATATTTATCCCGTTTAAATCATGTAGTAACGTCAAGTCATGACCGGCATCGGGAGAAACATGTCGTACGTTCCATGATTTAATAGCGAAAAGGCCCGAAACGTTGTATAAGTATGTATTCACACCGCGATAGTTTAAAAATAACAATTATTATCGAGTTCGAACCTCGATTTCTCTGAGAATAATGCCCCAGTGCGTCCAGCGTGATTAGTACACGTAACCTTTAGGTATATTATAGTTTATATAGTATTTATTTATTTATTTATACTTTATTGTACACACATATTACATTAATATAACAAGATGAGATGTAATGTACAAAGGCGAATACGAAGGCGAAAGGTGTATTTACCTACTATCGCACCTCGGCTGTGTACACAAAGCATTCTTATCGCCACCGATGTGCGTGGACACTTCTAATTAGAGACTCCACATGCACTGTGCTTGAGATATCTAACTTTAAGCTAAATATTCACAATATAAAGAGTTCAGAATAAAGATAGTTTAGACTTTTTTAAGCGCAGAAATAGGATATTGCAATTATCTTCCCTCCCCCTATCCCCACTGGCTATTCTTATTATTAGGGAAAATAATTGCTAAGATTAGAGCTGCTAGTAACCACCCCTGCCGCAATGCCTCAAAACAAAGGTCTTTGAACAGTGCGTCCTACCTGTGATGACTTACGGTGTCGAAACGTGGACACTTACGGGGGGGCTGATCCACATCCATAGCTTAAAAATCGCGCAATGAGTTATGGAGCGAGCTATGCTTGGAGTTTCTCTGAAGAATAGAATTCGGAACGAGGTTATCCGACAGAGAACTAAAGTTACCGACATAGGCCACAGAGTAAGCAAGTTGAAATGGCAGTGGGCTGGCCACGTTTGCCGAAGGACCGATGGCCGTTGGAGCAAACGAGTCCTAGAGTGGAGACCGCGAGAAGGTAAGCGAAAGGTAGAGCGCCCCCTAGCCAGATGGACGGACGACCTGAAAAAAGTGGCTGGGACAGACTGGATGCGGAAGGCGGAGGATCGGAGAAAATGGCGCACATTGGGAGAGGCCTAGGTCCAGCAGTGGACTGCGGTGGGTCGATTGATTGATTGATTGTAAAGAATAGCAAGTGAAGCGACGTGTTCCACGACCACGTTCTTTTTTTATTTATTTATTCTTTATTGTACCTATACGTAATGGTTTTATTCAAATTTGTGATATTTTCTTATATAGAACACATCAATTAGATGGTAAGCTAAAGGCAAAGTCTCAGAAAAGTGGGTCGCATATACCTACATATACCATGTAACAATGGTGACACTCAGCTTGACGGCTCATATGCTTTTTCACGCCCCGCTTTAAGGACCTGGGACTGCAGTGAGTAATAAATTCCAGGTCTTATGTACATGTACAAAAGCGAGCTTAAATCAAACTTGAGTTCTTTTCCAGGGCCTCGATGCCATTTTTAGTGTCTGTGAAATAACAGTGGTTATGCTTTAGGGCCAGTAAACACGGGAGGGCATAGAGTCGTAGGCGATCAAAGTCTACCAGGGTACCCAAGAATCCCACCCGCATGTCTAAAAATGCCAGTTTATTGAAATCTTATTAGGATAATATTTTATCATGCGGCGATATTTAGGTACACAAAATTAGAATCTGCTTGTGTGTATTTGTGTGAATATTTTATAGAAATCTATTTAGGTGTACTGGAAATTCATTAAGTTACTCGTTTGTAGCAAAATCTTAGTGATTTAGCTACAAACGAGTAACTTAGACCGCCTTGGCCTTTTTAGACCGCCCGCAATCCCCGGTTCTAGTGACAGACAACACTGGTTTTAAACTGTTTCCAGAATTCTAGAAAGTCACTTTAAATATTTTTTTATACCACTTATGTGGCAGACAAGCACACGGCCCACCTGATGGGAAGTGGTTACCGTGGCCTATGGACGTATGCAACACCAGGGCTGTTACACTTGCGCTGCCGACCATGAAGAAACCTTCTGGTGCCTCTTGAAGAACCCCATATTGTAGGTGCTTGGGACAAAGCGTTTGCTTGAGGCTAAGGCCTATATAATAGCCTAACTACGAATAATATAATGTAACAGAAAAAAATAGAAGGCACTATTGTAAAGTTTGTTGTGAGTTTTTCTGCTGACTTTACCTGACTTGTGACCTGAATATCGAACTTAGGAACTCACGATAGCATGACTAGCAACTTATTCAAAGTGAAAGTTGTAAGGTTTAAAGAGTTACGTAACAATTTTATTGCTGCTATATTATATACAGTTTTGATCGACTTACAAATAATTTTATGAATGCTCAATAAATTGCAATCAAGTCAATATACGTCCAAGTAAGGAGACTACACGGATTTGGAATCCATCTGATTTATCTCAATCTCATAAGTCAGCAGAGGTGTTCTGAAGTGTCTAGGGTCCCATCAAGACCTTTTGGCCCCCGATTCTACTAATTTTAGCAAAACCATGATGGAGGTAGGACACGACGGTATTACCGTCCCAATTGAGCAGTCCGACTGGGGAAGTAACTCCGCCCTACAAAACCACGGCTATAATAACCTCGTGTTGTGTTCTTGGCGGTGAGTAGGGTAGCCAGAACTCACTGCAGAGTTTTAGTGCTGTCAATGGGCAAATCATAGGCTTGTCCTAATTATGTCTTCTGCACTGACAGCACATAAACTCTGTTCTGTTCTTACAGGGTCGGTAGCACGAGTGTGACTCCCCTGGTGTTACACACGTCCATAGTTCACAATGGTTTATTAAAATTTAAAAGGATTTTGCATAGTGATAATTTGCAGTCAGAATAACGTCTCTTGTTTTATTTTGCCTTTTATTATTTTATGGAATGCATTCATCATTCATTGTGTCTTAAATGGATAGGAAATAGTTACTAAGTAAATTGGCACTGAAGTCAAATGAAATACTGTGTACAGATATAAGTGGACTTCAGATTGAAAACGTTGTATAGCTTGTAGAATTATATAGTCTTTGTAATTTGATATCTGTTTCTGTACCTAAATGAAATAGGCCATGGTACCCACTTTCCATCAAGTCGGCGGTGAGCTTGACATTAAATTTTTAACTTTATATATCAATAAAGTTAAAAATTTAATGTCAAGCTCACCGCAGGCTTAAAGTTCAAAATTAAATGAAATAGAGTTCTTCTTTTCATTCACTTTCATAAGATGTCATTAATTTTAGACTCTAACAACATAACAGTAAAATCTAAAATTATATTTGTCATTGTTTGCAGTGTCAGTGGTTTGACAAGTTTTGATTATGAGATTATGACATACAATTAGCAGAATCGGAGCTCTGGTAATGAACGGACGATAAAGGCTCAATTCTTGGATGCAACCAGGAACAGCGCTAAAATAATGATGAGGACTGTCTAGCAGAGGCGAGGAGTCATTGACATTGTAACCAGATTCCTACTGGCTTCCCAAGGGGTCATTGCTGGTATTGCTGAAGTGACCCTTTTTACGAGATTATGTATTGATTACACTTTAAACTGCTCATTCACTTTTCGCACAATCTGTCTTTGCTGCGGGCTCTATACATACATATAATCACGCCTTTATCCCCGGAGAGTTAGGCAGAGGTGAATTACATCCACATTTCACCAATCATTAAATTCGGTCCTACGTAATGGGGTGAGCCTATTACCGTCTTCCGGGCACTATTGTTGACTCGAGTCATGCATCTGAGACGGAGTCTCGGCTGTATAATTACATCTGTCTGCTGTTAAATAGCCCTATCCATTAGTCGCCTTGTACGACACCGCATGGGAAGAGATGGGGTGTTCCAAATTCAACTCTGCCGGGAACCACGCAGCTTTATTTTTGCGGAGTCCATCGTAGGGAGTTATAGGAAAGTATAGCTTTAATCCATTTCTTTTTTGTTCGTTTTTTTTCCATACAACCTCATACAAAACTACGATTTCTGCATTCCTTTCCTTCCTTTTACTTATTCTCTTCCGAGGAGATGGCAGAGTAAGGTAATCTTCCTTCTCTGTAGTGATAACACGCGAATGTCAGGTGTTGCAAGCGTTTATCGACCACCATATGTACCCTAATTGATATGTGTAAAAACGCTTAAAGCATTATTACATTTAGAACCTACATAATGATATGATCACTAAAACACAATCGTCTGGCATATTTTGTTAATTACTTAATTATTTTGGATATTAAGTGATGAGTTTTTATGGAATATTACTAAGTGGAAATGCCCCGAAGCCCCAGTTTGTGTGCCGGAATGTTGATGAAATGTTCAAAAACTGTATTCTCGTAATTTAGGAAATAGATTACATCGAGAGCGAATTTTAAACAGATTTTTTTTATGAGAATTGGCAATTAGAAATACGCGCAGTACATGTTTAATGGGTGTCTTTTGAGGATAGGGGGCTATCCATTGATAACGTGAGGTCAGGGTTTCCATTCTGCTAAAGCAAAAACCACTGTCATAGCAGACACTGCTAAAAAATCCATTCAATTCTAGACTTTAAAGCAATGCAGTTAAAGTCCAAAAAAGAAATTTTGCGGGGCGCAAGAAAATGTGTAATGAAACTTTTTATTTAAAGTTGGACTTTAATGGTATAGAAATAAAATCTAAAATCGAATGTCATTTTTAGCAGTTTGTGTATGACAGTGGTTTTGCTTTATTAGAATCGAGAGTCAGAGAGGAGGTAACGATATAGTGAGATATCATGTATATTAATTTTTTTCTAAATTACGTCCGAAAAAGTCATTATTCTGTTCTTTTTAAATAACTTGTACTAAGAAATTACACGTGATTTTGGATACGAGTGGAAAATAGTCTGAAACCTCACCACGTATCAACTTGAGGGCAGGGGGATTAAAAAAATTGTTAAAAAAACTTCACGTGATTAATGGACATCACCATAGCACGGGGTGCTACGGTGGTACCTTCGTCCACCACCGTAGCAATAGCCTCACGTGATTAGTGGACAGCCCTTGGTTAATTTGACCTCTCAAATTAACCAAGGGGCTGTCCACTAATCACGTGAGGCTCAATATAGGGGGGAAATCGGAAATCTCACCAAGGGGGCGGTAGGGGTATAGTGAGAAAAGTGAATAATGTTTTTTTTTAAATGACTTATACCAAAAATATACACATGATTTTGGGTATGGGAGACCTAACCACGTATCATCATGGGGGAGGGGGGTTTAAAATTTGCTTTAAAACATCACATGAATAATGGACAGACCACAAGCATAGACAAAACAAAGTGCGTGCACCAGGGTCTCGTTTGTCTCACGACTTATAACAGGTCCAAGTATCCCGAGGCATACCGTGACTACTTAAAAGACGTTTGACAATATCAGTTTACAAACTGATGAGGTATAGGGGCAGTTCCTCTCGACTTATTCCAGTATGATGCAGAGAAAATGGACGATTGTGCTTCTAGAAGGAAATCATGAATGTAACTCATATTACCATGAAAAAAAAGATAAAAGAGTAAGATGAGGAAAACAAAAACAAATATTAGTTCAAGCGTTTATTATATTTTTGTTAATATGAATTGCATTCATAGACTACTAATACATGTTCGTAATGGAATGTTTAATAGTATGTTATAGTTACCGGCAAAATTCGTGACCAAACGGCCAACCAAAGAGCCAAGACAGTGAGTAGTTTAATCTATGATTGTTTGCGGGGCGTGCCCGCCGTCTCACCCCGCACTTACCACCAGAGAGTCCCTAAAGACGCGCGTGAGTACATTGTCACAAAGTTTGCCGATAACTATACTAGACCAACGTTGACCATTAGCTGGTTACTCTAAAATGTTAGAACCACAGATATAGAGTACGCTAGATATCGTATATGCATACAATGATCTTATTAAAATGAATATAGGTATTTGCATTGATTTGGTCGTGTCTCAGGGATATGTGATCTGAATGCGCGAATATCGCAATGGTAAATATTGATTATGTATTTCACAGTACTAGTTTGGATTCACTGATCAAATATCGATTAAGACAGATTCAATTTTCTGAGCGGAGTCATCAATAATCAACGATTAAAAATGATTGCAACATCATTCATTGGTACCGATAGTTCGTACGAGTATCGGTATATGGCTCCTACCGTCACCGCAAGGGGGTTATATAGAAAAATTTAGATGGCTTCAGGCGAGATTCGGTGGCTCAATAGTTAAAGCATTCCCCTTGTAAGGGAATCGCGAGTTCGAGTCCCACTTGAACCGATTAATTTTTTTCTGTCTTAATCGACTTCAATAGTTAGTATACTCTATAAAATTTCATTCGGTTGATTAGATAGTTATGTATCGTTGTTTGTTGTCTTATTCCACAGTACACTACTACGCCTTGAGGCACGCGATTTAGCCTTGTTTTGAGAGACATTCAAACACTTCACCACCTCTTTTTTTCATTAATGTAAGATCATTGCATACACTAAACTTAATGAAATAAGAAATATATCTCCGGCACCATCGACGACGTCTCACGTGCCGTTTAGAGCCGATTTCACCACAACCGCAATGAATTCAAGTTATACTGGGTTGCCTTATTTACTACACATGTGTTAAAACGCCTGAACCCAGTTTAGTAACTTGAACCCAATTTATGTGCTGAGCTTATATATAGACCGGAAAAATTGGACGTAGACTATGCTAGGAGCGCGAAAAGGTGACACGCTAGAACGAACGGCTTGTGACATCTAGCTTACCCTAAATCTGTGGTAACAACATTAGGGAATTTGTCTCACCGACAGCAAAGAGCGACTCTCAATGGCGTCAGGAAAGGCAATAGTATCTAAACGATCAATCGCTTCGTAGCCTGCGGTGTGACAACTGCCCAAACATCTACGCACGGTGCCTGCGTTTGCACACTTAACAATAAAAGTAAAACATTTCAATTAACAGTTCACCTCAGCTTGCAAACTTTATAAAAACGCCTCTTACGTAGGTATAGTATCGTATCTGCATTTTACCAAGTTTATAATGGCGTTGGTCAAATGCAGTTACGATGTTATACGTAAGAGTGTCGAAATATGACACATGACAACACCTTTTCCCCAAATTACATGAATGTATTGTATAAACGGTCCCCACATTTGTGCAAACGGAGTGTAAAGTAAAACGACAATGTACAGTCACTTTCAAAAGCTGATGATTAAAACTTAACGTTTAAGTGAACACAATCTATATCCTAAGAAGACAACATTAAAAAGGTATTTGATCATATAAACTAGAATTATATAACTGTTCCTGAGTTTTCGCGAATACATCATAGAACTTACTATTATTCCCGACGTTTCGGATGCTTTGCAGCATCTGTGGTCACGACTGGACTAACTTGTGAGCGTCGAGAGGTTTGCGGGGATTTTTTTGTGCCTACCCTCCATTACTTTTATGATTGCTAAAGCTGGCGATACACCACACTCAAGCTCGTGTTTTTTGGTTTCAGTATCTTAATCACTGGATTCCATGTCCCGGATAGTTTGAATTCGCAAGCCATTAAGTCGTGACCACGGGTACTACAACGCAACGAAACCGAAACGTCGGCAAAAATAGTAAGTTCTATGATGTATTCGCGAAAAGTCCTGAACAGTTATATAATTATGATTTCACACCGCGATGGTTTAAAAATAAAAATTATGTCAGACTGATAACAAACGAAAAACAGCTAAAATTCTTGGGCTTAATTGTCTGCGAAAACTAGGGACTACCTATTTGATTACATAACGATGTAAAATAAAAGATAGCGGGCTAACAATTAAAAATATATTATTTCATTTCACAATCTAATTAAATTCGAAATCTCTCCCCTCCTCACAATCAGTAGTGCACCGATACATGGCCAATGAACTCATAGTGATAATGACAACAGTTCCGTCTTAAACGTATCTGAGGCCCTCTGTATGTCAGCATAGAAAAGCCCCTATAACATGATATGATATGACATGACCCATGGCACTTTACGTAAGTATTTATATTATATTTTCATGTCTCGATAAGAATCAAAGGCTACCAAGCCCTGGAGACCGGCTGAAGGATAATTATGAATAATCGACGACTTTTAACGTTAACTAAACAATACTTTTGAAATGTTGTAATTTCAACGAGTTGTGTTCACTTATTTTGAGGTTCTGTTTCTGATCAATGAGTTTCTATTGACTGTAAGAGAGTAAGAGGACATCCAGACAGGTCCTTACCTGTCTGGATGTCCATATCGCAAAATTATTCGTCCCATATATTGTAGTTTGGTAAACAGACGAAACTGAACTGCACCGGCAGGCAACGTGCGTAGAAGTATTTGATTACGTATTGACAAGCGTTGGTATTAGACAAAATTAAAAATAATTATAATTAACAATTAAGTACATACTAAGTTAAAGTGATTAACTTCACAATCGTTTCATTTGTAATAAATTAACATTCATTCTATTAATAAAAAAATGTTTACAAGTCTAACAACAAATCTCTTTAAACAACAACTTTCTACAATTTTCAATAATTTTTGAGTTTTCTTTATACTTCTAACGAGTGAAGAAAACTGTCAAATTAAAGAAATATAAACATATAATTACCTAACACTTTTGTCAATGTCCCATATCAAATGCCACATTTTATAAATAACCAGCACTTTACGAATAGGTTAAAAATTTGACCACAGACTACTGTCTGTTGTCTTGACTTGTACTTACTGTACAAGTTTATAAGTACAATATTTAAACAGAATGCTAAGTTAGTAGCACATGTCAAGCATTTATCTAATGAAACCTTTTACATATCAATAGAAGAAAAAAACATAATGTAATAAATCCTAGACTTCTTGAAGTCTGTCGACTCCCATAAATTTTAGAGAACATTATAGAGAGCTCTAGACTATGCAGATCCTTCACCATAAAAGTAAGTAATGATTATGTAATGATACTACATGAGTCAGATACAGAATTAGTTCTTCTACGAAATAACCTGTAGAGAGAGTATAGTAAGGGCGTGATAAAACACGTTAACAGTACCAAACAATCGATTGATGCAGTCACCGCCTTCATTACATCCCTCAAAAATAACTTACATTTGTTAAGAATCTAAAACGGAAACAGAAAAAAGTTTTACAGAAACTAACTTCACGTCCTACTTAACGCAGATATTGCATAAATATTCTAACATTTAACTATCTTTATCTGTAAGCGTTTAGTTTTAGGTCTGTAAGCACACAATTATAATATTATAGTTTAGAATCTAATAATAATTTTTAGTTTGGCTAATATTTGAGTAAGAAAGCTACTTATATTTCAGAGTATCTTACTCTGCTTCAAAATAGTCAACATGGTCTCCAGGACCAAATTTCCCCTGTTGTAATACAGTCAGACATTTTTTAGCCGTCGCTCCCGGCTTCAACAATGCCCCTTGCATCTTGAATGATAAAAATACATCTCTTAGATTGTCATTCACAGTTGCCGCCAAAACATCATCAATCATGGATGTTTCTACTGGCCCGGGAGAGTAATTCAACACTCTAATGTGCTTTTTCTCTTCAGCTAGCACTTTGAAGTACATTTCTCTTGCAGCTTTGCCACTGCAGTAACTAGCCATGCCGCTCATTGCTTTGATAGCACACAATGACGTAATGTTAACAATAACAACTCTTTCTTCAACCTCCTCAAAGACTTTAAGGAACTGAGTGTTCAGGTTAATGACATTAAACACATTTAGGTCATAGTACCGTCTCATCTCATCCACGTTCTCCATGCGTTCAGTTGCAACAGCCAAGTTACCAAGTGACCCGACATTGTGGAATATAATGGCTGTCGCAAAATCGGTGATTTTACGTCCTTCTAAAGCATTAACAATCACATCATACATCTCTTTCGCAGATGCCCGAGACAGGTCCACAGATTCATACACCGCTTTCACATTGTCTTGTTCGCAGAGGCTAGATGTTTTAGCGAGTTCATTCTTATTACGTGCCAGTAGCAACATTAAAGATTTAGGACCAAGGAGTTTTGATAACTCAACGGAAAGAGCCCTCCCAATGCCTTGGGAAGCTCCTGTGATTACAACAAACGTGGATCCTGAGAAGTCAATGTTAGAGAATGATGATGAGGCCATGATTACTTACAAAATAGTTTTATAGTATATGGAGTTATTCTTTCTCGTCCTCCAGCAACTTTTCGCCTTCAGTATCGCCTATGACAGGATCTAAGTCACAGCCCTCTCGCATTAGCCGATCAATGCAGTCTGCTCGGTACGCTGCAAGATTGTCGACAACCTTGTTCTTCTTTTTGATCGCCTTGAGTTTTCGCTCTATGAATTAAAAAGAGAAAAATGTTAAATCTAAAGTAAAATAAAATGTAAATACACTAACTTACGTAATATACAATGAGAGAATTAACGCAATCATGGTATAAATATACCTTAGTCTTGCCTGTAGGTTCGACCAGGTTGGTTGCGAGTTGTACAGGTAATGTGTATTTAAAAATATAACTTATAAGATTTTGAAAGTAAATAAAGAGGAAAAATAATAAATCTTTAATGACATCTAAAACTGTTGTTCAAGTTATCAAGGATTCGCTTGAAGTTTGCAAGGTTGAAACGTTTAATTTTAATTCAAACATTTGTACTATAATCGGTTTAATTCACGTTAGCATGCTTGTAGATTTAAAACAAGTTTGTAAGATGATAATATAATCAAAGAGTGGCTAAAAATAACTTGTGTAATAATAAAATATAAGTACGAACTGTAATTATATAGCACACTTTATACCAAGCAATCGGTACACTGCACGCTTCACGGACGCTGTAATAACTAGTACCTCAGTGAGTGGCGAACGGCGAATGACCCCTCTCAGTCCCTCACCACAAAATGACACTAATCACTAGGGTTGCCAACAATATTTCACAGATTTTTTTTTATTTTGCAAGTTCACTAAACTATACGACGAAGACTAGTGATTGTACTGAGAGAAGGATTCCTATTATTAAAGTTGATTATACGATTGCTATGAATGGTCTCAGCAGTTGTAGATATAGCTAAGTGTACTTACTTATTCGAGCAGTATTTGAAAATTAATAAATTGCGGGCATATTACATGGTTTAGACAGGTGACAGGGGGTTTTGTTTCGGAGTATGCCTGAAGAGACTAAGATCTGATTGCTTCATGATTAATTGTCGCTTCAAAGTTGACAACCCTAGTTATCACTATTTGTTATAGCAACTTGTGTGTTCAAACTTGCTACGTAATTACGCGCATTTTAAAAACGAGAATTGTCCTTACACTTACACCCAGAGGCGGATTTGATAGCGATTTTGAAAAGTACATAATTGTGCGTGCTTGTGTGTGTGCGAGCCAGTTTACTGTATAAGTATAAATGGATGGATAACATAGAAATTGGTACTGAAGGGCTATATGTTCAAGATAAAATTAAGTTGATTATTGATTAGGATCAGTCCCATAATTAACTTACGAATGCAAGTAATTACTGTCGATTCCACAAATGGTAGCTTTTTTTTTTTTACGTGCGCAAATTCGCCACGGATACCTCTCCACCGGAGCCGGTGGAAAAGGTTATGTCGGACTCGAAGCGACTAAAACGCACGCCACCTGTGGGTCGTTTTGGTTGCCGAAGGTGAGGTTGACAGGCATGTCCCTCGCACCCCGGCCGACCCAGGGCCATCTCTTACGATCTGACCCTCTTCTCGGGTGTGGGGACTACAGAGTCCCCAACTCGTCTCCGGAACGACAAATGGTAGCTAAGTTATTGTAAGAAGTAACTTTAGTTTTAACAATATTTAGCAGTTTGTTTACACAATTTTATTGAATGATATTGATAAGATACTTCAACGATAAGAATTTAATAATTAAATCATATTATGACCTATTCACATTAGAAGATAGATATTAAATAAATAATAACTAAGTAATACAATGTTAAGATAAATAAATTTATATTGATAAAAAATTTGTGTAGTTCGTTCAAAAATATCGATGATATCATAATAGTATTGTCTAGAGATGCCACGAATATTCGGCAACTATTCGGTATTCGGCCTATTCGGCTACTTTTTTAGGTATTCGGTATTCGGCCGAATAATTGGTACTATTCGGCCGAATACCGAATACCAAATCATGTACAAAAAAGACATTATATTACTCAAGATTTGTATTTATTACCAAATTACAATACTTTAATAAGTAAAATTCATCAGTGGTAAGTTGTGATGGGTAAAAACTTGTTGTGATTTGTCGTGAATGATACCAGCTTCAGAAAACAACCTCTCACTATACACGCTACTCCCGGGAGAAGAAAGATAAACTTTAGCAAATTTCGAGACGTTTGGGTATTGCTTTTTTATTTTTTTTTATACAACTTAGGTGGCAGACAAGCACACAGCCCACCTGATGGAAACAAGGTTACCATGACCTATGAACGTGTGTAACATCAGTGGAGTCACATTCGTGCTGCCGACCCTGTAAGAACAGAGATTTTATGCCGTCAATGTAGAGGACAAAGCAGGACAAGCCTTTGACCATCCCACTGACAGCACAAAAACTCTCCAGTGAGCTCTGGCTACCCTACTCACCGCCGGGAGCACAACACGAAGTTATTATAACCGCGGTATTCTGTAGGGCGGAGGTACTTCCCCAGTCGGACTACTCAATTAGGCGGAAATACCGCCATGTCCTACCTCCTCAAATTGTTTTTTTTTTGCAGACCACCACATGTAATCATCAGCTTTCCGATTTAGACGATTTGTTTTCAAATAAAAATCCATCTCAAGTATCTCATCCACCAGTAAAAGGACAAGCTAGAACATACTATTTAAAAAGACTTTTTGTTGAGGGGCTTCAAATTTTCAATTCATAAAAACGAGTTAGACAGGTCGTATTATTCTTTACGCACTCGACAATCATGTATTTGTACCGAATATTCGGCGGCTGAATATTCGGCGCTTCGGCCGACAGCGTTGCAGAATATTCGGTATTCGGTATTCGGCCAAATCACTATTCGTGGTAACTCTAGTATTGTCAAATATTGTAGTATTTAGAAATATAATTTAATAACCGCTAGTGAAAACCTATGAAAATAAAATAACTAAAATATACTTAGTGGAAAAGTACAGTGTCTTTTTAATATGAGTAGCAGCAGGCACATGCTGCAAGAAAGTTTCGAACGAGCAAACGGACTTGACAGCTGAATTCGGAGTGAGATTTCAATTGCGCATGCTATCTAACGTAACGTCACCAAGTTTAGAGCATGCGCAATTGCCTTGTACTAACTCTGCACCACCCAATGGATGCATTAGTTCCGCCAGTGTACATCGTGTAGAGACACCGGTTTCCCACACCTGATGGGACCATATCATCATATTCATAATTCATCATCTTAAAACCATAGATGGCCCGAGGCCAGCCGGGATAGGATTTAGGGAATTTATACTCCGGTATCTGATGATCTGAGACGGTGGTTTTTGTGGATCCGAGTGCGATACAACCGCCCCTGTGGGCATTCGTAGTTGGTATGCGATTTCCGCACGAAATAAAATTTACAGGAGCAATATTCCACGCGGGCGAAGCCGCGGGCAACAGCTAGTAACTAATAAAAAGGTAAAAGATTGGATATTATTTTATTATCAATAGTTAATCTAAAGCAAAACCCTATAAAACGTTTTTTGTTAACCATATTTTTTTTACTTAGGAGATATTGGTACTTCAAAGACAATATGACATTACCTATGTATAATGTTGTAACTGCATTTGCTCAACTGTCCAACAAGTTTGGTCTAATGCAGTTACGACACTTTACATAGGATGTTTCGATTTTTGTTTTAGTAAAACAGTGTATCGCCACAAAAAATCAACATAATATTTGCATGTCATTACAGGCACAGATAGGAGAAAAGATAATAAATACCAAGTACTTACGTACTCACTGTACTGTATTTTTTAATTATAACTACTGTGTACAGAATAATGTTGAATGATTTTTTTTTATCCCACTTAGGTGGCAGACAAGCTCACCACATTGATGGAAAGTGGTTACCGTGGTCTATGGACGTTTGTAACACCAGAGGAGTCACAGTCGCGCTGCCAACCCTGTAAATACAGAGTTTCTGGGCCGTCAGTGTAGAAGACAAAGCAGGACAAGGCTTTAGTCTTCCCACTGACAGCTGAAATTCTCCAGAGAGCTCTGGCTACCCTACTCACCGCTGGGAACACAACACGAAGTTATTATAGCCGCAGTATTCTGTAGGGCGGAGGTACATCCCCAGTCAGACTGCTCAATTGGGCGGAAAAACAGCTGTGTCCTACCTCCTAATTTCTGTTACTGCACTTTTGTGACCTTGATAAAACTTTTTTACGGACTAAATATATACTATAATACATGTACGTATTTTTATCTAAATAATACCGGGTCATGTAAGGTCAAACACAATTAATAAATAGATTTTGTTTTTTGGCACTCAAGACCATTCAGGTTAATTTTTCAGCTTTATTTTTATTGTACTTATGGTTACACCTAGCCATGTCGAGGAGGGGTGTCATATTATGCAGACATTAATCAATATATTTGGCGATAGATCTACCACCAAAAACATTATTCTACCCAATCAATCCTTACAAATGGTATGAATAGCATCAATTAAACGTTTTCACAAAGCTACGCTCCAGTATGCGACTCAAGGTCGAGCTCAAGTGATTTCCCTAAATTGAGTCATTAAAATATACTTATGAGTGTTATTAAAAACAGTTTTTAAACAATTCTTTTGTAATTCGTTTAGTGTTATTTTACTAATTTACTCTGATCATAACATTTCTGTAGAAATGGGTGTGGAAAAATACAACACTAACTGAAGTTGGCCATACAATAAGAGGGAAGGAAAAATGGTCTAGTTTAATAATGTTCTGGTTCAGAACGAGAAAAACAGGCCACTAAGACGTACCGCTGATGAATTAAAAAAGGAGCAGATACGATGGTCTACCGTATCTCACGATAGAGTGAAGTGGAAAGACTTGGGAGAGACCTTTGCCTACAAAAAGTACACAGACGGAGTGTCGAAGAAAAGTAATAATTAAATAAATTAGATAATGCTATTTTTTTTTCTTAAGAACAACACCGAAATTACTAATATTCCCTCTAACCCCTCCAGCTAAGCTAAATTGCTTGTGCTAGGAGTGGGTTCACGTCGCTAGTGTAATGGCCAGGATTCAAACCCGGGACTTAACCACTAGGCTACCGATCCTTATACGTAGAATTAAAAAGAGCAAAATACGTATAATTATTATTATGTTAATCTATAAATAATTACTGTAATTAATGTTATCTATCTGAAAAAAGGTTATTATTATTATTTCCTCTTTATTAATTAAAAAAACAACTAATAAATCATATTTTTAAATAATATTATAAATTTTAAAAAAAATGTACTCCACCGGCATCGGGTACAGGGCCAAGCTACCGGTGGTTAGGGCTCCAGAGAGAGTAACCTGCTCACAATGCGTGCCGTGTCGAGGAGTACCACCTTCTAAATCAGGACCTTGACCCAACAGTCGAATGCGATGCCTCTTGAGATGTTGGTCGAGGCTCTTAGCAATCAGTCCGGGAACCGACACAACTATCAGACCAATAATCGCCGATTCCACATTCCACAAGTCGATAACCTCGTGAGCCAGATCCAATTATATTATTTGCTTATCTTTTTCGGTTTTCACGAGATTTTCGTCATGCGGGATGGTGATATCAATAATTATTGCGCGGCGCTCTAATCGATCTATCACCACTATATCAGGCTTATTGGCTACAATGGTCCTGTCAGTAATGCTAGGTCAATCCCAATGCAATGTGACATGAAAATGTCAAGAACTTAGTCGGGCACATACTTGTATTTTTTAACCACTTCCCATCATGTGGGCCGCGGCCCACCTTATGGATGTCTTGTGTCATGTCTTTTGTTTAGAGACATTTCTAAACGTTTAATTGACGCTACCCGTGACCAGAGGGCTGGTTTATTCCTTGCGCAAAGGATTGGTAATGCCATTCAACGTGGCAATGCCGCCAGCCTTCTGGCCACCTTCCCGGTTGACATCGATGGGGAGGAATTCTTTGACGCCTGAACCTGCAGGATTTATTTAGATATATATTATTTTTTATATATATTTTAATTTCGATAACTTCCGTGTATATTATGTAAATATTATTAATGGAACCTAAATGTATTTACTTGTAACCCTAGAAAACATCTATATAAAAATACATAAATAGGTATTGGATACAGAGACCAAACAATCGGTGGTTAGGGCTCCACAGAAAGGAACTTTCGCACGATCCACTCCGTATCAAGAACAGCCTTCTGCATCTGGCCCTTGACCCAACTATCTAAACCGAGCATCTTTAGGTGTTGTTCCTAATAGCTGAAGTTTGTTGTATTTTCTTATCATCACAGTATTGTAACCGATACTGCGAATGCACTCTATGTAAATAGTAGCACTATCAATTCAACAGTCACTTTGAGATAACCATCAAACTATGAGACAACCATTAACTTTAGCCTCCTTGTGACCGAGGCTGCTGAAAAGTAACTAAAACATCGGGATCAGTATAAATAACTAGCTGACCCACCCCAGCTTCGCCCGGGGTATATTTTGAAGCTTCATATCCCTTTGGGCCCATATGTTTCAGTCTTCAAAATATGTATGAAAAATTGCCGGATTTGTTAACATTTATTATCAATGCTCCGCTCCCTTAAGTAGTAGCGTGATGATATATAGCCTAAAACCTTCCTCGATAAATGGACTACCCAACACTGAAAGAATCATTCAAATCGGACCAGTAGTTCCAGAGATTAGCGCGTTCAAACAAACAAACTCTGCAGCTTTATAATATTAGTATAGATAAAATATGTAACAACATTAGGGCTGCCATCTGCAATATTCGTACAACCCGGACAAGCGTGAAAACACCAGGCTTTGGAGCTTTCACCCCAGACAGTTGAACTATTGCTTTTGTCAATAATTGGATATTTGACTGACAAGTCAAATTAGTTACATTTTACTAAATATCAAAATAGTAAGTTATAAGGAAATTTGTATGAAATCATTTACATCACCAATGACTTTTCGATGCTTTTCGAAGTTATGTGTGTATTTATCGCAGGTTTATAAGTGCCCGGTTAATGGCAATAGGCTCGCCACCTATTACATTGGGACCTAAACATAAACTGGCGAATGTGGGTGCTAGCACCTCTGCGTACCCCTTCGGGGATATAGGTGTGAGTTTATGTTATGTTATCATTTACTATAAGTTGGTTTGATGAAAATAAATATACACAGGTTAAAAATAAATAAAAATGATAAAATGAGAACGGACACAACTTCTACTGCTATTTTACCATTCTTAATTAATAAAATCAGTTAAATAATTTATTTTAACAACAGAAAAATACCCAATTTCTCTCGTCTATGAGCACAAGCTTGGGAGTGACATGTGGAGTTGCACGAAACCCTAGCAGAACCTGCTAAAAGACCTCATGGGCAATCTGTTATGCAACGTAATCATGGTGAAGGAGAGATGAGCATATACTGCCATGAACTGCTGCATTCCAAGATTTAAATGAAACTCTGACTGCAATTAGAAACCAGACTGGAGGCACTTTGTACGTCTTCTGAACTAGGATGATTCTGGGGTAACCCACACGGATGGCAAACCTTAACAACATATATAGCGACAGAATTTGTAAAAACTTGTACACCGGCCGTGGTCTGGTCGAAACATCAGACAAACCAAAGGGTATGGTATGGTATGTATGGTATAATAAGGTACATTACCTTTACCATGATCGCGTTAATTCCCGTAACATTATTGTATATTATAGATAGAACACGATAGTTTAAAAGTTGTTTTATATCAATGTGTGATTTTCGTATAAAGTTAAATTATGTCAAATATTTACCCAAAACAGCCAGATATTGTTCAGAGTCCGATAGCTTTTCGTACTCCTTCGTCGGTTTGAAGTTATCTTCAAATGTTGGAGCAGTCACAGAATTTTCAACTTCAGTACCCCATGGATCCATCAAACTGCACACCAAGAGCAATGATTAGATGAAAATATTTTGTATAGACAATACATTTTGGGAACGACACATGCAATTTAACGAAATTACATATTGCAAATTTTGTCAATTGATACTACTTACATAAAAATAGGCTGTGGGCCTATTATTTTAAACTACGATGGTACTGATTTTGGAGAAAAAGGACCAAGTTTATTTGAAGAAAATACCCAACTCTACGGAATCGGAAAATACAAATCAATGAGGAATGACATTTTAATGTTGCCAAATCCTAGATATATTTCCCAATTCCCAAATCTCGATTTTTTTTTATTTTACCCCACTTAGGTGGCAGACAAGTATATGGCTCACCTGATGGAAAGTGGTTACCGTGGCCCAAGGAGTCACACTCACACTGCCTTGACCCTGTATGCACAGAGTTTCTGTGCCGTCAGTGTAAAAGAGAAAGCAGAGCAAGCCTTTTGTCATCCCACTGACAGCACAAACTCTCCAGTGAGCTCTGAAATGAAGGCTTATTCACAACAAACTATAAAAAATATAGAAACATCATATCATTTTAAACTTATCATAAATATATCAATATCAGACACGTTAATCATATTATTTGTATATAGGTATATATACTTTCTTAAAATCATCATGAAAATGAACAACCTTTTCTATTATTAAACTTCGTTTATTATTTTAGTCAAAGTTCGGGACAAAACAAATTTCAATCTAGAAAATTACGAACTTTCTTAAATATTAAAGAATGGTCGTTAGGTATATTCTTTTTTAAGTGTTACAGCAACATTTTTATATTAACTTATGGCGCCATTATAACTTATAAAATCTTTATAATCTGACATGTTTTTGCCGTAAATACAATGATGATACCCATTGTCGTAAGAACCAACAGTGGACTACCTACCAATTAAAACTGCTAGAAAATGTAGACGTAAAACAGCAACAACAGCTCAACAGATCAACAGCTTACATATTTATAACGTTCATACTATAAAATTGGTAACAATAATTACTAATAAATAAAATTTCAGACCTACTAAAAATGAGCACTCTTAACAAAAACACACAACATTTAGGGAAATCCTCTGGTGTAGGCATCCCTATGACATAATGACAAAAACCAAAGAGCATAGAGTATAGACATGACAATAAATGACAATGGCGGTCCAGGTATCAAAAAAACTTAGCATAATTTACTATACTGTCCCATTCTAACATAAAGTAATCGTTTCAGAACTTTTAGTCCATACGCACGCACGCGTATGCAATTTTTATCATAATATTAAAAACATTTGCTAACTCTGACCTCTCTGTAAGAGGAGGAGGCTAGAGAGAAAACAGTCAACGCATTGCAGTGGATTGGAGTTTAAAAATTCCACAGATTGGTTTCGAACTTCCATAATAAAAGTCTTCTTATTTTATTAAAACTAGGTAATACCCAACAAATTTTAGCGACCTCTAGTGTAAATAATCAATACTACTAAGAATGGTCTATAGATACTTCTATAGTGCTTTCCTTTTCTAAGCTTTTGATGTTTCTAGATGTTTAAGCTAGATGTCGCTACGAGTTGATTAACGTTCAGCGGTGTGATAAGTGATAACACTGTTATTGAAATAAGTTTTTGTTTATCTAACATAATTTATTAGTAGGTATCCTCATTATGAACTTTTTATTACTTTTCCATAGCAAATTGTTACATTCTCCATAAAGTCAGGTCCATGGCTCGTCTATGAGGGTTGGGAGATCAACGGCAGTCACTCTCATAAAAGCCACCTAAACCAATCTAAAGAAATAAAAGAGGTAATTTAGTTCTCAATACGAGGTTAATTCGCCTGTTTCAATACTTTCAATAGAACAAGTGCAACAGGACATGCACTAATCGATGGGTGCAAACGAGACAAAGTGCCAACTTACCACTTTTGTCTAAAAACGTGGTAAACTGTAGATGCGTTTATGTGTACTCAAAAATGGCGCCAAATGGATCAATCAGAGACCCTACAGAGCGCTACAGAAAGAAAATACACAATTAATACCTAATAAATTCGTATTAATAATATTATTCTTGATATAATTAAAAATATAATACATATAAATTAATAATATTGACGTATTATTGGTAAGTACCTACCTAACTATATTTACTTTTTAAATTAGTGTGTGCCATTTTCGAATGCCGCCATGTTCCTGAATGACGTAATCTGTTAATAATACGACATTGGTTACACTCTTTTAATATAAAAAATGGTGATAGTAATAAGATAACATTATTTACCTCATTTTATTTCAACACACGCCACAACTTTCATTGAGTGGCGGTAGTGAGCGCGAACGCTACGTAGAAGGAGCGGGTTTGATTTCCACTCAGTCCTCGTTAGGCAGTCGACCCCGGTTGCTATATGATCATTTCTTCTTCTTTCTGATGGCTTCTGCAGTAAAACGCCACAATTTTGTCAATGTCAAGTAACATCTATCGCAGTCCACTACACGGACAAAGGCATCTCCCAATGTTGGGAGGCTTTGGCCTATTGTATCCACACTGGCCAGAAGGGTTGGTACAGGGTTTTATTTCTAGTTTTCCTTCTCTCGCATTGATATTGTCCGCACATTTTTCCGTTAGTCCTTCGGAAAGAATGATGCACTTACCTCTATGTCTTTCTACCTCTATGCATCACAGTAAAGTTGACTGTTCAGTTATTAAATCAACTTAAAATTTAAAATTCATATATTTTCAGATCATCGATCCACAATGGTAGCAACAATTTAACTTAAGGATTAATATTGGTAATAAATTCAAATGATATATTTTGATTATATATATGTATAATCAATAACATATTATATAATCAAAGATAATATACAATGCCTTTGGCATTAAGTCCGCCTTTGTACAATTTATTGTACATCATAAAGTTGAATAAATAAAAAAATTAACAAAGATTTATTGGAAGATAACATAACATAACATAAACTCACTGTTGCCATCAACCGGGCACTTATAAACCTGCGATAAATACACGCATAACTTCGAAAAGCATCAAAAGTCATTGGTGTGTGCCATGGTAAAACCTGGGATCGAACCCGAGACCTCGTCTCAGCAGTCCATTACCCATACCACTAGGCTACCGCGGTTATTGGGAATTGGAAGATAAACATTTTATAAAGAAATTAGCATGTACATAATTTTTTGCGCAAAATAAAATGGTGTCCGTGAAAAATTTCATCCTGCAGTCATTTAAGTGGCGCAAGAAGAAGCATCTGAAGAGAACATCTAGTTAAGGGCCATCATTGTAACATAATTTATATCTGCAATTGATATCGACGTGACCTACATAAAATATTCACCTAAATAGCATGGTTTTTGTAAATTTCGTTGGCAATTTTGGTGAAGACAGTTCCTATTTTTTTTTATACCACTTAGGTGGCAGACAAGCGCACGGCCCACCTGATGGAAAGTGGTTACCGTGGCCTATGGACGTGTGTAACACCAGAGAAGCCACACTCGCGCTGCCGACCCTATAAGCACAGAGTTTATGTGCCGTCAGTGTAGAGGACAAAGCAGGACAAGCCTTTAGTCATCCCACTGACAGCACAAATTCTCCAGTGAGCTCTGGCTACCCTACTCACCGCTGGGAACACAACACGAAGTTATTGTAACCGCGGTATTCTGTAGGGCGGAGGTATACTTCCCCAGTCGGACTGCTCAATTGGGCGGAAATACTGCCGTGTACTTACCTCTCCCACCGGCCCCGGCGGGAAGGGAAGGGATTTTTCGCACGTAAAAAAAAGTCACTACATTATCTATGAAAATTTAAGATGCAGCTAGCAACCAATGACTTTCTCACTAGACTTTAATTAAATAGTAGTTCCGAATGTATTATGTAAATCAAATAGGTAGGTAACATAGCGAATATTTATTTTCTTTGTGAGATATAGATTTAAAGAAACATCAATGCATTAGACTTTGTGCCAACGGAATAAAGTTTGATTTTCATTGGCGTTTATATGATTTACAACAAAAGTTGCAAGATACGTATCTAAAAACGACTCAAGCTGTACCAAGATAAAGTTGTATTTTGAGTGGATGATATTTATGGTGATAAAAGCAGTTTTCACGGAGCTCTGTGAGCGAGCTGAGTAGACGCAGCTGCCCCGCCCTCCCCGCTTCCCGCAGTGGCGCCCCCCGCTCTTCTTGTTCGCCCCGCGCGTGTCGCGTTTACATAGAGTAAAAATATAATACAGACTGTAACATGACACGAAACATTTTTATTGTTAGCGTAGTAGTAAGTACTCAATAGTCATCATTATAATTGTAATGTACATATTATAATGTGAAAGACTTCTTGCACAGAAAAGAAAAGTTATGTATACAACCAGACTGGCTGTAACGGTAAGAAACAAATTGTCCATAACATAAACTCACGCCTATATCCCCGAAGGGGTAGGCAGAGGTACTAGTACCCACATATCGCCAGTTTATGTTTAGGTCCCAATGTAATAGGTGGCGAGCCTATTGCCATTAACCGGGCACTTATAAACCTGCGATAAATACACACATAACTTCGAAAAGCATCGAAAAGTCATTGGTGTGTGCCATGGCAAAACCTGGGATCGAACTCGAGACCTCGTCTCAGTAGTCCATTACCCATACCACTTTTTTTTTTTTTACGTGCGCAAAATCCCCACGGATACCTCCCCACCGGAGCCGGTGTAGGAAGTTATGTCGGACTCGAACCGACTAAAACGCACGCCGCCTGTGGGTCGCTTTGGTTACTGAAGGTGAGGTTGACAGGCATATCCCTCGCACCCCGGCCGACCCAGGGCCATCTCTCACGATCTGGCCCTCTTTTCGGGTCTGGGGACTACATAGTCCCCAGCTCGTCCCCGGAAACGGGGAGGCCCGCCACCGCCGCGGCCTGCTTCTGCCAGGGTGACAGGCGGCTCCACCTGTCACCCCCAGGCCGGATTACCCATAATTACCCATACATATTTTTTTTTTTCAACAATTGTCCCCTTTTAGTATAATGAGCTCATAAAGTAAACTTAGTGGTTGTCACTATAAAACAAATCTGCCATGATAACAAAAATATAACGTAGGTACCAGCTGCCACTACAAAAATAGCATAGAATCTTAATAACCAATAAGTGTCGGTAAATAGATAGATCTTCCAGCTGTTGAACCTTATTTCATAACATCTGTCAGACTGGCTGTAACTATAAGAAACAAGTGGTGGCATTGCACCATCCAGAGTTCGTAGAGAAGTAGCTTGTTCTACCATGATGTGTAAACTTCAGAGAGACCAACGTCACCCAACGTACAATCACTCTGGCGTGACACAAAGGCATCGCACAAGTCAGTTTTTGATCTTCATAGTCTAGCTATCGTATTTGTTAATGTATAACACTGCATTACTTTGGATAAAGATTACTTACGGTAAAGTATTGAATTATGTTATATTATCTGTAGTATTAGGTAGGTACTGGATCATCATTGGCCTGTGCGCCGTAAAGCTTTTTTAAATAACTGTGGCCTGAAGAATGAGGATAGAATCCTAAATTAAATTTTTTTTTTTTTTTATATAGGACACGCCAACTTGACCTCACCTCGCCTGATGATAAGCTAAAGGCAAAGTCTCAGGAAAGAGGGTCACCATTACAGACACTAAGTGCTACAATGGTGGCACTCAGCTTGGCGGCCTCATCAGATGCTTTTTCACGCCCCGCTTAAAGGCCCCGGGACTGTAGGAAGAAGGAAACACGTGTGCTGGTAATGAATTCCAGGTCTTGGTGGTGCGGCAAAGAAAAGAGTCTCCGAACCGCTTGGTTCTTGCTCGTATATTCTGCACAGTGTGAGGGTGACATCTAAGGCCTGCACGTGTTGTCCTATGTAGGAAAGGAGATGGTGGGATTAGTTGGAAGAGCTCGTCAGAACACTCACCGTGGTAGAGACGGTAAAATACAGCCAAGGAAGCAATATCTCTACGCATCTGCAAAGGCTCGAGGGTGTTCGTGACCTCAGGGTTCCCAATAATTCGGACCGCGCGTCGCTGCAACCTGTCGAGAGCATCTAGTAGGTATTTCGCGGAGCCATCCCAGAGATGCGAGCAGTATTCCACGCAGGAGCGAATTTGTGTCTTATAGAGAAGACACCGCTGCTCCGGCGTGAAAAAACGTCTCACTTTGTTTAGGAGTCCGAGTTTCCGCGAGGCTGTTTTGATGATGCTCTCGATGTAATTTCTGTTATTCAGTTTGCAGCGAATATCCATGCCTAGGATATTGAGATTGTCCTGCAGTGGCAGTGGCGTGCTCTGAAGAGTGGGAAGGGGAAGGAAAGAAGATACCTTTGCTGTGAACGCACAAGCCTGCGTCTTCTTGGCATTGAACTCGACCATGTTCTCAGAGCCCCATTGAGAAATGTGATTCAAGATCCGGTCCAGTTCAGTGACAAGAAGCTGTCTTTTTTCCACGATATCAGACTGTTTGGCCGCAGGTTGTCCGTGATAACTCCCGTGTAAGGTGCTATCGTCTGCATAGCAATGTATGCTGCCGGTGGACAGCATGTCGTTGATATGCAGAAGAAAGAGAGCGGGAGATAATACAGACCCCTGCGGTACGCCAGCATTTATTTGCAAGAGCTCCGAAGCCCGTCCATCACAGAGGACGCGGATACGGCGCTCCCGCAGGAAACTAGCAATCCAGTTGCACAGTCTAGGAGGCAGACCAAAGGCTGGTAGCTTGAAGAGAAGCGATTTGTGCCAGACTCTATCGAAAGCTTTGGCGATATCAAGACTAATTGCCAGTGACTCGCCGTGCTTGTCCATAGCCTCACCCCAAAGATGGGTAACGTATGCTAGAAGATCACCCGTTGACCGTTTCGGCCTGAAGCCATATTGCCGGTCATTAATTAAGGAGTGATCCTCTAGGTGACGCATGAGCTGTTTGTTAATGATGTGCTCGAAGACCTTGCACAGCACTGAGGTGACGGCTATGGGTCGATAGTTGGCTGGCTCTGAGCGATCCCCCTTCTTGGGGATCGGCTGTACATTCGCCTCTTTCCAAGCCGAAGGCACTGTACCCGAGCTGTAGGACAGTCGGTACAGCCGCGTAAGCATCGGAGACAACTCCGCTGCACATTTTTGTAAGACCACCGCTGGAATACCATCCGGGCCACTGGCTTTCCGGACATCGAGTGATTGAAGCACCGCACGGACATCGCATTGCCTGATACGTATTTCAGGCATTACGTGGTCACCGTTGGGTAGTGTCGGCGGCTGTATACCGCAATCATCGACTCGGGAATTGGCCGCAAAGAGATTTACTAGCATATTGGCTTTCTCTTGCGGTCCATGGGCCAGGGATCCATCAGGGTAGCGCAGCGGTGGCAGCGAAGGCTGACAGAAGTTGGCCTGCACGGCTTTGGCCAGTCGCCAGTATCCACGGCTGCCCGTGGGATGTGCCACTAGCTCTTGACCAAGCCGTGCAATGCGCAGGGCATCCGCTCTGACGTAAGCCCTCTTGCAGTCCTTTGTGGCTCTGTTTTACGCCGCCTTGAAGTGGGCCACATTGGGATCGTACGTGGCACGCGCCCTTACCCAAGCGCGATACGCGGACTGCTTTTGGTCAACAGCCCTCGCACACTCGCGCCCGAACCAAGGGCGCACTCCTTGGGCACCGGTGACATCAGTGTACGGGATATAGTATTCCATACCCAGACCGATCTCACCGGCAACAGCAGTAGCACAATCTGAGGGTTTCTTACCTTCAAAGCAGCGTTCAACCCACGGGATGGACGCAAAATAGTTGCGCAGCCCATCCCAATCTGCTGACGAGTAGTGCCCGAGACGCCGCTTCCCCTGCACGGGTCGTGAGGGCGCTATAATTGGCACCTTGGAGCAGACCAGACAGTGGTCGGAATTGCCTAAAGCGGCTTGTACCGAAACACTGTACAGGTCTGGGTGACTCGTCAGCAGAAGGTCTAGCAGAGAGGGTGCTAGGCCCGACCTTCTTGGTATTCTAGTGACCTCGTGTACCAATTGGGTCAGGCCATGCGCCAGAGCAAATGCATGGGCGGCTCTTCCCGCATGGTCTGTTTTGGCGGAGCCCAACCAGGTTTCGTGGTGGGCGTTAAAGTCCCCCAAAAATACCACTTTGGCGTTCGGAAACCGTTCCTGCGCATCATCTGCCGCCTGACTCAGATATTCAAAGAGTCGAGTTGTCTCAGCATCTCCTGTATGGGAACGGTAGAGGCACACATAGATCTGACTCGTAGAGCCATGGTCTACGTGTACCCATAGGGTTGAAAAGGATGGGTCCTCAAGGCAGCGCAAACGGCGACAACAAACATCCGCTCTAACAAACACGCACACCCCGGCTTTTGCACGGAAATTTTCTTCGATAACATAGCCGGGGTAAAGCAAGTAGGTCGTGTCATCAGGGCGGCCTATTTGTGTCTCCGTGAGAAAGAGCATATCTGGTTTCGCCGTCTCAAGGTGTTGGTGGACGGCGTTGAGGTTCGCATGGAGTCCACAGATGTTAGTGGACTCCACCTCAAATAGCGAGCTTGTGGGAGTCTGAAGAGCCGCTGTGTTGCCCAATACTCTTAAATGCGCTGCCATGATGAAAAGGAGAAAAGGGCGTGAAAAAAAGAGGTGATTGTCGTCGCAGCACCGCGTGACTAAGTGCGGGATATTGGTTTTGTCTATGATTATGAGGCATGGCGTGAGCCGACACGCCGCACGGAAGGGCCCCCGTACCCTCCCGAATATGGTCGCCGGGCCCCCACTTCCGGTCACCAACCGGCACGACGAGCCATACCGGGATTATGCGCGGTCTGGTGAGGCAGCCTTCCAGGGTGGTTAGTCCAGTTGGGCCTCTGTACTATACCGCGGGCGGCCAGCGGCACCACCGTATACCTTTCTTTTTCATTTTTTGGGTGAGGAAGACCACTCAGCTTCAATTCTTTGGAGCGAACAATGAGGTTGGTATATTGGACTCAAACATATCAGTTTTAGGTCATAGGTCCTGTGGCCAAGTCACAGAAAAAGTCTAGTCTCTATAGCTAAGCAAGCCATTGTCTCGCTTCCAGAATGCTATATTATTCTATTTACTTACTTTTTTCAGATAAACTTACGAGGAATTTAGCTCCACATCAAACAACCATTTACGACATTATTAATTTATCCCAATATATTGATATGTACCATGTTTGCATGCCATAAAATGGTAAATGAGCCGCACAAAACTATTGGACCTGACTCTTTGTAACCACATTTAAGCAAATAAATGAATTTGAATTTGAATTATCGGTATCTGGTAATGCGGAAGGCCTTTGACTGTGATCTTTGCGTGATGATATCCAAACTAGCGGTTTTGGGGCGAAACGGTCACGGAGCGGAAACGCCGCGGTTGCACAGCGGAGACGTAGTGGATCTGTAATGAATCTCAGTAACAAAGGTATTCGTTTACAAATAACACAAAGTAATCCCTCTCTTCCATTTGATTAATCGATAATGGATCTTCCCAAATACGTCGATGAAAACCGCTAATATGATAAGGCCTTAAGGTTCGCCAAAAACTCTCGCATCAGAAGCGTCTTTCATATTCATGATATTGCAGTTAAAATACGCGAAAGGCAACATCGTTGGTGAGTCTACATTTTGTAGCGACCACTGGCATTAGTCCAGGTGGTAACTGCCTGGAAAGAAATCATATGAAACAATTTTTTATAAATCCATGGGTAGCCGAAGTTCAGGTGACACCGGACGAACGGTAAAAAAATAAAGTTGTTCATTAGAAAAAAAAACCAAGTCTTTTATACCTAATTACAGTAATTACATGTCTGTAAGTTTTAATCTATGTGCTGTGTAGAGGCGGTTCGCAGCTCGCGCCGCCATTCTGGATATTTTGACGGGAAGGTCGGTCACGTGACTCGGCGGCGGGCGCGGGCGCGGGCTGAGGGGCGCCGGCTAGACTCTCCAGTAGCCGAGCCATCCGTCTGCTGCTTTGACTGCGGCCGGTCGCCGGAATCTACGCCCCAGTCTCACGCGTCCGCATCTATTACGTGCTATTTTATATCAACGGTCTGCGACTCCTAGGAATGAAATTTGTGTCGGTGTTGTGGCGTTTTAAGCTACAGTGTGCGTAGTTTAAGTTTTTTAGTGAAAAAGTGCCTAAATGTAGTGTCAAATCGACGTTATTTGCGTATTTTTGCACGGGTGTGCGTGCGGCGACGGGGCGGAGACGCCGGTGATTAGCGGTTCGCGCTCGGCCGGGCCGTCGCGACGGCACACTCGGCTCGGCAGACATGTTTCGGTCGCGACCGGAGCGCGTCGTGCGTGCCGGCGCGTAGGCTCGCTCGTGACATGCGCCTGCCGAGCCGCAGCCACAGTGGAGGTGATCGAACATGGATGTAGTGACGCCGCACATCACCTCCGTGCTGAAGACATACCAGGCCAGCGCGCCGCGCAGCCTCCAGGGCCCGGGCTGCGGGCGCGCCGAGCCGCGCGGCGAGGCGCCGCCGCCGCCACCGCCGCCGGCCGCACCGCTGCTGCTGCTCGCCGCCGACACCGTGCTGGGCGAGCGCGGCGAGACTCTTCTCGAGGGCGAGCCCATCTCGTGCTTCAGCGTTGGCGGCGAGCGCAGGCTCTGCCTCCCGCAGATACTCACATCGGTGCTCACCGACTTCACTCTGGAGCAGATCAACCGCGTGTGCGACGATCTGCAGATATACTGTTCGCGGTGCACCCCGGAGCAGCTCCACGAGCTCAAGTCCACCGGCGTGCTGCCGAAGTCGGCGCCGTCGTGCGGGCTGATCACGCAGACGGACGCAGAGCGGCTGTGTGCGGCGCTCCTGCACGGCCCGACGGCCTTGCGTCCGCACAAACTCTCGGGCTTCCGCGTGTACCACGAGTGCTTCGGAGGCGGGCGCGGCGTTTGCGCGCCCGACCAGAACCTAGTGCAGTGCTTGGAATGTCGTATGTTGTACACGCCGCGCCGGTTCGTGTGCCACTCGCACGGAACCGAGCATCGCACGTGCCACTGGGGATTCGATTCCTCTCGGTGGCGCCGCTTCCTCCTGGTCGCCGAGGAGGAGCTGGACAAGGAGAAATGTAACGCCCTTCTGGATGACCTCGCGGCGCGGGAGACCACTGTGTTAGCGCCAGCCGTCATCAAACAATCCAGCCAAACGTTGAAAAGAAAACAGGTATGTAACACTGATACAATGTTGATTTGTTCTATTCTAAGAGCAGTATTAGAACCGACTTGTGCCGTTATAATTTTCTGTTCTTATAAGAATCTTATTAGAACACGATTACGAACCACTTGAACTAATAAGCATTCTATGACTTAACTAGGTGAGTACCTACATAATAAGTAGGTACATTCTGACGTGTGCGTCTCTTTATGATGATTGCAGGGGATATAGTGATAAATACTCAAAGGTTAAAAAGTCAGGGAATATAAAATCAAGGGGCTTAGAGATATGGAGGGCTTCCTTAAACCCCGATAATTTATTGCACGTTGTCTAGCCAGAGGGGCAGACTAGGTTCCAGTAGTGAATATTGTCTGTGAAAAACCACATCCCGACCTGTACTGTAACCTGGCCTATACAAGGTAGAGCGGTAGCTATTCACGCGAGGAAAGAATGAAAAAAAAAAAAAAACTTTCGCGAGGCAGAGCGGGCGTTTTATTCGTATTCTAGGAAAACCTAAACTTGGAGAAGGCAAATTCGCCAAAAATGACATTTTATTTTCCTTTTTTTCAAGACTGATACCATCTACCAGGGACGTATCTGGGAGGATATTCGGAATTGGTGTTGGGATATTTTTTACTATGTATAGTTAACATTCTTTAATAGTTCTTTTTGGAATTTGATGACCTGTGGAACTAAAAACCACAATGAGCGATTCTGCTAAAAACGAGTAAATTTATGAATTTCCAATTCAATATGAATTTTGACCAGAATTACAACAATTCATTCATTTACTAAGCAGCAAATATTAGGATACTATATTGTCATGAGGCGATATTTACACGAAACTAGAATCTACTTAATAAATGAAGTATTGTGATTACCATTTAACGAATTTTAAAGGAATCTATTAGATCTACTGGAATTCATAGTTCTCGTTTTGAGCAGAATTGCTGAATATGGCCTTTTTAGACCCGCAGATTCTTAAATACTACAATATCGCCGCAAAAGAAAATACTATCGTAATATGATCCCATTAGAGTGGCCTTTTTACCCGAATGTCAAGAAGGGTTAGGTGTTTCGCGCGTATTCTGCATGTATGTTTGTAATATTCTTTATTGCCTCATATCTTCCAAACTGCGGGACAGATTATTTGAATTAACATATCGTTATTAGACCTGGAGTTAACTAAGACCTTAATCACACACCAGTAAAGTACAATAGGGGAGATTTGAGATTATTAAGGACTTTTAGAACTCTTCCCCTGAAAACTAATACTAGTGTTGTCCATTTGGTAAGATCAACAACGACAAGTATTTTAAATTACTATCGAACAATTGTCCCATCGAATCTCTCTCTAAAATCTATTAAATTATCTACTTTCTACCTTGATTTCTTTATATTTAATTACACATACACTGACACTACCTTTACAGGGGAAACCTAATGCCGTTATATTTACAAACCAATTAATACAATCCCTTTAAAATAACCTCACTACTTTTCTAATAAATAAGAATAAACTACCCTGTTGGCAGAATGCCTTATGCAAGGCATGAAAAAAAAAGAAGAATACCAATTCGGATAAAACAAAATAAATTTCATGCAATTACTTAGTATAATATGTAAAACAAATAACTAATATACGATAAATGTATTACCTATAGTTACGGCCATTACACGTTACACTCCGTAAAAACCCGTCTTGATTTTTGGTGTGTAAACATATTATTGTTTGTAAATAGAACGATAATTTAAAAAAAGAACGAAATGAAGATAACGCTTCGTCCTTCGTCGAAATTTGAAACTTTAGCGCAACTAGCGCCGCCTAACCCAATTCCCCGAACAGTCCTCATTCTCTCAGTTCCGTTCGTAAATTATTCAAAATAAATGACATTCCGTTCAACCATCGCGTATCATCCGCAGAAAAAACGCGCCACAAACAACCTTACGCAAGTTATATCTGTAAACGAGGTTCATTGAATTTGTATTCACTTAAATGAAGTCCTTGTTGGATTCATGAATTAAATATTAATATCGATGAATGGAGAAGTGTCTTAACCTCTAACATAAAAGGTTCTTACGTGTCGAACCACGCGCGGCCATTGTTTTGTACAAACATAATTATGTTAGTGCAAGTTGATTTAATGCAAATGTGAAATGACAGTTAGATAATTCACAGCCAATTTGATGAAACCGAGATTAATTGAAACTAAACTGAGTTCACGGTGCTCGATTAAATAAATTTCGGTTTTTTTTTAGTGAAATTCAATCTCAATCATTTAACAGGGCACCTAAATAACCGCCGGAAAGATGCTGTCATAATTTTCAAATCCTTTTTTTATTGGGGACTACAGAATTCCCACCTCGTCCCCGGAAACGGGGAGGCGCGCCGCCGCCGCGGCCTGCTTCTGCCAGGGTGATAGGCGGCTCCACCTGTCACCTCCAGGCCTGTGCTCATGGGGAGCGGAGGTCGTTCAAATCCTTAATACTTAATTGCCAATAAAAAATAACATTAGATCCCTCTGGGAAATGGCTATGACGATGAAGATGGTGATAAATGATATAATATAGTATCAAAGTCTTCTCACCGGCGAAACTCTGATACCATGATATCATGGTCAATACTAACTTCTGAAAACTTCTTCATCCTGGCGATAATCCCAGTCGTATCCAAAGCTTTCACCTCGGAAACTGGGATCCGCTTTTCAAGTCGTAACTACGGATTTGGTTAAGCTTCGATATTTTCCGTGAAGCGACTGCCATCTAACCTCCACAATTCAAAGGCGATGAGTAGGGTAGCCAAAGCTCACTGGAGAATTTTTGCTGTCAGTGGGATGAATAAAGGCTTGTCCTGCTTTGTTTTCTACACTGACGGCACAGAAACTCTGTACGTACAGGGTCGGCAGCGCGAGTGTGACTCCTCTGGTGTCACAAACGTCCATAGGCCACGGTAACCACTCTCCATCAGATGGGCCGTGTGATTGTCTGCCACCTAAGTGGTATAAAAAAAAAGACGATAATAATAATAATGTTTATTCTGTTGCAATAAACATTATTATTATTATTATTATTATGTGGCAACAGGGACCGACTGCCTAATGATCTCTTCGATGCACGACCAATGCAAATATCCTAATTCATGCATAGAAATATTTGCACTGAGCGGGGATCGAACCCTATCCCTTAGGGGTATGTAACAGCATCTTGTCTTTACCTTTGTCGGAGGACGCTAAAGTTCTATACAAAATTGTTAACATAGGTTTAAAATCTAGAAACGATTAGTTTTAAATGATTAACGTAATTAGTAGTTCCTTATGGGGGTGACATGGTCACTGCGTGATCAAGCCCTCACCTTTTGGTAAATAAAGAGAACAGAAAAAAAAAACCCGATGTGTTCTCGTTCACTACCACCACGCCGCCACAGAGGCTGCCTCTAACTTTTTAAAACTATTGCGTCATAATAAAACACAAATAGGTTATCCTTTAAATCTACGTGTCTGAAAACAAGCCTTAATAGTCTCGTATTTTCCTGCCTAGCGCACAGGCCCGACCTAGTTCCAATCTGGGACACGGAACACGTGACGTCACAGTATCCCAGACAGATATAAAAGTATACGAAAGTAGACAGCCAGCCATAGGATGGTAAAAAATATAATCCAAATGTGATAAGTGGTAATAAAAACCATTATCGCAGGTTTATAAGTGCCCGGTTAATGGCAATAGGCTCGCCACCTATTACATTGGGACCTAAACATAAACTGGCGAAATGTAGGTGCTAGCACCTCTGACTACCCTTTCGGGGATATAGGCGTGAGTTTATGTTATGGTAATAAAAACTTGTGTGAAATGATATTTATAAACTACATTAGTACTAGTGTTGATGACCGCAGCTTCGCCTGTGTTGAATTCTGGAATGCTTTTTTTTTAAAAACATTCCGTGGAAGTTCAGGAGCATACGAAAAAAAATTTGCCGAATCGATCAAGCCTTTCTACAGTAAGAAACATGTCTAAGACACAATCTTAACAAAATTGTACGCGGTTTTAGAGCAAAATAGCATCAATACGTACGAGTTTGCTATGACCACGCCTTTCGCCTTATGCCTTTTCTGTATATTTCACCCTTTAACTAGCACATCATAGCTCATCAATAGCAACATCCAATGTTCCTATTCCACCATTCAGTTTCCCAGTCATTCCCGGCACAGCCGCGTGGTTCCCGGCAGAGTAGAATTTGGGCCACCCCGTCACTTCCCATGCGGTGTCGTACAAGGCGACTAAGGGATAGGGCTGTTTAACACCAGACAGATATATACAGTCCAGACCTACTTTAGATGCATTGCTCGAGTCAACAATAGCGCTCCGAAGACGGTAATAGGCTCACCCCCTATTACGTGGGACTGAATTCAATGATTGGTGAAATGTGGGTGTTAATTCACCTCTGCCTAACCCTCCGGGGATAAAGGCGTGATTATGTGTATGTATGTTTTCGTACCCATCTTTGCTACCCATCGTACCAGGGCGTATAATTATCGATGGTAAAATGAACAAAATTATTGTACTAATTACCCCACCGTGGCAGCGAGGCTATGCGAGTTACGGTTGCTAATACTGCTGCTGTCTCTATCTGATGTCCGTTCCCTCTATTTTGACAGTAAAGAGACTAGTCCTAAACTCAGTAATACCTGCCCCGAAAGTCTTGGACAATCTCATACCCATTACCTATATCCTAAGTTAATAACGCTTACTAAATAAAATACTCCGTAGAATGGAGGCCAACCAATAAGAAGCAAGTAAACACAATAAAACCGATATCTAATACTTGCTATAAGCATAAATACTTTTATCTCGACGATAAACTTGTTTTTATGCTTGATAACGTCTGTCCATACAGACATAACACTAGTACAATGTACCTTTACTGAGTACATATTTAACATGGTATTATACAGTACTTGTCGATCAATCAATCAATCAGCCCACTGGACTCCACTGCTGGACATAGGCCTCTCCCAATGTGCGCCATTTTCTCCGATCCTTTGCCTTCCGCATCCAGTCTGTCCCAGCCACGTTTTTCAGGTCTTCCGTACATCTGGCAATGGGGCGTCCTACCTTTCGTTTACCTTCTCGTGGTCTCCACTCTAGGACTCGTTTGCTCCAACGGCTATCGGTCCTTCGACAAACGTGGCCAGCCCACTGCCACTTCAACTTGCTTATTCTGTGACCTATGTCGGTAACTTTAGTTCTCTGTCGGATAACCTCGTTCCGAATTCTATTCTTCAGAGAAACTCCAAGCATAGCTCGCTCCATAACCCACTGCGCGACTTTTAAGCTCTGGACAGTACTCGTACTATATGTATTTGTACATAAATAGGTAATCACTCCTTTCTCCCTGCGGGGTTTTTTAAATTTTATGAATGGACGTCTCGATCTGATTCGAAAATCAATTGTATCGTATAACCACAACACGATTTTTGAAAATCGACATAACATAAACTCGCGCCTATATCCCCGAAGGGGTAGACAGAGGTGCTAGCACCCACATTTCGCCTGTTTTCCCAAGCGCCTACAATATCGGGTTCTTCAAGAGGGGCATCAGAAGGTTTCTTCATGGTCGGCAGCGCGAGCGTGACACCCCTGGTGTTGCATACGTCCATAGGCCACGGTAACCGCTTCCCATCAAGTGGGCCGTGTGCTTGTCTGCCAACTAAGTAGTATAAAAAAAAAGGTCCCACAATGTAATAGGTGGCGATCCTATTGCCATTAACCGGGCACTTATAAACCTGCGATAAATACACACATAACTTCGAAAAGCATCGAAAAGTCATTGGTGTGTGCCATGGTAAAACCTGGGATCGAACCCGAGACCTTGTCTCAGCAGTCCATTACCCATACCACTAGGCTACCGCGGTAAATCAAATCGTTATAAAATACAACAGCCCTACTACTGCTTGTTTACTTAATTAAACCTCTAATGCAAGTTCACGGTTTGGTAAAACCTACTCGGGCTATGGCGGCCGAAAGCAGTTCCAGGGAAGCCTGGTAAGTTTTGACGAACCGTAAACCGTAATAGCATTGAGTGAAAAGCTACAGGGTAATCTTCAGTATTGACGACCTCCGTGGCGTAGCGGTAGAGCATTCGACTGCTATGCAGGGGGTGCGGGTTCGATTCCCGCTGAATGCAAATATTTTTATGCATGAATATGTATATTTGCATTGGTCTGGGTGTTTCTATGTATAATATGTATGTATTTACAAAAAAAAGTATCTAAATATGTTTATCAGCATTCTAGATCCCATAACACAAGACCATGGGTCTAGATAGCGTTGTGTAGAATGTCGTGGAATATTTTTATTATTTATTTATTTAATCTTTCTTAGTTAAAGCATCCTATTCCTTCCAAAAAAGGCATGATGTTCATCAATATTTTTTTTTAAATCCTCCGATTTTCTCCCAGCGCAGTTGGAGTTGACTCCTAGTCTAGACTTAATGGCTGAACTTTTATATTTTTCGTGCTGTGACTGACACCTGATCTCTACAACCGACTGGCGACATCAAAGTTCTGTAAGTAGACGATAGTAACGAATGCCACATATGTCCGTAGGCAACCAGGATCGAAGACAGTTTAAAATGATCTCCGAGGTCTCAATCAATCAATTAGCCTATCGCAGTTCACTGGTGGACATACTCTTCAAATGGGAGGCTTTGCCGTACTGTTTCAACACTGGCCAGACGGGTTGGTATAGGGTTTTATTTCGAGTTTAACTTCTCTCGCAGTGATATCGTCTGCGTATTTTTCGTTATTCGCCTCTTATGATGAGAATGAGACCTTAGGATGAGATGGGGTGGTAATACTTGTATTCTTTCTCCGTCTCCGCACCGATAACGCATGGGTCTCAATATATTGAAATTCGTCAGCCATCCCAACCTTTATAGTATTGTTTGACCTTGCAATGCACTAGTCTACTCGGTAACCACTTAGTCATGAGACCCTCCATATGTTTTTAAAGATCTAACTTAGAACTATTCAATACAACGGTTCAATACAAGTAACGCATTCAGGAGGTTGATGGAACTGCCCTGGCGCTGCAGCACGTGAGGCATGTTTGCACAGGTGCGAGTAGACTGCTCCTAAACTACATACTCACTCGTGCGCAAGGTCAGGGCGAGTTCCAACTCCCTCCTGAAGATGGTTTCTGAACGGGTAGATTGTCCGTACATAACATAAAATATTAATGTACCTACTAACAATATGTATATGAGTGTATGTATGCCATGTACAACATGCTTGAAATAAATAAATCAAAATAAATCTCGGCAAGTAAAGCTGTCAAGAACGGTGTCATCCGTATTCTTCACTACTACGCATAGATCAGTGAACCTAATTCTCATCGCATTCCACTTGTGTTTAAATTTAAAATGCGTGCCTAATGTGCAATGCTAATGGCTACAGGTAATTAGTTGCTATGCTAAATAGTTGAGTCTATCCTGGACACAGGCAATGACTTCTGTTACCTATTAGACAAGTTGCTTCGAACACAAAATGTCATTTGGTTCTTGAATGAGGCGGGAATGAATTTGGTAAGGACATAGACTATGCATTTTAGAGAACAAAAGATGCTCTTTTTTTTATACCACTTAGGTGGCAGACAAGCGCACGGCCCACCTGATGGAAAGTGGTTACCGTGGCCTATGGACGTGTGTAACAGCAGAGAAGCCACACTCGCGCTGCCGACCCTGTAAGCACAGAGTTTCTGTGCTTGCGGGGTTGAAAGCGCGAGTGTGACTCTTGATTTTGCAAGCGTCCATAGGCCATGGTGACCACTTTCTATCAGGTAAAAAAAATAAAAAATGGTAATATTTAAACTAAATAAGAATTCTGCGTCCGTATACAGCGAAAGGTTCTTAAGATAACAGTTAATATGTTTCTAGATTCTCAAGCGAATGATTCAGAGATAATTTGCAACCGTCAATGCCTTGCAACAAAGTTTCGTATCAAGCAAATTACAGGTTCTAATCGTTGCCTGCCCACCTGCCTGTGGCAGGTATCGATTACCAGTGTTTAATAGGAGAAATACCATTTCCTATTCCTGTGTAATGGTAGCTTTTAGCTAGCCTGGACTAATAGTAGCCTGTCTTATTGTAATCTTTCGTATCCTACTTAAAAATGACATTAAAACATCATCAAGTGGCTATCAGGACTGCAAGATACCAGAATGAAAGAAGTCTTTCCGTACGGTTTAGGCAGAAAGATGATTCGCGAGCGGTCTTTATTCAATTAAGCAATATATAGGTATACAGTATTAATAAAGAGGATTCATGGCACCAAATGCTGGGAACTTCGGCCTGCATTCGTTTGTTCAATCGCATGCATCAGTACCCTTAATTTGTCATTTGAACTGAATTTTAATAAACATTACCAATCTTTCAAACAACTAAATAACAATACATACATATATTCTAACATACATACATACATATATTCACGCCTCTATTCCCAGGGGGGTTAGGCAGAGGTGATTTAACACCCACATATCACAAATCATTGAAGTCGGTCCCACGTAATAGGGGTGAACCTATTGCCGTCTTCCGAACACTATTGTTGACTCAAGCCATGCATGTGAGGCTGAATCTAGGCTGTACATATATGTCTGATGTTAAACTATCTATATATTGTACGACACCGCATGAGAAGAGATGGGGTGGTCCAAATTCTACTCTGCTGGGAACCACAACGTGAAAATATATGGTAAAAAAAAAGGAATTGAGACTCAAGATAATGGCAACTGGTAACGAATTTCCTCTTAGAGCTTGCTAATGTATACTGTAAGAATTGCCTATATTTTGAGTAACTGAAACCTCTCCGTTTATGGAAGTTAGAGTTAGTAAAAACATAATAACTAGACTACAATACTGAATTTTATGTGCCGACACAAAAATCCTCGTACACATATCGTTATCCGCAAAACGAACAATGTGTGTTCAAGTGGTCCGCGGTCACAGCTATCAATGAACAATAATGACGCCTATTATTAGGTAAATTTCTTTCAGTCTTCGATTTAACAATGTTATTGAATCTTTGATTTACTTCTTGAATCTTTGAGTTATCAATATCTAGGCGTGATTAGTTTATAAACAAGAACACCGAACTGCAAAGACCATTTCCCGATGACACGTTGATTGTAAGAAAAAAATTGTTGGTTAAAAATTCACACACGAGATTTTGTCGCTTTAAGCAATATTTATTTACAGAGACAAAATCAATCAATCAAGCCTATCGCAGCCCAATGTTGGACATAGGCCTCACCCAATATTGGGAGACTTCGGCCCACTGTTTCCACGCTGGCCAGATGGGTTCGTAGAGTTCAAGTTTTTCTTCTCTCGCAGTAATATCGTCTGTGTATTTTTTCGTTAGTCGTCTCTTACGACCCTCTTCAGATGAGATGGGGTGGTGATACTTGTATTCTTTTTCCGTCACAACACAGTTAAAACAAGAGCTATTAACTATTTGATGGAGTAGATGAATAAAGACATAACAATCAGGGATGACGAAGACCGAGATCTCCGGAGAAACAAGAAAAGTTTACCTCTGATGTCTTCTTCTGGTATCAATGATTCACTCTTTAAATTGTTCTTGTCAGTGTTGTTGACAAGAACAATTGTTGCGTTGACAGTGGCTTTATTCAGATCATCTTTAGTGCAAGAGGTAGGATATAAGGGACACGAAACCAAGTGCGCAATGGACACGGGGGCACTATAGTCACACCTCAAGAGGTGAAAGTCTTGGATGTATTAACCGTGTAATGTGCAAACAAGTTAGCTTTTTGCTGCTGATAATAAATAATAATGAATGAATAAAGACCTTTTATCCGACTCACCCGATGCAAAGACATTTATATCATCTCTATATTTACTTTGAAGGCAAAGAATAGATAATAGTAGATACTGCTGTAGGTGTACCATTTAAATATGATAAACATTCTGTGATAACCTTTGCGCCCGTGGTTATAAGAATTAGCATTATTTTATATGCTCAAAGATAACATAACATTTATTGAATAAATGGCGGATATTCGTTAAAAACAATATTAATTGGGGAGCGAACTCACCACGCACCCTCATGGTTAATCAGCACCCCAAAACGCACGCACAGAGTAAGTATTAAGTATTATTTATTTACATTTTTACATTTATATTTACAAACTAAAAAGGACTTAATGTTAAAATTAAATTAAAAATAAGATTAAAAATAAAATTACTTTTTTATACAACTGAGGTGGCAGACTAGCACACGGCCCACCTGATGGAAAGTGGTTACCGTGAGCTATAAACGTGTGCAACAGCATGGGAGTTACATCCGTGCTACCGTCTCTGTAAGTACAGAGAGTTTCTGTGTCAATGTAGAAAAAACAATCAGGACAAGCGTTGGTATTCCCACTGACAGCACAAAAACTCTCCAGTGAGCCTGTTAATTATACCCAGTCTCTTATACCAGGGGATACTGTATCATAAGAGACAGAGAGTACCAGTCTGTTTTAAATTCCGAGGTACTTATCACCTCTGGTAGACTATATATTTTTACTTTGAGGGTTAGGTTTGTGGGGATTACGGGTGCCTATACATTCACCAAACCCAATCCTACCATCAGCACGTGTACCTGGCTTGCAGGTGAGATTCATTTTGTCCCCAATGATCATGGTGAGCCCCTATACAACAATAATATAAGATGTTTTTCTCGTAAATAACCTAAGTACTCTATTATAAACAAATCCTTTTCGTTGTGTGCGCGTAAAGAAATACTAAAAAAACTTTTTTTTTTTACGTGCGCATAATCCCCACGGATACCTCCCCACCAGAGCCGGTGGAGGAGGTTATGTCGGACTCGAACCGACTAAAACGCACGCCGCCTGTGGATCGTTTTGGTTACCGAAGGTGAGGTTGACAGTGATATCCCTCGCACCCCGGCAGACTCAGGGCCATCTCTCACGATCTGGCCCTCTTCTCGGGTTCTAAAAGAACTCTAAAGAATGATTAGGAACGATTAGGAGTTGCTTAATTAATTATATTTCTTCATTATATTTGTAAAGTTTCATTACAATCCGGTACTCAATTAGTGAATATGAAATTTAATTCTTTTTGGCCAGGATGCATAGCGGAATCATTCAACCACCGTCTAATTAATTGTCTTGAGGATATATTCAATGAATGTTGCATCAGTAACTATGTAGTTGCTTAGTTCCGTCTTATAGCTGTAACATGGCTGTAACATTTTAGCGCACGTCTCAATAGGGTATTCAGAGACCACATGTTACCACTTGCTACGATCCTGGTTTTCGTTTCTAGTACTTTCCTCAAAATGTCTTCGATCTGATTGACTTATTACATAGGGGCTAGAAAACATCTTGAGAATTCCATCTGCGCAGAAAGCATTTTTAAAGTGTCTAATGGTTTTACTAACTTACATTACGTCGAAATTTATTCAAAATGTTAGCTGGTGTCTGTACGTATTAATAAGTTTACTATAAAATATTCAGAAACAAGATAAAAAAATCATCGCCGGTACAGCAACCAGCGTACTATTAAATACAGTTGAGCGACAACGCACTGATGCGTCGTTTACGAGCGGTACATGTCATGTGGCCGCGGATGTAATTGCTGCATGCACATGCGCATGAGTTGCACACGGGCCGGTGTAAAACGACACGCCATTGTTTACATCTCTCTCCAACTGTATTAGGGTCAATTCCCATTAAAAGAGCACCGACCGACAGCAGTGTTTGTTACTAGAAATATACTTTTTGTCCCGTAGATAAGATTCAAAATGGTATGTATAGGTTAGCCTCTGAAAGCCGCTGCGGTCGCCCTTTCAATGTGAATTAGCCCTTAAAACTGGGGACTCGTAGACTGCAGGGCTGTCAGATTGTGCGATACAATGAGTTTATCTGATCATTTACACAAACAAAATCTCTCCTGACTGTTGGAGTACGCATTACCTATTTGCGTAATTCTAGCTATTAGACTATACTCGATCGCAATTGAAAAGAAACTATTTCCAAGATATCGAGTGAACTTATACCACTCGACATCTTGGAAATAGTAATCGCACATAGGGAATACCCTATGTATGATTCCAGATTGTTATATATTTCTCTGTGGACTTTATACCATTTACATTGCCATTCTAGCGTGATAAAGTTAAAAAAAAAACAATAATTTTATTCGTCACAAACTATTTTGCAAATTTTGTAGTATGCTTTAGTGACTATTTTGTGCTCTACTATTGCTCATTGTCTTGTTTTAATAGTAATAAATAAAAAAAACGTTGGCTCCATTGGACCTAGCGCTATAAAATAAGTTGATAACTGGCAACCCTGTAAAGTGAGTGTATTGTAGGTATACATTCGCTGTACATTTTGAATTCAACTCGTCCGGTTTTTGGTCTATTCAATCAAAACCAGTTGCATAATGAAGGGACGCGGATTCTATACGTGAGAGTAGGACAAAAGATCTGTGGGCTGTTGGCCGAGTGTGCTCTACAGTTTATCTAATGCCTGGTATACTTTCCAGCAAAATAGATCGGTGACAAAATGTACTCTATATGCGCACTACGCTCTTCGGGTGTCTTTTGAGGTTGGCACAGGAGCTCAAACCCAACAATCATAAATATATCAAACCAACCCGTGCTCATCAGGGTCTAATCCTCTCAGCCGAGGTGCGAGGGATATGTCTTAGATATTCTGACCTCCGGCAACCTGCGCCCGTCGGCGTGCGTTGTCGGGATGCAGTCAATTTGACAACTAACATATTTAAAAAAAAAAATCAATTTGACAACTAACATATTTAAAAAAAATAAGTTTTCATTTCAAAGAATCAAAGAATCAATTTAATTTATTCAATTTACGTACACAAAGAGCACATATGAAAGTCAAAATTTTACAGTTTATGTCAAGAAATAATATAGAAATATTAAATAATGTAAAAGTAAACCATTGGAAAATGATTCTTTCGCTGATTCGGTAGGTTAGTTCTACTGAGACGATACCAGCAAGAAACTCAGCGAACTATATTAGAACTAGATTATTTTTCTTTTTTTAAATTTGCTTTAGTTTACAATTTATTTTGTGCGAGCAAGCAAGAGACTTATGTTGTCCACGCATTAACATCATTAAGATACTCATCCACTTTATAGTAACCTTTACTCATTGAAGTTTTTTCACTTCTATTTTAAATTTATTTATTGGCATATTAATCAAATCCTGAGGAATTTTATTAAATATTTTTATACAGCTGCCTACAAATGAGTCACCAACCTTGTATTTCAATGAGGGATTAGAATGTGATGACAATGTATATGATATTTATCACCATTCAATTTACTTGAACCTCGTGTTGTGTTCCCGGCGTAGAGATTTAGTGCTGTCAGTGGGCAGTTCCAAGGCTTGTCCTGCTTTGTCTTTACACTGACGGCACAGAAACTCTCTGTGCTTACAGGGTCGGCAGCGCTAGTGTGTCTCCTCCGGTGTTACACACGTCCATAGGCCACGGTAACCACTTGGTGGGCCGTGTGCTTGTCTGCCACCTAAGTGGTATAAAAAAAAACATGAACGTAATTATTTTCATTGTTGAAGTCAGATCTAAAGGACATAGCTTTTCTAGTTTTGATAAACATACAGCCCATGCAATACCACAGATTAAATAATAGTAGCAATGTGTCCAGTAGTCGACAACAGGCTTGCTTTCTATAGCGTGAAACAGAAAAAATTTGGAAGGCGTGTATGTGTTCATATACTATGTGTATGTTACTAGGTAAAACGACTTTGCGGTCTTCATAGTACCATATTACTAAAACTTTATTTTTATTTTATTCAGTTTCCTGTATAAAATAAATAAACGTAAATAATATATAAAAAGTATAAGCATATCCATTCATATACATGAAAATGATATTCGTTATTTTTGAACAATAAAAAGTTACAAAAGTTAAAAAAGACCATTTGCATCAAGCTAGGAAATACACGTTAGATTAATTATTTTATTTTTATTTCGCCATGTATCGTATATGATATAAATAAATTCTATATTCAAACTTTTTGCATATCCAATTTAAATTTAGAACCTGAACCTACCGGATCAAATTACGAATACTCGTATAAAAACTGAAATAGATTCAGATATTTTGAAGGAACTTAGTGACATACAGCATGCTTTAGAGACTCGCCTGTTATTAGTCAGGTGTACCTCAGCTGGCAGATATTGGATTGACATGGGGCCCAGTCAGAAAGAAGAGAAAGCGTTTGTCGGTAAAGGTTCTTCTATTTTTTTTGACGATCTCCGTGGCGTAGCGGTAGAACATTCGACTGCTATTCAGGGGGCGCGGGTTCGATTCCCACACAGTGCAAATATATGTATGCATAAATATTTATATTTGCATTGATCTGGGTGTTTCTATGTATAATATGTATTTACAAAAAAAAGTATCTAAGTATGTTTATCCGCATTCTAGATTCCATAACACAAGCTAGTTAAGCTATGCTTACCATGGGTCTAGATAGCGTTGTGTAGAATGTCGTGGAATATTTATTTATTTATTATTCTATATTTACAGTTCCATCTTCTATTTTGAGTACAAAAATTTAGCGATATATATACCATTTTGAATACCAAAAATATATTTCCCACAGTGTGCGCCCTGCAATTACCATTTCTCCTATTTAAAATAATTTAGTCAAATTGTAGTTGCGCCCTTCGCAAACGCCCTGCTGTTATTTATTCATTGAACCAACACAGCATAGTTATTAGACCTCATTGCAGCTCAGCTCACCCACGTACCAACATTCGCAACTACATATCGTGTAATTGGCACTCTTGATTCTGAGAACTTAGTGATTGTGGCGTGTTGTTTTAAATGTATGATGGGACAGACTACGAGATGCACTATCAAGGAGTTTATGCGCAAGCAGGTTAATTTTTATTATTTTTATAAAGAGCTTGGTCTATCACTGGCCACTGTGTATGTCTAGGGACATTTTTAACCTTTTAAAATCACGAAATTGCTCGTTTTCCAACGTGTTCTGCTGAGCTGGAGGAAAGTTATAATATTATAATACCAGTGTTGATTACAAGGCTTTTTATGTTTTTTTATTGTCATGGGTATATCTTCCGTAAACCTGTTCACATTATTAAATATTGACATTAATGTACACAAGACTTTGCCTCTAATTGTATTGCAATTCCTCTGTGCACTCCCGGGATTGCTGGAAGAGAAGTCAACATTGAATTAAGCTCGCCTTTGTACATAACATTTTACTTCTTTGTATCATATGCCCAAGTGTACAAAAAAGAATAAATTCTTATTTGATAATATTGTGAAGCTGGCCGTATTTAATTAGAGTTGGCATGCAAAAATTCAAAGCAAAAGAAATTCTCACCGAACAAATGCGAAGTAAAACCTCGAAAAAAGAAGTTTTTTTTATAATTAAGTACCTATTTTAGACACTAAACTTTTACAAAAAAATAATCTTTCTTATTCACGTAGACACAAAAATCGCACTGACTTTTCAGCCAAACTATTTTAGTGAGGACATACATACAGTATTTACGTCGCAGACTCTTTAAATACCGAGTTTCTTCAAAGATCTTTGACCGTGTTCGACATTACGCCACCATTTTCGTCGTATTTTCAGCAAACGCGCGCGTGTAAGTAATCGACCAAACCCTCCCACTGCCTCCAGAAATTGATGAAACCGAGATCTTGAGGGTAGTAAACTGTCTTGAACTCAATTCGAAGCGTTCAATCTCCAAAGTTCTGACTTGTACATTGTAAATTGATCCTTATTAACTTCGGGACGGTGAAACCTTGGGCGTACGGAAGTTTTATTTCCGGGGCACTCGACATAAACAACGGGATTATGTTTTTGATTACTTTTATTAATAAATATATTGGTTTTCAGTTCAATATGTTCGAAATCTTTTCAGTGACTGGACTATACATAAATTGGCTAAACATTTTCGATCGATATCTTTACAATGGCAAACTTATTGACCACTAAACTTTAAAAGACAAATTAAACCAAATATTGGAACGGAGGTGATGGAAAGGGAGAGATTGACGCTTGAACGAAGAAGCGACATCTGCATTTACTAATGATATCCACCGAATGAAACGTGGTAAGGCAGTTTAGTTCAATTTGACCAATTTTTCAGCTTAAATCCGACTTTAACCTGACAATACTGATAGTCTTCTGTGTGGTCACCCTCAGAAGTTGCTGAACATTAACACATTAACAAATGATCTTTTTTTATACAACTTATAGGTGGCAGACAAGCATATGGCCCACCTTCTGCAAAGTGGTTACCGTGACCTATGAACGTCTATAACACCAGTGGATCACATCCGTGCTGCCAACCCTGTAAGAACAGATTTTATGTGCCCTCAGTGCAGAACACAAAATCAGGACAAGCCTTTGGTCTTCCCACTTAGAGCACAAAAATTCTCCAGTGAGCTCTGGCTACCCTACTCACCACCAGGAACACAACACGAGGTTATTATAGCCGTGGTATTCTGTAGGGTGGAGGTACTTCCCCAGTCGGACTGCTCAATTCCTATAATCTTCACAAATCACTGTGACAAACATGTAACATTTTTCAATGTTCGTTTATTATATTCTGTATGTTATAGAGTTACGGTGGTCGGTCAATTGGAATATGTTACCGAATAACGATGGTGACTACATTACAAGTAAAATAAAGGAATTGTTATTTAGACCAAGTATTGGTCTGTGTCGTACATTAATTGAATTACGTTAGACAAAAAACTTGGTAACCTTGCCGTGTCCAGCTAGCACACACAAAAATTTAATGTGATAACGATTATCTGAAAATGATTAAACAATGACTGTCCAATTATTTGACATTAATTTGTCAATAAATGTAGACATTTTAGATTTAATGAGTTCACTTCTTAAGTTACTGGATGCTGTCAGCTGGAGCAGCTTTAGTAAAGGTTCTTGAGAGAGCTGCTTTCAATCAATCCATCGATAAACCTTTTGCAGTGCAATGCTGGGCACAAGCCTCCCCCAATGTGCGCTATTTTTTATACCACTTAGGTGGCAGACAAGCACACGGCCCACCTGATAGGAAGTGGTTACCGTAAAGTATGCAACACCAGGGGCGTTACAATCGCGCTGCCGACCATGAAGAAACCTTTTGATGCCCGCCCCTCTTGAAGAAACCTATATTGTAGACGCTTGGGAAAATGCAGCAGGGAGGTTATTTCACAGCTTGAGTGTCCCGATCCTCCGTTTTCCGCATCCAGTCTGTGCCAGCCACCATCTTATTACTTTGTTATTGTAAAAATATTAACAAATGGGAGTAGATGTGTGTGTGGTTTTATGTGTGATCTTATCGCGATATCGCTCAGAACAAACTTTCTGATAACAAAAACTACTTTACCTTAACCGATTTTGATGCGGTTTTTATGCGAAAGTTCTAGGTCAGAATTAAAAATTGCTGTATATTTGTGTTCCCGGCAGCGTAGAATTTGGACCACCCCATCTCTTCCCATGCGGTGTCGTATAAGGCGACTACTAGGGCTGTTTAACATCAGACAGATATATACAGCCCAGACTCAGCTTCAGATGCATGGCTCGAGTCAACAATAGCGACCGGAAAACGGCAATAGGCTCACCCCCTATTTTGAGGGACCGAATTCAAAGTTTGGTGAAATGTGGGTGTCAATTCACCTCTGCCTAACACTCCGGGGATAAATGCATTATTATATGTATGTATGTATATATCATTGCAATTGTTTGGGTAGAATATTTTTTGTCTACTACCTTCTTACGGGCAAATTGCCAATATCCGTACAACTGCAGAGTTACTTCGATAAAAAGTCGGACCCAGGATCTAACCAGCACGTTATACCACGGGACGAACTCACTTCGAGATATTCCAAACATGTTTACGAGATTATTGATGTTAAACGAGGATCCGGTATTCGATGGAGGTGGGAGGTGATTGCCCCTTTTTGTTCGCAAGAAGCGCCACAAGAAACACCAGCCGCTTATACTCAAGGTCATTTTTTATATGCGCCTAGCTCTCAAAAGGTCCGTTTCGGTCATTTGTATAGCCGTAGTAGGGGTGCCTTCCTTTTATAATACTAGTTAGTTCTGCTAATTCTCTCATCACACTAGCTAGTTTTCTCATCACACTAGTTACTTATCTCATCATACTATCTAGTTCTCTCATCACACTAGCTAATTCTCTCATCACACTAGTTACTTATCTCATCATACTATCTAGTTTTCTCATCACACTAGCTAATTCTTTCATCACACTAAGTAATTCTCTCATTACACTAGCTAGTTTTCTCATCACACTAGTTACTTCTCTCAACATACCATCTAGTTCTCTCATCACACTAGCTAATTCTCTTATCACACTATCTAGTTCTATCATCATACCATCTAGTTCTCTCATCATATCATCTAGTTCTCTCATCACACTAGCTAATTCTCTTCTCACACTATCTAGTTCTCTCATCTCACTACCTAGTTCTCTGGGATGACGGTATCTGAGGCGTAGCGGTACAACGTTCGACTGCAATGCAGGGGGTGCGAGTTCGATTCCCGGTCACTGCAAATATTTGTATGTATATTTGCATGCTCAAATGCTGCAAATATTTGTTTGCATTGGTCTGGGTGTTTCTGTTTTACAAAAAAAAAATTGCTATATTCCATAACACAAGCTGGTAAAAAAAAATTACTTAGAACACACGCTGTCTATGGGGTCGTTGTTGGTTGATGGAGTCGAGGTTGGCAGGCATATCTCTCGCACCCCGGCAGACCCAGGGACATCTCTAGCCCTCCTCGGGGAACATAAGGGGCTTATGTTTTGTGCCAAGCATCAGAGCTCTCAAACTAGAGGATACGTTGACAGTACGAAGGGGCAATGTACAGATAGCAAAACAAAATTATCAGTGGCGAATTGATTGTGTATTATGACTTAAAATTCTGATGCAGATCTATTAACCTACCTTGGAGGTAGTGGAAGTAAGACCAACTTAATGGCACGATGTTGTGATATACCTACTGTTATGTTTTGGATGGACAGATGTTGAGATGGACTAGAGTTAGAGAATTTGTGCTGTCAATGGCATGACTAAAGGCTTGTCCTGCTTTGTCCTCTACACTGACGGCACAAAAACTCTGTGCTTACAGGGTCGGCAGCGCGAGTGTGGCTTCTCTGGTGTTACGCACGCCCATAGGCCACGGTAACCACTTTCCATCAGGTGGGCCGTGCCCTTGTCTGCCACCTAAGTGGTATAAAAAAAATGTGCGGTTGGAGCTGCGTGCCATAGATAAATAAAGTAAAAAGAATTAAAAAAAATCTAATTATTAAAATTTTTTTTATTATAATTTATTCTTTGTTTAAACTCTTTAAGTACATGAATTAACTTATTATTTAAATATCTATTTACTATTTACTATTCACTAATTAAATTTATTCTTATATTTACATTACTAAAATAAACTAAAACTATGTAAGTAAAAGTTAAAATGAGTCTTAGAATTCCTCCGCATTGCACGCCTCTTGTGATAGCGATCTCAGAAGACTGGCAGTATGGCCACGCTGTATGGCAATGCTTATTCTCTGACCTAAGGAAAGGCCAGCGTTCTGGTCAAGAGAAGCGTCGACCATACGCTTCGCAATCTCCTTGAAGAGATTGCGAGCGCTCGGACCCCACGGCCCAAACGAATTCTAATTAAATTTATACTTCTACTTAAAAAAAAACAATATACCTACGTGACAGTTGTACTACAGGACACGTTGATAGGTCACCCGCTTATAATGTGCGGTTGCTCATTTTGTGGTCAGACAGAATGTGGTCAGTTATAAATATCACAAATACCTAACTTTTGAAGGAATAATCCCATTAAGTAAAATCAAATCACGTATTTCTCATATTTCAGCTTAAAATCTCTCATTACCACAACAATAGTTACAGTCAAAAGTTTTCTAGTTCCCACAAAGACTCGAGGTCAAAACCGCAAATATAATCTAAAATTAAAAACACTGACTATTTAGTATGCCAACCCTACCTTTCAAAGCATGCAAATTGTATGCGAATGAATATATGAGTGCGGTACACTTACTCAGTATTAACCAACCGGTTTGAGTTACCTGTATGTCGTATACTACTTTAGTCGCATGGTTAGCTATACAAATTTGCCGGGTAATGTGGTATACATAGCACGGATGAATTGAGATGGCCGGTGTGAAATATGTTTGCGGTTTAGATAGACTTTTTTCTAATTTAGCCGGTTAGCGCGCTTAGTAACAGCTGCCATGGAGATTGTAGACGTGTTCTTTATGCGCGTGCGAGGGCGACAAGCAGACCTGAGTGGCAACTTTTTATCACAAATGTGCATCGCAAAAAATGCTTCCAACATTATTACTATTGTAATTACAGCTACTTCAAATCTATAAATAATTTATTTTAGCTTTTATAGCGCGTGACGTGACTTCTCTTAAATTTTCCAATGCTTTTGATTCGGCCATATATTTACATGTTGTGCCGTGGTTTGTGATTGTATTCGATTCTGATGAAACCAATATAAAGAGGGTTACGTTGTGTGTTGTGTTAGGCTTGTATCTATGTCCATGTTCCTTAAGTAAAATAGGTACTAAAAGGCTGAACAGACTTGAAATAATTACACAGGTCGCTAGATTAGTCTTTCATTCCTCTTTCGTCACATTTGCCACAAGTTATGTCATGAGATTTTTTTGATTCAAAAAGTATGGCATCATTATTTTGGGATTTTACCCGACTGCGCCAGAGAGGGTAAAGTGTTACGCGCGTATGTATCTTTGTTCCCATCGGCAGGCTTAACGACTGGACGGATTTCGATAAATTTGGTATTAAATGTAATGTATTCATCCCCCGAGTGTCCATGTACCCCCCCATACATAAAATGTCAACAAGAACTAAACGATGGATTTTGGGGACTAACTTTTGAATGACAATTTCTTTTTGGGTTGTCAAAAAAACGTGTCATTCAAATTTATGGAGTAGAGTATCTTAATGAAGGGAATTTGATGGAGATTATAAAAATATATACATGTCATATCATAACTAAAAAGTTTAAAATAAAATTAATATTAAAAACTAAAAAATGAAAGAAACTTCATCCCACGCACACTCAAGCTGTGGAATGACCTTGCTGCGGTTTTCCCAAGCGCCTACAATATCGGGTTCTTCAAGAATCAGAAGGTTTCTTCATGGTCGGCAGCGCGAGTGTGACACCCCTGGTGTTGCATACATCCATAGGCCACGGTAACCGCTTCCCATTAGGTGGGCCGTGTGCTTGTCTGCCAACTAAGTGGTATTAAAAAAAAAAACCGACTGCTGTCTAAAAGATCGAAACTAGTTTGATAACAGGCGGTACCCATTAATTTTCTATCGGTTTATGATTGGTAAATGGATACCGCCTGCTGTCAAACTTGTTGCTATCTTATAGACAGCAGTCGGTAAAACAGTTTTTTTAAATTTGGTCAAAAACTTCCTCCCAGATGATATTTCGCTCGATGGTTTAGGAAGTTGAATTATTGTGATTTATTTTAAATTTTCGTACAACTTTAGGTCACCTACTGACGCATTTTCCACCGCGGTATTGGCTTAACTGTATATTAGCCAATTTTGAGTTGGAAGGAAATAACTGACAATTTTTTTTTTTATAGCTTTTGGTCACCAGCTGACACATTTTCCACTGCGATATGAGCAGCTGACAATTTTTTTCCTTCAATACATTGGGTTAACTGTAACCTAGCTAATTTACAGCCGGGAAAAAATGACTGATTTTAATTTTTTTACATGTTTGAGCGGTCACCACTGCTTACCCCACCAACGAAGTGGTAGCTGACTGGCACGAAAATTCATCTTCCTAAACCATTGTACGAAGTATTATCTGGGAGGCGATTGGTCTTGCGATCCTGTCGCTGGCTTCAGACCATTACCTGGTTATTGACTTAACAAACATTTAAAAGTAAAAAATTGTATAGTCATATAGTAGACATTTTTATACATTTAACATTTCTGTTTTTTTTTTAATTACATATTTTAATATTCTTTTTGCATATTTGGATATTTTACTTTAATTACCAGCATTTATTTAACCTGTTCATGTTTTATTCAAGTTCTAATTAACAAAATGCATAAAACATAGAGTAGAAGAAACAATCATTCAGCTCGTTAGTTAGAAATAAGGTTGTTACTAAAAAGACTCGCAACTATATAAGAAATAAAAAAACATGCACGTATCGTTTATGGCACCGTGCAACGAAGTGCCAAATTGACCAATGAGACATAACAACATATTTACAATCGCAAATACTTGTATAATAATTCATTGGACGCTCTCAGAATGTGGGCGACATTTTTATGTTTTAAAATAAAACATCAAGAATAAAATTTTGTGATTATTGCGATTTTTCGAATGCCAGACGCTTTTGCATATGTATAATATTCATATTTGCGTGTGTGTATATGTGTAACTTGTGTTGTGTGAATATCACTTAATACAGCTATAGTACCTACTTAAGAACTTCCAAAAGTTTTTTCATAATTTTTCTTTTTTGTCTATGGTCGTATGTATGGGGGCTTCTTCAAGAGGGGCATCAGAAGGTTTCTTCATGGTCGGCAGCGCGAGTGTGACACCCCTGGTGTTGCATACGTCCATAGGCCACGGTAACCGCTTCCATCAGGTGGGCCGTGTGCTTGTCTAACAAAGTGGTATAAAAAAAATTGACAGCTGTACCACAGAATATAAATGATAGCTATAATATTAACTTAGTATTACTTACTACATCTGTCCTATTTAGTATAGGTACTGGGTAATTTAGAACTTCACTATATTTTGAAGAATCCCTATCCTACATTGTTCCTCAAAAATTACTAACTTTTAATATCCATTTCTTTTTTAACTTGTCGACAACATCCTGCCTAACAGGGTTCATAAAGAAAAAACGAAAAGTATTAATATCTGCTGGCATTACCTACACTGCAATTCACTTACCAACAATAACTAATATTGTAAACATAACATACATACATATAATTATGCCTTTATCCCTGGAGGGTTAGGCAGAGGTGAACTAACACCCACATTTCACCAATAATTGTATACGGTCCCACGTAATACCCCTATTAAGTGGGACCGAAATGTGAGCCTATTGCTGTATTCCGGGCACTATTGTTGACCCGAGCCATGCATCTGAGGCTGAGTCTGGGCTGTATATATCTGTCTGATGTTACACAGCCCTATCCCTTAGTCGCGTTGTACGACACCGCATGGGAAGAGATGGGGTGGCCCTAATTCTACTCTGCCGGAAACCACAAACATAACAAATTCATATTTTGGTATAAGATATCTCTTTCTACTAGCTATCCGTCTAAAGTATAAAAAAAAAGACCATAAAGCACTAAATTACAAATTTGACTACCCTCCAAACTCGTGTCTCCCAAATCTCTTTGTCCAATGAAATAGCAGAAAAGTCTATAACGCGACCAAAAAGACTAATTTCATTGGTCAAATAGACTGAAGACACGAGTCTTTCCCGCCATGCTGAGATTGATACAATTTAGTAAAACTTTCTTAGCACGTTCTCTATTATTGTGGTTGACACTTTTTTTATTCTAATTTAAAAAAGTAGTACCTGTCAAACGGGTCTTGTTGACGAGGTGGATACTTCGCACAATGGCGCGAATTGTGGCTTATTGGCCTAACAACGATTTAACAAACAACTTATTATTTTGTTATTCTTGAAATTTTTAGGAACAAACGTTCAAAATCGTCTACTGGTTGAAATTTTCTTCAATTCACTAACTTTTCTCACAACTACTTGAATAAAATTCCCATTAACATTATTTTATATCTTGGAACGCTAAAAAGTTTAAACAGCGTTCATAGACAATTATTGTTTGTTTTTTCAGTAAAGAAAACTATATAGGTAATCTTCATAAGCAAAACCTTATCTCTATACAATTATTTCATTGTTAGAGCGAATGCCGACATAGTAATTTATTAATTTAGATATAAAAATTGCTTATTTAATAGTATTAGATTAGATAATACAACATTGAGCAAACTAAACCATAATTATGTTCCACTAAACTGAGCAAAAGCTATGGGGGTACCTACCTTAAGAGAGGGATAGGTCAGTTTTACTGTCCACTACTGGATACAGATTCTGTTACTAACTAGATATGTATGTAAAGACTAATATAAGTATCTATAGTTCAACTAACATTCCTGGTAACTAAAGGAGACCCTCACTTTCCTTTCAATAAAGTTAAACCGTGCTAAAATAGCATTTAATTTGCAGTAAAGTATGCTTTTGCCAATGACAAACGTAGTTCCTATTTTTACCATATAACGTTATACCACAGATTAATAAATAGGTTCTTACTTCTAATTTTATTGTATAGATTTGAAGGTTGTATATTTTTCATTCGTTCCACGCAACCAAGTCATTACTACAGAGCCACACCGCTCCCGACTCTATTTGAATTTTATAACTATTATTTGTAACTCTCAGTGGATTTTATTAATATAAGTAAAATATAATAGAAATATTATGACGACATGCGCCGGTGACTTACAAAATATGAGTCTTTGTAAAGTTTTGTCAGCGATATGAACCAGCTGTTTAAAATAACTAATTAGAATAGTAATTATCACTGTATTACGTTCGTAAACGACCTATTTATGGTAATTCACGTTGTGCATATTAAAAACTTTAGTCGTAAGGCATTAAATTTACTTAACTGTACCCACCATCGTTGATGTACCTACCATTATTTAACATTACAAGTGGATATTTGACTGTCTAGTCAAATTAGTTACTATTTATTAAACGTCAAAACGGTAATGTCAAAAGGAAACTAGTAAAAAATAAACAATTGTGACGTCATAATTTTTAATTGTCAAATAATTTACTATTAAAGGATAAATGGATGATAAAAAAAATTTAAAATAAGAACAGACGCAACTATTACCGCATTTTTACCATTCTTAATTTAATGACCTCAATCAAAATAATTTATTATAACTACAGGAAAGTACTCAATCGAAGTAATAAGTTCTCTATGGTCGTATTTGAATTTGGAACTTAATAGTTTTAATATTCCTACAAACACTTTATTACCGATGCAGGCGCTCATTTTCGGAAAATTGAGGAAGATTAAGTTTTCCTTCACACCTGCACGTTAATGGCGGGTAAAACTTTGAAGTATTTTGCTTCATTATGAGTTTCTTGTACTAAGTTATTATAAAAATTCCTTCAAGTAAATGTTTGACATAAACTAAGTATTAATGTAAAATTTATTTGAATATAAAAAGTTATACGCGGTAGCCTAGTGGTATGGGTAATGGACTGCTGAGACGAGGTTTCGGGTTCGATCCCAGGTTTTTATGGTACACACCAATGACTTTTCGATGCTTTTCGAAGTTATGTGTGTATTTATCGCAGGTTTATAATGCCCGGTTAATGGCAATAGGCTCGCCACCTTTTACATTGGGACCTAAACATAAACTGGCGAAATGTGGGTATTAGCACCTCTGCCTACCCCTTCGGGGATATAGGCGTGAGTTTATGAGTTTATACATTTCACTGAAATTCAACAATGTATTTTGGGACACAATGGGCAGTGTTCTTTTTAATAATACGACGAGAGTGACACTTTATATTAAATTTTATTTAGGTTATGTTCTTAAGCGTCATTGTATTGTGTTGTGACATTTTTTGGTATTGTATACACTTTTTATTTCTGCTAAAAGAAACTTAGGTATCGAACGCTGTATGCAATATCTATTTTCTCCAGTTAAAATTCAGTCTCCATTTAATCTCAATCTCCCAAAGTTATTGAAAATTGTGTCTAATCATATCTGACATTTAGGAAATTGAGATCGAGACTGAATTTTGAACAGATTTTTGTTAGATGAATTGACTTGAATTTACGTAAAAAATATCCCAATTAGGTTAAGCTCTTGAATACAATCTATTTAAAATTCAAATAGACTCATGACTCTATAAAGTTCTAGAATACGAAACTTCATTAGAGTATTTTGAATTTTGGATTAGTTTGGACCTTATTTGTCAGTGGACAATGATTATTTCACGATTTTTCGACAGCTTCTGTGGCTTGGCGGTAGTGCAATCTACTGCTAAATGGGGCACTCTAGAAATAACACTGAACAACAGAGGGTCTGAAAAGGTCACTTTGACCAAGTCTGCTAAAAACTACTAACTTTATGAATTTCCAGTAGATCTCAAAAGATTCCTATTAAATTCGTTAAATGGTCACTCATATAAGCAGAATTACAACAATTCAGTTACCAAGCAGATTTTAATCTATATAATATAAAAATCAATTGCTGTTCGTTAGTCTCGCTAAAACTCGGGAACGGCTGAAAGGATTTATCTTATCAGTATCGAAATAAACGGGATATTTACCATGTTTCATTGTTTTGAGTTTCCGATATTTCGGCGCTGTTGCAAGCACCATGATCACGGAGGAACTGGAGTAGTGGCGGTGAACGGAGAAAAGGTTTTTTCCTAGGAGTAATTATATCGATCTACCCTCTTTCGAATTATCTTATCTTGGTCTTAAAATGTTCGTGGAGGTCTAGGAAAGGTTTAAAAGGTGAGAAAAAATCGAATAATTACTGGGAACCGCAACCGGAATCCACGCGGGCGGAGCCGCGGGCTAAAGCTAGTTTAGTGTAAATATTGCCACAAGATAAAATATTATCCTAATAGGATTCCAATAAAGTACCCTTTTTAGACTATTCTTACTGCAACTCTTCGATGTCGCCAATTGGTTCCGAAGGTCTAATATCGTAGACCGAAGTGAATTCGGGATTACAACGTCCTTCACGTTGTAATCCCGAATTCACTTCGGTCTACGGATGCGAACAGGAATTAAGGTAAACGATTATGAAATATTATTCCGCGATATTATTATTCACAAGAATATGTGTTATTCTGTAGACTATTATAATGAACTCCAAAATACAGTTTATCACACTTATCGTGTGAAGTCTTGGTTGTTCACGTCTCGGTATTATAATTCCATAGTAATTTAATACCATGGAGTCTTATTTTTGTCGGCGATATGTTTAAGAGAATGATTAATTAATTTAATATGGAAACTGAGTAATTGGACATGCATACGTTAATTAAGATCGTTAGTAGGTAAGTTTTATAGCGCGTGCAATCAGTTCGTTTGAATTGCCGCTGTTATGGACAGTGACTTCTATGTTACAACTAGACTGATTGTAAAGATTGTACGGAACAAAAAAATTGGTATCGCTAAAGACTACTACAAAGTTAAAGTCATTTATTTACCATTTTGAACGATAAAATTGTTTCTTATTGACGTCAATAATAATTCTACTTAAGCTAAGTTTACCACCGCTTCCTAGGGGCGCTAGTGGACAATAATCCACTGCGGCATTTTTTAAGACTTCATTTTACATTTTTCCTTAAGGTTAAAAGTGGACGAATGTACATTTTGTGTCGTGTAAGTAAACAATAGATATATAAAAAACTTTATAATAAAATAGTTAATCTCGCCTGCGCGGCTGCGCCATGCTCAAGCAAATACTAAAGAAAACTGTTCTTTTACCCGGTACATACAATTGTATAAGATATCAATTAAATAAAATGTAAATGTACCTAATCAATATTCGTAGCGGCAATTATTTATCTGCGGTTGTTTAGTTTTTGAAAGCGAATCGCATTTTAACGCAATAGGCTTTTGATTTTTTAATAATGTGTGTACTTGTACCGTATATAGAGAGAATACCACGCTAAATAGCTAGTGTTACTATGTAAATAACGTAATCGCATTTTGTACCTAAAAATATGGTTACATTGACCCAATATATAAACCGCGCTAATGGCGTGCGTACGTGAAAAATAGCAGTTTTAATGGAAAAATCATGTTCATTCAGTAAATCAAAGTTAAAAACGTAACCTTTTCAGAGAATGTCTCCCAACAGGGTTTCATTTGAAATTGTGCGAATAAAAGGACATTTTAATGTATTTATTTCCTCTCTATTTTTTAAAAGGAACTTATTTGACTGGTGGCTATTATCTAATAAGAATGGTTTTCATAAGTATGATAGGAACTAAGCCAAGCTGCCCGCATACGAAGACAACTCGGGCGTCAGAGGTCGATGAACGACCTTCGCCCCCATGAGCACAGGTCTGGGGGGTGACAGGTGGAGCCGCCTGTCACCCTGGCACAAGCAGGCCGCGGCGGCGGCGCGCCTCCCCGTTTCCGGAGACGAGTTGGGGACTTTGTAGTCCCCACACCCGAGAAGAGGGCCAGATCTTAACAAAATGGCTCTGGGTCGGCCGGGGTGCGAGGGATAAGCCTGTCAACCTCACCTTCAGCAACCAAAAACGACTCACAGGTGGCGTGCGTTTTGGTCGGTTCGAGTCCGACATAATCTCTTCCACCGGCTCCGGTGCGGGGAGGGGGGTGACCATGGGGATATTGCGCACGTAAAAAAAAGTATGATAGGAACAGGCTCTGAGAAGAAAACCTCAAATGCAATAGGAAATGAAACTATGATTTTTTAGATTATCAGTTAGCACGCATTTTCACAGTACCACGGTACGTCTGTTGCCCGATTTACACTATAAAATAGATCGTCAACCTTTTGTTTTATTCTTTTCAATCACTTTATAATATATATAATATGCTCTGTTTGTTCGCTATATACTACAAAACAAATTTTTATTAGAAAGGTCTTGGTCGGACTTAAAATATTACGTTTTTTTATTACAATCGGTTGAGTAGAACCGGAGACATGAGCAAAAATCGCAAAAGATCATAAACGTATCACCAAGTATTCAATATAATAAAATGGTAAACACAGGTAACATAAAACACTATTAATAACTTTCTTACAAATATAACATGCTAGTGACGTGCTCTTAATTAAGGAAAATACTTGTTACAAACATATATTTATCTGTCCGGATATCCGGCAATGACCGTTATCACTTTTCTAACAACAGTACTTGGAATACAAATAGCTTGATTATCGCCATTTCTATAGTAATGTTTCAATTTACCGACATCGATATCTGGACCCGAACGGGCGGTAATTTACGAAAATGCGCATCATTTGTACAAAAAATCAATAAAAACTGCCGTAAAATGTTCGGACAGTGATAAGTAGAATGAACATAGTCTTTATATCTCCGTAATGTTTTCTATGTCTCAATTCTTAACGACCTCCGGCGACATTTCAAAGATTATACCTACGTATTGAAACGTCGGATGTTCTAAAGTTGAATGTTTTTTTGAATTGGTCAATTAGGTGATTTTCTTGATGACAAAAGCACCTCTATCTACTTCATTTGGTTAGGTACTTAACAAAGGGTAAACAATCTTGTAGCTACTTTTTATAAGAACACATTTTATACAAATAAATTAGGTAACTAGCGCGTGGTTCCCGGCAGAGTAGAATTTGGGCCACCCCATCTCTTCCCTTGCGGTGTCGTACAAGGCGACTAAGGGATCGGGCTGTTTAACATCAGACAGATATATACAGCCCAGACTCAGCCTCAGATGCATGGCACGAGTCAACAATAGTGCACGGAATACGGCAATAGGCTCACCCCCTATTACAATGATTGGTGAAATGTGGGTGTTAATTCATCTCTGCCTAACCCTCCGGGGATAAAGTAGTGATTATTTGTATGTATGTATGTAACTAGTTGTATATTTTCGGTTTTGAACATTTAAAATGAGTTTCTAAACAGGAAAATAATAATAAACTAAGTTTATTTAAATAAAACATTCAAAACACACATTGAGATTGTTAACGTCTAGTTAAATATTTTTGAGGAGGTAGGACACGGTGGTATTTCCGCCCAGTTGAGCAGTCTCACTGGGGAAGTACCTCCGCCCTACAGAATACCGCGGCTATAATAACTTCGTGTTGTGTTCCCGGCGGTGAGTAGTAATGAGGCAGACAAACAATCGGCCTACCTGATTGAAAGAGGTTACCGTGACCTATGAACGTGTACAAGACCAGGGTAGTCACACACGTGCTGCTGGCCCTATAAGAACTAAGAGTTTGTGCCGTCAGTGCAGAAGACACAAACAGGACAAGCCTTTGGTCTTCCCACTGACAACACAGAAACTCTCTAGTGAGCTCTGGCTACCGGAACACAACACGAGGTTATTATAGCCGTGGTATTCTGTAGGGCGAAGGTACTTCCCTAGAAAGAAGACTAAATTGGGACGGGAATGCCGTCTTGCGTGTCCTACCTTCTTATTAATTATTAATCCACACTAAAACCTGAAAAGCGAACGCTTTTTGTAAGTTTTTGCCACTAATACTAGCTATTTACAAGACTAGTCTTTTCACAAAACTGAAAAGGTTCTGCAGTCGTAATGGAACCTCATTGTTCTAAAGATGGAAGAGCAGAACATTGTCTTGCGAACTGCGCACAGTTTTTGTGTGAGAAAATGGTATCTTTGATTGAAGTAGAATAATCATTCCCTTTTTGCGACATTTGCAGCGCACAATCTAGCTATATATAGGATCCTATCTGTATTGTTTACCAGTCATACCAGTCATATAGTGGCGAAAGGTGAAAATTTTCAAGAGGGAAGACGTTGGAAAAAGTACTTACATCGATCTAGTTTTGTCATGCATCAGGCGACCCGTTGAGAAGACGGCAGGAATCGGATTGTAGGGTCTCCTCGTCACTGATAATTTAGTATATGTATACATTGATGACATTTAAAATTTTATTAAAGAGTGTACAATAAGTATTGTGGTGGAATTGAAGTGTGTTTATAAGACATTAGTATTTTAGAACCAAGTAGTGTCAATGCCTTCGTTGTGAACAGATTTTGAAGCGAAACAATATATGTAGAATATGTATATATTGGCAAAAATAATGTATTTAAGTATGTTTATCCGCATTCTAGAACCTATAAATCAAGCTAGATATGCTATACTTACTTTGAGTCTAGACAGCGCTGTGTAGAATGTTGTAGAATATTTTACCGAGTATGTAACAGAATTTGACAGAAGAAACTCTGAATAAAATCCTGTCCCAACCAGCGTGGAAACAGTAGGCCAAAGCTTCCCAACATTGGGAGAGACCAAGACCACCCGTGGATTGCGATAGACTGATTGATTCGTTGACAATCTAACTGTTGAAGTGTAGTACCCACATTGGCCATATTTCTGGTTATCACATAATATCTGAGGTTCCCGGTAGAGTAGAATTAAGACCACCCCATCTCTTCCCTTGCGGTGTCGTACAAAGCGACTAAGGGATAGGGTTGTTTAACATCAGACAGATATATACAGTCCAGACTCAGCCTCAGGTGCATGGCTTGAGTCAACAATAGTGTCCGGAAGGCGGCAATAGGCTCACCCTCTATTAAACATAACATAAACTCACGCCTATATCTCCGAAAGGATAGGCAGAGGTGCAAGCACCCACTTTTCGCCAGTTTATGTTTAGGTCCCAATGTAATAGGTGGGACCGAATTCAATGATTGGTGAAATGTGGTTGTTAATTCACCTCTGCCTAATAACCCTCCGGGGATAAAGGCGTGATTATATGTATGTATGTATGTATTTTTATGAAAAATCTAATATCGGTAACTCATGTTCAGTATTTCATCAATATAACATCATTTATCTAAAATATCACCTGGTGGCCATTTTATGATCGGGTCGCATAACCTTATCGAGCTATCCCATCACAGGTGAAAGCATTATACACGGTGTGTGTCGGGAGCAGTATGACATTTTTCATTTCCATGCCACCGCGCCAAGATAAAATTATTATTCCCGGGCCGCCCCCCTTCCCCCCACTGGCCCGGTTTCTCGCAACGGAGTGAGGTGAGAGGGAACAGGATACGAGTGACAAGCGGCTAGAGGACACTCGTTTTCACACTCATATTTATAATAATAAGTTAGTCTTATTTATTATCCTTGTTCTCCAATGACTGTCAAGAAAAGAATCAAGCTGTTAAACAAATTCTTGTGACCTGGATGAGGCAGGAATGAAATGTTAGTTAATTCCTTAGATGTACGTGGTTACAATAGAAGCTAGCATTAAAGAGATAGAATAACATACTACATCGTTTTCAGTATTGTATGAAATTCAAATCTACGATTTTCGTGACGTGCTGAAAATGCATCTAAGTAATTCATAGATACCTATTAAGAAAACTCAAATTTCTGCAGTTATTTAATAATGAATTTTCCTTAGTGGTGTTTATAGATTTTTAAACGGGATATTTACCATGTTTCATTGTTTTGAGTTTCCGATATTTCGGCGCTGTTGCAAGCACCATGATCACGGAGGAACGAAATAATGAAACATGGTAAATATGCCGTTTATTTTGATACTGACATACATTTTTTTTTTATTATAAAACTAAGGTGGCAGACAAACACACGGCCTACCTGATGAAAAATAGTTACCGTGACCCATGAACGTGGGCAACACTACGGGAGTCACATCCGTGCTAACGACACTAGGCTTTCTTTTTTTTTTACGTGCGCAAAATCCCTTTGGATACCTCCCACCGGAGCCGGTGAAGGAGGTTATGTCGGACTCGAACCGACTAAAACGCACGCCGCCTGTGGGTCGCTTTGGTTGCCGAAGGTGAGGTTGACAGGCATAACCCTCGCACCCCGGCCGACCCAGGGCCATCTCTCACGATCTGGCCCTCTTCTCGGGTGTGGGGACTACAGAGTCCCCAACTCGTCCCCGGAAACGGGGAGGCGCGCCACCGCCACCGACACTAGGCTAAGAACAGTGAGTTTCTATGCCGTCAGAGCAGAAGATACAATCAGGATAAGCCTTAGGTATTCCCACTGACAGCATAAACTCTTCAGTGAACACTAGCTATCCTACTCACTGCTGGAAACGCAACACGAGGTTATTATTGCCGTGGTATTCTCTAGGTCGGAGGTACTTCCCCAATCGGACTGCTCAATTGAGACGGGAATACCGTCGTGTCCTCCTTCTTCGTCTCTTCTTCGTCGTGTCCTTCCTAAATTTAACTGGTTAATATATTTTTTAACCGTTTGCAGTTGAAACAGTTGGGTCCGTGGGGTCAAATCGATGCGACTAATCGACGCTGCCCGTGACCATAGTCCAGACCATAGAACTAAAACAAAAACACAATGATAGTTGAAAATAACATAACATAAACTCACGCCTATATCCCCGAAGGGGTAGGCAGAGGTGCTAGCACCCGGATTTCGCCAGTTTATGTTTAGGTCCCATTAGGTGGATATCTTGGATCCCGGGTCCCTTAAGCGGGGCGTGAAAAAGGCATTATGCTGACTTTGACAATTTCTGACCGGCAACACTAAATGCCCAAATAACTTTAGAATTCGCTAACATAAATCTTTTAACATAACATAACATAAGCTCACGCCTATATCCCCAAAGGGATAGGCAAAGGTGCTAGTACCCACATTTCGCCAGTTTATTTTTATGTCCCAATGTAATAGGTGGCGAGCTTATTGCCATTAACCGGGCACTTATAAACCTGCGATAAATACACAGATAACTTCGAAAATCATCGAAAAGTCATTGGTGTGTGCCACGGAAACGAACCCAAGACCTCGTCTCAGCAGTCCATTACTCATACTACTAGGCTATCGCGGGTAGTTGGAAATATAAACGTAATAATAATCTCTCATCACTTGCACGTACGAAAAATTACTACAGTCAGAGCCTACGACATGAAACACTGTATTTAGGTCAACTAGGCCAGGGCACGGCTGCTTTTTTTCACATGTTTCTCTCACACCGTTGTTGACGAAACTCTGTTAACCGTCGTGAAAAAAACTTGCTAATTATGGTAGTTTTATTTTATTTTTTATATGCTCTGAGTGGGTATGGTTGCGTGTAATAGTACTGTATGTAGCAATGAGTGTTGTTAAAAGACAAATGTGCTAATTTGGACCCCGGCCTTGTAACAATGAAGATGACGAATTTAGGCACGCTAAACAGAAATATAGAGAAAATTCATTAAGAAAAAAGTGGAACTTTTTAATTGATTAAAATTAAAAAATCAACCGCGGAAGCCTAGTGGTATGGGTAATGGACTGCTGAAACTCTCGGGTTCGATCCCAGGTTTTACCATAGCACACACCAATACCTTTTTGATGCTTTTCGAAGTTATGTGTGTATTTATTGCAGGTTTATAAGTGTCCGATTAATGACAATAAGCTCGCCACCTATTACATTGGGACATAAAAATAAACTGGCGAAATGTGGGTACTAGCACCTTTGCCTATCTCTTTGGGGATATAGGCGTGAGCTTATGTTATGTTATGTTAAAAGATTTATGTTAGCGACTTCTAAAGTTATTTGGGCATTTAGTGTTGCCGGTCAGAAATTGTCAAAGTCAGCATAATGCCTTTTTCACGCCCCGCTTAAAGGACCCGGGATCCAAGATATCTTCTAATGAAGACAGTTTCTACTCAGTTTGATTCTCAAAGCAATACTTACGCAACAAAAACGTTGAAGGCAAGTAGAGATTGAGAAGTGCTTATTTATAAAATTTGGCTCTTTGACAACTTCGCCCCACTCGGACACGTAAATAAACGCGTGGAAATAAGTGAGCGGTTTTAAATGAGCAATAACGTATGTTTGGACTGTGGGTTGGAGTTACAGGAATCGGTATAAACCTTAAAATGGAGTCTTAACACCTATGCTGATGATGTGGCAAATAGAAAAAGACTTTATGTGTAGGAAATAGAATTGAAATTTCAATGATGGTCTTCGTAGGTACAACACTAAGCTGTCAAATATTTTAATGTAGGTCACTTTATGACATCACTAACTGAACCGTCCCAGCTTCGCTAGTGACATATTTTGAAACTTCATATCACCCATTTTAAGCCCGTAATTTTTAAATCTTCAAAATAATGTACGAAAATTTGCCAGTTTTGTTGACAATTATGATCACTGCTCCGCTCCCTTAAGTAGCGTGATGATATATAACCTAAAACCTTCGTCGATAAACGGACCACGCAACACAGAAATATTATTAATTTCGGATTAAACAAACAAACTAACTCTTCAGCTTTTTAATATTAGTATAGATATGAGCGTTATGATTACTTTTATAGTCAAACCAACAATTCTGCCAGCTGAAGGATGGCGCCATATTCCCTTCAATATTGTCATATCGTGCTAAATTGTTTTTGATTTGCAAAAACCGAGGTTGCCTAGTGGTATGGGTAATGGACTGCTGAGACGATGTCTCGGGTTCGATCCCAGGTTTTACCATGGCACACACCAATGATTTTTCGATGCTTTTCTAAGTTATGTGTTTATTTATAGCAGGTTTATAAGTGCCCGGTTAATGGCAATAGGCTCGCCACCTATTACATTTGGACCTAAACATAAACTGGAGAAATGAGGGTGCTAGCACCTCTGCCTAACCCTTCGGGGATATAGGCGTGAGTTTAGTTATGTTAATTTGTATGCATTTGACAGTGACAATCGTATAGGTATTTAAATTATCATGGTCACTTATATCTGTATCAAAATCGGATTATTTACCACGTTGCATTGTTTTGAGTTTCCGATCAAAACAACATGGTAAATATCGCGATTATTTTGATACAGAAATGACAACCGTAGTTTCATTTTTAACCATTTCATGCAGTCGTTGGTTCATGTATGATACAATATTTTTTAAACAGCCAGATTCTCAAATATAAACTTCCTCAACTCAGTATCTCAGAACTAAAGTGTCAAATACATAACATTTATCTAAAAATAACAACTTGACCGGTAGGATCAATGACGTATTTTTTTTGTATTATATTATCATATTGATGTAGGATAATTTTGACCTAGTTTTTAAAACTCTAATTTTAAATTTAAGGCTAGTTACACATTAGGAATGTATCCTTAAATCTATTTCTGAATGCACACTGGAGTGGACAATAAAACCTTAAACCTCACAGTTTGGTTTCATTTAGCTCATCACCGGAAGATTAAAAGTTTCCAATATCCGCTGATTATCCTAGGCATGTGTATCTCCAAGGCGCCCGAACTTTTATGGTAATGTATTTACAAACCAATTTTGTCTTCATTTCTTTTAATCCGCACACGGTGCAAAACATCCGATCAAGAACCAAGCGGTTCGGAGACTCTTTCCTCTGTCGCACCATTAAGGCCTGGAATTCATTACCAGCTCACGTGTTTCCTTCTTCCTACAGTCCCGGGTCCTTTAAGCGGGGCGTGAAAAAGCATATGATAAGGCCGTCAAGCTGAGTGTCACCATTGTCACACGGTATGTGTAAGTAATGGTGACCCTCTTTTCTGGGATTTTGCCTTCAGCTTACCATCAGGCAAGGCGAAGTCCAATTGACGTGTCCTACATAAAAAAAAAAAAAAATAGGAGATCCCTATATTTTTTATTTCTTTTAAATAGGAGATTACACACTTACTTTTTTTTACTTTGTATTATTACAATTGTCGCCCGCCTAATATATTTTTTATATAATTACAATTTGGCAAATTTATGCTGATGAGTTCCATAATCGCGTTAATTCCCGTTAACATTATTGTAGGTATGTATGTATCTATAGGTACAAACCTTTGGTATCCTTTCAGCCTGTGTTACGGCCGGTATAACCTGGTCGAAACCTGGTCGAAGCCTGGTCGAAGGCAAACTAAAGTTACCTGTGTTAGAGCCGGCATCATTGGTTTGCCTGACCATGATCGCATGTACCTATACCATGATCGCATTAATTCCTCTTAACATTATTGTACGAGGTAGGACACGGCGGTATTTCCGCCCAATTGAGCAGTCCGACTGGGGAAGTACCTCCGCCCTACTGAATACCGCGGTTATAATAACTTCGTGTTGTGTTCCCAGCGGTGAGTAGCCAGAGCTCACTGGAGAATTTGTGCCGTCAGTGGGAAGACTAAAGGCTTGTCCTGCTTTGTCTTCTACACTGACGGCACAGAAACTCTGTACTTACAGGGTTGGCAGCGCGAGTGTGACTCCTCTGGTGTTACAAACGTCTATAGGCCACGGTAACCACTTTCCATCAGGTGGGCCGTGTGCTTGTCTGCCACCTAAGTGGTATAAAAAAAAAATGTTATTTTAATCTCGAAGCATGAGAATATCATGTACCACTAATGGTCATCTTTGCGATAGTCTCTTATAATTTAAACCATCTTTGACTGTCAATTTCCGACTAGACATAATGTTTCAAGACTTCCAAATGCTGCATAATACTTAGTTGAAGCATAGGTATAACTAATATTAATGATACCTATGTCAGATAAGCTCCAGTGTTTCTATATTTTACATTAAATTTAGTTGTAAAAAATATGAAGATTGCTTATAAGTCTGACACGCCTCTCCTAGAACAATGAGACCATAAATTCACGGCCACTTTTAAAATCCTTAGATAAACATTGTAATAAATTACGCTTTGTGTGCTGTCAAATCCATTAAAGATTAAATGTAATATTTCTTTTAATAATCTGGTTTATACTGTATATATTATACAATATAAATTTATGCCGAAGGGGTAGGCAGAGGTGCCAGCACCCACATCGAAATTCGAAAAGCATCGAAAAGTCATTGGTATGTGCCATGGTAAAACCTGGGATCGAACCCGAGACCTCGTTTATACTTTATATAATCAAATTGCGTTAGGCGGTACTGCTACAAGACGTTTGCTGTTAGAGCCGGTATCATGTTAGAGTTAGACTAACCAATATCAAGCTAGAGCCGGCATCATAGAAATTACTCCATAGTGTTACCATACAAGAATGATGACGGAACCCAGCCCAGCTCCGGAGAGAAACCCTGATATGAGGAATTAGGTAGTTACAATAGAAACTATTTTGTAGGGAATGCGCTTGACAAATCTGTAAGATGTTTTGATTAAATATGTTTTAATTTTTTCTGTGCAAAAATAGGACCCCAAGTTTCAAAGTTTATTTTCCCATTAGAAAACTACATTGTAAGCATCCGACACTCGGGCATCAAAAAGTACCTACATTTTTCCTTTTTTACAATTACAAGCAATGTGCAATTACAATTATTATCATGATGGATGATATTATAATTTGATTATGTACATCGTACGATAATCTAAAAGCAACTAGACTCGTGTATCTTACAGGCTTTAACTCAAGCCTAATTTGACTTTGATTTTGGTCTATGTCATTTGTTTTTTAACTCACAACGAATTACTGACAAATGCACGGTAAATTCGACATTTAAGTACACCGTGAGCATAACTTTAATATAATATTATTATTATGTATAATCAAAATATCAGAATGTTCCTGATGTTAATAGTATACGAATTACCTCATATAAATGAGATCATAGCAACAAAGTTGCCTAGTAACCGCTTAGGTAATTAAATGTAGATTATAATTATCTATACTGAGATCTGACAAGCACATCAGTGTGAGGGCCGTGTGCCAAGCCGCCCCGAGGAATAACTCAAGAAATATATGTAATTTCAAAGACTTGACTATACTGTCTATACTGACTTGACTAGACTATGAAACTCACTTGAGAATTTGTGCTGTCAGTGGGAAGACTAAAGGCTTGTCCTGCTTTGTCTTCTACACTGACGGCACAGAATAAGAATAAGAATCTTTATTTCCTAGAATATGGTTGGTTACAGGTGTTGGGGTGATTTAGGATATACAGCATATTCTGACATTTGTGGCGTGAGAAACTCTATTTACAGGGTTGGCAGCGCGACTGTGACTTCTCTGGTGTTACAAACGTCCAAAGGCCACGGTAACCACTTTCCATCAGGTGTATGAATGGCATAGTGAATATTCTTAAGAATATTATGATTCGTACCTACATATCACTTTTGAGATCTTGTAAAATTGTTATTGAGTAGTTAGATGTTACATTTTGTAGATTATTATAAGATAGAAGTTGTGCTTGTTTGCCACCTAAGTGGTATAAAAAAAAAATACTACAAAACAAAGTGTTAGGAACAAAAATTATATTACGGCTCTGGGTTGTGGCGGCTATAATTTTCGAATTTGGAAGGGAACGTAGGCTCGGAAAAATCATCTTGTAATGCCATCTGTATTACAGCTATTACTGCGTACTATTTTTTTTTTATTTATGTGTGCAAAATCCCCACGGATACCTCTCCACCGGATGCGGTGAGAGAGGTTATGTCGGACTCGAACCGACTAAAACGCACGCCGCCCGTGAGGCGTTTTGGTTGCCGAAGGTGAGGTTGACACGCATATCCCTCGCACTCCGGCCGACCCAGGGCCATCTCTAACGATCTGGCCCTCTTCTCGGGTGTGGGGACTACAGAGTCCCCAACTCGTCCCCGGAAACGGGATGGCGTGCCAGGCCGCCCCCGCGGCCTGCTTCTGCCAGGGTAACAGGCGGCTCCACCTGTCACCCCCAGGCCGGCGATTACTGCGTACTATTTGTGTTTCATTATTTTCGTGACACAAATTTTTTTTTGGTACACTCGAGACTACAATTGATTTGGCTTAACAATCAATTACCCAATTTCTTTGTGTGTACGCCTTTTGTGTTATTGATTTAATTTTAATTATTTTGTGTATCTTTTCAGGTAATTATAAATTGGTATTATTACGAAATAATTGAACTGGGTAAGTGTTTCTGACTTTCAGATGTATTTGAAAATGACTGCTATCTATATACTAGACATAGACCAGACAATTGCGTCGCAGATTAGGGTGGGAAGTGGGGTGTAATGTAACAGCAAAACAAATCTAAATTTTTAAAATTTATTTTAATAAAATTTTACAAATCTTATAAATTAATTTAATAAATATATTCTTTTTTTTGTACTAATCGAATAACCCACCCCTGATCGCTCCCGGTGCAAAGGTGCCCATCACACTTGCTGCGTTTCCACGCTGGATTGCGATGGCCAGCCTCTGCACCAGGAACGATCCGGACCAGGAGTCACCTGTGGCCTCTATTTTACAAAAAAATTGAATAGACGTACAGTAACGGAGTAAAGTTGTATGAAAATGCTAAGATTTTTTTTTTTTTATATAGGTCACGCCAACTTGACCGCACCTCGCCTGATGGTAAGCTAAAGGCAAAGTCTCATGAAAGTGGGTCACCATTACAGACACTAAGTGTTACAATGGTAGCCACTCAGCTTGGCGGCGTCATCAGATGCTTTTTCACGCCCCGCTTAAAGGCCCCGGGACTGTAGGATTGATATGTCACGATGTGACTTGGTCCTTCAATTAATATGTATCATCAAAATCTACGCATCATGAGGATAAAATTGTGCATATTTTAACTCCTGTCGTGAATACTAGGTTGCCCTGATATCGTGTATGTATAATAGGTAACCTCGCTAATGAAGATTATGACAAACAACACATAAGAGCTTTTTTATTTTTTCTTATTGGATTCTTGTTTACATGTGTTCAAAGCCAATAAACTCTTAACTGTACCATGTATTTATATATATGAAAGTGCCATATTTGTGAAAAATAATATATCACTATTTAATAAAAAGGACAATTTTAATAAACGGAAGGTTACACACATGCAGCTTGAGATGCCGGCACCTAGGTTAGAAATATTTAGACGTAGTTGTGTTTATATGGCTCCACTAATTTACAACTCATTGCCAGCGTCGATTATAGACCTGCCTTATAAAAAATTTTGTGCTGCATTACATAAATGGTTGGTGGACGAGACCTTTTATACAGTGGAAGATTTCTTAAAGAAATATGCATGTCGTTCGTACCACTGCAGAAATGCATTGTAGCAGACACTGCGCTCTTATTGTGACTGTAATATTTTTGTTATTAAGTAGATATTGCTGTGTATAATTGTGTTTGCATGCCAATTGTATGGCGGAATGTGCCCGGACTTGATATCATATTTACAGCTTAAGACCGAAATTTTTGCTAATCATATATGCTTCCAAATCGGATGCCCTCACCACCGGAAACGGTGGGAAGCGGTTATGTCGGACTTGAACCGACTAAAACGCACGACGCCTCTGGGTCGTTTTGGTTGCCGAAGGTGAGGTTAACAGGTATATAAATTGTATTTTCAGATCTTAAAATCGACTTGAGTTTTTTTGTAATAGGGTCTAAACTTTGAGGTCGTATAATAGGCACATAGCATTTTTTCTAAAATTACTCGAAAGATGACGTAAGATTCTAAATATTTTTCTTTTACGAAATTTTTGACAACTCTAATACTTAAATTTAATTACCACTATTTTGTTTGATGTCCATTCTCCTCTGGCATTTTACCATCGCGAGATAAAAATCTAAAATTTGTAGATAACACGGATTCATTAATAATAACGGTAACTTACCCCGATCTTTGTATATTTTATGTTGTTTATTTATATAAATGGTAGAATATACTAGTAAATAAACCATTTATGTGTTCTTATAACAGAGACTCATATGAGTTCAGAGACAAACTGTTATAAACAGTTTTGTGAACCAAGTGTAGCCGCAATTGTTATAAATTGTATGTATAATAAATAAATGAATAATAAAAATAAAAAAGGAAGGCATTAACTATGGAAGTGGACGGCTGCAGGGGGCGAGGAAGACCTATGAGGAGATGGGTGGACTGTGTGAAAGATGATATGGCTAAGAAGGGATTGGATGTTGAGACGACTAAGGGATAAGGCTGTTCTTCTTCCTACAGTAAACACTGACAATGTGTCCTCATGATGGCAATAGGCTTGCCCCTTTTCACGTGGAACTGAAAATAATTGTTCTTGAAATATGTGTGTGTTAATCTGCTTACCCCTTAAGGGATTTACAGGCGTAAATATTTATGTATGTATGTTATTGTTAACAAACAACTTTCTGTATAATTTAACATTACAATAACTGAAATTGTTATAAAGTAAACTCAGAAACGTAACATAATTAAATATATATGTATTCAGAACGTAAAAATATAATTCGAGAAAAAAAAAAGAAATTTATAATAAGAATGGAAAATAATATATAATTGAATAAAATTTTACGAGAAATGTCCTGTAATATTAGAAAATATATTCATTATATTTTCTTTATTTGTTGTAAAAGCTGAATTATAGCTCTTTCAATGTTTGAAATGTATTCATATTAGATAAAAAATAGTCTGATGGATATGTCTTAAAATGTTATGTATGTTTAAAAACATTTTGACAAAGCCACTATTTCTTTTTCAAATATGTACATACCTATACAGTTTTTGTGTTTGTTAAAATAAGAGTAGAGTAGAATTTGGACCATCCCATCTCTTCCCATGTGGTGTTGTACAAGGCGACAAACGGTTAGGGCTGTTTAACATCGGACAGATATATACAGGCCAGACTCAGCCTCAGATGCATGGCTCGAGTCAACAATAGTGCCCGATATACGGCAATAGGCTATTACCTGGGACCGAATACAATTATTGGTGAAATGTGGGTGATAATTCACCTCTGCCTAACCCTCCGGGGATAAAGGCGTGATTATATGTATATAAAATAAGTTTAGTTCGGTGGAGTAATTTCAATTACTTAAAATGTGGCCTAAAACACCTTATTAACATTTAAATGTCCGAATTGATGAGGCTCTGATGCAGGATTTTCTTTTGAAATTGGGGAGGTCGTACGGTTTCAGAGCCTTAGTGGCGTAGCGGTAGAACGTTCGACTGCTACGCAGGAGGCTCGGGTTCGATTCCTGCTCAGTGCAAATATATATGTGTATATTGTATGCACGAATATGTATATTTGCATTGATCTGGGTGTTTCTATGTGTAATATGTATGTATTTACAAAAAAAAAGTATCTAAGTATGTTTATCCGCATTCTAGATCCCATAACACAAGTAAGTTAAGCTATGCTTACCATGGCTCTAGATAGCGTTGTGTAGAATGTTGTATAAAAAATTACCGTATGTAAAGTTTCTAACCCATACGATTTCATCTCCACATAATGTTTGGTCAGTCAAGTCATGCTTCTTTATTTGTATAACATACAGGCGATGTTAGCGCCGAGCCGAGCCCCTCCGCGAGCAGATGCTAATCTGCAACTTCCCGATGTCTCAGTTCCGCGCCGCTCACACCCGCAAACTACAATTACACTTTTTACAGTCTCGTGAATGCATCCAGTTTTCCTACGCATGAGGGGTTCCGTGCAAGTTCGTTCGTGACCTGGTAAAAGTGACGTCATGTCTACCGCCAGTCGCGGCTGCCGTGTCGTTGCGCCGTCTGCGCCCGCGCACGCCCCCGCCTCGTCCCGCTGTCTGACGGAGAACGGCTGACCAGTGACCTTGTCGCTCCGTCTCGCTCGCACGCTCAATGACTAATTTGTGCGAGGGGGACAGAACACGCGAACCGGTATTGGAACAAGTTGTTTGTGCAAGAAAGGTTTCTTCTCTTATTTATTTAAATGTTTTCAAATTCGCTTTGTAATGTAATAATGTGGACACGTTTGTTGTTGTGGCGGGGGTAACGACCTTGAATTTTAGTTCTTTTAGCAAAACGTAAAATGTAGGTCGTTTTTATATGTATAAGTATATACACGGATCTTCACAAATATAACAGCATAAAGGAAAATATGATTTGGCTTCGCGAATTGTTTATGCCCTCTGTGGAATATATCTATCCTACCTATCTATGGAGCCAGTGTGAAGAAGCTGACTTGCAAGTAGACCAGCTGGTAGCAAATCCTATGCAAAATAAGTTTGGCTAAATTAAGTTAGACACATGTTGTGTTCAAAGTGTAATACCCAGTTACTGCACTTAAATTAAAAAAATACTGTTAGGTTCCTATCTGTAGTGTGTATATTGGAAGTTTAGATTAAATTCTTCAATAAATACCTACTTAAATATTTTTAAGACATGAATGCACTCATTGCGTCGTCGTCGGCCCAACGGTAAAACTAAGCATAACGTACTAGAGTTCAACTGAAACAATTCAAAATACTTATAAATTATTATTTTTAATTTCGTATAAATGTACAAATATTTTATAGATATGCTTAACTATAATTGTATAAATATTTTAAAAGCAAATACCGCAGTAGGCATAAGAATTTTAAAAATACACTACATACCCACCTACAAAGTACCTACACACGAGGCGTGAAAATGCATAGGACGAGACCGTCAAGCTGAGTGTCTCCATTGTCACTTGGTATCAGTGTCATCTTGATATCAAGGCATCGACACCATCAGCAAAGGCGAAGTCTAATTGACGTGTCCATATAAAAAAAAAACTTAATTAAAAAAGGGTATTTTCCTGCAGTTAAAATAAATTGAACTCAGCTCATTAAATTAAGAATGTTAAAAGAGCGTTAAAAGTTGCGTCGATTATTTTAAATTTTTTATATATTTTTAATTGTCCGCCTAACCTATAATAACTAAATGAGTTGACTATTAAATATTATGACGTCACAAGAAATTATTTCATACAAGTTTCCTTATAATTTACCATTTTGACGGTTAATAAAAAGTAACTTATTTGACTAGTTAGTCAAATACCCAATTCACATTATTTTAACTTTCAAGGGCGAAAATTTTGTTTTTAATTTTAAACAACGGACCCACTCCAGGTGTTACTACTATTAAAAATAAACAAATATTCTCCCACATGTCGTAAAGATGCCCTTGGTGATAACAGCAGTTATCAGATCTAGACATAAATTATGGGGACCACCGCTGAGGTATGTACCCCTTTCTTTTAAAATAATAATTAAAATTCTACATCGAGGTACATAATTAATTGAACAAAATACACGATAAAGGCATGGAATTTTTACAAACTCACTTCTTTTTCCACGTTTTGTGACATGGCGGTGGCTACGTGGTTAACAAATGTCTAGCCATGCCACTTCCGCCGGATCCCAGTATGAGGGGGAGACCTGACGAGACCCAAGGAGTGTTGACTTGACATCGTTGAAACTATTCTATGGCACATTTATAATATGCTACTTCTAATGTAGACATTATTATAGTACTTACTTATATGACTTAGCTATTAAGACCATAATTATAAAACTAGTATTAGTACAATGTACAGCCCTCATTTTTGATGAATAAATTATTATTATTATCGTAACTTACGACTGGTTTGTTCGTACGAAGTAGAGGAGGAAAACTGGAAGGCCTATAATGGCGGACACCTTTTTTTGGACTGTAACCCCAACTTGATGGTAAGATGGTATTCTCGTCTCAATCGAGCAGTCTGACTGGGGAAGTACCTTTGGCCTACACAAAACCGCGGCCATAATAACGTGTAGTATTCCCGGCGGCGTGTAGGGTTTTTGTGCTATGAGTGGGAAGACCAAAGGCTTGTCCTGCTTTGTCTTCTGCACTGCACACAGCACCAGTCTAACACCCCTGGTGTTGCACACGTCCATAGGCCACGGTAACCACTTTTCATCAGGTGGGCCGTATGATTGTCTGCTTCTTAAATATAAAAGAAAAGCAAAAATCAGACACTGGAATCTGAGGTGAACGCCTCGAATACAATCGGTACACAAAGCTAAAATGATATCTTGTATCCTCTTTTCTACATTCCTACGGTGTGAAAAAGCATTTAAACTGGCTTTAAAGCTGAAGACCATAACGGTCTTATTACAAAAAACGGAATTAAGTCAGGTTTAAACCTGAACTATAAAGTCTAGGCTTAATCTCAAGACCATGGTCTAAACTTCTCCTTATTACAAAACCTGAATAATCCGTAGACTACTTAGTACCATAATTTAAAACCTTGACTTAAATAAAACCACAGATTACTCAAACTATTGTTCGTTCATTATGATACCATTCAATCGCAACGTTCCGTTTCCTCAGAAAACAAAAATTATCTGACATCATTAATAAATAATATATACTAAAAATGGTGAAAAAAAGATTTTATGAATAATAGTTGTACTTTATTTTATAATAAAATATCATTTTGATGCCTTTATTTAGCAGTCATTGTTATGTATGATATTGGAAGATCTATGGACGTGAAATGGAACGAACTTTTCCGTTCGCGCTGACTTGGTATCAAATTTTTCCCAATTTTTATACCTACTTTAAAATATATTTATTGCAAGTTATTTAAAACGTTTAGTAAACCTATACTTTTGCATAAAAAGCTTCTTCAGATAGTTCGATAAAGGGGTTTACTGGAATACGATGTCTGTTAGGTAAGCGTGGTATGTCCAATGACTCCACGATATTAATATCTGCGATATCCATCAGATCAACTGCGTCAATATCCATTACGAGCATAGTATTATAAGAAAGTAAACGAATTTATCTGACGCTAACCGGCTAAGTTCAAAATGGCAAGTTTGACATATTATTATTGTGATTTACACTTTAGACCAACGTTAAACTAGGGGTCACGCAGGTTTATCTTTAGACCAGAGATAGTCCATGGTTTAGTAATAAAACCCTTTTTGTAATAAAAATTTCTTTAGACCATGGTCTAAAGACGATTTAAACCTGGTTTTAGAGTTAGTCCGTGTTTTGTAATAAGACCGTATTAGTTTTGTTAGCATCTATAACGGTGGCCTTCATTCCTGAGACTTCACCTTTGATTTTGAGCTAGGTGGTGTCATTGAGGTGCCCTAAATAAAAAAATTAAAGCAAACTGCTTCTGTAAATCGATATTCAGTGAAAGGAGCGGGAACGGCATGACCTTTTACACATTTTACAGAAAAAATAAAATAGTACGCGCCATTTTGTCTATCTCAACGTTCATAAACAACCGTATAACGGCAACAGTACCCAACATAAATCCTTTTTTTCTTAAATTTTGTTTGTTTATTCTTTTTGTAAAACCAGTATCATTTTCTATTGCGTTTTCAACTCCTTTCATACATAACCGACATTGCATATGTTTATTTTATTATTCAACATTCGTTCGTACATTCTGGAAGGCGCTCTTTCAGTCAACGCATATCATTGAACTTTATTTTTTTCAAATCAAAGTTCCATCTACCATTTTGTGTGACAAACATTGAAAAACTATGGTAATTTTGTTCTAGCCCCCATTCGTTTGCGTCAACATAAAATTATGAATCACAAGCGCCCATCTAATGCCGAATGGACACATACCATTCAACAGCCACAAGGCCTGGGATATTTTTACATACATTTAAAAGACACTTCATACATGTCGTTTTGTTTTTTCTTCCATTGAGACGATGTCAGATGAAGGATTGGTGTGATTTAAAACTAGATATTACCATAAACATCAATGTTTGTGTTCTTTTTTATGAACTAAACGTCAATGATGACCCTGTCTGATAGTAAGCTGTTGTTATAGTCTGAAAGGTCACTATTTTATATGCTAATGCTAAAATATTCGTCTTCAGCAATGAATTCTATGTATATTAGACACGCGTAGTTACCGGTAGAGTAGAATTTGGACCACTCCATCTCTTCCCATGCGGTGTTGTACAAGGTGACTAAATGATAGGGCTGTTTTTAACACCAGACAGATATACAGCCCAGGCTCAGCCTCAGATGCTTGGTTGAGTCAACAATAGTGCTCGGAAGACGACAATAGGCTCATCACTTATGACATACCGAATTCAATGATTGGTGAAATGTGGGTGTTAATTCACCTCTGATTAACCCCCCGGGGATAAAGGCGTGATTATGTGTATGTATGTATTAGGCAAATTGTATTTTAGCAAAAAATGTGTCACTGTTGCTGGTTCAGGCGGGACGCAGAAACTATATAATAGTGCAAACGCTACAGGTACTTGCGTATGCAAAATGTGGTACCAGCAACTATGACGAGGTTCCTATACCTGAGACCCCAATTAATTACAAAACACATCACCGGGTGTGATGATTCCTTCCTATGATCCCTTAATGATATAAAAAACATCTATTTAAAAATATAAAAAGTAGTGCTCCATCGGCATCGGGTACAGGGACCAAGCTACCAGTGGTTAGGGTTCCAGAGAGAGGAATCTCCTTACAATGCGTGCCGTGTCGAGGAGTACCGCCTTCTGCATCAGGCCCTTGACCCAACTGTCTAATGCGAGCCTCTTGAGATGTTGGTCAAGGCTCTTGGCAATCAGTCCGTGAACCGACTCGACTATCAGAACAATAATCGCCGAATCCACATTCCACATTTTGGTATTATTATTATTATTTGTATTTTTTTCAATGCGACGATATAAGTACCAAAAGTACCAAGTTACAGATAAACTCTTCAAAAATATAAAACCGTTTCCATAAAACTTTGTAGGTAATTTAGTAATTTTTTCTTAGCCATTTTTAGGTGTAGGAATCCGGTCTGGTTCTCACATTTCCCATGCTCAAGTACTTGTAGCAGCTGCACTAAAATGACTTAATGAATTTTGAAACCTATTTGTGAGCATAGTACCTACCTCTAAATTTCATCCTGTATAACAACCACAAAAGTTACCTACGCTTAGTGGTTTTTTTTCGACATTAGTGTTTGTAATGGTGATCCTCTTTCCTGAGACGTTGCCTTTAGCTTACCATCAGGCGAGGTGAAGTCAAATTGTCGTGACCTAGATAAAATGAAAACATTTTTGTGTCTTGTAGAATACTTAGATATTCGCCGTAGTATACCAATTTTTCGATCTAAATGATGCACACTATCAATAGCACCACCAAATAACTCACTCTAGTTTACAGAGTATGTTTAAATCTCCGATTTTATCCAAATATATCCGTCACAATCTTCGTAAAATATATTAAGTGGGTGTAAAAGGTTTCGCGGAGCTCCCTCCGGAGGTCGACGCCCGAATCACAGCTGATGGGAAGAGGTACGCCCCTCGGACGATGAACCAAAGCCACTTTATTTACAATTTATACAATGCTTGAGTTTCCTCTCGTACATATAAAGCCTTTTAGTATAATACCACAAGATTATATTCTAGGAATTTCTATATAGCGCGATCTAGACTCGTCAAGTTTAAAGCTTGTATTATATTATGGTTGGTATTCAGAATTGTGGGCACTTAAGAGATATTCTTTTTATTATAAGATATTGTTATTGCAGGGTCGGCAGTACGAGTGTGACTCTCCTGATGTTGCACACGCTCACAGGCTACGGTAACCACTTACCATCGGGTGGGCCGTGTGCTAGTCTGCCACCTAAGTTGCATAAAAAACATACATTATTATACTTGGATAAAAATAAAGAAAGATACAATTGCGATTACGTTTAAGATCTGTAAAATAATATGTGATCTGACAGCTAATTTTGATATTAAAAAGAGGTTCATTATTCAGTCTTCATTTAAACTCAATCGCCAAATATCAAAAACGGCATTCTCGTAACATAATATAACAATTAGAATTTTTCCATTGATGTGATCGTTTTTGACGATTGCGAGGTTGAGGTTAGATCGAGGCTCAATTTTGAACATTTTTTACGAACATAAGTAGTCTTCTGTTCCTAGTCACACTTTTTTTATCTAGGTCACGGCAATTTGACTTCACCTCACCTGATGGTAAGCTAAAGGCAAAGTCTCAGTTAACCATTACAGACACTAAGTAATAGAGATTGGCTCACAACGCGCTCTCAAACTTACTAAATACAGTGCTATTTGACTAATACCTACAATACCGACAAACAAATTATACAACACCAATGTATCGTAGTTAATATGCTGAAAGTATCTCGTGAGCCCACCCAACGCTAGGAATTAGGCGTAGGCAACTTACATGCCTATATCCCCGAAGGGGTAGGCAGAGGTGCTAGCACCCACATTTCGCCGGTTTATGTTTAGGTCCATACCTGATTATGGTAGAATATGTTTGAACAACTGTAATAACATAAAGACCTCAATGTACCATATTCTTAGAAATAAATTATTATTATCCCCGCAGGGGCAGCTTGTGGCGAGCTGTTGGTGCGTGGCGACACCACGTACCCCGATTCTCCCGAGGATTAGGATTTATTCCCCCTCACCTTGTGTGCTTGCCTTTATTGACCGGCCATGAGTGGAGTTGCAAGAGCAGAACCTATGCTCCAGGTTGGAAGTGTAAAATGTCATAACGCCGGGGGCACCCTGACTGGTATACCGGGAACTTGCGCCCCGCAGACTCACCTCTCGACAACCTTAGCCGCTCAACGGATGTTGCTCCATGGTCGCCCTATATGTGGCTATTTTAATGGGGCCCATGCAATGAGTTGGCAAGTCACCACCTGTCTTTTTAAAATTTTGAGACTTATTGTCACGGCAGGCGTCCGTTAGTCTCCCCCCATAGCCCATTCACCAGTCCATCCAGTTCTCAATCCCATAATTTAGTTTCCATCGCGGCCACAGCACCGCACAGCAATAGTCTCTGCTGCTGCACCTGGCGGGGACCATCTCCCGGTGTATCATATTGTGCGCTCGGGGATGATATCCGCCATGTGTATGTATTCTATTATTATTATTATTATTAAAAAACAAATCCGCCTGCGCCAGGGCCCCAGTGTCTCTCGCCACTTGTGATCAAGATATATGCCTGCAACTATGTGGTATTGTGTACTATGTCATAGAGAAAGGAGGAAAGCTCCTTATCTCACCCTTCGGATTTTCCTCTACTGCCACAGCATTTATATTTCATACTTATAGTGCATTTAGAATGTATAGAACTCTACCAAGACCTAGGATAGGAGCCACCTATCCAAAATCTGACTCAGACAATATTGCATGACCTCATAATGTAAAGAACAGTCACCCATTTTAAACCTGAGCCCCACCGGAGCTGGTGGGAGAAGTTATGTCGGACTCGAACCGACTAAAACGCACGCCGCCTTTGGGTCGTTTTGGTTGCTGAAGGTGAGGTTGACAGGCATATCCCTCGCACCCCAGCCGACCCAGGGCTATCTCTCACGATCTGGCCCTCTTCTCGGGTGTGACCTACAGGGTTGTGTAAAAGTAGAAACAGCACAAATTTGGATTCTGGGGCCTCGGTCAATGAGACATCGTCACCATAAGACACGGCCCCAAGCCATCAAGGTAGGGACCACCATTTTGAGATTGTCAGTTACTGGAAGATTATTACTTTATGTTAATAACCTGGTGGTTCTAATTACATCAGAAATACATCATCAGTCAAAATTTCAACTATCTACATATATTATCGTTAGCAGACGTCCAATGCAGTCTGAACATCAGGGTTCCGTTTTTACCCTTTGGGTACACAACCCTAAAAAAGGTTGTAAAAATTATTAGCCAACGACTTAAGACTCTTAAGAGCATCATCCTTTTTAAAGTCAACCAACAAACATTAATGCTCCAGTATCGTCGACGTCAAACCAATTTTAAGTTCATTTTAATGACAATTAATTTATTTCCGTCGCAGTCCGCACGACTGCATCGGTCGGTCGGTACCACTTCGGTACTTATGTGATGTTCACGGTGCACTGAACTCACTATTGTCGTTTATATACCTAGGGACATATATCTTGGACATAAAACGTTCTCTATACGCGCAGTGCAATTTTCTTGGGTATTTTTTTTATACAACTTAGGTGGCAGACAAGCACACGGCCCACCTGATGGAAAGTGGTTACCGTGACCTATGAAAGTGTGTAACACCAGTGGAGTCACATCCGTGCTGCCGACCCTGTAAGAATAGAGATTTTATGTGCCCTCAATGCAGAACACAAAATCAGGACAGGCCTTTGGTCTTCCCACTGACAGCACAAAAACTCTCCAGTGAGCTCTGGCAACCGTACTCACTACCGGGAATACAACACGAGGCTATTATAGCCGTGGTATTCTGTAGGCTGGAGATACTTCCCCAGTCGGACTGCTCAATTCGAACGGGATTACCGTCCTGTCCTACCTCCTGTCAAATCAAAATATTGAGGATAACACGGGGTGCTACAACGATACCACGGCTATAATAACCTCGTGTTGTTTTCCCGGATGTGAGTAGGGTAGTCAGAGCTCACTGGAGAGTTTTTGTGCTGTGTAACCAAAGGCTTGTCCTGATTTTGTGTTCTGCAAAATCTCTGATCTTACAGGGTTGGCAGCATGGGTGTGACCCCCCTGGTGTTACACGTTCATAGATCACGATAACCACTTTCCATCAAGCCGGCCGTGGTTGTCCACCATCTAAGTTTTATAAAAATAAAAAATATTACAATACAATCCGCGCGCGCCAGGCGTTTCTCTTGCGAGTTATGTCCAAGATATGTATCCCGGTGTATACATTCCTTAATTATTTTATAACCTCACTAATTAGTCAAACGTTGCATTCTTATTTATAAATTATACAAATAAGCGTGAATATAAATATGTTTTAATGTTCATGATGTCTATAACAGGGAATGTTTTGTTTCCTGTCGCTTAATATAAAACAAACAATTTATTTAAATTTTCTTCACTTAATTTTGTATTATTATAAATCATGGTCTTTGTTATCAGAAAAAATAACTACACTGAGGCAGACAGGGCAACATAACAAGGGCGTGTAATTTGAAGAAAAAAACTATTATTAATGTCATTGAGCACTTTATTTTTTAAATTTGTTCCTTTCGGAACCGGCTAAGGCACTATGACCATGCTGCCATGTCATCAGTTTTTTAATTTCTTACTTGGGGTGATTGTTGATGATAATGAGTTGATGATGGCGATGACGGTGTAAGATTATTGCTGCCTCAGTGAAGTTGTGGTGACTTTACTACAGGTTTTCTAGGGAGATTTGGAACCAACACGAGAAATTACAATTCACTGTAATATTCTACTTTCATACATTTGTGTGCGTTGTCAAAGACGTTATGTCTAAAAATACACCAAATTTATGCATAAGAACTAGAATTTGCACTAATTTCGGAAAATAAAATAATACCGTGATGCGCCCTTCATGGTGTTGGCGCCAAAAACCTCTGTCATTGAGCACTTCCTGTCCCGCCAAAAATAATGTCAAAAATGTCAGTTGCTGTTAGAAAAAACTTTTTAATTGTAAGTTTTAATTGACCAAAGTAACCAGTCATATAGCCTCGGCGGTAAAGCTCGTATCCCTCGGATCTCTTTATCAAATGAAATATCAGAAAATCTGTCACATGTTCAAAACGAATAAGTTCATTGGTGTGATACAAGTTTACGATACCGTGCTTGGGGGGTTGAATAATTACGTGACGGTCCTGTGACACCACCCAATGACACTACTGGTCAAGGTTCAAGGGTGCTCTATGACACCACCGCGGCACCGGTAGTGTCAGGGATGTTGTTCCATCCCCATGACACTACCGGTAGTGTCTAGTTTTCTTTTTCGTAGTTGTAAAGTGATTCGTGTACACTATAAACAATACCTAATTTGTTCATAGTAATTTACCATCAAACTAAAATGCGCAGTACTTGTATGTCCTAGAATATTATTACATCACATACACATTTGGTTAATTCATTTCATACTAACATACTTATACGAGGATACGGTATAACATAGCAACAGTGTATAACTTTTACAAATTATACAAACAAAAAGGGCCAGGAATTCGTAAAGGCCACTTCACCACTCGTGGTCGTGCAGACGCTAAAGAATACTAAACTAAAACAAGTGGCAAATTCAGCGACCTTGGTGCAATGAACCTTATATTGTTCGGCGCTATTTTTAACTTAGCGCGCCAAACAACCGGGTACGTGTTATAAAAATAAGTTGTAAAAGGCATCATAATTTTTGACCGCCTAATGTTACACGTGCGACAAATGACAGATGGAATTGTTCTTTTTTTGAAATTTAAATTTAGTAAGTACTTTTTTTAAAATGTAGATCGCAGTTGTTGATTTGAGTTTCTGGCTTATGAGCCACGATTTTTTCTACGTTAGCGATATATGATATTCTCGCAAATATAACAATTGTAGAGTTTGTAACGGATTTGTACGCGTCCAGTTTTATTTTAAGGTTATATTCCTTATGCACGCCTGTATAACACTTGTTATACAAGCTCGTGAGGTCCTAGGACCCACTCATTTAATATAGAGATTTACTTAACTTTTTACGTATGGAAACTCCCTTGGGTTTTTCACCTCACTGGAGCCAACGATGAGGTCGACTTAATCAGCACCTTGTTCTATAGTCTATCCCCGTACCAAATTTCATCTACATTCGTTCAGCCGTTCGTTAGAGCGTGATTGAATAACAAACTTCGACATATCTTCACAAACTTACATATGTATAATAGGTATTAAGTAGGAGTCCATGGAACACAATAATGGGCTAACATTAGTAAATTATATTGTATACCACAATATCCCTAAGGCCTTGGCTCAAAGACGGACTCTTACGCAGGATTTCTTCTTGGGGAAACCAAACGGCAGTCGTGGGTTCTCTTCAGAAACTACTCTTAAAATCTCCTTGCTGCGGTTTTCCGAAGGAAAGCCACATTAATAAGCAGACTTCACACTCCAAAATGCTAATTGAGTATTTGACTGGTAATTAATTACTTTTTACTAAACGTCAAAACGGTAAGTTATAAGGGAACTTGTATGAAATGAATGATTGTGACGTCATAATATTCAATAGTCTAATCATTAACTGGTCACGTGGTTCCCGGCAGAGTAGAATTTGGACCACCCCATTTTTTCTCATGCGGTGCGGCTGTTTAACATCATACAGATATATATACAGCCCAGACCTGAGGCTAAGTCTGGGCTTAATGCATGGCTTCAGTCAACAATAGTGCCCGGAAGACGGCAATAGGCTCACCCCCTATTACGTGGGACGGAATTTAATGGCGGCCTCTGTGGCGTAGCGGTAGAACGTTCGACTGCTACGCAGGTTTGCTGCTTAAACACAAATATTTACATTTGTAATACGTAGAAGTTGCACTATACGTAGTCAAAACAATTTTTATAAACATTGTTATGATTAGTAAGCGAAATTCAACCTTTCTACTAGTATAGTATTGCTGTGTCTAGTGTAATACTTATTTAGTATCTGCTACCTAAGTATGGTGACAAATTGACACCTCCTTTGAAGACAATGTGGATTTGACCATCAGCTATCCCAATGCCCAAAATGTATCCAGGTTTGTTCAGTTCGATGGTGAAAAAGCAACAAACTTCCATCCGTTCATCCATCATTACATATTTTCACATTACATGTTTTTTTTTTTTAATATCCGTTAAATTGCTATTTGGTACTGTAGTACCAAAAACACGCTCTACGGCAATTGCTACTTGGTACTGTACGTCAACAAGTTTTTGTTTAAACGAGCTCTGTCGTCACTCAGTGCGGGCGGCGCCATTAACTGACGTCATCTGAGTGCAATTTGCAATTATCGTGACGACCCTTTTTTTTCAGGAAAGCGGTTAATTCTAATATATTTAGGTACATATCAGATGAAACAGGCACGTTCATACTAATAGCCTGATGAAGTAATATATACAAGAATATAAATGAGGATTCAAAAAGAAATAGCAAAACGCTGCTCGATGCTTCGCGTGACCAAACGGCTGGCCTCTTTTTCGCACAACGGATTGGCAATGCCATTCATAGGGAAAATGCCGCATGTTTTTGGGACAGTTTACATCGATGAGGAGGAATTTTTCGTCACATTACATAATTTTAGTAGGATAGAGTAACAGTTTTTTTTTTAATACTCTTAGGTGGCAGACAAGCGCACGGCTCACCTGATGGAAAGTGGTTACCGTGGCCTATGGGTGTGTGTTACACCAGAGAAGCCACATTCGCGCTGCCGACCCTGTAAGCACAGAGTTTCTGTCCCGTCAATGTAGAGGACAAAGCAGGACAAGCCTTTAGTCATCCCACTGACAGCACAAATTCTCCAGTGAGCTCTGGCTACCCTACTCACCGCTGGGAACACAACATGAAGTTATTATAACCGCGGTATTCTGTAGGGCCTACTTCCCCAGTCGGACTGCTCAATTGGGCGGAAATACCGCCGTGTCCTACCTCCTCAAATAAGTTTCAGTTAGACTGGTAAAACGGACCCTAGACTCTGAGGTGTAAGCTTCGGATGCTACTGAGATTAATGCTAAGATGAAGAAGGGGGATACGAAAGTAACTCAGTTACATTTTTACACAAAGACCGCATGCATGCACCTACATCTTATATATAAAATTCTCGTGTCGCGGTGTTTGTGCTTAAACTCCTTCGAAACGGCTTGACACATTCTCATGAAATTTTGTGAGCATATTGGGTAGGTCCGAGAATCGGACAACATTTATTTTTCATCCCCCTAAATGATAAGGGTTGTCCACCCTTAACAGTCAGCTAGTAGATTTATAATAACCTTAAGAATAAACAATACTTTTTATTCAGGAAAACGTCATAAAATTATTCCACCCTGGCAGAGTCGCGGGCAACAGCTAGTATTCTATAGGTATTTATGAAACGTTTAAAGTAAATGCCTTATGTGTTAAGTGAAGAGGCTGATGGTGAACGAATTCGTAACGGATGCTAGGCCTGTCGCTCAGAGTTACCGTAGCTAAATATCTAAGCAATTGCATTTTTTTTTATACTACTGGTAACATTTTAGTACTTATTTTCCTGTTAGATACTTTTTGGTAGATGCTTTTGTGTTATTGCTTTTTACTAGAATGCCCGAATAATTATTGTAATGTTTTCGGGTTTCTTTTATTTATGTTTGCAGTTTTATTTTGACCGAAACTTAAAATATATATTCACTCTATTAACAGATCAAAATATTAGGGAAAGAACCCAAATCTTCCATGAAGAAAAATTGAATGCCTGTTTCTGAATTGAGAAATAATTTTATTTGAATAACAAGTTTTGGTAGTTCAAAACTATCTGTAAGTAAGCGTTGAAGGGACACAACTTTAATTTCCGAGTTCAGTAACCAGCCCTTTTTATACCACTGAAGTGGTAAACGAGCACACGGCTTATCTAATGGAAAGTAGTTACCGTGGCATATGAATATGTGCAACACTAGGGGCGTCATATTCGTTCTGCTTTTCAATAGCCTCAATCCAAAAAGAAAAGACAGTTCTAGATGCATTCAGCTCTAGAATAGTATACCTATATGAAATCAAATGCGTAATAAACTAATTACGTTTATTTACTCTAAACAGTCATTGCTATTGTTTAGTTTATGAATTAATATATAAAGCAATGTTTATGTTATGTCTACAATACACTGTGTGACTAGCCAAATACGGAAATGTTGAGAACGTCTTTATTCGCGTACGGTACGCGTATTATTGGAAGAGGTAGGTGACAGAAGCGTTGAACATTACCGCCATTTTATTCTTCCTTTCCTCGTATAACGGGAGGTTTCTTCATGGTCGGCAGCGCGAGTGTGACACCCCTGGTGTTGCATACGTCCATAGGCCACGGTAACCGCTTCCCATCAGGTGGGCCGTGTGCTTGTCTGCCAACTAAGTGGTTTAAAAAAAAAAAAAAAAAAACACAAAGAAACGAGACAGACTACCAGTTCAAGATTTTAGGACTCCTGGCCTGAAAGTTGGTAAACCTGATGAGTAACGGGTGAGTTCTCGAACAAATTAAAAGAAGGAGTAAGAGAAGAGAACCTAATCTACAATGGAAGCTTTAGATTTGACTGAGTTATTCGCTAGGATGATGATGAGTATTGTTGGGTCTGAAAGGCCTTACTAAATTTTTTTTTTTTTATATAGCACTTAATTGGCAGACAAGCACACGGCCCACCTGATGGAAAGTGGTTACCGTGGCCTATGGACGTTTGTAACACCAGAGGAGTCACAGTCGCGCAGCCAACCCTGTAAGTACAGTTTCTGTGCCGTCAGTAGAAGTAGAACTCCGGAGCCCAGCCAAACCAGTGCTAGTGCTCTTGCTAAATACCAAAATTCTCCTATACATATGTCCTTCTTGCGGCGACGGTTGACAGCCATCTTTGGATAGTTTTTGATGGAGCTTTAGATGGTTTTAGATGAAGGTTCGGTGGCTCAGGACTCAGAACATTCTGTAAGGGAAAGATTGCAAGCTCGAATCCCGCCTGGACCGATTAAATTTTTCCATCTGAATTGATTTGAATTGTTAGCATACTAAATGATTTACTTATGTATGATTTAATGGACCGCGGTAGCCTAGTGGTCTGGGTAATGGACTGCTGAGACGAGGTCTCGGGTTCGATCCCAGGTTTACCATGGCACACGCCAATGACGTTTCGATGCTTTTCGAAGTTATGTGTGTATTTATCGCAGGTTTATAAGTGTCCGGTTAATGGCAATAGGCTCACCACTTATTACATTGGGACCTAAACATAAACTGGCGAAATGTGGGTGCTAGCACCTCTGCCTACCCCTTCGGGGATATAGACGTGAGTTTATGTTATGTTATGTTATGTAAATAATTTACTTTTAATTTCATTCAATAGTTTGTGCGGAGTCATCAAAATATCAATGTTTAAAATGATTGCAACATCATTCGTTGGTTCCAATAATTCGTACGTATGGCGGTAGATGGCTCTCAACCGTCACCACAAGACGTATATATATGTATAGAAGAATTTGGATGGTTTCAGACTTAGGTTCGGTGGGTCTGTGGTTAGAGCGTTCCCCCCCTTTTTTTTTTTTTTTTTACGTGCGCAAAATCCCCACGGATACCTCCCCACCGGAGCCGGTGGAGGAGGTTATGTCGGACTCGAACTGACTAAAACGCACGCCGCCTGTGGGTCGCTTTGGTTGCCGAAGGTGAGGTTGACAGGCATATCCCCCGCACCCCGGCCGACCCAGGGCCATCTCTCACGATCTGGCCCTCTCCTCGGAGAGCGTTCCCCCCTGTAAGGGACAGATTCTGATCCCGATTGGACCGATTCAATTTTTTCTATTAAATCGATTTAAATAGTTAGAGTACTAAATGCTTTAAAATTTCATAAAATTACTCCAAAATGTATTTCGTACGATGATGACGAAAACCGAACATAATGTTAAGCGGGTTAACTCGTCATCAATAGCCAGTATAGTACGGTCTATCCAATAAAATAAAATTACGTTTGGTGCTCAAGGCGGCTAAGATTACACCATTCTATAGTGAGATATACAAAACTAGCACCACGCCGCGGTTTCATCCGCGTAAATCCTGATCTCATGGGAATATCGGGATAAAAGTAGCCTATGTTACTCACGAAGAATGTAGCTTTCAAATGAAAAAAGAATTATTAAAATCGGTCCAGTACTTTTTAGTTTATTCGTTACATACAAAAATACAAATCTTTCCTCTTTATAATACACTCGAGAGCAATGAATCCGGGTCACTTAAAGAATCCTAAAAATCTCGGAAACTAAAAATGCTAGGTTAATGCAATAAATTGTATTTAATAGACAATGTAATACTCCTTAAATGAAGGTATTAAAACTTCTTAGTTATTGTAAAGTTATATCATAAAAAAATCAAATTTGAAAAAGGGCCACTTTCGAAGATGGAACTACGAAATTACAGCATTTGGTGTTGCTTTTGTTTGTAATCTGTCATTTATGTGGGTACATAAACCATGTTGATAGTGCTCTATATTCATTAATCAAGCTGAAATTATGTCGCTTACGCCTGAAGAATGCACCAGAATACTTACAATGCTGGAAACCGGCCGGAGTCAGCGCGATACAGCCAGGACTGTCGGTGTGTCGCTGTCAACAGTACAAAGAGTTCTCCGACGTTACGAAGAAACTGGTTCTAACCTACGCAGACCAGGAACGGGCAGAACCAGGTGTACCACAGCACGAGAAGACCGATACTTGGTGAACACCATGCTTCGAAATCGCTTTCTCACAGGAACTGAACTCACCAATCAGTTTCGACGCCTCGGAGGAAGTAACCCAAGTGCATGGACAGTAAGACGTCGGCTTGCTGAATCTAACTTAAAACCCCTTAGACCTGCAAACGGCCCTAAACTGGAGCGTGGGCATCGTATTTCGAGACTAAGTTATGCCCAGAGCCACGTAAATTGGAGTATTGAAGATTGGTCAAAAGTTATGTTCTCCGACGAATCAAAATTTATGCTCTACAAGCACGATGGAAGACACAGAGTGTATCGAAGACCAGGGGAAAGATTCAAGCAAGCATGCATCGAAGAAAAAGTAGCCTACGGTGGTGGGTCTGTACTTGTGTGGGCCGGAATTTCTTCTGAAAGTCGCACAGAGCTGGTGATCATAGAAAACGGCTCTTTAACTAGCGTAAGATATGTGGAAGAAATCCTCAATGATCACGTTGGTCCATTTATGGTCAATTTAGGTGAGGATGCTATATTTATGCATGACAATGCCAGACCTCATACAGGTAGGATTGTGAATGACTACCTTCAAGAGATGAACATTACTCGTATGGAGTGGCCAGCGCGCAGCCCGGATATCAACCCGATCGAGCATGCTTGGGACGAGCTAGGCAGATGCGTAAAACAACGAAACCCTCCCCCAATCACGCTTCGTGAGCTCAAAATTGCTCTCACAGAGGAATGGGAGAATATTCCCCAAAATCGTATAAGGAACTTGGTGTACAGCATGCCAAACCGCGTAAACGCAGTAATGGAAGCACGAGGAGGCAATACGAAGTATTAAAATTCAAGAAAATCGTAATAAAGTTCAAAAATTTCATGTTTCCTATTTTTGTTTTAAGGAGAGATCAGCAGTTTTTTTCTTTATGTAATTTTGTGTTAATAAAATGTATGGTGACTCATATTTTTTTTACTTTCATTTAAGGAGTATTACATTGTCTATTAAATACAATTTATTGCATTAACCTATCATTTTTAGTTTCCGAGATTTTTAACATTCTTTAAGTGACCCGGATTCATTGCTCTCGAGTGTATTAATATGTAGTAACAAACATAGTTAATTTTTAAACTTTCTCGTTCCATGATAAACAATAAAGTTTACGGTAATTACCACTGAGCCAGTCAGCCTGTGACCACGGCCGGTGTAACCTGGTCGAAACGTCAGGTAAATCATAGGTTCGGGGACGAGTTGGGGACTCTGTAGTCCTCACACCCGAGAAGAGGGCCCGATCGTGAGAGATGGCCCTGTGTCGGCTGGGGTACGAGGGATATGCCTGTCAGCCTCACCTTCGGCAACCAAAACGAGCCACAGGCGGTGTGCGTTTTAGTCGGTTCGAGTCCGACATAACCTCTTCCACCGGCTCCGGTGGGGAGGAATCCGTGGGGATTTTGCGCACGTAAAAAAGGAAATGCAATTCAAAGGTATGTATATAACTATACCATGAGTACGTTAATTCTTGCTAACATTATTGTATAATAAACATGGTTGTAAAATAAACACTACAGTGTAAAAAACTAAATTACTGTGAAACAGTACTAATATTGCCGCGTGGTTTCCGGCAGAGTAGAATTAGGACCACCTAATCTCTTCCCATGCGGTGTCGTACAAGGCGACTAAGGGATAAGGCTGTTTAAGATCAGACAGATATATACAGCCCAGACTCAGCCTCAGATGCATGGGTCGAGTCAACAATAGTGCCCGGAATACGGCAATAGGCTCACCCCCTGGGACCGAATACAATTATTAGTGAAATGTGGGTGTTAATTCACCTCTGTCTAACCCTCCAGGGATAAAGGCATGACTATGTGTATGAATGTGTGTAGTGATATTTGCCGTGAAATTAATTTATCGTCATCATCATCATCAGAACTTTAGTCACGGTAGCGTCCAAAAAAGCTTTTTGTATTGACATTTGTGAACAAACTCGTCTGCCTGCCAATTGGGTATTTTCCTGCAGTTAAAATAAATTATTTAACTGCGCTCATTAAATGAATAATTGTAAAAAAGCGGTAAAAGTTCGTTGGTTCTCATTTTAATTTATTTTTAATCATCCACCCATCCTCTAATAGTTAATTAATTGACTATGGAATATTATGACGCCACTATAAATTATTCTCTATAAGTTTCCTTATAACTTACCGTTTTGACGTTTAGTAAAACTTAACTAATATGACTAATCAGTTAAATACCCAATTGCGAGAAGAAAGCCTGCGCCAGAGCTTCGTCCGTTAATCAACAGGTGTAGTGGCTTGCCCGACTTGCAGGTGAGGTTGTCTAGCATTTCAAGTTCTTGGTGGGGACCTCATTTACCACCCGTAGTGTGAAACAACATCTGTGGCAGTTGTTACGGGTAGTCAGAACCCTAAAACATCCGACAACTGGTCTGGCTGCAATGCTTTGATATCGCTTCTGGGTTGTGAAGGACTGGTGGCAGTCGCTTCACGGAAAATATCGAAGTTTTTTTTCTCGTCAATCAGACTTCGCCCTGCCTGATGGTAAGCTGAAGGCAAAGTCTCAGAAAAAAGGGTCACCATTACCTATTTGACAATGGTGACACTCGGCTTGAAGGCCTCGTGCTTTTTCACGCCCCGCTTAAATATTCCGGAACTGTAGGAAGAAGGAAACTCGTGAGCCGGTAATGAATTCCAGGCCTTAATGGTGCGACAGAGGAAAGAGTCACCGAACCGCTTGGTTCTTGATCGGATGTTCTGCGCCGTGTGCGGGTGATTTAAGCCCTGCACGTGTTGTCAAGCGTAGGAAAGTGGAGGGTGAGCCGAATTGGAACAGCTCATCAGAACATTCATCATGGCTAAGACAGTAAAATAAAAGTTCAGCCGAATCGATAGGTAGACTGGTATAGCGGACCCCAAACTTCGAGTTGAAAGCTTAAGATGCAACAGAGATTAAATCTAAGAAGAAGAAGTGTGACACTAGAAATACGGTATTCGGTTACATACATACACATACATATAATCTCTCCTTTATCCCCGGAGGGTTAGGCAGAGGTGAATTAACACCCACATTTCACCAATCTTTGAATTCAGTCCCACGTAATAGGGGGTGAGCCTATTGCCGTCTTCCGGGTACTATTGTTGACTCGAGCAATGCATCTAAAGCTGAGTCTGGACTGTATATATCTGTCTGGTGTTAAACAGCCCTATCCTTTAGCCGCCGCATGGGATGTGATGGGGTGGCCCAAATAAAATTCTACTCTACCGGAAATCACGCGGCGGAAAAATTTGGTTTTATTGATATAATACTGCAGTTATATATATACTGTATATAAATACTGCAGTACTTAGATAAATCTTCATGCAATATCAAATTATCATATATGGCGTGATAGTTATTGTGTCATTAAATTTTATACAAAAGTGCTCGTGTAATTTAGTATATTTCAACATTGTAGCAAAACCTATTTTTATTCGCTCCTATGAATAGAAACGCGTAAAATTAAACTATACGCGATCGTATCAAATATTTTTATGTTATTTATAATTCCGACAGCTGTACTGCGAGGGAAAATATTGTATGTCAGCTTTTGCCGTTTATAAATTTAAAAAAATATGTTTAAAATTGGTGAACTTACCATTTTTCTAGTCTATAGTATTGACACTGGAGCCTGGAGACCGCTTAATAGTTTTTATTAGCTGAAAATAACGTGAAAATTAGATCGTGTTCCTTGCTGCCCAAGAGAGCCTATTTCCGGGATAAAAAGTATTAACAATCAAGCCTGTCGCAATCCACTGCTGGCCATAGGCCTCTCCCAATATTGGGAGGCTTTGGCCTACTGTTGCCACGCTGGCCAGACAGGTTGGTACATGGTTTTATTTCGAGTTTTCCTTCTCTCGCAGTGATATCGTCTGCGTATTTATTCCGTTAGTCGCCTCTTACGACACCTTCCGGATGAGATGGGGTAGTGATACTTGTATTCTTTCTCTGTCACCACACGGAGTACCCAATGCTTTATTTCAGATTATAATCTACTCCTGTAAAAAAAACAACCAGGTCTGTTTAGCCGTTAGAGCGTGATCGAAAAACAAACATCTTGACAAGCTTACACATTTTATGATAGTAAGTGGGTAGGAGTTTACAAAATATATGTAATCCAACCTTTTTCTCTATGGAGTAGGCAGAGACAAAAGTCCTGTTGACTGATTTGATATTTAGTGCACACTCAGTTCGGACAATAATACTATTTAAATCAATAGAACAGTGCCAGCCATTCGTGAACCTAAAGGGCTGGTGCGTAGCGATGGCAGGAGACCGGATGGTATGTCGTTGCTACCTTGGAAGATGGGTAGACCTTTGGTGTGGGACGCTACGTGCGTCGACACTCTTGCGCCTTCACATCTTTCAAGCACAGCAGGGTGTGCCGGTGCTGCTGCTGCATCTGCGGAAAACCTCAAACGGCGCAAATACTGTAACCTGACAGGTGATTATGTTTTTGAGCCGTTTGGGGTTGAAACGTTAGGGACATGGGGTCCAAGTGCTCGGTCTCTATATAAAGACTTGGCAAAGCAGCTGATCGACGCTACGCGTGACCAGAAGGCTGGTTATTATCTTGCACAGAGGATAAGCATTGCCATTCAACGTGGCAATGCTGCCAGCCTTCTGGGTACGTTACCGGTCGGTGAGGATGCGGAGGAATTTCATGACGCATTATGTATGTAATTTTTATGTTTATTTTATTTTAGTGTATTTTAGTAGCTATCTAATAATAGTTTTAGTTTTAATTTTCAATTGCATTGTAATAATACACATATAGAACAGTTTGATTTGCTTTAAATACTTTTTTTTTTTTTTTTTTTTTTTTTTTTATATAGGACACGCCAACTTGACCTCACCTCGCCTGATGGTAAGCTAAAGGCAAAGTCTCAGGAAAGAGGGTCACCATTACAGACACTAAGTGCTACAATGGTGGCACTCAGCTTGGCGGCCTCATCAGATGCTTTTTCACGCCCCGCTTAAAGGCCCCGGGACTGTAGGAAGAAGGAAACACGTGTGCTGGTAATGAATTCCAGGTCTTGGTGGTGCGGCAAAGAAAAGAGTCTCCGAACCGCTTGGTTCTTGCTCGTATATTCTGCACAGTGTGAGGGTGACATCTAAGGCCTGCACGTGTTGTCCTATGTAGGAAAGGAGATGGTGGGATTAGTTGGAAGAGCTCGTCAGAACACTCACCGTGGTAGAGACGGTAAAATACAGCCAAGGAAGCAATATCTCTACGCATCTGCAAAGGCTCGAGGGTGTTCGTGACCTCAGGGTTCCCAATAATTCGGACCGCGCGTCGCTGCAACCTGTCGAGAGCATCTAGTAGGTATTTCGCGGAGCCATCCCAGAGATGCGAGCAGTATTCCACGCAGGAGCGAATTTGTGTCTTATAGAGAAGACACCGCTGCTCCGGCGTGAAAAAACGTCTCACTTTGTTTAAGAGTCCGAGTTTCCGCGAGGCTGTTTTGATGATGCTCTCGATGTAATTTCTGTTATTCAGTTTGCAGCGAATATCCATGCCTAGGATATAGAGATTGTCCTGCAGTGGAAGTGGCGTGCTCTGAAGAGTGGGAAGGGGAAGGAAAGAAGATACCTTTGCTGTGAACGCACAAGCCTGCGTCTTCTTGGCATTGAACTCGACCATGTTCTCGGAGCCCCATTGAGAAATGTGATTCAAGATCCGGTCCAGTTCAGTGACTTTGGTATTATGATAATTTTGAGACTGTAGACAATATCGTTCTGACGCTTACTGTACACTGTCATTTATCGGTCATTACACCTACTTATACACAGTACCCCATACCTTCCCGATGCTCATTATTTTGAAGTACTCGTACAGGGCTGTTCTACATTTCCAACATTGAAGTACGTTGCGTTAATTGCAGCACCCATTCTGAACGCACCCTTATGTGCTAGGGTGCGTGGCTCTTATGTATGGCTCCCCTGCCGTTGCTATGCTATCCTGCCACCCTTCTTTACCTATGTTCTACGAAATGGACCTCTGCAGAGCATAACGTCATCTATGACGTCATTTCAGTTTTAATTTACACACCCTAGCGGTTTAACTGAATATCGAAAAAATGGATAAGTATGTTATACTTTGTGTAGTAAAAACAAAATGGCGATTGTTTTTTTTTTTGTAATTGTTTTTTTTATGAAATAGTTGTTAACGCTAGCGTAAGATTTTGTATTATTTGTTTCTAAATTGAATTAAATTGGATAGGTGATATAAATGTTTAAGATTAAAAAATTATCATAGTACTGCTTGCAACTGATTATGGAAAATGAGAAATAAAAGGTTTTTTTATTTTTTATCGCTAGCGCACTTTACCCGACTTATCGGTTTCTATCCAGCAGCCATAATCACAGCGTAAGTAAATCGGCACAGAGCAAGAAGTTTTATTACATTTTTTTTTTTTTTTTTTTTTAATAATGCTTTTATTTTCTCCCACAATAAGTTCTACATATGCATACGTTTAACAAATTTACATTATAGAAACACATATTTTTCTTAGCACCTAGAACAACAGAGTGGATCCCGCCAGCAACAAGAACCGGGCCTAGCCGAACCGTAATCAGGCCCTACATGTTTTGCCCGATGATTTTCACTGAGCAAAACGCGAGGACCCAGTCGAGCCGTAACCAAACCCAATTATTCCTACTAGCAAAATCCAACCCTATTTTACTTATAGTTTGTGGGAGTCAGGAACCCAAACTAGGATACCCTGTGCTATGGACTCCTGGCCCCCCTCTCGAAAATCGTGTTTTATACAGTTGTACCAAGAGCATCAACAGTTCTGTTTAGTTAAGAATTTCGAACTCAAGTATACATAATTAAGAAGTGATGAGTGAGTGAGTTACATCTATGCATGCAGTAGTGGGTGAGTAAGTAGACTATGTGTGTGTGTGTGCGTGTGTGTGTGTGTGTGTGTGTGTGTGTGTGTGTGTGTGTGTGTGTGTGTGTGTGTGTGTGTGTGTGTGTGTGTGTGTGTGGTGTGTGTGTGTGTGGTGTGAATGTGTGTGAGAGTGTGTGTGTGTGCGCGCACGCGTATGTGTGTTTGTGTGTTATTTATGATTTGTGTGTGTGCGTATGTGAATTTGTGTTGAAAGTATGTACCAGTTTATTTGTGTGCTTTGTATGTTTGTTCATAGAAAAATATTATGCTAGACTAGGATAAAACAGTGAGAAGTTTTTCTGTTTCTTCATAGTCCAGTCCCAATAGCCATTCAGTTACTCTTTTTTTACATTCTACTTTTGATAGATTGAATTTAGGACACGCCAATTTGATTTCACCTCACCTGATGGTAAGCTAAAGGCATAGTCTCGGGAATGAGGGCCACCATTACAGACACAAAGTAATGTTACAATGGTGGCACTCAGCTTGGCGGCCTCACCATATGCTTTTTGTATATATGTATTATTTTCATTCAAAATATTTATTATTGCGTGGTTCAGTAGCTCAAATCCCGTCTGACTTTTTTTCTATCTAAATCGATTCGAATATTCTATTCCTCATTTGAAGCTACTACACCATTTCAAATGACAAACAAATTCAAAAAACATAGTATTATGACAAAAATCACATTTAGCAAAGTACGAAAGAATTTAAAACACACGTAACGTTTAAAAATATAAAGAGATCTCTTAAAATTCTTCATAAACATTTCAAATGGTTTTGACAACGCAAAACGTGCGTAATATTCTCTTTCGCGTATTATTTGCATAGAGATAGAATATATTATAGTCCGCAATAGTAACGAGGGTTCGATATAATTCGATTCCTGCCTTCAATCCAATTCCACCTTCCCTCCGCATGGTGCATGACAAACTAAATCCAAAAACAAAAAAATATGCATGAAAATGTAAATATGCATTACAGTCGTTACGGGTAGGTAGTTAGTTAGAATACTCACAAATCTGACTGGTCTAACTACAGAATTTCGGGATCACCAGTTGGTTGTGGAGGTCAGATGACAGTCGCTTCACGGAGAATATAGATGTGCCGCATGTTAGTTAGACTAGAAATCCGACCCCAACTGAGTTGAAAAGGCTTAGAGAATGATGAGAATATATATTAGTCTGGGTGTTTGTACAAATTGTAAGTACGAACTTATTTAAAAAAATGTATCTAAATATATTTATCTCATCCAATTTTTTCCTCAATGACTTATCCGCCATTCTAGATCTCATAATACAAGCTACTTAAGCTATGTTTACTTTAGGCACAGACGGCTGCAGATATGTAGAATTTGGTAAAAAAAAATTCATTCCCTATAACACAGATGTGTACCTATAGTTCATCTTTTCTAATAGAAAGGTACCTTCATAGTCCCCCTTTTTCTGGGGAAAGATGGGGACGCCGTAGTCCCACAGATGATGGGGACTATAGGCCTGGGTCGGTTGTGGTGCGCGAGAGATATGCCAGAGGCTACCACACCCTCGGCAACAAATGGCCTAAAACGGCCGTGCGGTTTTGGTCGGTTCCAGTCCGAGATCCGGCCCCAGCTGGGGGGATCCGACTAGATTGAAAAATAAAACCTTCATAGTTTTTTTTTTTTTATATATGGGACACGTCAATTAGACTTCGCCTTGTCTGATGGTAAGCTGAAGGCAAAGTCCCAAAAAAGAGGGTCACCATTACTTACACATACCGTATGACAATGGTGACACTCAGCTTGACGGCCTCATCATATGCTTTTTCACGTCCCACTTAAAGGACCCGGGACTGTAGGAAGACTGTAGTATGCTTTATACAGAATATATAAACTATACTATGAACAGAAATGTGATAAATAAAATACTTGAAAGGTGTCTCCGCAGTTTCTAAGCTTTTACATTGAAACCGTGTACTTTCAGCATACGTAGAGCTTTCATAAAAATTCCAACTTACTCATGTTTTGTTCTCTCCCCTAGTTGCTTTACGTACCTCCAGCGCCTTTGAATATACCTTTTCAAAGAGTATTTCTAGATCTTCCAACTTTAATGGCAGATGAAGGTTTTTTTTTTAAATTATTATAAATGTATGCATCAACTCTGTGAGTACCTATAGAAAAAATACTAGTGAAGTCATATAAGACTATCTTTATGAACTTAGTTTGAAATTTAAATGTGACGTAGCTTTGCAATAGGAGTGAAACCAATATCATCTGCAAACAAGCTCCTTGAATTAAACCTCGTGTTGTGTTCCCGGCGGTGAGTAGGGTAGCCAGAGCTCACTGGAGAGGTTTTTGTACTCTCAGTGGGAAAACCAAAAGCTTGTCCTGCTTTGTCTTTTACACTGACGGCACAGACTCTTGTGCTTACAGCGATTGTGACTCCCTTGGTGTTGCACACGTTCATAGGCCACGGTAAACACTTTCCATCAGGTGGACAGTGTGAGTGTCTGCCAACCAAATGGTATAAAAAGACCTCAGCTTGCCTTAGTTGATCTGAAAGATTTATAGTTTATATTTGATAAATACATTCGACAATTCAGGATAACTAACATAATTAACTAATATAGATTTAAAAGTTATGATAATTTCTTCATAATCAGTCCCTAATGACTTCATTTTTAGGGTTCCGTACCTCGAACGGAAATAAACGGAACCCTTATAGGATTACATCGTTGTCAGTCTGTCCGTCCGTCTGTCTGTCTGTCAATCCCTTTTTCTCAGGAATACGTGAAGTTTTCAAGTTGAAATTCATACCACATACTCAAGTCTATAACGTCTTGAAACTGTGTAAAAATCAAACTTCTAAGTCAACGCATTCTAAATATATTAAGGGTTTATGTAGTTTGAGTTACGGAACCCTCGGTGCGTGAGGCCAACTCTCACTTGACCGGCTTTTTTCAAATTTTGCGGTCAAATAACTTTTATTTTTATGCATGTCATGTTGAATCTTATAATATTCGTACATTCCCACCAAAAATAAGCAGTAACTACTATAAAGACGCATTTGACAGAACTGGACGGAAAGTTTTTGGCAACACTGCAAGCGGCATGTCAAGCGCCTACCCGTACATTCTATATTCATGAAAAATTCAGTTACAAATGATGAAATTATGTAGATACAAATATGAAACTGAACAATAAATAGTTTTTTATTCATTTATTATTTTCACTTCGCTTCTAGACAAATGGCATGGCATGTGGCAAATTTTATTTTTGTAAATCTTGTCTCTACATACCTTTTTAAAAAACAAATGTGTGATAATCTATTATGATCGTTGTAACGTCTTTTTTTTATCAGAAAGCTGACATCATTTATGTATTTACGTAAATTATTTAATTTAGATTATTAACTAAAGAATAGTAAAAGAGCGGTAAAAATTACATCTGTACTTATTTTATCGTTTTTATTTATTTTTAATCAATTAATTACCAACCCTATCACCAATAGTAAATTATTTGACCACAATGAATGTGACGTCATGATTATTAATGTCATACAAATTTCACAGTTAATAAAACTGCTTTAAGCGGACCGTGAAAAAGCATATGAAGCCGTCAAGCTGAGTGTCACCATTGTAACATGGTATGTGTATGTAATGGTGGCCCTCTTTTCTGAGACTTTGCCTTCAAGTTGGCATCAGAAAAGAATCGAAGTCTAATTGACGTGGTCTACAAAAAAAAACGAAAGTCAAAACCTTAATAGTGTATGTGCCTTTTGTGTTTATTATTTATTTATTTTAATTATGGTGTTTTGTCTTTTTTCAGGTAAATATAAATTGGGTATTATGCATTCATTGAACTAGGTAAGTGTTCCGGATGTATTTCCAGCATAACTTCTCTACTAGACATGTTAAAAAAAAACTGTCATAATTCCGGGTAATGTGGGAACAATTTGAGATTTTGAATTTCGAATTTGGAACGGTATACAGAAACTAGATGAATGAGATTATGAAATTTGACATTTATCAAAGCCCGCCTCTTTGTAACGTCATCTGAAATTAAAAAAGATTGCCAGTAATAAATTAAAAGTTCACGTAATATTCGCGTTTATCCAGACTACTTTAGATATGAGTTAATTTAGTAATTTCAGTGACGGGACGTGATTAAATTAGAAGCGAATTCCCTACTTATAATATTCGAAGTCTCTTTAGGGGTTCGTTAGTAAATTAGTTCTGAACCTTGCTTTTGAAGAAATAACGCCAGCCTGGTACCTACAGTGAATTTAATTATCTTCTACATCTTAGCGTTAATCCCAGTCGCATCTGAAGCTTTCATCTCAGATTCTGGGGTCCGCTTTACCAGTCTAACTGTGCATTTGGGTGAACTTCGATATTTTCCGCGCAGCTGTTATACTAGCCGATGCCCACGGTTCCGCCTGCGTGAAATTCTAACACCACTCCTTCTGTTCAGCTGACTCTCTAAGCACAGCTTAACTTGTAATATGTTTTAATTAAATCCCTGTTGTAACACTATAACATAAGAATTATTTATTATATACTTTATTGTACGCCAATTACAATATTCATGATACAGAAATTGAGAAGACAAGAGCAGTACAAAGGGCGGCCTTATTGCTTTACGCAATTACTTCCAGGTAACCTTTGGATGGAAATGTATGTTGGTTGGAGTATTTGAGCGTTGTTGGCGTTTAATTAAATAGTTATATTCTACACATACTTATATAAGTACATAGTTGTATGAATATATACATACTTAATACAATATACATACTTAAAAATATTATATTATCTGTGATATAACCCATATAATGTGCCAGTAATTTAATAGATTTCAAATATACCAAATAATAACTTAGTTAGTAACTGAATATAATGTACGTAAGTTAATACATTACACATATAGTATCTACATACATTACTTACATTAATGTAAGTAATAACTTAAAATGAGTTTGCTTATAAGAACTAAAATGATTTAAATATATTATTACTTACATTAATGTAAGTAATAACTTAAAATGAGTTTGCTTATAAGAACTAAAATGATTTAAATATATTATTCTGATGAAGTCCCTTAATATTCTTGTTATAGTTTACTGCAGTATTAGGTATTATTAGTATTATTATTTATTCTGTGGTATTACCTAATAGAGACTTTGTAGATGCGTAGAGATGTTGCATCCTTGGCAATTATTTTACCTTCTGCACCATGGAGAATGTGAATGATGAGCTCTTCCAATTAGTCCCATCCTCTCCTTTCCTACACCGGAAAACACGTGCAGGGCTTAGATGTCTCTCAAATGCGGTGCAGAATACCTATTTGTTCAAGAACCAAGCGGTTCGGAGAATCTTTCTTTTGTCGCACTATTAAGGCCTGAAATTCATTACCTGCTCACATGTTCCGTCTTCCCTACAGTCCTGGGTCCTTTAAGCGGAGCGTGACAAAGCATATGATGAGGCCATCAAGCTGAGTGTCACCATTGTAACATGGTATATGTATGTAATGGTGACCCTCTTTTCTGAAACTTCGCCTTCAGGCGAGGTGAAGTCTAATTGACGTGTCCTATATAAAAAAAATAGAGTCATAAGTGAATTAAAGGCTAGGTTACTATTCGTATGGTTTCTTTTGAGACGACTCTTTTTAACGTGTGACGTGAAAATTAAAGCAGTTTTAGTCCCATAAAAGATAAATCAATGTACACTCATCATCATTTCCTAGATCGCCACCATCATTTTCATCTTCTTAGAATTTCTATGTCAATTTAAACATCAAACCGCATTCTACCATTTAGTAGATTACTACTTTACATACTCATCATGTCTAATACACATAATATCGTATTGTTTTTTCTGTCGAAAGGTATCATTATCCGACATCAAATCAAGTATGGGGTCATAATACATCTAATCTCGTCTAAGTAACGCCTACGGTGTATCGGGAAGCAAAAAGTTGTGTAATGCATGTTCCGTGTCGGCAAACGTTGGCGGCGCGGTGGCGCGTCGCCGTTTGCGTCACGTAGTGAAATCAATGATGGGCGCAGACCCAGTTGTAAAATTGACCTTGGTCCGCTCTTGTCGACTGCCGACCGCGCACTACCATACTTGTGCGGTTGTCCGGCCTGTGCCACCATGAAGGTCTACACAGTACGCACTCTACGTGCTGGCCACACTGGCATTCCATTTTTAAAATTATCGTATAAATTATGGCTAGGCCGTCTGTTGCTGTCTGTCGTACGCAAAATTTTTGGCGGGTTTTTTTTTCTAGGTTATGTAAGTACACAGTAATTGTGAAACACCATTATTGTTGTGTTTATGTAGTTAATTATACAGGGAAAGGGTCACAAGCGATACTGGTGGATGATTGTATGACATTTGCTATGAGCGCGATCGATAACACCTGGGGTGTTCTATTCTATGTTGCGTCACTCGTAATGTTATTGACATTATTATGGTAGTGAATTGGAATGTTTAGTAGCTATCTAACAATACAAGGATACGATTATTCTTTTGTGCGTTTCGCCTATGTACGCATTAACCTAGAATTTATAGGATTAGCAGTTATATCTAATCGAATTCTCAATCTCCTTTTTACGCATCAATTCTTTAGTATTTAGGTCACGATTTCACGATTGTTGATAGCCTAGTAGGTTTTACGATTGTAATAAGATCGAATTTCTGTTTATTCAAAAGAAGAAAAACGTGTTTGGCAAGTATTTGCATTAAACTAAGGGCATTAACATTTCGAAATGCCCATTTAAGAACGAATGTACATTGTACCTCGTTGGGTACACGCATGGAGTAATAAAAGAATCGAAATTCGAAACGGACGTGGAGCGTCCTCGCGTCGACTCGTAAACACAAAAAAAAGTGTAAATCAAAAACAATAAACGTGTCTGCAAAGACTTGGCTCTAGTGTAGATAGTCGGGCCGGTCGGGCGATGAGTGTTGAGACTATGCGAGCTAGGCACACACCGAACGCCATTCGACGTTAGAGGACATCATAGAGCGTGCTACACGGTTATAGACAGAGCACAGATAGATCAGGAAGTCGTCCAACAAAAACGTGGCATGTGATTAAGCTATTAAAACGATTAGGATTTTTTGTTTACTAATTTTGCTATGGTCTCGTGCTTTTTATTGAAATTTTAATTGAAATTATCTATTTAAATGCAAGAATTCCGTGACACTGCATACACGAATTCAAAATCAATGTTGGTTATCTGACCCAGGGAGATAGACTTTTTTTATTTTGTATACATTGCACGTTGTGTGTATTGGAAATACTCGGATTGAAAATGACGTGCACCGATCGTAACACTTTGTACTTTGTAGTGCAGGTAAAACGACACAATATGTAAATTTAACTATTTTTCTTTGTTTTCAGAATATAGATAGGTTACTAACTTCATAGCCTAACTGCTATGAAGACAAAAATTTAATACCAAATTGCATAGCATACGTGAAATCTAAAAATGTAACCATAATAAAATAGCTTACTTTTTATGAACGTACGGACAGATGTAAAATATGGATCATGCATTACTAATACTATCTAAGCTAACCTATAAGCTATAAAAGCTACTATGTTAAGTTCTAGCAGCTAGAGCTTAACGATAGTATTAGTAATGCATACTCTAGCTCGAATGACCGTGTTAAGAGTACGTTTATCTCGGGAGAGTACTGGGGATTTCAAAACCATTCGCTTGTTAGTTCGGTCCGACGACGTCATGAAGGTGACTGTTATTTTTTTTTATACAACTTGGTGGCAGACAAGCACACGACCCACCTGATGAAAAGTGGTTACCGTGACCTATGAACGTGTGTAACACCATTGGAGTCACATCCATGCTACCGACCTTGTAAGAACAGATATTTTATGTTATTTACTATTGCAGTAAATAATAGTAACAAACGCTCAATAATTATAATTATTGTAATAATTCTTAATGAACAGTTTCCGCAAACTTGAAAATTAATTTAGAATATTGAAAATTAAATATCTCTACCTAATTAATTTTATTTATTTACAAACAATAGCCTGCTAGAAATAGTCATTGAAATACACGTAAATTTTAGCTTAAGTATATTGACATTAGTACATTGACATTATAATTATATACCTACTACTGTTTAGTGGTTACTTCATATTCAAGATTTGAATGCTTGTCATTTTGCATGGAATTTCCTACTCTATATGTAATTTATCTATATAAGATCGCGAATACACAATAAAGTCGAACGTTATGTCGGGCGGGTGGCAATGGCGAGTGGCGGCAACGCGTGACCGTGGGCGGTCAACGCATTAATATGTGCGCGCGGTCACGGGGTCGCCGCACCGGGCTTCAGAACGCCCGCCGCGACGACCAGCGTTCGATTTTTGAATTTCAAAAATGGCGACAGCGATATGGTGGCACGTACAGTGGATTTTATGCGTCTACTATAATTTTGTGTAATTTATATTCGATACGCCGGAGGTCGCTAGATAGCGTTTCTATTGAAGTGTAGACCATCGCGTCCGGGTGCTCAGATTGAATATTGATTGGGCGATCGTCGGCAGGATGCGTTTGCATGCTGGCTGCTGCATACATGCATCGCTGATTGACTTTGTTTATTTTCAAACAATGTCCATACGTGTGAAGACAGTGTTCAAAATAAACAACCATGAGAGCTACTTTTGAATATCAATAATTGAAAACATTCTGAATATATAGACGTCCCAAGAGAGTTTGTCGAGTTTAAGCTTGGAATGAATTTTTGAACGTTCGTATTCCGTTGAATATTTAAATAACCATACTTTTTTCAATTACATTGTAGAAACGCAGGTCATTGCACTATGAACGTTCCATTTTCAAACTAAGCTCTCAATTTCACCTCCATAATATTGTTTTCGCCATTATCCTGTTTTGCGACAGCTACCTACTGTCCCACAAAAGAAATTAATTCGCATTACCGCTAAAAGTCTGAAACGACTGGAACTTTCGGAAAGGTCTTTTACTCAACAAATTGAGCACTTCGTAAAACGAATTATATTAATTAGATAACTAAGTCTCAAATAGAGGGAAAAGCTATTGTTATTTCCTTGGAAGTAATCCAGAAAATTGAATTTCCTAAGAGAAAGTTTGTTAGCGTTGCCTTTGTATTACTTCCTGCAAAGAAGGGATTTGGAGTACCTATTTGAAGTAACCGCTTTATTCATAAACGTCTAATACCCAGCGTTTGATATAGTTATCGGTATATATTTTAACCTAAATCACGTCTATCACTACTTTATGTAGGTACTTTATATGCGTAGTACTTACGTTTTTTTTATTGTCTTTTGAGGATGGCATGAGGCGCTGCGGTGGCGGTGGAGCTCTTATCACCAATCATAGATTATATTAAACCAATCCTCGCATGCCATAACCTCGTTTATCTAGCGACTTTAGATCAAAATATATAAGGTAACTTTACAACGCAACAAAATAAGATGAGAACATAACATAACATAAACTCACGCCATATCCCCGAAGGGGTAGGCAGAGGTGCTAGCACCCACATTTCGCCAGTTTATGTATAGGTCCCTATGTTATAGGTGCCACCTATTGCCATTAACCGGGCACTTATAAACCTGCGATAAATACACACATAACTTCGAAAAGCATCGAAAAGTCATTGGTGTGTGCCATGGTAAAACCTGGGATCGAACCCGAGACCTCGTCTCAGCAGTCCATTACCCATACCACTAGGATACCGCGGTTCATTTGCGGTTGAATACATAATAGCGAATTCGGTTGAAAACCACAAGATCTAAAGTATTTCTAAGTCGTTTTGACCTTAACGTGGCGATTGGTTAGCAACAATTCTAAATTTAAACTAGAGTGACGTAACAAATCAGTATCACCACTTCTAATACCAGTTTTTAACTTTTTTTTTTCAATCATCGACGTTGGCATCGCTTTTTGTTTGTCTGTAGGAAGTCCTCGCGAGTCGCGAGTGTCACTTGTACAAGCTCACTCTTCAACATTACAATGTCTATAAAAATAATAATGTAGAATAGTGAAAGAAAGAAATGAACTCTATAAAAACTCAGGGAAAAAATACAAAAATGTGTGTTGTAGAGCAAAAAAATAAGATTTTTTTTGTTAAGAATGCAAGGACTAGTACATATAGGTACTATTCGTTATAATTTCAATGCCGTTTTCAATAACTTCGCGCTTTTTTTTATATAATAAATTTCGGTTAGTCAAGTAGCCAAGAAAAGTTTCAGAGATTAGTTAAGTCAAACAGACAGGATCACAGTCAAAACTAGGAAAAATCAAACATGCAGTGCAGTCTTTAGGGACTGCCGATAGTAGTGATAACCAGTCAGTATAAAAACACGCGCTTGTACTATGTGAACTATGTATATAATGTAGAAAAAGTACCTTCATACATAGAGTATAGAACTACAATAGAAACTTTTTGTTCATCCAAAAAGTGCTCAACGCGACTAAAGAAGTTTTCACTTCAAAATGGGCAAGAGTGACGTCATACGATACACGACATTCGTGACGATGAAAAAATTCTAAAAGTTTCATGATTATCGTTCATCCAAAATTTTTCTACGAAACTGCCCAACGCGCCTTATGAACTTCAAAAATTTAGTTTTAGTTATAAGTTACCACTTAGGTGGCAGACAAGCACACGGCCCACCTGATGGGAAGTGGTTACCGTGGCCTATGGACGTATACAACACCAGGAGTGTTTCACTCGCGCTGCCGTCTATGAAAAAACTTTCTGATGCGTCTCTTGAAGAACCCCATATTGTAGGTGCTTGCGAAAATCGCAGCAGGGAAGTCATTCCACAGCTTAAGTTATAACTATCATGTGTTTCATATGAAATAACATTACAAACATACACTTCAATCATATTTATTTGTTAGTAGTTAATAAATTTTGTTTGCATAGTACACGGAAATATTTTATCTAGCGCTATGATAACACCGACCTATTTATTGTATCAAACGAGTGTTCCTACGTTCTGTATCGTAATTATTATATTATTATCCTGTTTACATTGCACAAAGTGTTTATTACTCTAAGTAATTATTCAAGATATCGTCGATTGAATAATAATGGTTGTTGTTTGTAGTTAGAATATTTCTTTATGTATCTGCCAGATTATATCTTGAATCCACTATCTTGAATACATAGATACTAGCAATCTTCAAAAAAGGAGGGTTGGCGGTAGAAGCGTGAAGGGTTATATGTATTATTTTCAATGCCAAATCTAAATAAAAAAATTACCGAAAAAAGGAAAACATTTTTTGAGTGGGGCAACCTTTACAATTTAGACGAGAGGTTTAAATAATTATACAAGGGTTCCGGACTTTTCGCTATTAAATCATGGAACTTACTATATCTGCCGACGTTTCGGATGCGTTGCAACACGTTGTATAATTATGAATTCACACCGCGATAGTTCAAAAATAACATTAGAGGTTTAAATTCTCAGGACCTACCAAATATGCACAAAAATTTAACAAGACACGCTATCGGTCAATCCGTTTCGGAGGACTTTGCTGACATACACTGTGACACGAGAATTCAATACCTATATTAAATAATAAGAACCCATTCAATATTGCATCATTGTTATTACGTATAAGCTCTTCCACCCTCTCCCTACCTATCCAGAACACGTGCAGGACTAAGGTATCACCCTCATACGGCACACAATACTGGACAAAAGGTTCAGTGACTTCCTTTCTTTATCCCACGATAATGAACTGTAATACAATACTTCGATTTCGCCTCGGGTTGTGGAGATCAGTCGCTTCTCGGAAAATATCGAAGTTCAGCCAAATCAGCAGCTAGACTGGTATAACGCACAGACTCTGAGTTGAAAACTTCAGATGCGACTGGTATTACAGCTAGGTTGAAGAGGATTGGAATACTTTGCCCGTCCACGAGGAATAATGTGTTATTCCACAATTCTTATTAAAGTCTGAGCTCTGCGGTGATATCGCAAGGAAGTCAGTAACTACGGAAGTGTACGGCTACAAGGGGAGGGAAAGACTGTGTGATGATGGGAGAAGGGAGTAAATGTTGAAAAAACTGCGACTAGAGATGAATGGACAAAGCACACAGATTGCGCCGACCCCAAATAAATATGGGATACTTATAAATATATTATGTATATCCAAAGCGGTAAGCAGATATGTATTACATGTATTATATGACCTACATTTCGCCAACTACGATTTTCGGATCCATATAATAGTATTCGACCCTATTGCCGTGAAGCGGGCACTTTTTCATGGGCTGTATGTTTACTGTCGGGTGGAGAATTTCCCAGAAATTAAGTTCCTGTTAATACTGGGAACAAGACCTATATCACTCACGGGCAGAACCATTAGCGACAGTTTAAAATACTTATATAATAGCAATACTGTAATAAAAGTCCATTAGTGGTCGCAGCTCGTGACGAGTCTATTATTGGCAAATGTGTCGTTGTTAGATTTTTGGTCAGTTGGTCACTCACAGATATATTAAGTTTTCATTATTCATTTTTTATTTTTCGACGTATGCATAGAATAAATATACATATGATTATGAAAGGTCAAGTCTCGTAATAAAAATCTGTTCAAAATTCAATAGCAATCTGTCAAAGTCATGATTTCAGTGTCGATCTGTCAAAATGAAATGAAATGTCAAAACAATCTCGATGTTAATGAAAAGAGGACCGTCTAGGTGAACGTCTGGGTTCGTGAATATAAAAAAAAGAAAAGGACCATTTCTCGTATTTTTTTAATTAACTCTCGATCTAATCGAAAGTTCGACCCACCACGGTGTCAAGTCAACGTTCTTTCTTCAAAATAATTGTATTATGAATAAACTATTTTGACATTTCATTTGATTTTGACAGATCAAAGACTGAATTTTGAATAGATTTAGTTCTATTGCTAATTGGCCTTCTGTTTCACATGTTTTTAGTTATATTTCGATTTCTAATATAATTTTCCACACAAATTCAACATGTTAGACACAAAATCACAAAATAATGCACACGAGTACTTATAGAAAAGAAAGTCCCCATATTTTGTTTCTGTCATCTTACGATCATATTATTTTCACGAACTATTTTCCTTTTGTGAAAGTTATTAAATAAATATAATAATATCAGTTCGACCGCTAAAAAATGCAAGCAACTGTTTACAGAAAAATGGTCGTTCTATGTGTATAAGGATCTTTTTTCTTTGATCAATCGATGTCGGTTACACCCTTTTGCTTCCGTCTTTATTATCTAGTTTCCTAGACCGTGTTTGATCTCGTGGGTTGATTGACCGCTGCGCGCGCCGACCTCCGACCCGACTATCGCGCCCCAATAACACCCTGATACACGCGTGCGCTTGCGCATCCAATTTATAACATAGAGATATCACAGATAGAACAGTCAAATTATAACTTGTAGTTGATACGTAATATCCCACGGATACACCTACGCCGGAGCCGGCGGAGTTCGACTCGAACCGACTAAAATGCACAACGTCTGTGTGATGTTAATTGCCGGAGGTCCGGAGGTGAGATTGACATAGTCACATCTCTCGGACCCCGTTCCATTTGTGATTGACACTGCATTACTGTGCTATGAGCATACCCCATGGTTCATCACCCACAACGATTTTTCATTTGCATCTAAAATTGGCACTTCCGAGCCCGAGGTCCGTTTATTGATTATAATTGTTTTATCAGCTTTTCGGGCAGGCGACTGCCGTCAGATCTCTTAACTATGTCAAGGAAAATCTGTTACAGAGTCTAAACCGTTGATAAGCAGCATAGTACTACATGGTTTTTTTATACCAGTTAGGAGACAGACTAACAAAAGGCCCACCTGATGGAAAGTGGCTACCGTGGCCTATGGATACCTATTTAATGAAAAGGTGAATTAATGAATTGGCCCATCGCAGTCCACTGCTGGATATAGGCCTCTCACAATGATGCTTTGGTCTATTGTTTCCACGCTGGCCAGACGGGTTGGTACAGGGTAAAATCGAGTTTTCCTTCTTTCGCAGTGAAAACGTCCGGGAAAGTAAAACTATTCAAAACTCTTGTATCCAAATCTTATGACGTCACTATGCTACCGTTCTTCCTTATCTAAATGTATCATGTCTATGATGCCTTGTCTATGTAAATACACAATGAATATAATATTAATAATATACATATATGAAAATTGAATGCGTCGTTTGATAATAATTTCTTCTTTGTTGTTTTGATCTACACGCGTTCGTATTTGACCTGAGGCATGGACTTCTGACTTCGTAATATAATTCGTTTAAATACTATAGAGAATTGTAGCCACTACCTAATATTCAGCGTTTTTTCATCTGGCAATTAATTATTTTTTTCTATAAATTTACGGTGTTCTAATTTTGAATAGTACCAAAATTGTCCCATATTATTATAACAACTTTGAGTCAATTTTGCTACAATTTGGCTACCCTCCCGGTTGACATCGATGGGGAGGAATTCTTTGACGCCTGAACATGCAGGATTGTTTAGGTATATTCTGTATTTTTTTTAATGTTTTAATTTTGATATCTTCCGTGTACATTATTTGAATTGATGCGCTAAATAGCATACATGCTTTTAAATTCAGCTTATATTTGCTTATAATCGATTTAATTTGGTAAATATTATTACTCATCTATGAACTTGGACACAATTTTTGACTTTACCTTCATGTTTTTTGTCTAAAATTGCAGAACGAAAGAAAAATGTAAAAACTTTTTTATGAACTGGATTTTTTTATTTATTGAACTTTAAGCAAAAATATAAATAAAATCTAAAATTTAATGGCAGTTTGTTATGAATGACAAACGTAGCAGAATCGGGGTCTTAGTCTCTTTAACAAAAATAAACTCTCGACTGTCAACTAGTCTATTAAACCGTCCAGGCCCTCAATTCTACTAAAGCACTGTCATACCACAGACACTGCAATAACAGCATTAAATTGTAGACTTTATTAATACAGAATTAAAGTCCAAAATTAAACGAAAAGAAATTGCCGCGTGATTTCCGGCAGAGTAGAATTAGGGCTACCCATCTCTTCCCATGCGGTGTTGTACAAGGCGACTAAGGGATAGGACTGTTTAACATCAGACATATATACAGCCCAGACTCAGCCTCAGATGCATGAGTCGAGTCAACAATAGTGCCCGGAATATGGTAATAGGCTCACCCACCCCCTATTACGTGGGACCGAATACAATTATTGGTGAAATGTGGGTGTTAATTCACCTCTGCCTAACCCTAAAGGAAAAAAGGCGTGATTATATGTATGTATGTATTAAATGAAAAGAGTTACATTACACTTTTTCATTCACTCTGCAAAAAACCTTGAATGAATGTAAAATTTATAATCAAACTCTTTGCATTTAATTTTGATTTAAGTATATAAGAAATAAAGCCTAATTAAGCCTATTACATTGGGATCTAAACATGAACTGGCGAAATGTGGGTGCTAGCTCCTCTGCCTACCCCTTCGGGGATATAGGCGTGAGCTTATATTATTATATATAAAGCCTAAAATTTAATGCCATTTTTGACAGTGTCAGTGGTATGACAGTGCGTTTACTTTAATAGAATCGTGTTCTCATTGCGATAGATTAGCGCCACGAGCAGGTCTGCGTTCAATCCCAGTTGGCATTACTCCTGCCGGTCCGGACTATTTCAGGCCCCGTACTTATTGCTCCTTTTGTCCTATACACGGACCGTTTACATTCGTTGCGGGTGTTATAGGATTATTTTTTAAAGAACTTTTAGTAGCTTACACCTTATACGCCCTGTATGGAGTTTAAGGTAAGTCAACATAACCTGCTAACCGGCTCACCTGCTGTTAGTCGGACGAGACTGTGTCCTTTATATAGGATAGAGCCTCTATCCTAGAGGGGTTAGATGGTAGTTGCTTCCTTGAAACTGAAAATAAACGATCAAATATCAATGATGGAGAAGTAGGATAACGGTCTCTCCGCTCTTTAAAGTGCAAACTTTGAATGAACCTGAGTCCTCATCCTTTTGATTTGGCTTTTGAGTGACTATCGGCTGTACTCTCAACCCCGAGGGAAAACTCTGCAACAGAATCTCGTCCGTCAATCAACAGTCTACCGTTTTCAGGTAAAGTTTCCTAATATAGAAAGAAAAAAAGATAGTTGTTTAACCATAACAAGTTCCCAGAAAAGCACTCGTGTCGAAAAACAGTTACTTCCTCGTAGTATATTTTAAGCCCTCAAATCACCGCTTCGAGCCCATGATTTTTAGTCTTCAAAGAATGGACGGGAATTAGCCAGATTTGTAGTAATTTATGATCACTGCTCCGCTCTCTTAAGTAGTAGCGTGGATCACCACGTGGTTTTAGGCTATATATCAATATAGCCTAAAACCTTTCTCGATAAACGTACAATACAAAAATATTTTTTCAACTCGAACTTGTAGTTCCTGAGATAAGCGCATTCGAACAAACAAACCTCGTGTTGTGTTCCCATCGGTGAGTAGGGTAGCCAGTGCTCACTGGAGAGTTTTTGTGTTGTCAGTGGGATGACCAAAGGCTTGTCCTGATTTTGTGTTCTGCACTGACGGCACACGTTCATAGGTCATGGTAACCACTTTTCGTCAAGTGGGCCGTGTGCTTGTCTGCCACCTAAGTTGTATAAAAAAACAAACAAACTCTTCAGTTTTATAATCAGCTCTTCAGCTAATATCAAGTATACATATATAATATTCTAAGGATCAGCAGTCCTCATTACTATCGTAACACGAATTACTAACAAGCTCACTTACCGTGCCTCCATTAACAAGAATCCTTGGAGGAAATCAGTATGATACCTCAAGCGTGTACCGCCCGTGCCGAGAGACGACACTAAATCAAGACGTATTTTGCATAAAGCACTCCCTTAATCTAATTTATTTCTTGGAGCTAAGGATGTGGGACTGTATGTGCGAATTATTTGCCGCAGAATATGAGTAAATTGAAACAGCCACTGTGGCGTGGCGGTAGTGAACGCACTGCTACACAGAAGGCGCCGGTTCGATCCCCGCTCAGTGCAAATATTTTTATGCATGAATACGTATTTGCATTCGATATCGCCTTTGGGTTATTGTAGGAGGTAGGACAAGGCGGTATTTCCGCCCAATTGAGCAGTCCGACTGGGGAACTACCTCCGCCCTACAGAATACCGCGGTTATAATACTTCGTGTTGTGTTCCCAGCGGTGAGTAGGGTAGCCAGAGCTCACTGGAGAATTTGTGCTGTCAGTGGGATGACTAAAGGCTTGTCCTGTTTTGTCCTCTACACTGACGGCACTGAAACTCTGTGCTTACAGGGTCGTCAGCGCGAGTGTGGCTTCTCGGGTGTTACACACGTCCATAGGCCACTGTAACCACTTTCATTTCATGTCATCAGGTGGGCCGTGCGCTTGTCTGCCACCGAAGTGGTATAAAAAAACAATGGAGGTCATATGGCAGTAGCTTCACGGAGAATATCGAATGACAGCCAAATTCAGGTCAAATTTAAGCGGACCCTGGTCTTTTGAATAGAATTTTTTTTTGCATAATGTTGTACACTGCCTTGACAACCCTCAACAATATTGCCTAGTAGATTCTAGGTTACAGTTATGCTTGTAGTGTACTTTTTTTTTCATTCTGTTCACTACCATTTTTCAAGTGAAGCCTCCAATATTTTCAAATTATTGCGTTGCTAACCGAATATTTTAAGCTTAGTTTATAGTTCCGTGGCTTACTGTCCTAAAAGTATACAATTGACTGTTATCTCATTGCGAACATGCCCTAAGTGAATAAACCAGCCAGCTTAACTTCATTTGGCCTTTGGCATTAAGTCTCCGAGTTCATAGGAATCAGAAATACACATATCTGTCTGTTCTTTGCGAATAGTTTATTTTTTATTTATTTTAGTACGTCGCGTGTCATTGTCGCATCTTCTTTACAGTTAAAGGAACTTATCTACTAGGGCGTAACATCGCTTTAACATGTATATATTGTAATCTATTTGAAAAATTTTGTACATGAGTATTTGTTTGGTAATAAAATTTTACGCTAAAAATACGTAGCTTTAATGGATATTTTTGTATATAAAAGAAACTCAAAGATTAAACAATCAAGTATTTAGAAGTCAAAATGACTGATGAAATTTGCTATTAGATTGTGTAAGACTTCGTACAAAGTAGAAGTCATTGTTAATTAATTTCACACAATAATCCTTGACGTAAGGAGTATTTTGAAGGATTATAATTCAAAGAGAGAACAAAGGTTGTAAAGAAATTATTCTTTAACTTTGTTCGCGAGCTTCAGAAAGAGTTATTGAAAATGTGTAATGCGACGAAGTTGGGGATAAAAGAGGCTACTTGTTTTAATTAATTAATATTGAAAAAAACCGACTAAGTTTTTTAACATATATGCCTTTAGTAGATGCAAGTACATCTATTGTTTGAAGTTTTCTTAATTATTTAGCAATAGCCCTTAGTGGTATTTAAACAGAGCTAATTATCTAATGAGGTATTTCAATATTTTTTACAATTTATTTTTTAACATACAGGTGTTATAGGTTATGTACCTACTGTGTGTGCCGTTCTGAGAAATATACCTGCTAATTAATTAATCAAATACCATCTTATAGACAAAAACGATTCATTTAAATAGTTTATGTTCAGTGGTAACGGCTGCCTGCGCGTTGTTCTTGCTAAAACGAGGTTAACAAAACTATTAACTGTCTTTTATATACCTTAGTAATATTTAATTGAACTTTTAACATTCTTAGTGAACATCTGCTCTATTTCACGCTCCACACATTATAAAACAAGGCATATTTTTTTTAAACGCAACCGTTTAATCAAGGGAGCATGTCCAGTTTGAATCTGGAATTTAATTGTGTGACGTAACGCGCTAGTGTGTGCACTCCATGAGGGGTCGGTACCCGCTGCGTTGGCACTGGTTCAGCTGCTCAACCAACAACTATTACAAACCACATTATTTATGCACTTAAAACAACCCTTAAAACAATGAAATAAGATCTCTACTCATAAAATCGTAGTTACCAATAATATTGTAATGCCAAAGGTAATGGATGAACGGCAGGTGATTTGAAATAAAACCATTTGTTATATTCGCGATGGTGTTTATTTAGTTTTGTTTCGCAAGTGTACGGTTTTAGATCAAAGTTACGGTGTTCTTAAACGATTATGGTGAAATATGAAATGTCAAATGGCGAATTGTGTGTGGTATGGTAAACGAAACCATTGCTATTTTGCAAGGTATACATAACCAGAAAGTAGGTGACGTCATAGCGTGTGTAAATATAGATGTGGTGGGCGTTATAAGGGTGGCTTGTCTTCGGGGAAGGAGAAGAATGTAGGCAGAAAGGCTTTCTTGTTTAGAAAAAATAAGAAAACTAAAATACAAAAGGTCGGCGACGCCTTCTTTAATAATATATAAGACGCATCCAACATTATCTCATTTGATCAGTTCTAATAAGTGGCTGAGAAGCTATGAGGGAACAGACGAACCTACATACATACATAGCTTGTCAAAATCATAACCCTCCTTTTGCTTCGCCGTAGTTGGGTAAAAATGATCTTTCACTTTTACATTGACAATAATTGGGTATTTGACTCACTACTCAAATTAGTTACTTTTTACTAAACGTCAAAACGGTAAGTCATAAGGCAACTTGTATGAAATAAATTATTGTGACGTCATAGTATGCAATAGTCAAATCATTTACTATTATAGGTTGTTGGGTGGATGATTTAAAATAAAAAAAACGATAAAATAAGAACAGACGCTACTTTTACAGATCCTTTCGCACCCTTAATTTAATGAGCTCATTTAAATAATATATTTTAACAACATAAAAATACCCAATTGTCTTCTGCACTAACGGCAAATAAACTCTCTATTCTTACAAGGTTGGCAGCACGAGTGTATGACGTCTCTGGTGGCCCAACACGTCCATAGGCCACGGTAACCACTCTCCTCCAGGTGGGCTGTGCTTGTCTGCCACTTTAATTCGCCATTTTTAATGAATAAGGACTTCGAAAGGAATTCCCGCCCAAATCGAGGCTGTCTAAGTACCTAGTTAAATACGTAGTTCTGTCCTTATTTTATTTGCCTGCGGTAAGTAAGTAGGTAGTTTCTCTGGTTCAAAACCTAATAAGGAAACCCTGCTGAAACGAGGGCATTGTGCTTAACTCTGTCAGCACAGCTTATCTAGCGAGCTTGCGAGAAAAGAAAAATATATGAAGCCTGAATGATGTCATTTAGTCAATTTCAACTTATAATTTTCAACATGCAGAAAACAGACGCAGTCAATTTAAACTTAGAACAGCATAGTTTTTTTTTTAAGTTTATCTTGGCACACGCGGCCAACGGCGAGTGACTAGTGAGTCATTGTGCCACCTGAATTATCTTCAGTTTTAATGGGAACGTTCCTATTTTACGATTTACGTTGATGGCCCATGACTAATTATGTAGTGATGAATGTTTCGACAAGCGAGTTTTATCGTCGGGATTCGATGAATGATGTTATTCTTCGAGCCGAGTAATGATAATGATTCCGCGACGTACAAAGAAACAGTTCAACGGCGGTTTAATGAGATTTTGATTGTCGTAAATATATTTTCAATAAAATGTTTATGGTGTTCGGTTTTCGAGTAATTCGGGTGTAAAAAAGTAAGCAACTAATTTGCTATCGTATTACATGAGACCTCTACCGAATTATTAATTAACAAAGCATTGTTTTCTCGGATCTTTATTTTCATTAAAACCTTAAAGGGCTTAATATTTTTTTTAATCTTCAAAAGAAATAATAAGTTACTTTGTCTTCGGTGTGTAAATTAACTTTATAGTAAGGTATATTTTTATTTTGTTTTCAAATGCGTGAGTACTGTTTAATTGTGTAGGTACCTAAGTACAGGTTATTGACCTTTCGTCCTTCGTGATTAAAATAAAGCTAAGTAATTGTAATAAAATGCGTCATTTTATCATATAGGTATCAAACTAATGAAAACCAGTAGGTAAGCGATAAGATAGCGGGGTGATAATTTGAATGTTTGTAATGGAAATTTAAATATTATACTTGTAATTAAATATGTACCTACCTACACTTGTACCATGTACTTTACGTATTTTATTAAGATTTGTTACTACGTAACTAATATTCGCATTAACTGGCCCCTTGAACTAAAATAAATATAGACGTTGTAGTGAGATTCGATACTATCTATACATAACATAGCATAACATAACATAACATAACATAACATAACATAACATAACATAACATAACATAACATAACATAACATAACATATATATCCCCGAAGGGGTAGGCAGAGGTGCTAGCACCCACATTTCGCCAGTTTATGTTTAAGTCCCAATGTAATAGGTGGCGAGCCTATTGCCATTAAACGGACACTTATGCCTTGCACTTATGTGCCATGGTAAAACCTGGGATCGAAGCCGAGACCTCGACTCAGCAGTCCATTACCCATACCTACCACTGGGCATTGATCTATGCCTATATGCGAATAATATAATCTATGCATTGATTATATTATTCGGTATCAGCCCCCTTAGTCTACAATTGGTTAATATAACAATAACTATTTATCAATATTCACTAATTAAATCTATCATAAAATATACATTAATACAATGTTAAATTGTTGTAGTAGAATGTCCGTATCATTGGGAATCCCAAGGTCACGAACACCCTAGAGTCTTAGCAGGTGCGTAGAGATGTTGCGTTCTAGTAGGCAGTATTTTACCGTCTGTACCATGGTGACAGTTCAGACCTCTTCCAATTAGTCGCACCCTCCCTTTTCTTGCACAGGGCAACGCGTGCAGGGCTTAGATGTCACCCGCACACGGTGCAGAATATCCGAACAAGAACCAAACGGTTCGCAGACTCTTTCCTTCGCTGGTTCTGCTTCTGGTATTCATTACCAGCTCACGTGTTTCCTTCTTCCTACAGACCCGGGTCCTTTAAGCGGGGCGTGAAAAAGCATATTATGATGAAGTCGTCAAGCTGAGTGTCACCCTTGTCATATGGTACATGTAAGGTGACCCTCTTTTCTGAGCCTTTGCCTTCAGCTTACCATCAGGCAAGGCGAAGTTTAACTGACGTGTCCTACATAAAAAAAGTGTGGGATTTGACGCGTTTATGACAGTCGTCAACGTATGTCAATTGCAAACATAGAACAATCTATTCCATTCTTCCGGGGACGAGTTTCTCCAGAGACGAGTTGGGGACTCTGTAGTCCCCACACACCCGAGGAGAGGGCCAGATCGTGAGATGCCTGTCAACCTCACCTTCGGCAACCAACAACGACCCACGAGCGTGTGTTTTGGTCGATTCGAGTCCGACATAACCTCTTCCACCGGCTCCGGTGGGGAGGTATCCGTGGGGATTTTGCGCACGTAAAAAAAAATCTATTCAATTCTACATACGTATTGCCACTTGTCTAGAGCGACAGGTATTTAGACAATATTTATTCATTTCCTTAACAGACACCATCAAGTACCTAATAGATAAGATTATCTCAAACGTAATCCACTCGTTTGTAAATCCGACGACAGAAATAAAACGTTAAAAACATGTCATCTCATCAATGAGGAATGGCGGCGCGCGGGAAACTTGGCGCGGGAACGATGTGCGCAGAACGGTTCGTTACCCGGCAACACAGGCACAGGCCACCCGGCTTGTTACTGGCCACACACACCTTTCCGTGTTCTTTATTCAAAATATATATTTTTATATAAATAATATCGTAGTTATGGTTTACATTCGATTAGATTGAAATGCAGTTAAAATTCGAATGCGAAGTTCGAGCAATCAGTTACATGGAACAAATTATGCTAAAATTGGATCTGATGACGGTCTGTGTCTCTTTGGTTGGACTTAAACCCTACCGGAAGGAAACTGAAGTGACATCATGGTATCTACATGGCCTGCACCTGTATCTGCACTGCATCTGTTCAGACTCGAAGTTTCGAATATTTCATGCTTTCCTACAGCAGCAGTAATAAGCGATATTTTGTCCCATCTGTTGCCAGCTTCGCAATAATTTTCTCACGTTACACCTTGGTAGTAAAACAGACCTTTATGCTTTAAAAATAAAATGAAGAGGGAGACTTTTTTTTAAGTTTACCAACAATCTGGATGTTTTTGTAGAAGGTAGGACACGGTGGTATTTCCGCCCAATTGGGCACTCCGACTGGGGAAATACCTCCGCCCTACAAAATACCGCGGCTATAATAATTTCGTGCTGTGTTCCCGGCGGTGAGTAGGGCAGCCAGAGCTCACTGGAGAATTAGTGCTGTCTGTAAGAAGACTAAAGGCTTGTCCTGCTTTGTCTTCTACGTCCGTGCAGAGATACAGAAGAGGTACAGAAACTCTTTGCTTACAGGGTCGGCAGCGCGAGTGTGTCCCCTCTGGTGTTACACACGTCCTAAAGCCACTACCACAGCCACTTTCCGTCCAGTGGGTCGTGCGCTTGTCTGCCACCTAAGTGGTATAAAAAAAAATATTTCACCAGGCGTCCTGAGTCGGCGAACTATTTATTTGTTTTTTCTTAATAAGTTAACGTTTATAAAGCATACTTATTATTATAACGATAGCTACTATATTGCAAGACAAAGTCTTTCACCGTTTCACTGTCTAAATTCTCATGTATTATGTTATGATTCTGGTACTTTTGCATTTACAGCTTTTTATCACCATGTTGGCAGCGCTGCCAACATTCCAGAAGCAGAATGAGATTTCCCGCGTGCCGCGCACGCGACCATCTCTGAATCATTAGCGAAATGATAGTGCTACCTTTGCTCTTGCCAAAATATTTGTAGTAAACAAAATATGCTTCTAACTTACACTTGCTCCCATCGTGATACAACTACATCAAATGATTATATTCTAAGGAATTCTCGGAATCTGAAACAACGTCCAATTTCTCATTAAACATTGTTTTCGTAGTTTCCTTATTGTTTATGGGAGATACGGAAGTGTTACTATATGTCATATTGATTAGGTGGGAGAGACATGCCTTTCCCAGAATGTGCGAGCTGGTTTGAGCAGATCAGAACTGCCTACTCACTTCAAATATCACCATTAAGTCAGAGTACATTACCAGCTGACGTGTTTCATTCTTCCTACAGTCCCGGGTGCGGGGCATGAAAAAGCATCTGATGAGGCCGCCAAGCTGAATGCCACCAATGTAACATTAGTTAGTGTCTGTAATGGTGACCCTCTTTCCTGAGATTTTGCGTTTAGCTTACCATCAGGCGAGGTAAAGTTAAGTTGGCGTGTCCCAGTTAAAAAAAAGTAACATGAATTTTCGCAGAAAGGGGAACAAATTACATTGTTAAATCGTATTTTGTGTCTAGAAAAACGGATTCGCCAGCATACGAAACATGTCGTACTTACCTATACATTTCTCTGGATTCCTTCAGATTCCCTAAAAACCAGAACAAGTCAACCGCAGGAAACAATTGTTAACATCCTTATAAAGAACAATAACTATTAAAAAGCGGAGTAAACTATTATAATAGCTAATAGTTCACGAACGTAGGCTCTTCCCACAAGGGATTCTCAAAATGGCGGACTTTCATGTTCTGGCCATCTGTCATTAAGACATTGTTGAAAGTAAAATAACTTTCAACAAAAGCTGGTCGTGATTTGGTCGAACAGTTTTCGGAGATCTATAAGTGTATAGTTATTTGGCAACTCCCAAATAACTAAAGCAATTAGCGTAATCACCTCACTTCATCTAAGTCATTGAGAAGTTGGTGTTGTCGACCCCAGATTTATTTTAACACATTTGTATTATTTTGCCTGGTAACATTAGAATATGACTATGTGCACACGTGACCGTTGAACGAAACGTAGATAAGTTTAAACAATAAAGTGTTCGTGGTCGTCTAGAGACGTATTCCAAGAAAAGGTTTTAATATTTAGACATAAATCTTTGATGATTATGCTTGTTAATGGCGCGCAAACGATGCAGCTGTAAATAGAATTGTTTTTACTTCATAACAGAAGACTGTAAAGTTAAAATAAAACATGCCTGTTGAATAATAAAACATATTACCTAATGGTTATTGTCCGACTAGACAGTATGGCCCCGGGTACACGTGTCTTCCGACCTACAATAGTGTTACACAACGTTTCTCTGCAATCCTACCATATAACGAGCAATCACAACACTGGACGTGACTGTAAAAATTTGTAAACGTTGCGTCAGTAACAATTAGTAAACGTCATTTCGTTCATAAATTAACTACTTTCATTATTCTCGTAGCATAAATTTAAGTTTGTTTTGGGTGCCATATTTGACTTTATTCACGTTTGGAAATGGCACAAGACATAATTGATTTTTTTCTGTTAGGTTTTTCAGGAGCAACACTTACTCTAGAAATGTAATGTCAACGGATATAAGCGGACCAAAAGATACAGATATATATAATATCTGGATTCAGTCGGCGACAAAAGTTCTATATTTCTAGAACACTATATTTCATTCGGTTAGATGCTTAACTAAATGTCAATGTCATTAAAACTTAGTTTATTTATATTTTTCTGTTTAGAAACTCATTTTAAACACTTAAAATCAAAATTATGTAATCTGTTTAATTAAATGTTTTATTTAAAAACTCGGTATATTAATATGTTTCTGTTTAGAAACTCATGTTAAACACTTAAAAGCAAAATTTTGTAATCTGCTCAACTAAATGTTTTATTTAAAAACCCAGTTTATTAATATTTTTCTGTTTAGAAACTCATTTTAAACACTTAAAATCGAAATTAAAACACTAGTTAATCAGTTAATTAGAATAGTTTATTTATTTTATAATATGTCTTTATATAAAAAGTCGCTACATGATTGCTCACGTCTGATTACTTAACTGATTAAGTACCTAACCGAATGCAGGGTAGGTAATTAATTAAAATGCACCAATAAAACAATTTATGTGTAAGTAGTTATTTAGTTCATTTTACCTTTTATGTTGACTGACGCTTCAACCCAAAAAGGAAAAACTGTATTACGGTTCCACGGTAGATGAAGTTCATTTGAGATGATCCCATGCACCCGTTTAAGGGCTCTTCGTGGACGTGACATACCACTCTCGATGATTAAATTTAGTTTACTAACTTTTTTTATACTATTTTTTTATATTATTTTTTTATATATTATTGTATATTAAGTTACTTGAATCACGAAATTTCAAAAACTATAACACCTACAAACTAGGGATAGGCTGTAGACATCTGGTAAGAACGAATTTTACGATATTTTAACCCTAAGCGGGTTATGTGAGTCCACGCGTATGCAGTCGATGGTGCACGCTTTGTTTTATATACGGCGAGCTCGTCCAATACAGAGAAAATGTCCATTTTTTGTACTGCTTTTATTGCTAACTGTAGTCGCGAGGTAGGTAGGCATTAAATCGTTAGCTAACAAGCGTCGCAACTCGCAACCTTGTACGTCTAGCCTACAGCCTAGACTATCGCGGTGTTTATTATCGCAATTATAGCATTGTTTCCTTGCCGACATACTTACGCAACGCATATTATGAGCAGCGGATTATAAAGATTTATAGCTGATAGTCATGCTTGCACCCAGCAATAATCCATACTAATATTGTAAATGCGAACTGTCATTCGATAATAATATTGTAAATTTTAGTCGAGTATCTGACTAAAATCGAAAGAGATACGCGTTTCGCGTTCAGCTGGCTCAAGAGCTTGATACAGAAAACAAGATGGCTTCTAAAATACGAATAAAAACGTAATTAAATACTCATATTTTTATATAAATACATTTATGTACCTAGAAACATATATACCAATGAAAATAACAAATTTCAATACATACTGCAACAATATTCTAGCACACATTACAACTGTAATTAAATTTTTCAGCACTAATATGATTTGTCCCTTCCCTATTGTGGCCACCTCTGCAGACGTCATGCAGTCTCTGGTTCGTGTACAACGAATGCGAAATAGAATTAATTTCAAAATTAGAACAGGAAGCGACGGAATGTGATGCATGTTGACGTAAAACAATTATGTCATTCGTTCCTGTGTTGAGTTCATTGAAGTGATTAGATGTAACATCGTTTATGGTTTACTTTTCTATCTAACAATTCTTGTATAATAAAATACTTATAAATTAATTAATTACTACATAGAAATATTTTAAAATAACTAACGTCGAAGTATACTACTAGTTAAAATTGGAACAAAAATTGTGTCTTGTGTCAGTTGAGATAAAAATATGGAGACAAGGGATAAAAAGAAAAAAAAAGTCTTTGATTAACGCAACACAAGTATAGGAAAGTTGGAACCAACATGTTAATATGCCAACATGTTGGTTCCAAATCTTCCTTGGGAGCTTCTAGTAAAGTTCCCACAACTTTACTGAGGCAGCAATCGTCTCATTATTCATGATCATCATCATCATCATCATCATTATCAACAACATCATCGACTCCTCATCATCATCATCAATTTCCGGCAGAGTAGAATTTGGACTACCCCATCTCTTCCCATGCGGTGTCGTACAAGGCGACTAAGGGATAGGGCTGTTTAACAGCCTAGACTCGGCGTCAGATTCTCGAGTCAACTATAGTGCCCGGAATACGGCAATAGACTCACTCCCTATTACATGGGACCGAATACAATTATTGGTGAAATGTGGGTATTAATTCACCTCTAGCTAACCCTCCGGGGATAAAGGCGTGATTATATGTATGTATGTAAATTTAATATAATACAAAACAAGACTTGGCATAAAGGTTCTAGTTACCATGTCATAAAATCACTAGAAAAAAAGAAGTCTATGGTAATACTTTATCAAATAAACACAATATAAACACTTCTAAAACAGATCTTATTGGTCCTTAAAATTAATGTAAAGGGCCTCAAGAATGTCGTAATTAAATTCCACTGAAACATTTTGCGAGCGCTTTAACTAAAACTAGATAATTTATTGGCTGTGCTGGTTAACTAATTTCCTATAAACAATATAGATTTAATATAACGGAATTCCCGTGATCACAATTCCTCGTAGTCTGCCTAAGGGTTTTTAACCAAAAATCATTTTCAATGTACAGACTCGATCACTTTACAATTAGGAATTATGTAAGATATAATATTTTATTTTTGTTTTTTAATTTTTTAACTCTATGCACAGTTTATTGTACAAAGGCGGACTTAATGCCAAAGGCATTATCTGACAGTCTACCTTAGGGTGATGCAGAGATGCATTGAGGTAGGTGCAGGCAATATTCTTTGATTGTAATTCCTCTGTGCACTCCCGGGTTTGCTGGAAGAAAACTCAATTTTGAGTTAAGCTCGCCTTTGTGCATTACATCTATTTTTCTGTATAAATGTAATTTTGTGTGTGTGTACAATGAAGTATAAATAACCTTTTCTAGTTTTATATGATAACTACGCCATATGTCTTTTGTCTTGTCACATTACTGTCCATCCCAAGGTTGCCTGGAAGAAATAGCTTTCAGCGATAAGGCCGCCCATTGTACATTAAACTGTATATACATGCTTCCTATTTATCTCTGCTGTAAATGTATTAGTTTAAATCTTCTTCATCATGTTAGCGTTAATACCAGTCGCATCCGAAGCTTTCACCCTAGACTCTGGGGTCCACTTCACCAGTCTAACTGCTAATTTTGCTTGAATTTTTTTTTCGTATAGCGACTGCTACTGATCTCCACAACCCAAAGATGAGATCGAAGCATTGCAGTTACACCAGTTGTTGCGCTTTTTAGGGCTTCAACTACCCGTAACGACTGCAATAAATGTTCGTATGACAATCGGAGTCGAAGGCTTAACGTGCTCTCCGAGATACGACCAGACCAATGTAAATACCCATATTCATTCATACAAATATTTACATTGAGCGGGGATCGAACTCGAGCCTCCTGCGTAGTGGCCTCGTTGACTACTGCTACTCCACGAAGATTGTCGAAGACATTTTTATCACGTTTATGATACAATACAAAACTATTGTCCAAGGATTTGGTACCCAAAAAGCGTTTATATGTAAAATACATTATGTATCGTGACTTGGATTAAGATAATCTTTGTCTATTTCAATGTTGTTTTTTTTCTTATCAATCATAAACAAAGACCATTCTTTTTTAGTTCTCGACTGACATTCTTACACATTTCCTTTCGATTTACGAACTCTTAACTGGGTCTTGGCAACATATCGAAATAAATAGTACGAGTACCAGCAATAAAAAAATATAAATGATATAATATGATAATTAATTTTATTTTTTTATTAGATTCAACAAATATTCTTTTAGCAAGTTTACAAGTGACGACAAAATAGTATAGATTAGATCTCCATTGTAATTAAAAAATAATATTCCACTAAAAAAAGCAAAATAGTTGAGTGAAACATATTGTACGTAATTTATAATAACGAACCCTTTTTGTTGTAAATTATTTGTTATTTATTTATTTTATTCTTAATTGCACACAATCAGTACAGAGGTCAAACACAAAAAATATATATAAGAAATACGTACAAAGGCGAGCTTAACTCAATATGCGTTCTCTCCCAGCAAACCTTTGAGTAGCAGAGAAGCAGTTATAGTAATAAAGAGGGTGTGAAGTGTTAATTAATTATGAGTAATGTATGTATCTATTCATTCGGAGACATGCAAAATGGCGGATGGCGGTAAAACGTGTATCATACATAATAAATAACACCACATTATTGCATTTTAGGAAGTCTGCAATGGACATCGATTCTGCTGTTACAATTCGTCCTACACTAAATTAAACGTCGCAAATATTGTGTTTTGCCTATCAAAACATCAAATATCACATTTAATTCTACAATTTCAGAGTCTAAATTTAATCCGATTCTTAATAGAATGAAGTTCAGAAACTCAGATAAAAAACAAAAAACATTTTAGTGATATTTTAGTTTAATGAAATGCGCAAACCCAACAGAATTAGCAAAATAATTAGTCATATAGAACTACATCAAAGGTGAAAACTTGAAGGGATATTTTTCAGAATCTTTGTTCCCGAAAGCCGACATTTTAAATAAACATCCGCCGGTATTGACACGACTGCTTCTAGTACAGTCGACATCAGATTAATCTGGACTAGCAAAGTTCTCAAAATGATCCTAACTAATGATGTTCAATTAATATCAAACTGTTTTATCAAAGAAAACCGCGGTAGCCTAGTGGTATGGGTTTTACCATGGCACACACCAATGACTTTTCGATGCATTTCGAAGTTATGTGTGTATTTATCGCAGGTTTATAAGTGCCCGGTTAATGGCAATAGGCTCGTCACCTATTACATTTGGACCTAAACATAAACTGGAGAAATGTGGGTGCTAGCACCTCTGCCTACTCCTTCGGGGATATAGGCGTGAGTTTATGTTATGTTATGTTTATAGATTTAAATTGTATTATCCTCCGAACTAAAGTTATGATTACGAACTCTGCAGCACGCTGCAGTGTTGCACAGCAGCAGACGCAGAGCGTACCATGAAATAGAATTCAATATGATAATTTTGTTAATAGTTTTAGGAGATAGGACACGACGGTATTTCCGTCCGAATTGAGCAGTCCGACTGGGGAAGTACCTCCACCCTATAGAATACCGCGGCCAAAATAACTTCGTGTTGTGTTCCCGGCGGTGAGTAGAGTAGCCAGAGCTCACTATAGAGTTTTTGTACTGTCAGTGGTAAGACCAAAGTCTTGTCCTGAGTATCTGTACTGCACTGACGGCACAGAAAATCACTGTTCTTTCAGGGTCGGCAGCACGGGTGTGACTTCCCTGGTGTTGCACACGTTCATAGGTCACGGTAACCACTTTCCATCAGGTGGGCCGTGTGGTTGTCTGTCACCTACCTAAGTTGTATTAAAAAAAAACTTTGCGGTTTCCTAATAGCACCGTTTATCCGTATTCAAGTTTAACAAGTAATCGATATGAAAAAAATTATGTATGGTCGGATGATAAGCCATATCTTCGATACATTACTTGTTAAACTTCAATAAGGATAAACAACGCCATTTAGAAGCCGCAATGAATTAAAACATCAAAGAAAATTATCATATTCAAGTCTATTTTATGGTACGCTCCGCGTCTGCTGCTGCTGCTGTCTACGGTCGGCCTCAGAATTATACCTTTAGGTGTGTACCAAACCAAATATCAGAATAATCAATCAACAGGAAAGGTATTAAGATCATTTTGAGTAATTTGCTAGTCAAGATAGATCTGATGCCGACTGTACTCTCGTGAGTGTCACATTTGATGTGATTTGGCGTCCCACCAAGATGTTATTATTTATCATATACTCCCAACTCCCAACGGAAGTTGGGAAACGAAATATTTACTAATTGGCGAAGCGAATTCTTCAAATTGTATTCATGGGTTCTGAGATCATCGAAGGTAACAGGAAAATTATCCCATAACGGTGACACTCATCTTATAAGAATTCGGAGAATCTCTTTATTTTTTTGTAATAAAAAACGTAATGATTCAATCTTCTATTTCCGAACGTTAAATGAAAATGTTGCTTGTTAGTTTTACGACTGATTGAAAATAAGAAAATTATGCGGTTTAAAAAAGTAATACGGTTTACTCTTTTTACCCGACTGCGCCAGCAACGTTGTCTATACTGTAAACGTTGCCTATACCTCAGGCAACGTTTACATAACATAAACTCACGCCTATATCCCCGAAGGGGTAAGCAGAGGTGCTAGCACCCACATTTCGCCAGTTTATGTTTAGGTCCCAATGTAATAGGTGGCGAGCCTATTGCCATTAATCGGGCAACGTTTACTTGCGTTGTATTTGATGCGTGGAACCAAATACCCCCCTACTTGAGAAGTCTACCACTATTATTTATCCCTTGAAGAGTTCCACTGTCACCCAGACTCATAGTTTCTTTATATCGTGCGAAAAATCCTCACGGATTCCCTCCCGCCAGAGTCGAGTGAGAGAGGGTATTCCAATTCAACTTCAATATCAGACTAGATTGATACATACATACATACATATAATCGCGCTTTTGTCCCCGGAGGGTTAGGCAGAGGTGAATTAACACCCACATTTCACCAATAATTGTATTGGGTCCCCCGTAATAGGGGGTGAGCCTATTGCCGTATTCCGGGCACTATTGTTGACTCGAGCCTTGCATCTGAGGCTGAGTCTGGGCTGTATGTATCTGTCTGCTGTTAAACAGTCCTATCCCTCAGTCGCCTTGTACGACACCGCACGGGAAGAGATGGGGTGGCCCAAACTCTACTATGCCGGGAACCACGTGGCACTAGATTGATGGTGTCACATTAATGCTTTAAATGGGTTGGTTCATCATCATTATTTTTGCGTTAGTCATGGTCGCGTCCAAGACCACGACATTAGAGTCCAGGGTCCGGTTAAATACAACGTGTCTTGGTTTTTTCGGTTATATTGGGAGCGACTGCGATATGATCTCCAAACCTGAATTGTGGTTAGTGGACTACCACTGACGGAGATGTACAGGTCGTCCACAGGCCTCCCGTCTTGGCCTAAGGACTGCCGCCGTAATCGAATTTCAACGTGCCTTTAAAAGCAAGCGTTCAGATGAAAAATTCACTTATTGATCACTGATCAGCCAGGTAACTTATCGAAATCATCTAAATCTTCCTCTAACTATACTAATATTATAAAGCTGCAGAGTTTGTTTGTTTGTTTGAACGCGCTAATCTCTGGAACTACTGGTCCGATGTGAATGATTCTTTCAGTGTTGGGTAGTCCATTTATCGAGGAAGGTTTTAGGCTATATATCATCACGCTACTACTTAAGGAAGCGGAGCATTGATAATAAATGTTAACAAATTCGGCAATTTTTCATACATATTTTAAAGACTAAAACATACGGGCTCAAAGGGATATGAAGCTACAAAATATACCCCGGGCGAAGCTAGGGTGGGTCAGCTAGTAATATATAGTCTTCTTACGGTGACTATCAGTTTGAATAGTTAGCATACTGAACGCTTTAAAATTTCATTCAATAGTCTGTTACTTTCAAAGTTAAACTTAACATACAAAATAACATACAAATATTTCATGTCAAGTAAACGTTTGTAAAAAAATACTATCCAATCTTAAAATTCAATTTATAACTCACCACACGCGTGCAGGAAATCTCGTAATAGATATTTTAAATTTCAAAACACCAGACAGTGGAAAAAGCAGGTTTAAAAAACTTGTCATGTCTAGTCTATGGCTGTCGGCTTCCAATACGGTTACTATCTGTCCGCGTAGACATACTGTTACTTTTTTATTATTTTTGTCCTATTAAGGCACACTATAGACACCATGGTCTTACTTTGAACACAGATTATAACGTGTTTGGTTATTCTTTTTTTTAAATACGTTTTTTTGTATGTATTTATATTGTCACTGATAGAGATGGAATTCCCTCTGTCGAATGCTATCTTTTTTCTTAAGTCAAATATATGCGATATCTAGAGAAAAGTAAGCATAACCAAAATGCTTGTAATTTCAGTTCTAGAATGCGGATAAACATACTATAATACACTACAAGGTTGTACTGCCAAGGTTGTTATTGCTTTCCTTATAAAAAATAGCGAAAATATTAGTTTTGTGATAACTAGAAGGTTTTTCTACAAAAATAACAAGGCATTATGTTACTTTCAGTATCTATTACGCAATTAACAGAAATCCAAAAGAATAATTAATAATTCATATCATAACACAAACACACATATCAACTAACAAAAAAAAACAGCAAATCTGATCAGTAGTCCAATAATAAGTTCTCAAATGACCAAAGACAAAGAAACCTTTTTTCATACGAGAATATCTGCCTCGTCTTTTAGATGTTCATAACAAGAAATCGAGTGTCAACAAACACTTCTCGAGAAGTTAATTGTTATAAACAACGATATTTGTGTTCCGGTAACTCGACACTCAGGATACGAGCGTGGTGTTTACAACTCGGGTACGGTGTCGATTGTAATGGGTCGAACGTTCTTTTAACAACATTGATGTAACTATTCGCACTACATAGGGCTGCACCATGGTCGAATTTTCTATCAGTGGGTCAACAGAAGACCAATAGGCTATTTGACTTTTTTTTATTCTCGACAGATCAGCACTTTATTATGCTGCTGAAGTGAAAAATTCAATATCTTATTTCGCAAGGCATATTTTTTCAGGATAAACTAACATAATAACCGTGAAGTATTGAAAATAATCGGACGACCTCGTCAAATAGCCTATTCTTCATTCATTCATTCTCGATCTAAATTCAATCTTCTAGATATTGAAGTTCAGCCGCATCACAATTAGACTGGAAAGCTGATCCCAACTGTGCTGGGAAAAGACACAGTGGATGATGTCTGACGCTTTCTAGCACTAATTTATGACAGGCGACACGAAGGCTCTATCTAAGTTAGATCTAAGTACTTGACATAAAATGGGAGATTTAAAAAAAATCTTTGCAACACGTACAAATCGAAACAAGTGACATAAGAAATCGTTCTCGCTCATAGCATGTAATCAAGCTCATTTGTCAAAACTTAAGCCAAGACAACAAGCTATACGGCCTGATGAACAAAACAACACAATTAACATTCTGGAGTGTCGTATGCAAAATGAAACGCCATAAAAATTGTACGCGACGATGTTTACAGCTGTTATTTTATTACCGACACGAGGCTTCTGGTTCAATGGCCATGTTTGTTTTCATCGTTCCACCAATCAGAGGGCGGGTGGGTGTTGTGATGCTAATTTCTGATTGTATGAGCCAGATCACGTGATAATAATAATCAATGACTTGGAAACCTGAGTAAAGTGTTAGGGTTAAGGTTACCTTGAATGTAGTGATTGGGGTTTTGTTTGTAGGTTTTTCTTTCCAAACCTTCCAAAAGCCCAGGAAAAGATGGATGGGTTGCGTGAAAGAGGATGTGGCAAAAAGAGAGTGACTAAGGAAAGGCCGCTTAACTAGAACACTGTACGGTGTAATAACTAATGAACTCCCTGCTGCGATTTTCTCAAGCGCCTCCAATATGGTATTTTTCAAGAGGGGCATTAAAAGTTTCTTCAGGGTCGGCAGCGCGAGTGTAATGCCCCTGGTGTTGCACACGTTCATAGGCCAAGGCAACCACTTCCCATCAGATGGACCGTGTGCCTGTCTGCCAGCTAAGTGGTATATAAAAAAAAGGAATTACTCTTGGTCTACAGATTTGAGACCAACCTTTTAAGGTAAAATATTGGGTTAATTATTGACCTCATCTTGTCTTCTTTATGAGCACAACAAATTAAAGGCTTAATCTAAAAAGGACCTGTGAAAACATTTATTTTCCTGTAAACAGACATACATATAGTCACGCCTTTTTCCCAGTAGGGTAGGCAGAGACTATAGTTTTCCACTTGCCTGCCTTTCCGATCCTGGCATACATCTTTCGCTTCTTCTACTTTCATAATTGTTTTCATACATGCTCGTCGGTTTCGGGTACTCTTGACATGTCATTTCTTTAAAATGCCTTCGATCTGATTGACATACGTATATCTACGTTGACCCCTACCGGGTTGTCCATTCACCTTCGCTTCGTAAATTTGTCCAAACTATCTAAGCATCCCTTTCTCTATCTTCGTCACTACATCTTCAAGCACACCACAACGTTCCCTTATCTCATTTCTTTGCCGCACCACCAAGACCTGGAATTCATTTCCTTCTTCCTACAGTCCCGGGTCCTTTAAGCGGGGTGTGAAAAAGCATCTAATGAGGCCGCCAAGCTGAATGGCACGATTGTAACATTACTTAGTGTCTGTAACAAATTAATAAATAAATATTCCACGACATTCTACACAACTCTATCTAGACCCATGGTAAGCATAGCTTAACTAGCTTGTGTTATGGGATCTAGAATGCGGATAAACATACTTAGATACTTTTTTTTTGTAAATACATACATATTATACATAGAAACACCTAGACCAATGCAAATATACATATTCATGCATACAAATATTTGCACTGAGAGGGAATCGAACCCGCGCTCCCTGCATAGCAGGCGAATGCTCTACCGCTACGCCACGGAGGTCGTAGTGGTGACCCTCTTTCCTGAGACTGCCTTTACCTTACCATCAGAAGAGGTGAAGTCAAATTGGCGTTTCCTAAATAAAAAAGACTCGTTGCTCCTCACTCGATCCGTCAACTTCACCCCAGTGAGACTTTCTGTAAACTGTGAACGATTCTCTCATTATCCAAGTCCACTAACTGGAGTTGCTGTTCAAGTGAAATGTATTAACAAAATAATCTATACAGATTGTTTTCTCAGTGATTTGCGCTGTCAGTCATTCCAAGAAATGTCGTGATGCTGCCGCGGCCTCTGGTGGCGAGAGGCAGTAATCTGTTTCCGGAAACAATTGCGCCTCCGGCCCTCGTGTAGGTAATGTCTGTCTTACAGGACAGTTACAAAAATTGCTGTATACTTAATACTTACATATTTATGAAAACTCATCAATAAGTAATAAGTACCTAATCTAGAATTATAGATAGATAGATAGATAATTCTTTATTGTACACCAACAGATTTATAGTAGGACAAGTAGGTAGCATGTATACAGTTCAATGAATTATTATATATTTTTTTATATACAACCCGTCAAATTGACTACAGCTTGCTGGATAGTATACAGCTAGATTAAAGTCCAGATGATTAGGACTAGGACTATCCGATCCGATCCAAAAAAGGTGGTCCCCTAACTTGACAGCCTAAATACCAGGAATTGTAAAAAGAATGGAACACGTGTTTGGGTACTTCTTATCTGTGTGACCAAGAATTAAAAAAGAAAAGAAATCTAATATCTTTATTCATGTAGGTCACAATTAACAATTATGACCGTCAAGATTTGTCTATGACTTTTATTTTAAAATTATAATAGATGGCAATAAATAATCTTGCGCATTCGTGTGCAGAGTTCAATATACTGTGGCATTATGCTGTAGGTAAAAAATTAAGTCTATGAGAAAAAAAAATGGGAGACTGTTAAAGTCTAGATATTCTGTGTTTTTTTATATGTTCATTTCTATAATTTATAACTATGGTGGTATGGACAGCTTCATTAAAAATATTTTTAATATTGAAATATATGACGCACCGTTACCGCCTGAGAATTGAAGTTCGTGGGGTTATTATCATTGATGGATCGTTTAGAATGAAGTAAAACGATATTCCAAATTCTACTCTGCCGCGTGGTTCCCGGCAGAGTAGGATTTGGACCACCCCATCTCTTCCCAAGCGGTGTCGTACAAGGTGACTAACGGATAGGGCTGTTTAACATCTGACAGATACAGCCCAGACTCAGATGACTGAAAAAAAAAGACTCAATTATGACCAATTTGAAGATCTTCCTAAGACACATAGGACAAGTATATATGCCTACGTCCGATCCATACTGCACCACTAGCCACGAGCGATAGCGACTATTGTCCATAATTTATAAGCTTAAAATCCATTAGATCGATCAATATCGGCTAATCTAAGTGGCATTTAAAACTAAGTACCTACATTATATCGGTCGTGTGAAGGTCTCGACATTTGTGTCTCACCATTACTCATTAATTGGGCGTTATTCGCGCTTCGATTAATACTGATTGGAGCTTAATACATACTAGGGAATACCCGCGGACTGTACCGCGAATACAATTTTTTGGAGGAGGTAGGACACGGCGGTATTTACGCCCAATTGAGCAGTCCGACTGGGGAAGTACCTCCGCCCTACAGAATACCGCGGTTATAATAACTTCTTGTTGTGTTCCCGGCGGTGAGTAGGGTAGCCAGAGCTCACTGGAGAGTTTTTGTGCTGTCAGTGGGACGACCAAAGGCTTGTCCTGCTTTGTCCTTTACACTGACGGCACAAAATCTCTGTTCTTACAGGGTTGGCAGCACGGATGTGACTCCTCTGGTGTTACACACGTTCATAGGTCATGGTAACCACTTTCCATCAGGAGAGCCGTGTGCTTGTCTGCCACCTAAGTTGTATAAAAATAAAATTTGTTCTATCTCTTCCCAGTAGTGTGCTACTGGGAAGCTTCGCAGGTAGAGTCGCGGCAAACAGCTATAGATACAATTTTGTAATTACACAACAATAGATATGTATATTTACTTTACATATTTTATGTACGCGGTATACGGACGCACGAACGATATATTTATAGGTATGTACAAAAGGTTCGTAGACAATTAATTATTTGTTTTCTTTTATAATTTTTATACATGTATCTAGCTCTGTATATCCCCGAATGACTAAATAATGAAAGTTAATAAGGCTACAAGTACGTCATGTTATTTTTACACATAATAGTACGGGAATCGAACCCACTACCTCTGCAGTAGCAATCGAGCGTTCTGCGACGTTTCAATAAAATAAATGTCAATGCTATCTATATTGCTTCACAAAATCTTTTAAATGGAACGGTTGAATTCTCACGGCAATTGTATATGGTCACCAAATAGCCATTAAACTCACTGATGCAGATGAACAAACCGGAGTGACAGCCATTACCTACCACTTTCTCACAAGCATTAAATGAAGAATTGTACGAACTGTATAATTAAAGCGATTGTTTAATTTTGTTGCACTTACAAAATTTGAATTACACTGTGTCACAATTTGTGTAATGTCTATTTTAAATTGAGAACACAATTGGCCGCGCTTTTGTTTGACAGCGAGTATTTTTCCCGCGCTTTAAGTTAGTTCTGATTTTAAAAGATAACCAATGACTTCTATGTTTACCAGAGAGTAGATAATAATACTGAATATTGAGTAGGTGCGGATAACTTTGTCCGGAACTTTGGTTCCCATGCCAGCTCTTCTTGTAGTATATACAACTTTATATGAAAAAGTGCAACTATATCTCCTTCGTCGACTGTAGATAGAAGTAATTGCGAAAAAAATTGTAAATAAATGATACCAATCCAATGCTAATTTCACACATTACAAATTAGGTATGAATGTAACTAATCTAATATATATTTATTAAGTACTTAAATTAATTTAATCCGGGCTTTTAACCACATGTGACTGCGGTGCCCTCGTGTAGTCTATGGCGCATTTGGTTTTGTGTCCCATATGTCCTACCTCCTGCACTAAAGACGATTTAAATCATGCCACAGACAGCGCAAATGGGATGACACAATTTTATACAACTACCATTTAGTGTCAACAGTGAATCATTGACACGAGAAGTAGATTTTATAGTGACCGTTCTGTCTATTGAATGAAATTTTAAAGCTAAATGCTAACTATTCAAATCGGTTAACATAGAAAAAATTAAAATCGTTCCGGGCGGGATTCAAACCCGCAATCTTTCCCTTACAGGGGGAAAGATGAAGAAGGGAAAGATCGCTGGTTCAAAACCGTGTGGACCGGTTCAATTATTTCTATCTAAATTGATGTTCTGTCTAAATTGCTATTGGAATTTATATTTGCTGATAAGTGTACCTATCTATATCAGTGATCAGCTCCCCACCTACAGTACCTACCTACTGAAAATACTAACTGCAAACAGGATCATTAGCTCAGTTTACTTTCACTAGTGAAATACAACCTAATTCTGTATCCTTTATCAATTGGAAACATATAGAACATTTTCCTCCATCCATACATCTATACCCTTAAGATTATAACTACTAACATACGTAAACATTCTAAATAATATATGAAGTTAAAACTACGCTAGTAAAGGCCACGGAGTCCCAGTTTCCGTCAACATCGTACTGAGCTTGTTTTCAACTAAAATGTCACGTAAGCGCGCCCATTCCTATACATAATTCATACAACAAGGCTGAAATTCATTGATTGCTGTCCGACTACACTACACTAGTAGTACAACCTCTACATTCGTACGCAAACACAATACACTCCGAAATCAACCTTATATAAAACAATTCAGACCCCAAAATTGAATGAACACGCAAATACAATCGAAATTGAGTCATAACTAAAAGTAAATATAGTTGATTTTTCGTTGGCAAGTCTCCCGTAGACTCCGCGTTGACCTTGGGCGGTCGAGGGGTGGTCGGAGGTGTTGTCTGGGTACCCCCTCCCCTTGGGCGCGATGCGTCGGAGGCTTGCGTAATAGATATTTTTACATTCTGCGTTCAGTAAGAAATTTTGTTTAGTCGCCATGGTAACTGGAATACGCCTGGTGCTGTCATGCGGAGAAGAATATTGGCTGAATGCTGTTGTAATAGATATATAGGTCAATACGTTTTTTGTGTCATTTGACGCTATAGTATAAGCGTAGACAATCTTTTGATTACGAATTTCAACAAACAGGCTGAAAATTTTACGTACAAGGTCCTACAAGCATCTTGAGCCTACTACTACTAACCTCATGTACTAATCGGTGGCCCTGATAAATAGCTGCTGAGGCTCTGACGCTGGCTTTCCTCTCGGAGTTGGTAGATCCCCCGAGGGGATCATTTCGATGGTTCTGAGTCAGCCAAGAGATATGCCAGTGTCAATCCCACCTCCGGTAACGAATAACCTAAGACTGCGTGCGGCTTTAGTCGGTTCGAGTTCGCCATAGCCATTCCCGCTGGCTATAGCCGGGTATCCATGGGATTGCCGCACTTTAAATGAAATAGTTGGAAGGTCTGGCAGCAGTTACTCTCAGAAAATTATCCATACCAAACAAAAAAACCCGTGTGCAGGTCAGGTAACTTATCTAATAGGTACAATTCGAAATACAAACAGTTCAAATTTTAAATTTAGAATTTGTATATCATAAATGTCAAAAATGTAATCTTATTAAATCGGTTAAAGCTAAAATAAACTCTAAGTAAAGTAGCATTTAGTCCTATCATAATCAAAATGTTTTATCTGCAGCTTGCAGACAATGTCGGCAATAAACTATTAAGATAGCGTATCAGACAGGTGACAGCTAGACATATTGCACTTTTTCGCATAATTTTTTTTTGATGATACCAACATATACCTAACAATTTTGATGAAATGCTGATCTGCGATGTCAGTGTCACTCACGCGGTAGAAACAATAGCGTCTCGAACCAAACAGTTTGAAACTTTATGTATACACAAATTCTAATTAGTTCAAGTTTACTACCGCTTCCTTGGTACAGGTACTAAGTACTTACTCTTTAATACTTCTCCATTTCTCCAAAATATAAATACCTTATTTTCACAAATTACCTTATCGAACTTATTTCACAGACAAGCGAATGTACTTATTATGCATCACACAATACATATACATATGATTATAAGAATACAATGTCAGACGAAGGTTATTGATATTTCGATGTTACTTTATTTCATAGATAAATTGTCGAGATACGCGGCTGATACGATAAGTGATATTAACATAAAACTCGTGGGCAACCTTGGGGTTGACAACATTAAAAATATTTATTTCACAGTCTGGTTGGTTTTTTCTTATTTGTATTAGAATACCATTCCCGCGGTCCTTTTTTACCACTTTGATTGGAGACAAGAACACTGCCCACCAGACAGAAAGTGGAAATCGTGTCCTATGAACGTGTCCAACACCAGGGGGCGTCACACACGTGCTGCCGACCCTGTATGAACATCGGCAGTCAAGCACACGGCCCACCTGATAGGAAGTGGTTACCGTGTTCATGGACGTGTGCAACACCAGGGGTGTTATACTCGCGCTACTTACCATGAAGAAACTTTGCCCCTCTTAAAGAACCTCATATTGTAGTTGCTTGGGAAAACCGCAGCAGGGAGTTTATTCCACTGCTTGAGTGTGCGTAGAATGAAATTTCTTTCATACCGCACAGTGCGTAACGTCTCAGGTCGCAATGTGTGAGGATGAATTCCCTGCCTTAGGCGAGAAGTGCGATGATAGTATGTAGCTATGGGCATCATGTCAAACAATTCATCTGAGCACAAACCATTGCATAGGCGGTAGAACACACACAACGAGGCATAGTTCCTCCTAAGGCTAAAAGCTTCCACACTACCTACGAGTATGGTTTTCTTTTGTATCGGTAAGGCATCATTGAAATCTATGATAAACAACATAAAAAGACATGACAACACAACATGTTACGAGGCGACGCAAAACTATACCGTGTCGCAAAACGAACTGCGATCTCTAAGATTTGACATTTATTTTTATACAACTTAGGTGGCAGACGGCCCACCTGATGGAAAGTGGTTACCATGACCTATGAACGTGTGTAACACCAGTGGAGTCACATCCGTGCTGCCGACCCTGTAAGAACAGAGATTTTGTGCCGTCAGTGTATTTATTTGGAATAATATTTGATATTTGTATTTATTTATTTATTTGTACCGAGACAATTTTTTTCTAAACGGCTTTATACAGAATACATAGTTCTTTTAGTCATTACTTTAGTTAGTAGTTATTTTTTTCATTTGTCAAAGATATAGGTATTTAGTGTAGCCGCGTGGTTGCTGGCTGAGTAGAATTTGGACCACCCCATCTCTTCCCATGCGGTGTCGTACAAGGCGACTAAAGGATAAGACTGTTTAACATCAGACAGATATATACAGTACAGTGCATGGCTCGAGGCAACAATAGTGCCTGGAAAACGGCAATAGGCTCACCCTCTATTACGTGGAATCGAATACAATGATGGTGAAATGTGGGTGTTAATTCACCTCTGCCTAACCCTATGGGGATAAAGGCGTGTTTATATGTATGTATATTTAGTGTAACAGTGTCTATTTCGAACTAAAACGAGTACCCTACGGTTCGTAGCACGCAACGCCTGATTTGGTTCACGTAACTTCTCTATTGTTCTGGCTTTACATCGTATTTGTTACTGCCTGAACTTTGATAGATTTGTACTGATTTGTATTTTATTTTCTTGTTCAGTTTCAGATTGATTTTCGTTTTGCAAATTAGTAATCAAAGTTGTTCGTACCTAATGGTACCTGCACCAGTGTACATATTACTTTAAGTACAGGGTTGTGTAAATAAAAAAAAATACTTTGGTATTATGTAAAAATCACAGAATATAAGTAAGTTTTTTTTTTTATATATAGGACGCGCCAATTTGACTTCGCCTCGCCTAAGTCTCGCTAAAAAGTTCACCATAATAGACTAGTAGCATTTTCGTTTTTCTTTTTCTTATTTACATAAGTTATTTTTTTACAAAAATCTGAGAAGATACGCAAAATTCTTAGTTCCACAACGAACTGGTAATAAAAATTAGTTAATGCGTTCTTTTGAAATTTTGTGACAATCGCACAAACTCAGTATTTATATCGTGCCAGCTGAACGGAACAACTTTATAATCCAATTTCATTATGATTTATTTACTCTAGATTCTACGTAGGGTGTGTTCTCGTTAGTAACGATGGCGAGATAATCCCAAGACAACTCGACACCATAGCGCTGAATAAATATTGAAAACACAACTTGAGACGAGACGCAGAAATTAAAATAAGTTTTGAATTCATCTATTTAGAAGGAAAGAAAGAAAGAAACACAAAAAAGAAAAAAAAAAGATTTATTAACAACACACACATACATGTGTGTATGTATTTGTGTTGGTAGGTATTACACATAGCACGCCTCTTTGTAATGTCATCTATTTGACGGCTAAAAGAAATTGCACAATTGCTCATGCTCTGATCTTTCACGATACCATTTTTATTCGGTACAGCCAGTCTCGTTTAGTATAATAGTCGTTACAAGGACCATGAAAATAAAAATAGCCAGGGTTACTTGGAATACCTAACGTAAGGATCCTACCGATGCCACATTGCAATACAATCATATTATCTATTCAGGCAAAAGAAAACATTTTATTTATGTTCAGTCGTGTAGCTTTCTAATGCTGTTACGTGTCGCCCCGCTCGTCGCTCCGCTACTGTCGAGGTTATCGTCTTAAAGAAGGAAATCATTTTGTCTTGGTCGCTTTTTCGCTAAATTTGAGTTATGATAAATTTAGTTTATGGCAATTCTGGTTGTACTTCATAGCCATTTTAAAACTTCCGAAAAGAAAATTATAAATACTTGTTTATTTTCTACTGGACGATGTAATTATTGTATTATTTTGGTTTCATGCTATTTCTTCATATTTACTACTACTAGAGACCCGCCCAGGTTTAGTGCGAGTGTCATTGTATTTGCTGTCAAGTGAGTAAATATACAAAAATCCTAATAGTTATACCAACCCTATCTGAGTAAAAGAAAATCGCATCAACATCCCTGTGTGGTTTCGAAGTAGTTAACCAGGAAACAAACAGACGCGTAAAATTAGCTTTATTTTATTGTATGCAATGACTCATAGCTTATCAAGGTATGTGATGAAAACAAATACAATCTTCTGATCCCAGTAAAAAAATAGTATAAGTATTATGTACCATGTATAAATTTACAAAAAAAAAGGTTTCTAAGTATGTTTATCCGCATTATAGATTCCATAACACAAGCTAGTTAAGCTATGCTTACTATGGACGTTGTGTGGAATGTTGTAGAATATATATTTATATTTATTTATTTATAGATTTTATATGGCCATGTGGAATCTGTACCAAATCATTGTGGAATGAGAAAATTCATAATATTTTCGCAGACAGCTGACAGCGAATGTAGCGATAGTAATCACAAGCCATAAGTTTACAAAACAAATCACGTTTAAAATCAACAAATCAAAATCGCATTATGTTTACTGTCAAACATATCATCAACTTTTGACAAAAAAAAGACGGGAAATTATGCCTACACATTTATTAATAGTTGCACATCACTAACTAGAACGCTCGTATATATGTATGTAGCTTCATCTCTTCCCTCATAGTTCCTCAACTACTAATTACATACATACGTATAATCACCCACATTTCACATCATTCAATTTTAACAAAAACTAACGTAAAATGGTCAATGTGCAGTAATACAGACGTAATACATGTATTATATAAATTGTTGTAATATAAAAAAAGCAGAATAATTGTCTTAGTAAACAAGCAAAAGCAGGCAGCCTCTCCTTTAAAGTTGTCATTTTACATTTTGGCCGACGGCCGGGGTGCGAGGGATATGCCTGTCAACCTCACCTTCGGCAACCGAAAACGTTCCAACACCGGCTCCGGCGGGGGGATTCGTGGGGATTTATCGCACTTAAAAAAAAGAACCCATCTGAATAGGCGTCCATGGGTTATAGGATCTATATAAAATGATGTAAGTACCAACATGTAACATTATTGCGAAGTTTCACTGCTATGCGGCTGCGCGTGGACGAGTGTCTTGCGCCCGCGCACCTTGTCTAAACATTACTGTCCATTGACGGCGGTGGAGATCTAGGGCTGTCGATATATTTTATTAACCGACTTAAAAAAGGAAGATGTTCCCATTTCGATTAGTATGTTCAATTTGTGGAGTAATAAAAACATTGATTATCAAAGTCAAAATCTTCTACTCTGTATAATAAGTACATTCATTGGAAAAAATATTTTATTGTAAGAAATTCAGATAAATACTGATAGCGCGTTATCAAAGGCTCCTACTTAAGCTGGACAATATCAACGTCATTAGTAAAATATCACGTGTATTGATAAGATATCCATTTAATGATTATTATGACTGGAAACCTAATGGAATGTATGAATATTAGCTTTACAGCAAGGATTTTCCTGCGTATTTAAACTATCATGGTTATTCACATCAGAGCAGAGGTTGACAGGCATATCCCTCGCACCCCAGCTGACCCATCCACCCAGTCAGTAGTAATAAATTATTTGATAGTTAAAATTATGTCGTCATACGCTTTTATTTCATGCAATTTTCCGTAGAACTAACCGTTTTAAAAGTAACTAATTTGACTACAGTCAAGGAGCGAAAATTCGCCTGTTTTCGAATTTCAATTAACAATACAATATTTAAATTTAGAAGATAACACTCGGTACAAATTTGAAAATAGAAGCAGATAATTTAACGAATTTATTCCAGTCCACATTTCCACCCAATAACGCGTGAGATCGCGAATAACGAGGCGCGCGTAAAAAAGACTACTTATGTTTCTTTTGTACAAATATTAAATTGGCCAAGTGAAATTTGTATTTGTATAGCTTTGCCCCTCGTTACGAAGAATTCTGTAGTTGTAATTATATAAATCTTTTTTGGTAATGCTATAAAATGTGTTACGTAATAGGGTCAACTACCCTATTGTCAAGAGTGTCAAGTCAAATTAGTTACTTTTTATTAAACTTTTAAATGGTAAGCTGAATGGAAACTTGAATGAAATAGCAAGGTATGACGTCACAATGTCGTTATGTCAAATAATGTACTATTTGCGGATGATGATAGAGTTGATGATGGTAAAATCAATAAAATAAGAACGTTCACCCTATCACTTCCCCATGTCGTCGTCACGAAAGCCGAGATAAGCCACATCAAGTAGAGTGCGTAAAAGAGTGGATTCCAGGCTTTCACGTGTAAACTATATGATGGTCATATCGATAATTATAAGGTCATAATTTTTTATATTTTTTTATAGCACTTAGGTGGCAGACAAGCGCACGGCCCACCTGATGGAAAGTGGTTACCGTGGTCTATGGACGTGTGTAACACCAGAGAAGCCACACTGTAAGCACAGAGTTTCTGTGCCGTCAGTGTAGAGGACAAAGCAGGACAAGCCTTTAGTCATCCCAGTGACAGCACAAATTCTCCAGTGAGCTCTGACTACCCTACTCACCGCTGGGAACACAACACGAAGTTATTATAACCGCGGTATTCTATAGGGCGGAGGTACTTCCCCAGTCGAACTGCTCAATTGGGCGGAAATACCGTCGTGTCCTACCTCCTCAAAAAAATCTCAATAAGTCAATCTAAATAAGTGCCAATTGACATGAATATCATTTCGCGCTTATGTCATTTATGATGATTTTTCTTTGAATATTCGATGTCGTTGCACCCTTTTGCCGCTTAATTTCATTTTTTGTATAGAAAATATTAACCGAAGCGCCATCCCTATAGATAATAGAGTGTTTCATTAGTTCATTGCCCAATTTCACTACCATCTAATTTTAGAGCAAACCAGAATACGTAACGTTAACATTACACGGAAAAACCTGGTTTAACAGCTGATTTAGTGCACGTAATTTTGGTGATTTAAACATCTTTCGTGTATCTTCACCAATGGATGATTCGCTGTTCTGGTTTTCAGACATAGACCAGAACCCCATATATCATACATACTTTATAATACGCTCACATAATTCGGGTTAGTCACGATACCCCCTAAAAATGTTTGTTTTTAAAATAACATAACATAAACTCACGCCCCCGAAGGGGTAGACAGAGGTGCTAGCACCCACATTTCGCCAGTTTATGTTTAGGTCCCAATGTAATAGGTGGCGAGCCTATTGCCATTAAACGGGCACTTATAAACCTGCGATAAATACACACATAACTTCGAAAAGCATCGAAAAGTCATTGGTTTATTAATATATTTATATATAAAGATAGCGTTTTATTTTTTTCAAGAAGGACATTAGAATGTATGGAACCAGAGATGTGATGCCCCTGGTGTTGCACACGTCCATAGAATACGGTAACCACTTTCCATTTAGCTTAGCTTTACGGCTTTACAAGACTTTACGAGAGTGCTAGTAATTTCTAATAGGTACTAGAACTTAGAAAAAAGTTTCTGTTCTAATTCTAAAACAAGAAAATAATAGAATAGTTATTTTTTCTTTAAGTTCTTTCCACAGATCATAGAGCAATTTAATTTCTTTGATGAAAAAAAAAAGTGAGCGAATAGGATACAGTGATACATTATTCTCTTTCTGAGGGATTTCTGCAACATGATATACCTACAAGAGCATCATGTAACACACTCAAATGATATAATTACATACCGACTTTTTTATACAACTTAGATGGCAGACAAGCACACGGCTCACCTAATGGATAGTGGTTACCGTGACCTACGAACGTGTGTAAAACCAGAGGAGTCATACCCGTGCTGACGACCTTGTAAGAACATAATTTGTTTAAATGTTAAATGCTCGGCATCTGTGGAAAATAATTATTAAGTCACATGATCATGATACGGTCTGACTGTCGAAAGACGCTAAAGCATTAAACATTAATCTATGCTTACTAAAACATCTTACAATTTACATTACGATGCCTACTTAGTTATTATCGAGTTGTTTATGTACCAAGTACCTAAGTATATAAGCTGCTATATCGACAATATTATATTGAGGTAGTTAAAGAAAACATGGATTAATGACACGCAATTTAAGATGGATAATGTAGGCACGTGCGCCAGAAAAACAGTCAGTAAATTGCAAGTAGGCCGAAATATGTTAGTTGGGCCTCGCCCACGCGCCCAACATACCTTGATCCGAGAAAGCGTATTGACCTACCCATATCATGCCCTTACAACTAAGTGACGCGTGAGGGGGGGAGCGGCAAAGCAGCTCTTATGTCCCTGGTTATCTTAGCACACGTTCCGCAGATGAGTCTCGACGGAAACCCCGCCGTTCTCTCATTACGAACATTGTTTTGGAGCCAGTGTTTTGAACGCTCGCGACGCCATTTTGACGCGATCGTAAGATAGTATTTTACGGCCTATCTCTACGATATAGCAGTCTAAATAAATTGCCTTAACAAATAAACAATACAGATAAATGTAGATTGAATGACGACTACGCTGATAACTCATTACTTTATCAACATTCATAAATATTTTGCGTACATTGACTGCCATAGACTGATAAAAAGTTAACTCTAAAACAAATATTTTGGTGATAGTTTCCTTTGTCAAATACGCGCCAAATACTGCGGGCGTTTTCTTATCTATGCCCTTCTTTTATCTGTGCACAAGTAAGTCAACGTTTACGCATTACTTGGTCGTACTCGGGCCGGTCGTGCGTCAGGGCAGGGCGAGGTTGGCGTCTGGGGGTCGTCTGCGGCCTGGCCGCGACCTATATCCGCACCTCACACCCGCCAGAGGGCGGACCTCCCAGCGATGACGAGCATCGTCTGCCCTCAACCCCCCGCACCTCCTCATACCTGCATTATGTAAGACGAATGTGTTGAACTGATAGCGCTGAAGTTATACTTAGAGCCTGTGAAAACCTCAGCTTCAAAATGTAAGATTACAATGTGCTGTACGTTTACAAACTTTCTCTATTTGCACTGTTGGCAACAGCGAGATTACGTTGAAGACATCTCTGTCTACTGTTTACTTTCTTTGCTACCCATACATACCTATAAATATGCCTGTAAATCCCCGAAAAAGAGAAAAAAAGTAAAAATTACAGCAATAGTCTCACCTCTTATTACGTGAGACAGAATGTCATCGTTGGCGAAATATGAGTAGGTGTCACTTTCATGATATAAAGGCGGGAAAATGTCAACCCTGTGTCTATTGACATCTATTGTCATAGTATTAAAATAGAACATGAATAGGATCATAATTTCTATTGTAGTACGTTATGACGTAGGAAGGTGCTTGTAAGAAGCGAATATACTACTTACCTCTCACCGAGGACTAATAGGTTAACTCAACTCTACAACAAAAGGAGGAACGTCCGCATATTCTTTATTATACAGATTATAGATACATATATTATTTAAATAGGCACATAAATGGAACACAAAAAAGTTGTAGTTAATTCTTAAGAACCTTAACTGCATATATATTTAGTGGTACTGCCATTGTTCGGAACTATTAGCGACTGGAAAACCGTATTTCCATTACCTATTTTCTTGTTCTAGTTCTTCTAGTTATATATTTAGTCTATAATGTACAAATAAATGATATTTTATGCAATAACTATAGTACTAAAATGTAATGCACAAAGGCGAACGAGCTTATTGCTAAATTGAGTTCTGTTCCAACAAACCCGGGAGTGCACAGAGTTTTTCTTCACGAACCTGAGACCCAATTCTCAAAATATAAATTTGTTTAAAATTCAGTCACGATTTAATCTCACAAATGTCAACGACATCAATGAAAATTGTGTTACGAGAATACCATTGGCATGAAAGTAAATAATGAACTGAGAAGGGAGTGACTGGCCAAGAAGCCTAAGCAGTAAGAGTATACTCACTCTCCAATTCTACCTCCTATTATAGTTTCTGTAAAGCGATATTTTCCGTCATCCTGCTCTAAAATGGTGTGAGGCTGAAAGAACAATTCGGGTATCAGATTATAATTAATTCGATAATGTAACCAACAGAAAATATTCATTTCATATTTAGGGACTACATAAAATACATATCTAAGTTTGTTTGGGGACAGAGAAAGAATACAAGTATCACCACCCCATCTCGAAGGGTGTCGTAAGAGGCGACTAACGGAAAAATACGTAGATATCACTGCGAGAGAAGGAAATCTGGAAACAAAACCATCTGTCTAGAGTGGAAACAGTAGGCCAAAGGCTGGCCTATGTCCGGCAGCGGACTGTGCTAGGCAAATTTATTGAAGTATATTAAATATTAAACAAGTTAAAAGGGGGATTTTTGTTCATTTTTACCCCATTTTAGTGTATAGAATGAGTCTTTGTTTGAGTTATAGATCTAAAATAATGAAATTGAAAATTTTCACGAAAAGTTGGCGTAAAATAATCTTTTTGTGTGAATTAAAGAGAGATCAAATCTCATGTTTTCTTTACACATAGTTTTGCAATCTACCACATTAAATGAGTATATTTAAGCTATGTTGTACTTTGGTGTCACACCACAGATATCCGCGTGTCAAACAGTGACATCTTGCCGTGATCGCATTTACTTAGAGATAACACTAATGCGGCCATCTTAAAAATAGACAATGCAGGACATTATAGTTATAACTCTTGACATTAAAGTTTTATTTAATATTTTTGGTAAAGCCACAAGACGGGAAGTATGTAAGTCTAGTATATTACTAAATTTGATTTTATTAATGAAAACTTACAAATATAATTTTTAAAGGAAACCTTTACTTCCAAAGTTAAGAACTTTCTATTTAAATTTTCTACCCCTGACGGGTAAAATATAGAACATTTATTTCCGAACAGATTTATTTACTTAGGTACAATGCTCCTCTATCTTATATGCTCAGTATGCAATTACACGTGCCAACTTCATCATTCATTTAAAATTTGGATGAACTTATTTTTTTTATTCAAATCAAATCATTTATTTGCATAATACAGGTATTGGGATGGTACGGTTATATGTACATAGGTGCGCTGTACTATAACCTCTTAGTACAAGGTGTGCAAATATTTACATGCAATATGACAATTTTGGCATTCTTATTGATAAGAGAGAGTAATAATTAAGTAATAATAATGAGAATTAATAATATAAAATTTATTCACGTCAATATTAACAATGTCAAAATAATAAGGTTAAAAATGAATAATGTCAAAACAATCAATAATGCCAAAACAATCAATAATGTCAAAATTAACAATGTCAACTAGATAAATTAAGAAGGATAATCACATTTTAATGTCACGAGTACCTACGAATCAATGGAAAGTAAAAAGAAGTAATTAAATACCTAATAGCAATTAAATATTTTGAACTAACAGATTATAATTTATCTTGGAGGAAGCTCTACTTTATTACTTTTATTTACTTACAACAAACATCCACTTTATATACAGTGCAACAATTTATAAAAATGATCAATATTAACTAAGCAATATTGTGACCCAGTACTGGCACTACGCTATCCACAGATTAATATACTAATAATTAAACAGTTATTTAAAAAAATGTAACAATGAAATAGTTATCAACTTATCACTAATAAAGTGCGGGATATTTGACGTATCACACAATTTTACCAACTACCAATACGGGACTGTCCTGCCGAATGCGGGACGGCTGGCCGCCTTATATAAGACAAGCATTGACGTCACAATGCTGACCCTTTTGACTTTAGCATAATTATTTATACTTCATGCTCTAGCCTCGAGGATAACATCTCAGGAAATATTGAATACACATGACAACAGTGTAGTTCACTTGCAAGTCAAATGAGTTTTATTTATCTACCGTCAAAGTATGTTCAATAGGCGTGACGTCATCGGACTGTAGGTAATACGAGGGGGATATTTCGACCCGATGTAGTACCAATAGGCAGACTTGAAATTTATACAGATAAACGTCATCATTTTTTTATACCACTTAGGTGGCAGACAAGCGCACGGCTCACCTGATGGAAAGTGGTTACCGTGACCTATGGACGTGTGTAACACCAGAGAAGCCACACTCGCGCTGCCGACCCTGTAAGCACAGAGTTTCTGTGCCGTCGTTATTAGTTTTTAAAGTTATCGGAATATTTACCGTGTTGTATTGTTCTGAATTTCCGACTCCAGTTCCACTGTGATCATGGTGCTTGCAACAGCGCTGAAATATTGGATACTTAGAACGATACAACATGGTAAATATCCCGATAACTTTAATACTAATGTGAGTGACCATGATAGTTTAAATACCTATGACATAATTTATTGATTCATTCAAAATCATTTTGAATAAAAAGATATTGATAATATAAACTTTACATAATACTTGATGCTTTTTTATTTTCAATGTGCGCAAAATCCCCACGGATACCCGCACCGGCCCCGGTGGGGGAGGTTATTTCGAACTTGAAATGACTAAAACGCACGCCGACTGTGTGGGCTGCAGATTACCGGAGGTGAGATTATCTAAGACATATACCTCGCACACCTGCCGGCCCAGGACCGTCTCTTATGAGACGGCACTCTTCAGGTGTGAGGACGACGGAGAACGAAATTGTAGCACTTTAATACACAAACCATTAATCTAGGAATTGAACTGAAATATTTACTTACTTCTTCGGCTTCATACCAAAAATGTTAGTTATCATTTAGTTAGAAACACCACCTATAATACCAGTTTTTAGCATTTTAAGTATGGTTTTTTTCAACTATTCAGATGATAGAGGCACAAAGCATAGGTTTACCTTATGCTCATTGTACCTCGTGACCTGAGAACACTTGTTTATTACCCAACAATATTCTCCACGGGAAATATAGGCAAAGATAAATAAAAGAAAGTAACTTAAAAGTTAACATTAGGTAGGAAGAATCCTGAATATCCAAATACTCTCAACAATATCTCTGTAAGTCATGTTTACTTAATTCGCGGCTGAACAATTAGCAACCGCGGCGCGTGTAACATCTCAATAAGGAAGCCAGTCCTAAGAATACTTCTATCAGCCTTGGCACATGCAAACTTACTTAGTATCTATAGCGATATTTTGTATATTATAGACTACAAGCGCCTCAGAAGTAAGTATTATATATGTAGTTGTGGATAAAATAAATCTTAAACCTTCGAGAATTACATATTTAAACATTTCTACCACGAATTATACTACTGGTATATATATTTCTTTTGTTTTGTACCACTTAGGTGGCAGACAAGCGCACGGCCTACCTGATGGGAAGTGGTTATCGTGGCCTATGGACGTATTTACCACCAGAGGCGTTACACTCGCGCTGTCGGTCGACAGCGCGAGTGTAACGTAGAGATGTTTAAATATAAGGGTTCAACCACGGCTTTCCTCCGGGACCCGTCGCCATTGAGATTAGACATAATGAATAACACTGTTTATGTGGGTTTCCTGTGAAATACATCCACGGTGATTTATAATTAGGTGATTTGATTAAATGCTTCCGAATAGGTTTTTTTTAAAAAAAGTACCTTTTGCTAGAATAAAAAGCATCTTATGTTAGGATAATGCCCCGATCTATGCAATGAAGGTTAGAACTAAGTCTTCTTCAAAATTCAATGACTAATGAAAGAATATAGTTAATAACATGCCTTATTTCTTTGAATTCCAGGTGATAGAACCAGTCGTGTGCAAGACTGAGCCTCCTGAATCACCTCCGAAGAAAATTCGAAATGAGGACTACACAACTTACGCGCTGGTCATCGACCCCTACGCAGCCATAAACTACAGAGCGCTGTCGGCCTTCAGACCCTGGGACAAACGAGAGCCAGTATTGCAGCACCCGGAACGGGTCGTGCGCGTCGCCGACTGCACCAGCTACGAGCGTGACTATCAGCCAAACGTATCGCTAAAACCTCTCACGCCTCCCGTTGACGATGTTACCTCATCAACATCCCCGCCACCGCACAGCGACTCAGAGCTCGCGGCAAGGCTGCTAGACGCCGAAGCCAGGCTTACAGAACGCGCAAGACTCCTAGACGAGCGCGAAGCAGAACTCATTCGCCGCGAAGCCCGACTTGATCAGCGGGAGGCAGAAATTGGCCGGCGGGAACGGGCGATCGCTGTTGACGAACCGCCCTTGCCGAATCCCTCGCCGTCTAAGGAGGAGCCGGAACCGCCGCCATGTTGACCAACCCGCGTCATCACCAGGTTGCGCTAACAGTGACTCGCGATGAACGCTCAGTGACATTGCGTCTCTACAGTACAAAATTATGAGGTGCTGACAAATCACAGCACTGTGTAAATATTTTTTTCTCTACTTGGATATTGTTGATCTTTGAAACTGAGTCTGTTGAGACCTCTTTCTATTTATACTGTTTTGAATAATTTTAACGGGCGACAAAGTTGTTGGTGTTGCCATGAGTATGCAGTTTCGATGAAAGTATCAATTTTTACCACAGATTATATAGGAGCATGATGCAGATAAAAATAGTTGTACATAATCATATCAAGTACAGTTTTATGAAATTAGTTTTTTTTTACAATATACAGTTTTTCTTGTAGTATCTTCAACGTGTGCCATTCTGAGGGTACGTCTGATACCTTTTCATATAACCTCAATTCTGTGCTTTCAATACCTTATTAACAAAATACTCACATTATATACTTAATATAGTAAAATAGTTATTATACTACAACCATAAGCATAATTTATACAGGGTTATTTTTAAGATTTTTTGCAATAGCTGTGTACATTATACAATTAAGCAATAATTGCGTTTTAAGTTAAAATCTTGTTTAATAAGTACTCTTAATAGACACGTATATACAATCCTGGGTTTCCTGGATCGGTGTTACACTACAAATAATGACGAAAATTCAATATATTCAAAACAATCTAGTATTTCACTGTCTGTATATAGTGTAATACCGACCTATCTCGTAAAACAGTTTATTTAACGAAATTGGTTAAAAACAAATAACTCTGTATAAAACCTCAGCCATACCAAATAGTAATACTTAATTAATTAAAACAAAACTCATACATGCATCATACCTCATATATGTTACTTGTATGAAAAACATGTGGATACATATATCATACATTTATCTTTATACAATACAGACACAAGCCAATGGCAGTGGAAGAGAGGCATATTTGTCATGTTAATTGTAAAATATTTATGCTATGTCAGGTCTACAAGCATTCTTAATTTCTGTTACTGTCCTACTAGTTAACACTGTGAATTAATATACATTGAAAAAGCTTTGATAAATATAAAATAAGTTATTCTTGTGTTGTATTATTCAAGTTATTTAAAAAAGTAATTAGTGGGACAAGTGAAAATTATATCTCGTAAGTTAATTACTACGAGATTACGTTATATTAGTCCAGGCCAACAAAATTATCTTTAAATGGGTGTATCCCACAGTCTACCTCATTGTAAATAAAAAATTGTTGGACTAAATTAAGAAAAACTATATAAGACACTGATTTTCATTTAGATTCTACAAATTGTTTTAATCGAGCAATAATTTATAAAATGGCGAATAATCACTGCCTGATCTTTATCGATTTATTAGGTTTTATAATAATAATAAAAAAACAATTGGTTGTAAAAAACGTTGTCTCTAATCTTTGAAAAATTAAAAAATAAGTCTTGTAGTTTTATAATCAACATAGAGTCACATAATGTTGATAAGATATTTCTGGGGACGAATTAAGTAGATTCGTACGATACTACAATTCAACCATAATATTAATGTCAAAATGTCATCACAAAATATAGTTTTTAATATTGTCTTTCAAGTCTTTATAGCATTTTAATTTATTTCAAGTTATGTGATTTTACGTCGAAAAAAAGCATTGCGTTGAACACTGGCTGACGCGTTCTAAATTTGTAAAATTTGTTATGGCCAAAAGCCTAAAAAATAGATTTGATATAATCATGTTTAAATATAATTTATAAAAAAAACTTTGAGCCACGAGTTTTTAGCGTTTGCAAGTAACGGTGCATTTTGATTTAGTGCATATTTTTTTTGTGACTGAGCAATTATTATTTATGTATTAAATTAAAAGTGTTTATGGACACTAATGTGAATGATTTATATACATTCAAGCATATGATATATGATTTAGGAGTGAACTTTGAGCCTTGAGCAACTCTTTTTACTGGTACGAATATTTTGATGTATTGATTACATACTATGATAATATATATCTACAGAGAAATTGTTGCTTCTACATTGAATTTTGTAAATAGGTACTTATTAAAAAATAACTGGTATAAAACTCATTTTGTATATCAGTGGCACATATAACTATAATTTTATGAGACTTGTGTGCGTAGATAACCTCAATCGCCCTGTTGCAAGCCGCTGCTGGACAGAGGCCTCTCCAAACTTGTTTACTTGATAAAACAATAATCTCGCATTATTACAAGCATGTTCAGATATTAAACATCAATTATTATCAGCCTATCGTGGACTTTGGAATTCGTCCAATTCAAACAAATAAATCAATTTGATTGACTTCAAACGCCACGTGTAAAGAATATTTGTGCTTAAAAAAAACGAAAAAAAATTTTTTTTGCTTTTTGTAAGCATGAATTTATTTCAAATCAAAATTAGTTAAATGTATATAAAATAAAAATCCTAAAGTCCTAAATAAGTTACATTATTATTGTGATGTCTGTTTTATCGGTGTATGTATATTTTGTGATAATGATTACATGTATAATTGTATATTCGTACCAGATCTGAGGCAACTATATTTTCTCAGTAATTCCCATTTACATTTTTAATGTAAACTAGCGAACTGGAAAAAAATACATTGAAAATAATATATTGTAATATCATTATATTATTATATGTAGTATGCTTGATTACTTTACGAATTAATTTCAATTTTTTGGTCATTCATGAATGTAAAACGTTATTTTTAATATACTATAATTTCCAAACAAGCAAAATCAATATTTTTTTTTACAAATCATATAAACAAAAATCATAAAAATCAAAGAAATCATAGTAAACTGATTCTACTGTTACGTGAGCAGATTATTTATGTTATATTATTTTCGGCCCAGCAATTTTTTTAAAGAAATATGGTATAATTTTTGTTTTTTTTGGAAAATTAAGTCTGTTGTATATTAAAAATGATGTTTTATTAAAAATATAAATGGCTTCACTGAATTTGTCACTTCGATTTTCCAGTACGCTAACTGAACTTGCCGAGGTCGATTTCTGACGCGAGAAGTGTGAAATATGATTTCACTAAGTGACTTTGGCGAAGCTCAAATTGTAGAAAAAAAAATCGAAACGATTTTCCTTTTAATGATATTTTTCCTTTAACGAGTGCTATGTTTTATATAGTTAGTTGTTATAGAATAAGATTTCAGTTTTAGAATAGGTTATCTCTAGTCAGAGACACTTTGAAAAATATATTACCATTTACTTATATTATTATATATTATTATTATTATTCAATGTAGGTACCGTAAGCGAGTGTGTAATAAAAATAATTTATTGTTTTAAACATTAAATAGTGTACATTAGAAATGGACTGCATGTCATTATATTGTATAATAAGGTACCTCATATATATATAATACATATATAATTATATATTAGTGAAACTTTTCTGTCAGTACTAATTGTTGGATAATTTTGGTGCTACTATGTTTTGGCTTGGCTAACTTAGTAATTAAATGTATATATTTTAGTATTTATTGGCAAATATTTTGTTTTTACTAATATTATTGTTTTATTTAAATTTATTATTACTTTTTATTTGACGTTTTAGAATTAAAAAAAAAAATATTTAGGTTTGGCAAAATTTCAAAAAAAATAAGAATTTGATAAAAAATTGTACCGTGGCTAAGCCATTTTAAACCTTAAATAACGCTTTAATTATATTAGAATAGGTATTCTATTGTATCGATGGAAAAGTTTCAATTTATACTCTCACTGCCTTAATTGCAAAATTATTATATTATTGTGGATGGTGCTAAAGAAGTTACATGCTAAATATCCTATTATCTAAAGACACACTCAGTAGGTTGTATGCTTTTTTTTATTACGAAAGAGTTCTTTTTTTAAATATCTCTTATATTTAAAGGCAGTGAGAGCAAAGGACGTGTAAATATTTGTTTTTAATATACGGTACGAAGCTATGTATGGTTGCCAGGCAGTAGTAAACTTTAAATTTAAATTTGACGCTGTGAACTAACTCCCTTATTCATAAAAACTTACCTACTTCAGCTGTTGACACTATTGACAGTTTGACACATGTCACTGTCACTTAAATATTTGACACATGTCACTGTCACTTGAAAGAAAAAGAGAGTATGACTAATATTATCATTAAATTATTGCTAATAAGAGTTTATGAATAAGGTTTTGGCAGCTCTAGTTTAACGGCAGAGGAATGATACAAAGTTTCTCGCGCAATTGGTGATTCGCCAGGGTATCGACGTACTCTGTGATCTCATGTATGATTGTTATACATCAGTTTTAAATACGTTATTGTGGAAGTCGCAAAATCTAAGTTTCAGTTATATAACTTACGATCAAACGAGGTGAATATGAAATTCGGTTGAGTGAATAGTAAACGAAGAGTGAATTGTGTGCAAAAAATATTCTTATTTTTCAATCTCGTTTACGGTTGTAATGTATCAATTTATATAATCACCTCGTTTGGTCGCTACGTAATTGTCTTAATAGTATTTTTTCATGCACCAGATGGCGTTGAATGCTTGCTTACTTTACTGTCAATATTTCCAAAAATATTTTACTGTTTAAAATGTATAAACATATTGTATTGCCATTCCAATTTGAAAAGAATATGCGGGTATAATTACGATGGCTAAAATATGAGCAAACCTTAGATTCTCGAACATTTTTTTCACCTCCGCGTAATATACGATAAACTATACGCTCATTGGTTGTAGATCGTCGATGATTAAGAGGCAACCAATGAGCGTTCAGTATTTTTGATGTCTCAAATTGACACGAGTTTGACAAAAGTATGAGAATCTCGATATCTCGAAAGTTTACTTTCATAAATATATTTTTCCATCATCGAATGATGTTTTGTTTTGTGCCAATAACTTAAATACGCACGGCGGTATTCTTATAGGAATGGCAATATGATATTTAAATGTAAAAAGTAACATAAATCTCGGGTTTGTTTCGATTCTCCGTATAAGGCTATGATTACCTATAAATACACAATAATTACCTTTGGTAAATATTGATTAACTTGTTTGTCAGTTACATTCGCGATGAACAAAAAAAACATGGCGCCATTGCTTTTTATACTTTTCCATAATTAAAAAATATTGATAAAGAACAGTTATTTAACCGACTCAAGCATCAAACTATCTAAATATGAGATTTTAGACTCATATTTATCATTTATGAATTACAGACAATTTATCTTCACTTTACCTGTTTTTAGTTTTGTATATTTCGAAACCATTACTGGCGGCAAAAACTTACTACTAGAGAAGCTTCACACTTTGGATGTAGAAAGATGAGTATGGAAGGGAAATGAAAATTAATTTCAAAGACGAAATTAATAGAACACGTAAAAAGCTAAAAGCTAAGTAAAACAAATTACAGTGTTATGAATTTTAAAACGCATTATCTCTCACTTTTTTTACCAATTATGGAAAAAATTAAATACGTTCTGAAAATGAATTGTCGCGCCTTTGCAGATGACAGTTTTTTTTTGTTTGGTGTGCAGAAATTTTTCTCTTTAGCCAGTGACAAAGATGTACACTTGTACAGCCTCTAATTTTACCTAAATTATTCATAATTTTACAGGAAAACACAAGATACATTGTTTGTAACAAACTACATATTTATAATTATTTGCGACTATATTGTGTAAGGCGACATGTCTTAAACGAACGGCCTGATTATGAATTGTGTGTGTTTATATCAGAAATATTGTGTGTGGCAACCCCTAATCCAACGAAACATTCCTTGTATGTTTTTTGGATTATGCATAAACATTTTTTTTTCTCAATTTTGAACAGTGAAACATCATTGTATATTGTAAAGTACCTGATAGATTAGAAATATAAGATTATTAATAAATAAATAAAATGTTCTGTTATGCACACACATGTTCGTAACATGTGGTTTCGTAAGTGTGTTTTTAATTGAAAATAAAAAAGCTTATAAGTACCTACCTTGTGGAGCAATAAAATGAAATGATTTCCAACAGAGGTGTATCATTTCGTTTTTTTTTTATACAACTTATGTGGCAGACAAGCACACGGCCCACCTGATGGAAGGTGGTTACCGTGACCTATGAACGTGTGTGACAACAGTGGAGTCACATCCGTGCTGCCGACCCTGTAAGAACAGAATATGCCCTCAAATCAGGACAAGCCTTTGGTCTTCCCACTGACAGCACAGTCCAGTGAGCTCTGGCTACCCGTTTGCTTTGAACCTGTGTTGATGATCTATAAATTCATTGGGTGCGGAAGGCAGAGGATCGGATAAAATGGCGCACATTGAGAGAGGCCTATCTCCAGCTGTGGACAGTGGTGGGCTAATTGATTGAACAAATTATATGACGATCCTATTATAGAGGAGTAAGAGAAAGACTATCGAACGGGCCCTGAGCTTGGAAATGCGAATATATTTATTTATTTTTGTAAATGAATACATAGAAACCTATATACCTACATGCTTAAAAATATTTGCACCGAGTGGGAAATGAACCTGTGACCTAGTAACTAGTCAAACTCTAGCATCGTGTCATATAGGTCATCAGTTCATTTATTTATGGGTCAGTCGGGTGGATGGGAATAGGCCTGGCCTGACATTGAGTCTGTCAAGTCTGACTGAGAATAAAAATGAGCATTAATAATGAAGCATTAGCTACAGATAAGGGAGTACATGATGACAGAAATCCTAACTGTATGCCACTCAAAAAACTATTTTTTTTACTTAACCGCCAAGTAAAGGTTATTTAAGTTATTTTATTACAAAATGTAAACCTATTTAAACTGAAAGTTTTCCTCAGCGCCACCTATTGGGTAATACTGGCGAATATTATGTGTGATGGAAAAGCCACCTATCTAATACAACTAGAACTACTACTACAGTACCTGGTGATTAACGCCATCTATTCACCAGCAAACAAAACTATAAACCTTTATAATTTTGTTTGCTGGTGAATAGATGGCGCTAATCGCTACAGAAGCGCAATAGACTTAACAGTATAAACACTAAACTTCATAATAGCTATTAGCCAAGCACTAAAGTACTAAGAAACAAAGCCTTGTTTAACATCACGTTTGCAGAATGCGTGATTTCAACTCGATTTAAAATAAAACAAAACCAAGTTCTTCGTGAGGTTATAAAACTGTCAGAATCGCTCTGTTTATGTCATAGCAAAACATATATATATGTCATACTACTAACACTGAAAAAATGCCATAGACTATTGATATACGATTAAATTCCATAATTAAAAGAAAATAAGTTTTTTACATATTACATTTTTTATACCACTTTGGTTGCAAACAAGCACACCTGATGGAAAGTGGTTACACTGGCCTATGGACATGTGCAACACCAGGGGCGTTACACTCGCGCTACCGACCCTGAAGAAACCTTCTAATGCTCCTTTTGAAGAACCCCATATTGTAGGCGCATTGGAAAACTGCAGCAGGGAGTTCATTCCACAGCTTGACTGTGCTTGGGATAAAGTTTCTTTCATACCGCACAATGAGTACCATCTCAGGTTGCAATGTGTGGGGATGAATTCCCTGCCTACGGCGAGCGGTGCGTCGATAGAAAATTGCTGTGGGCATCATGTCAAACAATTGATCTGAGCACAAACCGTTGTATAGGCGGTAGAATACACACAGTGAAGCAAAGTCATTCCTAAGGCGGAGAGGTTCCCCATCATCTGCCAGTATGTGATTGTCAATGCCCGTCTTTGCACTGAGTCGAAGGGGTCAAGCTGCTATGCAGGCGCTCCAGCTAAAAGGTGATAGCAGTACTTACTCCGTGTGGGGCCGGGCTCTTTCATCAACGTGTCAGTAAAGTCTAAAATTAAGTCATTTTTGGCAGTGTTTGTGGCATGATAGTGGCTTTGATATGACATAACATTAGCAGAATAGAGGCCCCTAGTGAAATAGATTTTTTTAATCGAACGAATGCAAAGGATTCTACTTCTACCTCTTTCCATACTTATCTGTCATGAATAACAGATGATCTTATCATCATTATTAGTAGGTACCTACTTATGTCCCGGTGGGAGCCTAGGCTTGCACCTCGAACCTCGGGGTTGACGTAGGTAGGTACTTCTTTTTTATTTGACTTAAAGCTACTTACAACTGCGCGGTCAGGTAGGTACGACTCCCTCCCAACCTGTGTACTGGCTTGCAGGTGACGGAGCTCCTTTTTTATGTTATTTGTTTATTATGTTACCATATTGGTAACTCAACCATACATACAAACTTATCCTCACGACGTTAACCACGTTGCTCCAAGGTAGGCAGAGACAAATCTTCCATTTGCTTCTGTCATACATACCGAACTAGGAGGTAGGACTCGTCGGTATTTCCGTTCAGGAGGTAGCACACGGCGGTATTTCCTCCCAATTGAGCAGTCCGACTAGGGAAGTACCTCCGCCTTACAGAATACCGCGGTTATAATATCTTCGTGTTGTGTTCCCAGCGGTGAGTAGGGTAGCCAGAGCTCACTGGAGAATTTGTACTGTCAGTGGGATGACTAAGGGCTTGTCTTGCTTTGTCCTCTACACTGACGGTACAGAAACTCTGTGCTTACAGGGTCAGCAGCGCGAGTGTGGCTTCTCTGGTGTTACACACGTCCATAGGCCACGGTAACCACTTTCCATCAGGTGGGCCGTGCGCTTGTTTTCCACCTAAGTGGTTTAAAAAAAAAGAATAAAAACTTCCTATGCTATTATTAAACCAATCAAGCAACCAATTCTAATTCTAGCTCTCTGTTCATTGCCCAATTCATGCTCACTTTAAAAAGAAAATATCTCAAAATGATTAAATAATTAATTTATAGGGACCTACATTGTTTGAGGTTGGTGTTAGCAAGCTGAAATAGGTTCCAAGAGCATCGACCGTGACGATTTAAACCGAATTGCCAAATGTAATTTGCATAAGAAATAAGCAGGTATAAGTTTTTTAGATATATTACGATATCTTTCATTTACCAATTTATTTCTTTGGTAATTATATAATAATCGTATTTCGGACGAGTTCGTATCAATGCTTGAAAACTATTAAAACTATTTAATTAAACTTGCACTGTTCCCTAAAATGAAAGAAATATGTATACCTAAGCCAATTAAAAAGAAATAGCGATTCCCAACTTATATTAATTAATAAATCCGGGTGGAGGGGCAAGTATACAGTTCTATGGAAAAAAAAATGAGAATGTTTTATCCTTTTTTGTCCCGGTGATGTCTATTCTATAAAACAAATGGTTCTATGGAAATTCAAGGATAAACGTACATAAATATCTATAGCAAAAACATTACATAGATTACATGTAACCCCAAAAGAGTGCAGTTCCAATCTATAAATACGATAATATCCTTATATTTTAAAGTCTATTAAAAATAAGTACTCATAAAATTTATAAACAGTAAATGTTACTACCTATTTGCCCTACTTTCAACGACGAACAGAAAACAGGCGATACTAAGTAAAAATTCGCAAATAAACAAAGAATTATAAAAAATCTGATTTATTAACAATAATAGTACTATTTCATTGTTTATAATATAAATATCATTTGGAATGATTGAATTATCATGGTAATATCTACATTATTTGCTCTTAAAAAGTAAACCATTACATTGGCTCTGTGATCAATGACTTCTATGTATACCAGCTCTGTTTAGAGAAACAGTTTTGTCGCGGTTCCTGTGTGAAGGCGGGAATGAAATTTGAATTTGGAACAGGACACAGATATTAGTTAGAGACGCAAATGATTTTGATACCTATGCGTAAAGCAATACCGCGCCATTTTGAGTGTAATATCTATGACACTTACAATTTTTTTTCATACAGCCGGTCTATTAGTAAACATAGAAGTAATTGCATTGTCTGTGACTTGTGACTATATTTCCCACCATTTTGTCGTCAACTAATATATTTGTTATGATCGATAAGTATAAAAAATAGCCCCAACCTCAATGTCCGTAACCACGTAATACAAACTAATACCAGTTCTAAAACCAGTTTCGTTTACAATTTCGAGCGAATACTGTCGATTCTGCCGGCCGCTTGCTTCTGTAGATCCGTTAACTTCATAGCAAGTCCCATATTACCCTGGATTTTGATCTTGCCTTGGAAGAACGCCTTTTGCGGGTTCAGCTTACCAGAGATTAGGTCTACTACGTCTTCGTCGTTAATGGTGAATGTTACGTCAGGTTTCTCCGAGCCGTTGAAGGTCACTTTTCCTTTGCCTTCCTTGGCGTTGATAACCCAGTAACCTTCTACACCATTGGGACCATTCTTCACCTTGAATCCGTAGATTCCTCTGACTTTTTCGATAAGGTTTTCTGTGTCGGTTTCCATTGCTTCTTCGAGAATCTTCATGTATTTAGATACCTTGAAGTCGTCCACATTACCCGCTGCGACGGCATTGGGAGTGACGTTGGTGAATCCTTTACGATACATGGCGAGAACTACTGCTCCTCCGAGTCCGAGGTTATGTTGGAGAGCGATTTTTGCGCGTGGCACCTGTAATATTTTATTCCGTTAGTATATCAAACTGACAACTAAATCACAATGATAGGTATCAAATACTAAGTCATATAACAGACATTTGCAATTATAAATAGTTAGGTAATTTAAATATGTTGTTGTTTTAATATATACTTCATTGTACACTTCCAATTTTAATGTTGAGAAATAATAAAAATACAATAGCGATTGTGGGACTGTTATACTTCAAAGATAAAATATTTTTTGGTTGGACAATTTATTCTTCAATTATATACCACATGTAGCATTTAGAGTTATGTGTATGTCTTGGTGTGACATAATAATTGAGTGCTTGGGTAATAGAAATCGGTATACAGTGTAAATTATTCGTGCGGTGATGGAAAAATAATACAAGTATCACCATCCCATCTCATCTCATCCCAAGGGTGTCGTAAGAGGCGACTAACGGAAAAATGCGCAGACTATATCACTGTGAGAGAAGGAAAACTCGAAACAAAACCCTGTACCAACCCGTCTGGCCAGTGTGGATACAGTAGGTCAAAGTCTCCCAACATTGCTCTTGCTTAAATATCCCCAACTTAAGAAGTTTCCCTTCTCTATACTTGCCAAGAAACGAATGTACTTAGAAGTGCTATCAGCGAAGACAAGTGCCAGAATATACATTCATATGTTTTAGTATGATCAGTAAAATAAGATTATTATAATAATCTTAAGACAAGTATCAGACAATTGGTGAGCGGCTAATTTTCGCAATTAACCGCTATTTTTAGGAATTGACTGATTGCGCTTCCTCATTGGCTAATTCTATATCAATTTTGCTATTCTTGTGTCAGTATTGTGTGTTGTTCCATTTTTTTATTTTATTTATTTAATTCTTTATTGCACACACACAGTAAATAAAAACATTCCAAAGAAAATGTACAAAGGCGAGCTTAACTCAAAATGAGTTCTCTCCCAGCAAACCTTTGAGTACCAGAGAAGCATATTTATAGTAATGAAGGGGGATGTGAAGACTACATTACAAAAAAAAAAGATAAAGAAAGAAAGAAAAAAAAAATTAAAAAAAAAGATAATAAGTTTTACGAAGAAATTTTACGTGCATTAACATAAATTCACAAGTAATGCAGTGACCAAAAAATCAGCCAACAAGCGTTCCAATTTTTTAATAATCCCAAAAACTTGAATTTTGACATTGGTCCTAAAATCGCTCAGACGTTTGCGTAAATCTGTTTTGAATTCAAATAGTCCAGTCTTTTACAATGCTCTCAATGATTTCTTCATACGTTAGCATCTAGAATAACGAGAAATTATTCTCTAATTTATACCTTGTATATGTGCTTAGTCTAAAGGGCAAATCCAGCAAGCAAAAAGCGAGCCTGGTAACATAATATAACAGAGTTATTGTTGCGCGCGGGGTCACGGCAAGGTGACGAATTTATTTGCCTTGTCAATGTATACCGTAATGGATGAATATTTGCTGTGCAATTGTGAATGGCAGTTCTCGAGCATGTTAAGTATTTAAGATTGCGCTTTGATTTCACCATCCTAGGGGGAATGTTCTATTCAGAGCTACTTTGACCAGGTCTGGTTCTATAATCAAGTAAGAACACTTGAAGTGGTACCCTGGTACTTCCCGCAAAATTGGTCTACCTTAGATGCCCAAGAACTTGTGAAATGGAATAGTAAAAGTCGAAAGTGGAACCGGCTGAAAACCTCAAATACAACCTGCATTAACGCTAAGGTAGCCCCGTAAATTTATTTCCGGTCATAATACTTATAATTGGGTATTTGTCTTACTAGTCAAATTAGTTACTTTTTCAAAACGGTCATTTATAAAGAAACTTGTGCTAAATAATTTATTGTGACGTCATAATATTAATAGAATTATAATTACTATTATAGGTTGGATGGATGATTAAAAAAAATTAAAAACGGTAAAACAAGAACAGACGCAACTTTTACTGTATTTTTTACCAATCTTAAATTAATGAGTTCAGTTAAATAATTTATTTTAACTACAGGAAAATACCCGATTGCCACAATATTGTGTGGTTTTTTCCGCTTTATTCTATTCTGTTCGCTTAAATCTGTTACTCAACGAATATTAATGCAATCTTCAGCAAAAGATAGCGATTCAAGTGCCGTGTTGGTAGAACAAGGCCACTCCATGTCATCCTGAGGTTGTCATAGAAGGCGACTAAGGGATACGACTGATCTCCGACAGTAAACACAGGCGACTAAGTGCCCGCATGACGGTAACAGATTCGCCCCCTATTCCTTGGGACCGAAAATCATGTGGGTGTTAAGTGTTAATACACCTCTGCCTCCCCCTCCAGGGGTTAGAAATGTATGCGTATGTACTAACGTTGAAGACGAACTCTACCTTCAGACTTTTGTATTCAAAATAAAATCTATAGCTGCTTTAAAAACAAATTACTTCGACGACTGTTATCAATGCCCTCCGTGAATTCTAATACGGACAAAGGTCTTATGTTATCAGTTGTAATTTATATTAAATAGCAATACGCATTAAAGCTTTAAATCGTTTACTAATAGCATAAAGGGAGATTCTTATAAAGAACATGCAAATCCATTGTAGAATCTGAAATCCAGAACAGGGTCTTATACATACTTATATTAAATGCGAAAGTAACTCTGTCTGTATGTTACCATTTCACGCCTAAACCACTGAACCGATTTTGTTGAAATTTGGCATAGGGGTAGATTAGACCTTGAGAAAGGACAGACTATGTTTTGTCGCGATAACTGACATACACGCGGGCGGAGCCGCAGGCAACAGCTAGTTTAATGATATAAGTAAGAATCCCAAAAACACAGTTTGTTAAGGTTTTTTATATCAGACATGCATACGTCCCACTTGATGTAAAGTGGTTACCGAAGCGTATGGTCGTGTGTGTGAACCTTTTATTGAATGCCATTCTTGAAGAAGTTTTTAAATAAAACATTAAGACACATCGAGATAGTTTACGTTTAGTTAAGTACCTAGCCATGACCTAACCGAATCCAATGGTTTTATAGTAGATACGAAACGTGGAAAACTTCCTCATGTGGTATAACGACCACCATGAACGGCAAACTACTTGACGATACTCAAGCTGCGCAGAAAGCGTTTCTCACTTTCTCTTTGGTTGTAGTGCGGGGCACGCCAATTATAGATTTATTTTATCATAGCGACTACGGACCCAAAGGGCTCGAGACTTTGATTAATCCATAGTTTTTCCAGTTTACCTTTATTCAAGATGTTTGCTCGTATTTTGGACAATAACAGTGACGACATTTGCCTTCCTTACGGGAAGTCTTGTGTCCTTCTGATGTTTTTTAATACAAACTTATTCTTATCTGTTATAAATTTTATTGTGTTTGTACTTAGCACACTTTCGTCAACAGGTATTATCGGAGTGTTATAAATTGTTATAACGTTTATATGATTTGTCACAATTTCTTGATAATGTGATATTTTGAAGATAGCATTGTCATATTATAACCAATGTATTTTATAAATTAATTGAAAAGTCTCTGTTGTAGCTTTTTCTTCATTCGAGAACGATTTTAGGGTACTAGCTACCGTAAAATACAAAATAATCAAGAAGCAGAAGAACGGATCCCGGACTTCAAAGCGCAAGATTTGAATGCCACAGAGATTGGCGCTTTTAAGACGATAACAGAGAGGAATACAACAGTATTATCTGGATATCCAATTAGTGAATTATGTAGAAGAGCGGACCTCATAGTCCAAAGCGCAAGTTTTGGATGCAACCGGGATTGGCGATTTCGTGATGATTGCAGAAAATAAATACAACAGTATTGTCTTGATATCCAATTAGTTATTTACAAGGTAATATACAAATTCAACGTCGAGTCTCTCCTACGAGTGAGGCACTAATACCGCTTTATTGGCTAATCCAGCCGACCAAGGTTAACGCCATTTGTGATTGTAAAATAACACATTTGTAGCGTAAATAGCAAGCAGATACAGTATTCATTTTTCACATAAACTTTGACCATGACGCAGAACGACGCTGCAATTATATTTTAACGTAGGTGCAGATAATTGCTTCACTTAATGGAGTAGAAGTGGTGGTTGGAATAGATTGGATGCGCAAGGCAGGAGGTATATATCCAACATTAGACTGCATAATCTAAATATATAAAACTCAAAGGTGACTGACTGACTGACTGACATAGTGATCTATCAACGCACAGCCCAAACCACTGGACGGATCGAGCTGAAATTTGGCATGCAGGTAGATGTTATGACGTAGGCATCCGCTAAGAAAGGATTTTATTTAATTCTACCCCCAAGGGGTTAAAATAGGGGATGAAAGTTTGTATGAAACTTTGTCAATTTTAAACCGATCTAGGCTGAGACTTTGCATGCATAAAACTACTATGACGTAGGCATCCCTTCAGAAAGGTATGCCTTATCATAAAATGTTGCGAAATTTAAAACCACCATTACTGTTTTTTACTACATGCATGTGAATATAATACTGTGCATACACCAAAATAACATTTTTACAATTTTTGTCTGCCTGTCTGTTTGTTCCGGCTAATCTCTGAAATGACTGGACCGATTTTAACGGGACTTTTCTTGGCAGGTAGCTGATGTAATAAGGATTAACGTAGACTTCTTTGACACAGATGACTTTTTTGCGCTCATGCGCGAAAGAATGGCCTCATTGGTGCATAGGCTGTGGACAAGCTCTAGCAGCATGTTTGCATACAGTATGGAAGGAGCTTTGATGGACAGTCTCACCAAGTTACATGTTGTGCGAAGCAGTTGATGAAACTATCAACAGAATTTATCTATTTATTTATTTATATTATGCAAATATGGGTTACATAAGATGTTACATTCATGTGTGTGGACTTTAGTTGTTTGAATAAATAAATGAATTATACAAATGATTATATATGTATATCGCATTTGCTAGGCTAGACGCATCCGGCCAACCACCAGGCGCATTACTCTACTTGACAATGAATTTCAGACGCAGTTACCGTTAGTAGATGATGGATTTCCATTGGTTAACATATATTAGAAGGTAGAACTGGTGAAAAACTAAACTAACTTAAACGAGTCGACTAATACGAACGTGCGTAGTTGCTTCAAGGTTAGTCAAGCTTAATAAGGGTGCACCTGCACCATTTTCAAGCTTGACCAAGTCAAGGATTTAATTAGTACCCACTAAAATCTATAACTTTAGTCCCGAAACGCTTTTTTTTCTTCGGAAACAAAACCATACCATACAGAAAGAATCTTGCATTTTGATCTAAAAAAACACAGTTTCAAAAAAGCAATGAAAAATTTTCGTTCTTTATAATGAAACAGATAAAATAACTTTTCAAATATCGAATAGCATCATTGTTTTTTGAATCGCTTATTGTAAGCTTTTTTTTTATTTATTTTTTACGTGCAAAATCCCCACGGATACCTCCCCACCGGAGCCGGTGGAGGAGGTTATGTCGGACTCGAACCGACTAAAACGCACGTCGCCTGTGGGTCGCTTTGGTTGCCGAAGGTGAGGTTGACAGGCATATCCCTCGCACCCCGGCCGACCCAGGGCCATCTCTCACGATCTGGCCCTCTTCTTGGGTGTGGGAACTACAAAGTCCCCAACTCGTCCCCGGAAACGGGGAGGCGCGCCAGGCGCGCCACCGCCGCGGCCTGCTTCTGCCAGGGTGACAGGCGGCTCCACCTGTCACCCCCAGGCCGGCACTCATGGGGCGCTTATTGTAAGTTTGCACCTTCACTTTTTGTCGGGTCAGAGCAGGGACAGCCATAATAGCGTCTGCCGCGTGTTTACTGCTCATAAAAAAAGTGATTTTTTTTATGTTACACGAGACGCGTGGCGCTCGTTGTACTAAACTGCTAATTCGTCCATACAGCTGTAGGTAGTGATAGAGAGGGGGGAGGGATACCATAGTGTATACTTCCGCACGTCAAAAAAGAGCCCTGCACTGGATTTCAACATTGGAAATTCATGCAACGAAAGGTTGTAAGTACTGAAGTTAGTTTAAAAATGCAGTATATTTTTTGTTCTCAATACATACATACAGTCATGCCTTTTTCCCAGTGAGGTAGGTAGAGACTACAGCTTTCCACTTTCCACGATCCTGGCATACATATTTCTATTCTTCAACTTAAACCAATAACCGTATTTAAATATATTAATAAGTTATTTATACATAATGTAAAACTTACAAAAGAACGAATTCTTGAAGATTCCAATCACATACTGACCAAATACAGAGATTGTTATATCCTAATCTGTAATTATCATTGGAGCGTATCATAATTAATTACTTGATAAAATTGACTGAATAAAATTTAATTAAGCCCTTATTTACTGTCAACAGTTTTAACTAAATATTGCCCGCGACTTCGTTTGCGTGAATGACAGAATTCGCTCATAATACTCACTCATACACCTCAAATTACTGAACAACACACTTCGTTCTGTATTCTGAGATCTAGAGAAAAAAAAACATCCAAGTGCGTTTTGATGGCGAATCCGTTTCTGTAGTAGGTAAGGTAGGATCTGATAAAATAAGTACTTTGTAGATAAAGCAAGTAAAATCGAGACGAAAAATACGTTTCTAAGGTGGATATGGCAAATAATAAAAAAAAAAACGATTATAAATTTACTACATACATACATATAAATACTCATTTTTGTAAGTCCCCCGAAGGGGTAGGCAGAGGTGTATTCACACCCACATTTCGCCAACTATGATTTTCGGTCAAGGAGAACAGCCCTATCTCTGAGTCACATTCTATGACACCCATAGGAAGAGATGGAGAGGGATCTATTCTAATCCACCGGGAACCAACACGGCAACTTTAATTTTCAATTTTTTAGTTATAGCGACAATACTAATACGTGTAAATCCCTGAATGGTTAGGCAGATAGCAACTATGATTTTCGGTCCCAAGTAATAGGGGGCGAGCCTATTTGCCGCCAAACGGGCACTTAGTCATGGGCTGAATGTTTACTGTCAGGTGAAGAACACCTCTCCGAGTTACCTTCTACGACAGCCACGGGAAGAGATGGAGAGATGGGTCTATTCTACTCCCTGGTGTGACGTGGGGATAGCCAATGGAAATATCTTTTTTTTATTGTGCGTAAAATCCCCTCGGATATCCCACCCCACTCACACCGGAGCCGGTGAGGGAGAATGTCGGATTTGAACTGACTAAAACGCACGCTAGGGCGACAGGTGGCTCCACCCGTCATACAAACCCGCGCTCAAGGGGGATGGAGGTCATTCTGCGACCTCCGATCTAAACTCTCGGGCCGCGCGGTTTGCGAGGCTCCTGCGCTCCCGCTCCGCGCCAATGAAGTATCATATAGTTTTTGTCAATGTCACAATCAATATTACTTATGTTTAGATTAATAAATCACTACTGATATGATTTAAAAATGTAATTAGAGTCATAGATAAATTATAATGTGGATAGGTAAGTACATACTTTACTATTTTTCTCTCAGATTATGATAGGCCTACTTTTCAGGTTTCCAAACGTAAAGGATTAAGTCCAGCTCACTCTTGACCAGTTTTTATTAAATGTCAATATTGATATTACGATGTCCATGTTATGAGTTATTTATGATAACATGCCTGCTACTCGATCAGTGACCCCTGAGTGAAGATATAACAGTGAAAGGAAGCCAGATAAACTCTACCTACTGCAATACTTAAACATTTTATTATATTCATTATTGATTATATTACACAGTATTCATAAACAGTGAAAATTTTTGAATTTTGAATGGAAGATTTCTTGAAAAGAAAAGAGAAATCTTATTATCATCATTTTAGAATTGTTTGAATTTGCATCTGAGGCTTTTAGCTCAAAGTAAGAGATCTGGTTACTAGGTACCTTGTTAGGTAAGGGATACCTGTATTTAGTTTAGGTCAAATGACTTTTATAAGAGCCACTGTCACCTGACCTCCTAACCCTGTGAGAAAAAACTGTACCTACCAGAGTCTCATACATCATGCATTTATTTTTTAAGTTTAAATTGTTGACATGTTAGTAGTTATTATTTTCAAAAAGACGAACTATAATAAAACATGTTACAAATGCATGCAGTGCACAATGCCAAGTGTATTATAAAAAAAACTGGTCAAGTGCGAGTTAGACTCGCAAATGTGTTGACTTAGAAGTTTGATTTAGTTACAAGACGTAATTGACCTGAATATGTGGTATGAAATTCCGAGAAAAAGGTCTTGACAGACAGACAAACAAACAGATTGACAGACGGACAACAAATTAAAGAATACCTATTACTTTACCTATACCCTATTGCCTATTTAAGAAGATGTTCTTACAAAACTAGATTTTTTTCTAGATATACCACCCCACAAAATGCAGACAGGAACATGACATATACACAATACAACAAAGAACCAACAATATTGCAAACATATTATACAACATACTGAGTCATCCAATACCCAGACAGTAGCAGACAAAGACGTATGATGAGGTGTGTCTTACTTTTTAAACTTTCTTTGATTTATGTTGCATAATGTCTATAAATGACCACAGATTATACAATTTTTTTTAAACTGTAGTGTATTCTATTTATGGAAGGAAAATTTTGATTGTGTTCATTTTGGTGGCATGTTTTCTAAAATCATCTAATCATTTTAAATAAATACTTCCAAAACAATAGTTAAAATTCCAATTAGATAAAAGCAGATAAAAATTTATTATCTTATACTTTACATTGATTAGACCAGCTACAGTGAGTGACATTATGACTTTAGCAATGTACTAACTTAATTTTTTTTTTTTTTCAATAGGTTCATAAATGTATATAATTGAAGCTTTTGAATAAAAGCCTGTTGTTCAATGTAGGTAATATGTGTGCTGTATATATTCTATAGAATAGTTTAAAGAGCCATAAATACAGGTAGTAAAAACAGGGTATGCCATCAAGCATAACAATTAAAATAGCACCAATTTGGAACCATACCAAAGTTAGCATTCAGAGTTATGTGAAATAAATTTGGTGTACCAAATTCAAAACTGTTGTAGACATGCACCATAAAAACTAACAGCCAGACTGTTGAAACCTAGAAATTACATTGTTATCTTTTATTAAAAAAAGATAAAAGTAAAATGCAACCGATTTAAATGTCTTTTGTGTGCCTCTTTACCTGATGTAAAATACATATATTATCCCAAGCAGATTAAACCCAATAATTTAACCAACCTGTCTCTCTCCGGCTTCGCCACGTAGTTGCCAGACTAATTCAGCACATTGAGCCAGACCAGTTGCGCCGAGAGGATGACCCTTAGCTATAAGACCCCCGCTTGGATTCACAACGACTCTGCCACCATACGTATTGTCACCGGCATCAATGAATTTGCCCGCTTCACCAACCCCACATAACTGCAGGCCTTCATATGTGATCAGTTCATTAGCAGCAAAGCAGTCATGTAATTCAACAACATCAACTTGCTTTGGTGATACACCAGTCTTCTGGTATAATCGCTGTGCAGCTAAAGCCGTCATATCATAACCTGCTATTTTCATTAAACTATTCTCGGTGAACACAGCTGCTGTATCAGTGGCCATTTCCATACCAATAATTTCAACGGCTTTGGACTGTAAGCCATATTTAATAACCGCTTCCTCGGACATGAGAATAGCAGCACCGGCACCATCGCTAGTGGGGCAACACTCAAGCTTAGTGAGGGGACCATAGATCCTTCTAGATTTTAAAACTTCCTCAACAGTGTATTCACGTTTACCTTGTGCCCTAGGGTTTTTACAACCATGACGGTGGTTCTTTGCAGCAATCTTGGCAAGGTGGGTTTCAGTCGTACCATACTTTTTCATGTGCTCTAGAGCCGCATTACCGAAATATTGCGCAGTCATAGGTGCTCCTACAAGCTCAGTGATATCTGCCATCTTTAGAGTGTGTTTGTCCAAGGGGTTGGTTCTGTCTGTGAAGTTGGCTCCACCAAGAGGTCCCGGCTGCATTTTCTCGAATCCTAGTGCTAGGACTATATCGGTAACGCCGCCTTCAATAAGTTGTTTTGCTAGAAACAATGCGTTGGAGCCAGTAGAACAGTTATTATTGACGTTATATATGGGTATGCCTGTCATACCAACTTGGTACAACACTCGCTGGCCGCTAGTGGAGTCTCCAAACACGTATCCACAAACAGCTTGTTGTATGTCTTCATATTTGATGCGTGCGTCGGCGAGGGCACCGAGCACTGCCTCCTTGCCTAGGTCGGGATAATCGCCACCGGTACTTGGCTTAATAAAATTCGTCATACCGACGCCGACGACGAATACTTTTCTAGGCATTTTGGAAAGTTTTATAATTACCTCTTGATACAGACGACAGCTGACCCGAACAGTTGAGTTCACAGTGAAATGGGAATCGCAAGCGTTGATGACAATATAGCAGAATCAACAAGTGTAAATTGATAATGTTATCTACGGATAAAACAAATTATATTATCTTTAGTAACTAACTAAACTACACTACATGGAGGTGAATGTACAATGATCGAGTAACAAAGTCCAAAACTGTGCGATTAACTGCGACTCTGCGAGTGATTCTATTCGTCGAAAATAGTCACGTGACGTGACATTCATATGGCCTAATGACAGTAAAGACAGATGACGTATGCGGCAGTATGTGACTATGTGACATTTGACATACGAGCTGCTGCACACTTTATTCTACGAGTAAAGTGCACAGCATTTTTGTAATCATCATCATCGGATTGGCTGATTACTTTCAGACTCGATTGCAGTTTGCAAAAGAGTTTCTTTATCAATAATATATCGTATCTTATGAACTTGTATATTATATATGTTTTTATTCAAGTTTATTTTAGTTTTATTGAAAAAAAATCCATTAAAACTACAAGCTAAAGATAAATATGCCTTCACACTTTTCAAATAAATGACCCGTGAATATTGTTTGAATGAAACCTGCTTTCATTGCACCTTGCATTCGAATAGAGACCAGCGTTTAAAATTTTGATGAAAAAGAATTTACAAAAACAAAACACGTAATGTCATTATAAAATTCAAGATGTTGCAGAAAATTGTAATATTCAAAATTTAAGTTTGTTTACCAATTATAGTGTTTAAATTCAAAGTTCTTTCCAATTTTGGTGTTTCTACTAAATTGCGAATATTATGGCTCTTGATAGACAGAGAATATTGCATGAATTAGGAAGTGTAGTGAATCAACTACAAAGCGCCGATTGGTAAGTTTTTCATCATACTTCGTTTATACTCGAATAGGTAGGCTTTTTGAGATTATGATGTAAATAAGAGTATAAAGCCTCATATTGGCTGACAAACATAAAGAAATAAGACAGGTATTTTCCTTGGCAGTAGGTTCTTATATTTTATGTACATGTATGAATTTTTACCAAGTCTGCACCACCGCCTCCGTGTGTTATCTAACAAATGATGACTAAAGAACTAAAATAGACTCTTTATTCTTATCAAGTATTTTCGATTCTACGTAATAGGGGGCGAGCCTATTGCCGTCAAGCGGGCACTTTTTTTTCTTCTATGGCGATCCCAACGATTCCTAAGCGGGCACTTTATCATGGGCTGTATATTTACAGTCGGATGGAGAGCAGCCCCCCCCTACGAAACCCATAAGAAGGGATGGGGTAGCCCTATTAGGTATTTCACCGGGAACTTGCATGTCAAATTCTCAAAATATCAAAATTTGGTGAAATCTGGTTGGTTTGGTTGAACTCTGCTGAAGTAGAAATTAAATGAAATCTAATCATTCTAATATTATTAATGTTTTGAGTGTTTTTGCTCAAATAGAATAATAATCTATCTTTTTTTTTATTATAGCGGCTGCATGGGAAAACTCTTTTCGAATTCTGGCCAAGCAAACTACAACCCAGGTCAAATGGCTTGTCAAAATGGCGGATATAATATGCAAGGTTACCAAGGGCACGGTCAAGGCCATGGTTTTAATGCACCTTGTGCTGGCGAACCATGTGGAGGTGCCCGACCATGTATGGGCTTATGTGACCCACCGAAGTTGTATAGCGATACTTACAACTATTTGAATCATAATCTAATGCAACCTGTTGTCCAGGAAGTTTACCAAGACCTTAAATCTATTACTCCTGATAACACTATAATGAATAGTCCTATGGGCGCTCAGTTGGGAATGCCAGCTACAAATAATCCAAATCAAGGAAACATAGGTCAACAATCAATGCAAGGCGGACCTATGGGCAATGCTAATATGAATGTTGGTCACGCACACATGCCACATGTTCACTTTGGTAATTTAGGAATGAACAATCCAAACTCACAAGGTATGGGTCAAATGGGCCACGGAGTGGAACATACTGGACATGGTCACATGGGCTATGGAATGGGACAAGAACAAGGAATGGGCCAAATCGGACAAGAACAAGGAATGGTGCCAATGGGACAAGAATACGGCCATGTTGCAATGGGGCAAGAACATGGCATGGGCCAAATGGGACAAGGACAAGGAATGGGCCAAATGGGACAAGTACAAGGAATGGGACAAGGTCAAGGAATGGGCCAAATGGGACAAGGTCAAGGAATGGGCCAAATGGGACATGAACATGGAATGGGTCACATGCATCATGGTATGGATCGCCAAGGTGATATGGGCCAACATATAATGAAAATGATGACTAGTAGTAATGCAAGATCCAACAAAATGCCAAATGTAGCGCTAGGTAATCCATCGCCTAACGCACCTGGCCACATGCAACAATCTCCTGAAATGGGTCATATGGCTGGTGAGAGTAATCAAGGGCAATATAATTCAGGCCAGATGCAAAATAATCCTGGTCACATGCAGATGGATAATATGCAGCAAGGGCGTCCTGGAATGCAAACCACGCAATATATGTCGCAACCGAACTCATTTCCTGGTGCAGCTGGAGGCGCACAAAGTAATCAAATGCACGGCAACATGAATCAAATGGTTCCAGGATCAAATCCAATTGGAAATACTAATGCGAAGCGTAATGAAAACTACGCTGCCTACGGTCAACATAGCACTGGGATAGCCAAATTTAATGAGATGTTCCCAGGTGTGATGAAGGGAGATCTAGGTTTTGATCCGATGGCTATAGCTATTCAGATGAACCCCGCTAACCAACAGAAGAGTGCAATGGACACAATGGAAAAACTAATGATGAACAATTCTCGAGGCCTTAACAAAGTAATGGACAACCAAGGAAATGCATCACCGCATATGGAGCCAGTGATAAAAGCTACTAATGCAGCATCTGCAAGTCTAAATCAGCCGCCGCGAAGCGAAGCACCCGGTCAACGAATACCAGAACCTCAGCGTGATAATAATCAAATATCACAACAAGTATACTATCAACAAAATGATCAGGCTCCGCAACGTGTCTATCAGCCACAACAACAGCAGATGATAGATCCAAATTCAGGAGCAGTCGTAACCAACCCACCACTTCCAACCGTTTATGAAGGTTCGGAAGATCCTGCTGTTAAATCGCAACTGCATTCCCATGTAGCCCCACCAACTGCACCTGATACGTATAAAGATCCTCTTCTACCTGCCGATACGTCAAGGAATTTATTACTGTCTCATCACTTTCACCATCATAAGCCTCCCAAGATCTGTGAATACAATACAATAGGTCAACCTGTTGAAAGACATTATCATAATCCTGATACCTCAAAATATAGCAATGTTAAGCCTACTGTTAGTAAGACAGCATTGGTAGGGAATAAACCTATTGGCAGAACACCCAGTAGGAGTCAGCAACAGATCATTTACAATCAATATAAAGGCTCCCAATCAGTCACACGACAGAATATATCGCCAAGTTCTCCTCATAACGTTTCACATTCTGATCCTCGAATCGCCTATCCACAACAAACAGTGACAAAACAGGTGCTTGAAGCACCTATCGAGAGGTATAACGGAGATTCTGCAGCTAATGATGTAGTAACACCGGTTGACGTGAAATTTCCTAATTTATCTTCGAAGGTAAATATTTCTTTATTTATATAAGTATAACTTCTTATATTTTGAACTTTAAGAAAAAATAATATCATGTATTCTTCAAAATACTTAAGTAAATATTTTATTAAATAAAATTAGTTCGCAATAAGGTACCTAATGTTAGTATTTGATGTTAAAAAAGAAGTTGAACATTTGGTAAAATTCTTCAAAATATTATTGTTTTATTTACAGCAGGCTGCGGAGAAAAATTTCAAACAACGGAACGGTTTGCAAGATCAAATTTTCTCAGCTTATCCCAGTTCAGCCAAATGGAGCTTTCATGGAAATAATAATGCGCCACCTTATTCTGTTGGCTATCGTTTCAGAACTAAGTAATGCTAAATTTGATCTCGGTTAATGTACTTTTATAAATGAGTGTATAAATGTTTTTTTTGTTAGGTATATTTTGTGAAAAATGTGCGTGATTGTTCAGAAATGTTATTTAAATGTACATGTTTTGTTAGTTACTTAATTTGGGAAAATATAAAAACATAAGGTTAATACTTGTCATTTACTTTAGTTATCTTTCCAAAACAATTCACTTCCCATCTTGAAGACAAACGTTTTCCAGAAAAGTACCTAGTTATTCCTGTCTTCTCTGGCGACCCGTCCCCTCGAGAGGAAAGCTGTTGTAGCTGTTATTTTGTTGGTTATTTTACTATTCCTGCTGTGTACCTCAGCGTAATTTCAATGAAATCCAGTGTACTTCTGATAAAAAATTGTTACAAAATGAGTATACCTGCGTTTTCCAAACGCTCACAAGTTCATGCTACTGCTGCTCGCAGCGCCGCGTGAATATCACGTCCAAGGCTATGCCCTAGCCTGCCTACTCAATATATACAAATGTACTCGGTGGACTGGCCTTGTCTAGAGGATGGCTTAGGTTCATAATGTCTACTTTATCAAAATACCCACATGTCTATATTGTCTATAATGGCGGGGTAACCAACAGGAATATGGAGTTTGTCGTGGTTACCCTAGGTACTACTACTGGGTAGGGCTTCAGTACTTAAAGTTCACTTTACCGAAATGACCACTTTATCAAAAATACCACATCTTCTTAATTACTACTGCTTTTCACACAATGTCCACTTCATCAAAAGACCACATTTTCATAATGACTACTGCCTTTCGCAAAATTCTCAAAATGATAAGACATACCACTGAACAAGTAAAAGTAAATATATTGAATGAGGATATGTACCTATGGCTAAACGGAAATCTATACCTACCAATATTATAGGTAGAAGAGTGATGTAGGTACCTATACAATAGGTATTAGACCTAAAGAGTTTACTGTTCATTTGTCTGGAACTACCGTTGTAATTAGAATAATTCTTTTTGTATTAGGTAGGTAGCGGAGTAAGCAAACTTTTTCATCGAAATTCTATCGATGAAAAAGTTTGCAAAAATATAGGTCCCCTAGGCTTAGGTGCATAAAGTCTACTTTATCAAAATGTCTACTGTCTATAATGTCTACTGTACCAAATTGATCATAATGGCTACTTTGTCAAAATACCCACATGTCTATAATGTTTGAAAAAGGCAGTAGTCATAATGAAAAAGTGGTCATTTTGATGAAGTGGACATTGTGTGAAAAGCAGCAGTCATTATGAAGAAGTGGTCAATTTGATAAAGTGGTCATTTGGGAAAAGCAGGCTTTAAGTATTTGAAGCCTCATTGTAACATAGGTACCACGAGTCTGTAATGGTGGCTCTCTTTCCTGAGACTTACCATTATGCGAGGTGAATTTTATTTTTTTGGCGTGTCCTTTTTTTAATTAATATACCATAGTGTAATTGACTAAAATAAAAATCAACTAAAAGTGCACCTGCATGTTTTGACTGTTTTTCTTACAAGGTAGTACAACACTATCTTTAATTGTTTCGTAGTCTTTGGTTTCTGTAGTCTATGCGTCAATAAAAATATTGGTTTGGGAAAATTTGTCTCAAGCTCGCGATCTAGAGAATTCTGTTCTGTGAATTTGTTTAACAACTCAAGAAGAAAAGCGAATAGATTTCTCGTTTGTGTACAAATTTTGAAGCAATTACTTAGGTTCTGTAATTTTTACCTAGTTTTGCCTAGAGTCGTCGATTTTGTTCAACAACGATGTCTCTTTTTGGATCATTGATGGGCGACGTGGAGGATGATCCGTTTTTCGGGTAAATTATACTGTTTTCTTTTGCAAATTAGTACGATTACTAAACCCGAGAACTTGCGATCAATTTGGGCACTTCAATAACACGTGCTTGCAGTTGAATGGCGATATTATAAAGGTTTCATTACATCACGATATTTATTATGTTTTTGCAGATCTCACATGAGGCATATGCGTCAAATGAACAATATGATGAACTCCTTGTTCTCGGATCCTTTTGGCATGCTCGGCGGAATGGGAGGCGATAGTCCACTGGCTATCATGGGACCACGACGGGGTAACGTAATGATGCCGTTTATGCCCCAAATGCCTACACTGAACAGATTATTTACTGGCAGTAAGTAATTCATTCGATACATACATACATATTATCACGCCTTTATCCCCGGAGGGTTAGTCAGAGGTGAATTAACACCCACATTTCATTAATCATTGAATTCGGTCCCACATACTAGGGGTGAGCCTATTGCCGTCTTTCGGGAACTATTGTTGACTCAAGCTATGCATTTAAGGCTGAGTCTGGGCTATATATATCTGTCAGATGTTAAATAGCCCTATCCCTAATTCGCTCTGTACAACACCGCATGGGAAGAGATGGGTTGGTCTAAATTCTACTCTGCTAGAAAACCACGCGGCGGGATTTGATGTTAGTGATTATTTAATCATGTGGGTAATACATGATTCCTTTCTAATAATATAAATCCAAAAGCAACTCTGTGTATTATGTGTCTGAAGCACAGGACCTAGTTCAGGCACAGCTTAGATAAATATCCCTAAGTAAAGACCTCTGTAAGACAATTAACTGCACAAATATATATTATACATACGTAATATACCTACCCATGCACAATGTAATAACGCACAATAGTATAATAAAATAATAATAAATACTGTACAACGATTATAAAATAAATTTGATTTGATTTGATTTCACACCAAAAGAACTGAACGTTTTATGGTTTGGTACAGAAGGATTAGAACTTGAGAGAGGTCATAGACAGTGTTTTACTGAAATTTGTCATCCACGCGGGTTGAGCTGTGGTCAACAGCTCGTTGAGTATAAAGATAGCTGTTGGGATTATGTCATTATAATTATCATTTCTTGTGACAGTTCTAGACTAATCGGGATAATATCCTCGTAATCAAAACACGCAGTAGATTGACCGTATCTTTTTGAGTTCCTCCACGAGCATGGTGCATGAAACAACATATTAAGGCATTATTCTAAAAACAAATATAGTAATGTTAGTGCTTAAATATCTTAGTTTTGTAACTTGTTGTCACATGTTGTGAAATAAAGAAGATTATTAGAAGAAATACCTGACACAGTGCTTCGTTAAGGCTTAACCCTTCGGATGACAAAGAGAACCTAGTATAGGTTTCTTGCTACTCATTTTATAGAAATTGGTTGTACTTCACATTTGTGAATTGTGCTTTTACTGCAAAAGTTAATGATAATAAAAAGGGTGGTTTACATTTTTAGTATCACTGACCACAGTACCACATCCTTATTATATTCTCACATAACATCGTTTGCACATATTTGATTTAAGTTATATTGTTTAGTAAGTGGACTATTTATTTAAAAAGGTCCAGTCCTATGTAATATTCAGCCATAAAAATATTTGCTGTGTTGATTCCCTGGTAGAACATGGCCACACTTTCTCTTACTTTGGGCCTCCGAAAAGGAGACTAAGCGATAGGGCTGTTCTCCATCTAACAGTAAACATGCAGCTTATTGCAAAGTGCTGACTTGGTAGCAATATACTCACTGCCCGTTACGTTGGACTGAATATTATTGGTGTCGAAATGAGGTTGAAAATATACCATTTGGAAAATTTACAGGTGTGAATAAATCTGTGTATACGTGAGTACAAATAAATGCACTGAGCGACAATTGAACCCTCCAACACTGCAGTTGAATGCTCTACTTCTACACTGCTATACAAATAATATTATTATGATGACTTCTTTTTAGATATGGATGGAAGTAACATGACTTCTGGTAGCTCCTTCAGCAGCAGCACAGTTGTAATGTCAAACGGTCCTGGAGGCAAACCACAGGTTAGTTACAATCAATCAATCAATTAACCTTTTGCAGTCCACTGCAGGACATAGGCCTCTCTCACTGTGCAACAGTTATGCTCATCCCCAGCCTTACACATCCAGTCTGTCCAAGCCACTTTTTTCAGGATTTTAGTCCATCTGGCTGACTGGCATCCTATCTACCGTTTCCCCTCTTGTGGTCTCCACTTTAAGACTTGTTTGCACCGACAGCCCTTAGTCTTTTAACAGATAGGGCCAGCCCACTGCCACTTTAGCTTGCTTATTCTGCCATCATCACTATCTGTCATAGTGCATGGCACTTCAGATCTTCAGCGCCTGAAGCCAATGCCACTGGTGCATTTGTTTATTATTATTGGATGAGGCTCTGGGATAGCTTTTTCTGTTGGGTTTGAGGGATCAGACTATGACTGAGGTTTATATGGCCACTAACTCCGGCTGAGCATCAGACCTCATAGGAATGCAATTGGGTATTGCCTGTAGTTAAAAATATATTTAACCGAGCTTATTAAATTAAGAACAATAAAAGAGGGATAGAAATTGTGTCTGTTCTTTTTTTATTGATTTTATTTATTTTCCACTTAACCTAAAAGTAAATGATTTAGCTATTCAATATTATGATGTCACAATAAATTATTTCATACAAGTTTCCGTTTAACTTACCATATTGACATTAATTATAAAGTAACTAATTTTACTAGACTGTCAAACATCCAATTAAGACCCCTCAGAATAGCACATAAGTCCTCACAACGGACAGCACAGGATATCTCACAGGACCGCAACCGGAGGTCAGACAACAGATATAAATATAACTGAAAGAACCAAGCCCAAACTCCAAAGTGAAGGTCTTGAATGCAACGGCAACTAATGCAAGGTTGATAATAATAAGTATGTAACAAGTATACTAATTTTGCAGGTATACAGTTCTACAAGCAGCACAAAGATCGGTCCTCATGGCATAAAGGAGACGTGCAGTACGGTACAAGACTCACGAAGCGGCACAAAGAAAATGTCTATTGGTTAGTTGTATTCGTTTAAAGTTTATCCACACATGTACACAGAAAGACTTAATGCTAGGCTTGAGTCATATACTGAATAGACACAGCCTAACATTATTTTCTAAAGAAATATGGAACAAAGAATTTCTTGGTTGCTAAGGTAACATAACATAACATAAACTCACGCCTATATCTGCGAAGGGGTAGGCATAGTTGCTAGCACCCACATTTCGCCAGTTTATGTTTAGGTCCCAATGTAATAGGTGGTGAGCCCAATGCCTTTAACCGGGTACTTATAAACCTGCGATAAATATACACATAACTTTGAAAAGCATCGAAAAGTCATTGGTGTGTGCCATAGTAAAACCTAGAATCGAACCCGAGACCTCTTCTCAGCAGTCAATTACCCATACCACTAGGCTACAGCGGTTGCTAAGGTATTTTATAAAAACGTAACATTTTAACAATAGTTAATCAAATAGAAGTTTGTTACCTAATTTTGTTCTAGTGGGCCTTTTTTACAATGCCTAACAAACGGGTTGAAAAACGGGTTTGTGTATGTCTATGGATGTATGTATATGTCAACTTATACCCGATGCAGTACCAACTATCGGTGTGGACACAGAGAAAGAATACAAGTATCACCACCCCATCTCATCCGACGGGGGTAGTAAGAGGTGACTAACGGAAAAACACGCCGACGATATCATTGCGAGAGAAGGAAAACTTGAAATAAAACCTAGTACCAACACTACCAACAGCGTGGAAACAGTAGGCCAAAGCCTCCCAACATTGGGAGAGGCCTATCACCATTAGTGAACTGAAGAACTGTCTGTCGTCTGTAAATTTCACTTCATAAAATATAACTTTATAGGAAAACTAGCTGACCCAGCAAACGTTGTTTTGCCATGTATTTCATTTCTAGGAAACATTTTTTTCTAATAATCGAAAGATAAAAATCGCGATGGAAAAATAGGGGATGATCGTAGAAGGTTGAAAATTCAGGGTTGTATGTATTTTCTAATGAAGTATAATAAAAAATAATGAAAATATAAAAAAAATATCTAAAAATTAAAAGAGAAATTTGGGGTGGACTACCCTTATCATTTAGGGGGATGAAAAGTAGATGTTGTCCGATTCTCAGACCTACCCAATATACACATATAGTATATTGTACACCATATAGTACACAAAATTTCATGAGAATCGGTCAAGTTGTTTGTAACTAACACTGTGACACGAGAACACCAGAGGAGTCACAGTCGCGCTGCCAACCCTGTAAATACAGAGTTTCTGTGCCGTCAGTGTAGAAGACAAAGCAGGACAAGCCTTTAATCTTCCCACTGACAGCACAAATTCTCCAGTGAGCCCTGGCTACCCTACTCACCGCTGGGAACACAACACGAAGTTATTATAGCCGCGGTATTCTGTAGGGCGGAGGTACTTCCCCAGTCGGACTGCTCAATTGGGCGGAATTACCGCCGTGTCCTAACTTATAACCTTTCTATATTGACTTGTTTTTGAGACTAGGTGAAGTTATTCATCTCAATATTAATAGACTCAGTCGGTGATGTAATGTCTTATCCGTTAGTTTATTTACTCATTCTCATCATAAGTGAAGTGGGTGTTGTTTGTCTGTTCAACACAGAGTTTAAACTTTTATAAACCATTATTGACCATTTTATGAAAAGGATTTAAGTGCTAAACTAAATAGGTACATACATACATATAATCACGCCTTTATCCCCGGAGGATTGGGCAGAGGTGAATTAATACCCACATTTCACCAATCATTGAATTCGGTCCCACGTAATAGGGGGTGAGCCTATTGCCGTATTCCGGGCACTATTGTTGACTCGAGCCATGCATCTGAGGCTGAGTCTGGGCTGTATATATCGGTCTGGTGTTAAACAGCCCTATCCCTTAGTCGCCTTGTACGACACCGCATGGGAAGAGATGAGGTGGTCCAAATTCTACTCTGCCGGGAACCACGCGGTTATAAATAGGTACATGAATAGACATAGCATTATATCATTAAAAGAATCAGAATTTTCCTTGAGTTATAATTTGGGGAAACTGGGAAACAATGTTGCAGTCTTTTTTTTTCTTCTTAAAATCAAACCTCAATCAGTCTCGAGAAAGTCTTAAATGAATAGGTTTCTTCTAGGCAAATGTGTTTTCTCGTAGACCACATCTTCACTTACTAGCAGAATAGATAGTGGTCAAACGTGAGCTTGTAAATATTAATAAAACATTCTCATTTTTGAAGTCGGTTAAAAACAAATCCTTAACATTCTTCTCAATGCGACTCCAAGTATCTGGAAACCATACCCCATAAGTGATAATTGATAATCAAACTTCGAAATGTAAAAAGTCAATGAACGCGCTTACGTAATTTTGACTAATAGCTCGTCGTAAGTGATATATGAGCGAATAGGTAGATCCATGTACTGAACACAAATTTGTTAGTTAATAACCTTGCCCGGGCCCCTTCGTGCTATAAAATATAGTTTAGTAGATTTTAGAATAGTTCTTTGAAAATAATATTATTATACGTGCGGTGACGGAGAAAGAATACAAGTCTCTCTCTCCGAAGGGTGTCGTAAGATATTACATACTAACGACAAAATACGCAGACGATATCACTATGATGATATACTCTAAATAAAACCCTGTACCAAACTGTCTGGCCAATGTGGAAACAGTAGGCCAAAGCCAACATTGGAAGAAACCTTATTGACTGATGAAATATTTGAAACGTACGTTATCGATTGTTGATATTATTTCAAGCAAGAATTTTAAATTCTTAATTTTTAAACATCCGAGTTGAGAACCTCATCCTTTTTAGAAGTCGGTTAAACATGGCCCACATGGTAAATTAATACATTACAAGGCCAATATGGCTGAACATAGCTGATCAAATTATGTAAAAAGACCATCTTTGTACCTATGTTTCACAATAAAGCATTTGAATTGAATTGAAGGTTAAGCTACTTTTTCCAGGTCGATTTTAAGATGAGTGATTATTCGTAAGAGACCCCTCTGTGCCTTAGAGAACACGCTAAGCGGTCTGTCCCGGTTGCCATACGAACATCTATGACATCCGATACGGGTAAAACCACTTTTAAAGTGACATATATCGGCTTCATGCGCCAAAATATTTAGCCAAAAACGAATATGTACTTTGTTGGCGCGCGCATCAAATGAAGCATTTACAAGCCTCAGGGTAGGCAGCAATTACATTCCGCGATCTCCCTCTCGCCTTCCACGTTAAACGAGTTTACATACATGCCTACATACATATAATCACGCCTTTATCCGCGGAGGGTTAGGCAGAGGTAAATTAACACCCACATTTCACCATCATTGTATTCGGTCCCACGTAATAGAGGGTGAGCCATATTACCGTTTTCCGGGCACTATTGTTGACTCGCGCCATGCATCCGAGTCTGGGCTGTATATTTTTTTTTATACAACTTAGGTGGCAGACAAGCACCATTTGATGGAAAGCGGTTACCGTGATCTATAAACGTGTGCAACACCAGGAAAGTCACACTCGTGCTGCCTACGTATATATCTATCTGACGTTAAATAGCCCAATCCCTTAGTCGCCTTGTACGACACCGCATGAGAGGAGATGAAGTGGTCCAAATTCTACTCTGCCGGATAGTTTCCTTTTATAATATTTCACATTGGCCTTTTTGCAGGTCACCACATCGGCGAGCGCGCCCATGTGATCGAGCGCGAACAGAACTACTACACAGGTGACAGAGAAGAGTCCCAGGAGTTCATTAACTTGGAGGAAGATGAAGCAGAGGACTTTGACAGGTATGAACACAGCACACCCAGATATTCTACAGGATTGACGGATGGGGCCCTGGCGCAGGTATTCCGGTCAAGGCGGTTAGAGGAGACGGCAGCGGAGGGGGAGTCAGCGGCAGTCTCTCATATAAAAGCCAAAATAAGCTACATCGAAAGAAGGCCTTCCTACAGTCCCGGGTCCTTTAAGCGGGGCGTGAAAAAGCATATGATGAGGCCGTCAAGCTGAGTGTCACCATTGTCACACGGTATGTGTAAGTAATGGTGACCCTCTTTTCTGGGACTTTGCCTTCAGCTTACCATCAGGCAAGGCGAAGTCCAATTAACGTGTCCTATATATAAAAAAAAAAAGGCAGATGTTGTTGATGCTAACGTCTACTCCACATAAGTTTACTTTGGAGCTTAAGTCTCCATTTCGCTAGATTTGGTTTATCTTGGATTTTGCGGAAACGACACCTTACTCCTCAGCCTCAGCCTCAGCAGATTAGCCAGTGTAGTGTTGCAGGAATTGTCCAAACACCAAAGTTTTCGGTTGAGTTAGTAAGATTGTCACAAACTCTTTATTCTCTCAATCAATTAAATAAAAAAGAATTAATTGAAATTTTAAAGCATTTAGTATGCTGACTATTAAAATCGTTTAAGGTATAAAAAATTTAATTGTTTCAGGCGGGATTCGAACCCGCGATCTTCCCCCCGCAAGGGAAAGATTGCGGGTTTGAATCCCGCTTGAATCGATTTAAATAAGAATTGCCTACAATATATATTTGTATATGTTTCAGGGAGTTCCAAATGAAGGCCGGCTCGTCCCGCGCGCCTCGCCCCCGCCTCGCCATCCAGGCCGCCCCGTCCCTCGACGAGCCGCCCCGCCTGGCCCTACCCGCCCCGCCTGTCCCTACCACGCTCAACATACCCAAGTGAGTACAAGTTTGAGTCTTATTACTTATGCAATAGAGTTAGAACTCGCTCTGTACAGTTCTCTAATTGATTAGATAGGTAGTTATGAGTATTTTGAATTGTATATAATATTTAGTTGTATTGGATTCTTAGACAGTTTTACATATACTGTGTTCGGTTGTGTTAGAGCGACTCTTGGGTTTTTTTTTCTTATTATTTCTCTATGACGACCTACTTGTTCGAAGCTATACAAGCGTGAATATATGTATCAAAACGACTTTTAACTACTTGTTAAGTTCGATTGTATCATTATAATGCTTGAAGTGGGTGGTGGCGAGAAAATGACACAAAGTTATTACAATATAAATATTAAAATGCGCACGCCTTACCTGGTGTACAGAAATCGGTGTGGTCTGTATAGGTACCGTCATATATATTGACCCCAAAATGTGATTTTTTTGATGATAGCACTGGGTGTTACGTCGGTGGGAGGAGAGGGGGGGGGGGATCATAGATTATATCAAACCAATACACTCGAAAGGGCACTATCTCTCGCGGTTTAGGGTCAATGTATATGCCGGGAACTATACTATGCTGTGCTGAATTACGTGAATATTAGCACTCGCTCGCCTCAAGATCACGTACGATATTTGTATAAAGCAAATTTTAAATACCTATCGTATTACCATCTATAAATTAAATAGTATCTAATTTAATTTTGAAGCAATATTCGTCGCTTCAAATGTATAAGAGAATTTCGAATATCCAGGACGTGTCTAGGTACCTCAGTTGATCAGAGTATGCCGTCTGTAAGTGACTGGTCGTGGGTTCCCGTCCTGGATAATGACTCTAGTAGTAGTATTGTTATCATAAGTACACGTAGTGACACTTAGTTTGCATGTATGTGTGCTTACTTTATGGTTTATTTTGGCTTCTATTCATACTTCTGTATTTTTCATTTTTACTTTTTTTTCTGAAGAGGAGGGTAGATTGATAAATTTTTACTAAAAAATCTCTTGGAAGTGAATTCTGGTACATTTACTACCTCCACCTAAAATCTACGTTTAGTAGACTATTACCGCTATGAACATGGTACTAAAAAGTAGCGAGTTTGTAAGTCCGAACTGTACCCAATACACTACCGATAAAAACTTTCTGCTAACAAACAGTCCCGGCCGGAATGTCGCAGATAATCACACCTCCGGCAACTTGGGGCCCCACAGTGGGCGTGCGTTTTAGTCGGTTCAAGTCCGACATAACCTCCCCCACCGGTTTCGGTGGTGTCGGTGGAGATTTTGCGCACAAATAAAAAAAAAACTAACTAACCCTCTCCTATACAAAAATCCCCACAGTTAAGCCATAAATACTAGTAAAATATTATCCAATTAGAAATACACTATAGAGGTGAACCCACACCAACATTTTAGCTAACTGGGCTCACAGTTAAGACAAAAATACTAGTAAAATATGACCCAATTTATGAAATACACTATAGAGGTAAACCCACACCAACATTTTAGCTAACTGACCCCACAGTTAAGCCAAAAATACTAGTAAAATATGACCCAATTTATGTGATACACTATAGATAGATGTGAACCCACGCCTACAAATTAGCTAACTGACCCCACAACTGTGCCAAAAATACTAGTAAAATATGATCCTATTTATGGAATACACTATAGAAGTAAACCCATACCAACATTTTAGCTAACTGACCCCACAGTTAAGCCAAAAATACTAGTAAAATATGACCCAATCTATGAAATACACTATAGAGGAAAACCCATACCAACATTTTAGCTAACTGACCCCACAGTTAAGCCAAAAATACTAGTAAAATATGACCCAATTTATGTGATACACTATAGATAGAGGTGAACCCACACCTACAAATTAGCTAACTGACCCCACAACTGTGCCAAAAATACTAGTAATATATGATCCTATTTATGGAATACACTATAGAAGTAAACCCATACCAACATTTTAGCTAACTGACCCCACAGTTAAGCCAAAAATACTAGTAAAATATGACCCAATCTATGAAATACACTATAGAGGAAAACCCATACCAACATTTTAGCTAACTGACCCCACAGTTAAGCCAAAAATACTAGTAAAATATGATCCTATTAGTTGAATACACTATAGAAGTAAACCCATACCAACATTTTAGCTAACTGACCCCACAGTTAAGCCAAAAATACTAGTAAAATATGATCCTATTTATTGAATACACTATAGAAGTAAACCCATACCAACATTTTAGCTAACTGACCCCACAGTTAGCCAAAAATACTAGTAAAATATGATCCTATTTATTGAATACACTATAGAAGTAAACCCATACCAACATTTTAGCTAACTGACCCCACAGTAAAGCCAAAAATACTAGTAAAATATGATCCTATTTATTGAATACACTATAGAAGTAAACCCATACCAACATTTTAGCTAACTGACCCCACAGTTAAGCCAAAAATACTAGTAAAATATGATCCTATTTATTGAATACACTATAGAAGTAAACCCATACCAACATTTTAGCTAACTGACCCCACAGTTAAGCCAAAAATACTAGTAAAATATGATCCTATTTATTGAATACACTATAGAAGTAAACCCATACCAACATTTTAGCTAACTGACCCCACAGCTAAGCCAAAAATACTAGTAAAATATGATCCTATTTATTGAATATACTATAGAAGTAAACCCATACCAACATTTTAGCTAACTGACCCCACAGTTAAGCCAAAAATACTAGTAAAATATGACCCAATTTATGTGATACACTATAGATAGAGGTGAACCCACACCTACAAATTAGCTAACTGACCCCACAACTGTGCCAAAAATACTAGTAATATATGATCCTATTTATGGAATACACTATAGAAGTAAACCCATACCAACATTTTAGCTAACTGACCCCACAGTTAAGCCAAAAATACTAGTAAAATATGATCCTATTTATTGAATACACTATAGAAGTAAACCCATACCAACATTTTAGCTAACTGACCCCACAGTTAAGCCAAAAATACTAGTAAAATATGATCCTATTTATTGAATACACTATAGAAGTAAACCGATACCAACATTTTAGCTAACTGACGCCACAATTAAGCCAAGAAACTAGTAAAATATGACCCAATTTATGGAATACACTATAGAAGTAAACCCATACCAACATTTTAGCTAACTGACCCCACCCCACAGTTAAGCCAAAAATACTAGTAAAATATGATCCTATTTATTGAATACACTTTAGAAGTAAACCGATACCAACATTTTAGCTAACTGACGCCACAATTAAGCCAAAAAACTAGTAAAATATGACCCAATTTATGGAATACACTATAGAAGTAAACCCATACCAACATTTTAGCTAACTGACCCCACAGTTAAGCCAAAAATACTAGTAAAATATGATCCTATTTATTGAATACACTATAGAAGTAAACCCATACCAACATTTTAGCTAACTGACCCCACATTTAAACCAAAAATACTATTAAAATATGACCCAATTTATGAAATACACTATAGAGGTGAACCCTTACCAACATTTTAGCTAACTGACCCCACATTTAAGCCAAAAATATGACCCCATTTATGAAATACACTATATAGGTTAACCCACACCAACATTTTATCTAACTGACCCCACAGTTAAGCCAAAAATATTATTAAAATATGACCCAATTTATAAAATACACTATAGAGGTGAACCCACACCAACAATTTTGCTAACTGGCCCCGCCCCACAGTTAAGCCAAAAACACTAGTAAAATATAACCCAATTTACTTTTTTACAACACTTTTCGACCCCCAAATTAATTATGGAAAAAATCAATGTACCCTCTCCAGTAGTAGTTAGCTCGCATGGTATATAATTTGCAGTACAAGTAGTGAGACGTCGAGACGGCCTGCCCACTCGCCCAGTTCGCTCCGCCCCACCGCTAGGAGACCCCTCCGAGCCACTGCCAGTCCACTGACCACTTCCTCCAGGTAAGGTTTTGGTACTTGAAGAATATAAAAATAAATGCCCGTTAAGTGCGAGTCGGAATCGCGCTCCGAGGGTTCCGTATAAAATTGTTTTCAGGGACGAACTTAAATTACATAAACTACAATATATTTTGATTGTGTTGACTTCAGTTTGAAGATGTTACAGACCTGAGTATGTGATATTAATTTCCATTTGATATCGCCACGCATTTCTGAGAAAAATATTTTGACAGACAGACGAATAACAAAGTAATGCTATACTATAATTGCTCTTTTTTTTTCTCTTTCCGCCATTGACTTCATTTTTAGGTGAATTGAAATCAAAGAGTGGAATTTACGGTTCTTGAAATAAGTCGAAATCTTTATTCCAATTTTTTTTTCAATCAATTCCAGATTGTGGAGAAGGCGTTACTACTATTAAACTCGTAATATTATTATTTATATATTTGTGATTTTTATATTATTGCTATATACATATGTTTGCTATGGTGGTTTTCTATTATTTTATAATTTGCTATTTAAGCATGGAGACTTGAATTTTCCAACTGTGGTATTGCATGAATGCTATAAAATGTATATACATACAACATAAAAATATACTATGTAAAATATGTGATTACATGTATATCTACTATAGTCAATGTAAATTTTGGTGGAATTAAGATATTAGGAAATTACACATTCAATTGTATTATAATACTTTTATTATATACACAACACAACCCTTGTCTGAGTTCAAATAAAGTAAAAACAAATGTTTGTGGGGGACTTTATTTATTTATTTATTTAACGATGATAGTTTTCGGATTTGTTGCTCGAGCAGTCATAACTTGACAGAACGCGCGAGCGAGTGAATATCCTATTCTATACTATGTCAGCACACAGAGCGTACTCGAATTTATCACGAGACTAGTCTGCACACATCTCATAATTCAGGAATAATCCACGTTTTTACACAGACGAAGGGCGTATGATTTCAGATAAGACAAGCTCTAATATTAGTTTACAAATATAACATACACCGAAGTAGTTGTTCTGTCACTTGTTAGACAAATATTTAATTTTAATGATCACCTTCACGTGAACACACGGTGATCATCACTTGAATAACTACTACACTCACATAATAGGGAGTGAGCCTATATACTCGAGCCTTGTATCTGTGCCTGAGTCTCTGTCATATATCTATCTGATGTTAAACAACCCTATCCGTTAGTCGCCTAGTCGACACCGCATGGGAAGAGATGGGGTGGCCCAAATTCTTCTCTGCCAGGAACCACACTCCTTTTACTACCTTCTCACGAAACACTAATGCCCGTTGAAAAGATTCTTAATTTCTATTTGTCTGAGGACAGATTGTATTGACAATTTATCAAATCTATCTACAGATAAATCTATATTCCATGTCTCAACATGGAATATAGATATGTCATGTCGTTATAGAATGTGGTCCTAAGATCCAAGATTGGGATTGTCGCAATAAACAATCCGTATGTTTCCAGCCCGAGCGTGCGCGAGGTGTACGGCAGCTCGCACCCGCAGCGACACCGACACCGACACCACAAGCAGCGACACCCCGCGCCGCCGCGCGCCGACTACTAGCCGCCACGCGACACGCCCAGCGGTGACCGACACGCGCACACCGGTGACCGACACTCACCCACCGGTGATCGACACTCACTTACCGCTGATCGACACTCATTCACCGGTGATCGACACTCATTCACCGGTGATCGACACTCGCCCACCGGTGATCGCCACTCACTTACCGGTGATCGACACTCATTCACCGGTGATCGACGCTCATTCACCGGTGATCGACACTCATTCACCGGTGATCGACGCTCATTCACCGGTGATCGACACTCGCCCACCGGTAATCGATACTCGCCCACTGGTGATCGACACTCGCCCACCGGTAATCGATACTCGCCCACTGGTGATCGACACTCGCCCACCGGTGATCGACACTCATTCTCCTGTGATCGACACTCATTCAGCGGTGATCGACACTCACTCGCCGTTGATCGACACTCGCCCACCGGTGACTGACACTCGCTCACCGGTGATCGACACTCATTCACCGGTGATCGACACTCACTCACCGGTGATTGACACTCGCCCACCGGTGATCGACACTCAACCACCGATGATCGACATTCGCCCACCGGTGACCGACACGCGCCCCTCGGTGACCGACGGTTATAATAATTTGTCATAACAGTAGTTTGTCATGAAAATACAACAGTAATTGGATGGTATAGATTGTAAAAACACTAAATGCATTTTCCATAGTTTAACATTATGGCCGTAAGAAGTACAAGAAAAAATATTTGATGGCAATGTCAGCTATTTCTATTTGCACAAGAGTGGTTTGGTAATTATTTTTTTCTACGTCTTGTGACAGTATGTCAAATTGTGGAAATGTGACTTAGTGACTATATGCACTAAGCCATCCAATCACAGCTCAACTGTGTAAAAACGCATGTTTTCTTATTTAACTGAGATTAGTTTTACTGTATCACATATTTTTAGTTGGTCTTCAGCAATTTTTGTATGATCGTTTTTAATGAGTTTTTGGTAATAAACAGTGTTGAAGTTAAATAAGTTGTCATACGGTAGTCTTTAATGGCATGTTCTATAATGTAGTGTACGATAATTAAAGTATGTATGTCATGATCTAAAGGAATTCTGTTTATAAAAATTTCCATAATATTCAATTTTCGATCTGTCAAAATCAAATGATATGTCGATGAGCTTCTAATTATTGAGACAGCAATAGATATTGTCAAAACTTCGATAGACAATCGAAGTTATAGTTAATATAACTTCCATTGTCTTGTTAATAGTGTTATAGTTAATAGGTGTGTAAAATCACTTGAAAAGTTTTGGCGCCAATATAAAAATGGCGCATCGCTGTTTTTTTTTATTTTCCGAAATTGGTGTGAATTCGAGATTTTATGTATAAAAATAGTAGATTTTTAGATATAATATCTTTGACAACGCACACAAGTGTGGAAAGTGGCAAATTACAGTGAATTGTGACTTTTCGTGTTGGTTCCAAATCTCCCTAGGGAGATTCTAGTAAAGTCCCCAAAACTTTACTGAGGACTGTAACATGAAAAACTTGACCTTGGCGTCTCGCCATTAATAATTCTAAAGACATTTACTTGACATTGGCATATATTTATTACTTGCCAAAAGAGACGAGAACTATAACAGTAATGAACAATGTTAACAGATGTGCAAAATCTCTTGAAAGTTTGTCACCATTCTTTATTTTATAGTTCGCAAATATGTCGAGACCGTCTATTACTGCGGTGGTTGTCACACAACATACTAAGGGCCATGACATAATCTTCCCAATACTTTTCGTACATTGCATTCTAAAACTAACTAGATTCATTACAATAGAATATCTCGTAGAGTATTTTTAATAATTAGTTGTTAAACTTGCTAATTAAGATTCTTAATTTATAGTGTTATTTTATAGAACTATACTAGCTTGTCGAAGCGTTAGTTTAATACAGAAAAACATTGTATTCTGTACAGTTAGTTTTCTTTTTTAATTATTAAGTTACTGCCTTTCATCATAGATACAGAGAAAGTTTTGTTATTCATTCTTTTTAATGTCACTATGACAAAATAAGATATATTACAAAAAAAGTAAAATATCATAATACAAATACTTTAGCGTATTTATTCTTAATATACCCATTACGATCTAAAAAGGTCTTGCGACATTTGAAATACCCTGTTAAAGCCGTAATCGCGATCTAGAAAAGTCCATATCTTGCACAAAGTGACACAGGCCCACCTAATTTGACCTCCTAAGTACCTTTAAGCGGGGCGTGAAAAAGCATCTAATGAGGCCGCCAAGCTGAGTGTCAACATTGTAACATTACTTAGTGTCTATAATGCTGACCCTCTTTCCTGAGACTTTGCCTTTAGCTTACCATCAGGCGAGGTGAAGTCAAGTTGGCGTGTCCTATATAAAAAAATCGTCAGTCCGTTGGGCAGAAAGCTGTCTTACTTCTATGAGAGGGAATGTGGAGGGTGTGGTTGATACTCTATCAATTAATTAGCTTATTACAATCCTCTGCTGGACATAGGCCTCTCCCAGTGTTGGGATGCTTTGACCTACTCATGACCGTGGACCCCACGCTGGTCAGACGGGTTGGTACAGGGTTTTATTTCGAGGTTTCCTTCTCTCGTAGTGATATCGTCTGCGTATTCTTCCGTTAGTAGCATGTTACGACACCCGTCGGATAAAATGGGGTGGTGATAGTTGTATTCTATCTCTGTCACCACCCGGATATGGTTGATACTCATTCCCCATTAAAGCGCCCCGTTAACGATCAAAATGTTTGACAAATTTTACGTGTTTGTCAAATTATTTGATAGTGTGCAGCTATGTTTGAAGTGTTTGTCAAACAATCTACGTGTTTGACGTGTTTGACAAAAATTTTGATTGAATACCTGTTTGACAAGCAAGTTTGAACGTGTACGGCGATATTTGTCAAACAAAATTTCATTTATTCTGTGGTTTTTGTGTTGATATCATGGAGGATGTCATAGCCAATGATGACAGTGCGGAGAATAGTATACTCACAGAAAAAGAACAACACAACCTTATGTTACAAAAGGAGACAGCCGAAAGTACGAATGTACCTACGTCAAATTTGTTTGATCTGTGGTTTGATCGTTTAAGCTATTGTTTGATGAAAACATAAAATTTGACAAACAAATTTGATCGTTAACGGGGCCCTTAAAGCTGGTCTTTACAATACCGCCTAAGACACTTAGAACAAGTCTTGTTCTATTTAATTAAAACTAACTGTGCCCGCGACTTCGTCTTAGTGAACTTCGATCTGGGTTTTAACTACTCTATAAAGATACCGAGCTGTGGAAAGTAGTATGACAAAGAGATCGCGTTATAAAATCGAATTTCTGATATGCTAAACCGTGTCCTGTGACTTAGAAAAAACTATTTCACACAAAAAAACCTTTACAAAACGTATGATGAGAGCGTGAATTTTGAAACTACCCTCATTTTGTGCTCACAATTTTTATCGTGGTAAAGCCCGAACGTGTAATAAATATGATTTAAAGTAGAAAAATAAAAAAAAATTAAACATAATAATTTAAATTTAGATAGCATTTCCGACACAAATTCCGTAGGTGTAACATTGAGTAAAAGCATGATGTCCCCAAAATAAATTTGTAATTATAAAATTTACTCTAAGCAATGTATCATAGAAATATTTAAAGTAGCACATTTAAATTAGAATAATGAATTAGTTTTGGGAGCCAATTTTGTAATAAAATCTGTTCCAAATTCAATCTCGGTCTGATCTCAATCTCCTCATAAACGACCACGATGTCAATGTTCGATCTTGAAAATTTAGATACGCGACTACCGCTTTTGACATATGGAAGGTTGAGATTAGATTGTCATTGAATTTTGAACAGATTTTTATTACAAGAGTTGGTATAATGATGTCATTAATATGTTAGTTTGAATTAACTGGAATATAAGGAGTTGAGAAAAGTTAAATTCTTTTAAGACAACTTATGGTGGAGTTTTCTCTCATATTTTGAATCTTATTCAAAAGTCTGTCTACATAGAATAACTAGCTGATGCACGCGGCACTACCTGCGACTTGTATTTGCATGACTTCTAAAAAAATAATGATTATAATTATTTTATATTAATCTCGGGCACTGTATCTCCTGTATTGCCAGTTCACAAAATAAAAATAAATTAGTGTTAAGTTCTATTGCCTGTAATTTTTTCCTGTTGGCAACTTATATGAGTAGTCTAACCTATTCTAGTTCGTATCCTCTTTGTGACTCTTGAAAGAGCCGGCCGGAATTTTTTAGCTAGAAATAATTGCGAGGAGATTCATGTTCCTTCAAATGAATCTGAACTTTGTCTCCCGTGTATAAGATTCAAAATCGTTCGTAATAAGTTGCCTCAAAAAGCAGCTACCGGCCGCTGCTCTTTAAGTAGAAATGGGTCCTTACTGGACAATAGTTGAGATAATGTTGAAAGTCTAGATTGTTTAGCTGCGTTCTACGTGCGGGTCTAAAAAGGCCATATTTAGCTATTCTGCAAAAACTAGTAATTTTATGAATTAGATCTCAATGGAGTCCTATAAACTCATAAAATGGTCACCCATATTTTTTATTTTATTTATTTAAACTTTTTGCACAAATACACAAAGATTGTACAAAAACGGACTTAATGCCACAAGCATTTTGTACCAGCCAACCTTAGGGTGATGCTGAGATATGTATATCAACGATAGGTGCATGAAGTGTTGTGATATGTATGAGCAGAATTACAACAATTCATTACCTAAACAGCTTCTAATATCACCGCATGAAAAAATATTATCCCAATACGATTCTAATAAAGTGGCGTTTTTAGACCTGCAGATGTAAAGTAGCATTCGTGACGAGCGAGAACTTTGTAATTCAGAGATTCAGAATTATGAATCAGCCTTAACATTAAGACTTACTGTTATCTGAATTACCATAACTGCCTTATAATTCTTACTACGCCGGGTTTCCATGGTGCGAGGTTTGGACACATAAACTATGACAAATGTGTCTGCAGTATCGCGGACGAGCTTCTTTCTACGGTGCGTTGTCCGAGAAGTCCGTGGATCCGTTGAGGCTCAGAATGTCAACTTCCCAAAATGTCCCCTGGTTCCAAAATGTCAACTTCCCATAATGTCCCTTTCCCAAAATGTCGCTTTCCCAGAATGTCCCCCATTCTTAGGCTTAAACCAACGAAATAAAAAACCAATTTAGAATCATTTTTTTATTTTAATTAGTACTTAAGTAGTGGGATTTTTAATTAGAAAAGAAATTTGTAATGAAATGGTGATTACCGTCCTCGGCTCTCTTAAGACCGACTCAATGTCGCCCCAGCGGTAATCACCAACTTTACACACTTGTACCATAATGTACTATTATTCGTAATGTTAATTAAGCAAAGTAAATTTCGGTACCACAATTAAAATATATTTGATTTGATATGTCACTGTCTATATTTTATCGTTTTTTATCAATGTTATGTTTATCATTTTTAAGAAAATGTTTAAAACATATTTTATTTGTAATACTTGAGTTACTATTAGTAATAGCTACTATATATTATCTTAATTATACCTTTGGATATGTTACTAACAGTAATTCTTTTGATCTTTTTGAATGTGTGTAAAATATTGATACCTATTGATATTGATTTTATTTGGAATACATACTTAAGTAAATTTAAGTAGGTGCCTAAATTTTGACAATACATGACTATATTTCATTACAAATTTCTTTTCTAATTAAAAATCCCACTACTTAAGTACCTAATTAAAATTAAAAAAAATCTAAATTGGTTTTTTATTTCGTTGGTTTAAGCCTAAGAATGAGGGACATTCTGGGAAAGCGACATTTTGAGAAAGCGACATTTTGGGAAAGGGACATTATGGGAAGTTGACATTTTGGAACCAGGGGACATTTAGGGAAGTCGACATTCTGAGTCTCAACGCGTGGACGTTTCGTGGAAAAACGGCTTACTTTTCCTTAGTGACACTGGCTCATTTTTTGTCCAAGTAGTCATTTTTTAAATTATTTATTTTAAAATATAATTTCAAAGCATTTAGTATGATAAATATTAATCGATTAATCTTTCATTCGCGGACTCGAATCCTGCCTGAACCAATTCAAGTTTTCTTATCTTAATCGATTCGAATAGATAGCATACTAAATGATTTAAAGTTTCATTCAATTGTGGGCGGAGTCATCAAAAATCAATGTTTAAAAATGATTGTAACATCATTCATTGGTTCCGATAGTTCGTACGAGTATCGCTAGATGGCTCCACAGTCGCCGCAAGACGGATATATAAGAAAATTGTAATAGATTCAGGCGAGGTTCGGTGCCCCAGTGGTTAGAGTAGAGCAGTCCCCTGTGAGGGACAGATCTACGGTTCGAATCCTGCCCGAACCGATTTTCTTTTTCTTAATCGATTTATTATACAAATTCCTTCTTCCTTCCCATTTAACGTTTTAAAATAGGTAAAAATCTGCACAAACTACGACAGTATTGTACAAACCGCCATTCTACCTAATTGCTTTATTTATTTTGTTTTCGTTTCATTTACTTTTGGAATGTCGTATGGAGATGTAATATAGTTTAGTTATAAAGTCGGTGTTAGATATAAAGGAACAAGTTATTATTTGTGTGAGATAATAAATAAGTAAATTATATTTATTTAGTATTATTATTTTTTATATTGACCTACCCTAAGAAATAATACATCTATACAGTTTGGTTACGTACCTACTTAACTAAAGATACACAATCTTGATCAGTTGATATGTATTTAATTAATTTTTATTACAAGATAATAGCATCTGAGGCTGCACAATAGAGCCCGGAAAACGGCAATAGGCTCACCCCCTATTACGTGGGACCGAATTCTATGATTGGTGAAATGTAGGTGTTAATTCACCTATGCCTAACCTTTCGGAGATAAAGGCGTGATTATATGTATGTATTATTAGCTTTATAAATAAAATATAGTAATAAAAATCATCAACATAAAATCATGTTTGTTTTATGTTTATTTCGGACAAAATTCCATATCTTGTTAGTAACAAATTTTTTTATCAAAATTTTAAAGTGGTTTTTTTTACGTGCGCAAAATCCCCACGGATACCTCCCCACCGGAGCCGGTGGAGGAGATTATGTCGGACTCGAACCGACTAAAACGCACGCCGCCTGTGGGTCGTTTTGGTTGCCGAAGGTGAGGTTGACAGGCATATCCCTCGCACCCCGGCCGATTCAGGGCCATCTCTAACGATCTGGCCCTCTTCTCGGGTGTGGGGACTACAGAGTTGCCTTCGTACGCGGGCAGCTTGTCTTGCGATCCTTCGTCGCTCCCGCTGCCGCTCCCGCCCCGCCTCCTTCACGAGCATTACTTGCTCGCAGAAGGAGGCAATTTTAAAGTGGTATATAACCACATAAAAATATTGATAGAAAATTTTTAAAGCATTTAGTATACTAACTAATCAAAACAGATTAAGTTAGAAAGTAGATGGCTCAGTGGTCAGAGCATTCCGCTTGTAAGGGAAAGATCGCGGGTTCGAATCCCCCGAAAACTTAAAAATATAGGTGAGTAGGGTAGCCAGAGCTCACTGGAGAATTTGTGCTGTCAGTGAGAAGACTAAAGGCTTGTCCTGCTTTGTCTTCTACTGACGGTACAGAAACTCTGTACTTACAGGGTTGGCAGCGCGACTGTGACTCCTCTGGTGTTACAGACGTCCATAGGCCATGGTAACTACTTTCTATCAGGTGGGCCGTGTGCTTGTCTGCCAACTAAGTGGTATAAAAAAAAATATGTTTATAAAAATTAGCACTGAATCTTTGTTATTAATTATATTTTTATTATTAATCGTTATAAGTTTGAAAATGAAACGTGATTAAAAACCGAAATCGCATAGCTAGTCATTAATTAATTGTAAAATATATTTGTTTCAAAAGACACTAGAATATTGTTAACCTTTAGATTACTACAGACCTACCAACCAAACGGGAGTATAAAGTAGGTATATGGCTTGTCTCACAACTCACAATGTTGGGACAATTTATCTTGGCTTTTTTTTATACCACTTAGGTGGTTAGTCCACTGCTGAGCATAGGCCTCGCCCACAGACTTCCAGAATGACCGATCTAAAGCAGCCCGCATCCAGCGCTTCCCGGTGACCTTGATGAGGTCGTCCTTCAACCTGGCCGTTGCGCGTCCTACGCTACGTTTATCTGCACGCGTCCAATATAGGTAGATCTTTTCTTACTGCTGATTTTTAATGGAGTTGAGTGTATGGAGCGCCTCCAACATCTTTGAAACCAACTTCGTCTGCAAGCTGGTGCACGTGTTTGACGGTCAAGACTTTGGCGCAGACCTTCCTCCCGGGATTGGGGCTGTCAGACGGCAGTCGCTCTCTTAAAAGTCAAAGTAAGAGAGTGGACCTCAGGATTCCGATGCAATTGGATGATGATTATGATTTTAAAGAGGTGAAGGATTGGACATTGGGAGGGACCTAAGTCCAGCAGTGTACTGCGGTGGCTTGAAGTGAATTTATATAATTTTTAATGGATGTAGGGTTTTGGGTATCCGACTGAGAAAGTATCAAAAAATGAAAATTCCAAATAAATGTCAAGGAGTACTTTATTAAAAATTAAGTGATTAAAGTAATACTATCCAATAACCCAATTTCAAATAAATATTATAATGAACGCAATCTTAGCAACTACGAAACAATAAAATAATACCTTTAACCCAAAAAATAGAGATATATCCCAAAAAATTGTAGGTATAATAGTATACATAATAATATAATTACAAATTAATTGAAAAAAATAACTAATTTCAAGGTTTTAGACATTCGGCCATTTTGCCTTCGTCTTCAGAGCGCGCCATCTTGTTGTTAGTTTGGCCGCCATTTTCTTTTTGTCAGAGGCACATGCGACAGATGTCTTCGTTGATTTCAAGCATCTGGTCGATGAAAGGCTGGTTGCTCATCAACGCGGCCAGTTTGCAGATCATCGCGAGCAGTTCGCCGCTTTTGTAGTTCATTTGGGTGTTACACAATTGTATTTCTTCTGTTATTGATTTTGGAATCTGTGGACAAGAAATGGATATAGTTGGAAAATGTCTAAAGAATTTACGGATGTTATTTAGTATTCAGCAGTGTGTTCATACAGTCCCTGGGCATCCGGTACCAACATTTATATAAAACGGCAAAAAAAAACTAAAGGTTCAAATTGGAAAACCGTATGTTCCAAAAGGGATTGAGTCACGATCAGTCTCTTATATGGGGAATGCTTTGATCAACTGAGCTGAACATGTTCACATGTGAAATTTCATCAAAAAAGGCAAAAAAAAAACTGTAACTAGCAAGCAAAGAGTTTGCAACAATGCGTCGAACTTCTAAATAAATATCTAAATAGTACGGATATCTCTTTGACAATACCTATAAATTAAAGGTCGCTAATTTCATGTTTCCCTAGTAGGTAATACCTGTGATAATACTTATTCACAAGTAGGAATCAGTTATTCCGGTACTGCTACCCCTTCATTGATGCCAATTCTGTTGTGACATAACTAAACTAAAATACGCTAAAAATCTCTAAAATTTAGTTTAGTCCTGTCAACTGTCGTTTCGTATTCTGAGAACACACGATTAACCTAAAATTAGTTTGACACGATCAAAACTAGCTAAGTTACTTAACTTAGTCCTTTTTTAGTCAAACGGTATTCTGTTGTACGTTTTAATTGTCAAAGATGCACTAAAATAAGAAATGTCACACTAAAATTAGACGCCTTCTAAATAGTGGCGACTAAGTTAGTGATAGGTATAGTTCTGTGTAGTACTCGATCCAGAACCTCCACGTGGTGCACCTTGGGCAACGGAGACTGCAGCGTCTCACTCCCGCAGGACAAACGCTGCCGCCTACGTTATAATTTTGGTAGAGGCAGAGCGGCTCTATAGAGGGTTGCTCGGAGGCTTTCCATGTGTCCGTCAGACTTCCAGAGGGCACAGTGGATAGTAGGCAAGTGCTGGACTGGTTCTCCGAGAGTGGGTTGAAGGTTACAGCTGCGACTACCTGGCATCCTCGCCAGTGAGGTGGCACGGCACACGTCTCCTAATTATCCCCTAACCAGGAGGGAAAACTGTGCTTCCCACAACTGAGAGGGCCTTATTAAATACGTGCATAGTCTAAAAATTAGCCTTTTTTATACTATTTGGGAGGCAGACAAACACATGGCCCACCTGATGAAAAGTGGTAACCGTGGCCTATGGGCGTACAACACCAGGGGAGTCACAATCGCGCTGCCAACCCTGTAAGCACAGTGAGTTTCTGTGCCGTCTATGCGGAAGACAAAGCAGGACAAGCCTTTGTTCTTCCCACTGGCAGCACGAAAACTCTCCAGTAAGCTCTGGCTACCATACTCACTGCCGGGAACAGGGATATTATGGCCACGATATTCTATAGGGCAGAGGTACTCGGGCAGGTGTCCTGGCCTCGTCGTGTCATAGCCTGGGTGCAAGGGAAACTTCCTGTTTTTGCGCACGGATACCTCCTCGGGCTTCACCTTATCGAAGTTAATGATGAAGTGGCTATGTGACTCGAACTAACCAAAACCGTAGTATTTCGTTACATTAGCCAGTGCGGCTAGATAGGATAACCCAGAGATCCCGATCAGCCTTGGTCTTCAACATTGGCGACCCCAGCATGTTGTTGGGGATCGAAATCTCCCCATCCCTAGAGAAAGAGGCGCGCGCGAAAACACGACACGCCGCCACCCTTCTTCTGTTTCTGCTGAGCCAATGACTAGCCCCGTTACTTCTACGCACCTGGCACAGGCTCATGTGCGCTCTGTGTCTGTGTGTGTCTGTGATCTTGACCTTCTACCGTATGAGAAAGAGCCAAACCTCACACACATCATTCACATCTCTGCCTCGCAAAATGGCGTGGCGATATTTATTGCATTCGACTGCTACGTCAAGGGGCACCATTCCATCATAATTTTCTAATCATGATCAAACTTAAAGACTGCTATATAAAATCTGCTCAGTAGTATTTGCGTCCATCGCAAATTAACAGACGTAAAACTAGAAATCATGGGTTTAGAATAGTTTAATTAAAAGAATATTTAAAAAAACATGGGTTCTGAATAGTTTAATTAACATAATTATTTTTCATTATGAATCTACTTGGATTATCTTCAACACTATAGTCCCTCAGAGCAGCAGTAAGCACTTCAGCGCTATGTTGAATAGGTACTTTCTTTTAAACTTCTATTGCTTTCTTGTAGAGCTTGCAATAATAATTTGTCTTAGATAGGAAGATGTAAGGGCCTTAGCAAGACGCGGCGCCATTGACACAACCCGATGATACGTTGCGCTAGCTTCTTACCAGATGTTATTGTCCCTATAACGAAAATAATTATTATGTTGGGTTGTAGGGCGTTAAGTCAACGTACAGTTTAAATTATTGAAACTATATTTTATCATTTCAAGACTGGCAAATCCGTAAATTGGTGGTCCCGACTATATCTAAAATCTTCTACTCGATATCAAAGAAATCTGATATAGCTGGTTCTCTTTCCGTTACGCTCATTGAATTATGAATATTTTGTGTCTTTTTTTTCACCGTATAAAGGTATTAAGCAAATATATAACAACAATTATGGTATAGGTTGCTATGCTTTACATTTTCCAGCACAAAATTTGTAAGGCTCTCGTTCAAAGATCAAAAAGTACTTACATGCTGACTGCTATATATTGCAGGCTAAGTTGTTCAAGTCCTGCCTACTCCTTAAAACTTGACTTAGCAACTATTGTTGCCTCTTGTGGGCCCTTTTGTATCTTGTTCATTTATATTTTACTCTATTGTGAATTTTGGACATTACAACAAAATCGTAGACTGAGATTAGGGTTGTTCTCCGGTACCAAAAAAGCTGGAGAAACACCGGAGATAACAAATTTTATGCATAACCTTTTTTTTTCTAAAACTCCGGTGTTTTAATCATTTTAATTAAAATTTCATGAAATTAAAAAGTCCGCTTTAGAAGTTGTCGACATTGTGGTATGTGGAATATGTGGATTCAGCAATTATTGTTCCAATACAACAATTGACACGGTGTGATTGACAAAATCCCGCATTAATCTGAAGAACGTTGCGTTTGGCAGTTGGTTTGATGCAGAAAGCAGTATTCCTTGATACGTGTGAAGATTAATCTCCTGAACTATCGGTAGTCTGGTCTCTGTACCCAAGAGTAGGTACTATCTTTAAGTATATTTTTGATTTTATATAAGCTATTTATTACGCCATATTTTATTGCGGAATATGAGCATATAGTACAAATATCAGTTTAAAATGGTTCACTGGAATGTTCCGGACGTTAAGGAAAACCGGAGAAAAATCTCCGGGAGCTAAAATTAGCTCTAGAGCACATCCCTATTGAGAATGTGATGTCCAGTTGTAATGTCAAACTGACTTGCACAGATTCAATACAGTTAGTTTATTAACATAGATAATTAAGAGATGTGCCGCGGGTTACCAGTTACGGGAACCGAGTAAAACTGGGTTTATTTAAGTATGAGTGAGAAGAAACACAGTTTGTTTACTATTTGATCAATAATATGCATTAATTATCATTTACCGGCATCCTAAAGACCTATAAATAAAGTATTTAAAGATTTTATGAAAAGACCATTCATCATTCGTTCCTAATTTTTAATAGCGGGTAACACTTTCATATTGAGCGTTTTGCGATGTCATATTCAAATTAAGTGCTGTCTTCGTGATCACCAAATTTAGTTGGACTTAACAACAGAATACCATTATGTCAATCGCTTAGCTAAAATAAGAAAATTTTAGAGAAATTTAAGTTTAGAGATGGCAACAACAGAATTAACATCATTATCTGTTTTAATATGCGAATGTATAAGCAACGATACCATGGATACCAAATACAATGGACAAACAAATGAATTTAATAGTCGAAGATCCTTGAGCGATCAGACACGCGCCAGTGACAATATTGAAAACATTCGCTTCCATTCCTTCTTTTTATTCTTTCGCTATCGCTTTCACGATAACTTTATACAGGAAGCTATTATATATAATATGTCAAACAATATACAACCTACGCAGTTTAATTGACTAAGATAGGTAACCAAAATACTCAGAATTGTTTAATCACCGTAAGCGTAATTTTAACCACCACGTAGTACCTACCTCGTGAGTGGAATTTGTCCATGACCGATATTTACAAAAAGTAATTACTTATAACAATGTTTCGCAATGAAGTAGGTAAAATTAACAAATTAGTAACACAAACTTGGCCAAATCGACTAGTAAATGTAAAGTATAGGTATACCATATACCTATTTACTAATAATATTTTGTGGATTGGTGGATTCTCTGGGAATTAACTATATGTAAAGCACTATAAACCTTATGCTGATGCGCTTCTGAGACGGTATCTAAAGACTAAAGCAACAAAAAGGAAGGCGAAGTACCACATTCGTGACTTTTTATTGCCAGTGTCTTTTAGGTTTCATCTATTGCAGGCTATTGCCTAGTGAATATAGCCTATGAACCACTAAAGATATTTTACTAATAAAGTACCATAATAACTTAGTGTTGTGTTCCCGGCGGCGGTGATAAATTCGGTAGCCAGATCTCACGGGGAGTTTTTGTGCTGTCAGTGGAAAGACCAAAGGCTTGTTCTTCTGCAGAAGAACGCAGAAGACAATTCTGCGCTCACGGCACTGAAACTCTGTTCTTACAGGGTTGTCAGCATGTATGTGACTTCCCTGGTGTAACACATGCACACGTCCATATGCCACGGTAACCACTTACAAGTGGTATTAAAAAAACTAAATTAATGATGTCGGTATACACTTACATTATCGGGCTCAGCGAAAGTGCTGAACTTGTATTTGGTCTTGATCTTCTCCGTTCCATTGTCGTGGAAGACGGTAAACTGCGCGTCCTTGCCACTGGCCCCCACCGGGAAGTACATGCCGGCGATCAGGTGCCCTTTCTGGTCGCGGGAGATTAGACTTCTGTAACCAAAACCAGTGTCCTTTAGAACAGGATCCACGATTTGAGAATATAGGAACAAAATGGAACTGGAGACTGCTGTTATAGAGGGAGTTGTTGCCTTGAACTCATTTGCAATATCATCACGGCTACTGTAATGACGTCAGGATCATAGCACAGATAACAATATAATTCTTACTACATTGGCTACCTCCTCTCTGTTTTTGATCTATGCTAGTTACATATATTACCTCCTCTCTGTGTTTGATCTGTGAGAACCACCACCAATTAATTTTACGTTTTGTAGATACGACGGCTATAGATGATGCAAAATAGACATGTGTGCATTAAGTATTAAAAAATGATATGACCAGATAACAAATATTAACCTTTCGTATAAATTATTTGTCATAGCAACTGGTCTCAGCTTCTCAGTATACAGTTATATCTCCAATTACAACTAGACCAGAGTCCAGATAAGATCAGCTGTGCAATTTTCTAAGCATACAGCACGATAACGTCACCCAGTTCGACTAATGACAATCTCTAACCAGGCTCTCGCAGCGCTGTGCTCGAAGCTGTACTGAGAATTGCAGAGTAGATCCAGTGAACAACCACAAGACAGTTTACCTACCTAAAGTTGTAGACGAGGTTCCTCCGTTCGGTGACATTGACGCCGTCAAGGTACGGCCTCCCCACGTAGACCAACGAGGTTTGGCTCTTGAGCGTAGTGCCGCGAGTTTCACGCTCCTGCCATTCCACGTAGCCGCTGTTCAGAACGTTGAACGTGTAGTTGTACTCCTTGCGGCAGTTTGGCTCTTCGGACTGGGTGAACCAGCCTGGAGACAAAATGGAAGGCTGGATAAAGTGTCTTTTATATTCAGGAATTTTACTTGCAAGAATAGTGGTTTCAATTTAAGAGGAAATATTTTCCAGTTCCATGGAAGGTAGTACAAAATAATTGGAGGTTTATGACATCCAACATCTTGCATTTTAGTTCAGTATCCGCACCAGTGAGTCAGCGATGTTCTTCGTCGTTGACTCCGTGAGGCAGAAGATTGTCTAAAGTGTTAAATTATTCTGCCTCACGCACTTAACGAGGGACTGTGGACCTCACTGAACCAATGGGCCTTTGAACACGGCCAGTGTAACCTGTCAGAAATGTCAGGCAATTCGAAGGACCTTGATCGTATTAATGGTCTTAAATAATATAGATTAAAGATCTTTGAAGTTAACCAACCTGTGTGAGGATACGCGCGATCTGCCATTACTGTTACGATTCTAGGCACGTGGTACCCAGGATCAGCCAGCATGATGCCGGGTCGGCCGTCGACACAGATCTGAATGCCGACCATAACGTGCTCCTTCTCAGCCACGCTCACAGACTCCGGCCCCTCGCCGCACGTGACGTACTCCGGCACGTTGACCACGGCTTCCTCGCACGACAGCAGCGCGGTCGCTTCCGTCACCTCACTGAACTCCCGCTCCAGGCACCGCCAGCGTCGTATCAACTCGTACCCTAGACCGACACAGGTGTGTTTCTTCGCCCGGATGGGCGGCGCGTAGCGCTCGTAGACGTCGTAGAGAGGCTCGTCGCCTAGCTCGAACGTGTCGTAGAGTGAGAGGAAGTTGCTGACGGAGTCGTAGTTGTCGGTGACTAGCAGCCGGCGCAGGATGCCCTCGGCGCGCGTGACCAGGGCCTCGTGCCGCGGCAGCGACAGGCACAGCGCGCGGCGGGGCGGGCCCCAGCGCGCGCGCGGCAGGGGGGCGGTCACGGGGCGGCGCGGGGGGGCGCGCGCGGCCGGAGTGAGTCAACTCGGCCACTCGGCGCCCCAGCGGCCCACGCCGGGCGCCGCCGGCTCCGCCTCGGCCTCCGCCCCCGCTCGCTCGTGTACGCCGTCATCGCGGCTTCGCTCTGTAGCAACCGGGACGCTCTTGACGAGCGCCTCACGCTGCTTCTCTAACAACAATGATGATGGTTTTTCACGCTCTGCAAGCAATTAAACATTGATTAGCTTTTTTATAAAATTCCATCCTTATCTTCACCTATTATATAGGTACACAATGAGCAGCAGTTTCAAATAAACATAAGAAGAGTCGTGTACGTGTATCGATGCATAATTATTCCTAAATTATTAAAATGTTTAATAAACTCCCAAGAGATATGAAATCTATGCCTGTTTCTAAATTTAAAAAGTCCCTAGAACTTTGTTAATTGACAAATGCTATTATAAGCTTGATGAATACTTAAATGATACTTCAATATAATGTAATACTCTAACATTTTAATTCTAAACTATGACATTTTGACTATGATTGTATTATGACATTGAGGCTAAGTAGCTTTTAAATCAATTTGTATGCCCAAGTGGCAAAACATAGTGAACCTACTTTTTATAATATGTAAGATCTTTGTATACCTATGTTTTACAAATAAAGATATTCTATTCTATTCTATGTTTCCAAGCACCTATTGTTTTACAACAATGCATATTAAATAATCTAAGAACATAATGACATATTATCAATTCATTTCTCTTGTATTTTAGTAGGCAGGTAGGTACTTCCCTACTTATAATACTTCAAATTAATTTCTTTAAGTTTTTTACTTCGTATTCTCTATGCCAAATAACACATTGGAATTCCATCAATCGTATTGGTTACCAATGTTATTTTTATCATGAATATCCCATCAATAGCGAGTTATTCTCGGACGAACCTTGCATAGTGTACCTTCACAGCAGTTTCAATGAGCCCAAAGTATTCTATCAATAAAATACACAAATGTATCAATTGTATAACAATTGTCTGTTGACAAATCAATTGTGTCATTAATCTTAATATCGTAATGATGTCAACATAATTAGGTATAGTCTAAGAGCTAGTGAACGTCGGACCTATGTCATCGTAAGAAAGTGTTTGTTTTTATGTAGAGACACCACAGGTAAAGTAGGTAAGAATATTTGACCAGTACCATTAGAATTATATTATCTGTGCTAGTACGAACCTATTTATTTAATTTTTAACTCGCATATACCTGGACCAAATCGGGGAAGTTTTAGAAAAGGGGCAGGTCAGGAGTACTCTAAACTAAACCGACGAGCATGCATGATGAATGTAATGAGAGTAAATGAAGCGAGAGTAGTATGTCAGGATCGTAGCAAATGGAGATCCGTGATCTCTGCCTACCCCTATGGGAGACAGGCGTGATTTTATGTATGTATGTATGTATGTTTAACCCCTGATGCAAAAACGATGGAGTGTTATAAGTTTGACGTATCATTGTAGGTGTGTGTGTCTGTCTGTCTGTGGCATCCTCGAATATCTGTGGTGGCATCATAGCTGCTGAACGCATGAACCGATTTGGATTATTTTGAATTTTGTTTTTGTTTGAAAGGTAGGTACATTAGTCGGGAGTGTTCTTAGCTGTGTTTCAAAAAAAATCGGTACCAATTTTTCAGCAAAAGTCAAATGCAGTTACGATACTTTACGTTGGAGATGTTAGAAAAGCATTATGTTAGTACTATATATTATCTATTCTGTGTCAGTAGTAGTCTATCAACAAAAGAATTGTGTCATTAATCATTATAGTGTAGTGTAATGATGTCAATACAATTAGTATGTAATCATTGTCACAGTAGTATGTACATACAGCGTCATTAGCTGATTACATTCAATGACTTAAATACTTTTATGTATTGAAGATAAGACACCAATAAATGAATGTAGATAGAATATATAACATATCTTATCTTAGTTAAGTATATTCGTGGGATGGCGTAACGTTAGGTAGGTACGTAGGATTTAAAAACAATGTCAAGATTTTCCCAGCTTCATGTACAAACTATTCTGTGAGACTGTTTGTAATGGATTTACTCATAACATAATCCATTTTCCTTTTGTTAATCATTATATTTATATATTAACCTACGTTGGTGTATGTGCCCGCATGAAATAGGTAAGAATAACTCTCATCTTTTCTGTCATTCATTTAAGATAGGATAGCTTTACAGGAGCAGCTATCGTCTGACTGTAAATCCCGCGAGAGAGTCCGTCTGAGTCTCGTTTCCAATAATAGTGGGTAAGGCTATTGTCAACAGGCTATTTCTTTGTAAAGTAATAAAGTGGTACACAATTTTGTTATTATGTACCACATTTCCAGCTTTTTTTTATACAAATTAGGTGACAAACAAGCACACGGCCTATTGATGGAATGTGGTTACCGTGACCTATGAACGTGTGCAACACCAGATGAGTCACACCCGTGCTACCGACCCTGTAAGAACAGAGAATTTCTGTGCCGTCAGTGCAGAAGAAACTGTCAGGACAAGGCTTTTGTCTTCCCACTGATAGCACAAAAACTCTCCAGTGAGCTCTGGCTACCCTACTCACCGTCGTGAACACAACACGAGGTTATAATAGCCACGGTATTTTATTAGGTAGAGGTACTACCCCAGTCGGACTGCTCAATTGGCACGGAAATACCGTCATGTCCTACCTGCTAGCTATAACTAAACTTGCTTATATCAGAAGTAGGATCACGTGGACTCACTGGATGGTGGAACTGGATGGGGTATGAACCCACAAGTTTGCAATCCAACGCCTTAGCTAACGCCTCGTATAAGTAACTATCTGCTGGAATAGGTACTTCTTTTGTTATCTTGACGTATGTGGCAGTTATGAATTATTACCGCCGAACAGTTTATCACCTAATATTTTATGCATGTAATTCGATTGAAGAATAAAGTAATCGTACCGAAACACCGACGACGGCATTTTATTCTCAGAAACGTGATGATTCACTCATCACTTGTCCGAAAGTCTTTATTTTGTCTTTGTGTTTAGTATTTTTACTGACTCATAAACAGTTATTGTGACTCAATACGTAAGAAATGTTTTCTGTTAATTCTTTTAATTTTTTCCTCGTCGTTCTTAACTTTCATTAAACAACTACTATCGTTATTAAATGTAGTCAAAACAATATGTAAAAAAAAAATTAGGTGACCATTACGCTGGCCCGTACGCTGGCCACATTGCCCCGCTGCGCGCTGTATAGCGATTAGCGATAACTAACCTTTGCGCCAGTAGGTACATAGTTAAACTTTGCCCCAGCACATGACTAAACTTTACCCCAGCAGTCAGTCATTACTACATAACATAACATAAGCTCACGCCTATATCCCTGAAGGGGTAGGCAGAGGTGTTAGCAACCATATTTCGCCAGTTTTTCCATATTTCGCTATTGCCATTAACCGGGCACTTATAAACCTGCGATAAATACACACATAACTTCGAAAAGCATCGAAAAGTCATTGGTGTGTGCCATAGTAAAACCTGGGATCGAACCCGAGACCTCGTCTCAGCAGTCCATTACCCGTACCACTAGGCTACCGCGGTTTGTCATTGTTGCAATCAGGATAATATATTTGTTTTCAAGATTTTTTTCCCTGGCTATATGTACAGCGGGTGTGACTGGTCAGCTATTTAGATAATAAATAACGACAGCTGTTAGACAATAAATCGATTTTATAATTATTGGAGTGTTGTAAACGATGACGTGTATTTTTGTATACTTATAGAATTATAGAAACAAATAAAATAAATAACACACGAGCTGTGAATTACGTCAGTATACGTGGAGTGTCCTTGTTTGACTGGCACAATTACATGTTTATAATTTCCTCATTTTGAAAAGAATCTCATTGCCATTACCGTTTCGTGTTCAATAATTAAAATGAAATTTTTAAGAGTTCTAGAAAGGATGAGGTTCTCAATTCGAATATTTATATACTTATATTTTTATATTTGTACGCGCAAAGCTCCATCAGTTTGTGAACGCATTTGGGATTTCTTTTTATACGAATAGAAATATCTCAGTTATTGGTTAGTGTCGTTATTAAATAAAAAAAAATTTTTTTTAAGCAGTGATCACAGCATTGTAGAAAACAATTTATAGTTTTGTATTTTAAGTCCTACGTATATTTATTGAAGAGATTCTGCTACAGTTTATTCCATTTAATTTATGAATCAAAATTCTTTGAATACCAATTAATGCTTCATCGTAACTACTTTTTATTTTTATTATTATAAATGCGTATAAGTAACTCAAAAATACCTATCTAGGCCGGTGCCTCCTGGTACTTTACACCTAGATTGTGGTGTGGTTCAAATCACAAGGTTCAACCATTAGACACAGCTTATATTATATCTTACAGAACTTTACTTTTCCGAAAAAAAGTGAAGGTACCTTGATAAATGGATTGCAACCTTACGTACACGATTTGTATTATTTATCCGCATACAAACGCAACTTTCAGCAATCGTGGTTGCCAAATCGTGAAATTTTTCTGACTAAAATAACTTACTTTTCCTATATAACTGTGGCCTTTTATTACTCGCAACTGGCGTTGATAGGTCCGCCATTTTGGAAATGCGCGTCAATAACCTTTTGCTACAACGTGATTTAATGACTTATCGTTACACCTGAATGTCAGTCCAAATCGTCTAGAGGTTGAGAATATATTTTATGTAGGCATTAACTCTTCGGATATTGATTTAGGACACGCTTAGCTTAAATACTCTTTTCTCATTGAATGCCGGGTACACTGCATGTACCACTGTACGTTCAAGCAAGTTGCTATTATTGATTAAAAACGTTGTTCGATTCAAATTTAGCTGTCATCCTTAAAAGCGAAATTGTTTTTAAATGTTTATCGTTATAATATCGTTTATTGTTTTAAATACGACGGTATTTCCGTCCCAATTGAGCAATACGACTGGGGAATTACCTCCACCCTACAAAATACCACGGCTATAATAACCTCGTGTTGTGTTCCCGGCGGTGAGTGGGGTAGCCAGAGCTCTCCAGTGAGCTTTTGTGCTGTCAGTGGGAATTCGAAAGACTAATTCGAGAAACTCTCTGTTCTTACAGGGTCGGTAGCACGGCTGTAACTCCCCTTGTGTTGCACACGTTCATAGGTCATGCCACCTAAGTTGTATAAAAAAAACGTTTATCGTTATAATATCGTTTATCAATATTAATTAACTTCATCACAATATCTTCTACCCGGTCCCGAACTATGGCACAATTCCCGATCCCAAGTAATCAAGGATAAGCCGATAAACTTCCCGACGTTCTGTATAGAGAATTACATTCAATGAAAATCCAATAAAACCATATTACCTACTTAACTCGGAAATCGACCCATCACATCTCAAGAATTTACCCTCATGTCAAGCAATTGTTACACGACCATAAATAATCATCTTCTACCAATCCTCCATAAGTCAATCGTTTGTCGCGCCCGCATGGAATTACCTATTGTGGTTTCTACACGTTTCTTCAAAATCAAAACATTGTTGGGTATATCCGATATAGCTCAGCTTACTCCACTTACAAGGTCTTAAAATACTGGCTTTTGTTTCAAATCGAACGATTACTGGATTGTAATTCTTTCATTGTTTAGCAGCTAGAAATCATCGCACCTCTCGCCATAGGCAGGGAATTCATCATCGCACATTGCGAACTGAGACGGTGCGCACTGTGCGGTATGAACGAAACTTCATCCCACGCACACTCAAGCTATGGAATGACCTCCCTGCTGCGGTTTTCCCAAGCACCTACAATATGGGGTTCTTCAAGATCAGAAGGTTTCTTCATGGTCGGCAGGGCGAGTGTAACACCCCTGGTGTTGCATACGTCTATAGGCCACGGTAACCACTTTCCATCAGGTGGGCCGTGTGTTTGTCTGCCACCTAAGTGGTATAAAAAAAAGCCCGCATTGGATTAACCGTGGTCCTACTGGAACTGTCTTAAATAATGAAACAGTTTTTTTTATGCGTGGTGGGGGCACGGGGAAATAATATATGCCTGTGGTCCCGTAGGTACGATCCACTGGGCGAAACCTGCTGAAACGTCATTAAGTTAAGTATAAGTATTTCAGCGATAAAGCCGCCCATTGTACATTGAACTGTATATACACACTGTCTACTTGTCTCTGCTGTAAATGTATTGGTGTACAATAAAGTATTATCTATCTGTCTATCTATCTAAATTTCCAAAAATTTTACTACAATGTACTAGAAATCATCAAAAAAAGTTTATAAAATATATGTTTCATTATGATTCTTCCACTGGCATGCAGGTGAGAGTCATTACGTTATACCACAGATAGTATAATATAATTCTGTTATACCTAATTGGAAAGTGAAAAGGCGTATAGATATGGTAGGCGAATTTTGATAATTTCAAACTACTTCTTTATTAGTCCTATGGGCTGGCATAGCTTAAATGTTCACTTATTTTTACGATTGATGGAGAGGTCCTTAAGGGTAAGAAGAAGCGCTAAAAAACTGAAATGATGTCAATTCTTCTTCCCAACAATGTGCTAAACATGAATAAATGTTGGGCCAAACAAAAAGAAGTATCTCTAACTGACTTTGAACGTACCGACCTAAGTAGGCAATATTGAAAGTAGTTTAGTGGGTCATGAGCGAAGTACTAACGTAATCACTACTGTTGGCAATGAGAGCGACCAGTTCTTCGAAGCCTCACGGATATTGAAAGGTTTCAAAGGATCCAGTTTTGAGGTCACATAGGAGTTCTAAAAAATTCTTGCATAACTACCTTAAAATTATTGATGAGATTTTTGTAATTTTAAACTGTCGCGGTGTGAAGTCATCGACATTTGTAAGTTCCATGATTTAATCGCGAAATTTTTTTTTTATACAACTTAGGTGGCAGACAAGCACACGGCCCACCTGATGGAAAGCGGTTACCATGACCCATGAACGTGTGAAACACCAGTGGAGTCACATCCGTGCTGCCGACCCTGTAAGAACAGAGTCGTTCCACTGACAGCACAAAACTCTCCAGTGAGCTCTGGCTACCCTACTCACCGCCGGGAACACAACACGAAGTTATTATAACCGCGGTATTCTGTAGGGCAGAGGTACTTCCCCAGTTGGACTGCTCAATTGGGCGGAAATACCGCCGTATCCTACCTCCTCCCGAACCGTTGTACAATAATAATTATGAATGGGATATTTTAAAAACCGTATGGTAACAGAGAAAGATCACAAGTATCATCACCCCCTCTTATCCGAAGGGTACCGTAAGAGGCGACTAACGGAAAAATACGCAGACGATATCACTGTGAGAAAAGGAAAACTTGAAATAAAACCCTGTACCAACCCGTCTGGCCGTGGAAACAGTAGTCCAAAGCCTCCCATCATTAGGAGAGGTCTATGGCCAGCAGTGGACTACGATGGGCTAGTTGATAGTGAGGAAATCCCTGCAGATACCGATTATTACCGCACACCGTCTTAGGTCACTCACGCGCCTGGTGTCCCAGGGCCATTGCGATGGCCCCTCGGGAAATATTGGCTAATTTAATAATAAGCTCATATTTCATATTAGGACAAGACCCAGATTATTTTTACTGATTTTAGGCTGGGGTTTGAACACTATCTCATCTGTTGGTAAGTGATGATGTGGCCAATCCAATAGCGGATCACGCTTGCCTGCTAATGAACGCATCGCCAAAACATAGTTAAAATTAGTTACAAAGAAATCTATACTATATATATAATAATAATAATAATAATATAGAATATAATAATAATAATTAATAATTAATAATAATATTATTAAGAGGAAAGATTTGTATTTTTGTATGTAACGAATAAACTCAAAAAGTACTGGACCGATTTTAATAATTCTTTTTTCATTAGAAAGCTACATTCTTTGTGAGTAACATAGGCTACTTTTTATCCCGATATTCCCATGGGATCAGGATTTACGCGGGTGAAACCGCGGCGCGGTGCTAGTCTCTCCCCAAATCCAAGCCAAATTGCTTGTTTTAGAAATTTGTTCACATCAGCAGTGGCCCGAATTCAAAACCCTGGGTTCTCGATTGTAAGACTGTCTCTTTAACCACTGCGCTTCACATCAAACTTCATTCGTGTACCACTAAAAATGTTCCTAAATATACTACACGGCCCATTAAACTCTTAGTTATAAATTCAAATAGACAGTGAAAACAATACAAGTGAAGTCACGTGTATTACAAAGGTCAACAGACGAAACACGTGCGAGAGAAACCCAGTAATGAGTTGCTTTATGTAGCACACAGAACAGCTGGCCTCCGAATAAACTTCCTGTTACTACATTAAGTAGAAAGTACATTTAATAGACGGTTTAGATATAGTCTGTGGCGTATATTTTGACCCACGTCTCTCAGTTTTTGGGTGTCTTTTGAGGACAGCATGAGGTGCAGTGTTGTACAAGTTTAAATTGCAATTAATAAATATAAATCTCGACTTGCTATCTATCTATAAGATTGATAAAAGTATACCCGACTGCAGTCTAAAAGAATAGAAAGAAATTTGATAGCAGGCTGTACCCTATTGCCCATCATAAACCAAAAGAAAAAGTAATGGGTACCGCCGGCTTGCAAACTTATTTCGATCTTTAAAAGACAGCGGTCGGGTTAGTTGCAAGTCTAATTGCAATTAAAATTTGTCAAACAACTCGATTCTCTCGCGACTTGGATATGCCGGGAACTATATTTCTTTCTATCACGTTAAATGCCGTGTTTGTTCCCGATGGAATAGAACAGGGCCACTCCATCTCTTCCCGTGGGTATCGTAGAAGGCGACTAAGGGATATATGGCTGTTCGCTGTTCTCCATCTGATAGTAAACATCCAGCCCATAGCAAAACTCCCGCTTGATAGCAATAGGTTCGCCCCCTATAACGTGGATACCTACCCCTTTGAGGATTTATCTATACCAATATTATAAAGCTGCAGAGTTTGTTTGTTTGTTTGTTTGAACGCGCTAATCTCTGGAACTACTGGTCTGATTTGAATGATTCTTTCAGTGTTGGGTAGTCCATTTATCGAGGATGGTTTTAAGCTATATATCATCACGCTACTACTTAAGGGAGCGGAGCGTTGATAATAAATGTTAACAAATCCGGCAATTTTACATACATATTTTGAAGACTAAAACATATGGGCTAAAAGGGATATGAAGCTTCAAAATATACCCCGGGCGAAACTGGGGTGGGTCAGCTAGTACAATAATAAAAACGAAAATCCGAAACGTCAGTAGAAATAGTAAGTTCCATGATTAATAGCGAAAATTCCCGAACCGTTGTATAATTATGAATAAATTATACAATTCAATAAGTAGGTAAGAAAAAAAAATGGTGTTAACTAAAGCTGATTAGTTTCGTGTAGCCATCATTTACGTCGATTTAATAATACAATACTCTAACAGATTCTAACTGTATCTAACTAAATCTGTAAACATTGGTTACATCACTATCAAAACAAAGAAAAAAATGAAACAAAACTCTAGGTACCTACTCTACTTTGCTTTGTTTTTTTTTTATGGATAAAACCATCTCGTAATCATGTCATGTCGTAATGTCATGTCATAATTTATGCCAATTTCAATTAGGTATTCGTCACGATTTATTACGAATTTTACAATGATTTGACGTCACAATTCGCATCAATATTGTCGTTTATGAGCACTATACCATGCTATGAAGACCTCGATACATTAAAATACGTCACTTGTAATCTTCTCGGAATATCCATGAGTCACAACTTAACTGGATTAGTCAACCATTTATCAGTGAAATCTAAATGGTTGTGAGGAATATCTCACGTGTTCGTAATTATTACAATCAATATTAGATAAAAACTTAATTTTATGCATAAAATAAATTAAATACCTGCCTTTCCAAACAGATACTGCAGAAAAAATATATTTAAAAAGTAAGTTCCATGCAAGCATTTTTTTAAAATTTTCATATCGCTATTATCACATAAAGAATAACGTATCTATGGTTTTTGAATATTATTGAAATCATTCCGTTACGTTACTCAACGTCAAAAAACGGTTAATTTTATTCAAACATTTTTTGGACATGACTGTAAATATGTGATATTTTAATGAAATAAAATAAGATTTTAATATTATTAAATCGATGTATGGGAACAGATGTTTCAGTATAAATAGTTCACAACAATTAACGCGTGGCTTCCGGCAGAGTAGAATTTGAACCACCCCATCTCTTCCAATGCGGTGTCGTATAAGGCAACTAAGGGATAGTGCTGTTAAACATCGACAGATATATAGAGACCAGACTCGGCCTCTGATGTATGGGTCGAGTTAACTATAGTGCCCGGAAGACGGCAATAGGCACACCCCTATTACGTGGAACCGAATACATTGATTGGTGAAATGTGGGTGTTAATTCACCTCTGCCTAACCCTCAGGGAATAAAGGCGTGATTATATGTATGTAACAGTTAACGATGTTATTGAAACACTGTGTTCTGGGAAGAGCATTAAATTGTAACTGCGTATTTTTACTGTATTATTCATCACATTCCTTACTGAGTATGCTGAAATTCCCAGTTTATATCAATGGGATATGTAGCGGTAACTTAACCTTTCAACAGGCGTCTGCGAAATGCCAACTTGTACGTCACACGTTGTGGGTGTTGAACTTTATTACAATAGTTATTGCGTAGGAGAGTGTTGCGATAAAATGTGGAAGGATGATTCGTCTACATAATCTAATCTCTGTTGACGATGCATAATATATTCCTTGAGAGTATTAGTCAAAGCATTGTTCTATATTCTTGCTTAATATAAATATATATGTGAACAAAGGCATACATATAGTAAAATAGGTCAAAGCCAGATAGATACACTAGTGTATTACTGCAGATTATCTAAGAGAACTAGCTTAAGTAGAGCAGGGTCTCGATACGCACAAATATCTTAACTATTAAAAGTTCGTTTGTATTGCATAAATATGTATTTTTACAGTTATTGCAATTATAAAACTGACATACAACACATTTGTGAATAAAATAAATCTTGTTTTAAGCTTAAAGTAATAAGGAGTCTTATATCTAGCTGAATTTAACTTTCACATAACCAGTAACTTTTTTTCTAAAGTTAATATAGCAGCATAATTAGGTCGTAATATTGAATTTAGAATCTTAAGGATTATACACCCACACAACAACATTCAAAGGGAAACAACGCTTAACAAGAGTTCTAGCTAAGATAGAGTAAATCATTAAAGGTACTAATAATTAGTATTAAAAATCTGTTTATATTGATATTATAATCATGATTGATAACCAAAACGACCCTGAGATAGTTATTTAAGGAAGTAGTAGCCCCTAATAAAAACATTTATACACGCTGTATACACGTAATTGATGTACTGAAGCAGAAACGAGTTTAATCACTTTCACAATATTTAAAGTGATGTTGAATATAGAGGATTTTGTAATTATTATAACAATTTTTGGAGCAAGGACAGTTCGATCAATTATACAAGTTTGAAACTAAAGGAAAATGAACTGCTTGTTAATAATTATAATTGAATTTTAGTATTAAATTGATATATTTGGCTTAATAGCCAAGTTATAATTGGTAATCAAGGAAATGTATAAATATTTTACATCTACACCATTCAACTTAGCAATTAATATTTTTAAAGCATGTTTTAGGTAAAGAAGAATTAACATTTATTTTTTTATGGATAATAGAACTACGTCCTTAACGATGTGTTGAAATTTTATGGTTATCACTAGTAAATTTTTTCCCAGCGTAAATATCCCAAAAAAAATGCTTGTGTTTTTAACTGTTAGGTATATTGTTATAATATATTGCGCAAGTTACTTAAACCTAAATAAATTATTAGGTACTTTAAACAGTCATGTATGATCAAACTATGCCTACAGTAACTTATAAATTATGAATAATCTGGGTCATTGTACAAACTTACATGTGGACAATGACCCAGTATACTTCGAATTCAATGGCAACAAAAAATGTAATGCAGCGTTGCACCAAATTCTCCGACAACAGTCACGTGTCTCACTATAACATCTGTGGAGAATGTGCATTCTGTTCTGTAAGTACGGTAATGTTGCTTAGAATACTTAACCTAACAGTCAGTAAAAATGTTACTTTAATTTACACGTTCTATTCTACAATCTCCACAGAAACAATTCACAAAAACAACCTACATAAATAATTCACGAAAATATCCAATTTTTTCCTAAATATGTTAGCTCTTAGTAAAGTAATATGAATTAAGAAGAACTTGTATTAATTATAATGTTACTCAGCATACGTTTATTCTTTTCACTGTGCGTTATACTTCACGAGTCGATAAAAACACTATTATGGTGCTTTGTTTACGTTTGGAAACAGCGCCTATGACATTTCACACAATACAACACCATACACGTACACACTCTTTGTCTAACCTATTAGTTTAAATAACCAGTTATTAACACAAAACGTTGATTGTATTATTAAGAGAAATAATAATAACAAAAACTCACCCATACAACGGCTAGAAGCCAAATAAAAAAGAAAAATAGATCGCTGCCTACAGGCGCGCTTCTATTCAGCGTTTACCCACTGCAACCACAACAGACAGACTGATCGTTCACTAACTTCGTGCCCTCGTTATTATATTTGCGTTAGCAACGGCTAGTGATGTCATTTAGCTATTGTTACACTGATAACGTTATTTTCTTCATCGTTACTTTTAATTTATAACATACTCTGAAGTGACCTTCGGGTCTCAGAAACACATAATGTTTTTTTAAATATATAATGAGTATAAGACTAATAACCTATTAATATAATTTGATGTGTTTGTAGGCTAAGTATCGTGACATATTTTACAGAATTCCTCACAAATTGAAATCATTTAAACCGTTTTACAGATAAAATTTAGCGTTACGTACTATGCATATCACATTAACAGTCCTTGGGATGGGATTTAGACGTATGGATTTTTACTGGTTTAATTTTAGAGCTGACAGAAATCCTTGACGACCATAGCCAATATAGCCATCGCTCGTGTGGTAACTTTCACTAGCGACTTTTAACTCTGTTCTACTTTTATTAATTGCTATACTTACCATTTACTTAGCGTCGATTTTATTTACATTTATTCCGAATACAAAAAATAAAGTTAAGAAATAAAAAAGCTTATTAAATTTTAACAAACAAAGCCGCAACGGTTTTTCAAAAAACGGTTAAAACGATAACGCTTTCAACCGTTTATTTTCAGCACAGCTCTAACCGTAGCGTCATGACATTTGCGCATGCCCGTCGCATCCGTCGCCCTCCATCTTGCCTGACAGCTGACCACGCGGCACGCGTCGGGGTTTTACAACTCATTTACAAGAGCACGTTACGATTACAATCAGACTATCACACGAATACGCAATAGGTACTTGTTAAGATAAACTTCGTATACTTGTTTAATTATTCTGTCGCATTATTCTACTTGACAATTAATTTAATTGAAATCGTAATCAGTAGACAGTGGATTTAAATTGGCCTACATAAACTCTCGTAAAACTCAGTAAAAATAAACTAAGTTAAATATGTCGCGTGTCGTATAGTTAAAGTTACGAAGGTTGGTCAAGCATAGTAAGGACTCTGGGTCCTACGTATAACAATAGTGAGTACCTAAGTACGTACTGCCTCGTGCCGTGACAGAGATTGTCACATTTACAAACAACGTGACAAATTATAATAATTAGACATGTAGATGTATAAAGATTTATGTAAAACAAATAACAATATGACCTTTGCATTCATTATTGATCTATTTCTTGATTTGTGTCGCTGTGGTACCCGGCAGAGTAGAATTTGTACCACCCCATATATATCTCTTCCCATGCGGTGTCGTACAAGGCGACTAAGGGATAGGGATGTTTAACATCCGACAGATACATATATACAGCACAGACTCAAGCCTCAGATGCATGACTTGAGTCAACAATAGTGCCGGAAGACGGCAATAGGCTCAACCCCTATTATGTGGGACCGAAATTAATTTTTGGTGAAATGTGGGTGTTAGTTCACCTCTGCCTAACCCTCCGGGGATAAAGGCGTGATTATATGTGAGTGTGTGTGTTATTGAACATGTGTTTTCTCGTATCATCCATTTAGGTAAAGCTATGTCTAAAGTAGCGGGTTCAATTCCTGCTAAGTGCAAACATTTGTATTCTGAATAGATACGTCTATTTGTATTAGTCTGAGCGTATCTATATGTAGTAGCTAAGTAGGTATATAAGCTTGTTTATATCAGCATTCTAGAACCCATATAGCAAGCTAGTTAAGTTTAGCTTAGCTAAGGTTTAGGTTTATATATAGCAGTCAAATATCGCAGAAAAAAAGGAAGCTTCTTGTCACTGAGCTTGACAGGATCCTGAATCACATTTCTCAATGGTGCTCTGAGAATCTGGTCAAATATTTTACTGTCTGTACCATGGTAAATGTTCTGATGAGCTCTTCCAATTAATCCCACCCTCTCCTTTCCTACACAGAACAACACGTGCAGAGCTTAGATGTCACCCGCAGACGGTGCAGAATATACGAGCAAGAACCAAGTGGCTTGGAGACTTTCTTCCTTTGACGCACCATTAAAGCCGGGCATTCATTACCAGCTCCCGTGTTTCCTTCTTCCTACAGTCCCGGGTCCTTTCGGGATGTGAAAAAGAGTATTATAAGGCCGTCAAGCTGAGTGTCACCATTATAACATGGTATATAATAGGTATGTATAAGTGACCCTCTTTTCTGAAACATTGCCTTCAACTTACCATCAGGCGAGGCGAAGTCTATTTGACGAATCCTTTATAAAAAAACATATCGTACAATATAACAGTGTTCAGAACATCTTCAAGCTATTATTATTATGTAGGTACTGACAGATAAGTATGAGCGAACCCAATAACATTGAATATTGCGATTCGATTTTGAAAATGGAGATTTCACCCGAGCCTGAGATATTACTGACACCGTTCTCATAAAACTCTGAATTTCCTTAATAAGGGTACCCTACTACAGTTTCATGAGGATGAAGAAATATCTCTGTAAGGGCCGCTTTCCACGGTCCGCGATTTCACTGACACGTGCGCGATATTGTGTATAAGTCTGGCAAGCTCGTTCGTGACACTCTCATGGTCTGCGGGCGCGGGGGACGAAACACAGCGGGGGTAGTAAGAGACGAGCGCGGGGTGGAGGTTGGCTCTCAGAGCCGCCATTCATTTGCGCGTCGTCGCTGTTGACGGCAACACTTATTGAGTACGGTCGCACATCACAAAACGCACACGATATTAATATATGAAGACGAATCCGCCGATAGGCAAAGTTATTGGACGTCAAGCTAAACAAATTACTCACAATGTATATAACTATTTTAAAAATCGCAAAGATGATCCAGCTTCGTTTGAATATCAAAACGATGTTAATTTGGCAAACTTAGTGGCTAATGTAACAGGTTTATCGAATACTACAGTTAGGAATATTGTTCGCCAAGGAAAATTGCTGTGTGAAAATGATGGTACTGCTACTTTCAAATCTCCAAAGAAAAACAAAATTGCAAAGAAACGTATTATAATTGATACCTTTACGGAAGGTGTTATTCGGAGGAAAATATCACAATATTACACCGTTAAGAAAGAGGTCCCTACTTTAAGAAAATTAAACGCTGATTTAAAGGAAGATGGTATATTAGACTGTTCTCGGGAGTATTTAAGAAACTTGGTTACTTGGTTTTACATATAAAAAATGACAGTCCAAACGAAAACTGCTCATCGAGCGCCCTGACATTACGTCTTTAAGGTGGCACTATCTTTTAGCTATCAAAAAATATCGAAATGAAGGTAGAGCAATATTTTATCTCGACGAGACATATGTCAATCAATCGCATACTGTGTCTAACTGCTGGCAATCTACCAATGAACGTGGAATATTGACAAATATTGGCAAAGGACTTAGGTTAATTATTGTACATGCTGGTGGACGAACTGGGTTCGTTAAAAATGGCCTGTTGATATTTAAATCGCATTCCAAAAGCGGTGACTATCACGGAGATATGAACTTAGAAAATTTCGAAAAATGGTTAAAAGAGCAACTGCTGCCTAATATTCCAAGTCATTCTGTGACAGTCATGGATAACGCAGCGTACCACTGTAAACAAATTGAAAAAAAACAACAATGTGTTGTACAAAAAAGGTTGGCTAACAAAACATAATGTTCCATTTGACGAAACGTTGCGTAAATGTGATTTAATTATTTTAATTAACAGCCAAACATTACCAAAACAATGGATGAAATTCTATATCAGGATGGACACACAGTACTTCGTTTACCTCCATACCATCCCGACCTCAATCCAATCGAGATGGTATGGGGTGATATAAAAGGCGACTTGGCAAGGAATTATGTCAATTCTACATTAGATCAGAAGAAAGACGCTCATGCAACCTTGTTTGCTAATTACACTGCTGAAAAATGGAAAAAATGCGATGATCACATAATTAAAAATGAGGACAAATACTACAACGACGATCGTATATGTGACATTGAGTTGGACAGGTTTATTATATCATTAAACGATGATTCTGATAGTTGGGATTACGACAGCGAAGATAGTTCGGAACACGACATGGACTGTGATGACTGATTAAATGATGTATGTTTATTCTGTTTTTTAAGATTGGTATTAAAAATTAAAACAAACCATAAAATGTTTTATTTCTCAGATTTTTTCAACTACTTACAAATGTACAATGCTCCTATTTTTTAATTTTTTTCCAAGTAGTAGTAGTTTTTTTAAACGCTTCACGCGATGAAAGTCGCGAGCCAAAGCAAGTTATATAAAAAAACAACATCAATCAATTTAGACAATGTAAGATATTTCACAGGGATATCTTTAGACATATTCGTAACGTAATTAGTACCGTGTGTAACGGTCATCGATAATTACGTCCCCCACCACCCGCGCGGACTATGGGAGTATCACCAACGAATTTGTCAGGCTATAGTACGCATCGTGGAAAGAAGCTCGCCCGTGATAGTGCATACACGTTTATCATCATAAATGCGTCCGTGTCCGTGAAACCTCGCATCATCTCGCACCGTAGTATTATGTTATCTGTGGCACCATGGAAACTCGGCATAAAAAAGAAAATCGGTCCTGTTCCTGTTTTCACTATTTTCAGAAAGGTACATTATTTAGATGTAGGTGTATACGAGGTAATAACGAGAATCTCAGTAAGAGTAGACTTTTTGATTTTAAAATAAAAAGAAGTATTTTATGATAGAGTTGTGATATTTTGATTGTATTGTAAAGAAGACATGTTCCGATTGAGTATGGAATAAAATATCCGGCAAATGACCCCCACGGCTCCGATGACAGGCTTTTTTCATGAAAGGAACTCTTTTCATGAAATTTTCCTTAAGTTTCGCACAGAGATGTGGCTGTATCTCACCGATAACGCGTTGAACTTCCGATTTGAGCTTAGGAATTGTTTATTCACATAAACCCGAGATTTCATAACACCTCAAAGTAAAAAAACGCACGGCGTTAAAATCTTAGTGGCCAGTTGACATCAGAATTTTGTGAGATAATGTGTTCTGGAAATCGTTGCTGCAATAAGTCGATTGTTCCATGCGCGGTGTGGCAGGTTGCGCCGTCCTGCTGAAACCACATGTTGTCTAGATTCATGCCGTCCAGTTGAGGCCACAAGAAGTCCGGTTATCATATTCCTGTAACGAATGCCGTTCACAGTCACTGCAGTTTCGGCCTTATTGAGATACAGCCACATCTATGTCATGGAAAATTTCATGAAAAGAGTAATGGCCTGTCACCGGAGCCGTGGTGGTCATTTGCCGGATATTTTATTCCATACTTAATCGGAACATGTCTTCTTTACAATACAATCAAAATATCACAACTCGGTCATAAAATACTATTTTTTATTTTCAAATGAAAAAGTGCACTCTTACTGAGACACCCTATGTGTACGAGGAAAATAATAAACATGGTATATATTCCGGCGAGCTTTACGCTATTTATGTGAATGGTCCAATGTCCATGACCAATCTCAAATCATATAGAGATAATCTGTGGTTCTTGTCCATGTGGTGACGGAAACCCCATCTGATCCGAAGGGTGTCGTAAGAGACGACTAACGGAAACATACGCAGACGATATCACTGCGAGAGAAGGAAAACTCGAAATAAAACCGTGTTCCAACTCGTCTGGCCAGCGTGGTAATAGTAGACCAAACAAAAACGCTATCCGCCTCCACACAACGCGGACAGCATTAAGCTGAGAGGCGGCCTTTATTTCTACTTGGCTCTTATCACATATTGTTTGTTACTGTGTATGTCTGTTTTTTTTATACTAAGTAAAATAAAAAATGTTTTCTTTCTTTCTTTCTTTCTTTCAAAGCCTTTCTCAACATTGGGAGTGGCATAGGTCCAGCAGAGGACTGTGATAGGCTTATTGATTGATTGATTGTGATGTAGATAATGTTATCTGGCCACTCAGTCTATTAAGCCGGTGTTACACGGTGCGCGATCTCATCAGACCGTGGAATGAGGCTTATATTTGTGTTTGTGTCGTATTTATGATAGTACAGACTAAGAGCCTGATTCTGTTAATTCATATAAAGATTGAATTTCGATTCGATTGGCTGTCAAATTCATATTAAATGTCATATTCGATCACGATTTCAATTAAAAATGGGCCCAATTATCGTAGTAATAACATGTTCATTAATTTTTCCTCGATTTAATGTTAAAAACGATCAGACCCTCGATTCTAAACAAGCAAAACCACTGTCATACTACAGATACCGCCAATAATGGCATTAAATTTTAGACTTTATTCGTATACGGTTAAAGTCCAAAATAAAATGAAACGAGTCTCATTACACTTTTTCAATCACTTTAGATAAAGCCTTTTTATTTTGGACTTTAGCCGCTTTATTTAAAAGTCTAAAATTAAATTTATTGTTACGTGCACGGGGTACAATTAAATGCCGTTTACTCAACGAAGAGATTTATTAGCTCACCACAAACTAGACAATTAGATCACTAGTACACACAGTACTTCTTCAACAGTTCCAGTCGCTCAGTAGTTCACAGTAGTCCACAGTCGTTGCTCAGGTCGCAGGTAGAATCTTCTTCGGTCGCTTAAGTTCGCTGTGTTCGTTATCGATCTCAAAGACTGAATGAATCGTGTCGCTATGCGAGCGTGTTTTTATACCTCTCAATTAAGAGGATCGAATTATCTAGAAAGCTCGCGAGCGACAAATACCTATTCCTTTGATCTTGCCGCCGTCGCTGACCTTCGAGTAATTTCTCGATATTTACCTATTGTTTGTTTATATTTGAGAGTGTAGGTACCCGTACCCGTAGGTACGTTGTGACTTTTTGTTGACGATTCCAGATTTTTCTATGCCATTCGGTAGAGTACCTCGTCACTAACAATGCGTTTTTATTTCTTGAAGATTTGATTACTAGTTTTCGAGATATCGACGGCGGTCGTAACATTATTTTTAGCAGAATCGTGGGCCAGGACGTAAATGTTCTTGAAAGAATAATACTGTTTTGAAATTTGGAAGTATGAGATAGAATCGAAACTGAGTTTAACGGCCTTATAATTTGCAAGAAATAGACCTTAGGCGTGCACATGCGAGGCTGTCCGTGACACGTCCATCCGTGTCCTTGTCCGTGAAACCTGGCACAGTGTAACACCGGCTTTATAGCCATGAAAAGGCTATAAAGCCAGTGTTCCTTTCTATTGGCAGCCATTCAGAAATCGAATATTTAAGCTCGATTAACAGTACTGATTTGAAATGGTGCACTTGCAATATGCTTGTATTGCGTCAATCTACCTTTTATTGAGAACGTTCGTATTGTTTCATAACAGGTGATAATGATAGAGCGATTCAACACGCACAAGTAGAACCAATCGTCCACTAACATTGTACCAGAGTAATATACTTGCTACTGCTTTACACAGAAACGTTTTTTTTCTATTGTATTGTATTAACATTCGATATTGCAGACGACAGCACCATGGGGAAACGCTGCCGTAGGTATACAGCGAGTTCTGGCTGAGGCGGGAGTGGCTCTGTAGACGGTTGCTCAGAGGCTCTCAGGAGTCCCTCTAGCAACGCTAGATGGTACAGTGGAGGCTGGTTCTCCGAGCACAGACGATGGAGTGACAGGATTGCCCGAAAATCATTGTTGACAAAATGTTCAACATCTTGTCAAACTTTTTAACAGACAGCCCTAAGAATTTTTTTCGCGCTTAAATTTGTAGTTACCGCGTGGTTTCCGGCAGATTTTTATTTTTTTTATTTTTTTATACCACTTAGTTGGCAGACAAGCACACGGCCCACCTGATGGGAAGCGGTTACCGTGGCCTATGGATGTATGCAACACCAGGGGTGTCACACTCGCGCTGCCGACCATGAAGAAACCTTCTGATGCCCCTCTTGAAGAACCCCATATTGTAGGCGCTTGGGAAAAAGATTAGAATTAGGGCTGTTTAACATCAGACAGACATATACAGCCCAGACTCAGCCTCAGATGCATGGCTCGCGTCAACAATAGTGCCCGAAATACGGTAATAAGCTTACCCCCTATTACGTGGGACCGAATACAATTAGTAGTGAAATGTGGGTTCTAATTCACCTCTGCCTAACCTTCCGGGGATAAAGGCGTGATTGTATGTATGTATGTATTAACGCATGTAAAATTGTATTATCTCGTCTTGTCCTGTTTTATCCAGTATTGTCTTGTACTGTTAAATATTGTCTGGAAAATACTTAGTTTCGTATTCCTAAATATGTGCTGCGTGGATCCCGGCAAAGTAGAATTTGGATCACCCCATCTCTTCCCATGCGTTGTCGTACAAGGTGACTAAAGGATAGCGCTGTTTAACATCAGACAGATATATACAGCCCATACTCAGCCTCGGATCTATGGCTCGAGTCAACAATAGTGTTATAAATGTGTACACTATCGCATTGGGTTTATCCTGTAAAGGCAGTTGTATGGAAAAGTAAATAAATAAATATATACACACGAGCACCCACGTTGGCCGTCGGGGGCACTCAGGGGTAGTTATATAGGAATCGGACAGAAAAAAACCACAGACCCGAGAGGTCTTCAAATGCCAGGGTGTTAGATTGCCTAGAGCAGGATACTCTCAGCTCTGCAGTTGGTACGAGGTATCTATCACATGGCTGACCCTGTACCATATACGGTTTTAAGATGCCTCGGGTGTGAGAAGCACGTTGTCCCCATTAAAGGGAAGAAGGGACAGGTATCGCACCGCTGCGCCGGGGAAAGTAGAATCACTGAAGGAGGTAGGACACGGCGGTATTTCCGCCCGATTGAGCAGTCCGACTGGGGAAGTACCTCCGCCCTACAGAATACCGCGGTTATAATAATTTCGTGTTGTGTTCCCAGCGGTGAGTAGGGTAGCCAGAGCTCACTGGAGAATTTGTGCTGTCAGTGGGAAGACTAAAGGCTTGTCCTGCTTTGTCTTTTACTGACGGCACAGAAACTCTGTACTTACAGGGTTGGCAGCGCGACTGTGACTCTCTGGTGTTACAGACGTCCATAGGCCACGGTAACTAGTTTCCATCAGGTGGGCCGTGTGCTTGTCTGCCATCTAAGTGGTATAAAAAAAAAAAACAGTGGAGAGTATATATATCTGCCGCAGGCCGCAGCATCTCCCCTGGGGGAGCAACAGAAATGCATACTCACGCGGCAAAGGCCGTCAAACTGAACATACCCCATCCAACGCCCTTCTAGACTGCTGACTCTATTTCCTCATATCCGTTTTCCTATTTCTCCTCTTTCAATTTTAATTATACCACACGACAATAACAACACTACTCATATTAAGATTAACCAAATGACATCAAAATAAACCTAGCGCCATCTATTGAACCCTGAATCAAACTTTTCACTTACATACTTAGTTTAGTTGGACGTATAATAGATGTCACTGGTAGAAACTATAAAACTATTCCATTACTTATTTTTATTGTGCGAAAAATCCCCACGGATTCCCACTCGCCGGGACCGGTGAGAGAGGTTATGTTGGACTTGAACCGACTATAACGCACGCCATCCAAAGATCACAGGTTGCCGGTGGCATAACTCTCGCAACCCTGCCGGCCCAGTGTCATATCTTTCTAGCTGGCCCAACTGAAGTGTCGGGACCACGGAGTCCGCAGCCGCGACCTGCTTCTGACAGGGTGGCAGGCGGCTTTACCCGTCATTGCCAGGCCCGTGTGCGGTTAGCATGTCTCCTCCATTCCCACTCCTCTTAACTACTTAACGGTGAGTAGGGTAGCCAGAGCTCACTGGAGAATTTGTGCTGTCAGTGGGAAGACTGAAGGCTTGTCCTGCTTTGTCTTCTACTGATGGCACAGAAACTCTGTACTTACAGGGTTGGCAGCGCGACTGTGACTTCTCTGGTGTTACAGACGTCCATAGGTCACGGTAACCACTTTCCATCAGGTGGGCCGTGTGCTTGTCTGCCAACTAAGTGGTATAAAAAAAAAAAACTATTCCAACACTCAATCATTATCTCAGCGCGTGTTGCATCTGAGTATTTTCCGGTTACTCCTTCTTTTATAGGAGCGACTGCCGACTGACCTCTCAGTCCTGAGAAAAAAGCTTATGCCAGAGCCTCGTTCTTCAAAGATTTAACATAACTAATAATCAATCAATTAGCCCACGGCAGTCCACTGCTGGACATAATCCTCTCCCAATGTGCGCCATTTCATCCGATCCATTGCTAATAAAGAGGGCTCTTATTTAGTAGGTACCTATTTGTTGTTGTACTTGATACGAACCCTGTTGTTATCATGTAGAATAGGGCAATGTATATAATTTCCATGGTAACGCGAATGATAAAACCACTCTATCCAAGTGGAGGGAAACGTGAGGTAGGTACTTATCGCTGTGTATGCATAAACATTTTACCTAAGTACTCATATAAAAAGATAATGGCTTATAATCGCGTTTATTATTTGCCTTACTAAACTAGTTATAATGTAATTTATAATTGAGTATTATTGTATTGTATATACTAGTCTAATCAGTCTATGTAAACAAAGAAACATTGTCATTACTACACGAAGATGACAACAGTAATATTATAGCCTTTTAGATAATTTATAACACGCACTTTGTTCATTTAGATATTGTCGCATTTGGACAATGTTATTTAGAATGCAACCCTATCTTCACTTCTTTGATTCAATTTGAGACAAAGGATTAGCACCATTTTAACTACTTCATTATTTTGCGGACTTAAGTTTTCTTTTTATGTAGGAAACGTCAATAAGACTTCGCCTTGCCCGATGGTAAGCTGAAGGCAAAGTCTCAGAAAAGAGGGTCACTATTACTGAGTGTGGGTTATAAATTTACGTAATTTTATAATATCAACTTGCATTTTGTATGATATACCTAATGTATCATTGTTTTGGGTTTTTTTTATATGGAACACGTCAATTAGACTTCGCCTTGCCTGATGGTAAGCTGAAGGAAAAGTCTCAGAAAAGAGGTACCCAATAAAAGAAAATAAAAATAAAATAGATTGATCTAAGTGGGGTACTTTTCAATCAAGTAGTTAAAAGAGCACTGTTTCTCAAGATACAGGTTTTTGCCTAGTTTGAGAACTAGTATCGACATAAATTCGACAATCTTCAAAAAATATTAGCACAGTATTGTTTGTAAACACATTGTAAATAACCATTGGAGTCAAATAAATATTTTTTATTTATTTATATTTTATTTTATAATTTGCTGGACAAGCTTGTGAAGCTTGCAAGCTGGTGAAGATGCTGATTAAAGAAATCGGTCTGTCACACGGCAATCGGTCTCGTAAAAGTCAAGATAAGCCACATCAAGAAGCGAGGGTAAGAGAGCGGATCTTGGATCTTTAAACGATTTGTTCTACCTTAACTTTTGCAGTAGTGACTGACGTCTCCGAACTCCAAGACACAACCAGCAGTCTTGTCTGTCAATCACCAGTCGATATAGGGACATCATTTTAATATAGTCAGCGTATGGAATATCCTATATCTTCTCAGGTACTTGCCGCGTGGTTCCCGGCAGAGTAGAATGAGGGCCACCCCATCTATATATATGCATGGCTCAAGTCAACAATAGTGCCCGGAATACGGCAATAGGCTCATCTCCTATTACGTGGGACCGAATACAATTATTGGTGAAATGTAGGTGATAATTCACCTCTGCCTAACCCTCCAGGTATAAAGGCGTGATTATATGTATGTTCTCAAGTACACCCTAACTTCTCACTATCCAGTGGTGTGCAAAAAGGATTTAAAAATAAAACAATCTCATTTTTTATATATTTTTATTACCTATATTGAATCATGTCTCGTCATAGTCTCAGTTTTATTATCTACTTCACAACTACCTAAGTTACTGCTAGGATCCATCTAGATATTGAACCAAATAGTCTAAGGTGTATAAGAACCAAATGGCATTCGTGAAATTAGAAAATGACAAACTAAAACTACGAATAGCTAAAGTGCAACTACCTACATACACTAATACATCAAGAGGAAACAAAACCTGAATTTCGATAAACCATATTTCGTCAAGTAGAGGCTGATTAAGGCCCGTATTTTAAACCGATACTCAGTCTTTTATAACTAGATCAGAGGACATCTTGTTTTCTAAATGTCAGTTCTGTTCCAACATCATCGTGAGCGCTGTACTGGAAAACGAGCCTAAGTATTCTTTTATTGTGAAACGGTAGCTATTTTTGAATTAAATGTGTATTGAAGTATATCTATCAGAGGGCCACTCTGACAAATTGTTATAATGGTAATTAGGCAGATCCTTTTGCCCTTTTCCAATTTGGCCTGTACTTTGTGACCAAGTTTCTATTCGAACAGGGAAATGGTGGTAGAATAAAGTTGCATCAATGTAGTTTGATTTATAAAATGAAACTTTTAACCACTTTTAGCCCACTATATTGAGCTTTGGCTATGAAGTATATAGATAATATCAGGAATATCGATACATTTGTAAAGGTTTATGGAAATTCAGGTTTAGAATTTCTAGACGGATATAACAAATTACTACTGTTCTAAACTTGAATCATATTGCGTTTTGTTATTAAAGAAGGGGAACTTCTTTTTTCCAATAAAATAAATCGATGATATTTTTGTTTATGTAACCATTGATAAAATAATCATATCTGTTACTGTCGAAGCTATAATATCGCTCTATAGCTGCTTGTATAGAGTCGATTAGATCACTGACTCTTTCGTGTATGTTATATTTGCTTCTTTCTTCCTCACACACTCATTAATATTACTTTGTCCATATTCTGGTGAAAAGTCACTAATATCTAGATTATTTAGGTATACTTATGCTCTATTTTGCATAAGAAAATATGTGCGTAGGTGACACTACAATGTAGTAAATACTAGATAGACATAATGACAGTTTTAAACTACATTCTAAGGAGTTCCAATCAACAACTTATTCTTAAAAAACTCATTATTCGAATATAGAAAGCCATATAGCCATCGTCTATGATCAGAGATATTTTTTTTATCCATTGAGTCTAAGATGGCCGCTGGTATTCGAAACAAAGTACCTGCTTATGTCAAACTGATTAAAATGTATGTTTAATTTCCAGCAGAGAGTTGGACGATTTCATTGTTGATATCCAGAAGTTCTGTCATGTATTCTTCGTCAGCCATGATGTGAGCCAATCTATTCAGGATCGAAAGGAGCTCGCCATCACGAAGGTGGAGTTGATCGTTGCACTGTTCCACTTCATCGACTACTCCATCAGGAATCTATAATAAAAAAAAAAAAATTGAATGTACGAAATATAAACTAATTTGCCTATAAACCACCGCGAGCAGGCAAACGGAAGGTGGGACACCCCTTCATCAGATGGACTGACGTCATAAAGGTAACTAGTATATGCTAGATGTGGAAGGCGGAGGATTGTGAGGAATGGGAGAGGCCTATGTTCAGCATCGGAATGCAATAGAATAATTGATCCTATCTTTCTAAAAAGTTTGAATACGTTTCTTTTCTGGAACTAAAATGTAGCTGACCTTCAGTTTAGATATGACGTAGTATTATTACTTATTCTGTTTTGTGGGGTTTTACAAATATATTTCCAAGTGAGAATGAGGCACTAGCATTCCATTTTACTCAGACATAGAAAGTATTAGCACTACAACTTACCTTTTGCAACTCTAAAAATGTTTCGAACTTGAGTTTCTTCCTTATCTTGCCGTTATTGGAGTCGAAGAACATGGTGAACTGTTGATCTTTAGGCTTCACGGGGAAGTAGACGCCGGCGGTCAGACGACCCTTGGGGTCCCGAGCTAGTAGACTCCTGGAATCCAAAGAAAATTAACACATAAGTTAGCTGGTCATTTATAAGTGTTAGCCAGTAATGTGGTTATGGAAGTCACTGCATTTGTTTTTTTCATAAATATATTTCTTCAAGCAACATAATTTTATTTAGGTAGAATGTCGAAAGAGTCGCGATACAATACTTAGATGAGTGATTAAATTCAGATTTATGAGAGGGATGAAGGGCAACTCGGTAAAAATTTCAATACTGAGAGACAATAAATGAAAGTAGAAGAAGCGAAAGACACTCCTAGTTCTATCAAAAGTGGAAAAATGTTGTCTCTGCCAACCCCAAACGTAACTATAATATATGTATAACTTGTGCACATTAATATGGCACCTTCCCAAACGTAACAATAACAAATCTCAAATAAAATCCGATAAAAGATAACTACGAAACTCAATCTAAGGCAAACGTGTTAAGGATGTTGCTGGTCTCGAAGGACGAGAGCGAGACCTCGTGCGGGGATTCGACAGGAGGGTTATTTTTGAGCCAGGTCCCATGTTAATTAGCACAAGTTGTATGTACGTTGATGCAAATATGTACCGACAAACTTGAATTGAGTGGTGACATTGTAGCGAATGATAATGATATCAGTACATTGTTTATTATTTTAATTATAGCCTCACGTTTTTGCAATTAGTGCAGGCAATTTACACGTTGTTACTTGAAGATTGTGATTCTCATTATTTATAGGTTATATCTCAGTAATTATGATAATTGGTTGGTAATGGAGAATATTTCCTGGTAACCTTGATGTTTAATAAATGCTAGTTATGTATAAATAGTCTAACACGAATATTATTAAAAAAAGTTCATTTCTTCGTAACCTACTTTTAGAAATAACTATTATGGCTAGCTGTAGCATCTTCGCCTGCGTGGAATCTTGGACCTGGTAACCTACTCCTGGGCCAAGAACTGCCACCAGTATGTCATTCAAGACTATAATATACCGAACCGAATTTCACCCACATCCGTTCTGCCGTTCAAACATCCAAAAATCTTCACAAACATTCACAATTATAATATTAGTAGGATAACCAACCTCAAGTCCCACACCAGGTTCCTCTTCTCTGTAACCTCAACAGCTGACAGGTACGCCCTTGCGACGTATACCAGGGACAGACGTTCCTTAACGTTGGCACCCCTGGTCTCACGTTCGTGCCATTCAATGTAGTTGGTGTTCTGGAGATTGAACTGATAGTTGTACTCCTTGCGGCAATGGGGCTCGTCTGATTGAATGAACCAGCCTAGGGAAATAAGTAAGATTCGATTAGTTAAATTCTGGAAATTAGATGAAGTGCTTATCGACTGGAACTTGGAACGCCAAAAGGTGCTAACGACAACGACAGTTGACAGAAAACTCGTCCTGTAAGGTGGTTATGATGTAGTTAAGGATCTTTTTGCTTTAAAAAAATCATTGTCGCTTACACCCTCTTAATTTTCAAGCGTTGTTGTATACTACAAAATAATACTAGCTTACCAGTATGAGGATAACAGCGGTCCACCATCACTGTAGCGACTCTGGCTATATGGTACCCCAAATCTGACAAAAACATGCCAGATCTGCCATCAATCTTAACAGGAATAGCCAGCAACACGTGATCCTTTTCTGTTTCAATCAAGAATCCTTGAGGACCCGGGAACGATGTCGTGTAGTCCTCCAAATCCTGGATATTCTCATCACAAGACACAAGCATCATAGACTTGCTGATTCCGGGGAAATCCTTCTCCAATACTTTCAGGCGCTTCATGACTTCCATACCAAGACCGACACAAGTGTGCTTATGCGCACGGATTGGAGGGTTATACCTCTTGTAGTATCCGTTGAGGGTCTGGTCTGGAGCAGCCATGTATCCATCGTAGAGTGATAGAAAGTTGTTGATGGAATCGTAGTTTTCTGAGACGACGAGACGACTCAACAACGCCTCCGCCTTAGCAACTAAATCCTCGTACTTCTGTAGGGTGAGTTGCAGGGCGGGGCGGGTGGCCCCCCACCTTGGTGGAGGCAGGGGGTGGTTTGCCGGCCATGAGCCGGGGGACTTTGTGTCTGAGCCGAGTCAGCTCAACCACTCGGCGCCCCAGCGGCCTACAACGCGGCGTAAGGCGCGCTCTTCGTTGGATGTGCATACGACAGGCGCGGCAGACCCCCCTGCGGCGCCCTCAGTGGCCTCCACGCCCGAAGGCGCTCCCAGAGACCACTCTAAATCCTCACTTAACGGTTTTATATTTAACGTATCTGAAACAATACAAAGGTTTTGTTAATTACCTGTAGAAAGATAGTTTTATAGATTCCGTCAGACTTCTGATTCGACTAAGACAGAAATAAATAAATATATATTCTACAACATTCTACACATCGCTATCTAGACCCATGGTAAGCATAGGTTAACTAGCTTGTGTTATGGAATCTAAAATGCGGATAAACATAATGGTAAAATACAGAAGTGCGTTAGCTTTGAATATTTTAATAGATCTCATCAACTTAGGGGATATTATTAATTATCAAGCAGAACTAGAAACTCTGTCCCTTTAAATTAGAGCTGTTTCTTTTCATCAGAATGATTACCTACCAATAATTTCGCGACTCTGTCAGCAGTAGCAACTTCCTAAGTAATTATATTACACAAGTATCGACGTATAACCTACATAACTCGATTTTTATGACGTAAATTACCGCGAACCGGTAATAAACTATGCCAACAGAGGGGCAACTGATGACGAATATGTCCTAAGAGGAAGTAAAATGACTCATACATGTCACGCGATGCGTCCAAGGCAACAGTAAACAGCTGATTACAAACTATAGTAGGTACCCATTTACCTATATTATGTATGACGCACGTGACCATTTATTTAAATTCAAAACGAGACAATGACTTCTAATAGTTTATGCTGGTGATGTTTTGAAAAAAGTAAGAATAAAATTCTTTATGGTTTTTTTGTATTGCTGCATAGGGTCTCACAAATTCTAATGTTTAGGATTGTTGTTTGAAAAAAAGCGGGTCATTTAAGCATCCCAAGTTTTTTTCGAAGATGAAGAAAGACGGGACAATATAGCGTATGCTAGTGATGATTTTAAGAAAGTTATTATAAAATTCCTTTTTTCTTTTATTCGCTGCAGACGTCCCACAAATCTTTTCATGTTTAGGATAGTATTGTTATTTGAAAAGATAGAGATATATAAGCGTCCCAAGTTTTTTTCGAGGAGAACCCATAAAAGGACGGTCCTATTGAAAACTGGATGTCTGTTCACAGGTATGATCACTTACCTGCCGTGCTACATTTGTTTAAAATCTCGTATCTTTATGGCAAGAAGCCAGGCTGTTAGTGTCTGTCTGTATTTATCAAAGTGTTTGGCCTTCAATATGCCAAAAATTGAGATCAAAAGATACTTTTAGTTATTCATAAACGTGAGAGGAAAAGCTGATGCTATGTGTGCAAACGTATTAAAATTTATTTCGTGATGTTTTTGGTTTTACCGAAATAAAATATTTGTAGCATTTGATTTTTTACAAACAGTAACATTATTGAATATACAATAGAGGGAGATAGAAGACGGGAATGGTTACTGATAGACACGTATTAAGCGCAATTACACAATAAATATGAGCGACATAGTCATGTTGTGGCTAAGCTCCGTAAATAAAGATTAAAAAAAAAAAAAAAAAATATTACCACGAACCTTGTCAATATAACATTGATAATATTCCAAAAAAAATATTTTTGTGATGTCTATTTGTATTATGGTTAATATTAAATTAGTCAAATAATAACTCGTGTATTCATAAATTAGATACAATAAAACTAAAATAACTATTATACAACTTATAGCTGAAAATAATTAAAATGCGTCGTGAAATGCCTCCGCATCGCATGCCACTTGTGTTAACATTCCCAGAAGACTGGCAGCATTGCCACGTTGTATGGCAATGTTTATTCTCTGATCTAAAAAGAGGCCAGCCTTCTGGTTACGAGAAGAGTCGACCATACGCTCGCAAACTCACGGAAGAGTTGCGAGCGCTTAGACCCTATGACCCCAAAGTTTCGACTCCAAACGACACAAACACATAATCTCCGATGAGATAGGAGTATTTGCGCCATTTGAGAGCCTCTGCAGATAATAATATTGATGATAATATCGACTGATTATTTGCAAACGCGATTCTTGTCTATATTTTTAAATCTATACTGAATAGCTATTTATCTTGACGCTGTAGTGTCTTTACACGCCCATTAGATAGCCAATAAATATTGCGATTCAATATCGTGACAGTTCCTGATCTTCTACGACTCCAAATTTCAGTTCCATACATTCAATCTTATAGGCTGGATGTGGAAGACGAAGGACCGGGCCCAATGGCGTACATTGGGAGAAGTCAATGCACCGGCAGTCCAGCAATGTACTGCGATAGACTAATATTGCAGCCAGTCTAAGAAGTCATTGCGATTATCTAACTAAATGAGGCACTAACTACTTTAGATAAGTAATTCATAGACCAAGTCAATAAAATTTTGTTTGCCTGTGGAATATTCTAGAAATTTTAGCTAGATAGGTAATAATGTTCCAAGAAACGGAGTTAGTATATTGAAGTTAATTCAATTAGGGTAATGGGGTCGCGTCGCGAGGGACACGCGAGCACGCCATATGCCAATAGAGGTGGTGTGTTGTGACGCACTTGGTGAAAGATAATGTGACGCCATGCAATAAAATGGCGATATTTTTTTGAAATATGTAGTTAGATATTTTTTATTTAAAAATATATTAGCAATAACTAGTATGCCCGCTAACCTTTCCAGCTAAGCTAAATATATAAGTAAGTAGTAGTTTATGGAATAAGTTTATATCGGTAGTGTAATGACTAAAATTCGAACCTACTAATCGTAAGACTACTTAACACTAATCTACCGACGATTCTATAAAACATAATACTTACCCATGACGTTGTAAACCTCTAGGTGTTTTATTATAAGTCTAAATACCGACATATTTGTATTCAAACATAACCTATATATTATGTTATCTGTGCCTATAGGTACTTAATTTCAGATATGTTCCTAATTTTAGACCTATGGACCGAGGTCATTAAATAAGAGATTACAAATCAATCTTTTTCATTCAATTGATCTCAGTTACAAACTATTATTGTTGCAATCCACTCTAACTAAATGCAGGTTTTAGCGATGAACCGCAATCAAGCCTAACTAAATTCACGTGAGATGAACGAATTTTTACTGCTGATACTTATTCAGTTTAACAAGAGTAAGGAAAAACAATCAGTAGCAAGTATTGAAATATGTATGTGTGAACAAAACCAGATAACTTCGTAAACATACCTAAGTGTTAAAAGCAAACGAAATGATGTTAAACAACGGAATTATTGTAACCTTATTACCTCCCCTTGTGTTACACACGTCCATAGGCCACGGTAACCACTTTAATAACTCAAATTGCAAATACATAACATAAACATAAACTCACGCCTATATCCCAAAGGGGTAGGCAGAGGTGCTAGCACCCACATTTCGCCAGTTTATGTTTAGGTCCCAATGTAATAGGTGGTGAGCCTATTGCCATTAACCGGGCACTTATAAACCTGCGATAAATACACACATAACTTAGAAAAGCATCGAAAAGTCATAATAAATAAATTGCAAATACAATTAAGTAGGTAAATTAATTATGGGACGATTTCCAAACCCTTTGAAAACATTATAGCTACATTTTCTCATTAATTACAAATGAAAATAGTTAAAAGAAAAAAGTCTGATGAAAGAGAGGAGAATAGAAAGTACGAACACATACATTTCTATTATAAGTACCTACTTATAAAAGAGGATAGATTTCAGTATTAAAAATGCATTATAGTAAAGTACAGATAAAACAATAATTTCCATAGATAACATAAAGTTCGATCACAAAACCATTTGGTATAATCTGTTGGAATCAAAGGAAAGTTTCAGAGATTTTAGTTTGCTAAAAATATAATTTATGAAATGATGAACCAAAACATCCGCATTATAGCGCATAATTTATTTTTAGAATGGTCACGACTGGTAGAGTAATATTTTCATTTAATTTCGTGCACTGAAGTAAGAGCTTACCATAGTTTGAAAGTTCATTCATTGGCAAACGGTAACAAAAACAAGAAAGGGAGACAAGAAATTTAAAAATATAATTAAAAGAAATTTATTTTTAATCTAAATATAAAAAAAATTGAACTATCTAAGAAAGCTTTCGAAGAGTTCTCGTGTCTGAATATTTGTATACAAATAAGATGAATGATTGTTCAAACTGAGGGTGAATGTCTGAAAGTCAAGGTGAGCTAATAAAAAAAAGCGGACATACCCATTGTTGGCCAAAAGCCGATCAAAGACGAGGTGATAAGTTAGGTGTTTATTTGTTTACTTCTTGAACCAAACTGGTTTGCTCTGCGTCCGCGCGTCCTATATAAACCGTCCATTGCGTTTTTCCTCGCTCCGCGCGCCCACCCGCTCCCCTTACGTGCGTCATTACTCCAAGCCGCCTATATTTACAGCGTGTTTATATGGATGTGTGAATGTGTGAGTGAGTGTTAAAATGTGTTTGTGTTCGCGTCAAAACAAAACCCACACGCGCGTGTTGAGTGTATGTATTGATTATGTGCATGTGGTTATTCCATGCAGATATTTTAGTTGGAATGAGGATATTATTTTAGCCCAGTAGGTAGGTAAGTACTAATATCAAATGGATGAGGCCCTACCAAGATCTTTATGGCCTAAGTTGACCTAGGTGATACAGTTGCTGACTGACGAGGCTTTGTTATAGGCTTTCTTCTCAGGGTTGGGGGTCAGCCTGCAGATGCTCCCACTTAAGTTAAAACGTAGTAGATATACAAGTAGGAGTAGATCTGTACCTACTCAATACTCGCATACTTAAAAAAATCGTATCTTTTTGTTTTAAGCCGCCCTGGATGTTTCACCAAAAAATAATGACGATCCGATCTTTAAAAACGCTGCAACAAACCTCCACATTTCTTTCTCATTTGCTTACTTTTACTTTTTTTTCACAACAACCTGAGGAATCGTGTCCTAGATGTTTCAGCCAAAAATTATCATCCGTTCATGAATAACGAGACAGCAAACTTCCCACCTTTTCTCCCCCATTGTTCCACCTAACAAAGAAAAACTCTCTACAAAAGTTGAGTTTTATATCAAAGAACATGTTTACCAAGTTTGGTGAAAATCGATTAAGAAATGCGCCCTCCAGACCGGAAATGACAAATAAACAGCAAACGGACCAAAGCAAAATCAGCCATCTTGCCGAAACGGAGACTCTCACTGCTCACTCACTTCACTCGTCCGGTTAATATACCAAATCAAGAGCAAGAGAGTGAACCTGGGCTCTAAAGTACAAGCTTGTATGTAACCGAGGCTAACACTGTGTTGATGATGACTAATATTACGCAATTGATGAGTAATACCATAAATTTACCCGTATGATAATACATATTTGGGAATTGTGTGGTTTGGTAATTCTATATGACTTACGAATAGGTATGACATGGTACCACGATCGATGATATCCTACTAATCCTGTCCTACTTATTAGGTACGTCCATAGCCATATTAGTACTATGAATACAAAAGTAACTCTATCTGTCTGTATGTTACGCTTTCACGCCAAAACCACTTAACCGATTTTAATGAAATTGGTTATAGGGGTAGATTAGACCTTGAATAAGGATAGGTTATGTTTTTTCGCAATAGCCGATATCCACGGGCAACAGCTGGAATATTATAAATGTGAAAACTCGATTTTTTTTACGAATAGATGGAATTATAGGCTACTTTGGGATTCAAATTCTACGTGAGTGAAGCCGCGGGCAACAGCTAATTTTCCAATAATATTTTAGAGAAATTAAGCGGATAACCATAATTTTGTCATCAAAATATCAAGTATTTTAAACAGGCATGTTACGTAACAATATAATGCCATTGATAAAAGTGAACGGATGTCAATAATCATTACGGAACAATCGGATACCTATTAATTTAATTCACATTTATCAAAATAGATTAGTATGTAAGGAACACGTGCTATGTATAATGCCGATAAATTACGTAAAATAAAATAATCGATAGGTAGTTTAAAAGGCTTGTTCCCAGACCTCCACAATTTTATTACCACCACCTCCACGATTTTTATTTGTGCACAAATATAATTCTCAGGACATCCAAGAAATATATAGTACCGTCAGCAAGTGCAAGGTTTTATGATTTATATAATTAATCGCGAAGATAATTTTTAATAGATATCGATTTACTAAGAATCTTCTTCCAGTTATTTTGACTTTCTTTTTTGTTTTAAAAGCTCCTGTTTAATGAATATAATGAATGATTAACTTTCTATATTTGTTTAATTGATGCGACAATACGCACAATTCGGGAGCGCTCAACCCTTATTTGCGAGAGTGGGAACGAAAATGCAATTTCTTATCAGTAGGTACGTCAGTTAACCCGGATGTGTCGAGACGTTACGTACTTGTTAGCCGTGTGTGAAAATGAGTGAAGGACAAGACAGTGCCGGCGCTGGGCCCACTGTTACAACTGAATTTGAAATCATTGATGGTCCTAGTAAGTACCAACTTCACTTTAATTTTAATTTAGCTTTCATATATCTACCTTACTTTGTGAGGAGAGGACATTAGCCCGTATTGATTCGAGGTATGTGCAAGTCAAAAGTAAGCATCAATCCCCTTACTAACACAATAAATAAATGATTTATATCTATAGCCATGTACACTATATTTTAGCCCACAAGTATACTAATTCAAATTTAAGAAAATAAATGATGGAATATCAGTTCCTAATTCAAGAGGAAAAATAAAAAATATTGTTGAGAATTCAAAAACAAATTAGTACAATATATATTAGACAGTAGGACAGGTATATTATATGGATATCAAGGCTGTGTTTTGGAGTAGGTTTATAGTAAATTGCTACAAGACCCCACTCCTCAGCAAATAAGTAGTCACTCTTATTCAACTACACATAATATGATATGTTACTTATAATTTCTTAAAATTTTATTTCATCTCATGTTTATATATCTAATCTACTGTCTTATAAATTTACGAGTGTCTGTAAGCTATACTAAATCAAATAGTGTAAATCTTAATACTATAAAAACCATGTGTTACTATGTTCGAATACATTATTACATAAATAATACTTATAACTGTTTCAGGAAGCGGAAAAATACTAGTAAGAGGGTGTCGACGCCATTATCTTCACCACAAATCGAAAGATGGTTCACAAATGTGGTCATGTACGCACAACAATACTTGCAGTGCAAAATTAAAAATATTAGGAAAAAGGATATTGCGCGAAGATCGGCATACTTGTACACCGCAGCGGGTCCATGCTCTATCACAAACATTTAAAGAAGAATGTGTAGAGAAAGCAACAAATAGCCCCGTTCCAATAACAAAAATTTATAAAGATGTGATTAAAAATATATAGATCATGGTTACAATTTTGTGCAAAATATACCCAATTTTAACAGCATTAAAAGCTCAGTGTATGGATCGAGAAACATATATCTTGATGTTATTAAAACTTGCTTCAGTAATACAAGAAATGTTCAGGTCCCCACCCAATTTGAAGATTTTTTGTTATTGGACCATAATGACGAAGAACGTATACTGGTTTTTGCATCAATTGAAGGAAGAAGATTAATTCAAGAAAGAGAAGTCTTCCTTTTCGACGAGACATTTAAAAGCTGCGCAAAACCTTTTTATCAGCTATACTCGATGCACACGGACATAGGCAGTAACGAAAATGAAACAAATATCATATCAGATTTTTCGCTCCATTGCCAAATAAAATGCAGAGGACGTACGAGATATTTTTTAATTCGGTCAAGCAAACTTTGCCATACTGGCGACCAGGTAAAGCCATTATAGATTTTGAGCAAAGTGTAATTAACGCTATTAAAACATGTTTACCTAATGTTATAGTTAAAGGTTGTAATTTTCATTTTAAGCAAGCGTTGACGAAAAAATCAAAAGCCCTTGGTATTTCAACAACAGAAGAAAAAGATCATGTAGATACATGTGCTGCTTTGTCGTTTTTGCCTACTGAGGATGTTGAAGATGGGTGGTTAGCAATTATGGAAACATGTCCAGTAAACGAACAAATTACAAATTTCAACAATTATTTTGTAGATACATGGCTGAACAATCCTTCTCTACATTACGAAATTTGGAATTGTCAAGGTGAATGACACCACACCACCAATTTAATTGAGGCATGGCATAAAAGTCTTAACGGAGAATTAAAAAAGAAACCTCGATTGTTGGAGTTATTATTTACAATTCGGGAACAAGTTCAATATTTCGAAAAGTATCATACTCCGAAAGCAAATGGAAGCCAAAAATCCATAAATAAAGGTATTAATTTAAAAATAATTGACAATAAATATAAAGAAAAATTAATAACCATAGTTGATGCTCTCAATCAGTACAAAATACTATGTCGATTAAAAGAATAAATTTTTCTCCTATTTTGCCTTTTGCTCAGTGATATTTTATAGGTATCTAAATTATTTACACTGATTATTTATTATTTCTAAGGGTTAAACTGTGATTTCTAATATGTGATAATTTTAAATCGTTATATTTGTACAATTTTTTGTAGTTACTCATTTAGTTTTTATAATGTTGATTATATTATCTGTGATTAGCTGAGCTGTGATTAAATTTAGAGTTAATACATATATTTATTTTAAAGTTGATCAAGACTGATAAGAATTTTAAAACAGTATACTCTTATTATGTTAAATAATGACAAGTTTGCTTATAATACAAATTATAGTATATACTGTAGCTATTTAATTTATATCAGGTTGTTAACTGTGACAAGCTGGACTGTGATTGAAGTCAAACTACTTACTTTTAATAAATGAATAATCATATATTATATTATACACGCCTTTTATTTCATGAAATTAATGTAAGTAGTTATTAAACCTTTATCTCCCTGATTTTCTTCCTGACCATACTCAAATACTTGTGTATGGATGTCGTGGGAAAGAAAATAATATTTGATATTTTAATTTTAATTGTCGTGGATGTAGAGGGAACTAATATATGAAAGTTTATTTTACGAGAACAATGGGTTTTGGATGTCTGGGAATAAGCCGTTTAAAAGCAAACATGCTAAGTGCAAAATATTGTGCTTTAGCATAAGTTGTCTTCTATGACATCAATATAGGGTTCATAATTTAACGTGCAATATTCTGCACTTAGTGTGTTTATCTTTTAGACCACCGTTAGGTTAAGCCTTCAAAAGGTAGGCTATTCATGTAGCTGTATTATATGTATGATTGTCTCAGGTAGCTAATATTTAAACAGCTGATGCTGAACCGATTTTTTATCAATGATAAAGTGGTTAGATTAAAAAGTTTGGTGAAGACCAAGACAACTACACCTGCAAGCCGGTTTCAATTCCGATCGTATTTGGGAGTCAGACGACAATAGGTTCGAATCCTGACCATTACACTAACGACGTGACCCCACTTCTAACACAAGCAGTTTAGCTTAACTGGAGGTGTTAAATGGACTAACATAACCTCCCCTTCCGACCTCAGTGGAGGAGGTTACTTACCAGTGACCTATATACGTCTGTAACACCAGTGGAGTCACAGTCGCGCTGCCAACCCTGTAAGTACAGAGTTTCTGTGCCGTCAGTAGAAGACAAAGCAGGACAAGCCCACTGACAGCACAAATTCTCCAGTGAGCTCTGGCTACCCTACTCACCGCTGGGAACACAACACGAAGTTATTATAGCCGCGGTATTCTGTAGGACGGAGGTACTACCCCAGTCGGACTGCTCAATCGGCCGAAAAACCGCCGTGTCCTACCTCCGTAAATTAAATAAATATATATTTAATAATATATAATAAATATACAATAAATAAATGTCACACTTTAAGTTAAGCTTTAAATTCCTGGGATAGGTTGTTACGTATTGCATGACAATATCACGCGGCTCCGCAGGCATCAGCAAGTTAGTGACACAGGTGTTACCTACACGTGCTAGCGTTTCTAGCCTTCATCAAACGATTACAAGACAAATAAATGTCATAGTGGCACGTTTATGGAACGATGTCGTCACGTCTAAACATAGCCGGTCAATAGTTTTACCGTTAATGGCCGACGGCGACGCCAATGCGTCTGTGGCGCCATGACCTTCAGATTTCAGGTTACTGACGCAGCACCTAGCTTACTAAGAATGAATGGATTTTCGTTGAAGTTGTATTTTTTATACCACTTAGGTTGCTGATAAGCACACAGTGGTTACCGCGACCATTCGACATGTGCAACGCCAGGAGGGTCACATTCGTGCTGCCAACCCTGTAAGAATCCCTCCAGCTTCCTAAAGCCCTTCTTGAAGAATACCATAGTGGCTTGGTGTACCATCTACAACTCATACTAATACATCATTATAGCCACACCACATCTGCTATCCCAGAAAGATTGATAGAGATAAAAATCATTGGACAAGCGAACAGATAGCGGACCCTGGGCTCCAAGGTCCATGCATTATATAAATTTTTTGAATGGAACTTAGCACACTGTCTCTTGTTGGAAAATGGTTACCGTTGCTTATGGACGTTTGGAATGCCAGGAGCGTCATACTCATGGTGCTGACTCCTTAATTGCCACTCTGAATGTAAATTTTAACAGCATATTATTATTTTCCTCCTAGCGATATCGTCCCGCCTGTGGAACTGGATCAATCTGGGTCTGTACCATCCGTCAATGTGACGGACCAGATTGCCCGGTTTCGTCCAAAGTTTTTTATAACCACTTAGGTGGCAGACAAGCACACGGCCCACCTGAAAGTGGCTACCGTGGTCTATGGACGTGTGCAACATCAGAGGCGTCACACTTGCTCTGCCAATCCTGACATTGCAGTTTGGAATCCACAATTTACTTACTATTTTTAGTTATTTTGTAAGTTTTTACACCAGGAGGACTGCCGTAGGAGCTCCTAATCCTGAGAGGAAAGTCATTTCTGGAGCTTCATCCACATAACTAACAGGTGAAATTAACTTGGGCCTCGAAGTTGTTGTCAGGGCCTACACTTTAACTTTACTTAACTTTAGTAGCACGTAAACACTTCATAATGATGACTAACATCACAATATTATCACCATAGATAAAAAACCAGACAATACCAGGTTGTCGCCAACCAAGTCTGTTCACAGATAACATAGATAAAGAACAATCAATAAGTAAATATTATGTTACGATTACAATAATCGCATAAACCTGCTGTAAATGATAATACATATATAAAAAAGTTGATACGGAGAAGGTCGGGCTTAGAGGGACATCCCTGGGAGAAGATGGTAACTCTAAGAAGTCAACTGCACCTGGAGACCAGTAGATCTGCCTAGTATACCTATAGTGATCTAGAAAGTGGCAAGACTTTTGTAGAATAGAGTAGAAGATATTGATCGATTAGTCGCGTGGTTTCCGGCAGAGTAGAATTTGGACCACCCCATCTCTTCCCATGCGGTGTCATACAAGGCGAATAAGGGATAAGGCTGTTTAACATCAGACAGATACACACAGCCCAGACTCCCCTTCAGATGCATGGCTCGGAGTAACAATAGTCACACGGCAATAGGCTCACCCCCTATTACGTGGTACCGAATACAATGATGGTGAAATGTGGGTGTTAATTCACCTCTGCCTAACGTACATTCATCATTCTATTTTACTATACTCTGGCCAACGAATTGTCAAATGTCACTTGTTTAGGGGGACTGACAATCGACAGAGGAGGCCTGACTTCCTCTCAAGCCGCATAAGCAATATATTAAAGGAGGAGGAAAATTCAAGCGCATTGCGCTTAAAAGAGGGTTTGTATATATACTATTTGTACCTAGGTAGGTACTTTTTGCTGTGATAGGGGTGGGAAATAAGTGTGACGCACGATGACGCATGATAGTCCGGCCTTTGGCGCTGCGTCACGGCACCGACATAGAAACAATTTAGTTAGCAATAAACCCAAATGTATACGTACAATGTAGATACCAACCTACAGCCTTTCAGTTTTACTGACAGGTCAGAGAATTTAATACTGTAAACACTTGAAAACAAAAATAATACGTAGTCGGAATTCTTTGTTGTTGTCATTTTATCATAACTCAATGACATTTCGCATAACGTCGACCAAATAAACAGACACGAGACTGCGACATCAAACATCAATGAAGTGGTTACACATGTAAACACGGCTGGTTTACATGTGTGGGTTAGTCAAAATCGTTCATAGACTATTCAAGCTAATAAGAACTCAAAGATGAAGGTGGTTAGATACTTTTTTGTTATACAGTTACACATGTACTTATGTGCATAAACATTGAATTTAGAAATGTAGAAGTATTTTACAAATTGTTCATGGCAATAAGGACTTTAACTCATAGTCATAAAATTACTTTTTAATTATAGAGATAACATTTCTGCAACTTATCTGTGTGCGTAAATATTAAATCAGACAAGGTTCGGAATTCATAGAAGTGTGAGTGATTTAAATCACCAGCTACTGTTCATACTAAAGAGAACTTTAGTGTAAAGGTATAAAGTTCACTTTTAGTTAACGAGATGTGAATAACATGTGTTCCAGGGCATTCGAGTAATTTTCCAGAGAGTTTGTTGTTTGTTTACATAACAGCAAGCGCTAGATTAAAACTGAAACTGCGCAGTTGTAGTGATTCTTAACCTTCAGCGGAAAACAAGGAGTTATATTTATCAGCCTTCTGATGCGACTGGAATTAATTCCAGTCGCATCAGAAGTCTTCGCCTTGGAGTATGGGGTCCACATTTTTCTTTTCACATTATAGTTAGACCAGTTTGTCGAAATTTTTAGTACTCTTAACTACCCGTAGGTACCTACCGCCCTACAGAATACCGCGGCCATAATAACCTCATGTTGTGTTCCCGGCGGTGAGTAGGGTAGCCAGAGCTCACTGGAGAGTTTTGTACTGTCAGTGGGAAGACCAAAAGCTTGTCCTGCTTTGTCTTTTACACTGACGGCACAGAAACTCTTGTGCTTACAGGGTTGGCAGCGCGAGTGTGACTCCCTTGTTGCACACGTCCATAGGCCATGGTAACCACTTTCCATCAGGTGGGCTGTGTGCTTGTATGCCAACCAAGTGGTGTAAAAAAAAGGTTGTGATGTCAGTACTTTTTGGTGACTTGATGTATTACAAATACAAATTGCGTGATTCCTTATCCCGGTCCTTTTCGCGGAAATTGACTCACATTTCCCGTGAATTGAGAATTATTGTAATATAGGTACATATATATAATCATGCCGTTATCCCCGGAGGGTTAGGCAGAGGTCAATAAACACCCACATTTCACCAATCATTGAATTCGGTCCTATGTACGTGAGCCTATTGCCGTCTTTCGGGCACTATTTGTTCACTCGAGTCATGTATCTAAGGCTGAGTCTGGGCTGTATACTCTGTCTGTTTTGTAATATAATAGCATACTATTTCGACAATCATGTCTCGTCTCGAGTCTCGAATCGAAAGTCCCTGGACCCGAAGCAACTAAATTATCCCAAGTCCACGACTTCTAGACATGTGACGTTCCGGGATCCAAACCCTAGACTTGATATAAGCTCGCGAAGTATAAATGTATATTGAGGTCTCCAATGATGTTACAGTAAAAAAGAGTACATATATATCATTGGAGCTCTCACACCTCTCTTTTGATAGTAAATACTGTCTGTGGGTGGATTTGGACGTGGAGGAGAGCCTGTCTGTCTATAAATAAATATCACAGTTACTCAATAAACCACTGTGACTACAAAAATTATCTTCGAAACTTAAGTTCACTTGACTAACTAACTTGATAACGGTAACTAAAGTTACAAACACATACAAGTACACGAACATGTAAAAAAACCGTAAACAGACAAGGTGGCAGACAAGCACGCGGCCCACCTGATGGAAAGTGGTCACCGTGGCCTATGAACGCGTGCAAAACCAAGAGAGTCAATTGCGCTGCCAACCCTGCAAGCATTGAGAGTTTCTGTGCCGTCAGTGAAAAAGACAAGGTAGGACAAGCTTTTGGTCTTTCCACTGACAGCACAAAAACCCTCCAGTGAGTACCAGACTTCATCAAACTATCATCAAATCGTATTGTATGTAATGTGTTCATTAGATTGTAACCATGGGTTTAATTAATTTTGAATGTGAATTTTGAACCATAACGCGATTTAAAAAATGTAAGACTGCGCCAACTGTGTGGTGACGGAGAAAGAATTCAAGAATCACTACCCCGTCTCATCCGAAGGGTCTCGTAGGAGGCGACTAACGGCATAATACGCAGACGATATCACTCCGAGAGAAGGAAAACTCTGAATAAAACCCTGTACCAACCCGCCCTGGCCAGCGCGGCAGCGTGGAAACAGTAGGCCAAAGCCTCCCAGCATTGTGAAAGGCCTAGTCCAACAGTGGACTGCGATGGGCTTATTGATTTATTGATTTGACGCCATACTGTGTAAATTTTTCTTCATCTGAATAAGGCGATTGGTACACTGCAGCGGCCAAGCGCGTGGTCGCGCGGGTATCGAACGAACTCGAAAACTGAACCTGCTATGAGATTTCACATGCAAATTTGGTGACGTCACGTTGTCGAGCACATAAACATACATCTCTATTGATTTGTGGTCGCCGTCAACTATACAGCATGAGAATTTAAAATCTCACCGGGGAATTAGTTGTCGAGCGGATAGTGTTGTATGTTTATGAGCTGGACAACGTGTCGTAAAAAGGTACCCTACAGAATACCGCGGCCATAATAACCTCGTGTTGTGTTCCCGGTGGTGTGTAGGGTAGCCAGAGCTCACTGGAGAGTTTTTGTGCTGTCAGTGGGAAGACCAAAAGCTTGATCTGCTGTGTCTTTTACACTGACGACGGCACAGAAACTCTTGTGCTTACAGGGTTGGCAGCGCGATTGTGACTCCCTTGATGTTGCACGCGTCCATAGGCCACGGTGACCACTTTCCATCAGGTGGGCCGTGTGCTTGTCTGCCAACCAAGTGGTATAAAGAAAAATTCCTCGCATATAGTATGGCTTTTAATTTTCTTTAATATCCAATATTTAATTCTAACAACTTTCGAACTATACCTAAACCGCCGCCCCGTGCGTAATAGCAGACATATCTGCTCCCCTACGACGACGCGCGTGGCCGCGATTTTCCGCGTCCCCACTCGGTGCACGGGGCAGTGTGCCAATCGCCTAAGAGCATTTCACTTTCGAAGTTTACGAGAGAAAAAGAACAATTTTTTTTATCTCGTACAAGCCAACTTGACTTCATCTCGCGTGATGGGAAGCTAAAGGCAAAGTCTCAGGAAAGAGGGTTACCATTACAGACACTAAGTAATGTTACAATGGTGGCACTCAGCTTGGTGGCCTCATCAGATGCTTTTTCACCCCCGCTTAAAGGACCCGAGACTGAAGGAAGAAGGAAACACGTGTGCTGGTAATGAATTCCAGGTCTTGGTGGTGCGGTAAAGAACAGAGACTACAGAGAACCGCTTGGTTCTTTTTTTTTTTACAGTATAAAAAAAAAAAATTAAATCAATTATTTAGTATATTAACTATTATTCTAATCGATTAGGTTATAAAAACGTGAGACGACTCAGGCCGGACTCGAACCCGCGATGCCGATTTAAGGGGACTGGTCGCGACTCGCCTGTTATTTATGGTATTTCTATGTATATGGTTGATCAAATCAAGCCTAATAAGGACCCTGAACAACCCTGTGTTTTTTTAAAGGTCAGTGAACCCACTTGCCACAGTTGCCATGGCAGGCAGGCGACTTCCCTCGATATTTTGGCTTTTATGGGAGCGACTAACGACTCATTTGAGTTATTTGATTTGTAGGCAGCGATAACCGCTTAACTTATTCAAACTAGTGTTATTTACATCTTTAGTATAGTAAAAAAATACATTTTTCATTTTAGAAATACCTAATCAAAATTATAGCAAAAATGTTACATTGTAAAAATATACTATTCAAAGTAAAAATATAGGCACAAAAAATGATAATTATTACATACCGAAAAATAAAATTTACACAAAAAGAAATATTGTACCATCTGTCAGGTGTGGGGTTCGAACCCACGCTCCCTCTCGGGAACCAGAGCTTAAATCTGGCGCCTTAGACCACTCGGCCAACCTGACTTGTGAATGTCGTGCTAAAATTACTAATTACAATCTATTATTCTTGGCATATTGCCTATTTATTACAAATTTTACAGTTAAAAAAAACTCTTACAATAACAATGACGAAATAAACAGTATTGCCATGCAAAACACTATTATGTCTTATGATTATAATGTTCTTACGTTCAATGTAAACAAACTTTTTGAATTATTGTGATTACATTATTTTGAAATGTATATATTTTAATTGTAACATATTAATCGAAAATTAAATTATATTTCCATCATAAATTATTTTATGATTATATGGAGAACAGCGCCATCTATAACTTATAGTATTAAGTTATATAAAGCACAGTGACGCACAAGTACACGGATACCAATTAGTAAATTAGTATGCTATTGACACCATAGATGGCGCTAAAACAAAACTTTCACTGAACGCGTTCACAGAAGCCGTTTTTTTGCGATTAATTTTGTTTGCAAAGCTGTGTCTTACTCTTATTATTATAGTGTTTTTGTTTTTTTTAATTTCCATCACAACATTAGGGAAAATGTTTAGGTGCTGTATGGAAAATTAAGGTTTTGTCGACCTTTTGCAATCGTAAAACAATAATTAATAAAGGAAGGGTTGCCATACGTCCGAAATTTTCGGGACATATCCGGAAATATAGATCTATGTCCGGAATGTGGAGGGAATCCTAAACCGTCCTGAATTCCTACAATTTTTTTTTTTTTTTTTTTATATAGGACACGTCAATTGGACTTCGCCTTGCCTGATGGTAAGCTGAAGGCAAAATCCCAGAAAAGAGGGTCACCATTACTTACACATACCGTGTGACAATGGTGACACTCAGCTTGACGCCCTTATCATATTATGCTTTTTCACGCCCCGCTTAAAGGACCCGGGACTGTAGGAAGAAGGAAACACGTGAGATGGTAATGAATTCCAGGCCTTAATGGTGCGACAGAGGAAAGAGTCTCCGAACCGCTTGGTTCTTGATCGGATGTTTTGCACCGTGTGCGGATGACATCTAAGACCTGCACGCGTTGTCCTGTGTAGGAAAGGGGAGGGTGGGTGCCACCATGCCACCACAAGCCATAGATATTACTTAAATTATTTTATTACTAATCAACGTACAACAACATTATTTCTGATATTTAATGCTCCCAAAAATATTTTTCAACACTTCCGAATCTAATAAATTATAATTTTTTAAAACATTTCGCTAATCATATTTTGTAAATTAGACTGAGTCAAGAGATTTGACCATTGGTTTCCCGTTAATCGTTAAGAATAACCCCCTTACATACAATTTGGGTATTTTTCGCTATTCCTCATTGTGTTGGATTTGACCATCCACACGCAATTGCTCAGAATACAGAACAATTTGTTGCACAGTTGAAAAATTCATTTTGGGCCTTGATTATGATAAAGCAAAACCACTGACAAACCACGTTCACTGCTAAAAAAACAATTTAATTTTAGACCATAAAGCAATCGCGATAAGAGGTAGGACACGGCGGTATTTCCGCCCGATTGAGCAGTCCGACTGGGGTAGTACCTCCGCCCTACAGAATACCGCGGCTATAATAACTTCGTGTTGTGTTCCCAGCGGTGAGTAGGGTAGCCAGAGCTCACTGGAGAATTTGTGCTGTCAGTGGGAAGACTAAAGGCTTGTCCTGCTTTGTCTTCTACTGACGGCACAGAAACTCTGTACTTACAGGGTTGGCAGCGCGACTGTGACTCCTCTGGTGTTACAGACGTCCATAGGTCACGGTAACCACTTTCCATCAGGTGGGCCGTGTGCTTGTCTGCCAACTAAGTGGTATAAAAAAAAAAAGAACATAATTAAAAGGCTTTTTGCAGAGTGAACGAAAAAGTAAAATAAAACTCTATTCATTTAATTTTGAATTTTAAGCAAATGGAAATAAAGTCCAAAATTTAATGCCTTTTTAGTAATGTCTCTGGTGTGACAGTGGTATTGCTTTAGTAGGATCGAGGATCTATAATAGGCTGAGGCGACTGGTAGGTGTAATTTCAGGTAGGTCAATAATAACATCTACAATTATGTCAGTAACTAGACCATCACGCTCACATGAAGGTTGAAGGTAGGTAAAATATGGGGACAGTCATGACGGCTGCGGATGAATTATACATATTATAATACTAGCTGACCAGGCAAACGTTGTTTTGCCATGTTAAAAAAAATTGGGTGGACTACCCTTAACATTTAGGGGGATGAAAAATAGATGTTGGCCGATTCTCAGACCTACTCAATATGCTCACAAAATTTCATGAGAATCGGTCAAGCCGTTTCGGAGGAGTTCAAGTTCGAACACCGTGACACGAGAATTTTATATATAAGAATATTATCTGTGGTAGTAGGTACTTTTTTCGTGCGAAACTCTCCATGGAAATTGAAATCAGGCTTCATAAAGGTAGTGATTCGTTTGTAGTAAAAAATGTTTGTTAAAATTCCTCAGGATTTGGTTGACATGCCACTTAATAAATTTTGAATGGAAGTTATAACAACTTTAATGAAAAAAGATTATTATAAAGTAGATGATAAAATTGCGTGATTAACCCAAGTCTCTTGCTTGCTCGCACATCATAAATTGTAAACAAAACCATAAGCCGCGGGGTTCACGGCATAGTAGAATTTGGGCCACCCCATCTCTTCCCATGCGGTGTCGTACAAGGCGACTAAGGGATAGGGCTGTTTAACATCAGACAGATATATATAGCCCAGACTCAGACTCAGATGCATGTCTCGAGTCAACAATAGTGCCCGGAATATGAGAATAGGCTCACACCCTGTTACGTTGAAATGTGGGTGTTTATTCACCTCTGCCTAAGCCTCCGGAGATAAACGCGTGATTATATGTATGTATGTATTAAAAAAAAATCGATAATCTAAGTTCTAATATAGTTCGCTGAGTTTCTTGCTGGTATCTTCTTTCTCAGTAGAACTAACATACCGAACCACCGAAAGAATTATTTTCCAATGGTTTATTTATACATTGTTTAATATTTTTATAATATTTCTTGACATAACTGTAAAATTTTGACGTTCATATGTGTTCTAAGTATGTGCCTAAACTGAATAAATTAAATTGATTCTTTGATTCTTTGATTCCATCTGTTAAGGTAGGGTACGGAGGCGGTTATGTCGGACTTGAACCTACTAAAACCGCACACCTTCTCGTATTTCCAGGGGCGTAAGGTGGCCCGTAAGGCCACTTGCACCCCGGCTGAGATGAGATAGCCCTCTCGTGTTTGGGAATCACGATGTCCCCATTTTGCACCCGAGATGGCCCCTAACTCCTACATGAAGACCTCGGAATGAAATGCCATCTGACCCCTCAACCTTGCTAGGTAAATCAGAGCCTCTCTCAACTAAAAGGATACTGCTAATTGTCAACCTACTGTGACCGTCATGCCACTGACAATGCAAAAAATGCCATTTGATTTTATACTTTAGTGCGTTACCATTAAAGACTAAAATAGAATGGCATCTTGTGGAGTGAACGAGATAATGCAATGAACTCACTTTTAATTCCCGATGCAAAAACGACGGGGTCGTTCAATTTTGAACTTAAAGCCAGTACAAATAAAGTTTAAAATTTATTGGCATTTTTTCATTGTCCGTGGGATTAGGATAGTTCACAATTAATCGGGGCCCAGGAGTACTGACTGACTAACAGATAAGGTTTTCCCCAAAATTTTCAAAAACCTCCATACACCTGGGGAGTGCCGGGGCCTTTAAGCGGGGCGTGAAAAAGCATCTGATGAGGCCGCCAAACTGAGTGCCACCATTGTAACACTTAGTGTCTGTAGTGGTGACCCTCTTTCCTGAGACTTTGCCTTTAGCTTACCATCAGGCGAGATAAGGTCAAGTTGGCGTGTCCTATATATAAAAGAAAAAAAAGGTTAATTAAAAAAGTAATAAAAATAAACACAATAATACTGTATTTAATAAAAGTAAGCTTTCAACCCCACCAGCGCTGTGAGGCTTAGGGTTATAGTGCTACTCAGCACGGTGCCGCCATTGCAGTGGTCTTGGAAACATTGGCAGACCGTCTCCAGGTGGTCTTCGTTGTCAGCTGTGTAGCATTCGCGATGGTGCCGGACCCATCCACAGGAGCGCATCACTCGGACCTCTGGCTCGTAGTGTTTATGGAGAACTGCAGTAATAAAACAGACATTACCAGCTGTTCCCGGTGGAAAACCATGGAAGGCAGGGAGTGCGGGGCCCGGAATCCCCACAAGGTGCATCCTGTGCAACGGGGACAATAGCACCAAGAGGGAAACGCTGCCGTAGGTATACAGCGAGTTCTGGCTGAAGAGTGGCCCTGTAGACGGCTGCTCAGAGGCTCTCAGGAGTTCCTCTGACTAGCAGACGGCAAAGTGGAGGCAGGTTCTGCGAGCACAGACGAGGGAGTGACAGGATGGCCCGAAAATCATTGTTGACGAAATGTTCAATATTTTCTCAAAGTTTTTACCCAACTGCCATAAGTATTTTTTTTTCGCGAGTCGTCACCTTAACAGAAGCAGGCACAGAGTGAGGTGAGCCGACTGGGGGTTAAAGGTGGAACCGCCGCGCCGTGGGACTACTCCCACTGAGGGGGCAATCGATGGCCCTGAGTCAGCCGAGAAAGCCACCTCACCCTCGGCAACTAATGACCGAGATGAAGTGCGGTTTTAATCGGTTCGTGTTTGAAATAACCACCCACGCACGGGCGTGGGGATTTCCACACTTTAAAAAAATTGTTTAAAACTAAAACCCAGCTACTGAAAAAGTATTAAACAAGAAAATATCAAGGATATATAATAAATAAAGTATTGTTTTGTTAGACAAGTGGCATACGACCACGGCTATCCTTGATATTTTCTTCGGCTATCCTTCAGTAGTCGGGTTTTAGTTTTAAACTATTTTTTTATTTATATTATTTTGGGCCATCACTCTCGGTCTGGCCCTCTCCTCGGGTGTGGGGACCACAGAGTCCCCAACTCGTCCCCGGAAATGCAGAAGCGCGCCGCCGCCACGGCCTGCTTCTGCCAGGATGACAGGTGGCTCCACCCGTCACCCCCAGGCCTGCGCTCATGAGGGGTGGAGGTTGTTCATCGACCTCTGACGCCCGAGTTGCCTTCGTACGCGGGCAGCTTGGCTTGCGATCCTTCGTCGCTCCCGCTGCCGCTCCCGCCCCGCCTCCTTCACGAGCATTATTTGTTCGCCTCTCGCCTTATAGCGCGTCTGGATTTGATATCTCACGATGATTCATAAGGAAAAAAAAATACGTACCTACAATTTTTGTAAATAATTGTATTATCTTTTTTGTCTCACATAAATATTGTGATAAAATATTCTACGAACATCATTCTTGGCCTTTGACCCGTGGATTGAGCGATTCCACTAAAAACAAGTAACTTTATGAATTTCCTGTGGATTCCTTTACCAACGCGTCGAAACGCAGACGCAAGTACAAACTTATACGGACGGGAGCAAGATTGAGGGTCTTGTCGGCGCCACGTTATCCATATAGGATAACGGGGCAACCAATCTTGATCACGCCTCATACTGTACCGTCTACCAAGAGCTCCTGGCCAAGGCGGCCAAGTGAGGCCCTCAAGCGAGGCGCAACTACTTTCGGCGTTTTTAAAGACAGCAGAGCCACCCATGAAGGTAACCAACCGTCATGCCTTCCATCCACTGGCCAAAGAGGCCAGGGCTTCCATCAAGTGGGGATTGACCCAGGGCAAGGAAATATCCTTATAAGAATAAGAATCTTTATTTCCTAGAATATGGTTGGTTACAAGTGTATAATATAGGATATAAGCATATTCTGCTTCATAGGCTAAGTTTTAACTCGTCTAAACTAAAATTCAATGTTTATTTAATGTCAAAATCTACTTAGATAGGTATGTCAAAATATAATAATTAAGAAAATATAATTTATACAGTTCATCAAAATATTTCATAAAGTCGTAATAGTTCTTGTTACTTAAAAATTCACAATGTTTTTGCGGAACTGGCTCATCGGTCATTTCTTAAGACCATCAGGTACATGGTTATATATTTTAATACACATGTAGTAAACATTATTTCTAAACATTTTCAGATTGACTTTTGGTATTTGAAGCCTGTCTTTATGCCTCGTTCGACTATTTTCGGAACCTCCTAACTTTTTAAATAATGTAGGATGTTTCTTTACAAAAATGCAAATCTCAAACAGATATAAGCATGGTAAGGGGAGAATTTTATGTTGTTTAAACAGAGGCTTCCAGATGTCAATGGGGCCCATTCCACATATTGCTCGGATGCATTTCTTTTGAGCCTTTAACACTTATCGACTTCTGTAGAGTTGACCCATATAATACCACAATGACATATGAAGCCACTGAAATACTTTTGCTAAATTAACTTGTTATGACTTGCATTAAAACGTATTCTTTAATATTAAATTTACATATATATATTTACACGAACACAAACATGCGCACGCAAATACACACTTCCACAAACACACACACGCACGCACGCGCACACACACAAGTGCACACAGATACACACGCTCACATACACACACGCATGTATGTAAAATGTTCAAGATAATTTTATAAGAGTAATAATGTCGACCAAGCAAATGTAACTTGTGTTATCGTAAGAGGACAGGACAGGCTTGCCTAGTCCACACTAGGCAAGCCTGTCCTGTGGGCCAACGGACACTTTGTTAAAAAACTGTACTCTTATTGACAATAAAATATTTTTCATTTTCATAATAAGTCCTTAACGAAGTATTGAGATGGGCTGCCTCAACACTTACCGTTTGGGATATCCTCCTTATAATATGGATAAATATGGCTGTTGGAGGGCAACGAGCGAACGGATCAGTTCACCAAAGTGCTCTGTTTCCTCTCTCTTTCGTAAAGCGGGGTCTGCGTCAGACTTAGCCTCACGAATGGAACGAAAGGTACAGACTGGGCCACACGGCATCCGTCACCAAGCTTTTTTTCCCTTGCGTTCTGGAGGTATATAGCATTGTCTGCAAGATGACGCCTTCCGGCACTATAACGCAGTTCCTGACAGGGTAAGGTGGGTTCTTCAAATACTTGGCTCGTTTCAAGAGTAAGGAGGACCCAACATGCGCCTGTGAGCCGGAGTAGGACAAGATGTCGTCATCCTCTTGGGGAACTGTCCTAATCAATTTGTATTAGTAATGTGACCATTGTCATGTTACTACGTCAAGCTAGCATGTCTTAGGACAAAGTCCACGCTCATGAACCGGAGATAGTGCTGCGATCTCCACAGCCCGGTGCACTTTCTTCAGCATGGCTAGTAAATTAGTATCCTACATATAAATATATCATTCTATCTTTGCTCATCATTTCCTAAGCCATTTCCCAACGCAGTTGGACCTGCGATATGAACTTCGATATTATCCGTGAAGCGACAGCTATCTGTATCGAAGTTCTGAAGACTAATCGGACTTTTGATAGCTCCAACTACCGGTAACGACTGCCATATATGTTAGTATGGAAACCAGCTGCTTAATGTGCTCTTTGAGGCACTTTATTATCATGCGTACAAATATATGAAGTGGAATTGAACCCGCGCTTCCTGCGAAGCAGTAACGTTCACTACCGTCTTCTACAACTTACTCATCTGTATAATCTTCCTGCAGAAGAAATTCTGATGATCCCGTGCGTAAACGCCCTGTCCACATGTTACTTGAGGAAGGAACTTCATCAGCGTCTCCTGGTCATAGATCGAGGGGTCCAGGCACATGGAGTTGTTCTTACTGGAGCACTCGTAGCATTGGATGGCAGCGGCTGCGGATGTAAGAACGTTAAGCAGTGTTTTTTTTATATACAGAACAAGTCAATTAGACTTCACTTTGCGCGATGGTAAGCTGAAGGCAAAGTCTCAGAAGAGAGGGTCACCATTACTTACACATACCATGTGACAATGGCGACACTCAGCTTGACGGGCTCATATATGCTTTTTCACGCCCCGCTTAAAGGACCCGGGACTGTAGGAAGAAGGAAACACGTGAGCTGGTAATGAATTCCAGGCCTTAATGGTGCGACAGAGGAAAGAGTCACCGAACCGCTTGGTTCTTGCTCGTATATTCTGCACAGTGTGAGGGTGACATCTAAGGCCTGCACGTGTTGTCCTATGTAGGAAAGGAGATGGTGATAATAACCTTTTTTCATTAAAGTTGTTATAACTTCTATTCAAAATTTATTTAGTGGCATGTCAACCAAATCCTGAGGAAACCAAGCGGGTTCTTGATCGGATGTTCTGCACCGTGTGCGGGTGACATCTAAGACCTGCACGTGTTGTCCTGTGTAGGAAAGGGGAGGGTGGGGCTAATAGGAAGAGGTCATCAGAACATTCAGAAATGTTAGATTGAATGTTTTATATTCGTGTGGTGACGGAAAAAGTATACAATTATCACCACAAATACGACTAACAAAAAATACGTAGGTTATATATAACAATAATAACCACCTCAGAGGCCACCACCTAAGACTATCCACCAGTTTCTCGAATAACAATCCACACAAAAACTTTATAAGTAATAGGGTAGTGAGAGAGTGGAATAAGCTACCACATGATGTTGTGACAGCCCAGAACATAAACCAATTTAAAAATAGACTAGACCAACACCTTAACCAAAAAAAATAAACACTAGTGGCCATAAGCAGGCTACGGGCATTATCAGTTGCTTCGACTGCCTGCCTGTTAAAATAATAATAATAATATATCACTGTGAGAGAAGGGAAACTCGAAATAAATTCCTGGCCAGCGTGAAAACAGTAGAAATGAGACTTATCTGTCCTCACTTAGTTTCCTTTTTGTGTGCGTGCAGTTACTTGCTTTAGTAGCCAGCCTAGCTCCGCCCAGAAACGCAGAAGCTTACTGTTCAGTTCAGTGGCTCGGTTCAAAGCTTTAGACGTAAAAACGTAACAGGCACACAGAACGACAGAGTTACTGTCGCATTTATAATATTATTAGTATGGATAATGACCACGTGGTTCCCGGCAGAGTAGAATTAGGGCCAACCCATCTCTTCCCATGCGATGTCGTACTAAGCTGTTTAACATCAGACAGATATATACAGCCCAGACTCAGCCTCAGATGCATGGCTCGAATCAACAATAGTGCCTGGAATACGGCAATAGGCTCACCCCCTGTTACGTGGGACCGAATACAATTATTGGTGAAATACATACATACATACATAAAATCACGCCTGTCTCCCATAGGGGTAGGCAGAGATCACGGATCTCCATTTGCTACGATCCTGACATACTACTCTCGCTTCATTCACTCTCATTACATTCTTCATGCATGCTCGTCGGTTTAGAGTACTCCTGACCTGCCCCTTTTCTAAAACTTCCCCGATTTGGTCCAGGTATGTGCGCCTAGGTCTTCCCCTTCCGACGGTACCATCCACACTCGCCTCATACACCTGTTTCGTTAGTCTTCTTTCATTCATTCTCTCAACATGACCAAACCATCTCAACATTCCTCTCTCAATTCTCATCACTACATCTTCTATCACTCCACATCGTTCTCTTATCACGCTATTTCTCACTCTCATTGGTGAAATGTGGGTGTAAATTCACCTCTGCCTAACCCACCAGGGATAAAGACGTGATTGTATGTCCATATACATAATAATTGTCATTATAGAGTTGATACTTGGAGTTGGCTGGCAATGACTTTTACAGAAGTGGTAGACAGTTATAACATAACATAATATAACATAAACTCACGTCTATATTCCCGAAGGGGTAGGCAGAGGGGCTAGCGCCCACATTTCGCCAGTTTATGTTTAGATCCCAATGTAATAGGTGGCGAGCTGATTGCCATTAACCGGGCACTTATAAACCTGCGATAACATAAACATAAACTCACACCTATATCCCCGAAGAGGTAGGAGAGGAGTCTCCCGGGGCTGGAAGGTCAGACGGTACTGCTACAGATTTCTAGTGTAGGATCCGACGTTACATTGATCGTCACCCATTTGTTTATCGAATGAAAAATATATTAAAACAAATGAAATGTGTTGCTCCACACATAGGTACTACTCGTAATAGGGTTGGCCAAGAAAATAAGGTCAAGAAATTAATTATTAAAAATTTTGAACCTGATTTTTTTCCAACTTATCAGCCAAAAAACATAATCTTCAATGAAAAGACACAATGTATACTCTACATGCAAATCCGAAAACGAGTCACTGAATTTAGAAACCGGTAACCCTATTGGTATGTGTTCAGCAACCATAATTTCATTTGCTAAAATATATTCATTTTCACTCGGTAAATTAGTAGGAATGTAGTTTGGATCTAGCTAGATTGTGCTGGATAAAAATGTACGTACTACGTGATATAATTCTTTATTTGTCTATTATTTTTTGTGTATGGCACTCTAGTCCACCTTCCTTGACCAAGTTAACATTACTTGCAAGCTGGTACGGTACACTACTGACACGTCCGTGCGGACGTATATTAAATACCCGAGCTTTAAATGCAATCGGAATCTACAACTTTTAAACAAAAAAAACTTAGTAAAAAAGTTATACACCCGCAAACAAACGAATGGCTGTATTTTTATATGTAGCCCAGTGGTATGGGTAATAGACTACTGAGACGAGGTCTCGGGTTCGATCCTAGGTTTTACCATGGCACAAATCAATGACTTTTCGATGCTTTTCGAAGTTATGTGTGTATTTATCGCAGGATTATAAGTGCACGGTTAATGGCAATAGTCTCGCCACTTATTACATTGGGACCTAAACATAAACTGACGAAATGTGGGTGCAAGCATCTCTGCCGACCCCTTCGGGGATATAGGCGTGAGTTTATGTATGTTTATAAAAATATCGTGTGATAAAAAATGTTGCACTTCGAAACAGGAAATTCTCTATCAGATACCTAAATACTTTACTTGCATAAAAATAACAAATAAATACTCACCATGTTTAAAACAGATAACACACACAAATAAAAACAATAGTTTCGCGTATTCGTAAAACATTATTTAAAAAAAATAATTAAAAAACTGTGTTTTGCAAATGGCGACTTATATGTCGGACAGTCGCTATCGAACTGCTTACAGTAAAATGTGTGACATTATCTTGTGATGTTCAGACCTATTCTGTGTATCGAAACTCGATTGACAATCATTAACTGCGTTTAAAAGGTCAATTGATTAAGTAAGGGGTAAAATATTTAATTACAGAAAACCTTGTAGTTTTGCGATTACGGCCTAACAATGAATTTATTTAGTCGTTGTTTCTCAAAGTTTTGGGGCGAGTACTACAAGTAGTACAGACTGTACAGGCGCTGTTATCATCTTTGGAGCCTAAATCAACTGCGCCTGCTAGCGTTCGCACCTTTTATATAACCGATGAGGATCTAGCGCAGGATTCCATCTCGGGGCTGGGAATTCAGACGGCAGTCGCTTCCGATAAAGGCGACACATCCAAGATCAAAAGACCATGAGTTGACCGTTGATTCCAAAGTGAAAAATAAATAATTGTTATCTTTAATATAGATTTCTATGTTTCATCCAGGACAACCGCGGTAGCCTAGTGGTATTGGTAATGGACTGCTGAACGAGGTCTCGGGTTCAATCCCAGGTTTACCATGGCACACACCAACGACTATTCGATGCTTTTCGAAGTTACGTATGTATTTATCGCAGGAATATAAGTGCCCGGTTAATGGCAATAGGCTCGCCACCTATTACATTGGGACCTATACATAAACTGGCGAAATGTGGGTGCTAGCATCTCTGCCTACCCCTTCGGGGATATAGGCGTGAGTTTATTATTATTATCCAGATTCGTTCAGTCGTTCTGTCGTAATTGAGTAACAAATATCTTTTTCATTTTATTCAGTCATGTAAACTTTCGTCATATGCTGATGGCTCTGACGCAGACTGTTCTTTCCGAGTTAGACGGCAGTCACTCATATCAAAGTCAAAATAAACCAGTAGCCAGGTAGCTGAGGTAGCCAGGGCTCACTGAAGAGTTTTTATGCTGTCAGTGAGAAAACCAAAGGTTTGTCCTACTTTGTCTTCTGCACTGACGGCACAGAAACTCTCTGTCCTTACAGGGTCGACAGCACAATATGTTGTTGCACACATCCATAGGCTACAGTAAACATTTTCTATTAGGAGGATGTTGTGCTAGTCTGTCACCTTAATGGTATAAAAAAAAAAATTGGAAACGAGGAGTAGGATAGCGGACTCCGGGCTTCAAAGTACAAGCCTCTGATGCAACCAGGATGGACCCTGGTTGCTCGAATGAAGAAGATTATTGAAGAAGACCACAAGGAACCACTAAACCACTAGACCACTAAATTTATTATTATCAGTTAATATTGCCTATATTTAAATTCCCTTATTGTATATACCTACTCTTGAACAGTGATTAAAACTTCTGCTCACATCATTATCATTATCATATCATCACTCTTCAAATGACAAGGTATAAAAAACGTAATATATATCTAGAATTAAAATTGTAATGAACTGTATAATAGCAAATTATCCCTCTCTCCAAACATTGTGCTGTGCCCGACAGGGTCCATAATTGTAACTTAATCTTAATCTGACATCTGTATCACATTATGGAATGCAATAAATGTATTGAGTATTGAAATAGTAGGCTAATATTTTTACTAAAACTTTGAGAAACTTTGGTTGTTCAACATTTACTGCCGAGTTGCATAGGTGTAGTTTAGATGACTCGTGTCTTGCTGCAGAATGTTCCTGGTCGAGTATCAGTTGCTCAATGAATTATTTTATATATTGTTATGTATATAGGAAACGACGGTATTTCCGTCCTATTGAGCAGTCCGACCGGGGAAGTACCTCTGCCCTACAGTATACCGCGGTCATAATAACCTCGTGTTGTGTTCCAGGCGGTAAGTAGGATAGCCTAGAACTCACTGGAGAGTTTAAATGTTGTCAGTGGGAAGACTAAAAGCTTGTCCTGCTTTGTCTTTTACACTGACGGCACAGAAACTCTCTATGCTTACAGGGTTGGCAGTGCGAGTGTGACTCCCTTGGTGTTGCACACGTTCATAGGCCACGGTACCCACTTTCGGTACCGGCTTGTGTGCCACCTAAGTCGTATAAAAAGAAAAAGGTAGGTACGTATTTTTATTTAGGTCGCATTACCCTAGCTAGACCTGAAACCTGTGATTTGGAAAAACTGGATGGGGAAATTGGAGAATCAGGTAAATCGTTTAGCGAAGTTAAATACATACATATAATCACGCCTTTATCCCTAGAGGGTTTGACAGAGGTGAATTACCACCCACATTTCACCAATAATTGTATTCGGTCCCACGTAATAGGGAGTGAACCTGTTGTCGTATTCCGGGTGCTATTGTTGACTCGAGCCATGCATCTGAGGCTGAGACTGGGCTGTATAATATTTGTCTGATGTTAAACAGCCCTATCCCTTAGTCGCCTTGTACAACACCACATGGGAAGAGATGGGGTGGCCCTAATTCTACTCTGACGGTAACCACTCAGCGGCGAAGTTAAATCATTAAGCTAATTATATTTCTAAAGTAGCATTTGGTTTTAACTTCGCAGTTTATCTATTATTGACCTTTGTTATGCATCTGGGGAAAAGCAAGCAAAGATAACCTTTTACTCAACCAAGATTATCTTATAAATTAAACTTAATCGATAATAACGTTTAATTAAAACCACAGATAAAATAAATACATTATATTTAAACAAATCCATACACAGTACCTATTACAAATCAGTCATTTCCGTATTCTTTGAATGCAGTTCCTAAACGTTACCTCTCCATGTTTGAAACGTCATAAGAAGAGCGGCAACGGTAACCAGAGCTGTCATTTTGACATGTTCAAGCAACGTTGCCGCATTGCACAAGTCACCGAAGCATTGGCAGACAGTTTCCAAATGGTCCATGTTGTCTGATTTGTAACACTCCCGTTTGTGTTTCACCCAGCCACAGGAACGTGTGATGCGAATCTCTGGGGTTTTGTCGGAGTGTAGAACTGAAAATATGGAAAAGAAAATGAACTACCTATTCAGCTGGGACTATTCAAAACAAATATTTGGTGGCCAATTTGAGGTTTATTAGTACCGTAGTGGTTGAAGAATTCCTCTATCCATTTGTTGAGCTCATCGTTAAATCAGAACCATAATCAAGTTAATGTATTGTCAAGTTAGTGTATTGTCATCCGTATGACATTATTTTTATTGTGTCTGGCGTGGGAGACGCCAAGACGGGAGTTGGTGGCGGCCCTGGGAGTGATTCGTGGGCGGTCGGTGCCTCTTTCTGCGAGCAAGCAATGCTCGTGAAGGAGGAGGCGGGGCGGGAGCGGCAGCGGGAGCGACGAAGGATCGCAAGCCAAGCTGACCGCGTTCGAAGGCAACTCGGGCGTCGGAAGTCGATGAATGCCCCCCATGAGCGCAGGCCTACGGGTGACGGGTGGAGCCGCCTGTCACCCTGGCAGAAGCAGGCCGCGGCAGCAGCGCGCCTCCCATTTCCGAGGATGAGTTGGGGACTCTGTGGTTCCCACACCCGAGGAGGCCTATCCCTCGCACCCAGGCCGACCCAGGGCCATCTCTCTCGATCTGGCCCTGGGTCGGCCGGGGTGCGAGGGATAGGCCTGTTAACCTCACCTTCGGCAACAAAAAACGACCTACAGGCGGCGTGCGTTTTGGTCGGTTCGAGTCCAGCATAATCCATTCCACCGGCTCCGGTGCCAACGTATATATATCCACATAAAAAAAGACACTACAAAACTGCCAATGAAATTTATACTTTATTTTATATTCCTAAAGTCCATAAATAAATGAAAAGAGTTTCATTACACTTTTTCATCCACTCTGCAAAAAGCCTTTTAATTTTAGAATTGACACACATTGCTTTAAAGGCTAAAATTAAATGTTTTTTTAGCAGTATTCGCGGTATGACAGTGGTTTTGCTTTAGCAGAATCTAGGCCTAGGATAGAATTTTTGGATTTGGAGGGACAGTACCCAAAATAGATACAAAAGATAGCACAATAATTGACAATCTTTAAATTTTCAAATATTCGCTTGTAATATCCGGTAATCGAACCGATGAAAAACCGAAATAATTAACATTCTTGTATTTTATAGCATCGATTGGTAGGATCAATCATAAGAATCGTAGCTTCAGAGTTTCCCCGAGGAGAAAACCTGCACTAGAATATCGGTCGTTAGGTAACACGCAGGCTTATCGTCTTCTTGTAATTGAGATTAACTTTGCTCAAAGGTATCTTTCGCCACACACTAACCATTAGGTAAAACTTACCTTAGTAATAAAAAAGTCCTCTATCATATTTAAAACCAGAATATGGCCACCAGCACGCACTAATAAACACAGTAGGTACATTAATAATATAATGGACGATGTACTATTGTGCTTCAGGAACGAGTTAATTATGCAGGTGTACCATCACAATATTCACAATACGACAGTGGTATTTGTATGGCATTCAGAATATCTGGTTTTTTACAGATCATTTCGGATAGACGACAATACAGGAGGTGAAATCTGTATGTTGTGTTGTCGTTTGTTTATCAGAGCGGACATTGTTTGCCGAGGTATTTATGTATCACACATGACAAATGTCACAATAACTTCTCCTATGATCCTTTTCCCAATTTAGTTGGGGTCAACATGCATGCATGGCTATGCCATCGGTAAACAAACGACTCACGAAACGTCCCCTATAACTAGACAGAACAAGTCTAAGAACAATTATGGGGACAATAACAGGCCACTGTCCTCTCTACAAGCACCTACACACTATCGGTGTTACGGACAATCCCACTTATAGGGGGTGTTTCGTTGCCGAAGAAACGGCCGCCTATGTGGTAGGGAATGCGAGGCAGTAGCCCATCAACGATCACCAATCTTCGGTACAGTGAGGTCGCTCCACGAAGTCTCGAGTAAGCTTCTGTGTTTCTGGGTGGAGCTAGGCTGGCTGCTCTGCACGCACAATGGGCCAAAAAAAGGCTAAGTGCGGACAAAAGAGCCCCTATACATTCTATTCCATTCCACCCAAAGATGGGTGTGCATTTCAATCGGTTCGATTCCAACATAGTCACGTCGCCGCTAGCCTGGGTAAGATGGCATCCATGAAGTGTAAACCATGTAAAAAGAAAAGGCAAATACTTACTAGTCTGTGTAATCTTCCTACAGAAGGCTTCCTTATTCCTGTCGCTGGATAACGTTCGTGAGCAGTCCACCACTGGGATGATGGCGTTCATCTTGGGTTTGTACATCTCTAAGCACGCTGAGTTATTGGCGCTGTTGCACTCGAAACATTTTATCGCTTCACCTGAAAGTTCAAGACATGCTTTACCTACACATTTTAAGAGATATGAAATCCCTCAGTAAAACTCTTCTAGAACTTCACATTCAAGGCTATCTTTCCTTTTAGGGACTAAAGCTTACTTCAAATGCAAGGTATACTGTTGATTGACGGGCGAGACTCTAGTGTAGTCTTTCTTCTCGAGTAAGATGGTAGAAAAGAAACCAAATGCAAGCATACAGGCTTTAAGGAGATAACTATTGAAGTAAGATTGATACACTTAGGGACAGATTATTTGTCAATTTTAATGAACTCAAACAGAACAACAATATAATTAATAATTAGCACCTACTCCTACCTAATCCACAAAAGGAACGTAATCTTTTGTATCGCTCTATGAATACAAAGCAACAAGGATATTATGACTAAAATAATATTTGACGCGACAACAAAGCATTGCCTAACTGAATTAATCCGTCAAACTAATTCTGTAAGGCAGATGACAGATGGGTCATTCAACCCAAAACTATTACTATTAAATAAACATACTCACATGTACTAGACAATATTATAGACACTACAATACTAATAACAATAATATTTAAACTTGTAAAAGTCATTTTTAAAGGTAACGCCTGAAATAATTGAATAGCAAAAGCTCACAATCAAATTTTTGCGTTAAAAATATTGCACGGCGCTTAAAATTAATTTACAAAATTGTTTAGTTTTTAATGTAATTCAGGGATAAAATTATTTAAATTTGTTTCTGTAAGTACGTTTTACTTCTTCAAGGGTCTCTTACAAACTGCTGTATTCGTTCATTTAACTTGAATTTATAAGTCGGTCACTGATTGTTGACTCTCATGTGACACACAAAGGGTCCAACTGGATATATTCAGTTCTAATCTTCTCAGTAGAAAGGTGCTCAGGGTTGGAAGGAAGTTTCAATAAAAACGGAATTACGCGCCGCACCAAACGTGTTTTTGAAGTACTTAACTGGTTAATATATTCGTCCAGTCATACACAGTACACTCATACATACAAAAGCGACGTACCTATTAGTTTTTAAGAATAGTTAAGTACTTAGTTACTTACTTCCGTTGGTTTATTACTAATTCAAAACCAACTTATATGAAGTTTTTGTCTTTAGCTTAGTGATTAAGGAGTCAGAGGAGGTATTCCGGATTAATCGGATTAAACGAATCCTGTCGATTACACCTCACCACGTGAACTCACCACTAACAAAATATGCAATTTAACTTAGTTGAAGGGGTTAACATAAACATAACATAAACTCACGCCTATATCCCCGTAGGGGTAGGCAGAGGTGCTAGCACCCACATTTCGCCAGTTTATGTTTAGGTCCCAATGTAATAGGTGACGAGCCTATTGCGATTAACCGGACACTTATAAACCTGCGATAGATACACACATAACTTCGAAAAGCATCGAAAAGTCATTGGTGTGTGCCATGGTAAAACCTGGGATCGAACCCGAGTCCTCGTCTCAGCAGTCCATTACCCATGCCACTAGGCTACCGCGGTGAAAATGAAGGGGTTAGAAGTACTTAATTTCGGTTACTTAACTACTCTCCATGCATGTTTATTAAAATGATAATTGGGAGAAATTCAGGATACCTAAGTACACTTTGCTATGAGCGGTAAACGAACCCCAGACCTCTGACTGTTGAATGCTGAAATGCTCTACCGCTGCGCCATAGATGTCGGCAAAACAGAACTATTATGACAGTTTTTAGGCTCTCAGATTAGGGAATATGAACTAGCTGAATGCCCGCGGCTCCGCCCACTTGACATTTTGAGCCCATTCCCGATACCTATGGCACCCTACTACCAGCATAAAAAGGAGCATTAATTTCATCATGTATTCTTGTTCTTCTTCTGTCGTGTCGACGGCATATCGTGTCATATTTTATTTGGTCAGTGTGCAGCCACTCCGATAGCGTTCTCAGGAGGCAGTAATGAGTTCGTCCGGTGTAAATGTATTTGGGCAAGTGGGTCACAGTTTGCGGCCTAGCTCCGCATTCACACAGTGGGTCTACTTCATCTGAGAAACCCCACCTAATACAGTTTTCGTTACTTCGAGTGTCAAGCAGGTGGTGTTTTTATAATGCAGAAATTGATTAGTAAGACGATCCATCTAATCATTTTGTTTAGTGCTGCCGTGCTGGTACCTACTAATAAGCCTAATACTGATTCTCATTAGCAGGATATGGAGAACTCGCACTATCCTGCGGGCAATCGGTGATGGGTCGTTGACGCTACTGTGAAAGTACATATATCTTGGTTCTAAAATGTTTAATTTTTTTGTAAACCACTCAGGTGGCAGACAAGCGCACGGCCCACCTATGGACGTGTGTAACACCAAAGAAGCCACACTCGCGTTGCTGACCCTTTAAGCACAGAGTTTCTGTGCCGTCAGCGTAGAGGACAAAGCAGGACAAGCCTTTTGTCATATAGCACAAATTCTCCAGTGAGCTCTGGCTACCCTACTCACCGCTGGGAACACAACACGAAGTTATTATAACCACGGTATTCTGTAGGGCGGAGGTACTTCCCCAGTCGGACTGCTCAATTTGGGTGTGTTTTGAGGATAGCGCGGAGTGTTACTACGGAGAACGAGTTCAAATTCACTAATCTTAGTTTATTACAAAACAATCCGAGCGCGCTAGGGTCTAGTCTATCTTGCGATTTACGTCCTAGATACGTGTCCCGATATTTTTGACCTGTTTGCCTGACTAAAGGAATTAGAAATTCAATACCAGCTCACGTGTTTCCTTCTTCCTACAGTCCCGGGTCCTTTAAGCGAGGCGAGAAAAAGCATATGATGAGGCCGTCAAGCTGAGTGTCACCATTGTCACATAGTATGTATAAGTAATGGTGACCCTCTTTTGTGAGACTTTGCCTTCAGCTTACCATCAGGCAAGAAGAAGTCTAATTTCATAGAAGTCTTCTACACTGACGGCACAGAAACTCTGTACTTACAGGGTTGGCAGCGCGACTATAACTCCTCTGGTGTTACAAACGTCCATAGACCACGGTAACCACTTTCCATCAGGTGGGCCGTGTGCTTGTCTGCCACTTAAGTGATATAAAAAAAAATAGTTTAAAGAGTTTGTCAGTGGAGTTTTGAGTCAATTACCATATTGGTTACTGAACTATGTTAAGAGCAACCTGTTAAGAGTCTATTTACGTCTTCCTGTGTGACTTGGGAGTTGGGACCGATGTAAGTCACTATGTCCATCTAAATCAAGCAGTTTCCCTCGCAGACTCGGCCTGAATAGACTGAAACTTAGCAGGATATGACAGATGTGAGATATCTGTGCTTGAGCATGGTGCTGGCTCCTCCTAAAATGCTGTAATTACGGCATAATACTGTATGTATTAGGCACGCGATTATATTTTTTGTACTTTACTTTTACGGTTAATTATTTTTTTATATCTAAGAGTTTTCTTTTTTAACAAAGTTTTTTTTTATTTAGTTTAAATTATTGTGACACGAAACTAATGTAAATTCGTCCATATTTAGTTTTAAGAAAATGCTAATTGTAAATTGACGTCTGGAAAATGCGGCAGTGGAGTTTGTTGCGCCGTTTCTTCTCCACTAGCGCCTAGGAAACTTAGTTTTAAATAGAATTTGACGTCAAAAAGATGTAATAAAGTTACATTATTTTGAGGAATAAAGAATTTGAATATGAATCTATTGTAGAGCTAATTGAACCTGAAGGTTAGTGCGTTTTTTCGATGAAAGTAGGACACGACGGTATTTCGCAGTATTGAGCAGTCCGACTGGGGACGCACCTCCGCCCTACAGAATACCGCAGACACAATAACCTCGTGTTCTGTTCCCGGTGCTGAGTAGGGTATCCAAAGCTCACTGGATAATTTTTGCGCTGTCGGAAGACCAAAGGCTTGTCCTTCTTTGTCTTCTACACCGACAGCACAGAAACTCTGTTAAAAAATATTTTTTAAGAAAGAAAATATATGTTTTTTTTATACCACTTGGTTGACAGACAAGCACACGGCCCACCTGATGGAAAGTGGTTACCGCGGCCTAGGGACGAGTGCGTGTTGCACTCGGAAGGGAATCGTACTTGTGCTGCCAACCCTGTAAGCACAGAGTTTCTGTGCCGTCAGTGTAAAAGACAAAGCAGGACAAGCTTTTGGTCTACCCAGTGACTGCACAAAAACTCTCCAGTGAGCTCTGGCTACCATACTCACCGCCGGGAATACAACACGAGGTTATTATAGCTTAACTTAGCTTAAACAATTATGGACAGTACAGCAATAAATGACAGTTATACTTATACAGACAGATAGTTCTTGATAGAATTGCTGCTTTAGGTGTATGGAACTCATCAACATTCTTGCAGTCAATGCCTTATCGGTACGCCTGCTAACACTCCTCTCGTGGTTAGGAAGCCGACCAACTGCTCCCGTAAAATCCAGATATATAAATATATAAAATCAGAGATATATAAAATCCGGTATAATTTGATTGTGTGTGGTTGCGCCGAAGTGGAAACTGTATTTTTGACACGGAAACCCACTCCTTTTATACCCGTCTCCTCTCCCGCACTAATTATAGATATGGCTTCCGTCCGCCATTTGTGAAATATAGACACTCAGTCTCGCTTTGAACTAGCCAGCGTAAAGGCGATCGCGCGCGCGCGTCTCTCAGAAATGAATAATATTTGTTGTATTTTAACCGCCTCATAGACCTTTACCGATCGGATGGTGCCTCTCGTGTGTTCCTCAAGGGATCTAGTGACGCTGACGGCAGCTCCTGAGCAAGGAAGAGAAGATCCGTGTACCGGCTGCGATGAAAAACACGTGGGTCGTGAAGGTTAGTGCATCCTCTCCTAATTTCTCGGGCTGCATTCACTGCCTGGATCGAATCCGCGGCAGCCCGGCCACCTGTCTTGTTTTGTGTGTAAAGTGTCAATAGAACAGTTATCTGCTTCTACGCAATACAGTCCACTCGCGCACGTTGGGCCCACGCGCCACCATTTTTGGTCCTTCGAGCCGGATTCTTAGCCGTAGTTCGTATTTTGTTATTATTCTAATGGGAATGAGCGCACCGCACCTAAGTGCCTGGTTATTTTAGTAGAAAACCCCGCATCCAGACACTTAGGCTTAGAATTTGTTGTCCGTTCGCCGCTGGCTCGCATTGTACCTACCTAATACATAAATAGGTTAGGTATCATATCAACACTCAGTCGTAGTTGCAATTTTCGCACCGCGCCTAATTACCTAGTTATTTTAGTAGAAAACCCCGCATCTAGGTACTTAGGCTTAGATCTTAGGTATACTCAGACACCCTAGTGCATAGGCACAGTGTAATACCTAACGCATTTGGCTTTGTTTTGTTTTTTTCAATTACGTTGTTCTCGGCTCGCGCCGTATTTGTCGCGTCGTATTTGCCTAGTACCTGCGTGGGTAGACACGTGGCTGTACCTACCTCGCTCGCATCTCATCCCAATTCATACGAAAGTATTTTAATTTGAATAGATATTACGCAATACTTAATCTCGGAAATAATAGTTGAACCTAGACAGCGACCATCGCGGAGGTACGACCTTGTTGCTATGCGCGTTTGTTCAAGCGTGCATTCACAGTTGTAGGTACCTACCTATCTGCCGAGTGTCGCTCGCGCCGCCTCGCTGCTCTGTGCCGCTAAGATTAAGTCATTTCATATTCGTTGTTTACCTCACTTTAGTTGAGATTTAATTGTAAACATGTCCCCAAAGGTTGATAGGACCGGTAAGGTTCAATTGAAACTTTTATACGCTAAAAAAGAAATGATTTACTCTCGCGTACAATCGATTTATGATAGTGCACTTAAAACCTCTGATTTGGTCATCAGAGATTCGTTCTTGTGTTCTATAGAAAACTTAGATAGTCTACGCGCGGATTTCGAAACCTTAGTACATGACATCAACGTTTTAGAGTTGAATTTGAATCCCGATTACTCAGTGAGTTATCAGGCCTTGTCGTCGTTTGACGATTTGTATTGTCGTATCAAACGCGTCGCTAGGAGTTTGGAGAAACCGGCTGACCTACCCAACCCCACTCGCGACCGACCTAAGTTGCCACCAATTCAAATACCAGAATTTGATGGTAACATTCGCAATTGGTGTCTATTTATAGATAGTTTTGAGAATACAATAGATAAGAACGATTCGTTGACAGATCACGAAAAATTGCATTATCTCGTTGAAAAATTGACTGGTAAAGCTATAACCGTTTGCGCTGGAATTACGTTTAGTGCCGAGAATTATAATTTAATTTTAAATACTTTGAAAGCTAGGTATGAGGATAAAAGATCGGTAGCTAACGCCTATTTAGATCAGATGTTTGATTTGAAATCTATTACGGCATGTAACGATCAAAACTTAGAGAAATTTCTAGATACTTTCGCGTCAGCTGTTCGCGCCGTAAATAACCTAAAGGTCGATGACCTCTGCGACTTCGTATTTTTGTATATGGGTTTAAAGAAATTAGATTCCGAAACCATTCGTTTGTTTGAGTCGGATCATCGCGGCAGTAAAATTCCTAAGTTCGAAGACTTAGAAAGTTTTGTTCGCGAGCATATAAAGGTATTGCAACGCTCTTCATCGAAACATGAAGGCGCGAAGACAGTTGTTGATTCTGCACGCAAAGTAGATGCGTCATCGAAGTCACTGAGGTCAACTCATACTTATGTTAGTACCGCACCAGCACGTGTACAGTCACCTGTTTGCTCTTTGTGTAGCACTCATCATTCGCAACTGTACAGGTGTCCTGGTTTTCTAAAATTGTCGCCTAGTGATCGTTATAAATTTGTTCGCGCTAATAATTTTTGTTTTAATTGTCTCGGTACTAAACACCGCGTTGTTTTATGTAATAGTAGAAATAGTTGTCGCAAATGTCAAGCGAGACACCACACTTTGCTTCATTTTGAGAATAGTAATGCCGCATCCAATGTGAGCACGGTTGGCTCGTCGAGCGGTGACACACGGCAGCCTGCGCCGCAGCCACAGCCCGCGCTCGCGCGCGCTCCAGCCCGCCCGGTGACCGCCGCGGATGACGTCACCTTGTGTTCGTTCTCCGCTAGTGCTGCACTCACTACTGTGTGTCTTGCGACCGCTCGCGTTGTTATTGTTGATGCATTAGGTAAGCCGCGCATTGTTCGAGCGCTGTTAGATGGCGCTTCGCAAAGTAATTTTATTACTCAAGATTGTTGTCGGCGTCTTGGTTTCAATGTTGATAAGCGTTCAACCCGCTCAGTGGTGAAGGGTTTTGGAAGCTTACAGTCAGCTGTTCGTGGCACCGTTAAAACAAGGTTTAGATCTCGTTTTAATAATAATATTTGGTTTGACATGGATTCGCTCGTTATAGATAGAATAGCTGAACAGTTGCCTACCGTCCCGGTTGACACGTCTTTATTAACGAAATTTAAGGATTTGCCTTTAGCAGATGAGACTTACGCTGTTCCTGGAGTCGTCGATATATTGATCGGCGCTTCGATTCTCCCGCACCTCCAGCTATCACGTAAGGTTCAAGGGGGACCGACGTACCCCGCTCCGCACGCCCTGGAAACAGTTCTGGGTTTTGTTATAATTGGTTCCGCACCCGCTTCTATAGATAGTTTTAGTCACTCGACTGCTTCGTTCTGTTGCACCGTCGAGCCGCCACTGGAGTCTACCATCCGCAAGTTTTCACTCGGTGGCTCCCGTGTATCCGCTGAAAAACGCTTTCTTTGTTTGGAACGAAAGATGCAGGCGTCCCCAAAGTCGAAGCGGGCCTATGATGAGGTTGTTAACGAATATTTAGATAAAGGTTACATCTCACCTGCGCCTGCGGACACTGGCGGGACCCAGCCTTCGTACATTATCCCGCACCGCGGAGTTATTAGAGAAGATAAGCTTACTACTAAAACTCCGCGTAGTTTTGGATGGCAGTGCTAAGACTAGCACTTCCGTGTCGCTTAATGACATTTTGTATTGTGGTCGGAATCTTTAAGGTAATTTATTTGACATAATTGTAAATTTTCGCATTAATATTAGTAGAATTTTAGCTTTTAGGACTCAACAGTCGCTTTGTGTTGGGCCCACTCTTCGCCCCATCGTTGGGACACATTCGTCGCTAATAGAGTGGCAAAATTCAATCTGAATTGGCGCCACATAATCTCTTTCACGTTGCTGGCACCGACAACCCAGCCGATTGTCTCTCTCGTGGATTGCTTCCTTCGCAAATTTTGGATCACCCGTTGTGGTTTGGTGGACCGTCCTGGATTCATGCCGCGTTAGATGGGTGGCCAGTTAGTCAATTCAATCCCACTACGGTTTCCGAACCACCCGAGGAGAAGAAGCACTCGCTTGTTGTATCGGTCCCACGTGAAGAGACCCTTATTTTGTTGTTGGCTAATCGCGTCTCGTCTTGGTCGAGACTGTTGCGTTGTGTTGTTTGTTCGCCTCTGCCCGCTGCCTAGCCAGCAGTAGGCACGAGCTCCAATCTAGGTTTATATTTTAGTTGTTATTTCCCAAACCTAGATTTAGATTAGACTTTAGATTTGTTTCGCATTTGTCGTTTCGAAGGTAACCCTTCAAGCCGGGGGGAATGGTTGCGCCGAAGTGGAAACTGTATTTTTGACACGGAAACCCACTCCTTTTATACCCGTCTCCTCTCCCGCACTAATCATAGATATGGCTTCCGTCCGCCATTTGTGAAATATAGACACTCAGTCTCGCTTTGAACTAGCCAGCGTAAAGGCGATCGCGCGCGCGCGTCTCTCAGAAATGAATAATATTTGTTGTATTTTAACCGCCTCATAGACCTTTACCGATCGGATGGTGCCTCTCGTGTGTTCCTCAAGGGATCTAGTGACGCTGACGGCAGCTCCTGAGCAAGGAAGAGAAGATCCGTGTACCGGCTGCGATGAAAAACACGTGGGTCGTGAAGGTTAGTGCATCCTCTCCTAATTTCTCGGGCTGCATTCACTGCCTGGATCGAATCCGCGGCAGCCCGGCCACCTGTCTTGTTTTGTGTGTAAAGTGTCAATAGAACAGTTATCTGCTTCTACGCAATACAGTCCACTCGCGCACGTTGGGCCCACGCGCCACCAGTGTGTATGTTTAAATATGTACCTATATACCACTGGCTTAACGAAGTTGTTTAACATTTGAACGTTGTGTACAAATATAATTGGATTTCAGGTTTAAAAAGTGTACTTGAAGATGTTATATAGAATTATGTAATCTGTTATCTGTTTTTGTACCTAATAAAATAAAATAAAATAAAAATAAAAAAGTAATAGGAGAGTGGTCCTCCGACTCAGCCTTCGTTCCATACGTACCTACATACACAAACATACATATAATCACGCTTTTATCCCCGGAGGGTTAGGCAGAGGTGAATTAACAGCCACATTCAAACTTAATAGGGGTGAGCCTATTGCCGTATTCCGGGCAATATTGTTGACTCGAGCCATGTATCTGAGGCTGAGTCTGGGCTCTATATATCTGTCTGATGTTAAACAATCCTATACCTTAGTCGCCTTATACGAAACCGCATGTGAAGAGATGGGGTAGTCCAAATTCTACTCTGCCGTGAACCACGCAGCTAGCCGCGGAATAGGTATACACAATTATTAAGCAGCAAACCACATTACAAATGGCCGATCATTTTGGCACATGCTAACATTCCACGTGATGGAAATAAATCACAAAGGCTATAAATAATACCAGTAGCATAGAACAGTTGAACGTGCCACGAGGTATTGGAACTGTGAAATTCAGTTTATGAGCTTCCAAATATAATAGGTAATAGGTAGGTATAGCTATACTTCGATATCGTCTTTGTGTTGTGGAAGTCAGGGCAGACGCTTCAGGGAAATATCAAAGTTCAGAAAAATCCGCACTTAAACTGGTAAAGCGGACCCCAGACACCGCGGTGAAAGCTTCTTCATCAAGAAGAAAGTAGAGACAAAGATAGACATTGTCAAAACAAAGAATAATTTTAATATTCAATTATGTCTTTAAAATGATAACGATTGTTACAGCTTTGAGACTGCGTTCTGGTCATATTCCATCACGGAAATTTGGACACATGATGAGAGTTGTTGATTCGCCTAACTGTTTAACATGTGGCACAATAGACGATGTCCAACATTTGCTCTTGGAGTGTGAACGAAATCGTAGGCTAGGGAACAACTAGTTTTAGATTTTAATTTAAGAATAGAAAATGTAGGTTCATTCCACAGTATTTTATCGGCACCTCATTCTGATGCTGCAAGGTGTGTTTATGAGATGTGTAGAAATGTTTGGTAAATGTAAATAATATAATTTGTTACAATAGGACTGACATGTCTTACGATAAAAGTCCTGTAAATAAATAAAGATTAAAAAAAAAAAAAATGATAACGATCAGTATAGTTTTTGTTAAGGTCTTTTAAAACATAAACATTAGAATAAATTTTATCTATTATTTCACACTTTACAAACTTAGGTGCTAATTTAAAAAAAAAATAATGTAGGAGCATTAGACTGCACAAAACTTCTCCTTCACACTATATCTCCCACTTCAAAAGAAATGACCTTCCTTCCTACATTATAATAACGCGCATTACGCTTATAAGCTTTAAGCAATGAAGCTTGAACTTTTATAAAAATATCGCTAAGTGATTCAAGTGAGAAAGCTGGAAATCTGGTTGACAATCCCATACTCACAGGTAGAGTGGAATTTGCCTCACTGTGTGTGTTCTACCGCCTATACAATGGTTTGTGCTCAGATGAATTGTTTGACATGATGCCCGTAGCTACATTCTATCATCGCAGCTCTCGCCATAGGCAGAGAATTCATCCCCACACATTGCGACCTGAGACGGTACGCACTGTGCGCTATGAAAGAAACTTCATCCCACGCACACTCAAGCTGTGGAATGACCTCCCTGCTGCGGTTTTCCCAAGCGCCTACAATATGGGGTTCTTCAAGACGAGCATCAGAAGGTTTCTTCATGGTCGGCAGCGCGAGTGTGACACCCCTGGTGTTGCATACGTCCATAGGTCACGGTAACCGCTTCCCATCAGGTGGGCCGTGTGCTTGTCTGCCAACTAAGTGGTATAAAAAAAAAAAACAAATGAAGATCTATCAACAACATCAAGTTAATTGAGGTTATCAAAAGAATTACTAAAACGGTGCAATGAAGCATCAAAAATAAGTTCTCTACCGAACATGAGATGCTGTACATGCAACGGATATACCCAAGTTGACCGCTGCAGAGAAAATGGGGCTTTATCGACTGGTCGCAACCATCTTGTGACTGTGTGGTTCAATCCAGTCCATGTTGCACTACCGAAGACCTCTGTAGAGCAACGGAGAGCGCTGTTCCTGTGGCCGAGTTTTGGGTCAATAAAATTTAAATACCAGACCTCTATATGCCAGACCTAGCCATTGACGTGATGAAGAAGAACGGATATACCTTAAATATGTACACCCTGGCATCTGAAGCCCAAATTAGCGTAGTCAGTTCGAGTCCAACATAACCGCTGGTATCAGAGGGCATTGCCCGAATTGAAGCACAAAAAAAAGTACACCATGCCAGTTTTGGCTTAGCAGGGGATAATTTCGTAAAAAATCCTATCCTACCCAATCGCAAGGCTACCTATGGAGTTTTGATTTTGTAAATCAATGTTTTGTTAGGGTTTCGTAGACACCCAAAGGTTAAAAAATGAACCACTTTAGAGCCCGCTTTAGTTACTTCTTCTCCTCCCGTTTTTTGGTTTGGTTAAACGGTTTTTACTGGAGCAACTACCGTCTGACCTCCCAACTAGTAGAGGAAAGTCTGGATTAGAGGCTCGTCCTGTAATCAGCAGACTAGCCGGCTTATAGCTGATGTTACACTGCCTCGTACTGTCACAGTATAATTATAGTGTTATATAATACTAGCTGACCCACCCCAGCTTCGCCCGGGGTATATTTTGAAGCTTCATATCCCTTTGAGCCCGTATGTTTTAGTCTTCAAAATATATGTAAAAAATTGCCGGATTTGTTAACATTTATTATCAATGATCCGCTCCCTTAAGTAGTAGCGTGATGATATATAGCCTAAAACCTTCCTCGATAAATGGACTACCCAACACTGAAAGAATCATTCAAATCGGACCAGTAGTTCCAGAGATTAGCGCGTTCAAACAAACAAACAAACTCTGCAGCTTTATAATATTAGTATAGATATATCTTCTTTAAAACTAACTTTTGAATGAAATTTTTAAAGTATTTAGTATGCCAACCATTCAAATTTATTAAGATAGGAAAAAGCGAATCCGCTCAGGCGGGACTAGAACTCTCGACCTTTCCCTTACAGGTGAAATACTCTGACCACTGCGCCACGTGGTGCCCGGTAGAGCAGAATTTGGACCACCACATCTCTTCCCATACGGTGTCGTAAAAGGCGACTAAGGGATAGGGCTGTTTTACATCAAACAGATTTATACAGTCCAGACTCCGCCTCAGATGCATGGCTTGAGTCAACAATAGTGGCCGGAGGACGGCAATAGGCTCACCCCCTATTCAATGATTGGTGAAATGCGGGTCTCTGCCTAACCTACTGGGGATAAAAGCGTGATTACATGTATGTATGTATGTGCCACCGAGCTATGTCTGATGCTATCAAAAATTTTCTATTTATCCGTCTTCGAACGTCGCCCCAAATTGCGGGTTCGTGTCCCGCCTGAATTGATTCGCTTTTTCCTATCTTAACCGAGACGAAAACTAACTTTCATAATGGCTTTGGCCTAAAAAATTACAATTACTGCCTACCGCTTATAAATAATAGCGTGAGTATAACGTAGCGTCACAGAGGTAGGTGTTCGCATCAGGTCGGTCCCGGCAGGAGGCGGCTGGGACAGATTGGAGAGGATGTGTCCCGTGCTCCAATTGGATGTCTCGTGTCGGCATTCCGGCGAGGTAACTAAGTACAGTTAAATGTACACCTGCAGGAAATACTGAATCACTCAATCAATGAATTAATCTATTGAATTCCACCGCTGGACATAGGCCTTTCCCAATGTTTGGAGGCTTTGGCCTACTGTTGGTGTGTACAGGGGTTATTTCGAGTGTTCCTCTCTCATAGTGATATCGTCTGCGCATTTTTACGTTAGTCGCCTCTTACGAGAACCTTCGGATGAAATGGTGTGGTGATCTTGTATCCACGATAAGTGGACCACATAGTTTATTGTTCTGCCTGCACCTACCTCAATGCATCTCTGCATCACCCTAAGACAGACTGACAGATAATGCCTTTGGCATTAACTCTGCCTTTGTACAATAGACTGTGCATAAAGTTAAAAAATAAAAAAAATAAAAAAATATATCACGTAATTTTAAATCAATTAGTACGCTAACTTATCCAATAGATTTTTATAGGGTCGCGGGTACAAGTCCCGTCTTGTACGTTTACTTTTTCCATTAAAATCTACTGGATACTGGATTACTAGCTCAGAGTTGATTTTTGACGAATATTAAGACGTTGAGTGTAGGCCGCTCCGATTGAGAGTTTCCGGGTTCGAATCTTGTACACTAGTCTGCTAACTCACCAATAATAAGTAGTATAAGGCACGACACTAAACCTTCCATCAGATTACAGGATGATACTGAATGTTAGATATGACCATCTAAGATTTAATTAACGATTTTTGAAATTATGTCGATCTTACCCCGTTACGTTTTGATCTTTTCCCTACATTTTTTAGGTCATACCAACAACTTAGCATGTATTTCTTTTTCTTTTTGGGGCAGTCTCCTCCAGGATTTCATTAATACCATAGAACCATTTGCTATTCACTTACAACATTCACATTTTTAGCTTGAGTCAATATTTATTGTTCTACAATTTATGACCACTCATCTCACCAAAAATCGTCCACTCTTGCCCCCTCATCACTCACTCATCCAAGGTTTTGTTTTGACACATCACACGTGGTATAAAAACGACGGGTTGTACTCCGGGAGTGCCGGCAGAAGTGAAAACTTGAATATTAACGTTGTGCATTTTTGATATTTTGGAATGGTTAGAGAATAATTTTGTACGAATTGCTTTCATTATCAGTATAAAAGTACTATTATTTATGTGGTGGAATACAATATTCATTTATTGCGCTAGCGTACACAAACATGACAATTTATATTACATTAAAAATTTAACACTTCAGAACTATTACAATTATTTTACATTAAAAAGTTTATCACCGCCATCACACATGTGACAGTCGTGTGACATTCGCCCTGCGCCGCCTGTCCTCTCTCCATTCCTCCTCAGTTTTTCATTCAGTCCTCTCTCCACGAATTTTCGATCAGGTCGCGTGTCCTGCCGCGAGTTTAGAAATTTTTACCCTTTCAAAAAAAAGTACACAGCGCCGCTAAAGAAGTTTTCACTTCAAAAAAATAATTAAATGTATTATTTTTCTAATTAAGCCGAAATCACGCTTTTTGTAAATGTGGTATTTTATTACTAATTATAATCCCTTGGTCCGCAAACCCATAGAGCAATAAGTGAATAAAAAGCCCAGCATTTCTCTCTTCCAGTGGTGGAGTGTTTTTTTTTTTCTAACATATAATCACGTCTTCATCCTCGGAGGGTTAGGCAAAGTTGAATTAACACCCATATTTCATCAATCATAGAATTCGGTCCCACGTAATAGGAGGTGAGCCTATTGCCGTCTTCCAGGCATTATTGTTGACTCAAATCATACATCTGTGGCTGAGTCTGGGCTGTACATATCTGACCGCTTTTACGACACTGCAAGGGAAGAGATGGGGTGGTCCAAATTCTACTCTACCGGGAACCACACCATCCATTTTCTTTTTTATTTAATACCGTAATAATAAAGAAGGCACGGTAGCCTAGTGGTATGGGTAATGGACTGCTGAGACAGGGTGCGGGTGCGATCCCAGGTTTTACCATGGCATACACCAATGACGTTTCGATGCTTTTCGACGAAACGAAAGTTATGTCACGTGATTAAATACTCTAATGTTAAAGACTAGTACATAAAAAGAAGTTAAATTATCACTGGCCAGTGTTGCTTGTATGTGTACGCAGGATACTATCAACGGTGTGAGGGCCGCGGGCGGTGATCACCCGCGGATGTACACACTAACGACACCACACAACTTTGCTCCACATTCTTTCCATGCATAATATTTTCTCGATGAATGGTCTGCGGCTGCTGTGTATGCTGCGGTCCTGGGTTCGATTTCAGATTTTCGCAACGAAGAAGTAGAGTTATTGGAGTGATTTCTGTAATAAACTCTCGAATTATCTGATTAGTCGCCTCTTACGACACTCTTCGAATGATTTCTCCCGAAGGAGAAAGATACAAGTATCACCTGTATCACATGAACGGAGAACAACGGAAAAATAATACGTAGAAGATATCACTGTGAGAGAAGGAAAACTCGAAATAAAACCAACCCGTATAGCCAGCGTGGAAACTGTAGGCCATAGCCTCCCAACATTGGGAGAAGCGTGTGTCCAGCAGTGGACTGTGATCAGTTAATTGATTGATTGATTAATTGATTACTTTGATTCCATTTACCTACTCTCATCAAACTCAGGTATCTTGATATGGCTTATCCAACCACACGAATAAGGAAAGACCACACTACACAGAGCCTCGTATGGCAATCAGCAGGCCTTCCTGCTTGCAGGCTCCCGATTCGGCTAATTTTATGTCATTCATCAATGATTTAATTCAGTCCCACATAATATGGGGTGGGCCTATTACCGTCTTCCTGGCACTATTGTTGACTCAAGCCACGCATTTGAGGCTGAATCTGGACTTTATATATTAATATTGGATATTAAACAGCCCTATCCTTAAGTCGCCTTGTCGACACCGCATGGGAAGAGATGGGGTGGTCCAAATTCTACTCTGCCGGAAACCACGCGGCTTATATATTTGGTTTGGTTTGAATTATAGACTTTATTTCTATAATTCAAGCCTTTTTTATTATACCACTTGATTGGCAGACAAAAATAATATTCTATAGGTATTTAAATCTATTAAGATAGAAAAATTGAATCGGTCCACCCGCGATATTCCCCCTATACCCGCGAGTATAGGGGGAATACTTTGACCACTAAACCACCGACCCTTAGCCTGAAACTATTATATTCGTCTTACTTAGACTATAGTACATCAGGTACCTCTATTGTGGGCAATGTCCAGCGCTGTACGTATCTATTCTATCCTTTGATTGCTTCCGTTTCATTCAGCCGTTTCAATGAGTAACACAATACTGAACGTACTCTCGTCAAGGTGTGTGCAGTAATATTTTAAGTGACTGTAATATGTTTGTGTTAGTTTCGCTTCTGTCTGCGGTCTTCTACACTCAGTTAATACTAATTGGGATTGTAAGAATGGAAAGATTAGGAGTGAATATATTACAGGAAATTTGAGAGTATTAAAGAAAGAAAAATATTTTTGCTAGCTCATACATATTAGGCCTTGGGATTGTGGAGTTGTTTATGTGGAGTTACCTGTCATCCTGGCAGAAGCAGGCTGAGGCGGCGCGCCTTCCAGTTTCTGGGAACGAGTTGGGGGTCTCCGTGGTTCCCATACTCGAGGATGGCCAGATCGGGAGAGATAGCCCTGGGTCGGCCGAGGTGCGAGGGTTATGCCTGTCAACTTCTCAACCTCTCCCACCGGTTCCGGCGTCCGTGGGGATTTGGATTTGGGAAGCGCTGATTTTTAGGTGGCGCCTATGAAGGAGGGACGTCTCGCACAAAATACGTACCCTTTCCTACATGGGACAACACGTGCAGGTCTGGTATGTCACCTCACACTGTGCAGAATATACGAGCAAGAACCAAGCTGTTCGGAGACTCTTTCCTTTGCTGCACTACCAAGACCTGGAATTCATTACATTCTTACTACAATCCCGGGTCCTTTAAGCGGGGCGTGAAAAAGCATCAGATGAGGCCGCCAATCTGAGTGCATTGTAGTATTACTTTCACCTTTACCCCCTCCTAACACAAGCAGTTTAGCTTAGCTGGAGGGGTTTGAGAGGGAGTATTAGTAGTTTCGGTTCTAATATTCTTTAAAAAACTTAGTGTCTGTAATGGTGACCCTCTTGCCTGAGACTTTGCCTTTAGCTTACCTTCAGGCGAGGAGAAGTCAAATTGGGGTGACCTAGATAAAAAAAAGAAAAAGAAAACAACAATTAGGAAGAAATACCCTACAATATAAAAACAAAACAAAAGAATACAGAACTCCTTCGATAATTTTTGACAGCCACAATAAAAAAGAAATTAAGAACAACAATATTGCACCAATCACGGAAAAGCTAAGAGGGATTTCCTCCTGTTTGTCCTGGTTCGGACATGTAATGCGTAGGGATGAAAGTAATGTTGTAAGGAAGGCACTAACTATGGAAGTGGATGGCTACAAGAGGAGAGGGAGATCTAAAATGTGGTGAATGGACTGTGTGAATGATGATATGGTTAGGAAGGGAGTGAATGTTGAGCTGACTGTAACTAGAGATGAATGGAAAAATCACACATGATGCGCCGACCCCAAATAAACTTAGGATAAGGGCAGGAGAATGGTGACTAACTGGGATATGTACATTGCAATATTCTCTTAATCGTTCTTTTGTCTATTAATTTATTTTCTATCGTATCGTAAAGCGTTCGACTGCTAAGTCAGAGTTTGTGGGTTCGATTCCCTCCTATCGTCGTATCGATTTGAAAGGTACCAATGAACTTTGAATGGTACCATGGAAATAAGTGACTTCTACCAGGCAAATTTTAGTAGTTCCTGAAGATACTTCTTTTATTGAAATCGGTTAAACAATAAACTAGCTATATATATTCAAGTTACATGACTGCCAGTATGAAAGTTTCCACGGAAATATTATCGTGTCTTGTACAGACAGAGGCTACTACAGATATAGTACAAGCTAGATAACGTGTGCGCCTGGATGCGAGATAATTTCACCTCCGGCAGCCTGCAGCCCTCACAGTCGGCGTGCGTTTTAAGTCGGTTCAAGTCCGACATAACCTCCCCACCGGCGCCGGTGGGGTTATCCGTGGGGATTTACCGCACATTGAAAAAGAAAGAAAGCTAGATAAAGTGTGCACAAAGTTATCATTCCGAGGCCGACCGCAGACAGCAACAGCAGACGCAAAGCGATCCATGAATTATAATATTTAAACCAATGCTGTAAAATACAAACACACACACACACACACACACACAGAGGCGCGCGCGCGCGCAGTGTCTGTACGTATAATGGTAAATTTTGATCCAAGTAATCATGGTGTGAAACTTTTTCTTTTCTTTGTTATTACTCTAAAAGTCAACGTGCGTAATTTGTAATTAACTTGTGCTATTAAGAGGAGTGTCCTTTCATCTATAACACAAGTTAAATCTTAGATTGGATGGTAGAGATTCAACTAATAAATCACTGAAAACAATTTTTACATTTACTGTAACTGTAATGCAAAATTTGTAAATGGTAATAAAGTTATTATTAAAGTTAAAGTTATGAAATAGAGTTGAATATGATAATTATGTATATACTTACTTGAGAAGCCGCCATGAATTAAAACAATAAACAAAATTATCATATTCAACTCTATTTCTTGGTACGCCCTGCGTATGCTGCTGCTGTCTGCGGCCGGGCTCCTAATCATACCTTTATCAAACAACCGGAAACCGATTCTGTTAATTATTATTAACCACTGTAATACCATTGTTCCTGCAAAAAATGCCATCAAATTTTATACTTTATTGACATGGTATTAAAGATCAAAATTAAATGAAGAAGAGTGCATTTCATTTTTTTTATCACTGCACAATTCACACACATTTTCGACTTTAACGGCTTACCAGAATAATGGTTGAAAACTGAGCATTTAAAAAAAAACTAAATATATATAAAAAATAATAATTGAAAATTAGCAAAATCTGGGTCCGGAAGACTCACGGATGAGGCTCTGACGCAGATTTTTCTCTCGGAATTTGGCAGTCATCTTTCTTCTCCTTTTGGTTTGACTTATAGCTTTAATACACACGATAACTGACTGTCATTCTGACCTTTCATACCAAGCGAGGGAAGGTAGCTTCAGAACCTCACCCGTTAATCGGCAGGTACATATTGAAAACCTCCGAATATTTCCGCGATTAAAATGATTTAATCGTCGGTAAAATTAGTGAAGTCCTCATGGACTTAACTAATTAGAAAAAAAAAAATTGCCGACTCAACAAGGTAGCTCGATTTTGTTTTTGTCCGTATGTCTGTTTTGTTTGTCAGTCAGACAGAGGCACAGATTAATAAATAATTATTACTAGAGGGAGCATTTTTTGACACATGTTTTATGATTTAAAACACAATGATGATTTTTGGTTGAAACATCAAGGACATGATTCCCTATATTTTTCTATCAAAAATAACTCCCTATATTTTTCTTTCTTCAGTTTAAAATACTGTCGTTGGAACGAATACCTTATTATAAATCATCTAGCTTACTCTAAATCTATGGTAGCTATCAATTTCTTACATAACCATACCACTTTTTGATCGTGAAGCAAAAAATACCGCTGAACACGCGATCTGCTATCTGTCTATACCATCTATAAATAAAAATAACTAAACTTATATGTATATAGTGACGTCTCTTATATCTATGGGGACCAGAAAGCTTTTTCGGTTATTTTTTTTTTACTAAGGAGAACCATACTGAGCCTTTTTTCATATAATCTTGCTGTATGATAAATGATAATGTACCATTGACAGTGTGTATACAAAATTTTCATTATGGTACCGACATGGTAGTTAAGTTATGTGCATAGCAGAAACACTCAGATCTATAATTTTTTTTTTTTTTTTATATAGGACACGCCAACTTGACCTCACCTCGCCTGATGGTAAGCTAAAGGCAAAGTCTCAGGAAAGAGGGTCACCATTACAGACACTAAGTGCTACAATGGTGGCACTCAGCTTGGCGGCCTCATCAGATGCTTTTTCACGCCAGATTTTTTTTATGCATACAAATATTTGCACTAAGCAGGATCGAACCTTTAAGCTACGACGTAGCAGTAGAATGTTCTATCGCTACGCATACGTACGTGTTTAATTCAATTTAAATTACTTTATTTAATTAGGTAATGAAATCTAACCTAAATCTGCTCCCTACAATATAATTAAGGCCCGCCATCTTCTTTTCAAATTGCAGAAAAAAAAAGTTACCACAGAATAAATAAGTTATCCTATTCTACACGCAGACTAGCCAATGCACAGGAATATATATCTAGTGGTCAATTTGTAATGGTGTTAGATCAATTGAATAAGCGATGTAGTTTTAGAAGTAGGTATAGCTTCTAGTGTATTGTAACTAGTTCAGTTCAGTGTTCAGTACTCAGTGGGTTGTTGAACGCACCCGGGAGTGGTATAGTGCGACGAGAACTGGAGCGTACCTGATCAAAACAAGATGGCGATGGGTTTAGTTTGCTTTTTGGCGGTAATATGCAGTTTGCTTCAACAAGGTTTGTGACAATATTGAATTAAGTGAACCGTGTTATTCTTGTTGAAATCGCGGACGGTTTGAATTTTCAAGGTCGAATTACAAAATACATGTAGGTAACACTTACAATGCTTTACGTGTTTACGCTTTTATTGATAAGTAGAATTTTTAAATATTTGTACTGAGAATCATAGAGAATCTTGCACATGCACTTTTTAAATATCATTGACAAAATTGTAGTTTTTTTTTTCAAATTCTAACTCTGAAAACAAGAATATAGGCCAAAGATTTGCATTATTTTTAAATAACTAAGAATTTTCGTTGAGGGCGAAAATAGCGGTAATTTATTTGCAAAATAGTAATGGAATATTTTAACAGGCAAAGCTCAAAAAGTAAACTGTGGATGGACTTGACAGGACGTTGCATTTTGACCCAAGAGTGTTTATTATAGGATGTGTTAAAGTATAATTTTGAAGTTTCTACAGGAACGGTAAATTTATATCCCGTGCAAATCCGTCTCCGCTTTAGGATTAAACACATAAAATTAAATAATAGCAAAATAAACATGAAAATTAACTTAATAACCTTAAATTAATTAACCGCGGTAGCCTAGTGGTATGGGTAATGGACTGCTGAGACGAGGTCTCGGGTTCGATCCCAGGCTTACCATGGCACACACCAATGACTTTTCGAATCTTTTCGAAGTTATGTGTGTATTTATCGCAGGTTTATAAGTGCCCGGTTAGTGGCAGTAGGCTACCTATTACATTGGGACCTAAACATAAACTGGCGAAATGTGGGTGCTAGCACCTCTGCCTACCCCTTCAGGGATATAGGCGTGAGTTTATGTTATGTTATGTAATATTTTAATATTGCATTGCATGTTTTCTGGGTTGTCATGTTATACAGTTCATAACTTGATACGATTAGTACTTTTATCCTTCCTTATTTATGAAGTAGAAAATAAAACTAAAATTAATTTATATACCTATTCACTCTTAATATCGTCATACTTGTAGATGTACTGTTCACTCTGTACAGCATTTGTTATACAGGGCCCCATTTGTCTTTTACGTGCCCCTAAAATCCCCACGGATACCCCCCCACCATAGCCGGTGGAAGAGGTTATGTCGGACTCAAACCGACCAAAACGCACGCTGCCTGTGGGTCGTTTTTGGTTGCCGAAGGTGAGGTTGACAGGCATATCCCTTGCACCCCTGCCGACCCGACAGGGCCCTATTAAAAAATCTTTCCTCTCGGAGTTGAATAGTCTAATAGCGGACCCAAGCCTCCAAAGTACAAAATTTGGTCACAACTCGGAAATAGCTATGAGGAAGATGAGTATTATTATTTTTTGTGAATGCCGTTTGTTGCAACCGGCTTAGAAGTATGGTTGATTTAACCGTAAGAGGTCTTGGTGGGGATTCGTACATCTGTTTTTTTATGTGCAAAAAATTCACACGGATATCCTCCTACGGATGGGAGAGGTTATATCAGACTCGAAAAGACTAATACGCACGGCGCCTGTGGGTTGTTAATCGGTGGCCGAAGGTAAGCTTGACAGGCATATCCCTCGCACCCTGGCCGACCCCGGGCCATCTAACTCGATCTGACCCTTCTCGGGTGTGGGGACCACTGGAAACGTAGTTCTGTGAGAATGACAGGCGGATCCACCCGTCACGCCCAACCCTGCGCTCATGTCATAATCATTCATCTCCTTCCGACGCACGACTTACCTCACTTCGCGGGTAGTTTGGATTGCGATTCTCCTTTGCTTTCGCTGCCGCTCCCGCCCCTCCTCCTCCTTCATGAGCATAACTTGCTCGCAGAAGGAGAAGCCGGCCGCCTACGCATCCGCTCCATACAGCTGTTTAAATACTATCTACGTTAATATTCTCAACCATCATCCTCTGAGTTCCTAATCCTGGGAACGGCTTTCAATTTAACTATGTAACGCCCAAACTTTGATATTTTTTCACGCGACTGCCTTCTTCCCTCCATCTTATAACTTATTGTTATTTAAATGAAATGAAAAAATATAAAGTTATAATGTGCATACAGTATGATGGTATGATATCCTAGCTTTAAACTGTGTTTTTTATTCTAAGTTTCAATTAATATTGGTATAAAACTTTTTTCGAAAGCTGCTAAGGACCAGGACCTCGATTCTGCTAAAGTAAAACCACTGTCGTACCACAGACACTGCTAAAGGGCCAGATCGTGAGAGATGGCCCTGGGTCGGCCGGGGTGCGAGGGATATGCCTGTCAACCTTACCATCGGAAACCAAAACGACCCACAGGCGGTGTGCGTTTTAGTCGGTTCGAGTCCGACACAACCTCCTCCACCGGCTCCGGTGGGGAGGTATCCGTGGGGATTTAACGCACGTAAAAAAAAAAAAAGACAAATCCATTTAATTATTGACTTTAAAGTTATACGGTTAAAGATCAAACTTAAAAGTATTTTAAAGAGAAAAAAAGTGTTATGAAACTCTATTCATTTAATTTTGGTCTTTATTTGTATAGAAATAAAGTTTAAAATTGCATGCCATTTTTTGGGGGTCTGTTGTATAGGAGGCCTGGTTGTAAACCAGTCTGGCATATGCTGAACCAGGTCCTATTCAGCATACCTACTGCATCTTCATGATTGTTGATACTTAATATTATGTTAAGAATGGTCACCCATCCCGAGACTGGCCTGGCTAGTGTTGCTTATCTACTATGTTGACACTTAACCAAGAGTTCCCTGTGGCGTTTTGATACCAATGAGTGTACTAATGAACAATTTCCTGCTTTTGATTGTGAGTGTGTGTGGGTGGGAAATCAGCTGATCGGATAGACTGATAGACGCGACGCCGGTTTAACGTTTTAACGATGTTTTCCTCTGTATTTTATATATAGCTAAGGTAGCAAACAAGGGCACGCCGTAGTAACGGCGGTAAGACCCATCATGGGGGAGTGGCTAGAGAGGCCACACGGCAGCCTCTCGTACCGTCTGACGCAGATGATCACCGAGCACGGATGCTTCGGAAAGTATCTGCGTCGGATGCAGAAAGAGCCAACGTCCGAGTGCCATCACTGCGACGCGAGCGAGGACTCAGGTCTGCACACGCTCACCGAGTGTCCGGCGTGGGAGACGCCGAGGCGGGAGCTTGTGGCGGCCCTGGGAGTGAGGGTTCTCACGCTCTCCACCTTGCTCGCGGCGATGGTTCGCTGCGCGGATGCGTGGGCGGCCGTCGCCTCCTTCTGCGAGCAAGTAATGCTTGTGAAAGAGGAGGCGGGGCGGGAGCGGCAGCGGGAGCGACGAAGGATCGCAAGACAAGCTGCCCGCGTACGAAGGCAATTCGGGCGTCAGAGGTCGATGAACGACCTCCGCCCCCCATGAGCGCCGGCCTGGGGGTGACAGGTGAAGCCGCCTGTCACCCTGGCAGAAGCAGGCCGCGGCGGTGGCGCGCGTGACTCGCCTCCCCGTTTCCGGGGACGAGTTGGGGACTCTGTAGTCCCCACACCCGAGAAGAGGGCCAGATCGTGAGAGATGGCCCTGGGTCGGCCGGGGTGCGAGGGATATGCCTGTCAACCTCACCTTCGGCAACCAAAACGACCCACAGGCGGCGTGCGTTTTAGTCGGTTCGAGTCCGACATAACCTCCTCCACCGGCTCCGGTGGGGAGGTATCCGTGGGGATTTTGCGCACGTAAAAAAAAAAAAGGTAGCAAACAAATATGTTTCGTATTTGATGATAACCAGTCACTGACGCTTGCCGCACCAGAGGCGTCTCTTGCAGGTATTTAGAGGTGGAAAAGGGAAGGGAAAAGAGGACATCAAAATGACCACAGCGATAGTCTCGGCTCCATTTAAAGGACTTTGGAGCCTGGAGTCCACTCCCTTATTCTTTAATTTACTTATACATTAGGCTCGCGAAAAGACATTGGAGGTCGCTCAACTATCTCTGTCCTCTATGAGCGCAGGTCCGAGGGGACGGCTAAAGCCGCATGTCACTCTAGCAGAAGCAGGCCAGGACGGCATCGTGATGGTGTGGGAACCATGGGGTACCCATACCATACATCTCAAACTGAAGGGTAGGGTTAGTCGAGGTGCAAGGAAAATGCCTCGAGGGTAACCTTATTGTCCGGCATCTGAAGATCCAAGGCTTGTGGTTTTAGTCAGTTGGAGTTCCACATAACCGCCTCCGCTGGCCAGCGGACCTCCTAAACTAAGAGGAAATCCTGCTTACGCCAGTGTCAGTACGTTTGTAATCTTCTCTTATTCGCCATGGCGTTGCCATAAAAGATAGTTTTCCATTCAGAAATAATACAAAATAGTTTCGTTACATCAATTGCCAGAGAAAGTAGGGCGAATGGGAATTTATATGTACACATGGAGACTCACTCAGCGGGCGGTAAATTGACTAATTGGAGAACACTATATAACTAGATAGATAGATAGATAGCTTACATAATAGTACTGTGAGGGCACTTCTTTTTATAATTTCAAGGTTGCAAGTTAATAGGTACAAGGACACGGTCCACGAAGCTAATGGTTCGCTATAAATACTCGGAGCTCTCAACCAATTAGCCTATTCCAGCACACAGCTATTTTCTTCAAGTCATCATTTGGCAATTCCCTGTCTCCATTTCAGGGCTCGCTTGCTTCGACGGCCATTCAGCTGTCTCTACTTTTGCAAACGTGTGCTTATTATGCAAAGCTATCCGCCCTATCTCATCCGAAGGGTGTCATAAGAGGCGACTAACGGAAAAATACGCAGACAATATCACTGCGAGAAAAGGAAAACTCGAAATAAAGCTCTGTACCAACCCATCTGGCCAGCGTGGAAACAGCAGACCATAGTCTCCCAACATTCGAAGAGGTCTATGACCAGCAGTGGACTTCATTTTAGTGTTTGTTCTGATCCAAGGCTTTCATTTCGGAGATCGTTGTCCATTTTTCATCTTATTCTCCTACGTTTCGAATGATCTTGAGCATCCATGGCAGTGAGGCAGTATTAGATTAGTATCTTTCGCAGACGACCTGGTATATATAGCTGATATATGCATTCGGCATACTGTGTATTGAATTGTCCATATTAGGAAAGTTTTATGTCTACCGTTCACTGGCAGTGGACTGCAATAGGAGATTATTGATATCATCTCCTAGATACTAGGAATATTACTCTATATTAGTAATATTTAGCGGAATTCTCCTGTAGGGTAGAAGTACTAGCTTTTTTGCATAGTACAGATATCCCCATAGATACCTTCCCTGTCGACCGTGTCCTTGTGTGTGTGGTCCGTGACCGTGGGTGTGGTTATATCGGTCTCAAACAGACTAAAACCGCTCATGAAGGATGAAGGTCATTAAGCAAACTCCAACGCCCGAGCCACCTCTACGCATCGTCGGCTTGGTCGGTGATCCTATCTTAGTCTATTCCTGACTCACGCCGCCGCCTCCTTCTTGAGGATTACTTGGTCGCAGAAGGAGGTGGCAGCGCCGCCGGCTTGAGGTACTAGCTGGCTAACTCGGGCAATATCTGAAGGACAGGGCTTCAAGCGCTGTAAAGCTTCAAGACTATACTAATATGGGCCTTAAACAAGGTCTTACTTACCTAAAACCACTTCGGCAACAAGCGGTTAAACCTGCTGATTAACGGACGGCAGTCGCTCAAGTAAAAGTCAAAGCAACCCAATTAAAGCGAGAGTAAGAAAGCGTACTCCGGCTCTTTTTTTTCATACCACTAAGGTGGCAGACAAGCACACGACCCATCTGATGGAAAGTGGTTACTGTGGCTTATGGACGTTTGTAACACCAGAGGAGTCATAGTCGCGCTGCCAACCCTGTAAGTACAGAGTTTCTGTGCCGTCAGTGTAGAAAAAAAAGCAGGACAAGTCTTCCCACTGACAGCACAAATTCTCCAGTGAGCTCTGGCTACCCTACTCACCGCTGGGAACACAACACGAAGTTATTATAGCCGCGGTATTCTGTAGGACGGAGGTACTTCCCCAGTCGGACTGCTCAATTGGGTGGAAATACTTATATTTTTAATGATAACGTTCACCTCGGAATCTGAGGTCCACTTTGCCAGTCTAACTGCGGATTTGGCTGAACACTGATGATATTTTCTGTGAACCTACTGCCATCTGCCCAAAGGCGATATCGAAGCATTGCAGTTAGAACACTTGTTACACTTTTTGAGGGCTCCAATTTCTCGTAACGATTGCCATAGATGTCCGTATGTCAACCGGGACCGAAGGCTGAACGTGCTCTGCGAAGCACGACCAGATCAAGACAAATAGTCATATTCATAACATAAACTCATAAACTCACGCCTATACCCCCGAAAGGGTAGGCAGAGGTGCTACCACCCACATTACGCCAGTTTATGTTTAGGTCCCAATGTAATAGGTGGCGAGCCTATTGCCATTAACCGGGCACTCATAAACCTGCGGTAAATACACATATAAATTCTAAAAGCATCGAAAAGTCATTGGTGTCTGTCATGGTAAAACCTGGGATCGAACCCGAGATGTCGTCTCAGCAGTCAATTACCCATACCACTAGGCTACCGCGGTTTCGTCATATTCATGCATACAAATATTTGTACTTACTGAGCGGGGATCGACCCCACGTCAATTGCGTGGCGGCTGCGTTTACTACCGCCATGTCACAAAGGCTGTCACCTGTACTCCGACGCTAATGTACCAAAATAAAATAAATCTATAATATAAAAGCGAAATACCACTCACAGATTTATCACGCAATCTCAGAAACACTTGCAAACTTCTGACCTGAACCTACCTGCCAAGGTTCCTTATAGGGTGTACACAAGAACGGAATTTACGAAACTCGACCCCTAGGGGGGTAAAACGGGTCTACGGGTAAGAAGTAGCTGGCGGCCGCTACATATATTATGTGCTTATATGTCACAAAGAATAAGCAAGTTGAAGTGGCAGTGGGCTGGCCACGTTTGCCGAAGGACCGATGGCCGTTGGAGCAAACGAGTCCTAGAGTGGAGATCGCGAGAAGGTAAACGAAAGGTAGGACGCCCCCTAGCCAGATGGACGGACGACCTGAAAAAGGTGGCTGGGACAGACTGGATGCGGAAGGCGGAGGATCGGAGAAAATGGCGCACATTTAGAGAGGCCTATGTCCAGCAGTGAACTGCAGTGGGCTGATTGATTGATTGATGTCACATGAGACACATCCATCAATAGATTTATTTTTCATAGGATTTGCGTGTGTCTACATAATTATACAACGGATCGGATTTTTCGCGATTAAATCATGGAGGTTACTATTTCTGCCGACGTTTCGGATGCGTTTTAGCACCCGTGGTCACGAATTAACTGTGTCAAGTCTCCGTGGTCAAGACTTGACTGTGTCGAAACTTCAGTAGAAATAGTAAGTTCCATGATTTTTTACCCACGACGCAAAAACGACGGGGTGTTATAAGTTTGACGTGTCTGTGTGTGTGTGGCATCGAACCTACTGAACTGATGAACCGATTTTGTTTGAAAGGTATATTAGTCGGGCGTGTTCTTAGCTATGTTTGAAAAAAAAATCGGTCCAAGATGGCCGCCGCCACAAAATGACGGTGTTCATATTATTTCTCAACTCCCTCAATATGGGTATCAAATCAAAGAGTTTGACGAGTAGATCAATTTAAAAAGTATAAAATAAATATTAAATTAAAAAAAAAAAATTAATTGTATAAAAAACCCCCGTCACAAAAAACTACCCCTAAAAAGTCGAAAATAAGTTGTGTTATTTAGCCCTATAACTTTGATATACCTAGTAACTCATATTTTGATTCAAGGGTTGTCATTGTCGGGGGGACCTTGGATTGTGTCGATAATATTACGTAGTGTGCTCTACCAGTTAGGGTCCCCCGAGTCCTTGCGACTTTTTAGGGGTAGTTTTTTGTGACGGGGGTTTTTTATACAATTATTTTTTTTATTTATACCACTTAGGTGGCAGACAAGCACACGGCCCACCTGATGGAAAGTGGTTACTGTGGCCTATGGACGTTTGTAACACCAGAGGAGTCACAGTCGCGCTGCCAACCCTGTAAGTACAGAGCTTCTGTGCCGTCAGTGTAGAATACAAAGCAGGACAAGCCTTTAGTCTTCCCACTGACAGCACAAATTCTCCAGTGAGCTCTGGCTACCCTACTCACCGCTGGGAACACAACACGAAGTTATTATAACCGCGGTAGTCTGTAGGTCAATTATGAATTCACACCGCGATAGTTTAAAAATAACATACGTGTGTCTAGTTTTCAACCTAGTTACCAACCATGGGAGCCCTGTGGGTATGTGCGTGATAATGGCTAATTGCTAACCACATAGATATACTAATGTCTGACACAAGATTGAAATGGTGGAAGCCCGAGAATGAGAATATACAATTACTTGATGACGCATCGTTTATATTTAGATTTATAAGGTCGTAGAACAATTATTGTAAAAAAACTATACACATACATACATATAATCACGCATTTATCCCCGGAGTAAATATAGCTAAGTAACCCTCAAATTTAGGTTAGGAGTCTACAAGCTCCCAAACGAACACTGCGTAAATTCTTTGCTTAGATTACGGTTGATTAATTTTAACTGTCGTTTCATGATTTCAAATTGGCCATAGGACCTTTTCAAAATATGCTATTTCAACAATGCCCAATCATTGTTGAGAAAATTAACTTTCACTCCGCGTGCGTATCAGTAATAAATCTAAATAACCTTTTCCATGAAGTCGCGTGGGAGGGCTCCTCGCAAGGAGTCTGTCTGGTTCAAAGGAAATGACCTATTGTTCTATTGAATACTTCTGACTTCAATTTGTTACTGTGTTCCTTGTGGATTCTGTTCTAATGTGTGGCTTTTACTTTGATCTGAATAAGGATTAGGTATCCCTATAAGGAACTTGCTAAAGCCGAAAATAGTAATAGGGTGGAGCTAAATGAAAGTGGTAAACGAGTAGATCATATTTTGTCCTCCTGCAGTAGGTACTGGTAAACACATACGATACGGTTAGGCAATAATTCCAGCTACGTTAGTCTTAGAATGGGTAACAGTTACGGTCGCCAACATAATGTGGCATTCATAACGATTAGTTCGTGTCTAAAAAACCTTATGATTCGGTCTAATTACAGAATTATGATGATATTACGCTGCACGGTATATATGGAAGATTTCGTTCAGACTGAAAGCCATGCCAAACAGACGCCCGGCCGAAATCTCATCATACCAAACGCCGTCCCATGACGGAACTAACCGGAGTTCAATTTCTGAAAATGTAGTCCAGTCCAGCATTTCTATGGACGTTTCAGCGAATCAACTCCTTAAAATAAATAATAAGACACAAATTGAAAAAGGAGACATAAAATAACGTTGGTTCCACTGGATTCAGTGATGGATCCACATTGCTAGAGTGCTGTGCGATCCACTAGTATTAGAACAGAGGGGCTGAAAAATTCACTAGATCGCTGGCAGATCGCTGTGAGTTTGCACAGTTTACATTTGGTCTATTGCTGGGTCCACCATGTGGACTAAGCACAAGTTTTATGTAAACTATTTAAAACTTGATTTCAAAACTGTTTTTAACTATCCATTTATTACTTCCAGGTTTAGCAATCACCTGCTACCAATGCAACAGCCACAACGACTCTCGCTGTTTGCTGGACAAGCTGCCCGACAGCCTACGCCAGCCCTGTACCTCAAGCGACACCATGTGTAGGAAGATATCGCAGGTGGTGGAGTTTGCCATGAACGGCATGCCTCCAGACAGCCGGGTCATCCGAGGATGTGGGTGGGATGAGAGCAGCTACAAGGTTGGTTTAGTTTGAACTGTTTTTTGATATATTTAAGTCAAATTGACTGTACACTGTCTGATGATACGCTGACACGCAGTCCGAAGAATTAGTGACCGCCGTTACAGATGCTATCTCTAGAATGGTGGTCCCTACCTTTACGGGCTTGGTAAAGAATTTCAAGACTTTATGGTGCAGCAAAGGGTCTTGGTACTCTATTAGTCTTGGTACCTACTAGTATTATATGTGACTAAAATTGAAAAACAAAATTTGGTTGAACCAATGCTTCTGCCATCTGCCTTGCCATGCTGCCTCCACTGGGTTCCAGTAAGAGGGGCTTGACATCGTACAAACTGACATGCGATCCAATGGTCTCATACCAGGGTGAGATTGCCTCTGGCATATCCTTCACGCCCCGGCTGGCCCAGGGCCATTTAAATGGCCCTAGGGCTGTGGGGCTACTGTATCAACATCTTGCCTCTATCTCAAGCATGCTTGGAGCATCAAGCATCTCGAAAAAATATGTATTCTATAGCGGTACTTTCTATTCCCAGAACCGGTGCTATCAGCGCTCAGGGTTTGGAGGTAGACAAGAAGTATGTTCCTGCATCGAAGACGGCTGTAACTCTGCCCCGATACCAATCGGTGGTACAGCACTCATGCTCCTGACGTTTGCACTGCTGAGGTTTTAGATCTACCAACTGTCCAAAAACTATAGAAGTAGATGTATAAATCAGCGGGACAGGAAAAATACACAGTCAATAGAACAAGCACAAAAGATATCTCTTAAGCTTCAAGAACCCACTGCCAAATTAGGAATTTTGTAATTTTAAATAAGAAAAGAAATTTTGGATCATAATATTATAACTTTATTGAGGTTTCCATCAAAATGAGTAACGACCGATCTTTTCTTATGTTGAATCCCAAAATTTTGGAGATAGAAGAATGTTTCCATTCTGATACTTTTTTGTTCACATGATCTTTCACACTTTGAGGATACAAATTCAGTTGGAAAAAACAATGTGCTGATAGATTTAGTATTGGAAATAGATATAGTGGGTACATGTATAGATGTTTTTAATTTATTTGTATGCAAACGTGCTACTATAGATGACATAGAAAACTGTGTGGTGTTAACACGCGTTAATGAATTAGCAAATCCATGTAAATAGACGATAATCACACGATTCGCACTCACAAGCTAACGTGTTCGACTTTAAAACTTATATGTAAAGTGATACGGTTTACAATAAGAATAAATATAGCATTTATGAAGTTACCAAAGCCTCAATGACTGTACATTTTGTTTAGCGATGCTTCTTTGTTGTGTTTGTAATTTGAGAATGTATATTTATTAAAAGTTTTTCATGATCTTGACTTTTATTCACATCTAAAACTTCTATAACTCCTTTATTATTATCAAACATATCTAAAATTTTATCAATTCCATCATCTAATTCATCATCATTATCTTACAGTTTAAATAAGTCACCTTAGACCTCGTGGTCTGCGGTTTAACCATCTAAATCTCTTCAGCAATTGAGTACCAATTTAAAATTACAATTGAAATCATGAATCTGTTATGATTATCTAGCATGACCTAATAAAATCATCTAACGATTTCAATTGCCGTATTCCGCTAGCAGGTTCAATGAGGAGCGTCCGGTCCTAAACCTAATGCGGGTCGCACTGGATATCACCTTGTGATAATGCTCACTATCAAATTCAGATGTGGCGGGTACTTTGCTCAAAGCTGTGGTTGAGAACTAGTCAGCATCATGTTGTGTCTATATTTCTGTTTGATCTGCCTTTGTGGCGTCTTCCAATACGGTTAGTTTAATCAATTTTATTACATCCTTGAATTTATTAATATTTCCTGCAACTATGAATGATAATGTATTGTCAATTGGTGATGATTTGTATGGTTTACTTAATTAGAATAGATGATAATCTTCTTAACATACATAACCCGTACCTAGTGGCGAAGGGGTTCCTTTAAGCCGATCCCTGTCTGCTTTAATGGGCCGCTTAGTGCAAAATTAACTAGATAGAGGTAAGTTTTTTTCCTTTTCTCATTTTTTCTCAATTCGTCATTGGGTAGTACATATAATAATGGACGTTCGGTGGGTACCAGTAGCAGCAGCTGCGGTCAAACTTTGAACTCTATATAGGTCATGGGAAAATTTGTAATCATATATTGGACGTTAATACGAGTATGAAGCAATATTATAATAAATGTAGGTGGGCGGTTCGGTGACTCTTTCCTTTGTCGCACCATTAAGGCCTGGAATACATTACCAGCTCACGTGATTCCTTCTTCCCACAGTCCCGGGTCCTTTAAGCGGGGCGATGTGTGTAATAGTTACCCTCTTTTCTGAGACTTTGAGATCTGGCACTTTCCAACGCTGAGAGGAAATCTCAGCGTTGGAAGGCGAATAGAAATCATCTCAATAAAAATCTATTGAGATCTTTTAGAAATTCATAAAACTACTCGTTTTTAGCGATTTTTTTTATACCACTCAATCAAAGAATCAAAGAATCAATTTCATTTATTCAGTTTAGGCACATAAAGAGCACATATGAACGTCAAAATTTCACAATTATGTATGTCAAGAAATAATATAAAAATATTAAATAATGCAAAAATAAACCATTGGAAAATGATTCTTTCGTTGGTTCGGTAGATTAGTTCTACTGAGAAGATACCAGCAAGAAACTCAGCGAACTACATTAGAACTAGATTATTTTTCTTTTTTAAATTTGTTTTGGTTTACAATTTATTTTGTGCGAGCAAGCAAGAGACTTATGTTGACCACGCATTAACATCATTAAGGTACTCATCCACTTTATAGTAACCTTTTCTCATTAAAGTTTTTTTCACTTCTATTTTAAATTTATTTATTGGCATATTAATCAAGTCCTGAGGAATTTTATTAAATATTTTTATGCAGCTGCCTACAAATGAATCACCAATCTTGTGAAGCCTAAGTTTTGGTCCAACTAGTTTATTTTTATTTCTCGTATTAAAATTGTGTACATCAGATAGTTTTTCGAAAATATTTAGGTTTTTTTATCACTTGGTTGTCAGGCCCACCTGATGGAAAGTGGTTACCGTTACCGGCCTATGGGCGTGTGCAACACCAAGGGAGTCACACTCGCGCCAACCTTATAAGCACAAGAGTTTCTGTGCCGTCAGTGTAAAAAACAAACAGGACAAGCTTTTGGTCTTCCCACTGTCATGTCAGTAGGTACCAAAACTATCCAGTGAGCAGAATAACTCAATGTGGCCTTTTTAGACATGCAGTGAAAACTTCAATACCCGAACTTGTACCATCGTTAACATTATTATAATCTCCGTAAGGGTAGACAGAGGTGTTTTGTTATAATTTACATTTCACTAGCTAAGTATACTGTTGTTGTTCGTTTTATCACTGTGGCCTACTTTACAGATTACTTTCTCGTAAGAAAAAGGCTGTTGACAATAGCATTTTTTTTGCAAATTTACGCGCCCGCAGACCGCAAATAACTTTATGATTATTGTAAAGTAGTTGGAGCAATATTTTATTACGTGTAGCCACTTACCATTGCCTATGATTGCGGGTGTTTTATTAAGAAATTGCCTGTACGATGGGCCTATAGGATCTAGGACGGTGAAGACAAAACATTTCCTGTGGAATCTAGGTTTTTATAAGCAGGTACTCAATTCAAATTCGGCCGAGATGCAAGGGATACGCCTGCTGACTTTGCCTTCGACAGCAAAATAACGATCCCCAGAAGGCGCGCGGCATGCGTTTTAGTCTGTTCAAGTACGACATAATCTTTAATAATAAAATATTGGGCTCTATGGATATGAAACATAGATTATGAAACAGGGGGACAAACTCAGAATGGAGACGTTTGAAAAATGTTGCTGAAGAAGGATGGTGGGAATAAGCTAGACAGAAAGAATGACCAACTAAAGAGTACTAAACAAATTACAGGAAAGAAGGTCGATATTGGAAATGATAGAGAACCTAAGAGAAAAAATAATTGGTCACCTGATAAGACATGATTTATTTAAAAAAAATATCATAGAAGGGAAGGTAGAAGGCAAGAAGAGAAGAGGTAGACCAAAAGGAACGTTTATGGCACAGTTAAAAGAAAAGATGAAAGTCGAGTCTTATCAGGAGGTCAAAGGATTGGCGGAGGAGAGAGAAAAGTGGCGATTACTCCACCGACAAGAACACAGCTCTTAAGTTTAAAGAGAGAAGTCCGACTTAACCTTCCCCACCGGCTTGGGGGTAGAGGGGTATCCTTGGGTATTCTGCTCACGTAAGGCAGGCATCTGCCTTCATTAGGAGCCCCAAGACGGTTGTATAAGAAAATTTCTAATGTCTTGAAATAAGGACACGAACCGACTAAAACGCACTGCGCCTGTAGGTCATTATTGGTTGCCGAAGGTGAGGTTGACAGGCATATCCCCGGCTGATTCAGGGCTACTTCTCTCGCCGCCTGTCACCCTGGCAGATGCAGGCCGCGCCTGGCCGGCCTCCCCATTTTCCGGGAACGAGTTGGGGATTCTGTAATCCCCACACACACCGAGGAGAGGGCCAGATCGTGAGAGATGGCCCTGGGTCGGCCTGGGTGCGAGGGATATGCCTGTCAACCTCACCTTCGGCAACCAAAATGACCCACAGGCGGCGTGCGTTTTAGTCGGTTCGAGTCCGATATAACCTCTTCCACCGGCTCCGGTGGGGAGGTATCCGTGAGGACTTTGCGCACGTAAAAAAAAAGGGCTACTTCTCTCGATCTGGCTCTCCACGTTACGCGGCGAAAAAAGGAGTGATACTGCACACAAACGTGTTTTGTGTGATGTGAAGCGCTGATTGTGGTGCCATCTATCGGATCTAAATAAATAACAACCATGTCGGGAAAATTGTGTCATTGTTTAGTGATAAGTACATGTAAGTTTGCATAGATGTCAGTAGTGTGCACTCTGTCCTACTATGGGACACAGTTATAATACATCGAAAGCAAAAAGAATTTTTAAAATCGGTTCTCAAACGACGGAAATATCGAAGAATACAGAGAAAAAGTTGGCTAAAAACATATATGTCTAAACACACATAAATGTTTATAAAATTAAAACTACTGGTCCAAACTTTATCAAATTTTCATGGAACTAAATGGCATATATTCTGCATCGAACTAAAAAATAATCACGTATGTAATAGGTGTGTACATACATTAAAAAAATACCGATCGAATTGAAAACCTCCTCCATTTTGGAAGTCGGTTAAAGAGAAGGTTTCCATCTAGTTAATTATAACTCGTATTTAATTTTCATGTAATCGGCATGACGGGGCAGCTTGTTATTGAGAATAGTAATCATTCGAGTGACTACATGATAAAAAAGTGCACGATGACATTAGCATGCGAAGCCTCACTTTCAGTATTGAATCAATTCTGCATAGCACATAACTAGCTATGCCTCCACGGTTTCCCCCACCGAAGGTCCCCGTCGCATCGGAGTTCGTCTATTTCATAGTAGTGTAATGGTCAGCATTCGAACCTGGCACCTTTCGATCGTACGGCCAACTACTTAACCACTAAGCTATCGACGCTCTTTACTATGCAACTACAACGACGAGGGCCTTATCATGCTTTCGTTTCCATCACCGGCGTCTTCACATTAACAAAGTCTACTACAGTGTTTTCTCTTCGGAATCAATTTTGTTACTAAATATATTGTCAGTAAATCGTAAACTAACTCACTACAAATGTGTGACGTATCCGCTTAGCAAATGCGGCGTATCCGCTCCATGACCACTCCGCCCCAAACCGGTAGTATGATAAGGCCCTAAGCGACGACGAAGATTAGCACGTACAAACAAATTGTTCAGCTTCAATATAGATAGTGTGCACAATGGCTCTACATTTCAATAAGAATGAATCACTTATCACGATGACACATATGCATTGTTTCGTAACAGCAGTAGTACTTTGTTCACTTTCAACCGCAGTCAGAACCTTGGGCTGGTATTTGGGCGCCATCTGGGACATTACACTAGATCCGTTATAATAATTATAGTCATGGTTGTACAAACTTGTATACCCTCATTATTTAGATTTTTTTAAATATTTTATACAACTTAGGTGGCAGACAAGCACACAGCCCACCTGATGGAAAGTGGTTACCGTAAACTATGAACGTGTGTAACACCAGTGGAGTCACATCGGTGCTGCCGACCCTGTAAGAACAGAGATTTTATGTGCCCCCAGTGCAGAACACAAAATCAGGACAAGCCTTTGGTCTTCCCACTGACAGCACAAAAACTCTCCAGTGAGCTCTGGCTACCCTACTCACCACCGGAAACACGCCACGAGGCAAATAGTATGTCTAGGCTTCTGTAGTCAGACGTCAATATAATCCGGTTCGTGCCGATAGCCCTTTCCTTTGCAGATATGGTTGACGTTTAGACAAACTACATCGAGGTAAGAACTTTTTTCCACCGTCTTCCCATTTGACTATTTTCACTCTTCGCCACTGCTGTGCTGTTGTGTAAGTGTGGTAAGGTAACTGGCCGCGATTCCTTTACAGCAAAACCACTGCATGCCACAGACACTGAAAAAAATTGCATTAAATGTTATACTTTATTTCTAAACGAAGAGTTTCTTTCCGCTTTTTCATTCACTCTGCAAGAAGCCTTTTCATTTTGGACTTTAATCGCATTTCTCAACAAGCACCAACACACCATCGGTGTTTCGGACAGTTCCCTTTGCAGGGGATGGTTCGATGCCGAGGAAACGGCACCCCACGTAATACAGTGCGCTCCGCGAAGCCTGTGAAGCCCCCTATAAGTTTCTGCGTTTCTGGGTGGAGCTAGGCTGGCTGTTCTACACACACACTCGCGCTGCCGACCACGAAGAAACCGTCTGATGCCCCTCCTGAAGAACCCCATATTGTATGTGCTTGTGAAAACTGCACGCACAATGGTCCAAAAAGGAGGCTAAGTGCGGACAAGAGGGTTTCCTTTCCATTCCACTACATTCCAACTAAAACGCACGCTGTCTGTGGGCCGTTGTTTGTTGCCGAAGGTGAGGTTGGCAGGCATATCTCTCGTACAGAGATTACAATCTCAAAACTTTTCCTTTTATAGATGACAGTAGGTGTTGGTCTACCATGTTTTCAGGGTCTACAATAACCTGCTACGAATGCAACAGCGCGACAAACATCGGGTGTCTTCATAGCATCCTGCCTGACAACCTGAAGAGGAACTGTTCTGACCACGACCGAGGAGTGACACACACGCTCTGCAGGAAAATAGTTCAGTACGTGGATTATGGCGTCAATGGGAGACTACCCGAGAGCAGGGTGATACGGAGCTGTGGCTGGGATGAGAGCAAGTATAAGGTCTTCAAATACATGTATTAGATTCATGCGTATATATCTCCAAGGGGTGAGAAGAGGTCTTTAATGATAACATAATCTTTGTTGAACTATATATATGATTGAACCACTTATTTACGAGTGAGACTATATGGTAGATACTTAATAGTAAATTCTATAGTCTACCATTGTTTGATTTCAAAATTTACTCATTCCTTGCTGAATCGTAGCATACCACAGTACATAATATTTCAATAAATATAGCTACCGGCATATATTTACCCCAGTGCTCAGAAGACGAGTTGGGGACCCTGTGGTCCCCTGACCTGAGGAGGGCCAGGTCGAGAGAGATGGCCCTGGGTCAGCCGGGGTGCAAAGGATATGCCTTTCAACCTTACCTTCGGCAACCAACAATGACTCACTTGCGCTGTGCGTTTCTGTCGGTTCGAGTTCGACATAACCTCTCCCACCAGCTCCAGCTGGGAGGTATCCATGGGGATTTCTTCGCACGTTAAAAAAATCCCCAGTGTCGTCATAAAAAGTACTGTCAATGCGTAGTATGCATTTTTGAGAGGAGGTGAAATCCACTAATTAGATTATATCACACCAATCCACGCGCGTCCGTACCTCGTTCCCATCACGACGATATATGTTGGGAACTGTAGAACGATATTGTTGGTCTACCGCAATGGGTCAGAGGCGTGACTACGTTTGTATGAGGATACAAGGCATTCATTCATGATAAACCATACCAGACCATACCACACATCGTTTCAATAACTCGTATTTTCAGGGTGAGTGCTACCACCGCGCAGGCTTCGGTGGCAGACAAGAAGTTTGCTCCTGCACCAAAGACTTGTGCAATGCTGCAGATACCTTTGGACTCGCTGCCATTCTTCTCGCGTCTGTATTTATGTGCATTGGAAACATTCTATGTCGGGAAATTGTATGAGATCGGAATAAATTATGAATAAGCTAATAAAATTTCAACTGGTCTTATTTATTTACCAAAGTTTTACCTTTTTAATATTCAGTCCTTCAATTGACTACACCCCACTCGATTACCTGCTGGTTAAGTACCAGCAGTTAATCTAACAAGGGTGTAGTTCAACGGATACAAAGTTTGGGATGGTGGCCTCGTTCCAGATGTTGTCAATCCTAAAATGGTGGAACTTTGAACACCTCGACAGATATTTTTCCACGATTCGCTTAAAAACCGGGGATACAATACCGAATTTTGGAAAAGCATCTATATCGTATCGTATCCGTATCATATCGTAACCACGGTAGCCTGGTGGTATGGGTAATGGACTGCTGATACGAGGTCTCGGGTTTGATCCCAGGTTTTATTCTGGCACACACCAATGACTTTTCGATACTTTTCGAAGTTACGTGTGTATTTATCGCCGGTTTATAAGTGCCCGGTTAATGGCAATAGGCTCGCCACCTATTACATTGGGACCTAAACATAAGCTGGAGAAATGTGGGTGCTAGCACCTCTGCCTACCCCTTAGGGGATATAAGCGTGAGTTTATGTTATGTTATCTATATCGTGGAAAGGAAAACAGACGAAAGAATCACTAGAGCAAGAAAAAGCAGATTGTAAAGCCTTAAATTTTCTTCTAATTGTTAACCGTTGTTATATCACAGATAATGTAAAAAATGCAATTTGTTATTAAAGTCTAAAATGGCACTTTGTAGAGTAAATGTAATGAACTCTTTTTCATTTTATTTTCAACCTAAACACTAAAATAGCAATAAAATCTAAAATGTAATGGCATTTTTTACAGTGTCATTGAAATGACAGTGGTTTACAATTAACAGAATCGGAGTCTTGGATGCATTCAAAGTTTACATTTTGGAGCCCGAGGTCTATTCTCCTTTTTCTCTTTAAGATCCATCATCATGACCTAAGTGCTGTTACCGGTTGCAACTGAGGCCTTCACCTGGAGCCAGGGCCATGGCCTGTCACCTGGTGTGGTTAGCTTGAGCCATAGACTTTAGTTGGGCTTAAAAATGCCTTCCAATAACGAGGCTGAACATATATTGCCACATATATTATTTATTTATATTGCCACATGGTTTCCGGCAGAGTAGAATTAGAGCCACCCCTTCTCTTCCCATGCGGTGTCGTACAAGGCGACTAAGGGATAGGGCTGTTTAACATCAGACAGATATATACAGCCCAGACTCAGCCTCAGATGCATGGCTCGAGACAACAATAATTCCCGGAATACGGCAATAGGCTCACCCCCTATTACATGGGACCGAATACAATAATTGGTGAAATGTGGGTATTAATTCACCTCTGACTAACCCTCCAGGGATAATGGCGTGATTATATGTGTGTATGTATGTTTATTATTTATGCACTATGTATCTTTGATTAGATTGATCTTCTAGAACAGAAAACACTGGACACAGAGCAGCTAAATGATCTGATGGTGGAACAGATCGAATGCTTCTGGAAGGAAACAAAAGGGTTAGAAGGGGTGCCCTGAAAGCTGGATGAACTAGGCTCTCCTTTAGTGGGGAAATGGATAAAGTGGTTCACACCCGGAGTGCGTTCGTTCATTCCGCTTATGATGAAAATAATAAGCTGTTGGCAAAAATATGACATCATTTCTTCACGTCAATTATTAAGTAAAGCAACGAAACAATTATTCTGCACACCAAGCATATAATTATCTGATGAGCTCTTTGATAGCTATTACCACGTACTTACCAAGAAAGTTCCTTGTAAAAGAACAGTTTGCAAAAAGGATAAGAATAGAAATAAAATATACTGAAGGAGTAGGTCTTACAGAGGTTCCAGGTTCCGTTCCTGGCTATTATATTATCGACGTATTTACTCCTAATACAAGCAATTTAACTTAGCTGAAGAAATTCGTTTGGTGACGGAGAAAGAATATATGTATCACTACCTCATTTTATTCAAAGGGTGTCGTGAGAGGTGACTACCACAACTATAATAGGCAGACGAATAAAACCCTGTACCAACCCGTTTGGCCAGTGTGGAAACAGTAAGCCAAAACCTTCCTACATGTGGAGAGACTAATGTCCAACAGTGGATTACGATTGGCGAATTAATTGATTGATTAATTGAAAGAATTAGGGTAAGATTAGTATTTTCGGTATCTTATGTTAAAAAAATATAAGAAGAATATATACAGCCCAGACTCAGCCTCAGATGCATGGCTCGAGTCAACGATAGTGCCCGGAATATAGGCTCACCCCCTATTACGTGGGACCGAATATAATTATTGGTGATAATTCACCTGTGCCTAACCCTCCGGGGATGAAGGCGTGTTCATATGTATGTATGTAAGAAGAACAAAAAAAACAAACATTGGTTAGGTATTTGGCCTTGCGAAGATTTTCGGGGTCAACACAATCTTTATTAGCAAGCTGGTAACTTGCTGATGGATGAGACTCCGGAGTAAGCGTTCCTCTTGAGAATTAGACGATAATAATTTCCAGGGGAACATGATATATTTTCAGAAATGACACCCCGAGAGAATTTTGAAAAGGTATCAATGAAAGTGAACTAGATGTTTTGGAAAAAAGTAAAATAGACCAATGTTTTTTAGACGGTTTAATGTGTTGATCGTACAACTATGCAAGTATTATACAACAATAATATAATTATAATTACAAAACAAGTAAAGGAACAGATAAACTAACCCGTCACGGTAGGTCGTTGAGTAATCAAAACTACACAGAGTTTACACTCAACGATTTTGGCCATAATTCTGAAAAGTAAAAATAAAATACGTCATGAAACAAATGAACCAAATCATATGGTTGGTTTCATTTCAATTCTTTGGCAAGTCATACATTATCCAACTCACATTGAAGGTAGTGAATAAAATATCATGATTATAAACGTTCTTTATGAAATCTAGACAATAAGCAACAGTTGTGAACCCTGGAATCATCCAAATCGTGTTAAATCATATTGGTTAATACGTAAGAATAAAAAATAATTATTTTTTAAAACATAGACACGGGTGCTTTGACAATCATATATAGGTATTATTTATTATAATATGTATTGAAAGTATTGAAAACCTTCTGGGGAAGGACTCTGGTGCCAATTAATCGGTGAGTTGTCAAATAATTTATTTTGAAATAACTTTGTATCTTTACGTAAATGAATTCGATACTTATCAAAGATTAGAAGGAAATGCAAAGTAGTGATATATTCTAAAGTAATTATTTATAGTAGGAGAAACGAAATTAGTGAAAGATATTATTTTATCCGAATTTAGATAGCCTGTCCTCGGACACCAACTAGATCTAGCCTAAATTATGACCATTACGTCATATTTGATGGAGATACGTTCTAACGTCCATTGAAGCTGAAAATACGTGAAATATTTTATTTTATCTCGGAGAGGGTCTTTTTTAATTTATCCAATTTTTTTCATAGACCTATGTGAAATATAAGAAACGCCAAACTATTTATAATATAAAATCTTTCATTTTATCGACGTTATAAATATCTCAACATCTTGTGAATTTATAGAGGCATTCAGACAAATCGGGAAGTTTAGACTAAGTCAAAAAACGTAACTAGATCTTCCTTTAAAATTTTGAGAATATCGAATTTTGATTACATTGAGGCATTTAATAAGAATAGCCCAAGAAGATAGCCATCATCATTTACAATTATACAAGATCAATTAGATTTTTCTCTTACGTTATTGCAGATATTTCAAAGTCCAATGCAAGAGTATGGTGGAGTGTCGAGCAAGTCGGGGGAGTATCGTGACGGGGGCCCTGATGGGGTGCGGGAGAGGGGCATACCGCACCAGAGTGATGGCTACCAGCCCCAGCATCAATATACCATGATGCAGCAGAAAAGCTATGGTAAGTAGACATTATGCTGGTATCTTGAATCGAAAACGAACACAAACACATCAGCTATGTTAGCAAATATCTTTGACTCTTATTGAGTTTGCAGACGGTTTGCTTGAAGAGAACTCAGTTTTGAGTTGAGCTTATCTTTGTATATTACATGTCATCTTTTTGTATAAATAAGATAAGATAATTCTTTATTGTACACCAACACATTACATGTCCGGACAACATTATGAAAAATGTACAAATGGCGGCCTTATCGCTACAAGCGATCTCTTCCAGGCAGCCTTTAGATGTTCTTAATGTGTTCAATAACATTTATAACATGAACATCATCACAACGGACATTTATAAACATGAGTTTGGCTTTTTTTAGGATGCACCAGCAAGGATTTGTCTGATCAAAACATGGCAACTTACTGTCGTGTTGCTACAGGCATCTATGAGGCGACTGCATCGAACCAGTCGTACCAAAACCCAAGGTATTAATGTCCAGTACAACAAATATCCTTAATCTATAATAAATATTGAGTTTCGCTATCATTTTCAGATATAACAATTCATCGGCCCCAACCTTTAGTTCACCGCCTAATTCACCTCTCGTTGGCCTAGTTTTTGATCCATCTTCACCCAACTACAGTGGCAGTGGGCTGATAGGAGAGCGGAATGTCAACGCGGACAGGCGATCGCAAAGCTCCTGGTCTATCTCTAATCAAGAACCGATTGGCACTGGAGCAAAGAAGAAAATAGTTAAAAGTCAAGACAAACGCAATGCTTACAGCGCTGACCCTCGCTATCATGAACGGTACAAGGATAACACTGATACTGATCGTCAGAGGAAGGATAGAAACTTGACTTCTGAATCCACTTCCAGTCTAGATTTCTTTGTTGAAGGAGAGAGAATGGTGTCAGAACTTTGCAACATACCCGATTCACGAACTGATTCTAATCAAAAACAAAGCCAAAATCAGAAATCAATTAATCAGGAGGAAGACAAAAATAAACCTATATCTTCAGAGGTATTGTTATCCGTACTAGATAAGATTGTTATACATGATCAGATACCAATTCAAATTGTTCAATTGGCGGTGGAAGCTTGTACTGATGCTGAGAACATAGCAATTGCTCACCACAACAGACCTTGCTTTAAGAATATACACTCAATCTGTGCTAAAACTAGGTCCAATGTTCAGAAACCAGACAGTGCTGTTGCCAATTTACATTCTCAGGGTATTCCTTGGGTTATTAAAAACTTTATTTTCTCATTCGTCCGAATTTTAGATGGATGGAAAGGAGTCAAGGAATTACTCAGTGAAAAGCATGACACGTTTTCGAGAATCGAAAACAAATACTACAGTCCTAATATCAGAGAATGCTTTGTGCAATGGCAGGCCGTTACTAAGGAGATGTTGACACATATTTACAAGACATTTAAGTGTCTCGATCACGGATTTACTATGGAACAAAAAAGTTTTACACACAATTATTATGCTACAAATTCCGCCGTGTCCCGAAATCAGAATCAAAATAAATTTCAACCAGTAAAGTCGCATGCCAGCACTCCACGACCTGTTAATGCTTCTCCGCAGCCGTTCAACGCAGTTCAACCTCCTTGGGTACAGAATCAAACTCAAGCGGCTACTCAGAGCTTCAACGAAGGTCCTTGGCCTGCTCGATCTGGGGTTGCCTATAAGAAACATCCGGTAGTGCCACCGCCAAACTCACATAATTTCTACCCACTTAGTGATCAAAGTGAAATGGATGGTTACCAGAAAACATCATACAAATGTGACCCGTGTAGTGTACGCGAAACAAAACCACGACAATCTTGGACCATCACTAATATTCCTGATTTTCGAGCCTTAGAAGGCATGTGTCATGCAGACCAACGAGAACTGTATACTCAATTGAAACATAAAATGGATGCAGAACTTGGTAAAGCACCTGGCCAACCGTTGATAGGGAACATCCCATGTGATTTACTGCAGCGGCGAGATATGGAACTTAAAGCTAAAATGATACCTTTAAGCCACGTTGAAAAGACGTTAATACCAAGTATGGCAACAGGTAACGATGTACGCGGCTGTTATGTACAGAAAAATAACAGCTGTGGCGATACTAAAGAAGAGGCTGATTTTTTTGCAGCGTGGGGTCAGATGGTCCAAAAAGAACCTAGCGATTTTATAACTCATCACACTCACAACATACAACTTCCATCAAATGTTGTGACCATCTCAAATAACATTTCTGGCCCCGTGCAATTCATTGATCCCGAAAATGATGAGTTTCATGAAATGTCCAAGGTTTATATGAAACCTGGAAGTTACAAAGTACCTATAAAACCTGCTGATCCCATATCTCCGTTTATTCAGAGCACTTCACAAGATGTTGTTTTTGATAGTACTGTAGGAGACGACATTGCACTGAAAATGAAAGTTCCATTTCCACCTGTGACATTAGCACCGCAGCCTAAATATAATCTCGAATCATGGCCGTGCTTAATGTCTAGACGCACTGATGATATATTCGGTGAGGACCAAAAAATTATACCAAGACATGGTATACCTTGTTTGGATATCAGGGCGGCGGAATCTTTAGACCTTCTCAGTTCAATGACATCAGATCGCGCATGGGAAGCTGCTAAGCAATCGGCACCAAAATTAATGGATTTTATCCATGAAGGGTCAAAATCTGACACAGCACGACTATACGATGCTTTAGGTTTAAGCGTTTCTGATGAATTTCCAGACGATTTAAAGCAAGTCAAGCTGTGTATGGATCAAAACGATGCGTGGCCTACTGGACTATCGAATCATTTTATGTCAAAGGACCTTACGAGTGTATGGAATCAACAAACTACAGGTAAAAATGATTACTTACTCAATAAAAATCAAGATCAAACTATGTATGTTGAAGATACTGCAAAGCTGCTTGATACTGAAACAAAATCACTTGAACCAGATGAGCCGTTAGAAGTTCCTGAAAATAGAAATGACGAAGATAAGAAAGAAAATACACGCTGTCCCAATTTCGATCAATCAGGCAATTATGTGCGCGATGATAATCAGAAAAGGTCAAGTGGAAAAGCTAAAGTAGCTGTTTCAGGCATGTGGTATCACCCTAAAAAGAAAAAACCTTTGCCGGCTAATACTGTGAAGAAATTTGAGATGATAATTTCCAATCTCTCACAAATCTCTGAAGCCTCTTTTATTCAACACGACATGGACATAAAAGTGGTCAGTATTTTCTCATTGTAATGTTTTGTTGTTACTATAGTAGTCAATTTTTTAACTTTTATAAACTTCATTACTTATTTCAGGCTCCAAGATTTTATGAGGTTGTAAAATATCCAATGTGCCTTCATGATATATCTACAAAGTTAAAGAATTCTTCTTATACTGAATATGATCAAGTAGTGCAAGATTTTAGACGTATTTTCAACAATGTCCGACTCTATCTTAAGGTAATGAATGCGAATGAATCGTAAAAGTAATATACTATTTTGTTACGAAATATTAAAAGTCTCATAGAAAATAGAATTTTAATTTTAGAGCTATCCAGATCCTTCAATGAAAAAAAATGTGAATAAAATCTCAAATGACTTCGAAAAGACGTTAAACGAAGAGTTCCAAAATAAATGGGAAACGAAAACGAAGTCCCAGGATGTTGCTGATTGTCAAGATAAAAATAAGAAAGATGAAAAGGACGCTGAAATAAATAAATCCGAAATCAAAAATGAGGATAGTAAGAATAGTGATCCCAAAACTAGTGGAGATGATAAAAAGTGAAACTTAATGTTGTAGGATAATTGTGCATTTCGGTAAGGCTCTAATGAAATCTTCTTGTTGAGAAGACATTTGGCCATTAAAATTTTTCGAGTATTATTTTTTGTTTAAACGTTTATTTATTTATATATTTATTTATTTCAATAATACAGTCGTCCCGAAGGTAGTTTACTCGCGCAAAATCTGCGAGCATCTGTCTAGATCGATTCTGGAACTGGTAGATTCTATAAATAGGTTTAAAATAAGCAACCTCTAGTCAAATAGAAAAATTATTTTTTAAACAAATGTCAGTGACGTTATCAGAACTTATAATAAATAAGATTATCAATTTAATGTGTAAGTGCTTGCCAGTTTTTCGAATGGACTTTATTAGCTTCCGAGCGACGGAGCAAAATATTTCGTTCTCTTGTTTCTCTCATCTTTTCTTGCACGATTAGTTTGTAATTTTGTCTTGTATACTTCGATTTTATTCTTGCAATTGTTCATTGTTTAGTAATAATCCGTATTGATTTTATGTGCAGTAAAACAAATTTATGTTTTGATGCAACCGTCAGGTGTAATTTAGTTTCTTTATCCCGCGCCCTCACAAACACACAACTTTAGCAGCCCCTCGTCGAATAGATATTAGTTCTTTTTTATATCTCTATCTGTGATGTATGTTTAGGTAAAAGATGATAATTTCGAAGAATCGTTTTTCACGCTCAATTACTAGTTATACGATTCTCTTGAAACGTGATGTAAATATAAAGGAGTAGATGTGTAAAAAATTGAACTAAAAAGTTTTATGTTACCTTCGAAACCAGGTTAATCTTAATAATTATATCCATGTCATTACTTAATTGTACATTATCTACAAAATGCCTATGAAATTGTTTGAGAGGAGTCGAACCGCGCTGTGAGAAATGTGAAGCCTAATGAATATACATTTTAATTGATTTTATTAGTGATATTGGGCTCGTATTTCTTACTGTACGGTAACTGGTAAAACCTAGTATTATCTTTATATATATATGTACGTGCAACATTATTTTTTTAATCTAATTTGTTCGTTTGGTGTTCCACATTGGTATTTAAATGTTTTTTAAAATAATTTTTGAGTCCATTTTACCTGCCATAGAAATAAGTGAATTGCTTACAACGACGTCAACGTTCGATGTGGTTTCGACAAGTGCACCCGATGGTTGATTGATTAAATTCAAAATTTCAAATTTGACGACGTTAGAGTTAATTTTAAGTATTCATTAAGTTGTGATTTTATTATTTATCTTATTTATCTAAAATTATGGCAAGGAACTCCTATGATAATAAAAGAGTTATTTTTGTACTTGGTTGTTTGATTTGGTTCTTCAAGTCAATTTGGTGTCAGCAGGGTCGCTGACATAATCTCCAGGGCCCGTACCATGAACGCTTAAAACTGGTCAATAATTTAACTGCTGCCATACTGTCAACTGCAAATTTGTAATCCTATTTAATTACATGAAATTACAATCTTATTAATGCATGTAGTAAATAACAGTCGTTCAATTATTGGCCCGTCTTAAGACTTCATAGTAAGCCCACAATTCTTGGTGATACCACTAGCAGTTGTGTATTTATCGCAGGCTTATAAGTGCCTGGTTAATGCCAATAGGCTAGCGTGGTGAATAGACCCTTCAGACATTATCTCTTCGTTTTATTACACAGTGAAGTTCAATTCAATTCTTGATTAATGGCTCTGTGCTTTTAACATCAATTCCGCCAATGTCCTGTAGTAGTTTATAAAATTATTAATGGGCGAGACGCTAATGTCAAGTTTTTCACGAAATTTTACCAGAACCACGTTAGCCACGCCAGTAAATTTGTTTCCGAGTGTCCACCCCCTACGAGTTTCAGGTGGTCGATGAGGACGTGTGGTTGGATTTTAGGGGGCAACAGTGAAGTTTTAGAGATATTATCTTCATCATGACGTGACCAAAACCTTACAATGTAGACATATCTTCGACGTTGTTGGTCGAAGAGAAGCGAAGAGATGTTTATGCCGCTATGTTCAGGTTTATTTTATACCACTTAGGTGGCAGACACGCACACGGCCCATCTAATGGGAAGTGGTTACCGTGGCCTATGGACTTGTGCAACACCAGGGGCGTCACACTCGCGCTGCCGACCCTGAAAAAACCTCCTAATGCCCCTTATGATGAACCCTATATTGTAAGCGCATGGGAAGACCGCAGCAGGGAGTTCATTCCACAGCAGGTTGCAGGGTTTTCGCTATCTCGTCAAATATTTTTAGCGGCGATTATAAAATGACACAACCTCCTCTCTCCTCTGTCCCCCTTCTTTTCTTTATTGTACACAACATCGACATACATCGACAGGCAATCACAAATACATCTTTGTGTACAAAGGCGAGTTTAACTCAATATTGAGTTTTACTATGTCCTCTTTATATATGTCTGGGACTGGTAGTTCTGGTGGTGGTGGTAGGTGAAGTCGACTAAGCCTCTAGGTTGTTCCTCGTTTCATATGCATCTTTGACCTGCACCAACGGAACCAATATTATAATAACTATGGGTGGGCGTTTCGGAGACTATTTCTTTTGTTGCACCATTAAGGCCTGAAATTCATTACCAGCTCACGTGTTTCCTTCTTCCTACAGTCCCGGATCCTTTAAGCGGGGCGTCAAAAAGTATATGATGAGGCCATCACCCTGACTATCACTGTTGTAACCCTCTTTCCTGAGACTGCCTTCAGCTTACCATCAGGCAAGTTTTATCCACTGACGGTCCAGAAACTCTAAATGCTTGCAGGGTTGGCAGGGCGAGTGTGACTGTATTGGTTTTGCACGTGTCCATAGACCACGTGGACCACTTGCTTGTCTCCCCCTATTACGTGGGACTGAAAATCATAGTTCGCGAAATGTGGGTGTTAACACACCTCTGCCTACCCCTTCGGAATTCACAGTTGTGTGCAATCTAATACACTAAAGAGTTGCAGTAGTTCAATCAACCTGTTTACATAACTATAAATAAATCAAGTTCGATCTGCTGCTACTAAACGGTATTAGGCTACATTTCCATCAGAGATGTGCGAAGATATTTAGCAAGAGATGTGTTTGTAAGAACAAATGCAAGAACTTCATTTATCATAGTCTCGCTCAGCACCGATTATTCCCGGTGTCCACCCCCTGCTTGTCCACCGCTGGTGGACAGAGACACAAATATTTAAAAAAATTCTCGCTGTCCACCCCTGGGGGATAGCGAGAATTAATTTTAAATTATTTTCGCTGGCCACCCCGGGTGGACAAAGACACGAGTTTCATATGACTACTCTCGATGTCCACCACCGGTGGACAAAGCCACTGCTTAAATAAACATTCTCGATGTCCACATTTACAAGGATTTGGAACTTCAGGATTGGAGCAGACAATCCTTGTATGAGTGGTTATGAAAAAAAATAACCACGAAGGCTAAGGCGGGAGCTCCGCTCCGCTCCGCTCCCGCCTTAGCCTTCTAACCTAACCTATCCGAGTCGGGGTGAGCAGTGTCCCTTTTTCTTTAAGCCGTACCACATATTATTTGATTTATTTTTAGAAATGATGAGGATGTAAAGATATTTTCTGTGACAATGATTAATAATGTGATAATTATTTCTACAAATTGTAAAAGATAATATGATTAAACTACCTATATAATTAATTTTGTGATAATTATTTACTCCCAATTCCAGCAAGGGTGGACATCGAGAATGTTTATTTAAGCAGTGGGTTTGTCCACCGGTGGTGGACATCGAGAGTAGTCATATGAAACTCGTGTCTCTGTCCACCCGGGGTGGACAAGCAGGGGGTGGACACCGGGAATAATCACTCAGCACAGCTGTAGTGGAAATGGCGCAGAACTCAGTCTACACAAAGCGTGTTTTTAGATCTCTTTGGTGGTAAGCGAGGGGCGCGACGGCGGAGGCGCGCCGATCGACCAATCACCGATTATACATACTAAACTAATAACAGGCTCAATAGTCCAGTCAAAATAGAAGAAATTAAATGGTAAGCTTGCATAAATTCGCATAGAGCTGAAAATTGGAATTGGAGCTGAAAAGGATCTTAAATACACCATAATGTTTTTACGTAAGCCAAACTTGCTGCACCTTCCTATGGCGAGAACTACCTACAGACAAAATTCTTATCTACAACGAGCCTGCCGTACATTCAGTGTGGTATGTTGGGATGTGGACATAGACTTATTCTTCACTAGTGTCTCTAAAGTAAAGAAAGCATTATGTGATCACTACTTTGTTGACTGAGTATTTTTTTTTATTATGCTTACTATAAATAACACTTAATATAGATGTAAAATTGGTAGTAAAATTGTGTTAATAATAATAATATTAATATTCGTAATATTCTCAAATTTAAACGACATGTTATCGGTGAAAACTTGTAAATGGCCTTCAATATGTTATGTATTTGATTTTCACCTACTGTTACTTTTTAGCTGTAAGTTTTCCTAAAATGTTAAAATAAAATAATAAAAGATTTATCAAAAGTCCTCATCGATTGGACTTGTGTAATTTTTTTTATTCAATATCAAAGGTCAAAATTATTGTATTCTCGCATTTTTCTCGTAAATAGCAAGTGCTATCGCAAAAGTACGTCAGACAAAGCTGTAAATCATGTAATTACCTACAAAATTGGTCTCACACTTTTTTTGTACAGATAACGGTTTCAGAGATATCGCGATTTAAAAATTGAAAGAAGCCAACCTGTTATAAACAAAGTTACTTGTTCCCATAGTATTACTCATCAACGCAGAGAATGAACCACTGGTACTATAAACTAGAAATTTTGGCCGTAGATACTTTTCACATTGCTAACATCCACTAAGATTGGAATTTTGGAAATTTTGTTGTTAAACAGGTAAAATAAGGGATGAAAGTTTGTTTAGAAGTTCATTTCCCATTCATCTCTAATTTTAGTCCCTTATAACGAAATGTTCAAAATCTTTCCTTTCAAAATTGTATATCATGTAACGTAAAAGTTAAAAGTTAGTTTAACCTATGGTGACGTTAATTCCCGTAAACATTATTGCAGCATTGTAGTTCAAGGCAGTACGTGAATAAATTGGATAAGTACATGTATGAGGCATACTGTACCTAAATATTTGCATTTATTGGTTTTTCAGCTGTTCCTTTGTATCCGTTGTTGCAGCATAATACGTGTGTGGTGGAGTGTTAAAGTATGTACCAGCTAAATCCGTTATAACATAACTATCAACTATATATTTATTGCATTTGTAGGCTCTGCTAGTAAAAGTACAATGTGTGTCGAAGAATTAACATCTAACTTAGTGTCTCTGTGATCCTGTATGGATAAAATGGAAATTTAGTAAATTGTTCTTTGTGAGAAGTGCCGGCAGATTAGTGGTCAAGGAGTGTTGTGTTCCCAGCGGTGAGTAGGGTAGCCAGAGCTCACTGAAGAATTTGTGCTGTCAGTGGGAAGACCAAAATCTTGCCCTGCTTTGTCTTCTACACTGACGGCACAGAAACTCTGTATTTACAGGGTTGGCAGCGCGACTGTGACGCCTCTAGTGTTACAAACGTGCATAGGCCGTAAACACTTTCCATCAGGTCCGCCGTCTGCCACCTAAGTAGTATAAAAAAAAAAATATCTATCATCTTCTAGTGTCCCACGTATTGGGTTTACCTCTTGGACTAAGTTATTTTTTTTTGGGATACATAAGTGCAACTGATTTTCATCTGTGATGCACAGATGAAAATCAGTTGCACTTATGTATCCCAAAATATATATAATCTTCACGTAGGTCTGGCTGAAAACCAGCGCCTGACAGCTGTCTAGATAGCTGTCAAGCTATGTGCTGAGCCAGAACTTTTCTATCTTCTCACATTAAAATTTATTACACGGTACGCTGTATCTGCTGCTGCAGTCAGCTGTTGTATGCAGTCGGCTACGAATACTTCACTTAAGAGTGATTGCCAACCCCAACTGAGTTGGAAAAACGCACAGAAGATAAAATGCATTTAAAATTCCTTCAACAGTGGTACAAAACGTTTGAATAACAGAAAACAGAATCACTTTCAATCTTTTCCACTATCTGAGTAGGGTAATAGATCAAGTTATGTGTATAGCCTAGTAACCGATTCAATACTGCAACTTTTTTAAAAACATGATTTCAATTTGCCTCGTAGTTCCCGGCTGAGTAGAATTTGGACCACGTCCTCTCGTCCCATGCGGTCTCGTACAAGGCGACTCAGTGATAGTTTAATATCAGACAGATATATACAGCCCAGACTTAGCCTCAGATGCATGACTTGAGTCAACAATAGTGACGGCAATAGGCTCACCCCCTGTTACGTGGGACTGAATTAAATAATTGGTGAAATGTGGGTATTAATTCACCTCTGCCTAACCCTTCGGGGATAGAGGCGTGATTATATGTATGTATGTATGTTCAATATGAATCAAAAGAAAAATTCTAAAAATACTTTGGTATTACGTATAATATGTATTATTTAATCAACATATTCAACATACAACGTACGTACGTATTACGAACATAGCTATTCGGCCTCTCTATACGAGTGGCTATGTGTTTGTAAAATAGAATGGTTTAATTTATGTATGTTATTGGCATACGTCAACTACAGTCATAAATGTCAAAAATCTGTTAACCCCATATCATTCCATTCCACGTTACGTTTCATTACTTTTCAATAAGATTTTGAAAATTTAATATTATAAGTATTCAAGCGGCTAACCCAATTGCATCCAAAGCTTGCTCTTAGAGCAATAAATCAAGAAATAAATCAAATAATGGCAAGGAAGGGCAGGAGATCGTGATCTCCTGCCCTTCCTTGCCATTATTTGATTTATTTCGACTTTTACCGGATCGACTGCCCTGTCAGAGCCTCGTCCATCAACAGTAGGTGCATTGGTACTTAAAGTATTTATACCTTTTTTTTTAACGTGTGGTCATCCACTCGAATACCACCCCGCCGGACTTGGTGCGGGTGGTTAAGTCGAACTCAGTCGGCATCAGTTGTCGAAGGTGAGGTAGCCTTAGGCATATCCTTCGCGCACCCCAAGGCCATGGAAGGCTCTGTGAGTCATACCTAATCATCATCATAATTATGGTGTTATGTCCCGATTAAATCCTAGGTTTGCACCTCGGAGCCCGAGGACTGCCTTCCGGCTTTTCTTCATCTCCTTCGTAAGCCTCTGTCAACCTATAAATAAATAAAACGGGGCACCTAATGTAGTAGGTTAAGTCATTTTTCTACGCCTGTTCCAGCAAAATTATCTTTCCTCTTTTTTGGCCGGTAGCTTGAATGCGACGCCTCTGGTGTTGCACACGTCCATAGGCCACGGTAACCACTTTCCATCTGTTCACTTATCTGCCACCTAAGTAGGTTAAAAAATCATCTATGTTCCCTTTGGAGCGAATAATAATAAATACCATGGCCGATAATTGTCCTTGCTACCTTATTATTATGGAGTTTCTAACAGTATCTGTTTTCTAGGCGCGCCTTCGCGGAATAATAATCACAAATTACTTGCCGTCTTCCATGTATCATTGATTTTATTATTTAAATCAAGTATTACGTCTTTTCTAACGGCGACATTTTTATTAGGACTTATCGGTTACAGACTATAAATTGCCCTACAAGGAGATTAAAATTGTTAATTTCAGATTAGATTTACTTCAATTTGTTCTTTGATAAAGGTACACTATGTACAGACCTTTTATCAAAGAGCAAAATGAAGTAAATCTTAATCTAAAATTAGGGTCCCTATGATATTCCATGATCACACCCACATAATAGTGATCCTATTGCCGTCGAGCAGGCACTTTGTTAATTAATATACTAAATGTTTACTCGTACTGTCAGATGGAGAACCTTTAGGGCATTATCATACTAGCGGTTACGGGGCGGAGCGGTCGCGAGCGGAGACGTCGCGGATTTGTAGTGAGTTTACGATGTACTAATAATTAGAGTTGCCACGAATAGTGATTTGGCCAAATACCGAATACCGAATATTCTGCAATGCTGTCGGCCGAAGCGCCGAATATTCGGCCGCCGAATATTCGGCACAAAGTACATGCTTGTCGAGCGCGTAAAGAATAATACGACAATTCGCGACCTGTCACACTCGTGCGGGCTTAAAAACTAAATTGTAATGATGATGAATCTAGTAGTACCGACGGAGATTCTTCTCCACTTCGTAAAAAATAAACTTGAATGACAATGATAAGACATTTGAAATACACGACAATTTCTGGAACCGCTTTGAGGAAGTCGCTACAGGTAATGTGCGAAATGATAATGCTGAGGAGAAAGTGGAGAAGAATACTGCGGCAAATGAGATGGTTTTTATTTGAAAACAATTCGTCTTGATCGGAAAGCTGATCCTTACAAGTGGTGGTCAGCAAACGAAAAACAATACCCGAACCTCTCGAAATTTGCTAAAGTTTATCTTTCTTCTCCCGGAAGTAGCGTGTATAGTGAGAGGTTGTTATCTGAAGCTGGTATCATTTATCAGACGAAAAGCCTAATCGTTTGCTACCATCAAATGCTGAAAAGCTTGTTTTTATCCATCACAACTTACCACTGATGAATTTTACTTATTAAAGTAGTGTAATTTGGTAATAAATACAAATCTTGAGTACTATGATGTCTTTTTTGTCCATGATTTGGTATTCGGTATTCGGCCGAATAGTACCTATTATTCGGCCGAATACCGAATACTTAAAAAAGTGGCCGAATAGGCCGAATACCGAATAGTAGCCGAATATTCGTGGCATCTCTACTAATAATACATTTAGTAACAAAATGGATTCCAACGAGGATACACTGTTGTTGGCATTTTTAATACGAAGACGCCGGAGACGGAAACGAAAGCATCGACGAATTTGGGAAGATCTATTATTATCATTTAATCGAATGGAAGAGAGCGATTACTTTGTGTTATTTTGTAAACGTATAAACGAATTCATTTTGTTTCTGAGTGTATTGACAGTATATCATAAACTCTTTTTTGAAGGAGGTAGGACACGGCGGTATTTCCGCCCGATTGAGCAGTCCGACTGGGGTAGTACCTCCGCCCTACAGAATACCGCGGCTATATTAACTTCGTGTTGTGTTCCCAGTGGTGAGTAGGGTAGCCAGAGCTCACTGGAGAATTTGTGCTGTCAGTGGGAAGACTAAAGGCTTGTCCTGCTTTGTCTTCTACTGACGGCACAGAAACTCTGTACTTACAGGGTTGGCAGCGCGACTGTGACTCCTCTGGTGTTACAGACGTCCATAGGTCACGCTAACCACTTTCCATCAGGTGGGCCGTGTGCTTGTCTGCCAACTAAGTGGTATAAAAAAATAAAAAAACTTATTACAAATCGGTGACATCTCCGCACCGTGATCGCTTCGCCCCGAAACCACTAGTATGATAAGGCATAAAACTAAGTAAAAGGGAAATTGGGCATTTCCGATAATAAAAATAAATAATTAAATTGAACTCATTAAATTAAGAATGGAAAAAGAGCGGTAAAAGTTGAGTTGGTTATTATTTTAAATTTTTTATTCATTTTTAATCATCCACATCCGTTCTAAGACCTAACCTATAATAGTAAATAATTTGACTATTTAATAGTATGACGTCACAATAAATTTTATTTCACACAAGTTTCCTTGTAGTTACAACAGTACAGTAGTAGTAGTTGTTTTGACATTTAATAAAAAGTAACTAATTTGACTATGATTTTTTTAATCTAATTTATCTTTTTAAGGTTATCTTATTGATATTTTTTTAGAGATAAAGATTACAATGAATCGTTTAGAATGTGTATTTCAATAATTCAAAGATATCTTTAACATCTTCAGAAAAAGTTTAGAAGCTCTAAGTTTTTTCTTTATTCCACTTATGTTTATGACAGAATAATACTATTTTGACGTTTATGACAGCTGTCAATGTTTATCAATTTCATACTTTGATCATTCTATTCTATAATCATATTGCCACTTGTCTAGAGGGCCAGTACTCTTTGGCCAGGAGAGTCGCACTCGTGCTGCCGACCCTGAAAGAACCTTATAATGCCCTTACGACGGGTCCCATATTGAAGTCGCTTAGAAAAAAGGTGATAATTTCACAAATTAAGCGTGGGCGGAAATAAGATTAGATTAACCTATCATTAGATTAGAACACAATAGAAATAGTTTACAACTTCGAGCTATTCCACGATAAGCATTTTATTTTTGATAGAAACAATAAAATGGTGTAAGTACCTAATATTTTATAGTGCAATAAATTGCGTATAATCAGTGGAGTAATAACTCGGTTTTTTTTACCGGTCCCGTTAATGTGACTTCACTTAGTTTGATAATAAGCTAAGGGTAAAATCTTAAGTTAGGAAGGAGGGTCACCATTTCCTGATTCTACTAAGTTTGTCATACCACTGTCACTGCATAAAATGCCATTAAATTTAGGAGCTCACTGGAGAATTTGTCCCGTCAGTGGGAAGACTAAAGGCTTGTCCTGCTTGGTCCTCTACACTGACGGCACAGAAAGTCTGTGCTTACAGGGTCGGCAGCGCGAGTGTGGCTCCTCTGGTGTTACACACGTACGTAGGCCACGGTAATCACTTTCCATCAAGTGGGCCGTGTGATTGTATGCCACCTAAGTGGTATAAAAAAAATTAAACTTCATAGATATATGCATAAGGTACAAAATTAAATGAAAAACGTTCATTATATTTTTCATTTATTCTACAAGAAGCCCAAATAGGTTCTTGACTTTTTTTTAATATAACTTAGATGGCAGACAAGCACGCGGCCCATCTGATGAAAAGTGGTAACCGCGACCTATGAACATGTGCAACACTTGGAGTCATACCCGTGCTACCGACCGACCCTGTAAGAATGGAGAGTTTCTGTGCCGTCAGTACAGAAGACACAATCCGGACAAGCCTTTGGTCTTCCCACTGACAGCACATCAACTCTCCAGTGAGTACTGGCTACCTTAATCACTGCTGGGAATAAAACATAAGGTTATTATAGCCGCGGTATTCTGCAGGGTGGAGGTATCCCCGTCCTAATTGAGCAGTTCGATTGGGGAAGTCCCCAGTCGAACTGCTCAATTGGGACGGGAATACCGTCGTGTCCTACCTCCTGTTCAAAAATGGAAGTAAAGTAAAAAATTAAATATCATTTTTTGCAGTATCTGTGGCCTGATAGTATCTTTGACCTGACATAAAATTAATGGAAACAAGGCTCTGATCCAATAATGACCCTCAGCTTGAAAGCCTCATCAGATGCTTTTTCACACCCCGTGGGGCAAGGGGATTCCATGGGGATTTCTAAACCTTAAAAAGTGTGTGTTGTGTGTGGTTTTAGGACCCCCACGGATAACTGGAACCAGCGGGATGGTTATGTCGGACTAGTACTGCATGCTGCCGTAATAGTTATTATCAATAGTTGCGGAGGGTGATATTGCTATACTAGAGGACTAGGTATGCTATACTAGAGGTATACTAGAGGATTTCCACAAGTTTAAAAAAAAATTGAGATTGACTCCGGCATATCCGTTATGACCCGGTTGAGCCAGGGTTATCGAGTTGTCTCATTTGGGTATGTGTCCGGGGTGTTGGGGACACATAAATCCATTAAAGAATTTCATTCATCTTCTAAGAAACGTGATATCTCGGCCTTCAATTGCCATTTTACTACCCTAACGGGTAAATGTGGGTACATATAGAAATGGCAAAATGTAAATTACTGTAGAATCCGTTAAAATATAATTTTATTTCTAATGTAATATATACGTAACAGTTAAGTAACTGCGTGCTCTAGTAGACTACTCAAACAAAACATTGTAATTACGTAAACATGATTGTAAATAGACCACAAAAGAACCCCGCTGAGTAACTTACCAGGTCTTCTCCGGAGCCGTTCCGAACCGCTGGTCAGTAATAACATAATTTATAGTCCAATTATTTTTGACGTTTTCTAAGTGCCGTTAATGTGATCTTAACTTGAAGTATACTGTCGAGCGATGATCTGTCATGTCGAGCGTAGTGGTAGAACGTTCGACTGCTAAGCCAGAGGTTGCGGGTTCGGTTCTCGCCATTTTTAGCCAATGTCAAGCAAATGTCTTTAAAATTATTAATGGCGAGTCGCCAATGTCAAGTTTTTCAACTTACGGTCCTGTAAAATGTTTATTCATGATGATGATTACGATTAGTGTAATGATTGCTCAGTCAAGTTGTAGAAACTTTACTAGAAGCTCCTTAGGGAGATTTGGAACCAACACGAAAAGTCACTGTAGTATACCACTTTCCACACTTGTGTGCGTTGTCAAAGACGTTATATCTAAGTATCCACCATTTTTATTCATAAAGTCTCGAATTCACACCAATTTTGGGAAATAAAATAATATCGCGATGCGCCGTTCTTCGTGTTGGCGCCAAAACTCCAAATAAATATTTGTGTTTGAATCATATATATTTTTGTTTTTTTTTAATAATCCGCATTCTGAAACTAGCTATGCTTACTGTGAGTCTAGATCTAGATAGCGTCGTATAGACGGTTCTCATGTCACGATTTCCGGTTAGTCGCGAATTCGCGATAACCCCTGAACTTTTTTTCGGGTCTCAAATTAAATTGTGTTTTATCATGATTAAATAAAATAAAAACACAGAGAATCAAGATCGGGGGAATGGCAATGAACCCACGATTAATGAGGGAGGCGGGTATTTTTGAATTTCGAATTTGCGTACCAAATTCGAAATCCAAAATTCGTTCCCGCCCTATAGATACAGACTAAATAAATCTGCTAATGTATCTAACACCTAGGTATCTATCTATATAAATAATAATCATAGTGCGAAAGTTCCGCATTTTTAGTTGTTGATTCATGGTCTTTCGTAATATTAAATTTTATTCCGTACGTCTGGTAATAAAAATATAGAAGTCATTGAGGGTGGCTCTTGTATCCTACTTAACCGGGTTCTAACACACATCTACATAATAATAATGGATGAATCATGGTATTTGACAGGACAATGACTTTTTATCGTTCTCTAGAACCACAACAATCGCATACCACATCCTACATTAAATTTTAATAAAAATACAAGTACCTACGCATTACTCAGCTATTGTACACAGATTATGTCAATTTCGCGCCGACTCGTCCTACGGTTACGCGGTACGCCGCACAGTGGTTCTATTTCGCGGTAAAGTTAAAACCTGTTTTTATATGGAGATTTTAACAAGTTTTGTAACTTTCTTTGACGAAAAACCTGTAGGGAAATCTTGTTTACTTCACAATTGTCATACTTATTAAATTTTGTTAACAATTTTATTTATGACTTTCATTACTGCAAGCCAAGCACCCAGCTACTTAATTCAAAGACTAGAGTATGTTGTCAATATTTAAAATGATTGGTTTTCGGTAATGCCCTAACATTAACGAAAACCAGTCATTTTAAATACATTGACAACATACCTTGGGAACAGCAACAAAAAGACAAGGATGAATAAATGGCTTTATATACAATCGTTAAAAAATACAATGATTTTTTCTGCCTCACTGTCTCGCCATCGACAGAGTTGTGTCCGTGACGACCTCCTATCACTCCTATCAGCTTACCCTACCAAAAAAAATCTTGCTGAATTTCTTGCCGGAATCTTCTGGGGTCGGGGCCGCGTTTCGAACCGTTGGTCCATTTGCTAAACTAGTCTTTCATATATCTTTTTATATTGACGTTTTCTAAGTTCCGATTTAATGGTCTATGCAAAGCAAATGATTTTTGTCTTTGGCTTTGCCTTTGACCTGACTAATGTGTTTACAGAGGAATGGAAGGATGTCATATGATGTCTTGCAAGACTAAATAGTGCAAGTAGTCTTCCATACATATATTATAATCATTTAAAAAACTGCCGCGTGGTTTCCGGCAGAATAGAATTAGGGCCACCCCATCTCTTCCCATGCGGTGACGTACAAGGCGACTGAGGCATAGGGCTGTTTAACATCAGACAGATATATACAGCCCAAACTCAGCCTCAGATGCATGCCTCGAGTCAACAATAGTGCCCGGCATACGGCACTAGGGTCACCCCCTATGACGTGGGACCGAATATAATTATTGGTGAAATGTGGGTGTTAATTCACCTCTGCCTAACCCTTTAGGGATAAAGGCGTGATTATATGTATGTATGTATGTATTTAAAAAACATTAAGTAATCGTTCCTAAGTTAAATTGTAACTGTCAAAGTACTTACCGTTTTCATTGACACGAACAAATAAATAAATAATGTAATATATTTACTTAATTGAAGTTGATAATATTGTTATTAAAAAAATCAAGTCAAAATTTCAAGTCATCGTCCTAAGTTCACAAAATATCAAAGCGGAACCACTGTGCGCCATTTAGGAGAAAGTAAAAGCAAATCTATTTGATTCGAAAGAGCGTTAAAAATTGTCAGTATTTTCCTCCGGTTTACCGCGGTCGGCAACCAACCGCTCTATTAAAATTTAAAATATTATTTGTTCCACAATATTTTTTTTAATTCAATGTTAGTGTCAAAGAGAATATCATCTTTATTTATAGTTCAGTAATATTAGGGTCATGTCATTTCTTTATTAAAAAAAAGTGGCTAGATTATTTATGGATTTTTTTAGAAAGTTGGCGGGAAGTGTAATTTTTAGATAATGTGAATTTGAATAACATGTTTTTGTGATATAATAGTGATTTGTGTTGTGATTATGTAATATTTATTAACGATGTAAGTATTACGTATTTATTTTATACTACAAAGTCCTACCACTGGCTTCGTCTGTGTAGAATATTAATTAACCAACTACCAAAAAGGAGTAGGTTCTCAATTCGTTTGGTATATTTTTTTTTAATATGTATACAACGATAACTCTGAGATTTATGATACGATTTACGTGATTCTTTTTACTGTCTGTCGTAGACTTATTTTTGAACCTTATTCGACCTCATTCAATTCATTATTTATACTTTTTGACGATTTATAATAATATACATTCATTGACAGTTTTAGCTAGAAAAATTCAACTTATCGTTCTTAATGAGATTCTATTAGTAAGAATGATTCACTTAACTAAATTCTTTATATTAATTTCGGTCTCGGTAGCGACATTCGTAGACTGAAAGACAGCACCTGTAAACTGACTTGAAAGGCTCGGAGGATTTCGATAACAATAGTTTTAATCGATAATGAAGTCAAGTTGACGTATCCTTTATAAAAAGTCTCTTGCTTGCTCGCACAACATATAAATTAAGTATTGTAAACAAAACCACGTTTTAAAAAAAAAAGTATTTATACTTATTTATACTTTATTGTACACACATAGGTATAATACATTAATATAAAAAGATGAGATGTAATGTACAAAGGCTTACTAATATTAACTACTTTCAAATGTGCTCTTTGCGTGCCTAAACTGAATAAATGAAATTGATTCTTTGATTGAATCAATAAACAATCTGACAAACATTCTTACTTTAATAATATTAATAGGAAGTAAAATTAATCAATAAATAAGATATTTATCGCCGATTTAACGTATTAATTCAAGTAATTAGGTTAATCAGGCAGATTAGTAAGTAGGTACTTTTGTTCCGGTCAAAATAAATGTAGGTATACATTGTGTATCTAATTATCAGATAAATACTGTCCACTTAACGACTGTTGTTCCATTAATAGTAATGAATTGTATCAGACACAGATTTGTACTCTTATTTCAATTAAATATTTGGTTATCAGATAGAGATTGTTTTAATGTAAAATTTAAGGGTAATTTGATTTTATAGTTATCTAAGTAATTTATCAGCGAGTAAATATAGAACAGGAAATAGATTTTACGAACCAAAGGGAATCATCTAAACACTTTTCTTTCTTTCTTTCTTACTTTCTTGCCATTTCGACATCCTAGCGGCTCCGCCCGCATGGAAGTCGGTTAACCCGGCCAAACATAGCCTATGTCTACCTATGTAATCCCTGTATTAAATTTTATTAAAATCGGGTCAGCGGTTTAAGTGTGAAAGCGTAACATACAGACAGACAGAGGCACTTTCGCATGTATAATATTATATACTTTGACCTTTTTAGCGACTTATGAAAAACAATTGCATGTAGCGTAGATACGAATGTTGAGATGGATGTATGTTGTGACAAGAATGGACAGAATAACGAATGAATATATTAGAGGAACTTGGAAAGTCGTGGTATTTATTTATTTACCTACCTACATACATACATATAATAATGCCTTTATCCCCGAAGGGTTAGGCAGAGGTGAGTTAACATCCACATTTCACCAATCATTGTTTTCGGCCCCACGTAATAGGGGGTGAGCCTATTGCTATCTTCCAGGCACTATTGTTGACTTGAAATAAATATCTATCTGATGTTAAACAGCCCTATCCCTTAGTCACCTTGTACGACACTGCATAGGAAGAGATGGGGTTGCCCAAATTCTACTAAAAAAATACAAAATATTGTGCAAAGGCGAACTCAATGCGATGGGCTTTTTCTGCCAGTCAACCTTAGGGTGATGCAGAGATTTGGCATGGACATAGGTATAGTGTGAAGAGAGGAAAGTAATATTGTAAAAAAAACCCTAAGTATTAATGTAGAGGGCTTTAGCAGATGTCGGCTCAAGAAAAACAGGGAGTGTATGGAGGAGATATGTAGAGATATGTATGAATGATAAGTTGTATTGACTCCAAATAATAGAGAAAAGAGTGGGTATTTTTTTTATTCACTGTAAGAGTAGGTAAACTCCAGATAAAACCCAGTACCAACCCGTCTGGCCAGGACAGAAACAGTAGCCCAAAGCCTCCCAATATTGGGAGAGACCTATGTCCAGCAGTGGACTGGGATGGGCTAATTGATTGATTACACCCTTCCTGGGACGATTAAAACACGTGTATTAGTTAAGGATCCTTAAGGCACGTATTTCAAGATCAATATTAAGACCTGAATCTTGATTTTCATTGACAGATTTGACAAATTACCAATCAATCAATGAGAATCTGTCCTCAGTAGGTACTAGTTACAATCGAGATACCGTACTGAGTATCATCCTGGAATGTGCGGCAAAGAAGGGGTGCCAAATCGCCTACTCGGGATGGATGTGGTACCATCGTATGTAATAATAAATAAATAATAAATATTCCACGACATTCTACACAACGCTATTTAGACCCATGGTAAGCATACTAGCTTGTGTTATGGGATCTAGAATGCGGATTTCCCAAGCGCCTACAATATGGGGTTCTTCAAAGGGGCATCAGAAGGTTTCTTCATGGTCGGCAGCGCAGAGTGTGACACCCCTGGTGTTGCATACGTCCATGGGCCACGGTAACAGCTTCCCATCAGGTGGGCCGTGTGCTTGTCTGCCAACTAAGTGGTATAAAAAAAACATACTTAGATACTTTTTTGTAAATACCTACATATTATACATAGAAACACTCAGACCAATGCAAATATACATATTCATGCATACAAATATTTGCACTGAGCGGGAATGGAACCCGCGCCCCCTGCATAGCAGTCGAATGCTCTACCGCTACGCCACGGAGGTCGTCAAAATATGGCTGACACCTCAGCCCTACAAGTGTTCTTCTTGATAGGAAAGAAGAGGGTAGGACATTTTTGCGGGAGCGGCTGCATACCAGCTTGACCCCTTCGACTCGGTGCAAAGACGGGCGTTGAGGTTGGTTGACAATCCCATACTTGCAGGCTATGTGGAACCTCTCAGAATTAGAAGGAATTTTGCCTGGCTGTGTGTGTTCTAACGCTTATACCTACAAAGGTTTGTGCTCAGATGAATTGTTTGACATGATGCCCACAGCTACATTATATTATCGCACCACTTGTCATAGGCAGGGAATTCATGCTCACACATTGCGACCTGAGACGGTGCGCACTGTGTGATATGAAAGAAACTTCATCCCACGCACACTCAAGCTGTGGAATGACCTCCCTGCGTTGGTTTTCCCAATACCCTACAATATGGGGTTCATCAAGAGGTGCATCAAAAGATATCTTTATGGTCGGCAGCGCGAGTGTAACGCCTCTGGTGTTACATACGTCCATAGGCCACGGTAACCACTTCCCATCAGGTGGACCGTGTGCTAGTCTGCGTGGTATAAAAAATGGACGAGGTCGTTGAATGCGTCTGTTCGTAGATGGAATTATAATTTGGGGTCAAGCACACGCTTCCTATTTAAAGATTCCCGTGACCATAGTGCTGATCAACGCTTCCCATGACCATTGGGCTGAGCATTACTCCGCTTCCTAGGCATGTTACCCGTAAACGTCGATGGGGAGGAATTTTTCAATGCCAAGTTTACATGTTTCTCCTCTTTAATTTTATTTTTTATTTATGCATAATATAAGTTTGAATTAGTTTTACATATTATAATGTACGCTTAATGTGATATTTTAAAATTTTAATTACCATATTCATATTTTGGAAGTATGGGATCCCAAAAAGACGCACACCTGCTAACCATTATTGATCATAACTTCAATATTACTAAGCAGATCTTCACGAAACTTTGCATTTCGGTAGAAATCATATATCGTCAACATCCGGACTATATATCATCACGCTATAGCTAAAATGTGCTGAGCAGTGAAACAAAATTACTATACAAAAATAAGAAGTCACGCGAAAAAGGCGGTACCCTCTTTATTATAATGCATAGAATTATATAAATAAATCGGTCAGTGACTTCTATGTAGGTATACTTAGTACTAGGTGTATTGTTAGCACGTGTGCTAGACCGAGTCTACGAAACAAAAAAGTTGTTATCGCGAAAGACCACTACTTGACCTGTAGGTGTCATGCAGATAAGATTAAATAAATTAAAAAGCGGAATACTCGATGATGATTGTTGTTTGAAGGTTTCCCATGCTTTAATGGTTACTGTTTTCTCCTTTAAACCATATTATCCTCGTAATTTATTAATACTTATTCAAATAATGTATGGGAATCTGCTGGATATTTCTTATTACTGCTCCGCTCCCTTGAGTAGTGTCGTGATGTTATATATCCTATAACCTTCCTCGACAAACGGAGTAATCAACACAGAAAGAATTTTCCAATTCGAAGCAGTAGTTCCAGAGATTAGCGCGTTCAACCTAACAATCAATCAAATAAACAAACTCTTCAGCTTTATGATATTAGTGTAGACTAGCTGTTGCCCGCGGATTCACCCGCGTGAATATCACGACATAAAACAGCGATGGTCCTTTCTCAACGTCTAATCTACCTCTATTCCAAATTTCATCAAAATCGATTCAGCGGTTTAGTCGTGAAAGCGCTAAATACAGACAAGTACAAGACAAGAGTTAATTCAGTCAAGAGTGTCCTCTATTCCACACCCAAGCCCAACTATGTAACTAACTAATTGCTTTAAATATATATTCCTTTGAATAGTTATTAAGTACTTAGTGTTACTTCTTGGTTTTTCTATTTGCACAAGTTTTTGGATTGCAATTCAGACTTTGATTGTATAATCTTAATTTCATGATAATCACAATTGTAATCTGTGTTGTGTAGAAAAAATAAAGATAGTTTATAATATCAGTATGGACTTCGATCAATACGACGAGCGACATTTTGAACTACCTCCAAAATCAAGTTCCAAAATTCCCTCACATACGAACTAACATACATGCTTATGAATATAATAAAAATTTACCATTTTGTATTGTTCTGAGTTTCCGATATTTCGGCGCTGTGACAAACACCATGATCACGGAGGAACTTGAGTAGGTATTGGCGGTGAACAGTGAAACAGTAATTACGAGTAAATAAATCTATCTACCCTCTTACGCGTCTCTGCACTACCAATGGTTTCACTCTTAGTACAAACCCGAACCCAATCACGTTCACGACCCACGATGCTTACTGTATCCACTCACGATTTTGTTTTGGCTTGTTCCCGATTGTTTTTACATTATTATATTTAAAGCATGCAACAGGCTGAGGACGCCGCGAGCATAAAAAGGGTGAAATACGCTGCAATGGAGCCACAGTATTATTTTGTGCCTATTGTGGTGGAGACTAGGGGCAGTTGGGGTTCAGCGGCGAAGAGGTTGATCATGAAAATTGGCCGCTGTATCCACCAAGTTTAACAAGGCGGTGACTCCCGCTTCGGCTCGTTCCTGGGGCAAAGGATGGCAATTGCGATTCAGCGAGGCAACGCGGCCAGCATCATGGGCACCTTCGCGCCGGGAACGATACGGGGAAGGTTGCTCGACGCGACATGATCGCGAGTCAATTTTGTATATTTGTGTTTTGATACTGACCAAATAGTATATTAATTGTTAGCCATAGTTAATGAAGAATATATTTAAACCATTCTAATAAAAAGGCTAACTAAAAAAAGGTACGCAATATTTATAATTAGATACACGTAGGTGAACAGTTTCCTCGAAACCTTAGCACAATTTTAGTTCTAAAAAGCTTGTTTAATATACATAAAAGTCATTGTACCTAATCTGAATAATGAACATTAGGTACGAGTTGTCTTCGAGTCGAGACTGCAGTATAAAAAATAACTTGACCTATTCTGAACTTACGTACGTAGCGCCGGGCAACAGTGTTGCCAGCTATACCTACTAGAATAGGTACTTAAATTAAATCTATGACTCATATCATTATCATTAGGCTTTAGTACAAATTGCATCCAAGACGTGCCGCAGGGCTGGAGGTGATGGGCGGAGCCACCTGTCACCCTGGCTTGGGGACTCTCGAGGCTTCCACACCCGAGGGGGGCAAGATCTAGAGAGATGGCCCTGGGTCAGCCGGGGCGCGAGGGATATGTCTTTCAACCTTCGGCAACCAAAAACGACCCACAGGCGCCGTGCGTATTAGTCGGTTCGAGTCAGACATGTTCCACCCTCTTAGGCTTGTATTTCAGAACGATCAATACTCAGTCTAGACAAGTAGAAATTCGTTTAAATAGCCCGTTTATCTATAAAGGTTTTAGGCTATATATCATCACGCTATTATTTAAGGGAGCGGAGCAGTGATCATAAATGTCAACAAATCTGGTAGATTTTCTTCCATTATTAGAAGAGTAAAAAATTAAGGGCTCAGAGGAGGGATCTCTCAAAGGAGAACTGGGGCGCATTAGCTAGTATTCAATAATAGGGATTAACACATATTTTGACGTTTGCGATATATTGAATGAAATTTTAAAGCACGTAATATGCCAACTATTCAAATCGATAAAGATAGAAAAAATTTAAACGGTCCAGGTGGGATTCGAACCCGCGATCTTTCCCTTACAGAGGGAACACTCTGACCACTAAGCCACCGAGCGAAAATTCGATGGCTCAGTGGTTTTTCCATCTTAATTGGTCTGTGATATACGTTAACGACTGCTATGAACATCGTCCATGGTATCCAAACTATCACATTTAATTTTGCTTTGTCATTCCAACCGTATGTTAAGTAGTAATTAATTAAACGAAATAAACTTTAGAGTGCTCGATAGAAAACTAATGAGCTTTCTAAAAGATTATACTTCATTTATCCATCTCATCGTTTTTAATTAATTGATTTGAGATTGCACTAATGGACATAACATTAGAAAAAGGAAATAGAAAAATATTCTTTATATGTACATATATATATATAATGTCTTAAGGTGCTCATTCTATTCTGGTTTTTGTTACACTACTATAACATAACATAAACTCACGCCTATATCCCCGAAGGGGTAGGCAGAGGTGCTAGCACCCACATTTCGCCAGTTTATGTTTAGGTCCCAATGTAATAAATGGTGAGCCAATTGTCATTAACCGGGCACTTATAAACCTGTAATAAATACACACATAACTTCGAAAAGCATCGAAAAGTCATTGGTGTGTGCCATGGTAAAGCCTGGGATAGAATCCGAGACCTCGTCTCAGCAGTCCATTATCCATACCACTAGTTTACCGCGGTTCCTAATCATATACGGTCTTATTACAAAACACGGACTAACTCTAAAACCAGGTTTAAATCGTCTTTAGACCATGGTCTAAAGAAATTTTTATTACAAAAAGGGTTTTATTACTAAACCATGGACTATCTCTGGTCTAAAGATAAACCTGCGTGACCCCTAGTTTAACGTTGGTCTAAAGTGTAAATCACAATAATAATATGTCAAACTTGCCATTTTGAACTTAGCCTGTTAGCGTCAGATAAATTCGTTTACTTTCTTATAATACTATGCTCGTAATGGATGTTGACGCAGTTGATCTGATGGATATCGCAGATATTAATATCGTGGAGTCATTGGACATACCACGCTTACCTAACAGACATCGTATTCCAGTAAACCCCTTTATCGAACTATCTGAAGAAGCTTTTTATGCAAAAGTATAGGTTTACTAAACGTTTTAAATAACTTGCAATAAATATATTTTAAAGTAGGTATAAAAATTGGGAAAAATTTGATACCAAGTCAGCGCGAACGGAAAAGTTCGTTCCATTTCACGTCCATAGATCTTCCAATATCATACATAACAATGATTGCTAAATAAAGGCATCAAAATGATATTTTATTATAAAATGAAGTACAACTATTATTCATAAAATTGAATTTAATGAAAATGTATTATCTAAATCTTTTTTTCACCATTTTTAGTATATATTATTTATTAATGATGTCAGATAATTTTTGTTTTCTGAGGAAACGGAACGTTGCGATTGAATGGTATCATAATGAACGAACAATAGTTTGAGTAATCTGTGGTTTTATTTAAGTCAAGGTTTAAATTATGGTACTAAGTAGTCTTCGGATTATTCAGCTTTTGTAATAAGGAGAAGTTTAGACCATGGTCTTGAGATTAAGCCTAGACTTTATAGTTCAGGTTTAAACCTGACTTAATTCCGTTTTTTGTAATAAGACCCATATAGTCGATAGGCAGTAAACAGCCTCTCGGGCGTAGCAGTAGTGAACGCAATTGCTGCGCAGTGTACTCGGGTTTGATTCGCACTCAATGTAAATATTTTTATGCATGAAAATAGTTATTTTCATTTATCTTTGTCGTGCGCTTTAAGCCGGCAGTTCCGATTTTCATACGAACATGTATGGCCGTCGTTACTACTAGGCTACCGCGGTTATTATTACACTACTATTGCATAAGATAATTGTATATTTTATATGTAATAAATCAATTAAAAATCCCGTCTACGTCTTGCGTCAGTCATTCATTATTCTTTCTTTGAAAATAAGGTTTAGTTTACACTAAAACATTAAGAAAAAATTTGTTGTTATTCTAGCTCTAGCTATATGTTCGTTTGATCTAAATGCACCATAAGATATTAAATAGAATATTTTCGTAGTCGAAGGGGTTATACAGGGATTACTACTTCCAATGGGGTCACCGTTAACCAGACCGGTAGTCAGCCCTTCTGTGTCAGCCCAAGAGTCATCATTATCCTTGCGTTTGGAGTCCGGGGTCCGCTTAAATATTATGTGGCTTCGTTTGTTCCCGCTATTTATGGAGCGACTGCCGTCTGATCTACCAGTCTGAGTTGTGGTTAGTGACAGATTGAACCAACCACTGACAAAGCTATTCAGGTCGATCGTATAGAACTCCGTCTTGATGTAATGACTATTGCCAGCCGGGACGTTGACGTGCCCGCCGAGGAAGCACTCAGATGAAATTCCACAGAGCGGTCACCCATCCAAATGGTAACCACGCCTAGGTAGCTTAACTCTCTGATCGATTACCGAACAGAAAGATTGTCATTGGTAGGACTAGGTGACGTCACTGTGGATCGACCAATGACAATCTTTGTCAAGGCTGTCACAGCGCTGTGCTCGACCCTACATGCTTATAGAACAGAACAGCAGGTCACGAGCACTTCCAGTCTTCTACAACAGTATAGCCGGTACAAAACGTTGCCTGACAGTCAGAACCAGGACCTCAGTTCTGCTTAAGTAAAACTACTGTCACACCAGACATTTACGAGACGTAAAAAATGCCATTTAATTTTAGATTGAAATCCATTGAATCTAAAGCTTAAATTTAAATGGACATTTTGTAGAGTAAATGATAAAGTATAATGAAGCCCTTTTCATTTGATTTTGGACTTTAAAGACATGACCGTAAGGTCTGAAATTTAATGGCATTTTTTGCGGTGTTAGTGCTATAACAGTGGTTTTACTTTAGCAGAATAGCTATGGTCATAAAGTTTATCTATAGGATGTAGGCGAAGTTTAAAACGGTATATAATATAATAAGCTACTAAGAGAAAGTCTGCTGTTCAATTCTGAGTGAAAGCATTAATACAAAACAGATTAGCGAACCGCCAGGTAGACCATTTTCATCAAGTTTGGATCGTCAACCGACGTAAGTAGCCTGAAAATATATTTACCCTCTACAAGTGTTAGCCCAACTCAGTCGAATTACGAAGCACCCGTGAAGCAATTGCCATCTAACACTTCTTCTTCTCCACAACCCACTGGCAAAATCGAAGCTCTGTAGCTACTTCAGTCTGTCGGATTTTTGGGAGCCTACTGCCCCTTACAAATGCCACAGATGTTCGTTTGGCAACCAGGAGCAACGGCTTTAACGTACTCTGCGAGGCACAGAGTACTTGTTCACGGTCTCAATGTGTTGGCCATAATTCTGCTAATGCAAAACCCCTGTCATACCACGGACACTGCTAAAAATCCATTTAATTTTAGATCTATTATAGTTGGGGCGGTCTGAAATACAGATATTAACTTATCTAGTTCAGACACAGATGTTGTCTCTAATATTGTATAAGATTGTAATCATATTTTTCTGTATGTGTAAAATGTAGCTTAGAAAATAAGTTTTTGCTTGAAATAAAATAAAATAAATAAAAATAAAAAATAAAATAAAATACCTATTATTATTGATGATGAGTGAATTTATTAATTATAGTCTGAGATGCATATGATTACAAAAAAAAGAAGACTTTAAAGCAATACGCTCAAAGTCTAAAATTACATGTTTTTTTAAGCAGAAAAAAGTGTAACGAAACTCTTTCAATTAATTTTGGACTTTAAGGGTTTAGAAATAAAGTCCAAAATTTAATGTGGTTTTTGCAGTGTCTGTGGTAAGACACTGGTTTTGCCACCCGAAGAGGGCTAGATCGAGAGAGAGAGACCTTGGGTCGGCCGGGGTGCTAGGGATATGCCTGCCAACCAACAACGACCCCCAGACGCGTGCGTTTTAGTCTCTCCCACCGGCTCCGGCGGGAAGAGGTATTCGTGACGATTTTTAGCACGTTATAAAAAAAACAAGAGAGTAACAGCTTTAGTAGAATCAACTGGTCACTGATCCTAAGACAAACCTGACTAGTAGGTATCACAATGTACTTACATTCTCGTACCACTTGACCAAGAGCGAAATATATTATGTATTAAATATTTAAATTACATAACAATACACAACGTGATATTACTTATCTAAGTTTTTATATTTACGGTACAAACTCGTAATTGGCAAATATTCATGAGCTCTTTTCAGTGAGAAACTGTTCGTATTGTTATTTAAAAAACACTTTTACAGTAACAATAACATAATAACTGTACGTATATCTATATAAGTAGAAGTTTTTGTCTGTTCCAATGCTATTTGAAATAAAAATTAATTACTTGAATCCTGACAGACTTCAGACATTAATTGTTATTACTTATAATTTATTATAACCTACATACATATACACATACATATAATCACACATACATATAATCACACCTTTATCCCCGCTGAGGTAAATTAGCACCCACATAATATGAGGTGAGCCTATTGCTATCTTCCGGGTGCTATTGTAGACTCTCAGAATACAGAACAAACGGGTTTGTTCTGTATTCCGAGTGTTGACTCGAGCCATACATTTGAGGCGGAGTCTGGGTCGTATAACTTGTATATATATCTTTTTTTACGTTTTTTTTTTACTGTACGCGCAGAATACGTTACTTGGGTGACTTTTTAGGATAGCGCGAGATGCTACAGCAGTGGAATCGCTCAAATTCACCAAGCATAGATTATTACAAAACCATCTGAATTACAACACACATACATCTATTCTATTGAGAACATCCTCGACGCTCCATCCATACATGGTTGTGTGGATGGAGGTTCTAAATATTCTTTTAAACACCGAATAGATTCGTGATTATGCATCGAATAACCCACTCCGTATCGTTCCCGGTGCAAAGGCAGCTACCGTTATTCCACCAGGTCGTTTTCCGTCTGAACTGCAGAAACCCGGGGGCTCCAGCACACATGGTACATTCGCCGATATGAGAGCCTTTCGGACCATGTCATTGAGGGCATGGTGACGCGGGAACTTGCTTGTTCAGCGATGGCAGCTCAGTGCATTTTAAACTTTCATTAATCTATACTGTCATTGAAAAGAGGTAGATAGATAGATAATACTTTATTGCACAACCAATACATTTACTGCAGAGACAAGTAGGTAACATGCATGTACAGTTTACGTATGGGCGGCCTTATCGCTGAAAGCGATTTCTTCCAGGCAACCTTGGGATGGACAGTAATAATAATAATAATAAATATTCCACGACATTCTACGCAACGCTATCTAGACCCATGGTAAGCATAGTTTAACTAGCTTGTGTTATGGAATCTAGAACGCGGATAAACATACTTAGATACTTTTTTGTAAATACATGCATATTATACATAAAAACACCCAGACCAATGCAAATATACATATTCACATACATACATACAAATATTTGCACTGAGCGGGAATCGAACCCGCGCCCCCTGCATAGCAGTCGAATGCTGTACCGCTACGCTACAGAGGTCGTCGTAATGTGACCAGACAAAAGGTATATGGTGTAATTATCAAATAAAATTAGATAAAAGGTGAACTAAAATAGGTATTTTTTTTTAATTTGTGACGTTGTAGGAGGCAATCTCCAGAAAGCCACATCATTAAGTATCTTAGGTTATACATAATCACGCTATCGGGGAGGATCAGTAGCGGGCACGGGTTCAGAAGTCCATGCGGGCGGAACCGTGGGCAATTATTTATGTTGCTAATTTAATCTAACTAATTGCGGTAACGGAACCATATCGCGATCCATTAAAAATGAGCGATAATCTACATAACATTCGTAACCCACATTTTTCATAACTATACAAGTACATATAGGTACATACATTAATTATATACACAAATAGATATACTTCCGATTTGTACCACAATCTAATGATCTAGTACTACGTCACATTACTACGATAATTTCTAAGAAGTAATCGCGTTGAATCGATAATGGTATGTACAAATAAATGTAGGTACATGCTTATAATCTATCTATTTTTACTATTATATACCTAATTGTAAAGTGGTCTTGTCTGTACATTGGATATATTTAATGGTGGCTGAAGTGGCTATTTGTGTTTGCTATTGGGCGTTTGTTGTTTTTTTATATGCCACTTAGGTGGCAGATAAGCACACGGCCCACCTGATGGAAAGTGGTTACCATTGCCTATGGACGTGTGTAACACCAGAGAAGCCACACTCGCGCTGCCGACCCTGTAAGCACAGAGTCTCTGTACCGTCAGTGTAGAGAACAAGCCTTTAGTCATCCCACTGACAGCAAAAATTCTCCAGTGAGCTCTGGCTACCCTACTCACCTCTGGGAACACAACACGAAGTTATTATAACCGCGGTATTCTGTAGGGCGGAGGTACTTCCCCAGTCGGACTGCTCAATTGGGCGGAAATACCGCCGTGTCCTACCTCCTTAACTGCAGAACTGAGGCACTGGTTCTGTCTGAGGCAACGTTTTGTCAATTTACTTCATAAAAAAAGGATTCACTTCAGGTGTCATATGTGAATTGTTACATTTTGTCTACTATTAAAGGTCCAATAAAAAAATTTTTATATCTTGTTAATTGTACGTATTTGGTATTGGACATATAATCGAATAGGGAATAAGGCAAATGCTTTGTCAAACACACTGTCCACACATGATAATTGTTTGTCAAATATGTCAAATACGCCAATACGAATAGCCATGTAAAGTGCCACCACTTACGATTCTGAAACCAAAAATAAATTTACTTAAATTCTTGACTGTTGCTATGGACGCAAAAACTACTAAACGGATTTTGATGCAATTTTTGTTTGAAAGGACTTGGTCAGACTTTTTTACTTATACTACTTAGGTGGTAGACAAGCGCACGGCCCACCTAATGGAAAGTGGTTATCGTGTCCTATGGACGTGTCTAACACCAGAGAAGCCACACTCGCGCTGCCGACCCCGTAAGCACAGAGTCTCTGTGCCGTCAGTGTAGAGGACAAAGCAGGACAAGCCTTTAGTCATCCCACTGACTTATAATCTTGCATTTGTTTAATCGCAATCGGTTGAGTAATGACCAAAACTTGCGATAACCGAGATCCATACAGGCAGAGCCGCGGGCATAGGCTAGTAAAGATTATATTGTAGAAAACATTTGTCTTGTCTTGTCAGTTGTATTTTTTTAAAATAGACCAAACGATAATATTTGCCTAGGCTATGTCTATTTTTAATATAACCCAGTTGTATTATTGATAAAATATAGTAGATACAATTCTATGAATTCTACGTACGTTTACTAGATAAGTGCTTAGAACAAAAATTGTAGCATGGTTCCCGGATGAGGCGTGAATTTTGCACGGGACGCAGAAATTGACAATTCAGCGCGATAATGCCGCTAGCCTCTTGGGCACGGTACCAGTAGAGATCGATGGGGAGGAATTTTTCGATGCCTAAAGTAGCAGTCTCCCTCTTTTTCTCCATTTCATTTTTGTATATATTGTATAGTTAGCATAGTTTAATTGCATATATTTTTTCTGTATATTATAATAGCATATTTGGATTTGTAAAGAGGAAATCTGAGAAAATAGGGTCACCACTGCAGATACACAATGCTACAGTTCCCGGTATATGTTATAACCCTAGTGTTGTGACAAAATGTACTATACAGGGTGTATTTTTGAAACGGGGCAGTAAGGGCAAGTACCTTAACCGTTGCAGTTACAGCAAAACGTTCTTAAAAGACCTTTCCTAACTTTTTGGGACATTTTGAACTGCATTCACAGATTTTGTAAAAAACTTACAGTTAGCAAAAAAAATGCAAAAAGTCCAAAAATTTACTTTTTATGCCAATCGATTCTATTTCATGTGGGGATCAAAAAACTCTACGGGACCATTTTAGCTATCAGTACTAGAAAAGACAGAAATCGCCAAAAACGTTTCCAATACATTTCGTACGGAAATATGATAAATCAGCTCGAAACTCATAGGTCAGGTAAAATTTTGAACTTTTTTAAATTGATATTTTATTTATTTTGGATGTTTTTTTTTTTTTACACATTACAAATAGACAAATTAATTAGGACATAAATACACGACACAAACTCGTGATCATGTCGCGTCAAACAACCCACTCCGCATCGTTCCCGGCGCAAAGGTGCCCATGATGCTGGCCGCGTTGCCCCGTTGAATCGCAATAGCCAACCTTTGCCCCAGGAACGAGCCGGATCGGAAGTCACCGCCATGGTCGTGGATGCGGCGGCCAATTTCCGCGATCAACTATTATATATATATATAAAATATAATATATATAAAAAATCTATTAAACATTTAAGAAATTGGTTTATGAAATAAATTGCTCAAAATGATTTCCATTTTCACGAATACATAAGTCTATCCTTTGTTGCACTGAACGAATGGCGGCTAATAATGTTCTGGGATGAATATTACGTAAAATGGTCATTAATGCATCCTTGAGCTCTTGAACACTGGCGTACGTCGTCTTATACACCTCGTTTTTCACGAAGCCCCATAAAAAAAAATCAAGTGGTATTAGATCGGGGCTACGAGGTGGCCACTGTGTTGGACCATGTGTACCTATCCACTGTGTACCGAATAGGCGGCTCAAATTGGAACGTGAAAGGTGACTGTTATGTGGCGGAGCACCATCTTGTTGAAAATGAACTTTTCGCAATTCCGACAGGGGCCATTCGTCCATCTCGTTTTCAAGATGGTGTGAAATGACTTCATTATACATGGCAGAATTCAGTTTCCCTTCATAAAATTCCACCATTATGACTCGATTGAACATTATACCACACCAACAGTTGAATGAGAAGTGAACCTGATTATGACTTGCCGTAACTCTTAGTGGATTTTCTTTGGACCAATAGTGGTGATTTTTTCTGTTGTGCATACCGTTATTGGAAAAATTCGTTTCGTCTGACCACAGTATGTAATTTAAAAATTCATGATCTCTGCTTATTTTTCCTCTTAGCCATCTGCAAAAAGTAAGCCTTCGAACATCATCACCCGGATGTAACACTTGAACTATGCGCCCATATCGATAGCACTTGTAGCCGTATTTCTTCCATATCTTTATCACAAGGGAGTGGGATACACCTACTTCAAGGGCGACTTGCCTGGACGATACCTCTGGATATGCTTCGACATAAGTCAGAACCGCAATCTCCGTGTCCATGTCCACACGAGGCTGCCGCTTTCTTTTGAAAGAACCCTGCAATTCCAGGTTTTTCAAAAGATTTGTAATAACCTTTCTTGTTGGCACATGCCGCAACGGATACTTATTGCGGTACCACACTAATGCAGCTCCCGCATTTCGATTATTGACAAAATACGCTTCTAATAAGTCAATTTTTTTCACGATTAGAAGACATTTTAGCGAAAATCCTTAATTAATAACTCATACGAAGTTTCTCAGCTGAAACTAAGTATAACACACAGATTTTCGAATCAAATTCGAAATTTGAGGGTAAAAATTCTTTTTATTTACTTTACAGTCAATTCTACCCACTTCCTGGCCATAACAAAAAGTTAGACCATCGTAGAAATTTGTTTCTGTTGCCGAAATGTATGGGAAACGTTTTTGGCGATTTTTATCTTTCCTAGTACTGAAAGCTAAAATGGTCTCATAGAGTTTTTTGATCCCCACATGAAATAGAATCGATTGGCATAAAAAAAAATTTTTGGACTTTTTGCATTTTTTTTGCCAACTGTAAGTTTTTTACAAAATCTGTGAATGCAGTTCAAAATATGTCAAAAAGTTAGGGAAGGTCTTCTAAGAACGTTTTGCTGTAACTGCAACGGTTAAGGTACTTGCCCTTACTGCCCCGTTTCAAAAATACACCCTGTATATGCACAGTACACGCATCGATCATGGGTGTCGTAGTTGGTGGACGAGACTTTTTATACAGTGGAGAACTTTTTAAAGAAATATGCCATTCGCACCACTGCAGAAATGCTTTGTAGCTGCTGCGCTATTATTGTGACTGCAATATGTTTAGTTGCAAAGATATTGCTTTGTATACCTAATAATCTGTGTTTGCATGCCAACTTTATGGCGAAATGTGCTTGATTACTATATAATTTATTTCCATCTTTTGTTGTACCATATTACAAGCAAATAAATAAATGATATGAATTGTCTATTGAGATTATGAAATCCACCAATCATATATTTATAATATCAAACCAATTCACGTGCGGCTAGTTTCTTTCATTACTTGGGTTGAGGATACCTATTTACTGGTAATAAGGTGGCTCACAGTTTGAAAGCCTTATCAGATGTTTTTCAAGGTCCGTTTTAAGGTCCCATAATTGTTGGCAGAAGGAGTCTTGGTAATCTGTGAATTTAAAATTGGAATAATTGACTATGACGTTCATAATTGTTATTTTGTAACCTAAGAGGTAACCATTTTGAATTTTGACACTCTAATATTTTTATAATACTCTAATTACCTAAATACATATTTGTTTTATTTAATCTATACAGTATATTGAGTTCATTGGACTCTATTATAAAACAAATATTTACTTTTATATGTTGAGTAACGTAGAAAAATGTCCCAACTGACCTCGGTGTCCTAATCTTTACAACACTAATTTTACTGTTTGTTTGTTTGTATGATTTTGTTTAAGTGTGATTAAAACACGATTCGCTGTCCTCTTGAAACCGTATCAGTTTCTGATAAGGATTGCTGATGATGACTATGCCTATACTATAAAATAGCTGACTTCGAACAAAGATATAACAGTCCGTGAAATTATTCGTTTCAGAAAATTCGGACACTATTGAAGGGTAACGTTTTTAGTTATTAAGCATATTGATTAGATAAAAGCATTAATATTTACTTGTTTGTTTATTTATAAATAATTTTGATAACTTATTGTTTATTTATGCTTAAATAATAAACAATAGGTTTTCAAAATCATATACACATATATAATAACTTTTCATGTGTGTAACATTAGTGAATTAATGAATAATTATGTTAGTTTTGTACGGTATAGTTAAATCTTGAAGAAAATAACGAATTGCTTAGTTATAATAGATTTAATAAAGTGTAATGCTAGTACTTTTACCACGACACTCCACATTAATAGCAATAGTTTCGTCAATCTAATAGGTAAGTGAAAAATTTTTGTACGCTGAATAAAACACGTTGGTTCGTTTTAATCCTACCGGTACGTACGTATCACTGATCGGTATATATTCTATAATAATGCAAATAAATAAAATAAAATAATACACTTAAAAAGAACTGATAATTTGACATTTGTTTATTGTTAATTTGTTTGTTAGTATTTAAAGATATCAAATGTTATTTGCATTTGAATATAAATATTTTCTTTGTTTCATTATACTATTAAAACACAAACCATAAAATTTGTTTTTTCCAGAACAAATTGTATGAATATTTTTGGATTTATTTTTTGTCTTTATTTCGAACATTCATTGTTATTTGATAATAATAATATCTATAGTGCAATTTGCATCATACCTTTATTCTTAATTCAGATTAATAAGTTACTTATGTAACGGTATTTATGAATTTTTAACTTATAAGTACCCAAAAACCTACAAAAAAACAGAAAAACTAAAAAAATTGCTACAATCAACTTATTCTTTTTAATCCTTTATGCTGTTGGTTACCACTGCCAGCTACTGGTACATATGATGGCGATAGGTTATCGTAAATTAACTTTTTTAATTACCTATCAAAAATAATTATACCACAATACTCAATAATTAAAACAGTAAAGAGCAAATATATTACGTTAAACCAAACAATATGGCTGCAAGAATAGTCGATATTCACATAAAAAGGTAACTTCTTCAGATCTTCGGTATACTAATGTATTTTAAAGCTATGCTAATTTTGACATTAATACAAAATTGTAATTAAATAATATACTAATTGAATAAAAAACCCCATCCCAAAAAATAGGTATGCGGTAGCCCTAAGATACTTCTGCAACATAACCCGATCCCGAAATTTATAAATAATTTTAACAAATTCAAAAGACATAAGAAAATTTAGACAGAGAAGATTTACCACCGGAGCCGGTGGTAGAGGTTACGTCGGACTCGAACCGACTAAAACGCACGATGTCTGTGGGTCGTTTTTGGTTGCCGAAGGTGAGGTTAACAGGCATATCTCTCGATCTGGCCCTCTCCTCGGGTGTGGGGACCACAGAGTCCCCAACTCGTCCCCGGAAACGGGACGTAATAGAGGGTGTGTCTATTGCCGTCTTCCTGGCACTATTGTTGACTCAAGCTATGAATCTTAGGCTGAGTCTGGGCTGTATAAATCTGTCTGATGTTAAATAGCCCTATCCCTTAGTCGCCTTGTACGACACCGCATGGGAAGAGATGGGGTGGTACAAATTCTACTCTACCGGGAACCAAGCGGCTCTATAACCAATGCCAATACCTTTAATTTGAATCATGTCCAACCTTTATTTCATTGCTGGTCTCACCCACAGATGGCTTGCAGCGGACTCCTAATCTTCGCTTGCGTGGTGGTCTGCGTAAGCGCTCACGGGCGGCTGGTAGACCCTCCGAACAGGGCCTCCCTGTGGCGCTTTGGCTACGACTCCCCACCGAATTATGATGACGATGGCATGAACTGCGGAGGATTCCATCGCCAGTACTTTGTCAATCATGGCAGGTAAGTGCTGCAAACTGAAGTTACTGAATTTTTTTCGGACAGTAATTTTAGTTGCTCTTAGGACGTCAGAATTAACGAGAGTTCATCTTATGGCTAATGGCATATTACCGGTAGGTCATAAATGGCATATTACCGGTAGGTCATGTTATTGTAGGTAGTGTTCTAAAATGTACTTTAGATGCAGCGGTGAAGGAGCTCAAATCTGCCAATCCTAGGTTTTATCACACTAATCCGCGCGCTGCAGGGCCTCATTTTTCTCGAGACTTGTGGTCCAGATATATTCTAATAACTATAGGAACTTTTTTATCTAGGATACGCCAACTTGACTTCACCCCAAGTCTCAGGAAAGAGGGTCACCATTACAGACACTAAGTAATGTTACAATGGTGGCACTCAACTTGGCGGCCTCATCAGATGCTTTTTCACGCCCCGCTTTAAGGACCCGGGACTGTAGGAAGAAGAAAACACATGAGCTGGTAATGAATTCCAGGTCTTGATGGTGCGGCAAAGAAAAGAGTCACCCAACCGCTTAATTCTTACTCGTATATTCTGCACAGTGTGAGGGTGACATCTAAGCCCTGCACGGGTTGTCCTATGTAGGAAAGGAGATTGTGGCATGCCTAAAACTATTTGACAATGTTTGGGCGATTACTTTTCATACCTGTGCTGCAATTTACATTCAACATATTCAACAATAATCTTATATGCAATTTTCAAAACCAAAAAAAGTTTGAGAGAAATGTGTTCCTAAATTGTATTCCAAGATGCGGTATCTGACAATTCAAGGTGCTGATAATCTTGAGCATTCACTCGTAGCGAGCATTCTATAGAGTTTTCTGACGAGTATTCTCGAAGGCTTTCTTGCGAAAGGACAGTAAATTTGCGTCAACTAAAGTGTTTTCTAGAAAGATGTTTGTACATAGCAATGTTTCAGTTTGACTCCATAATTGACTCGGCTTATTGTTCGGTTTGACAAATTTTAAAACGATAAATGCTTGATGTTCTGTTACACTTAAATGTTCAAGCCTATCAGCACTTTTACCAGTTATCTTGTCTCATGTGCAGATATTTCTATTTCCTAGATGCGGCATCTGCGGAGATGCGTTCGACCGTCCACAGCCACGTCCACACGAACTTGGTGGTCCTTACGGCAAAGGATTCATCGTCGCCCGCTACGAAGCAGGCCAAACCATACACAGTAACATCTTCCTCAGCGCCTCCCACATGGGCTTCTGGGAGCTGCGCATCTGCCCCGACCCTCACTACCAGGACCAAAAGTGTTTCGACAACGGCTATCTCTTAGAACTTGAGAGAGGCGGAACTAAATATTACCCTAAAAGAGGTGATGGTTCTTACGACGTGAGCTACCGCCTGCCTGCTGGCTTCACTTGTGAGCATTGCGTCCTTCAGTGGCAGTATACTGCTGGTAATAACTGGGGAGTCTGTGCTAACAGAACCCAAGGTCTGGGCTGCGGAAACCAAGAACAGTTCTATTCGTGTGCGGATATTGCTATCAGCGACAGCTCAGAATCTGTCTTCTTGAATGAAGTAGATAATGATTTGAAGGACACTGATAGTCAGGATACTCCATCTCAATATTCGGCACTTAATCCTATAGGTGAGGTTTAAATTAATAATACATATATAAAAGATAGACATGGAGCTGCCTGGTGAAGTACAATAGGCAACGAAAGCATTTTTTTAGGTATTATTAGTGTTCATGAACTTTTATTGCCGACTGTACGTACTACAGACGTATAAAAAGCTTATGCCAAATGGAAATAGAACGTAACTTGCTGCATGACACTACTAACGTTGCAAGCGTGCATATATTATTTTGTACAAGACAATACAGAATGTATTGTTAGTAAGGCCTAGGCCACACTTGATGGATTTTCAAAGTTCGATCGCTAATTCCATCAAGTGTAGCGTAAGCTAAGACCATAGCTCGCCGACCTGGGGCGAAACCAAAGACCTAGTATTGTACTCTGAGCACAAGGTTAACTGATTTATATCATTATATAATATTAGTCAGTAATCAATGATAGTTTTAAGAGTTTGTGCTATTATTTATTTAAAAATAAACGTTTTTCATTAATTTATTTTAGACGTACCCTCCTTTTATGTGTTTGTTATGTCCACTATGTAGTTTTTTAAACTATAGTTCTCTATTATTAAAATTGAAATTATCGTGAGAAGAAATATAGGACATTGTGACATAGTGCTGGTTAAAAACACTCTGGTATCAGTAATCCTCACACACTGAGCTCTGAGCTTAACTCAAACCCTAAAACAAAGCCTGCAATAAAACTTGGGCCTCCCCCTTTCCGAGGATGAGTTGGGGGCTCAGTGGTCCCCACACCTGAGGGGAGGACCAGATCCAGGGAGATGGCCCAAGGTCAGCCGGGTGCGAGGGATATGCCTGTCAACCTCACTTTCGGCAACCAAAAGGACCCACAGGCGGCGTGCGTTTTAGTCGGTTCGAGTCCGACATAACCTCCTCCACCGGCTCCGGTGGGGAGGTATCTGTGGGGATTTTGCGCACGTAAAAAAAAAAAAAAAACCTGCCTAATCTTCGGTGCCCCAGCGTTGCCTGTAACAGCTCTGCCCCCTAGACAAGAGGTAGTTCTTTGGTCGGGATATAGGTAAAATAGAATGACGAATGTCTGATCTGTCCAGTCTATCTGTCTAGGATTTGACGTTATTAGAAGGTTTATTCAGGATCGGCAGCGCGAGTGTAACGCCTCTGCTGTTGCACATGTCCATAAGCCACGGTTAGCACTTCCCGTCTGGTGGGTCGTGCTCTTGTCTGTCACCTAAGTGGTATAAAGTAAAAATTGACAGTTCACGACTGTCAATTTTGACACATGTCATAAATAAATATAATACGCCGGCCAGCGAATTGTCACTTGTATGGAAGGGCTGATCATCTTTGAGGGGTTCATACTGAAACAATCTTTTTTTTCGAAATTGTAATTGTCCGTCTGAGTACATAAGAAATACCGCTCTACAGAAAACTGTGGTTATACCTACAACTATATAGGTATTTAAACTATCATGGTCACTCACATCAGTATCACAATAAACGGGATATTTACCATGTTTCATTGTTTTGAGTTTCCGATATTGCAAGCACCATAATCACGGAGGAACTGGAGTAGTGGCGGTGAACAGAGAAAAAGTTTTTTCCTAGGAGTAATTATATCGCTCTACCCTCTTTCGAGTTCTTTTACTACGCGTATCTGCACTACTATTGGTTTCACTCTCACTACAAACTCGAACCCGATCTCGATCACGTTAACGACACACGATGCTTACTATATCCACTCGCGATTTTGTTTTGGCTTGTTCCCGTATGAAACATGGTAAATATCCCGTTTATTGTGATACTGATACCTACAACTAGTACAACCTTTCTCATGAAGAGTTAGTTTTTGAAGAAGAATTAGTACTCTCCATAAAAGAGTTCGAATCTAGAGTTATCTAGAGAGGGAGTATGAAGATGAAAAAACTCTACATGTAGCTAATACTAAATCATCATTATTTGAGCCTTTTCCCAACTCATTTGGGATCAGATTCCTAGTTTAACTAAGATGATATTTCCCATAAAGTGACTGCCGGTGCCGGCCGGGTGGGTAATAACGAGTATTTCCTCTTACCCAAACGCCAATCCATGTTAGATCCAAATCTTGCACTTTGAAGCCGATGCCGCTCTCTTACAGCTCCATTATTTAGTTTATATTGGGAGTGACTGCCGTATGACCTTCCAAACTTGAGAGGAACCGGAGCGAGAGGCTCGACTTTCGATCAGCAATTATACAGCTTACAGTTAGAGTCCTGGTGATCTTGACCTTAGGAACACCTATTACATAGGCAGATTTTTAGTATCACTAGTGTTTCCCTTTTTTTTGTCATGCGAAATATCCCCACGGTTAACCCCACCCCCGTGGGACGGAGGTCAGTATGGGGAACGGAGCGTTTCCATTACAATTTGAAGTTGCTCAACCGAGAAAATACATCCACACTGGAATAAACAGCGATAACGTTCCCGCAACACATATAGGATCCTATTCCAGGGATAAAAAGTAGCATTTTTATTAGACTAAACTGCAATCTACCTCTCTCTACCTAATCTACTGCCTTCTGCCCCTACAGTGGCATATTTATCTACAAAAATATACCTACTTAAGTAGGTTGCTTGCAGAGGCATCAAAAGAAAGGAATTTACTTAGTTAATTTTTTTAAAAAATTTAAAGTTGTTACCTTTTATTATTAACGAAGGAGCTCTAGAACTACATAAAATATCACTTATATCCCATGAGCCATATGCCCGACTCATAACCGTGACGGTGAATGACATGTGCATGACGCTTATATGCCATAATGCAACTTCGCACACATTCTGCCAATTTCGGTGTTTCATGTTTATCCAACCAATCGGCAATAGAGATTGACTGTGGCATACTTTTAAACCCCGTGTCACTCCTTTAAGTCATATTTAATATATGCCCGAAAATTCTAAATTTTCAAATAAGTTTTAAATCTGACGTTTTTATAATTCATAATTATACTAAGTATCGGGACTTCTCGCGAATTATATTTTGGAACTTACTATTTCTGCCGACGTTTCGGATGCGTTGCAGCACCCGTGGTCACGACTTGACTAGTCTTCGAGCGTCGAGATGTATGCGGGGAACATTTTTTGAGCGCCTACCCACCATTACACTTATTATGAATGGTTAGGCTGACGACACACTACACTCACTATGTCAGTTTTTAACGGCACTGTGTTTTTTGGTTTTAGTATCTTAATCACTGGATTCCACGTTCCGGATAGCTTGAATCCATCTTCCGTATTGAAATTTTTATATTTTTTGATTTCAATGGCTTCACGCACAATCCGTTTTTATAATTATTGGTCTGCTCCCTTGGGTAGTATCGTGACGGTATATAACCTTTCACGATAAACAGATAATTTCACACAAGATATTTTTCAACCAAACAAACTCTTCCACTTTATAATATTAGCCTAGATAATATAGATTAGAAACATAACAGAAACTTCATAGGCGATGAGACGGTTACATATCAAAATCCCGAAAGTATATAATACCGATATACGGAAGATCGAAATTCAAAATTCGATTGAAAATACCGAACGGACGAAATCCCGAAGTTCAAAATCCCGAAAATTCGATTTTTGGATGGTTTTGTTTAGGTAGTTATAACCGCCAAGGCTAATTAAAACAGAAGCTCCGATCCGCTCGCACCATAGAATGCATTATACTATCCAAGTTGTATTGCGCGGGGTTGTACATATAGTAATTCTTGTTACTTATATATTAAAAATTACCTTCTCGGATGCACTAACGTACTGTAGACTGAGAAAAGAAGAAGTCATTTTAAAACTACCCCCGTTGTAAAAAGTATCTATAAAAATTAAACCAGCAACGTATTAATATCTAATTTTCGGGATTTTGAACTTTCGACATTCTGATCTTCGGGATTTTGTACTTCGGTATTTAGTACACTCGGGATTTCATAATTCGGGATTTTGATACGTAACCGATGAGACAGGCCGTACTGACAGTTGTAAATTATTTTATGTACCTAGGCTTGACATGACGTGGTACAAATAACGCTGAAAAGTACGTACCATTTCGACTAAGCATACTTCTATTTCATTCAAGGATTACGATCCACGAACACATTATGATACCGGGATCTACGGTCACGTGTTTATGATATTCAAACGACCTCAAATTTTTGGGCTCTATCACAAAATCAGTCGTACGGTCTCATTTAGTGACCTTTTATAGATGTGGTCCATATTTTGGGGCCGTAGGGGCACGCAGCCAGCTTTGTAATTACAGAGGGTGATATTTTCCTGGTCTTGTCCTTCATTTATTCTTTACCCATTAATTGCCCTCCTACGAATAAATTTCATTTTATTTCATCTCATCTCGTCTCATCTCATTTCATTTCAAGCCATTTGTCATCATCATGTAGTATTACATTTATATTAATTTTTAGAATATTTTCATTTCATTTCATGTCATTTAGTTATTTTCAATACATAGGAATATTTATTCAATAATATGAAATAAAGTAGACATAGGAGATGCGGTTGCACCTCTACATATAAATTATACGAAAAAATGCAACAATATCTCCTTTTTCGACTGTACAAAGAAAATCTATTGACATTCTACGATACTGCGTTTCGAAACAATCCCTATTATTTTAACAAATATTGTACCTACATAATATTTTTAATACTATAACAAAAAATTACTTTTCTAGAACTTGAACTGCTGATACGGCGACTAGAGATGGCTGGCTATAGCGTATTCACCGGTGACAAACCGGTGACAAGTCCCAAATCATCCAAGAAACGGAAAAAGAAGAATCACAGAAAAAAGAAAGGAAAGAAAACAAAGGCCAAACGCAACAAAAAGGTAAGATAGTATACACTTCTTCTTCTGTCAAGTCTTCGGCATAATCCCGTCATATTTTGTTTGCATAGTGCGCAACTGCCCTGAGGGCGTTCTCAGAGGCACCCATGAGTTCCTTCGGTGTACACGTGTCAGGGCAAGTAGCGCAGTCCGTAATAACAGCGGTAAGATCCTTCATGAGGGAGTGGCTAGAGAGGCCACACGGCGGCCTTTCATACCGAAAGACGCAGGTTATCACTGGGCATTATCTGTGTCGGATCAGGAAGGAGCCAACTCCAAGAGCCATCACTGGGACGCGAGCGAGGACTCGTGGCAGGATTTTTATGAATTGGTAGCTAATGAATGTGCAATGTATTTCCTGTTTAGGTAAAGCGTGAGGAACAGATCTCCTGGCAACGGAGCCCCGCGATGGAGTCAATTTCCCACATCCCTTCCCACCGGGGCCACTGGTGAACTGATATCCCCATCAAAACTATGAAAAACACCACCATTGCCGAGGATCTTCTGTTAAAAAGAGGTGAACAAATTTATTGAAAAACTAGCTGCAAACGTTTTTGCGGCCACTATTAAAAACAGAGCTTAGGGTTTTATGCATTTTCAATATTGTGGGGTTGGCCACCATTCTAACTTAGGGCACAGAATAAATTATACCTAGTACTTACTGCTAATATGTAATAGTGATGCTTAGGAGTTTAAAAATAGTTTACAACCGTATGTATATATCAAATATACATACGGTTCGAATATGTACATCGACTGCTATGCAGGGGGTGCGGGTTCGATTCCCGCTCAGTGCAAATATTTGTATGCATGAATATTTGCATTGGTCTGGGTGTTTCTATGTATAATATGTATGTATAATAATAATAGTAGTAGAGAGTAATATGTCAGGATCGTAGCAAATGGAGATCCGTGATCTCTGCCTACCCCTATGGGAGACAGGCGTGATTTTATGTATGTATGTATGTATGTATATGTATGTATTTACAAAAAAAAAGTATTTAAGTATGTTTATCCGCATTCTAGATATGGGGTTCTTCAAGAGGGGCATCAGAAGGTTTCTTCATGGTCGGCAGCGCGAGTGTGACACCCCTGGTGTTGCATACGTCCATAGGCCACAGTAACCGCTTCCCATCAGGTGGGCCGTGTGCTTGTCCGCCAACTAAGTGGTATAAAAAAAAAAAAAAGATCCCATAACACAAGCTAGTTGAGCTATGCTTACCATGGGTCTAGATAGCGTTGTTGAAGAATGTCGTGGAATATTTATTTATTTATTATTTATTTAAATATGCACAAAAATGTTCATAACAGTCGGTCAAACCGTTTCGGAGGAGTTTACAAACAAACACTGTGACAAGATAATTTTATATATTACATAGATCATTCCCTGAGACTTTTTTCCAAGGAGTCTTTTTTCTAGTCTAAGATACAATCGAACTTCGACATTTTCCGTGAAGCGACTGCTGTCTGACCTCCACAACCAATTAGCGTTATCGAAGTTCTGTATTTAGACTTGTCGGACTTTTGAGGGCTCTAACGAACTGTAACGACTCCCATTGATGTTCGTATGGCAACCGGGACTGATGGCATAACGTGCTCTTAGAAGCACGACCAGACCAATACGAATACCTTTTCGTTATTAAACCTCCAACACCGGGTCCGGTTATGTCGGACTTGAACCGACTAAAACGCACGCCGACTGTGTGGGCCGCAGATTGCCGGAGGTGAGATTATCTGACACATAACCCTCGCACCCCGACCGGTCCAAGACCGTCTCATATGAGACGGCCCTCTTACGATGCGAATATTATTGTTATTATTATTATTGTTTGATACATTTGCAGCTTAAAGCTGATGCGTGTATATCACTGCACTTGTGTTTAACATTCCAAATGCTTGTCCAGTCTATCTTTAAAAATGTTTATGCTAGGAGCACTTATTATTGTTTCTGGCAGGGAGTTCCACAATTGCACCACCCGGTTTGGTAAAAAGTGATATCTAGGGTTGCTGGCACACTGAGGTTTACTGATTTTCATTGAGTGGCCTCTTAAGTGTCTTAATTTAATTTAATACTTTGCGGTATTTTAAAGAGGTAGGACACGGCGGTATTTCCGCCCAATTCAGCAGTCCGACTGGGGAAGTACCTCCGCCCTACAGAATACCGCGGCTATAATAACTTCGTGTTGTGTTCCCAGCGGTGAGTAGGGTAGCCAGAGCTCACTAGAGAAATTGTGCTGTCAGTGGGAAGATTAAAGGTTTGTCCTGCTTTGTCTTCTACACTGACGGCACAGACACTCTGTATTTACAGGGTTGGCAGCGCGACTGTGACTCCTCTGGTGTTACAAACGCCCATAGGCCACGGTAACCACTTTCCATCAGGTGGGCCGTGTGCTTGTCCGTCACCTAAGTGGTATTAAAAAAACCTATATTCATGCATACAAATATTTGCACTGAGTGGGTATTGAACCTGCGCTTCCTGGAAACGTCCACGCCACAGAGATACTGATAGATTAATGACACAATTATTTCTTTCCAGATTTATTGCGGTGATGAAAAAACCTATACCAAAATAAGGGAGTATGTTTGTTAAAGAATGTTATATTATATTATAAGTTGAACTTTTATGACTGTATATAAACATTAATTGCAGACACGGTATAAAGCTATTTAAAATAAATCGATAAGTTACTGTTATTTATTCTAGAAACTAGATTAAGGAGCCAAAAGAGATATTATTCATAATAAAGTACTGATTGCCGATGTATGATAATTTTATTTAATGAAAACCCTCTGCAAAACTCATTTACTGTTTAGCCCCAATTTATTTTACCCGACTTCGGGAAGACGTGGGTTATAATTTTGATAGGCTATGTATGTATGTCTGTATGTATGTAGGTTCATCTGTTCCCTCATAGATAGACTATTTTCCCTTTACACTGAAACACCCACGCACACACACACACACACACACACACACACACACACTCACACACACACACACAACTCACACACACACACACGCAGACACACACACACACACACACACACACACACACACACACACACACACACACACACACACACACACACACACACACACACACACACACACACACACACACACACACACACACACACATACACACACGCAGGCGCGTATAATTTTCGTGATGAAAACCGTCTCTTAAGATACAGGGTTCTCCCTAGTTTAAGCGGCTGAGTTTCAAATGTCCTGAACATGCCTTTCTATGTATCCTGAAGCCTTCGTTGCTTATAAAATTTAAGTCGTCCGCTGGTTATAGGCTGTATAACGTGCCATAGGTCACAGTACCCACTTCCATTATATAAGCTGGGTGCTTGTCTGCCACCTAAGTTATATAAAAAAGGTAAGAAATAAAACATACTTCTTTAAAAAGATTTTTTACAAAAATTTAACTCGTACTAACTCTCTGTAACCTGTGTTATGCAAATAAATTATTTGATTTGATTTGACCATCTCAAAAGTTATGATTTAATCCTATTAATGACATGTTGTATACTGAGCAGTTATTACTTGATAATATAATACCACAACCGTACCGTCGGAAGGGGAAGACCTAGGCGCACATACCTGGACCAAATCGGGGAAGTTTTAGAAAAGGGGCAGGTCAGGAGTACTCTAAACCGACGAGCATGCATGAAGAATGTAATGAGAGTGAAAGAAGCGAGAGTAATATGTCAGGATCGTAGCAAATGGAGATCCGTGATCTCTGCCTACCCGTATGGGAGACAGGCGTGATTTTATGTATGTATGTATGTATAATACCACAAAAGGTACCTATTACCTCCAACATATCACCTACACGCTAATAATAGACAATAATGGGTGAGAAAAGTGTCACACACCAATTGAGCATAATCTGTATCAATTGACTTGACATACTTTAGGGGAGACGAGTAGTGGTATTATCAGCTCTGTGACGAGGATCTAGGAACATAATGCCGGAGAATCTAATGAAATCTAGCTGTTACCCGCGGCTCCGCCTGTGTAGCTTATTTTGGAACCTTCGTTTTGAACAAATAAAACGATTCTATTCTATTCTATTCTATTCCAGGAATAAAAAGTGACACATATTCCAAACTGCATATAATCTTTATTACCTATAATCAGTAGTGAACGTGACTGCAACGCAGGAGGCGCGGGTTCGATCCCCGCTCAATGCAAATATTTGTTTGTATGACTATGGGTATTTGCATTGGTCTGGGTTTCTATGTATAATATGTATGTATTTACAAAAAAAAAGTATTGAAGTACGTTTATCCGTATTCTAGATTCCATAACACAAGCTAGTTAAACTATGCTTACCATGGGTCTAGATGGCGTTGTGTAGAATGTAGTAGAATATTATTATGTATTAAAGAGGTAATTAACACCCCCATTTCACCAATCATTTTTTCCGGTCCCACGTAATAGGGGGTGGGCCAGTTACCGTTTCCCAGGCACTATTGCTGTCCGAGCTGTATATATCTGTCTAATATTAAACAGCCGCATCCCTTAGTCGCCTTGTACTACACCACATGGGAAGAGATGGGGTGGTCCAAATTCTACTCTGCTGTGAACCATTGCGTATTATCTTCTTAGTAGGATAATCGGTAATCGCAGACCCTTATACCAAATTACATGAAAATCTGTTCAGTGGTTTAGGCGTAGAAGCATAACAGATAGACAGACAGACAGAGAGTAAGCGCTCATGCGGGGCGGAGATCATTCATCAAGACAGAGGTACTTGTTATATTTGTAATATTTTATTTCATTTTGTTATTTTTATTTTATAATATTAATATACCTATATGGATATAGGACATTGTGGATATAGTTCACTTCGTCTGATGACAAGTCTCAGGAAAGAGGATTACTAGTACAGACACCAACTACGTCACAATGGTGGCCATCAGCTTGACGGCCTCATCATATGCTTTTTCACGCCCCACTTAAAGGATCCGGGACTGTAGGAAGAAGGAAACACGTGTGCTGATAAAGAGATCCATTACCAAGAATGTGTTCAAAGCAAAGAAAACAAGTACTTATCAGGTATAAGTAATCCCCTCCTCTAACTCTAGGACACACCATCATTACAGGTTATTTAGGTGTTGTTATTTCTCTCATTACAGATAGGTATTACGTCACGATGAGATAAGAAGCTAGGTAGGTCAAGAGGCTACTACCACTATAATTGATTTTAACAGATTTAACTACATTTGTTCCCGGCAAAACGAGTCTACCATGAATCGACACCGAAACTATTCAACTCAATTCAATTCATTTCATTTCAATTATCAACTTTATTTCGTTCAACCGAAGCTGGTTTCATCCTACAGTTTCAACTATCGGATTACCGTCTTTTCATTGGTCTCATCGGGTCTTAGAAGACGTCAGCATTTCTTATTAAGTCACCTCCTTCTTCATCACCCTACAGTTAATTCCAGTCCAATCCGAAGCTTTCACTTCGTAGTCTAGAGTCTACATTTTCTAGTACAATAGCGGGTTTGGTTGATCTTCGATATTTTTGTTGAAGTGACTGCCATCTGATCTACCTACGATATCGAAATTTATTTATTTATTTATTTATTCATTAGTAATTCGCGATATAAGTTTACAGTCTACACCAAAGCGCTTATCTATCTATCTTATATACATAAATATGTTATGTTGGTTTGTGTACACTTCAAAAACTCAAAAAGTTCTGCAACGATCGAGCTGAAATTTTAGCATGATATATAAAACGCATCAAGGATTGCTTTTATCTAATTTTTGCATCAGTCACATATCCGCGACCGCAAAAAAACAGTTTGTAAAATTAAACTTATATGACATGTATTCTTTGTTTTGTTTCTCATTTCGCAACCATTCAATCACTATGTGCCACAGCGAAGCTGCCACGCTTCACAGGGTACACTTGTAGTGTAGTACCACTTGGGTACAGCTAGTATGCTATAGATTACATTAGGCTTTACACTAGAATTGCATTTAAAACATTGAAATTAAAAGTATTTCGATCACTCTTACAGTTCGTCAAATAATTAGGTAAACAATCATTCAATAAAAATATAAAAAATGTCCTGTATAATACAAATGTCAAGTGAATAATGTCGAATGGAAGGCAAGGATATTGAAACAAATGACAAGAATTAGGAAAATATTAAATGTCAAAACAATAATGTCAGATTGGACTAAATTGGAAGATAAAAATACATTCATAATATCTACAGTGTAATTTAAGAGGAGGTAGACACGACGGTATTTTCGTCCAATTGAGCATTCCGACTGGGGAAGTACCTCCACCCTACAGAATACCGCGGCTATAATAACTTCGTGTTGTGTTCCCAGCGGTGAGTAGGATAGCCAGAGCTCACTGGAAAGTATTTGTGCTATCAGTGGGAAGACTAGAGGCTTATCCTGATTGTGTCTTCTGCACTGACGGCACAGAAACTCCGTTCCTACAGGGTCGGCAGCACGGGTGTGATTCCTCTAGTTGCACACGTTAATAGGTCACGGTAACCGCTTGCCATCAGGTGGGTCGTGTGCTTGTCTGTCACCTAAGTTGTATAAAAAAACTTACATAAATATCACACTCACACTAATATATAATATAAAAAATAGTGCAGCTACATCAACTGTTGAACTGTTTAGGGCTACCCATAACGACGGCCATATATGTTTGTATGAAAACCGGGACAGACGGGTCAAAGTGCACGACAAAGACAAATGAAAATAACTATTTTCATGCATAAAAATATTTACATTGAGTGGGAATCAAACCCGAGCCCACTGCGCAGCAATTGAGTTCACTACTGCTACGCCCGAGAGGCTGTTTACTATCTATCGACTATATATGAATAGGAACCGCGGTAGCCTAGTGGTATGGGTAATGGACTGCTGAGACGAGGTCTCGGGTTCGATCCCAGGTTTTACCATGGCACACATCAATGAATTTTCGATGCTTTTCGAAGTAATGTGCGTATTTATCGCAGGTTTATAAGTGCCCGGTTAACGGCAATATTAATATTGTTTCTTTCATTTAGTGAGATCTTTGTTGACATGATGATTACTTGTTATAATTGACATATTTGTATTGCATTGAATTGGTTGTCTTCAATATTTATTAACATTGGATAATTTAATTAAACACATTTCTTTGATCCTGTAATAATTAAAGATAGGTACTTAAAAAACCACAATGGGTTCTTCCATGCCAGCAAGGTAGGCCGGAGAAGACTTTTAAATGTACTAAATACCACTGTAATACCTTTGGTCAGCAATAAATGATTTTGATTTGATTTGATTTGCCACCTATTACATTGGGACCTATACATAAACTGGCGAAATGTGGCACCTCTGCCTACCCCTTCGGGGATATAGGCGTGAGTTTATGATATGTTATAAATTCATAGGTTTGTATATCTTCTTATTCACAAGGAAAACGAATTAGAACTGAAACTAAAAGATGTGCGCCAGTACTTTTTCTATCTATTCTTTTACAGAAGCGTCTGAAGCCGGAAGACCTGGCCCTTTTAGATTTTATTTCTAAACCTTTAAAGTCCAAAATTAAATAAAAAGAGTTTCATTACACTTTTTCATTGACTCTGCAAAATGCCTATTAATTTCGAATTTTACTAGCATTGCTTTAAAGTCTAAAATGAATTGTCCGTGGTATGACAGTGGTTTTGCCTTAGCAGAATCGAGACCCAGACCCTAGTCCATTAATCAGCCCTATGTACTCGAGTAGCATCAGATCGATCTTGACTAGCTTTTTTTATCTAGGACACGCCAACTTGACTTCACCCCGCCTGATGATAAGCTAAAGGCAAAGTCTCAGGAAAGAGGGTCACCATTACAGACACTAAGTAATGTTACAATGGTGGCAGTACCAATCTAACTATTTTTATTGATTTAAATAGTATTTTTTTACGTTCGCAAAATCCCCACGGATACCCTCCCACCGGAGTCGGTGGAAGAGGTTATGTCGGACTCGAACCGACTAAAACGCACGCCCCCTGTGGGTCGCTTTGGTTGCCAAAGGTGAGGTAGACAGGCATATCCCTCGCACCCGGCCGACCCAGGGCCATCTCTCACGATCTGGCCCTCGGACGAATTGGGGACTACAGAGTCCCCAATTCGTCCCCGGAAACGGGGAGGCGCGCGAGGCGCACCGCCGCCGGATTTAAATTGTACTGTCGTTCAACAGGTCAACAGGAAGGGAGGAATACCAAGGCAATGATTTAGTACCCTTGCTGGTCCAGACGACCTGATGCTGAATGCGCTGCGTGTAATAACAAAGAACAAAGCTACACAACACGCTACAAATAAACATATCGAATTATATTTTGTGTATTATGTTTATTTCATATTAATTATAAAACAATGTAGATTATTATTAATAGTTTTTTTTTTGTATCAATTGATGTAATTGTGTGACAATAAACAAATTTTTAATGCACCTGTTCTTATTGTCATTGTCATTTATAATGCAACGAATTTCTTGTTCAGTGATTTTCGATCAACATACTTATAGGTATTAAAATAACAAGTACCAGTATATAGGTTCAGATGATTGCAGTGTTTGGTGCCATCAACTCTGTTTAATTCGCTTGAAACCATCCTTCACGAATGTAAGTACTTTTCTGTGAGGTCCCATAACTGTGGCAATACCACATGTACCCATGCGACAGCTAGTTGATTTACTATTTACAAAAATACCTGCATCTCGAAATTGAAGTGAAGCTTGACAGCATTGAGGTGTAATATTCCAAGGTCAAATTTCGAAAACCTATTTGTCTGGACTGGTATTACCATATAGACTAGTTTTTTTTTAACGGGCGATAAATCCCCACGGATACCCTATCACCGGAGCCGATGGGAGAGGTTATGTCGGACTCAAACCGACTAAAACACACGACGTCTGTGGGTCGACTTGGTTGCCGAAGGTGAGGTTAACAGGCATATCCCTAGTACCCCGGCCGACCCAGGGCCATCTCTCTCGATCTGACCCTGTCCTCGGGTGTAGGGACCACAGAGTCCCCAACTCGTCCCCGGAAATGGAGAGGCGCGCGAGGCCAGGCCAGGGTGACAGGCGGCTCCACCCGTCACCCCCAGGCCTGGACTAATCTTTAAAATCAATGTTCAGTGGACTCTTCTTATTGTGGTTCTAAGCAGATTCAGTTCTGACTATCTATAGGTCCTTGTTCAACCCATGAAGAAACAGCTATGTGTGTTTCCAGTCTGAAAAAAGTTGCACTACCTGTATTTCACTGAATATCTCTCTCCATAGATGAATAGCAGCAGATTTTTAATCTTTACATGTGTGATGGTTTGCGTGCGAGCTCACGGCCTTCTGAAGGATCCTCCGAACAGGGCCTCCCTGTGGCGCTATGGCTATAACTCACCAATAAACCATGATGACAACGGCCTGAACTGTGGAGGATTCAGTCGTCAGTACGATAAAAATGGTGGCAAGTAAGTAGTCTTCTTCTTCATTCGATCGCCAATTCCAGTTGCGTGGGAAGGCTTTCACTTCTGAACTCCAGATCTGCACTCTTATTTCTCCTTTCCTTTATTTATTTTACGAGAGCGACTGCTGTCTGAATCCTACTCTCCAATTCTAGAAAAAATCTTACGACATAGCCCCATTTGCCTTTATAGGTGACATTATGACTATCACATTATAGTCTATTAGAACAGCATTTCTGTCAACAAATAGAAAGTAGCCACAATTTTAGCAAACGAAGGCGAAGGGAACCGTGTGTAATATTACAAGAACCATTTGGAGTTACTTCTGACCCCCTCATAACTTAAAAACTATTACGCATAATCATTTACCAATTTATACATGTCTCAGCACTATTCATAATCTGGAAATACTAAACTTATACCCTGGATATACAAAATTCTCAGATGCGGTATCTGCGGAGACGCTTACGACGAACCGAGGCCTCGTCCACATGAACTCGGAGGTCGATACGGCAAAGGAATCATCGCCGCCAACTACAGACAAGGTCAAACTATCGCCATTAAGGTCGACCTCAGCGCTGCCCACTTAGGCTATTGGGAGCTACGCATCTGCCCCAACCCTTACTATCAGGAACAAGAGTGTTTTGACAACGGCTATCTCTTAGAACTCGAAGGCGGTGGAACTAAATATGCTGTGCGAAGAGGTTCAGGTTCTTACGATGTAACATACCGCCTGCCTGCTGGACTGACCTGCAAGCACTGCGTCCTTCAGTGGATGTACACTGCTGGTAACAACGGAGGGGGCTGTCCCAATGGGATCAATGGTGCTGGTTGTGAACCACAAGAACAGTTCTACTCGTGTGCGGACATTTCTATTGGCAGTTTCTCATGTTAATGAAGCGATACTGATATTATCGTGAAACTAACACTCAGCTCTGGCTACTGAACCCTATAATACCCCTATAGGGTTCCAAGCCAATCATAGTGCAAAATGGATAAACAAACATGTTAACTAATGTTTAATATTTACAAACGTATAAAATAAAAAAATATAAAAAATAATAAAATTAAATTTCTTATTTGTCTCCATATATTTCCACAGACGGCCTCTGTGGCGTAGAGGTAAAACGGTGGACGGCTGTGCAGGAGGTGCGGGTTATATTCTCGCTAAGTGCAAATATTTGTATGCATGAATATGTATATTTGCATTGGTCTGGGTGTTTCTATGTGTGATATGTATGTATTTACAAAAAAAAAGAGTATTTAAGTATGTTTATCCGCATTCTAGATTCCATAACACAAGCTAGTTAAGCTATGCTTATTATGGGTCTAGATAGCTTTGTGTAGAATGTTGTGGAATATTTATATATTCATAATTATTTATATTGAAAGGTTTTGCAACTAATGTATGATACATTTATGTCACAATACCTTTTCAACCCGGTCTGGACAGTATCGTAGTTTTTCCACAATTTAAAAAAATCATATTGAAGAATATGAACTGCACTATGCCCGATGTAACCAATAACGGTTACCTACTCTTTCAAAGATAACACGTTGAACCAAAAGTAGAACATTTTCGAAAAGGGTAGGAGGTAGCACACGATGGTATTCCAGTCTCAATTGAGCAGTCCGACTGGGGAAGTACTTTCACCCTACAGAATACCGCGTACCTCGGCCATAATAATCTCGTGTCGTGTTCCCGGCGGTGAGTAGGGTAGTAACAGCTCACTGGAGAGTTTTTGTGCTGTCAGTGGTAAGACCAAAATCTGGTCCTGCTTTGTCTTCTACAATGACAGCACAGAAACTCTTACAGGATCGGCAGCACGAGTGTGACTCTCTTGGTATTGCACACGTCCATAGGTCACGGTAACCACTTTTTATCAGGTAGGCCGTGTGCTTATCTGCCACCTAAGTTATATTAAGAAAATGTACTCGTCATAAAAACAGACACTTTAATACAAAACTAAATGTGAGAATACCTCTCGCCTCTCTGACCTGTCCTCGTGTCCCGTTCGAGCCCTATCTCTTTGTTTGGTTGTCAACATATCGAATCATATTTTGTGTAATTACTTTGTTTACTTCATATTAACAATAAAATCCTGCAGTATTAATAACTGAAACATATTAGTAGAATGACAATAAACAAATTATTCACGCACCTGTATTCTTATCATATGCAACGAATCTTTTGTTCAGGGATTTTCTATCAACACACTTTAAAAGTAATAAAATAAGAAGTACTAATATATACGTTCAGACGAGTGCAGTATTTTGTGGCATCATCTCTGTTTAATCCGCTCATAACTATCCTATACTGTAAGTATTCTATGTGTAAAAGCGAACGATTGTGGCGATACCACATGTACTTGTATGCAGAACTAGTGATCCTGCTGCGTCTCGAAAGTAAAGTCTGGTGACGTTCACGCGCTACCTACATTCCTAATGTTTTTTTTTCGCGCAAACAATCTCCACGCATACCCCGCCCTGCCGAAGCCAGTGGAAGAGGTTATGTCGGACTCGAACCGACTAAAACACACGACGACGTCTGGGTCTCATATTCCTCACACCCCGGCTTGCCCATGGCCAGCTCCCTCGATTTGACCCTCCTCGGGTGTGGGGACCATGTAGTCCTCAACTGGTCCCCGGAAACGAGGAGGAGAGCAACGCGCGCCGCCACCGCGGCCTGCTTCTGCCAGGGTGACAGGTGGCTCCACCCATCACCCCCAGGCCCGGGCTCATGGGGGGCGGAGGTTATTCATCGACCTCCGACGGTCGAGTAGTATCAGTACGCGGGCAGCTGGGCTTGCGATCCTCCATCGTTCTTGCTGCCGCTGGAAGAGGATATTCCGAACGTCTAAATTTCAACTCCAGCTTTTCTGGACTAGTCTTAGTAAAACCTCCCTCAGTATAATAACTTCTTGTGGTTTTTTGGTAGATTTGATTCTGACTATCATACAATCAATCAATCAACCTTTCGTAGTCCACTGCTCCCAGCTTTGGGAGAGGCCTGTGACTATCATATGCCGTCATTCAATTGATAAAGTAGCATAAAAATGGTTATCCAGTCAGAAATGTGTTACGTGCACTGTATTCCACTGAACTTCTCTCCCACAGATGAATAGCAGTAGATTTCTAATATTTACATGTGTGATGGTCTACGTGCGAGCTCACGGCCTTCTGAAGGATCCTCCGAACAGGGCCTCCCTGTGGCGCTATGGCTATAACTCACCACCTAACTTCGATGACGATGGCCTGAACTGCGGAGGCTTCAGTCGTCAGCACCATAAAAATGGTGGCAAGTAAGTATTGCCTTTGTCTTTTTCCGAGGAATAATCCTGGTTGCGTCGAAAGCTTGCACTTCGAAACCCAGGCTTCCAGAGCGCCTGTCATCTAACACCAAAAAAAATTGCAACAGAACCTCATCTGCCACAACGATATTCAGGCTTGCAGGTAATGTTAGGACTTCTGTATTAACAGGATATACAAAATTCTCAGATGCGGCATCTGCGGAGACGCTTACGACGAACCGAAGCCGCGTCCACATGAACTTGGAGGTCGGTACGGCAAAGGAATCATCGCCGCCAACTACAGACAAGGTCAAACTATGACCATTAATGTCGAGCTCACCACTGCCCACTTAGGCTACTGGGAGCTACGAATCTGCCCCAACCCTTACCATCAGGAACAAGAGTGTTTCGACAACGGCTATCTCTTAGACCTCGAAGGCGGTGGAACTAAATATGCTGTGCGAAGAGGTTCAGGTTTTTATTATGTAAAATACCGCCTGCCTGCTGGACTGACCTGTAAGCACTGTGTCCTTCAGTGGATGTACACTGCTGGAAACAACGGAGGGGGCTGTCCCAATGGGATCAATGGCGCTGGTTGTGAACCCCAAGAACAATTCTACTCGTGTGCGGATATTTCCATTGGCAATAGTATTATTTATCCAATTGAAGAGAGTGAAGAGATGCTGATGTTTTCATGAAAAGAACACTCAGCTCTCTGCATTGAATCCCAAACGGGTATTCAAGTAATTCAATAGTTGGAAATGAATAAAAGTACATGTTAACTATTTATTGTTAAATAGATTACTATTAGTACCAATACATTATTAGATAATAATAAAATACAAATGTTTATTTTCTCTACCACTCCATCTCTTCCCATGCGGTGTCGTACAAGGCGACTAAGGTATAGGGCTGTTTAACATCAGACATATATATACAGTCCAGACTCAGCCTCAGATGCATGGTTCGAGTCAACAATAGTGTCCATAATACGGCAATAGACTTACCCCCTATTACGTGGGACCGAATACAATTATTGGTGAAATGTGGGTGTTAATTCACCTCTGCTTAACCCTCCAGGGATAAAGGCGTGATTATATGTATTTATGTATGTATGTAATTTCTGAAAACATCTATCCTTACAGGTTGTTCTCAAAACGATAGTGTTAATCTACCTACTTATTTGATAACATAAACAAAAACATAAACTCACGCCTATATCCCCGAAGGGGTAGGCAGAGGTGTTAGCACCCACATTTCGCTAGTTTATATTTAGGTCCCAATGTAATAGGTGGCGAGCCTATTGCCATTAACCGGGCACTAATAAACCTGCGATAAATACACACATAACTTCGAAAAGTATCGAAAAGTCATTGGTATGTGCCATGGTAAAACCTGGGATCGAACCCGAGAACTCGTCTCAGCAGTCCATTACCCATACCACATACCATACATATATATATTTTTTTATTTTTTTATTTTTGTATATATTTTTTTAACGCTATCATTGTGAATCCACTCAGTGAACAACAGAATAGGTCCACGTCATCCACAATAAAACTACGAGCCCAAACTCAGAGCGATTACAGCTAATATGATATTCATTGCGCTAACATGGAACATCAGCTGTTCCACAGACGTGGAATTTTGGCCTCCCGCCGAATTCTGCGCAATAATCACTGGATCTTTTTCGGTTGAGGAGCTGCTGCCCATATTGTACCTTTATACGTAATGTAGGTACGTCAGGATTGGACACAATTGCACTTCGTAATCTTTCATTTTGTTACATGGCGCTTCAAATTTTATTATACGAAACCCGACCAAATAAGGCCTGCCTGGGTCGCCATGTGATGTCGGATGATAGAAGTAAGTGAAATAATGAAGGCTGTTATAAGACTGATCATTTACTCTAAGAACATCATATGTATGTCTCCTCCACTACAGTTGAGTGTACGCAGAGCTCCTGATGCCATTAATAAACCTGAATACCTACCTAATTTTAAAGTATATAACCAATATTTTTTATCTTTCTCTACTATCAAAAATCTAACCCACTTAACGATGATCAACAAACAAAATTTAGTAGCAAGCTGCCTGTATAGAGGAAGAAATTAGAAAATAGTCTAGTTAGCAATTTTTAAACGCCTGCCAAACTATAATAGCAAAAACTAGATTCGCTCTTGTCTATATTAGTAAATTTTAATTCACAGGTGATATATTGTCTTTGTCCAATTCATATTGGTCCACACCAATATGAATTGGAAGAGACCATCGCACCGACACGCGGTGCATCTTTTTAATTGTATTATTTGGTGTCTCAGGTCATGATCGCCGGTCCTTACACTTTGCAAACTCAAATCCTAGCGCCTACGCTTTGTGTGAAAGACAAGATAACCAAGAAGGTGGTACATATTGAGATAAATATAATATAACAAACAAATACAATTGGAAAAGCGCACATATTGTGCGCACGTATGGGATAAGGGCAGGAAGATGGTGACTACTTGATCATTACTTCATCACAAGATATTTTCGAGAACCTCATGTAAGTACGAGTATATCTATGTACGGAAAAATGTTTCAAAATTCTCTAGAGTTTGTAACCGGCATAAACTAAATACCAGACACAAAAACCATCTTGAAGTCTGTGGTAGTCGACTTGAAAAAAATTGTCATTCATTCCAGGGCAACTGTATACCTACGCTTTTTTAACAAGCTCCCTAATGAAATTAGGGATTTACCTGTGTATAAATTTAAAAATATTGTTAAAAGTAAATTGTACCCGAAAGACTATTATAAAATCCAAGAATACTTGGATGATAAAAAAGCTTGGAAATGAGCTTGTGGCGATGCCACATGTACCCAGCGCCATCTAGCGACAGCAAGCAGAACTACTGCGAATCCTACATCGCGCAAGTAAAGTTCTCGCGCTGGGAGAACATGTATACTTCAACCCAACGACAATCGTTGGGCCGCGGCCCGCCAGGCGTGATCACCTTGCCTGGTCGGAGGATCCTCCCTTTGTGTTGGAGGAACATATCACCTCGTTCCTCCACAGTGGTGACGCCGACGTGATCTGATCACGTAACCTTCGCTGAGCATATCATCAGCATTCTCATCGTCACATCCCATTCACTTCTCCCGCATGAGCGGTAATCAAATCTTCGCCATCCAGCAATTTCGGCCCTTACAAGGATACCACAGCAGGCAGCGACCGCTGCAGCCTGGTTACCCTTCGGCCTCACCTGCATCTAAGGCATACAGTGCACGTACATACGGTCCACGTAAGAAGAGGACATCTCTCCCGTCTACGTAGCACTCGGCCATTACGCAGCATTCGCCCCAATACACGGGGGACTTACCTCGCTTCATCGAGGATTCGCCCCGTCACTGCCGAGGACTCACCTCGCCCCACTGGCGGCTCGCCGAGGATTCATCTCGACGCATCGAGCCCCAACTCAAGGCGTTTCACAGCAGGACCGCAGCACCGCAGCACCGCACTTGTCCCGCGTCTTCGGGACCAGCGGTAGTCCCGACTCACTGGGACTAGCGAGGAAGACTGTTCCACTAACGGAATAAGCGGCGTCCAGTTCCGACGAAACGGAACTACTCAAGACTGGAAATGGCATGCTCATCAAGAGAGCTTAGACAGCCGATTCATCGCGAATCAACCTCCGGTCTGGAGGGGAGTGATGTGGCGATGCCACATGTACCCAGCGCCATCTAGCGACAGCAAGCAGAACTACTGCGAATCCTACATCGCGCAAGTAAAGTTCTCGCGCTGGGAGAACATGTATACTTCAACCCAACGACAATCGTTGGGCCGCGGCCCGCCAGGCGTGATCACCTTGCCTGGTCGGAGGATCCTCCCTTTGTGTTGGAGGAACATATCACCTCGTTCCTCCACAAGCTGTTCGCTCAACTATGCTCAAGTAAATTTTTGTATTTAGATTAAAGACCAAAGGACCAAATAAAAAGAAATGCCCGCCGAGTTTCTTGCCGGAGTCTTCTCAGGTCGGGGCCGCGTTTCGAACCGGTGGTCCATTTACTAAACTAATATTCATGTTCCTTTTTTGTTGACGTTTTGTAAGTGCCGATATAATGGTCTATACAGAATAAATGATTTTTGACTTTGACTTTATTACTTGAACTAAAGCTTAAAGAAACTTTGCAACTTTTTAATTATTTTTTGATTATATTTAAAGACACTCTCAACAAGAAAGAATGAAATAAAAAATACACAGAATCATTGAAGTAGCGTGCGTTTAATACATTAAATAATAAGTTTATAACTTGGTTAGTCTTTTAAAACTACGATTTATTACAAGCTGTATGTTTCCTAAAACCCTTCAGTTAGGTACTAAACTATTACTAGAATGACACCCATGAAGAGTAGAAGCATTGACAAAAGGGCTTTATTACTGTCTCCAATAGTTCTTTACGCCTTCCTGCTTTAATTCTCTCTGATACTTAAATACCCCTCTAGGATTCTGCGTGGAAGCTTCAACAGAAGTAGGTAGCAGTAGAACCTTTTCTTGAACCAGATCCTTTACTGGCGCTAATGGAAATATCTACACATGAATAGAACTGTTCTTGGGGTCCACAACCAGGTGCCCTGGTTCCGTCAGAACAGCGTCCCCCGTTGTTACCAGCAGTGTACATCCACTGAAGGACACAATGCTCGCAGGTCAGTCCAGCAGGCAGGCGGTATGTTACATCATAAGAACCAGAACCTCTTTTCAGGTAGTATTTAGTTCCACCGTCTACGAGTTCTAAGAGATAGCCGTTGTCGAAGCACTCTTGTTCTTGGCAGTAAGGGTCGGGGGTGATGCGGAGCTCCCAGGAGCCTAGGTGGGCGGCGCTGAGATATACATTGATGGTTATATTTTGACCTTCTTCGTAGTTGGCGACGATGATTCCCTTGCCGTATTTACCTCCAAGTTCATGAGGGCGTGGCTTAGGCTCATCATACGGATCGCCGCAGATGCCGCATCTAGAAGTTAAACATATATTAATAACTGGAAGTTGATTGGTTTATACTGATAGTGGTTTGAACATTTCACCATAATATAGTATCCTTTATTTGCGGTACTTACTTGCCACCATTAAAAGTATACTGGCGACCGAATCCTCCGCAGTTCAAAGCGTTGTCCTCCGAGTCGCGTGGTGAGTCATAACCATAGCGCCACAGGGAAGCCCTGTTCGGAGGATCTCTCAGAAGGCCATGTGCTTGGACGTAGACCACCATACAGGCGAAGAGTAGAAGGATCTTGAAAGCCATCTGTGCGAGAGATATTCAGTGAAACTGCAGTTGGACAATTCTGTTCTTCAACGATCGATTGTAAAAATCAGGACAGCCCCGTAGGCAAGTGGCAATTCTCTGTGATTCTATTCTATGTGTTGCATAGAATAGACTCACAGAGAATGATGACTGTATAGGACTGACACGTATTTTGATGTTTACAACTGTCGTCAACGTATGTCCATGTCAATCCCGTACATTGATCAATATATTCTTCGTTCGCCGTGCGTAGGCCACAATAGGTGCCGGCTAGCTAAGTAGGCTTCAATAGGTGCCATTTGTGTTACGATGGATTGTGGGTAAGCACTAAAGACTAGCAGGTCTAAACATGGCACTTTATTGAAATCGTATTAGGATAAATTAAAATCTGCTTCTCTTCTCTTCTGCGACTATTTCATGAATTTTATAGGACTCTTAAATTGAAATTTACTGGAAATTAGATGTATTTTCTAAGTGCAACAGCAACTTTTAATCCCCCAAAGGTTTGCAGGGAGAAAACTCAATACTGAGTTAAACTCACCTTTGTACACCAAAATGTATTTTTAATTGCCTGTTGATATATTATTTTTCTGTGTACAATAAAGAATATTATATATATAGAATTAAAGAATAAAGAAATTTATAAAGTTACTCTTCTTCAACAGAATTGCTCAGTGTGGCGTTTTTAAACCGGTATGCATTATTAGCCCGCTGAAGATAGTCTCAAGAAATAGCCCCGTGTTGAAAGTTTATGGCTTCGGGTTTAGAAATACTTCAAGTACAACAAAATTCTTTTCGAATTATTGTTCAAATTTTTATATTTTTAAAATAATTGTACTTGCAAATGGATAGGGTACTTTTTTTTTTTTTTTTTTTTTACGTGCGCAAAATCCCCACGGATACCTCCCCACCGGAGCCGGTGGAGGAGGTTATGTCGGACTCGAACCGACTAAAACGCACGCCGCCTGTGGGTCGTTTCGGTTGCCGAAGGTGAGGTTGACAGGCATATCCCTCGCACCCCGGCCGACAATGGATAGGGTACTTACAGTAAAGTGAATATCAAGGGGTTGAACAGTGTTGATTGTAGCAAGAACTGAAGACTACTGACGATGACGATGGGTAACTTTGATTATATATTAGTACATTTAAATAAGTATGAAATTCCATAGTTACTGTAATAAAATTCGACACTCAAAATATGAATGAGGTCCGCAGAAAATCTGATAATGTTCACAATATATAATAATGATTTAAGTGTATATTTCTGTAATAACATAAAAAAATTATTAAACAACATAACCAATTGGTTTTGGTCTATTATGTATTTATTAATAGTAGATATAATATGAAACAAACAAAATAATTTATGGAAGATAATATAATTCGTCATGTCTACTTACTAACGAATAAATGTCAAATAATTCAGCTTTGTCCTGTCATAAGTAAATGCTAGTCTTTATTGTCTGAATAACAGGTACGAAATCTCACTCAGAGCATAAGATGCGATAATATAGGAGCCATGCCTATTGAAATTGCACTTTTCCTCCCCCTTTAGACCCGTCGCCAAGACACGACGGTATATCCGTCCCAATCGAGCAGTCCGACTGGGGAAGTACCTCCACCCTACAGAATATCGCCGTTTAATAACCTAGTGTTGTGTTTTCGGTGGTGAGTAGGGTAGTCAGAGCTCACTAGAGAGGTTTTGTGTTGTCAGTGGGAAAACCAAAGGTTTATCCTACATCTTTTGCGCTGACGACACAGAATGTCTCTGTTCTTACAGGGGTTGCGGCACCAGTGTTATTCCTCTGGTGTTACACTCGCCCATAGGGCACGGTAACCACTTACCATCAGGTGGGATGCGTGCTTGCCTGCGACCTAAGTTGTATAAAAAAAAAGACATGCCACTTGCGGTCTAGTTATCCGTGTGGTGATGGAGAAAGAATACAAGTATCACTACCCATCTCATTTGACGGATGTCGCCTACGACACTACGATGCTATCGTTCGACGCGGCGAGTCTGCTCGCCTGATCGCCACCTTGGATCCTGTAAGCGAGATCCCTTTCGGCGCCATACCGGTTCCGAAAGGCGGCGCGGGAGCGGGGTCACGATCCCCAGCCCGAAGAAATTCAGGCGTGAGATCGCGGCTCTATAGGGAAATGGTGGCGGAATGGGAGCTGCGACTTGGGCGACCAAGCGCAGGGCGCGCCGTAGTAGCGGCGGTAAGAACCATCATGGGGGAGTGGCTAGAGAGGCCACACGGCAGCCTCTCATACCATCTGACGGAGATGATCACCGAGCACGGGTGCTTCGGGAAGTATCTGCGTCGGATGGAGTGCGTTGAGTGTCCGGCGTGGGAGACGCCGAGATGGGAGCTGGTGGCGGCCCTGGGAGTGAGAGTTCTCACGCTCTCCACCTTGCTCGCGGCGATGGTTCGTTGCGTGAATGCGTGGGCGGCCGGCGCCTCTTTCTGCGAGCAAGTAATGCTCTTGAAGGAGGAGGCGGGGCGGGAGCGACGAAGCATCGCAAGCCAAGCTGCCCGCGTACAAAGGCAACTCGGGCATCGGAGGTCGATGAACGACCTCCGCCCCCCATGAGCGCAGGCCTAGGGGTGACAGGTGGAGCCGCCTGTCACCCTGGCAGAAGCAGGCCGCGGTGGCGTCGCGCCTCGCGCGCCTCCCCTTTTCCAGGGACGAGTCGGGGACTTTGTAGTTCCCACACCCGAGGAGAGGGCCAAATCGTGAAAGATGACTCTGAGTCGGCCGGGGTGTGAGGGATATGCCTGTTAACCTCACCTTCGGCAACCGCAAACGACCTACAGGAGGCGTGCGTTTTGGTCTACTAACTACTCTGTGAACCCTGTTGGTGTTCACGTATCTATAAAAACCTGTAAGTATCAGGACAGGCAAATTGTGCTGCTGGGCAGGGAATTCATCCTCACACACCGACCTGAGATGGTGCGCATTGCGCGGTATGAAAGAAGCTTCATCCCACACACGCTCAAACTGTACAAGAAACTCCCTGCTGCGGTTTTCCCAAGCGCCTACAATATGGGGTTCTTCAAGAGGGGCATTAGAAGGTTTCTTCAAGGTCAGCAGAGCGCGAGTTTAACGCCTCTGGTGTTGCGTACGTCCATAGGCCACGGTAACCAGTTTTCATCAGGTGGGCCATGTGCTTTTTTACCACCTAAGTGATATAAAAAACCTATAGATATTTTCCATAATCAAAGAAGCTGCCCGAATTCTCCCACAGTGTGGTTGTACACGTGCAAGCTCTTCTGAGGGTTCCTCCGAACAGGGCCTCCCTGTGGCGCTATGGCTATGACTCGCAACCACGCAATCTCGACGACAACGTCATGAACTGTGGAGGATTCGGTCGCCAGTATACCTACCTTTAATGGTGGCAAGTAGTACAAACAAAGGTATGGTAAAATATTCCAACCACAAACAGTATAAACCAATAATCTCCAAGTTATTAACATATGTATAACTCCTAGATGCGGCATCTGAAGCAATCTTTACGAAGAATCTAAGCCACGCACTCATGAACTTAGAGGTAAATACGGCAAAGGAATCACCGTCGCCAACTACGAAGAAGGTCAAAATATAACCATCAACGCATACCTTAGCGCCGCCCACCTAGGCTCCTGGGATTTAGGCATCACCCCCGACTCTTACTGCCAGGAATAGTAGTGTTTCAACAACGGCTATCTCTTAGATGTCACCCGCACACGGTGCAGAACATCCGATTTAGAACCAAGCGGTTCGGTGACTCTTTCCTCTGTCGCTAAGGCCTGGAATTCATTACCAGCTCACGTGTTTCCTTCTTCCCACAGTCCCGGGTTCTTTAAGCGGGGCGTGAAAAAGCATATGATGAGGCCGTCAAGCTGAGTGCCACTATTATCACATGGTATGTGTAAGTAATGTTGACCCTCTTTTCTGAAACTTTGCCTTCAGCTTACCATCAGACAAGGCGAAGTCTAATTGACGTGTTCTATATAAAAAAAAATCTCGCCCATGGCGGAACTAAATGCTAGTAACGCAAAAAACCGATGACAGTGATGTCATCGGTGTTATGACAGTGATTATGCTTTAGCAGATTCGACGCCCTGTCTTTGTCATCATATCTTCCAAACGGACGGACCGATTTTACAACAGTTTTCATTTAAAGCTGATGTACTCGAGATATATCTTAACTTCAGTTTATGTAGAGCCGTTTAGGTGTTCCACGATCATCAGCATCAAAGTAAAGATCCTAGTAGATACCTTCGTCTCACTAACTTCAACAGACCGATAGATTGATCTGAAATTCTATATAGGTACACCTGGTTTTGTAGAAGGTATTTCCGTGCAATTGAGCAGTCCGACTGGGGAAGTAGGTACCTCCGCCCTACAGAATACCGCGGCCATAATAACCTCATGTTGTGTTCCCGGCAGCGAGTAGGGTAGCCAGACCTTACTGGAAAGTTTTTGTGCTGTCAGTGGGAAGAGCAAAAGCTTTTCCTGCTTTGTCTTTTACATTGACGTCACAGAGTCTCTCTGTGCTTACAGAATTGGCAGCGCGAGAGTGACTCCCTTGGTGTAGCACACGTTCATAGGCCATGGTAACCACTTTCCATCAGGTGGGCCGTGGTTTTGTCTGCCAGCTTAGTGGTATAAAAAAATACATTAGTATTTTGAATGAAATTTTAAGCATTTAGTATGATAACTATTCAAAATCGAGTAAGATAGATTTTAAACCCCCAAGTGAGAGAAAACTCAATATTGAGTTAAACTCACCTTTGTACACCATGATGTATTTGTGATTACCTGTTGATGTATTATTTTCTTGTGTACAGTAAAGAATTAAAGAAAGAAAATTGAAACGTTCCAGGCGGGATTCAAACCCGCGATCTTTCCCTTACAGGGGGTACGCTCTGGCCACTAAGCCACCGAACCTTCGAAAGTAAAGATCGTGGGTTCGAATCCCGCCTGGATTGTTTAAATTTTTTCTACATTAGTATACATTTAGTATTTCCATGGCATGGTAATCTTGACACGTAGCTACAGCATCATTTTAGTCTCCGAAATACTCAACTCCTCAGCAACTAACAGCAAATATAACAAGTTTGCATGGAAGTTTCAAACAAACTCTTATAGCACAACTAAAAAGATAAGTTCTGAAATTGTGAAAATGTATTGATTGAAATTTTAAAGCATTTAGTATGCTATCTATTCAAATCGAGTAAGATATAGAAAACATTGAATTGGTTCAGGCAGGATTCGAATCTGCGATCTAACCCTTACAGGGGGAACGCTTTGACCACTAAGCCACAGAGCCTTCGCCCGAAACCATCCAAATTCTTCTATACCTTTGTCCGTCGTACGACGACGGTTAAGTGCCGTCTACCGCTCCCCCCGCCTGAACCGATTCAATTTCTTCTATATCTTAATCTATGTAAAAATGTAGTTACTCACATGACAAAAGAAATCTGGTCTTGACATTTTTTAAGGAATGGGTGGTTGTTGGAATTAGTATCAAATAGATACTTTAGTTTGATTTCCGCTCAGTTCAAATATTTATATGTGCAATGGTCTGGTCTTCACTCGGAGAGCTATAGCAGTCGTTTCGTGTAGTTGGAGCCCTCAAAAGTCCGAAAAGTCTAACCACAAAACTTCGTCAAAATTTTGACGTCTGATGGCAGTCGCCTCACGGAAAATATCGAAGTTCAACCGCATCTTAGTCGAACTAGAAAGCTGACTCAAACTGAGTTGGGAAAAGGTTCAGAGAATGAATGGGGGGGTGATAATATAAATATTATTAATAGATACCATTATCCGTTTCCTCTGTATGTTGTTAGGGAGGGACCTACTTCAATTGTCAATTTTTACATAGCACTATGTTAATGATAGGTGAAATTGAAATAGGTGAACAAATATTTTGTCAATTCACATTTAATAAATACGAAACCGTGAAATTTATATGTTCCAGAACAAATTAAGTATTTTAAATACATAAGTATTGTTTATTTGTAATTTTTTAAATATTTTTTGTTATGTAACTATAACAACAATAGTCTGTTTTTAACAATAAAAATCTGTGTTTTATTGCACATTTTTAATGAGTCTAGATATCATTAAAAAGACTAACCGTTTTATCTACATATTCAGACGATTGCAGTATTTGCAGCTATCGACTTTGGTTACACACTTTGTAACCAGTATTTACAAATTGTAAAACATTAATAACAAACTCATCTATTTTAAAATATAGGTAGTTAATAAAATACGAAGTAATTAGGTAGTCCATAATCTGCAACCGCGAAGCCATAGGTATTCGTTTAAGAATAGCGGTAAGTAGCTCTGCCCTTCTATGCAAGTAAAAATATCTACTTTTGTAGAATATAATCATTGATTGATCACTTAATGATCACAGTCTCATATATATATTTTCTAAGGAGGTAGGACACGGCGGTATTTCTGCCCAATTGAGCAGTCCGACTGGGGAAGTACCTCCGCCCTACAGTTACCCACTTAGGTGGCAGACTAGCGCACGGCCTTCCTGATGGAAAGTGGTTACCGTGGCCTATGGACGTGTGTAACGCCAGAGAAGCCACACTCGCGCTGCCGACCCTGTAAGCACAGAGTTTCTGTGCCGTCAGTGTAGAGGACAAAACAGGACAAGAATTTAGTCATCCCACTGACAGCACAAATTCGCCAGTGAGCTCTGGTTACCCTACTCACCGCTGGGAACACAACACGAAGTTATTATAACCGCGGTATTCTGTAGGGCGGAGGTACTTCCCCAGTCGGACTGCTCAATTGGGCGGAAATACCGCCGTGTCCTACCTCGTACTAGAAACTTTATTTCTATAGGCAAAAAGTTCATAATGAAATGAAAAGAGTTTCATTATACTTTTTCATTCACTCTGCAAAAATACTTTTAATTTTGAACTTTAACAGCATTTTTTTTAATCTAAAATTAAATCAATTTTTAGCAGAAAAGTGGTCTGACAGCCGTTTTGGCTTTAGCAGAAACGTGGACCCTGTTAGTTGGTAGATACATCTACTGTACAGCGGACGAGGTTCAGACACAAGCTTGGTTCAATTCTGACCATTACCATTCTATAGTAATGCCTATGCCTATCATCAACTATCATGAAATATACGCGGGTGCGCATCAAAATTTCGTACAATTATTTCATATTTATCCTAAAATCTCCGTGTGATGACAGAGAAACAATACTAGTATCTCCACCCCATCTCATGCGATTGGTGTCGTAAAAAAGGACGAACGGAAAAATACGCAGAAGATATCCCTGTACCGACCCGTCTGGTCAGTAGGCCAAAGCCTCCCAATATTGGGAGAGGCCTATATCCAGCAGTGAACTGCGATGGGCTAGTTGATTGATTGATATCCTAAAATCGTTGACACTGGTTCGGTTGAAATCCTACCTTTTTTATTTATCGTGCGATAAATCCTGCGTGCGCTTGGCTAGATGCTAGGTACATCTTCCGTTTACGTTTCGTGCGGGCCCCAAGATTCGGTCGTTTCATGGTAGCCCTCCTGTTTTTGTCCATAGTCATACATTCACGCAACCTGGGTCTCGATTCTGCTAAAGCAAAACAAACATACCACGAACACTGATCAAAAAACCCCATTTAATTATAAACTTACTTAAGGGTACTTTATTTTATTTTTATTTTAGGGTATTTTATTTTCAACTTTTTGGAGGTTGATTTTTGTGATGGAGGTTCCTTAAATTTTTACCAGAAATGAATGCTTCATTTTGAATATAATACTAAAATGATGAATTATTATATACTTTAAAACAAGGTGTTACAGTCCAAAATTAAAGTGATTTTTGCGGAGTGAATGTAAAATTGTAATGAAAATTGGTGGCGCTTGGCAGCGTGCGGTAATGGACTGTATTGCGGGAAGTAGCTAACTGTTCTATTGACGCTTTACACACAAAACAAGACAGGTGGCCGGGCTGCCGCGGATTCGATCCAGGCAGTGAATGCAGCCCGAGAAATTAGGAGAGGATGCACTAACCTTCACGACACACGTGTTTTCATCGCAGCCGGTACACGGATCTTCTCTTCCTTGCTCAGGAGCTGCCGTCAGCATCACTAGATCGCTTGAGGAACACACGAGAGGCACAATCCGATCGGTAAAGGTCTATGAAGCGGTAAAAATGTAACAAATATTATACATTTCTGAGAGACGCGAGCGCGGTCCGTCCGTCTTTACGCTGGCTAGTTCAAAGCGAGACTGAGTGTCTATATTTCACAAATGGCGGACGGAAGCTACATCTATGGTTAGTGCGGAAGAGGAGACGGGTATAAAAGGAGTGTGTTTCCGTGTCAAAATACAGTTTCTACACCGGCGCAACCATTCCCCCCGGCTTGAAGGGTTACCTTCGAAACGACAAATGCGAAACAAATCTAAAGTCTAATCTAAATCTAGGTTTGGGAAATAACAACTAAAATATAAACCTAGATTGGAGCTCGTGCCTACCGCTGGCTAGGCAGAGGGCAGAGGCGAACAAACAACACAACGCAACAGTCTCGACCAAGACGAGACGCGATTAGCCAACAACAAAATAAGGGTCTCTTCACGTGGGACCGATACAACAAGCGAGTGCTTCTTCTCCTCGGGTGGTTCGGAAACCGTAGTGGGGTTGAATTGACTAACTGGCCACTTATCTAACGCGGCATGAATCCAGGACGGTCCACTAAACCATAACGGGTGATCTAAAATTTGCGAAGGAAGCAATCCACGAGAGAGACAATCGGCTGGGTTGTCGGTGCCAGCAACGTGAAAGAGATTATGTGGCGCCAATTCAGATTGAATTTTTGCCACTCTATTAGCGACGAATGTGTCCCAACGATGGGGCGAAGAGTGGGCCCAACACAAAGCGACTGTTGAGTCCTAAAAGCTAAAAATTACTAATATTAATGCGAAAATTTACAATTATGTCATTAAGCGACACGGAAGTGCTAGTCTTAGCACTGCCATCCAAAACTACACGGAGTTTTAGTAGTAAGCTTATCTTCTCTAATAACTCCGCGGTGCGGGATAATGTACGAAGGCTGGGTCCCGCCAGTGTCCGCAGGCGCAGGTGAGATGTAACCTTTATCTAAATATTCGTTAACAACCTCATCATAGGCCCGCTTCGACTTTGGGGACGCCTGCATCTTTCGTTCCAAACAAAGAAAGCGTTTTTCAGCGGATACACGGGAGCCACCGAGCGAAAACTTGCGGATGGTAGACTCCAGTGGCGGCTCGACGGTGCAACAGAACGAAGCAGTCGAGTGACTAAAACTACCCATAGAAGCGGGTGCGGAACCAATTATAACAAAACCAAGAACTGTTTCCAGTGCGTGCGGAGCGGGGTACGTCGGTCCCCCTTGAACCTTACGTGATAACTGGAGGTGCGGGAGAATCGAAGCGCCGATCAATATATCGACGACTCCAGGAACAGCGTAAGTCTCATCTGCTAAAGGCAAGTCTTTAAATTTCGTTAATAAAGACGTGTCAACCGGGACGGTAGGCAACTGTTCAGCTATTCTATCTATAACGAGCGAATCCATGTCAAACCAAATATTATTATTAAAACGAGATCTAAACCTTGTTTTAACGGTGCCACGAACAGCTGACTGTAAGCTTCCAAAACCCTTCACCACTGAGCGGGTTGAACGCTTATCAACATTGAAACCAAGACGCCGACAACAATCTTGAGTAATGAAATTACTTTGCGAAGCGCCATCTAACAGCGCTCGAACAATGCGCGGCTTACCTAATGCATCAACAATAACAACGCGAGCGGTCGCAAGACACACAGTAGTGAGTGCAGCACTAGCGGAGAACGAACACAAGGTGACGTCATCCGCGGCGGTCACCGGGCGGGCCGGAGCGCGCGCGAGCGCGGGCTGCGGCTGCGGCGCAGGCCGCCGTGTGTCACCGCTCGACGAGCCAACCGTGCTCACATTGGATGCGGCATTACTATTCTCAAAATGAAGCAAAGTGTGGTGTCTCGCTTGGCATTTGCGACAACTATTTCTACTATTACATAAAACAACGCGGTGTTTAGTACCGAGACAATTAAAACAAAAATTATTAGCGCGAACAAATTTATAACGATCACTAGGCGACAATTTTAGAAAACCAGGACACCTGTACAGTTGCGAATGATGAGTGCTACACAAAGAGCAAACAGGTGACTGTACACGTGCTGGTGCGGTACTAACATAAGTATGAGTTGACCTCAGTGACTTCGATGACGCATCTACTTTGCGTGCAGAATCAACAACTATCTTCGCGCCTTCATGTTTCGATGAAGAGCGCTGCAATACTTTTATATGCTCGCGAACAAAACTTTCTAAGTCTTCGAACTTAGGAATTTTATTGCCGCGATGATCCGACTCAAACAAACGAATGGTTTCGGAATCTAATTTCCTTAAACCCATATACAAAAATACGAAGTCGCAGAGGTCATCGATCTTTAGGTTCTTTACGGCGCTAACAGCTGACGCGAAAGTATCTAGAAATTTCTCTAAGTTTTGATCGTTACATGCCGTAATAGATTTCAAATCAAACATCTGATCTAAATAGGCGTTAGCTACCGATCTTTTATCCTCATACCTAGCTTTCAAAGTATTTAAAATTAAATTATAATTCTCGGCACTAAACGTAATTCCAGCGCAAACGGTTATAGCTTTACCAGTCAATTTTTCAACGAGATAATGCAACTTTTCGTGGTCTGTCAACGAATCGTTCCTATCTATTGTATTCTCAAAACTATCTATAAATAGACACCAATTGCGAATGTTACCATCAAACTCGGGTATTTGAATTGGTGGCAACTTAGGTCGGTCGCGAGTGGGGTTGGGTAGGTCAGCCGGCTTCTCCAAACTCCTAGCGACGCGTTTGATACGACAATACAAATCGTCAAACGACGACAAGGCTTGATAACTCACTGAGTAATCGGGATTCAAATTCAACTCTAAAACGTTGATGTCATGTACTAAGGTTTCGAAATCCGCGCGTAGACTATCTAAGTTTTCTATAGAACACAAGAACGAATCTCTGATGACCAAATCAGAGGTTTTAAGTGCATTATCATAAATCGATTGTACGCGAGAGTAAATCATTTCTTTTTTAGCGTATAAAAGTTTCAATTGAACCTTACCGGTCTTATCAACCTTTGGGGACATGTTTACAATTAAATCTCAAACTAAAGTGCGGTAAACAATAAATATGAAATGACTCAATCCTAGCGGTACAGAGCAGCGAGGCGGCGCGAGCGATAACCGTAGGTAGGTAGGTACTTATGACTGCCAGTGCAAGCTTGAACTAACGCGCATAGCAACAAGGTCGTACCTACGCGATGGTCGCTGTCTAGGTTCAACTATTATTTCAGAGATTAAGTATTGCGTAATATCTATTCAAATTAAAATACTTTCGTATGAATTGGGATGAGATGCGAGCGAGGTAGGTACAGCCACGTGTCCACCCACGCAGGTACTAGGCAAATACGACGCGAGCCGAGAACAACGTAATTGAAAAAAACAAAACAAAGCCAAATGCGTTAGGTATTACACTGTGCCTATGCACTAGGGTGTCTGAGTATACCTAAGATCTAAGCCTAAATGTCTGGATGCGGGGTTTTCTACTAAAATAACCAGGCACTTAGGTGCGATGCGAAAATTGCGAACTACGATTAAGTGTTGATATGATACCTAACCTATTTATGTATTAGGTAGGTACAATGCGAGCCAGCGGCGAACGGACAACAAATCTAATCCTAAGTGTCTGGATGCGGGGTTTTCTACTAAAATAACCAGGCACTTAGGTGCGGTGCGCTCATTCCCATTAGAATAATAACAAAATACGAACTACGGCTAAGAATCCGGCTCGATCCGGACCAAAAATGGTGGCGCTTGGCAGCGTGCGGTAATGGACTGTATTGCGGGAAGTAGCTAACTGTTCTATTGACGCTTTACACACAAAACAAGACAGGTGGCCGGGCTGCCGCGGATTCGATCCAGGCAGTGAATGCAGCCCGAGAAATTAGGAGAGGATGCACTAACCTTCACGACACACGTGTTTTCATCGCAGCCGGTACACGGATCTTCTCTTCCTTGCTCAGGAGCTGCCGTCAGCATCACTAGATCGCTTGAGGAACACACGAGAGGCACAATCCGATCGGTAAAGGTCTATGAAGCGGTAAAAATGTAACAAATATTATACATTTCTGAGAGACGCGAGCGCGGTCCGTCCGTCTTTACGCTGGCTAGTTCAAAGCGAGACTGAGTGTCTATATTTCACAAATGGCGGACGGAAGCTACATCTATGGTTAGTGCGGAAGAGGAGACGGGTATAAAAGGAGTGTGTTTCCGTGTCAAAATACAGTTTCTACACCGGCGCAACCAAAAATTTTTGCATTTAATTTTGAACTTAAACTTATAGAAATAAAGTGTAAAATTTTATAACATTTTTTGCAGTCTCTGTGGTATGAGAGTGGTTTTGCTGTAGTAGAATCGAGAGTCTGTGCCTATTACATTAAGTGTCTCTGCCATAGATGGATTCCAGCAGATTTCTAATCTTCGCCGGCCTGGTGGTCTACGTACATGCCATGATGCCATCATGGCCGGCTGATGGATCCACCAAACAGGGGCTCTTTATGGCGTTTTGGCTATAACACACCAAAGGATCTCGAAGACCATGCTATTAACTGCGGTGGTTTTGGTAAACAGCATTTGGTCAATGGTGGCAAGTAAGTACCTACTGGAGCATCAGTCATATTCTTGTTGGTGGTGTTGCATACGTCCATAGGCCACGGTAACCGCTTCCCATCATGTGGGCCGTGTGCTTGTCTGCCAACTAAGTAGTAGATATAAAATATATATATATAGGCAGGGGATATTAAGATAGTAATAAGGTATGGTACGGGTATGGTATGGATATGGTATGATTTGTGATCACACCAAGACCTGCGGGGCCAAGCCAACCTATCCAGCAAGCCAGTACTCCTGCTACACAATAATTTTAATGGGAATTAGCGCGATCATGGTATAGGTACATACTCGTACATTCCTTTGATTTGTCTGACGTTTCGACCGCTCGTGGTCACACCACGTGGTCAGCCTGTGACCACGGCCGGTGTAACCTGGTTTAACTTCAGGCAAATCATAGGAATGTATGCTTACGGGAATTAACCTATATCATGATGCCGTAAGTTTAAAAGTACTCCTGCTGATTTGCTGACTCGGCCAAGGATTGTTCTCTGGAATTGGGAAGTTAAACAGCAGTGGCTTCCATATTTAGAGAAGGAGAACAAGAAAGCAGACACTGGACCACGAAATGGCATCTTCGAATGTAGCGGAAACCCTGCTAAGATGATGGCGATGACAGCTGTGTGATTCATAAATAATTTGTTCCAAGTCTAGGTTAACCTTTAGTACTTCACTGCTGTATATTCCTTCTTACCTACCTTCTGAAATTCATACCAATTTTCATAATAATTCAAAATTTAGAAAATTCAGATTTCCGACAGCCTCTGTGGCGTAACGTTTGTGAATGCGGCCGCTATGCACAAGGCGCTATTTCGATCCCCGCTCAGTGCAAATATTTGTATGCATGAATATAGGTATTTGCATTGGTCTGGTCGTGTCTCGGAGAGGACGTTAAGCCGTCACTCCTGGTTGCCATAGCAACATCTATGGCAGTCGTTACGGGTAGTTGAAGCCTTAAAAAGTGCAACATCTGGTCTAGCTGCAATTTTTCGATATCGCCTTTGAGTTGTGGTCAAATGAGTACAGGAGGTAGGACACGGCGGTATTTCCGCCCAATTGAGCAGTCCGACTGGGGAAGTATCTCCGCCCTAAAGAATATCGCGATTATAATAACTTTACTGGTGGTAGAAACTTGGTGGCACAAATTTGTCTCAAGTTTCGACCGGGTAGGTACCACCGTGCACTATTGCGAAAAACCCTCCATAGCAATTCAATCTCGGTTGGATTGTGTTCAGGGTCAGCAAGTGCATAGCCGGGCAGAGGTGGTGGTTGTCGCAGCACTAGTGGGACCAGTGGGTCTTGGCGTAGTCTAGTGGGGATGGCGCGGGGCGATGCGCCGAACAGGGAGACCTGTAGAAACGGTGGTGCCGCTGGCCGCCCGCGGTATAGTACAGGGGCCCAACTGGGGTTAACCACCTTGGGAGGCTGCCTCACCAGGCCGCGCATAATCCCGATATGGTTCGTCGTGCCGGTTGGTGACCGGAATTGGGAGCCCGGCGACCATACTCGGGGGGGTACGGGGGCCCTTCCGTTCGGCGCGTGGGCTCTCGCCATGCCTCACATTCATAGATAAAACCAATATCCCGCGCTTTGTCACACGGTGCTGCGGCGGCAATCACCTCTTTTTTCACGCCTTCTCCCACCCAAACTCATGGCAGCGCAATTCAAGGAAATAGGCAACACAGCGGCTCGACACACTCCCAAAAGCTTGCTATTTGAGGTGGAGTCCACTAACATCTGTGGGCTCCATGCAAACCTCAACGCCGTCCACCAACACCTAGAGACGGCGAAACCTGCCATGTTTTTTCTAACGGAGACGCAAATACACCGCCCTGACGACACGACCTACTTGCTCTACCCTGGCTATGTTCTTGAGGAAAGTTTTCGTGCAAAAGCCGGGGTGTGCGTGTTTGTTAGGGCGGATGTTTGCTGTCGCCGTTTGCGCTGCCTAGAGGACCCATCCTTCTCCATCCTTTGGGTACACGTAGACCATCGCCCTACGAGTCAGATCTATGTGTGCCTCTACCGTTCCCATACAGGAGATGCTGAGACAACTCGACTCTTTGAATATCTGAGTCAGGCGGCAGATGATGCGCAGGAGCGATTTCCGAATGCCGAAATGGTGTTTTTGGGGGATTTTAACGCCCACCACGAGATCTGGTTGGGCTCCTCCAAAACAGACCATGCGGGAAGAGCCGCCCACGCGTTTGCTCTGGCGCACGGCCTGACCCAATTGGTGCACGAGGTCACTAGGATACCAAGAAGGTCGGGCCTAGCACCTTCTCTGCTAGACCTTCTGCTGACGAGTGATCCGGACCGGTACAGTGTATCGGTGCGAGCCGCTTTAGGCAACTCCGACCACTGTCTGGTCTGTTCCACGGTGCCCATTATAGCGCCCCCACGACCCGTGCAGGGGAAGCGGCGTCTCTGGCACTACTCGTCAGCGGACTGGGATGGACTTCGTGACTATTTTGTGTCCATCCCGTGGGTTGAGCGCTGCTTTGAAGGTAAGAACCCATCGGATTGTGCTACTGCTGTCGCCGGTGAGATCGGTCTGGGTATGGAATACTATATCTCATACACCGATGTCACCGGTGACCGCGGGGTGCGCCCTTGGTTCGGGCGCGAGTGTGCGGAAGCTGTTGAACAAAAACAGTCTGCGTACCGCGCTTGGGTAAGGGCGCGCGCCACGCGCCATCCCAATCTGGGCCACTTCAAGGCGGCGTACAACAGAGCCACAAAGGTCTGCAGAAGGGCCTACGTCAGAGCGGATGCCCTGCGCATAGCGCGGCTTGGTCAAGAGCTAGTGATGCATCCCACGGGAAGCCGTGGCTACAGGCGACTGGCTAAAGCCGTGCAAGCCAACTTCTGTCAGCCTTCGCTGCCTCCGCTGCGTAACCCTGATGGATCCCTGGCCCATAAGCCGCAAGAGAAGGCAAATCTGCTGGCTAATCTCTTTGCGGCCAACTCCCGAATCGATGATTGTGGTACGCAGCCACCAACACTACCCGACAGTGACCACGCGATGCCTGATATCCATATCAGGCAACGCGATGTCCGTGCAGTGCTGCAATCACTCGATGTCCGGAAAGCCAGTGGTCCGGATGGTATTCCAGCGGTAGTCTTGAAAAAATGTGCAGCGGAGTTGTCTCCAATGCTTACGCGCCTGTACCGGCTATCCTACAGTTCGGGTACAGTGCCTTTGCCTTGGAAAGAGGCGAATGTTCAGCCGATTCCCAAGAAGGGGGATCGCTCGGAGCCAGCCAACTATCGACCCATAGCCGTCACCTCAGTGCTGTGCAAAGTGTTCGAGCACATAATCAACAAACAGCTCATGCGGCACCTAGAGGATCACTCCTTAATTAATGACCGGCAATATGGCTTCAGACCGAAACGGTCAACGGGTGATCTTCTAGCATACGTTACCCATCTTTGGGGTGAGGCTATGGACAAGCACGGCGAGTCACTGGCAATTAGTCTTGACATCGCCAAAGCTTTCGATAGAGTCTGGCACAAATCGCTTCTTTCCAAGCTACCTGCCTTTGGTCTGCCTTCTAGGCTGTGCAACTGGGTTGCTAGCTTCCTGCAGGGGCGCCGTATTCGCGTCCTTTGTGACGGACAAGCTTCGGAGTTTCTGCAGGTTAATGCTGGCGTGCCCCAGGGGTCCGTCTTATCACCCACTCTCTTTCTTCTGCATATCAACGACATGCTGTCTACCGGCAATGTTCATTGTTATGCAGACGATAGCACTTTGCATGGGAGTTATCATGGACATCCTGCGGCCAAGCAGTCGGATATCGCGGAGAAAAGGCAGCTTCTTGTCACTGAGCTTGACGGGATCCTGAATCACATTTCTCAATGGGGCTCTGAGAACCTGGTTGAGTTCAATGCCAAGAAGACGCAGGCATGTGCGTTTACAGCAAAAGTATCTTCTTTCCTTCCCCTCCCCACTCTTCAGAGCACGCCACTGCCACTGCAGGACAATCTCAATATCCTAGGTATGGATGTTCGCTGCAACCTGAATAACAAAAACTACATCGAAAGTATCATCAAAACAGCCTCACGAAAACTCGGAGTCCTGAACAGAGTGAGACGGTTTTTCACGCCGGAGCAGCGGTGTCTTCTATACAAGACACAAATTCGCTCCTGTGTGGAGTACTGCTCGCATCTCTGGGATGGTTCAGCAAAGTACTTACTAGATGCTCTCGACAGGTTGCAGCGACGTGCGGTCCGCATCATTGGGAATCCCGAGATCACGAACACCCTAGAACCTTTACAGCTGCGTAGAGATGTTGCGTCCATGGCTGTATTTTACCGTTTGTACCATGGGGAGTGTTCTGATGAGCTCTTCCAATTAGTCCCACCCTCCCCTTTCCTACACAGGACAACGCGTGCAGGTCTTAGATGTCATCCGCTCACGGTGCAAAACATCCGATCAAGAACCAAGCGGTTCGGAGACTCTTTCCTCTGTCGCACCATTAAGGCCTGGAATTCATTACCAGCTCACGTGTTTCCTTCTTCCTACAGTCCCGGGTCCTTTAAGCGGGGCGTGAAAAAGCATATGATGAGGCCGTCAAGCTGAGTGTCACCATTGTCACCCGGTATGTGTAAGTAATGGTGACCCTCTTTTCTGGGACTTTGCCTTCAGCTTACCATCAGGCAAGGCGAAGTCCAATTGACGTGTCCTATATAAAAAAAAAAAAAAAAAAAAAAAAAACTTCGTGTTGTGTTCCCGGCGGTGAGTAGGGTAGCCAGAGCTCACTGTAGAGTTTTTGTGCCGTCAGTGGGATGACCAAAGGCTTGTCCTGCTGTGTCCTCTACACTGACGGCACAAAATCTCTGTTCTTACAGGGTCGGCAGCACGGATGTGACTCCACTGGTGTTACACACGTTCATAGGTCATGGTAACCACTTTCCATCAGGTGGGCCATGTGCTTGTCTGCCACCTAAGTTGTATAAAAAAAAAATTACAGTCGCTTCACGGAAAATATCGGAGTTTAGCCAAATTCGCAGTTAAGACTGGTAAAGCGGACCCCAGACTCCGAGGTCAAAGCTTCAGATGCGACTGGGAGTAACGCTAAGAGATTTTCAGATTTCTATTCTAACGATATGTATACATAATTTTAAGAGGGTGTGTTTTATCTATCGCTAAAATAACAGGGTTAGTCAAAAAAGTTGTGATGTGCTGCCCAAATGTAGTCACACGGAGGACAGAATATGGTCTAACCTATACCTATATATAGGTATCGGGCGCGAAATGTCATATTCTGAGCACAAAAGACGATATTTTTACAGGATTACCCTTAGCACGAAAAACTATAGTTACCGTAAGGTAAACGTATCGAGAGAACGGAGCATTTTGATTGGCCGGCTTCACACGCACACAGGTCCACAGTAGGCAGGCGGCCAATCGCAATGCTCCGTTCTCTTGTTACGTTTACGATACGATCACAACAAATTTTCATGCTAGGGGTACAGATCACCAAAAAAATTACCGGAGGATTTACCATTTTTAGCGGTAGGTTAACCATTTTGAGTACCCTTTTGACAGCGCTGCCGGGTATAAATGGAGAATAATGAGAAATTTCTAATCTAATAAAGATATGGGTGATAATGTAAGATTAGCTTAATTTTAAATTCATTACTATGTAGTATGTTAATTTTTCTTAAATAGTGCTATGTACTTAGGCTTACGAACGCTGTGCATATCTGTAATTGGGTTATGTACTAGATATAACTGCACAAAACCTGTTATTTAAGTTTGAAATGTAATACATAATATGTTGATGTGCCTAATAAAAATAAATAAATAAATAATAACTCGGCAGCGCGAGAGTGGCGCCCCTAGTGTTGCACACGTCCATTGGTCAGATAACTTATTTCCATGAGGTGGGCCGTGTGCTTGTCTGCCACCTAAATGGTATAAAAAAAAAAAAATTTCCATTTCCAGATGCGGAATCTGCGGTGACCCATATGACGAGGCTCAGCCACGCGCTCACGAGCTTGGAGGTCGTTTCGGTCAAGGACACATCGTTGCCCACTACGAAGAAGGTCAACCCATGAGCATCAATCTCTTCCTCAGCGCCTATCACTCCGGCTTCTGGGAACTCCGCATCTGTCCCAACCCTCATCACCAGGAACCAGAGTGTTTCGACAACGGCTATCTCTTGGAACTTGAAGGCGGTGGAACTAGGTTCTACCCGAAAAAGCCTGACTCTTATAATGTAACATACCTCCTGCCTGTTGGATTGAGCTGTGAGCATTGCGTCCTTCAGTGGCAGTATACCTACTTCTGGTAATAACTGGGGAGTCTGTGCTAACAAAACCCAAGGTCTGGGCTGCGGAAACCAAGAACAGTTCTACTCGTGTGCGGACATTTCTGTTGGTCATTCTGAAGGAAAAAGTGGAGATATGGTAACAACAGCAACACCGGTGAAGTACAGTCAGCAAAGAAATAGGTTGACACATTTGAATTTGCAACCCACGCCAGTTTTAGAGACTTTTGGCACAGAAGACAAAATTATTGCCCGTCGTCGACCGTCGAGGTTTTACTAATAAAAGTGTAACTTTATGGAGATTCAATAATGTTCAATAACTTTCGTTGCCAATTGTACCTACACCTGGAACGTATTATTAACTTCTAATACATTGAAATTTAAAACCGATATTTTGTTTTTTTTTTATACGACTTAGGCAGCAGCAGACAAGCACACGGCCCACCTGATGGGAAGTGGTTACCGTGGCCTATGGACACCAGGGGCGTTAAACTCGTGCTGCCGACCCTGTAGAAACCGTCTAATGCCCCTCTTGAAGAACCCCATATTGTAGGCGCTTGGGAAGACCGCAGCAGGGAGTTCATTCCATAGCTTGCATAACTTGATTTATTAAACTTAAGTAAATAATTAATGCAAATTAAGCAATAAGTACCTACTAGCCAGACCCTCGATTCTAATAAAGCAAAATCACTGTGACACCACAGAGACTGCAAAAAATGCCTTAAAATTACAGACTTTATCCCTATACTCTTTAAGTTCAAAATTAAATGAAGAGTTTCATTATACTTTTTCTGTCACTCTGCAAAAAGCCGTTTAATTTTGGATTTTAATGACATTGCTTTACAGTCTTAAAGTTAAATGGATTTTTGTTGCAGTGTTGGTGGTTTTGCTATAATAGAATCAAGGTCCAGGGCAAGTCAGTACGAGGATAGGTGATTTTTAACTCAAAACCACCAGGTTTCTACATGGTCGGCAGCGCGAGTGTGACACCCATGGTGTTGCATACGTCCATAGGCCACGGTAACCGCTTCCCATCAGGTGGGCCGTGCGCTTGTCTGCCAACTAAGTGTTTGGCAATAAATATTAGACTTTATTTCGATCGTCTTAAAGTCCGAAATTTAATGTACTTTTTTTTTCATTATACTTTTCCATGGACTCTGCAAAAAGCATTTTAATTTTGAACTTTAACAACATTGCTTTAAAGTCTAAAATTGCATGGTTTTTTTAGCAGTTCGTGTAGTAGTTCGTGGTATGACAGTAGTTTTACTTTAGCAGTATCGAGGCCCTGCTGGCATCACCTGTGACCATTGCGTTCTTCAGAAGCAGTACATATCTTTTGTCTTGTCACATTACTGTCCATCCCAAGGTTGCCTGGAAGAAATCGCTTCAGCGATAAGGCCGCCCATTGTACATTAAAGTATTATCTATCTATGTATCTATGTACATTACTGAAAACACCTGGGGATGGGCGCTAATGAAATGGGTCTTGGGCGTGGAGACCAGGAATGGTTCTATTCCTGACGTTCGGTCTCAGTTTAAGGAACTGAACCATAGGTGGATGAGACAGCATCGTGGATCATATCATTAATCCTGTGAATACTGTGAGGAAACGCTGGGAAGTATAATCAGTTATTAAAGTGGTTTAACGCAATTGCATGCAGTGAACTAGAAATATAAAATATTGAAATGAGATAAGTACTGCACAGAAAATGATATTAGTGCTTAGGTATTTTTGTTGCCAATTATACTATATATTTTATTTACATAATATACACGGAAGTTATCTAAATGAAAATATATAAAAAAACCATATATATCTAAATAATCCTGCAGGTTCAGGCGTTAAAGAATTCCTCCCCATCGATGTCAACCGGGAAGGTGGCCAGAAGGCTTGCCACGTTGAATGGCAATACCAATCCTTTGCGCAAGGAATAAACTAGCCCTCTGGTCACGGGTAGCGTCAATTAAACGTTTAGATATGTCTCTCAACAAAAGACGGGCACTTGGACCCCATGATCCCAGCTTCTCGACCCCAAACGGCTCAAATATGTAATTACCACTTCTAAAATTGTATATTAAATCAAGCAATCAACCAATCAGTCCACCGCAGTCCACTGCTGAACATAGGCCTCTCCCAATCTAAATACCTAATAATTTACTAAGTAATAAATGTATTTATGATGGCGACACCAACAATAAATAAAACAACTAGTTTATATTTAATTTATTGCCTTTATTTACACAATAAATATATTTAAATAACTAATTCTTCTTTCGCAATCAAGAACAACAAGCTGTTTAGCGTAAAATTATCAAAAAAAAGCTTTTGTAAAGTAAACACATGTAGTAACAAAACGCATCTGTCAAAATATTCGCCATTTTGTGATGTGCACTAAAAACCAAAATGGTGGCTGTTGTCAGACACGTTTTGTAGCTCGTAGGCACAGATTACAACACGTCAAAGTAGGAAATTCATATTGATATGAATTGACAATTTTATTGTCTGATATAAAGGTTATTTATTACATTCTAGAAATATATTTATTTTTAAACCAAATTATCAAAGTACAGGTTGATAGTTTATTTTAAAAATAAATAAATCAACATAAATGTTAGAAAAAAACAAAATAACGATTACAAATCTTTTTAAAAAAACCTAATCAAATAATGGAATCAAAGAGATATCGATATAACAAGTATAACGAGATGTTCAAAATAATCTTAATTTAATTAAGAATCAACTTTTTCAACTCATTTTTTTGTGCAAAATCTAACAATATAATTAAAATTGTGACAATGCAACGCTAGTCTAGGACACGGGCGGCATATCAACAAGCATATATGTAAAATTATGTAATATAATGTATGTAAAATTATTCGATTTCATTGTTAAAAAGTCGAACAAATATTAACGTAAGTCAGTTAAGCTTATGCGCATATGCTAAGCATATGATTCAGATCATCCGCTTTCATCTTTACTAATCTGCATAGCATTAGGCCATCCGCTGCCCCGTGCGTCCGGGCACATGAGGTCGTTTGCACGACTCACGACGTTTGTGACACGCATGAAGGTCAGTTTACACCTGGCGGAAAGATGCTCGTGTATGTTCGAACACATTCTAGGCCGTCATTGACATTAAGTGTAATTTAGTGATCGGAAAGTCTCGCGCATGCTCGAACAGTCTCGCGCATGATCAAACAGTTTCATGTAAGTATTCCATCGCCAGGCGCGCTTTCTCTGACATTCTAGACTGTTCGAGCAGTCGCGCTTATGCACGAGCTAACGCTACTATCTATTGGATAAGATATAAATATTGCATACTATTTTCAACTTCTTCTTAGTGGAATAAGACCGCTTAAAACCACTTAAGACCACTTAAAAACTGTTCGAGAATTTTTCCGTCAACTTAGAAGGACCCTGAGGCAGCAGACAGTTTCAGTATAAGTTTGCACACTGTCCAAGTTTCATTGCAATATCACATTTTTCCAACAGTCACATATACAACGCTATAATTATCAATTGACGCGACAAGAAACGCCACACTAAATATTGACAATAAAATAACAAATTTACAGACACAGCCGAGCCCCTGCGGTATGCGCAATACAACTAAACTATTAGTAGAAGCCGAGTAAAATGCACACGTTACGTTTAAAGAGAATATATTCAGATATTCAAGATGGCGTCGATAGATCTCGAGGCTTATTGAACTGACAAAAAAATATGGAGTTGTCCATTAAACACGGGAGGCTCAACATGATTCGGAGAAAAATCACGAAATATCAAACAAAATCATCACGTGATTGATCAACAGCCCTATCTTGAAGTATATATTGCACGCTTTTCGGCTTTATTGGGAGCGAACGAGCCGCGTGGTTCCCGGCAGAGTAAAATTTGACCACCTCATCTCTTCCCACGCTGTGTCGTACAAGGCGACTAAGGGAATAGGGTTGTTTAACATCAGACATATACAGCCCAAACTCAGCGTCAGATGCATGGCTCGAATCAACAATAGTGCCCGGAAGACGGCAATAGGCTCACCCCGCATTACGTAGGACCGAATTTTAATGATTGGTGAAATGTGGGTGTTAATTCACCTCTGCCTAACTTATCACTCATAATATGAGGCATGAGTATTTATATGTGAGGGAGCGAGTGCCGTCTGACTTCCCAGCCTCAATTGTGGTTAGTGGCCAATCACTGACAGAGTTGTTAAGGTGTTTTTTTTACAATAGACTCGCCATTTTGACTTCACCTCGCCTAATGGTAAGTTAAAGGCAAAGTCTCAGTAAAGAGGGTCACCATTACGTAGCATGTTACTTGGCGGCCTGCTTTTCACGTCCCGCTTAAAGGACCCGGGACTGTAGGAAGAAGGAAACACGTGAGCTGGTAAAGTCTTAGTAAAGTGGTTTTGCTTTAGCAGAATCGAGACCCTGATCGATGATAACGATGGTGATCTATCGACGTCATCGTGAAGTACAAAAGCGAATCTACATTTCAACAGTCAATAAAATATTCTAGCATTCATTTTTTTTTAATATGATAAAGATTTTCTTTCACGTTGAGCCAATGTCTGCCTTCGCCGGCAAAGTAGACATATTTCATTTTAACAACAAGATGGACACATTTTTATGAGACTTCAAACTACTTATAGAATTGGGTATTTGATTGCAAACTGTAACCCCCTCGTTTTCACCACGAAACAAGTTGTAAACTTGTTCAAGACTTGTGGAAGACTAATAAAAACACAATACTTGTGTTATACATTTATCTCATATACTTTTGAGTATGTTTAGCCAACAAGTTGTAAACAAGTATAAAACACCAATATCAGAATAAACGGGATATTTACCATGTTTCATTATTTTGAGTGTCCGATATTGATATATCAAGATCGGGTTCGAGTTTGTAGTGAGAGTGAAACCAATAGTAGTGCAGATACGCGTAGTAAAAGAACTCGAAAGAAGGTAGATCGATATAATTACTCCTAGGGAAAAAACTTTTTCTCTGTTCACCGACGCTACTCCAGTTCCTCCGTGATTATGGTGCTTGCAACAGAGCCGAAATATCGGACACTCAAAATAATGAAACATGGTAAATATCCCGTTTATTCTGATACTGATGTCAGTGACCATGATAGTTTAAATAAGTATAAAACACATTTGTGTTCACACTGTGGCCTGTGACATATGTGACTCCTCAATCATTAAGTTACCGACGCCTCTAATGGGGACACCGTGGTTACCAAAACACCACGCCGAAGATGGCTCTGGGTCAGCGGAAGTGCTAAAGAAATGCCTGAAAACTTAACACCCCGGTTTTAATCAGCCCGGCGGTCGTGATATCAGTGTAGAAGTCCGCACGAAAAAAAAATTAATGCAAGTCGATTAAGATATAGAAAAAATTGAATAGGTTCAGGCGGGATTAGAACCCGCGATCTTTCCCTTACAGGGGGAAAGCCCTGACCACTAAACCACAGAACCTTTTCCCGAAACCATCTAATTTCTTCTATACATATATTCGTCTTACGGCGAGTATGTCTTAATCGTTAGCATACTCAATGCTATAAAATTTCATTCAATAATGAGTGCAAGATTTATAATGCGTCCATCATGTTGTATTTCATTAATTTTGATGGTTCCAAGTCATTCCATTGCTTCCAAGAACAATATTTCTCAAATTTTTGATCCATTGAGGTGATCATATAATAATTTTATACCAATCTGTGATAATAGACTATCTGTAAAATTCATAATTAAATATTGAGAAACAATGTTCTAGAAAACAGTTCCCTTGTAATATAAATATTTTTATTTCGTAAATATTAATTTTAGTATTCAGGACGAAACTCTACACAAAATATTAGTATCCTATTGTTACAAAAAGCAATAATGTATCTCTCTATCTTTTTCTCTACCGAAGGAAAGACAAAGACATACATTTGTTGTTTCATTACATTTCTGTAACATCAAAATGCATACGACACAATATTCTCAATCATTTAGTTACAATAAAGTTTGATCTCGATCAATATTTTTAAACCAGTTCATATTTCATACTAGCTATTTAACATTATGCATCTCTTTTGCTCTCACAGCGTCTTATATCCAAAGACAAAACAAACCTTATTCAATCTAGCGTTGTCAATTACAATTCCGAACCATTATTTCTCGGGAATATTGAAACAAAACAAACATGTAATAAAAATTACTTTTACTAAAACGTAAAAACTTGGTCTTAGATGGTCTAAGGCCGTGGCATTTAGAACTATATTACCGAGAGGTAAAGTTCAAAATTGTTTCAACGGTATTTAACTATTAACATCGAATTATATCCGTATATATATCAAGCACACCCAGACACCACATGTATTTTATTTAACTACACTATAATACAAAACGAAAAAAAATACATTTTTAGTATATCGCTTAGCTTCCCGAAGCTTTATAACCACTCCTATAGAAAGACGCCATCTTTATCAAGGAGATATTGAAAAAACAACCTCTTTTAAAGGATTCTATCGCAATTTATTTGTACTAGCTGATGCTCATGGCTTCAGTCGCATGTATGTCAGAAATCGCGACCAAATATAGCCATTTTTTTAATGTAGCAAACGAAATTACTAATATTCCCTCTAACCCCTCCAACTAAACTAAATTGCTTGTCATAGGAGTGGGTTCAGGTCGGACCTCTCGATCGTAAGGCCGACTTCTTAACGACTAAGCTACTGACGCTTTCCCAAGCTCTGGTCTATCTCTGTAACAAATTTCATCGATTGATACCAAATAAATTGCGACAGAATCTGTCAAGTGATTTTATTCACCATCAAACAGGACTTTATGGTATTCTAAAACCGACTTCGGTCTCGTGTCTCCTCTTAAGAGACCCTTTGAAGGAGACATCAGTTATTTTTCGGTCTAGTTATCCCCCCTAGGCTAAGGAAACATTAGAACTTACTCTTAAAATTATATTTTCAGCACTTTCTTTTTATATAGGACACGACAACTTGACCTCACCTCGCCTGATGGTAAGCTAAAGTCAAAGTCTCAGGAAAGAGGGTCACCATTACAGACACTAAGTGCTACAATGGTGGCACTCAGTTTGGCGACCTCATCAGATGCTTTATTACGCCCCGCTTAAAGGCCCCGGGACTGTAGGAAGAAGGAAACACGTGTGCTGGTAATGAACTTTTACCCGTTGTTATAAATTTTACAATAATATTTATTAGTAGGTCGTCAAAATGACAGCTCTGTGATAGGGGATATATACTTGAAATAAAATTTTAAAAGTAAGTTTTGATGTCTCCCCAGCCTAGTAGAGACAATAAGACTGATAAAATCCTGATGTCTCTCTCAGAGGGGTCATCAGAGCAGACAAGAGACCGAAGCCCATTAACCAACAATCACACAGAGTTCATAATCGACTGCAGTTGACAAGGGAATAATAATTACAACACGTCGATTTACACAATGAGTGGTAACAGAATTAAATACAACAATTATAAAGTACGTTGGAGTGAACAGAAATACTAGTCAATATTCCTAAATCATGATACTACATGGAGTAGATTCAATCACGGTACCGGTGATTTTGTGGACACTAGACTACCGTGTGTTAAGGGACTGGACATAGAATTTGTATTAACTATAGTTTTGACACGAGTGATCTTGCTCGTTTTAACTTTTTTGTTGTGTGATATTTATTTTCTTCTGTGCCGGTCTCGTCATATTTTTCTTTAGTTATTCGTCCAATAGTTCGTTATCTAATATCAAGCGCACAAAAAAGAGAATACGAGCATAACCAGACGTGTCAAAACGGTCATCATAGAGTGACGCAACTATAGTGATGTGCTGAATTGTTAATTTATATCCACGGATCCAGATCCAAATACGGATATTTGGTGTCAAGATCCGCGGAACGGATCTGCTGATACTGATCTGCGGATGCGGATCTAAACTTCTTTATATGGGCATCGGTGTACGTGACCTTAGAATGATAGTTAACGTCACTTAGCACTTGGCGTAATAGGACTTGATTAGGCTTGCATTATATTTGATTTTAAGAAATTTAAATAAATTGAATTACTCTACTTTTTTACTCAACGTTTGGTAATACTATATTTCTTACTTCTACCAGACGGATTTTAATATAACTTGTATTACTGTTACATCCTTGCCGATCCGACAAATTGAATGTCAATGAAAAATTATTAACGTCAAAAAACCCGACTGCTGCTGAGAAGAATGTTCTATTTTTTATATGTTTTTATTCACATTTTATACATAAGATGTAAATAAGACTCGGAAGATTTCATTCCATTTTCATTTGAGATCTCATTCATCAAAAGCCATTCAGATGTTAGGCCTATAGAAGGTAACAAAGTAAATTAAGATAAGAATGTCAGAGAAACCACTGTATTCTCGCTTCAATAGACCGACGCCTTACATAAGCGAACGAAAAAAAAACAATAAGTTTGTGAAATCTATAAGTCATAAAATCCGTTTCGCAATATGTCGACTGTTCCCTAGAAGAGACATAGTTCTGACATTATAATATCAGAACAGCGTTTACTGTCCACTCCAGAGCACCTCGATATTCTCCCTCTCAATACGACTAGAATCAACCTAAGCACTGGCATAGACTCAGGTAGACCTTAAACTCAGTAATTATCTAATAGTGACGTAACGGTCTCTAAGATAAAGGCTCTAATAATATCGGTATATTTTTAATATCTAAATATAATAATAACAATAGTTTTTTCTTTATCAGGTACTGTAATATGCTCCCGCGTAATCTTTACGGGGACGTTTTCAAACTTAGTGACGAAAGAAATGATATGCGTTAGTAAATTCAATTGCAACAATTATCTGCGTTAATAAATTTAATTTAAACTATTATTTGCGTTAGTAAATTTACATGAAACTACTTTTTGCAAATTAGTTAATTTATAATTTAAGTTAATTTGCTTTAAAAACCTTGTGGAGGAACGGCTCGAGATGTTCCTCCAACACAACCGACACGATTACTTAGGACAACAATCTATGTTAGTAAATTTGCTTAAAATAACCAACTCCACTAGTAAATTAACTAGGAACAACAATCTGCGCTAGTAAATTAACTTGAAACAACAATCAGCGCTAGTAAATTTACTTGGAACAACAATCTGCGCTAGTAAATTAACTTGAAACAACAATCTGCGCTAGTAAATTTACTTGAAACAACAATCTGCACTAGTAAATTAAGTTGAAACAACAATCTGCGCTAGTAAATCTACTTGGAACAACAATCAGCGCTAGTAAATTTACTTGGAACAACCATCTGCGTTAGTAAATTAACTTGAAACAACAATCTGCGCTAGTAAATTTACTTGGAACAACAATCTGCGCTAGTAAGTTTACTTGGAACAACCATCTGCGCTAGTAAATTAACTTGAAACAACAATCTGCGCTAGTAAATTTACTTGAAACAACAATCTGCGCTAGTAAATTTACCTAAAACAACAATCTGCGCTGGTAAACTTACTTGAAATAACACATTCTGCACCTTTAGTAATTATATCTAAATGCAAAAATTTTATTAAAAATTTAGAAGTAATTGTTTGCATGTGTAAATGAATTATTAATAATTATTTATTTAAAACATCCTGCATCACTAAGATTCAAATTGTCCCCTTTATAAACATTAAAATTCATAGCATTTTCTTTATAGCATTGACAGAAAAACAGTTCCATCAATGTCTAATAAGAAACTCAAAAATACAATCTCGTTTAACCTTGATACTATTATCTCATTTCGATTTTATTAGGTACTTACAAAACGAACACAACAAATTAAAAGTTAGGAAGTTACAGGGTTTATAATGCAGGTTTTAGCAATACATAAAATGTTATGTAATCATGCAACATACTATATAGTATGAATTGATAACAATCACCCTATATTCATAAAAAAAAAATGGTCGACAAAGCAGTCAAGTGGAAACGTCATGGTGACGATGACGTTTCCACTTGACAGCATTGACCTACCGTCAATGCTGTCAAGTGGAAACGTCTAAGCTCAAAACAGGTTTATAAAATAATCAATATTTAAAAACTTTAATAGCGCGATGTAGGTAAATTAGTTACGTAGAAGTTCAACTTGACTTCACTAGATGGTGAGTGTCGACAGAGTGAACCTTATTTTTTTTATGAATGGAGAGTAAATTTATATAATTTTGTAAACGCACTCAGTACCTTTTCAAAGTGTAGCTTGCTACCAAAAAAAAACTATTTTTTAATATCATCCTTATTTTTGAACCGATATCTAGGACCAACCTTCTCGAAGCCGATATCCTGGAGGCCGTTACTGCTGGGCTAGTCCAGTTCTATCCTCATCGCTGGCGCCAGGGTCCCGCACTGGATCTTGGAGTCTTTGAGCTTGGCGAGGGACAGGCGAAGGTCTTCCATCGTGATGGGTCGCACGGCATCCACGTATTCGTCGTCGGAGTCCGACAATGTGGATTTTGGTTTTAAGGTTGAATCGCTCTGAAAGTTTAGATAGAAACTTGTAGAATTTTGTTGTAATATGTTTATAGCAAATTTATGCTAATAGAAAAATACACATGTACAAATGGAAGTGAGTGCGTGTGCATGTGCATGTGCGTGTGCGTGTTCGTGTACGTGTGCGTGTGCTTGAGCGTGTGCGTGTGCGTGTGCATGTGCGTGTGCGTGTGCGTGTGCGTGTGCGTGTGCGTGTGCTTGAGCGTGTGCGTGTGCGTGTGCTTGAGCGTGTGCTTGAGCGTGTGCGTGTGCGTGTGCATGTGCGTGTGCGTGTGCGTGTGCGTGTGCGTGTGCGTGTGCGTGTGCGTGTGCGTGTGCGTGTGCGTGTGCGTGTGCGTGTGCGTGTGCTTGAGCGTGTGCGTGTGCGTGTGCTTGAGCGTGTGCTTGAGCGTGTGCGTGTGCGTGTGCGTGTGCGTGTGCGTGTGCGTGTACGTGTGCGTGTGCGTGTGCGTGTGCGTGTGCGTGTGCTTGAGCGTGTGCGTGTGCGTGTGCGTGTGCGTGTACGTGTACGTGTGCGTGTGCGTGTGCGTGTGCGTGTGCTTGAGCGTGTGCGTGTGCGTGTGCGTGTGCGTGTGCGTGCGTACCTCGTTGGCCTCGCGCGCGATCTCGTCGCGGGCGAGGTCCCGCACGCGGTACACGGCGGCCTGGCGGCACAGCTCGTGCAGGTCGGAGCCCGAGAAGCCCTCCGTGGCGCCCGCCAGGCGCTTGTAGTCGATCTGAGGGGCACAACAAAATATTTTTTTATTTCCTTTATAGGAAACTCCCACTCAATAACAATGCTTCTAAATATATCGTTAATTTTTTGATAAAGTATATCTATGCAAATTTTTTCTAAGTAGGGTAAGGTAGTATTTATTAGATAATGAAAATTAGTTGATAAAATAATCTTAGCAGGACATGTATACTCTAATTCCAAAATGTAATGATACAATAGCGAGTAATGTGACAGCTACTGACGTCGGGCGTGACGGGCTCGGCCTTTAAGATGAGCTGCAGGATCCGCTCGCGCTGCGCCTCGCTGGGCATGGGCACGTGGAAGGTGGCGGGCATGCGGCGCTGGATGGCCTTGTCCAGGTCCTGCGGCCGGTTGGTCGCGCCTGCGCACAAACGGCATACGTTACAACTCGAAAAGTTCAAAAGTATTTATACTAGTGCGAGTTTTTTCTCACATTAACATAATGGGTGATAAGCAAACGATGATATGTTTACGCAAAAAAATGTTTCACATGTTTGACGCTAGATGGCGCTAATTCAATGACAAACAAGTCACCGTTTACTCATACTGGTCAATGTGAGAAAAATTAGCACTATAGGTATAAGAGAAAACGAGCAAAACCAGTCGTGTTAAAATGACCATCATAGCGTGCCGCAACTATATGCACTATGTAAAGACAATTAAAACAGCAATTTCAAAAGGTAAAAATTATAATAAAGAATTGTTCAGTAAATATGAAGCATCCGGCAAGAAACTCAGCAGACTTTTTTTTTTCTTTTACAAATATTTACTTTGATTTAAACACAATGATTTGTTTGAGTTGCATAGTTGAGCAGGCAGCCCATTTCCAAGGTTGTTCGTTGTCTACAATATTAAATCACCATCTACATTTATGATGTAGATGGTGTTATCATATACATCATTATACATCACGCAGTATACTTCACATATCATCGCATCTGACAGCACATATACCGCACTAAACAACACAGGAGGTAGGACACGACGGTATTCCCGTCCAATTGAGCAATCCGACTGGGGAAGAGCCTCCACCCTACAGAATACTGCGGCCATAATAACCTCGTGTTGTGTTCCCGGCGGTGAGTACGATAGCCAGAGCTCACTGGAGAGTTTTTGTACTGTCAGTGGGAATACCAAAAGCTTGTCCGCTTTGTCTTTTACACCGACGGCACAGAAACTCTAGTGCTTACAGGGTTGGCAGAGCGATTGTGACTCCCTTGGTGTTGCACACGTCTATAGGCCAAGGTGGGCCGTGTGTTTGTCAGCCAATCAAGTGGTATAAAAAACAACAATTCCATCATCCACCTTTTATCAACGAACCAATAATTAGATGGTTAAACCAAATTACTTAGAAGTGGGCTTATGTCAGTATTTAATGACCAGGATTCGAACCTTCATTCGGGCTTCTCGAACGATAAAACTGATACAATAATTACTGATTTTCTCACCCATGATAATGACGGTGCAAGTGGGGTCTGTGATGAGTCCGTCCCACAGCGACATGAACTGCGTCTTCATCATGGCGGTAGCCTCGTGGTCGTGCTGCGTGCGCGTGCGCAGGAACGACTCGATCTCATCTGAAACACCACAGTAGTTACTGGGGGAATCGGGAATTACGTCTCCCAGCGGGAGTTGGCAGGGAAGGGGGGGTATTGTCGAACGTTAACCGACATCGTCTTGGATCCTATATCTACCCCTCTACTGGGGCTAGGGGGAGTGCCGGTTGAGAAAGCTATTGACGTATTGACTACCACTGTATGAGTCACTATTCGTACATTAGTTTTATAAAACCTCCGTCAGCATTTCATACACTAAATTTATCTGTGAAATATATCATTTATAGTTAGTTCTCAAATTGCCGCACTACTGTAAACGCGCAGGTTTTGTGGTGCAATTAAATGTTTTTGAGTACATCAGCGTATTATTTAACGTCGTGCAGCAAATGGGTACAAGCAGACAAGTGCTCGTACAACCTATCCTAAATATGTTACCTTGATTGATGGTTAGCTAAAGGCAAAATTTCAGGATTGAAAGGTATCATTCAGTCTCAGCAGATGCTTTTTCACAACTGGGATTATAGGAATAGAATGTGTATTGGTGAAGAATTTCAATCCCTATGGCACAACCTTTCAGTTAGCATAGTTTCCGGCATATATCGTGACCTCAAGGTGCGTGAGAAACATGCATACATATAATCACGGCTTTATCCCTGGAGGGTTAGGCAGAGGTGAATTAACTCACGCACTTCACCAATAATTGTATTCTGTCCCACGTAATTGGGGCTGAGCCTATTGCCGTATTACGGGCACTATTGTTGACTCGAGACATGCATCTGAGGCTGAGTCTGGGCTGTAAATATCTGTCTGATGTTAAACAGCCCTATCCCTTAGTAGACTTGTACGGCATCACATGGGAGGGTGACCCTAATAAAATTCAACTCTGACGGAAACCACGCAATTAGTTTGGTATAATCTACGATCGATGGATTTGGGCTCCTCCTCCACCGAAGTACAAACAAGTGTACAAAAGACAACCGAAAAACATGTACTACGCATAAATAATACATTCTGTGACGTCACTAGGGTATATTCACATATAGAGTATATACACTATATTACATTTTTATTTTTTTAACGTGCGCAAAATCCCCACGGGTACCCCTCACACCAGAGTCGGTGGGAGAGGTTATGTCGGACTCGAACCGGCCAAAACGCACGCCGCCTGTTGGTCGTTTTTTGTTGCCGAAGATGAGGTTGACAGGCATATCCCCCGCACCGAGGCCATCTCACTCGATCTGGCCCTCTCCTCGGGAGTGGGGACCACAGAGTCCCCAACTCGTCCCCGAAAACGGGGAGGCGCGCCGCCGCTGCGGTCTGCTTCTGTCAGGGTGACAGGCGGCTCCACCCGTCACCCCTAGGCCTGCGCTCATGGGGGGCGGAGGTCGTTCAGCGACCTCCGAGGCCCGAGTTGCCTTCGTACGCGGGCCATATAGGGTATATTTACACATATACAGTTTGTCCCAGATCTAAATACGTACCAATGAACACAATGCAAGGTTGCAGTTTAACAGCCAGACTGAACACCGCTGAAGCCAACTTCTGTGTCTCTCCATACCACTTGTCGGTCAGTAGAGACACATCCAGGTTGATGAAGCTCATGTTCGCTTCTTTAGCCGTCGCTTTAGCTATGAGGGTTTTGCCGCATCCTGGAAAACAATACGAAAAATGTGTCAGAACAGATGTAAGACCCAGAACACCTATGGCAGTCGTTACAGGTGGTTGGAGCCCTGAAACTCCAACTACTGGTCTAGTGCAATATCACCATTGAGTTGTGGAGGTCAGATGGCATTAGTTTCACGGAAAATTTCGAAGTTCAGACAAACTCGCAATTGGACTGGTAAAAGCGGACCCTGAACTCCGAGGTGACAGCTTCAAATGCAACCGGAATTAACGCAAGGATGAAGATGTGTAAGAAGCCTTTCTTTTATACCACTTAGGTGGCAGACAAGCGCACGGCCCACCTGATAGAAAGAGGTTACCGTGGCCTATGGACGTAACACCAGAGAAGCCACACTCGCGCTGCCAACCCTGTAAGCACAGAGTTTCTATGCCGTCAGTGTAGAGAACAAAGCAGGACAAGCCTTTAGTCATCCCACTGACAGCACAAATTCTCCAGTCCTATAAGGAGAATGGCTCTAGGTCATGTCGTGGGGGCAAATACCATCCCCTTAATTTAATATTAAGGAGTATGCTTCTTTTTCGTTTTTCTATTTCCATCTATTCTTTCATTCTCTGAGCCTTTCCGCAACTCGGTTAGAGTGAGCTTTCTAGTCGAACTAAGATGCGGCTGAACATTATAGAGTGATAGAGGGAAAATAAAAGACATTGATAGAGGGCAGAGCCAAGTGTACATCAGAGTGGATATGACAGACTAGGAAAGAGAAAGATAAGAGAAGTTACACAGATTAAAAATAAACAGTTAACAGGTTGTATGGTCGGCAGCGCGAGCGTGACGCCCCTGGTGTTCCACAAGTCCATAGGCCACGGTAACCATTTCCCATCAGGTGGACCGTGTGCTTGTCTGCCGCCTTTTTTTTATTATTTAATTGTCGGAATACATATTTGACAAAATGAAAATAGACTTAATGTACCGCTAAAGCTACTAGAGCTTGTGTGCGACACATGCGATTCTCTCTTCAATACAAAACATTACCTAAGTGGTTTAAAAAAATAAAAATGATTGCGAGCTTACTCATTCTCATACACTGTTTGTCCCATACAAACAGTGTATGAGAATGAGTATAGTATAGATATGAGTAGAGTACCGACGGCTTAAAATGCTCTCCTAAACACGACCAGACCCATACAAATATCCATAATCATGCATACAAATATTTGCACTGAGCGGGGACCGCCACGCCACATAATGCTGTCTTTTATGCACCCTCTTTCACACTAAATCAAGAGTAGCTCCCAGGTTTAGATGTGAAAGCTTTGGGTGCAACCAAAACTAACATGAATATAATGACTTACTCAACCAGAAAAGTCAAAAAGTCATAAATCATTTATTCTGTATAGACCATTTTATCGGCACTTACAAAACGTCAACAAAAAAGGAACATAAATATCAGTTTAGTAATTGGACCACCGGTTCGAAACGCGGCTCCGACCTGAGAAGACTCCGGCAAGAAACTCAGCGGGCATTTCTTTTTTTTTTTGGTCTATTTATAAACATACACTTAGTCTACTTAATCTAAATACAAAAATTTACTTGAGTAGCATAGTTGAGCGAACAGCTTAACATCCAAGTATTCTTGGATTTTATAATAGACACAGACAGACTTAAGTTATAAGTATCACGGTATCATAGAACCTGAGTGTTTAAGAAGAATGTTCCTAACTGTCATTGTAAACCTTTGAGGATACCGTAAGGCGAAACTGGTCAGGTTCAATAATAAATACTGTGGCAAAAGTACAAGTGTGAATTCTACCAAGTGCCATCAATCAACAGTAGTAGAAAGTATCATATTCAAATCACCCTTGTTTTAGGATTATAAATATCTCAATCAATCAATCAATCAATCAATCAATCAATCAATTCATCAATCAATCAATCAATCAATCAATCAATCAATCAATTAGCCCATTGCAGTCCACTGTTGGACATAGACCTCTCCCAATGTGCGCCATGTTCTCCGATCCTCCGCGATAAATATTTCTTGAAATTTCTATCTTCTATCTTTCTTGCTTCTCACTTTCAAGGAAGTGCAAATAATAACAGTGTTAAGCCATACCTGGGGGACCATGCAGCAGCACCCCCTTTGGCGGCTGCGTCAGCCGGCTGTCGGCGAACAACTCTCTCTTCTGGATAGGCAGGATTACTGTCTCGCGCAGCTCTTGGATCAGGTAGTCTAGACCCGCTATGTCCTTCCAGTTCACCTGCGGGTATAATACAGAAAGCGTTAATAATAATAATAATAATAATAATGACGTCTTTATTGTACACCAATTACACATTACACTAGAATAAGTGATACAAGTTCCGTGGCACGTACAGATGGCGGCCTTATCGCTTCTTATCGCTTAACGAGTCATTCTGTGTTCTACCGAGTGATGTGTCAACATCAATAACTGGTTGAGAATTTGATTGATTGAGAAATTGATTGATTGGGAAATTGATTGATTGGGAAATTGATAGATTGAGAAATTGATTGATTGGGAAATTGATTGATTGGTAACTGGCTTTATTGATATTGATTGGTAAAAGTGAACAACCAAAACGGGACTGGAAGCCGCGACCAGTTCTTTACAGTGGGTGTGCTCTGACCAACGACGCGAGGTACATGGACACATATTGACACAAAATTTGAAAACTGTAAAGAACAAGCTATTTTTGTGAAAAACGACAGTAATTTTGCCAACATACCTATTTACTTTAACTACAATAGCCATTAAGATGCTAATGTCAAGCATGTCGTGAATATTTTCCATTGTTTTTTTTTTTATTGTCATTGGATTCTTACCAATGCTCCTTAATGTCATTCTTTTATCTATAAATATGCATAGCAAACTAAGATATTGACTAACGAAACTGAATCTATGAGTTTTTTTTTTAATTTCCAAAATAGGTCAAAATTTAAACAATCGAAATAACGCGAAATTCATAACTTTCTCTGCTCTCATCAATCTTATTATTCACTGTACACGTATAGACACAACGTGGACTGTGATAAATGCGATATTCTTTTGCACTACGCTCCAGCACGCTGTGACGTCACCACGTGTCACTATTCTGCATGGAGGTTAGGGCGGACGGTTTGAAACATTTTAAGATGCAATATTAAATATCTTTAAAACTATTTGTCATAACAAAATTTAACAGTTACTGTAGTAGTTATAATTATTGTAAAATTTACAGTTTACGATAACAATAAGAAAATAAGACACAACCCTATTGTTTTTAAATACCCAGAGATTCCAGTGGCGAATATTTGTTTTGTATTAACTTATTCTGTTCGAGTACGACTCGACAACGAACGTAGTGTACAAACCTTTCTGGTTTTTGTTACACTACTAAGGCATTAGACCCAATGTATATTTTATTGGTTAAATAAATATATTAAAAAAAAAATAGTTATGTTATGTTACCAGAGATGGCTTGCATCAAATTTTGAGCACTTTCCCGCAGCCCATAGGAACACATTCCCGAGATAAAGAATATCGTTCTATAGACTATCCCTGTAGCAAATTTTAGTCAGATGTTTTTAGCTGTTAAATACGGCGCCTACAATATGGGGTTCTTCAAGAGGGGCATCAGAAGGTTTCTTCATGGTCGGCAGCGAGAGTGTGACACCCCTGGTGTTGCATACGTCCATAGGCCACGGTAACCGCTTCCCATCAGGTGGGCCGTGTGCTTGTCTGCCAACTATGTGGTATAAAAAAAAAATAACAAACCTCCAATGGTTTTCCCTAACTTTCACATTTATAATATTTATAATGTAGAAAGTAGGATTATAATTTATAGAAAAGCATAGATATAATCATATAACATACATACATACATATAATCACGCACTTATCCCTGGAGGGTTAGGTAGAGGTGAATTAACACCCACATTTCAATAATATTTGTATTCGGTCCCACGTAATATTGCCATATTCCAGGCACTACTGTTGACTCGAGCCGTGCATCTGAGGCTGACTCTGGGCTGTTTATATCTGTCTGATGTTAAACAGCCCTATCCCTTAGACGCCTTGTACGACCACATTGGGAAGATATGGGGTGGCCCAAATTCTACTCTGCCGGGAAGCATGGAGCAAGGAAAGCATACTTACGTTAATCTCATCGGGCACAACCAGTTGTGATGCAATGATCATCTCATGGTCAGTCAGCTTGTCCAGTGCTATGGTGTGCTTGCTGCTGAGCCCCGCTCTGCAAGATAACCTTAACACATGCAAGGTCTATACAGTGGCTGTCGTTTTGACTAAGTATTGGTGTTAAACATCACAAAACAAAAGCTATAACTGACCTTATTTACACACAAAGAAACCACACAGTATGGAGAATTGAACAGTATGGTTTCATTTTGTATAATTATGGACAATTTTAGTTCAACTGCATTATTTTAATTTTAGTAAATCAGGTACCTAGATTTTTTGTTATCTTATTAAACTATATTTACATATATAATGTAAATCTAAAAAGATGTTTTGTCGTGACCAATTTAGATTACATATTTTTTATTGTATTTTCTGACCAAGGTTTATATATAATTGTGCCAGAAAGGGTATAATAAAATCCAAGAATACTTGGATGATAAACAAGCTTGAAAATGAGCTGTTCGCTCAACTATGCTACTTAAGTAAATTTTTGTACTTAGATTAAGTAGACTAAGTGTTTGTTTGTAAATAGACCAAAAAAAGAAATGCCTGCTGAATTACTTGCCGGAGTCTTCTCAGGTCGGGGCCGCGTTTCGAACCAGTGGTCCATTTACTAAACTGATATTCATGTTGTTTTTTTGTTGACGTTTTGTAAGTGACGATATAATGGTCTATACAGAATAAATTGTTGTGACTTTGACTTTGACTTTGACTTTACAAAAAGATTTTGAGCTATCAATATAATAATTCAGAATATAGGTGACATTATGTGTAAGAATGTACGGAGGAGAATGTCATATTGTTCTGACCCCAAATAATTGCATCAAGGGCAGATAAATGTCACCACACAAACAGCTAATTATTGATAATTTTTTTAACATAACACAAACTCACGCCTATATCCCCGAAGGGTTAGGCAGAGCTGCTAGCACATTTCGCCAATTTAATGTTAAGGTCCCAACGTAATAAGTGGTGAGCCTTTTGCTATTAACCGGGCACTTATAAACCTGCGATAAATACACACATAACTTCGAAAAGTATTGAAAAGTCATTGGTATGTGCCATGGTAAAAACTGGGATCGAACCCGAGACCTCGTCTCAGCAGTCCATTACCCATACCACTAGGCTACGACGGTTGAATTTTAAAAAACATAGCTATTTAATCTGTGTAACACATGATACGTCACTTAAAATGCAGAAATTCCAGCACAAAATATATTTTGATAACTTTGATTTTAAGTCATTGGAACATATGGTTCCATTCCAGTCCAGTCTAGAAACTGTTTTGACAACAGAATGAACACCGATAACTACATAATTTCTTTGATCACAGTTGTGGGTGATATGCACAGAAAGGCCAATCACTGGTCCCTCACTGGCAGTAAGTTGACTACAGTTGGGAAAAAATAATTTTCCAACTACGACTAATTATGTAATACTTGAAACAATTTCAGGATAATTTACATCATGATGTTTGGTGACCTCCTACATAAACATAAACTCAAGCCTATATCCACGAAGGGGTAGGCAGAGGTGCTAGCACCCACATTTCACCAGTTTATGTTTAGATCCCAATGTAATAGGTGGTGAGCCTATTGCCATTAACCGGGCACTTATAAACCTGCGATTAATACTCCTACACCCATAGAAATAATGTAACACTATGCAGTTAAACTGTAAGATTAAATTAGGTTCAATTATTCCTAAGATTTTATTAGATTACAAATAGTATACCATATAAATTGAATTAAAACGCAGCCACTGTACAGAGATAGGAATGCTTAACTATAATTTTATAATAATTTGACAGCCATCTACACAAACTGCACCTAATTGTACAAACATACATTCACATTTGTGAATTTCCGATGGGGTAGGCAGTGGTGTATTAACACAAACATTTTACCATAACGATTTTCAGTCCCACCAAGCCCAGGGGGCAAGCCTATATCTATCAAACAGACATGATTGTTTTCTTCTGCATCCTAGCGTTAATCACAGTCGCATCCAAAGCTATCACCTCGGACTCTGGGGTTTGCTTTTTCCAGTCTAACTGTGGGTTTAGTTAATCTTCTATATAGTAAACATATAAAATGAAATGTTTAATATATCAATAAATGACTTCATTGTAACATCACAACAATTCAACGTTCACATGAAGTATATATTTGCATTTTGATTCCACATTTACATTTTATACTCTTAATTATATAGATAATTTCAAGTAATAAACTTAACAAAAATTAAAAAAGAGAATAAAAAAAATACCGTAACGAAACATTTATGTGACCTAAAAGGCATAAAATATTAATGAGAATGGCATACTTGTACTCAAATTTAGATCCATGTCATATCTAGTCATACATGAAAGGAGACAGTTATGTCTGACTGAGATCTTCCCTAAAAAAATACTATGAAGATAGTAGAGTTTAGTCATAGCAGATTCTAATATGAAACTTATGTGCAATTCTAATAAAGTATACAATGATATGACGTGCAATACACGATCGATACATACTTGCGTAACTGTTCGCGAGCTCGCTCCTCCGCCTTCTTCCGACTTTTTGAAGTCGGATCTATTTGGTTCACGAGCCATTTTATTGAGAAATAAGTCACAGCAGACACAAACGCAACGCGTATAGCCATTTGGAACACATCGTTCCGAGTAAATGCTGACCCTTCCACCATCATGCCTTCAAAGATATTGAAACGTAATCACAAATAAATTATGGAGCAGGTGATGTTATCCGTGGGCTCTTCAATTTATTTTAGTTTAGTACGAATTTCTTCACAAATAATCAACTGCCGTCATGCTTTTGTGAATTTCCAACCATAGACCTTGCATAGACCTGCATATCTCTTATTAATCTGTGACCACAGAATTACTGTGCCACAGACTAAGTTTCAGTGACCACAGTGTAGGTAGAGTAAGTAGGAAAGGGATAGGTAAGTTTTTAGAGTACTTTGTTATATTTATATTCAATGACTTAAGTGGGTTACTTACCTGCTTAAGTCTTACCCTGACTTTTTCAAAAATCAATCTTTCACTAAAACTAATCTTAGAATAAACAGGCGGCGGATAGGTAGAGTCTGGCCATCGGTTCTTTGCACAAGAAAAAAGCGGTAAATTCAAAAAAACAAGGGGTGACAACACCGACTATAGACTGAAAAAATGCGTTTGATACTATTATTTTTTATATTCAATAAAAGTTATTTTATACATTTTTATTTATTACGTGTTATTCATACCTGTACATATATAACAAACTGAGTCGGATAAGCTGCACAAACTTTAAAATTAGCTTAGATATCATCATCATAGCATTTAGTCCCGTTTGCGGCCCAAACTTGCACTCCGGTATTTATGAATTAACGGTGACTGTAGCCTAATGGTTATGGCGTTGGACGTACAATGTTGACGTTGCAGTTTTAATCCCCAGTCATTGCACTACCGGTATGAACCCACACAAGCAGTTTTATACTAGTAATTTCAGTTGCTAGTATGCTTTTATTAAAAAAGAAATTTTCTACTTACACATAAAGTTAACATACATGCTTGCTCATCATGCAAATAATGATCATGTCCAGGATACAAGAAAAAAAATTACAAGTCATTAATATTTATAATTTTATTATGATTCATAATCAAAGTCTGATTCTATAAATTCAACACCAGAAAATGAACTGTCACTATCGTCATCATCATCACGTACATTTATTATAAATCGTTCCAGTACTGTTTCTGTGATTCCATCTCTTAATTTGTATTCATTTTCGACGTGAATGACGTGATCTGTGCATTTCTTCCAATCATCAGCCGTTACACTAAGAAAAGACTCTTTAATTAAGTTTCCCATTTCTGCCCCTGGTACTCCTATATTTTTGCTAGCCACTTTTCGTTTAGCTAAACTCCATATGAGCTCAATAGCATTTAAATCACAGTGGTATGGAGGTAGTTTAAGCACTTTGTGGCCATGTTGTTTTAGAAGTTCTTCTGCTTTATACAAGGGTTCAGGCTTATTCTCTTTAACGAGGCACATTAATTCATCTTTAGTATAAATTTCTTCAAATGGAATGTTGTTTTCTCTAAGCCATTTCTGTATGTCACTTTTTAAGTTCTGCATTGTTGGTAGTTTATTTATTTGTGTAACATGATAACTAGCATTGTCCATCACAATCACACTAGGCTCTGTCAAATTTGGAATCAATTTCTCACCTAACCACTTCATAAAATTTTCTGCATTCATGTCATCATGATAGTCAGCTGTTTTTGATTTGGTACTAAATACTAACAGTGCATTGGGCACAAAACCCTTTTCCGATCCAGCATGTACTATAATATGTCTCTGGCCAGACGAAATTTTGTCTATCACTCCACTAGTGGAAGGACCTTGCCATGATTTTTTTACCTTATAATTTTGGTGAACATAGGTTTCATCAAGATAAATTATTGGTTTCCCTTGTTGTCGTTTCTCAGCAATTGTTCGAAGATATCTGTGTCTCCAAGCAGCTAGTTCAAAGTTCTCTATGAGCAAAGACCTTTCATTCTGGTTTTTCTTAAACTCGAAACCATTTTTTTTCAATATCTGCCGTAATGTTTCACGACAGCCGGTGAAGCCAATTGACTCTCTGAGTTCAACAAGTAAATTCCGTAGAGTAGGAACCTGTTTTTTTACACAGTAAAATTCATTAATCTTATTCCTAATAGCCGTTAAATTAAAATCATCCAGATTTGATACCGTGCCCTGACGAGGGCGTTTCTTGCCGGGTGTATTCCATTCTCCTTGGTTTATAGAACCTTCCTTCTTGATTGTTTTAATAGTTCTAACAGATATTTCTGCAAAGGAAAAATATATAAATGTAATTGAATGTAAAAAATATAAAAGCCTAACAATAATTTAACTGTTCCACTATACTATGAAGAAAGATAAACTTGTATGCAAACATTGAAAATAATCGTACAAAGATTTTAAGACATTTTTCAAAAACATAAATTTACCTGTCATCGTAGAAATTGTATCCAAATATTTCGTTTCAGAGTTCAACGATTCCTTTTCCTCAAAACATTTTAACTCTTTCACTAACGTCTTGACTCTCGCCATGTCACCTTCTAAAACACATACAAGAAAAAAAATTGTAAATAGTATTCACATGATACCCGGACATAAATATCAAGCCAACTATCAAGACTACTTACCAGCAGTTGTAAGGATTTCGTCTAAGCGATGTATTTTTTCGTTCTGGATTCGTTCATTATCAAGTTTTATGTCTTGATACTTGCCGATCATGGTAAATATCAACTTTCTAACTACGCCTTTGATAGCTTTAGGCATTATTTTTCAATAATTTCAAAAGAATATTGATCGAGAAACACTAAACACAAAAACGGGTCAATCCGTTTGACAGTGACATGACAGTTCAAAAATATTGCCATGTATAGATTTAAAAAAACAGTCCAGTGCAGACAACCGATAGCCAGACTCTAGCAGTAGTGCACAGTGGCGGGGCAACAACTAAATTTGATGTGGGCAAGACAGATTTCGCGAGGCCCTGTTCTATGGCGACCTGAAGACGGATTTTATAAAATAATAAAAACAAACAAAATAATTAACACTGCCAAGTTTTTATTCATAAAAATACAAATTAGATTAATAAGTATTAAATGAAAAATTACAAATCGTTAATATAAAGGTGGAGATATACATTTCTTAAGGTGTATCTTAAAAAACATTAGATTTCTTTATTAAAGGAACAGAAATTTCCTGCTTTTAACTTTACTAAATTCCTTAATTATGGTATCGTAATTCAGCCTAGATGCCAAATCTGATTCAATTGATAAAACAGCCAAAGCTGAAAGTCTTTCTTGGCTCATTGTGTTTCTCAAATAATTTTTTATTAATTTTAATTTTGAAAAACTTCTTTCAGCAGAGGCTGTACTTACCGGAATTGTTAATAAAATTCGGATGACAATGTAAATATTTGGGTAAATTTCTTTCAAGCTATTTTCTGTTATGTATGACAGCAGCTGTTTCACGTCTTTAATGAAGTTGGGTAAATTCGGGATCATTGTATTTAATTCTTCATATAATTCAAATGGTTGGAAGTCACTGCTCTCACCCACACGCAGGACGTTATGTAAATCGTTACAGTGTTTTAATATTTGCTCCTGTGGCATATTTTTTAGCGCGCTTAAATCATAGAGAAAACCAAAGTCTTCAAAATGTTGATTTAAAGACGTAAATCTTAATTCCATATTGGTTATTATAGAATCAATCATGGCGTAAAAAAAATCTGTTTGATACCAGATTTTGGGAGACTGTATAGGTTCATCGCTGCTTTCATAATCGAACATCTTTTTCTTTTTGACTACTCTTTTATTCTTAAACTCTTTTGGCAGGTCATAACAGCTTTTCTCAGTAAATTTCCGAACATCAGACAGGGATTTCTCAAATCCAGTTTCCCGATACTCTTTTATCCATTCACAAAATGTGTGTAAATGTTCAAGAGCAATGCTTAAATGAATTTGTACTGATTGCCATAATTTACTTATTATATTAACACGCAATAATATCTCATACCACACATGTAAAGATACGATAAATTCTAAACTTAACATTTCATTTAGTATTGAATCGCAATCACTGAGAGTGTCTGATTCCTCCGTTTGATTTTTTAAGTTTTTTATGCATTCAATCACTTCATCAAATTGCAATAATACGGCCTTTACTGCTTCGATTCTACTTTCCCATCTTGTGTCTGATAAAGGTTTTATAGTAAGTTTTAATTTTCCTTTTATAAAATCCCAGCGCTTGCTTGATCTTGAAAATAGCAAATAATTTTTTTGTAAGAAACCAAAAAAAGTTTTTGCTACCATAGATGAGTTCGCTGCATCTACCAATAGTAGATTCCAACTATGACAGCCACAAGGTGTGAAAAATGCCCTAGGGTTAATATTAAATATTCGAGTTTTAACTCCACTATTTACACCTACCATATTTGCACCATTGTCGTATCCCTGGCCACGGCAGTCTTGAATATTTAAGTCATATTTTTCTAGGTGTTCCAGTATAGCATTGGCTAAATATTCTCCAGTTGTCTGAGTAACAGCTAGAAAATTTCCGTGCAAAAGCCGGGGTGTGCGTGTTTGTTAGGGCGGATGTTTGTTGTCGCCGTTTGCGCTGCCTTGAGGACCCATCCTTTTCAACCCTATGGGTACACGTAGACCATGGCTCTACGAGTCTGATCTATGTGTGCCTCTACCGTTCCCATACAGGAGATGCTGAGACAACTCGACTCTTTGAATATCTGAGTCAGGCGGCAGATGATGCGCAGGAACGGTTTCCGAACGCCGAAGTGGTATTTTTGGGGGACTTTAACGCCCACCACGAAACCTGGTTGGGCTCCTCCAAAACAGACCATGCGGGAAGAGCCGCCCATGCATTTGCTCTGGCGCATGGCCTGACCCAATTGGTACACGAGGTCACTAGAATACCAAGAAGGTCGGGCCTAGCACCCTCTCTGCTAGACCTTCTGCTGACGAGTCACCCAGACCTGTACAGTGTTTCGGTACAAGCCGCTTTAGGCAATTCCGACCACTGTCTGGTCTGCTCCAAGGTGCCAATTATAGCGCCTTCACGACCCGTGCAGGGGAAGCGGCGTCTCTGGCACTACTCGTCAGCAGATTGGGATGGGCTGCGCAACTATTTTGCGTCCATCCCGTGGGTTGAACGCTGCTTTGAAGGTAAGAAACCCTCGGATTGTGCTACTGCTGTTGCCGGTGAGATCGGTCTGGGTATGGAATCATATATCCCGTACACTGATGTCACCGGTGCCCGAGGAGTGCGCCCTTGGTTCGGGCGCGAGTGTGCGAGGGCTGTTGATCAAAAGCAGTCCGCGTATCGCGCTTGGGTAAGGGCGCGTGCCACGCACGATCCCAATGTGAGCCACTTCGAGGCGGCGTACAACAGAGCCACAAAGGTCTGCAAGAGGGCTTACGTCAGAGCGGATGCCCTGCGCATTGCGCGGCTTGGTCAAGAGCTAGTGGCACATCCCACGGGCAGCCGTGGATACTGGCGACTGGCCAAAGCCATGCAGGCCAACTTCTGTCAGCCTTCGCTGCCACCGCTGCGCTACCCTGATGGATCCCTGGCCCATGGACCGCAAGAGAAAGCCAATATGCTAGTAAATCTCTTTGCGGCCAATTCCCGAGTCGATGATTGCGGTATACAGCCGCCGACACTACCCAATGGTGACCACGTAATGCCTGAAATACGTATCAGGCAATGCGATGTTCGTGCGGTGCTTCAATCACTCGATGTCCGGAAAGCCAGTGGCCCGGATGGTATTCCAGCGGTGGTCTTACAAAAATGTGCAGCGGAGTTGTCTCCGATGCTTACGCGGCTGTACCGACTGTCCTACAGCTCGGGTACAGTGCCTTCGGCTTGGAAAGAGGCGAATGTACAGCCGATCCCCAAGAAGGGGGATCGCTTAGAGCCAGCCAACTATCGACCCATAGCCGTCACCTCAGTGCTGTGCAAGGTCTTCGAGCACATCATTAACAAACAGCTCATGCGTCACCTAGAGGATCACTCCTTAATTAATGACCGGCAATATGGCTTCAGGCCGAAACGGTCAACGGGTGATCTTCTAGCATACGTTACCCATCTTTGGGGTGAGGCTATGGACAAGCACGGCGAGTCACTGGCAATTAGTCTTGATATCGCCAAAGCTTTCGATAGAGTCTGGCACAAATCGCTTCTCTCCAAGCTGCCAGCCTTTGGTCTCCCTCCTAGACTGTGCAACTGGATTGCTAGTTTCCTGCGGGAGCGCCGTATCCGCGTCCTCTGTGATGGACGGGCTTCGGAGTTCTTGCAAATAAATGCTGGCGTACCGCAGGGGTCTGTATTATCTCCCACTCTCTTTCTTCTGCATATCAACGACATGCTGTCCACCGGCAGCATACATTGCTATGCAGACGATAGCACCTTACACGGGAGTTATCACGGACAACCTGCGGCCAAACAGTCTGATATCGTGGAAAAAAGACAGCTTCTTGTCACTGAACTGGACCGGATCTTGAATCACATTTCTCAATGGGGCTCCGAGAACATGGTCGAGTTCAATGCCAAGAAGACGCAGGCTTGTGCGTTCACAGCAAAGGTATCTTCTTTCCTTCCCCTTCCCACTCTTCAGAGCACGCCACTTCCACTGCAGGACAATCTCTATATCCTAGGCATGGATATTCGCTGCAAACTGAATAACAGAAATTACATCGAGAGCATCATCAAAACAGCCTCGCGGAAACTCGGACTCCTAAACAAAGTGAGACGTTTTTTCACGCCGGAGCAGCGGTGTCTTCTCTATAAGACACAAATTCGCTCCTGCGTGGAATACTGCTCGCATCTCTGGGATGGCTCCGCGAAATACCTACTAGATGCTCTCGACAGGTTGCAGCGACGCGCGGTCCGAATTATTGGGAACCCTGAGGTCACGAACACCCTCGAGCCTATGCAGATGCGTAGAGATATTGCTTCCTTGGCTGTATTTTACCGTCTCTACCACGGTGAGTGTTCTGACGAGCTCTTCCAACTAATCCCACCATCTTCTTTCCTACATAGGACAACACGTGCAGGCCTTAGATGTCACCCTCACACTGTGCAGAATATACGAGCAAGAACCAAGCGGTTCGGAGACTCTTTTCTTTGCCGCACCACCAAGACCTGGAATTCATTACCAGCACACGTGTTTCCTTCTTCCTACAGTCCCGGGGCCTTTAAGCGGGGCGTGAAAAAGCATCTGATGAGGCCGCCAAGCTGAGTGCCACCATTGTAGCACTTAGTGTCTGTAATGGTGACCCTCTTTCCTGAGACTTTGCCTTTAGCTTACCATCAGGCGAGGTGAGGTCAAGTTGGCGTGTCCTATATAAAAAAAAAAAAAAAAAAAAAATCTCATAAAATGTTCGACTATTGTACCAGTTGACGTATCACAAAATCTTAAGATAACCGACATTTGTTCAACTCTATTACAATCTCTAGTGCAATCGAGCAAAAAAGAATAATACTTTGCTTCTTTAACCTTACGAATAATTTCATTGACAACTGTTTTTGATATCAATATGATCAATTCATTTTGAATATCGTGACTTAAATAATGGTGTGAAAGTTGTTTGTCACTAATGCGTTTCATGTGTTCACGTAAAGTAGGATCAAATTTTGATATCAGTTTAAATAAATCTATGAAATTACCGGAATTCTTAATACCGTCACCTGTCTTGAGAGATTCTCTGTGACCTCTAAATGCAAGATTATAAGAGGCCAAAAAGTTTATTATGTCAATTATTCTCTCTAACAAGTTGTGCCAATGTTTTTGTGATTCACGTATTAGCCTTTCGTTTTCTTGGTCTATTGTTTTGCCTTGATTTATTCCTTTCTCTAAATTTAACCATTGGAACATATGTGCCATATGTTCTTTGGTATTCTCATGTCTATGTAAAAAGCTACTTAAATGTTTCCAGTCACAACACCCTCCTTGCACCACCTGAGTTTGTGAATTGCTAAATAGTCTGCATGGAAAACAGTAAACTTTATTTTGGGAATTGGAATACACTAACCAGCGACGATGTTGAGTTTCACCATTATTTAGTTTTCTCGAGAAATAGAAATTGGAAAAGTGTCTGTTAACCTTTGGGATAATATTCATCACCGCTATTTAATTGCTGTGTGGGGCCGCTTCGAACTATGTCACGACGCTGTGTATCCGTTATGGGAAACGTCCACAATCCCGGATCCGAATTAACAAGTACTTGCTGAACTATGGCGCTGGCGTCGTCGCTGCGAATTGGAGAATCTATGTCAATCTGTTCTTCTTGATTGCTTGATGACAGCACAAGAGTTTCAGCGTCAATTTTTGATTGGCTAGAAGATGATCCAAGCTCTACGTCTAACTGACGTTCGCTCTCGGTATTCAGTGCATCTAGAGCATTTTCCAACGGTATCTCGGACGTTTGTTGTGTAGAAGTCGAAGCTATCGATTCAGAAGGTTCTGTACTACCAGATGCAGTTTGGTTGAGGAACTTCATCAAATTTAAACTCAAAACTTGGTTGGTTGCAGTTCTTTCAGCTTTTCTTTTTCTTTTTGCTGATCCAGACTCCCATTTTCTTCCAATATCTCTATCTCGGCCGGACATGTCGATAACGTCGTATCTATACACTGTAAACGAAAGAAATAGTTAACATTTTTTTGCAGTTTTATCTACATAATATTGTAAAACCTAAATTTAAATTAGTTTTCAAATAAAAATCTTTAAGATAGCTTTTACTACCTGCTAGTTTTAAAAACTTAAAAAGTCGATACGTTTTTTACCTTAAAGCTTTTTTGGTTTCCTTCAAGAGATATTATAAAGCGTATTTTATATACAAGTAATTACTGCGTTATATACTTATTACCAATTAAATATTTCTTACCTTATGTAAAATAGACGAGTACAGGTACCGGTGTGTTACAAATCACAAAGAAAACAAAAAAACAATTAAAAAAGTAACTGTTTTAAAATTTTGGGTCAGTTTACAGGAGCAATCAATATACCTAAACACTATCTATTTATTCACTAAATATTATTAAAACATTGAACACACTATTCTTATCAAAATAGGTACTTACAGTCTTAAAAATAAACAATATTGAATAACACAATTATACGTTTCTATTGTTATGCGCCTAGCGACTGCGTTGCGTACTTTGATTTGATTGGTTGACTTCCTAGTAAAGAAAGTAAACAAATAAACCGGGGATTCCCCGCACTCTGGTCGGCGGCAAATGTTGCCAGACTAAGAAAACATGTTTCACAACAAAATTGATTTATATTTTTTTTGTTTTATTCTCGCTTTAAACATTTTTGAGTCGCGAGGCCCCTTGTACCGCGAGGCCGTAGGCGGTGGCCCACGTCGCCCACGCTTAACGCCGCCTCTGAGTAGTGCACATTGAGAGAGTCCTATGTTCAGCAGTGTTGCAGTGGACTGCAATAAGCTAGTTGATTGTACAAAACATTTTTAACATATTTTTGGTACTATTTTTATTTATTTATTTATACTTTATGCACGATGTACATTGGCGGACTTAATGCCGTAGGCATTCTCTGCCAGTCTACCAAAGGGTGGTGCAGAGCTAGTACGAGGTAGGCGCATTTTGGGGTTGGGCAGGCAACACTAAATTCCATTCGTTTTGTTAAAAATGGAGTCGGACATAAGGGGAATTCCCCAAGCCCACTGGTGGTACTTCCCTAGCTAATGACAGTTGTAGAGACTGGTAGAGACATTCAAAGACAAAACGTTATTTTGAAGGAGGCTTCTTCCGCTTCCGCTTCTTACGTAGTATTGTATTCTCTTTGATCCGCTTTACGAAGTGATGAAATCGGCGAGCCTGAATTTCTTATATATATATTTTAATGTACTGTTTATTTGCTACATAGTTAGAAGATTACATAAATGTATAAATATCAAAAACAGAATAAATAGTCAAAAAGTTGACTTTCAAAGGCGTCAATCGACTTAAAGTTCACTTCAAGACAAAAGTCAAAAATCGATATTGCTCGCGCCTTTGCTTTTTCCTTCTTTCCTTCCTTCCTTTCCCACACACGGTGCATATTCTACTGAGTAAGTCAAGACCCAAGCGGTTCGGAGACACTTTCCTTTGCCGCACCATTAAGACCTGGAATTTTTACCAGCTCACGTGTTTCCTTCTTTCTACAGTCCCAGGTCCTTTAAACGGGACGTGGAAAAGCATCTTATGAGGCCGTCGAACCGAGTGCTCTCAGTGTAACATGCTAAGCATGATACACGGAGTGCACTCTACTGTGCACTCCAACTACACTGTCTGGAATGGAATGGAGACCCTCTTTCCTGAGATTTTGCTAGCTTACCATCCGGCGAGGTGAAGGCAAATTGGCGAGTCCTAAATAAAATAAAACTTTCTTCGCAGAACTATCGCCTAATTATTCATTATTTGGAGCACTATCTTTATTTTTTATTTTTTTTTATACCACTTAGTTGGCAGACAAGCACACGGCCCACCTGATGGAAAGTGGTTACCGTGACCTATGGAAGTCTGTAACACCAGAGGAGTCACAGTCGCGCTGCCAACCCTGTAAGTACAGAGTTTCTGTGCCGTCAGTAGAAGACAATGCAGCACAAGCCTTTAGTCTTCCCACTGACAGCACAAATTCTCCAGTGAGCTCTGGCTACCCTACTCACCGCTGGGAACACAACACGAAGTTATTATAGCCGCGGTATTCTGTAGGGCGGAGGTACTACCCCAGTCGGACTGCTCAATCGGGCGGTAATACCGCCGTGTCCTACCTCCAATTTTTTTTATTTTTAAATAGATGTTTTATATGTATTTAAAAATATAATTTATAAGTTATTTATTGTAAAAAAGAGAAATAATAATAACAATGGATAGGGGATGGTATTCGCCATTCTTAACAGGGCATCTACGTCTTGGCTTCGGCCCGACGGACTCCTTCCAAAGACCCGGGACTCCATTGGAACAGAGAAACATAATAATAATAGGACTTTATTGTAAGTACACCAACATAACACAACAAAGATTTGTGATGGAGGTAGGACATGACGGTATCTCCCGTCCAAAATTGAGCAGTCCGTCTGGGTAAATACCTCCGCCCTACAGAATACCCCGGCTATAATAACCTTGTGTTGTGTTCCCGGCAGTGAGTAGGGCAGCCAGAGCTCACTGGAGAGGTTGTGTGCTGTCAGTGGGAAGACCAAAGGCTTAAATTGACCCCGCTGACTGGTGGGGGCGTGAAATGTTGGCGCGGTGGTCAGGGAGACCCGGTGAAACGATTATCCGCTGGCCGCCCGCAGGCTGTACGGTTCCCGAACCTGGGGATTACTTAATATCCGCCCCAGGAGGCTGAACCAGCAGCCTGTGTAAAGTTCCCGGTGCTGTAGTCGTGCCGGAGGAGGAAACCGGAGTGGACTCGGCTTCAGTATCTGGGAGGGGACCGAAGGCCCTACCGCCCACCGCGCCAGCCAGTCACACAACCCCAACTTATCTGTGGGGGCGGGACGCCTTGCTTTGTCTTCTACACTGGAGGCACAGATTCTCTTTTTACCTTCTCACCCCAAAAACTCAAACATGAAATTTACAAAAGGCAAGAGCAACGTTACCACAGCGGCACCATCATCCACAGTTAATGTGGATTTCTGCAACATCAGGGGCCTACACTCCAACCTTAACGCGGTCCATCTCCACTGAGAGACCGTGCAGCCTACCTTGCTTTTTCTGACGGAGACGCAAATATCATGCCCGGCCGATACAGCCTACCTAATGTACCCCGGGTACAAACTCGAGCACAACTTTATGAGTCGCGCCGGGGTATGCTTCTACGTCCGGGATGATATTTGCTGCCGCCGTCTCCATGGTCTTGAGGACAGGGACCTGTCAACTATATGGGTACGTATAGATCACGGTGGCCACACCAATATCTATGCGTGCCTTTACAGGTCTCATAGCGGTGACCTGGGCACGGCTCAACTGTTTCAGCATCTGCAGCGGTCGGCGGACAGCGTAATTGAGCAGTACCCCACTGCAGATTTAGTATTCTTGGGGGACTTCAACGCTCACCACGTGGAGTGGCTGGGGTCTCCTAGGACTGATTTCGCGGGAAGGGCTGCTCACGACTTTGCTCTGACCTATGGGCTCTCTCAACTGGCGCATTCTATCACTAGAACACCAGAAATTGAGACCCACAGAAGCTCTACGCGCCCGGATGAATATTCCATAAGGGTGGAAGCACCTCTCGGTAATTCGGACCACAGCCTCGTCCGGGCGCAACTGACACTCGCGCGGCCACCTCAGTGGCGACACGTGTGGCACTACAAGTCGGCAGACTGTGACGGACTGCGAGAATTCTTCGCGTCGTACCCGTGGAGGCAGCTTTGCTTCACTTCTGATGATCCAAGCTCCTGTGCAACAGCAGTCGCTGACGCGATTCTTGTGGGTACACACATCCCTAACCGCTGGGTCGCGACAGGAGCAAGCAAACGCTCGTGGTTTAATAGGCCTTGTAGGGAAGCTAGAGACCGCAAGCAATCTGCATACAAGGCTTGGACCAAGCTCTTGCCAATAAGGATCCGAACATCGCTGAAGTGAAGCGGAAGTTGAATGCTGCTTCGAGGTCCATTAAAAAGGCAACGTCTAGGGCAAAGTTTGAGTTCATCGGCAGAACTGGCGAACGGCTTGCGCGCTACCCATCTGGCAGTCGCGCATTATGGACGCTCGCCAAAGCTGCCGAGGGAAACTTCTGCCAGTCTTGCCTTCTGCCGCTACAAAAATCCGACGGTAGTCTGGCCCATGGCGCTAAGGAGAAGGCCGATCTTTTGAGTAATCTCTTTGCGTCAAACTCGACTATGAACGACGGGAACACCGAACCACCCATCATCCCCAGCTATGGTGCTTCCATGACCGAAGTTAAAATCACGCAACGGGTGGTCCGGCGCGAGCTTAAGTCCCTAGATGTCCGGAAGTCGAGTGGGCCGGACGGTATACCGGCGATGGTGTTTAAACACTGTGCCCCCGAGCTGTGCCCTGTACTTATGCCTTTTCGCACTCTCATACTCCGCGAGGCAGGTCCCGGCCTCGTGGAAGACCGCATTCGTGCACCCTGTACCTAAGAAAGGTGACAGGACAGATCCGACCAAAAACAGGCCTATCGCTATAACCTCCCTACTCTCGAAGGTTATGGAGCGTGTTATTAATACACAGCTCCTGAGATACCTTGAAGGAAACGATCTACTGAGCGACCGACAGTACGGCTTTCGCCACTGTCGCTCAACCGGTTACCTTCTTGTGTATCTCACAAACCGGTGGGCACAAGCCATGGAGAGTCGGGGTGAGGCACTAGCGGTCAGCCTCGATATAGCAAAGGCCTTCGATCGGGTTTGGCACAAAGGTCTTCTTGCGAAGTTGCCGTACTATGGACTCCCTGAGGGACTTTGCGAATGGATCGCCAGCTTTTTGTCCAACAGAAGCATCCAAGCTGTCGTCGACGGCAGCTGCTCGGACCGCATGAACATAAACGCTGGTGTCCCACAAGGCTCCGTGTTGTCTCCGACGCTGTTTCTGCTGCATATCAATGACATGCTGTCTGATGGCTCCATTCATTGTTATGCGGACGACAGTACCGGGGACACGTGTTACACGGGCCGTGCAAATATCCCTCAGTCCGAGGTGGAGAAGAGTCGCGAACAACTTGTGTCTGAAATCGAGACTACTCTCTCTCGAGTATCCGATTGGAGACGACTAAACCTAATCCAATTCAACCCCACTAAGACACAAGTTTCTGTATTCACCGCTAAGAAAACCCCATTCAATGTAGCGCCGCAATTCCTGGGCACACCGCTTACCATCTCCTCGAGTATCGGGATCCTTGGTGTCGATATCTCCAGCGACGTCCGAAGTCATTTGCAGGACAAGGTTAAGTTGGCATCAAGAAAACTTGGAGTGCTCAACAGGGCGAAGCAGTACTTCACTGCGGGGCAGCAACTCCTTCTTTATAAGGCACAGGTCCTGCCTCACATGGAGTACTGCTGTCACCTTTTTGCTGGAGCACCTGCATACCAGCTTGACCCTTTCGACTCGTTGCAAAGACGGGCATTGAGGCTGGTTGACAATCCCATACTCACAGGTAGAGTGGAACCTCTTAGCCTTAGGAGGGATTTTGCCTCACTATGTGTGTTCTACCGCCTATACAATGGTTTGTGCTCAGATGAATTGTTTGACATGATGCCCGTAGCTACATTCTATCATCGCACCTCTCGCCATAGGCAGGGAATTCATCCCCACACATTGCGACCCGAGACGGTGCGCACTGTGCGGTATGAAAGAAACTTCATCCCACGCACACTCAAGCCGTGGAATGACCTCCCTGCTGCGGTTTTCCCAAGCGCCTACAATATGGGGTTCTTCAAGAGGGGCATCAGAAGGTTTCTTCATGGTCGGCAGCGCGAGTGTGACACCCCTGGTGTTGTATACGTCCAAGGGCCACGGTAACTGCTTCAAATCAGGTGGGCCGTGTCCTTGTCTGCCAACTATGTGGTATGAAAAAAACCTCCAATCGTTTTCCCTAACTTTTACCATTATAATATTTATAGTAGGAAGTAGGATTATAATTTATAGAAAAGCATAGATATAATCATATAACATACATACATACATATAATCACGCATTTATCCCTGGAGGGTTAGGTAGAGGTGAATTAACACCCACATTTCACCAATATTTGTATTCGGTCCCACGTAATACGGGTGAGCCTATTGCCATATTCCAGGCACTATTGTTGATTCGATCCGTGCATCTGAGGTTGACTCTGGACTGTTTATATCTGTCTGATGTTAAACAGCCCAACCATGTAGCAAGGAAAGCATACTTACGTTAATCTCATCGGGCACAACCAGTCCAAGGGCCACGGTAACCGCTTCCCATCAGGTGGGCCGTGTGCTTGTCTGCCAAATTAGTGGTATAAAAAAAGATACAATATGGTAGGATACTTACAGATGGCGGCCTTATCGCTGTGCGGCAATCTCTTACAGGCAACCATAATTACATATTAGGTTAAGAAATAGAAAAAATTGGATCGTTTCAGGCGGGTTTCGATCCCGCAATTTTTCCCTTACAGGGGGGAACGCTCTAACCACTAAGCTACAGAACCTTCGTCGAAAACCTTCCAAATCCTTCTATACATATATCCATAATCCGCAATAGTTATTTATTTATTTATTTGCATAATACAGTCATAATAAGTAGGTCACTAAAAATAAAATAAGAGCAATGTATTATCACCAGTAATGGCATGCAAATATTACGTTATTATATTTGTCTTTTGTGATAATGTTAACATTACTTTTTCAAATCAAATATAATAATAAAGCTTCTGAAATTCATCGTCAACATTATAAATTCATTCGATATTTAATTAATCCAAAAGAAATTAATAGTAATAGCTAATAGTATGTAATAATTCCGGGGTGCGAGGGATATGCCTGTCAACCTCACCTTCGGCAACCAAAGCGACCCACAGGCGGCGTGCGTTTTAGTCGGTTCGAGTCCGACATAACCTCCACCACCGGCTCCGGTGGGGAGGTATTCGTGGGGATTTTGCGCACGTAAAAAAAAAAATAGTAATAGTTAGCATACTAAACGCTTTAGTATTTCATTCAATACATCATATTTGGTATTATCAACGGGTATAGTAGTAAAACCAATGTTTCCATATACATACATATCCCCGGCCTTTATCCCCGGCCTTTATCCCCGGAAGGTCATGCAGAGGTGAATTAACACCCACATTTCACCATCAATGTATTCGGTCTCACAGAATAGGTGAGCTTATTGACGTTTTCCGGGCACTATTGTTGATTCGAGCCATGCATCTTAGTGTGAGTCTGGGCTGTATATAATGTAATGGTGGAAATAGGAATCGCGGTTCTCACAAATTGTTTTATTACGAACCAAAGATAATTTAACACGATGTGACATTATTGAGGGGAAGTGGCAGACTCCTTCACATGGAAATGTTGATTTTATATGATATTTGGTATTGTAATTACCATTGTGAAAAAAAAACACCACAGAATTTATAAAACATTTATTAAAACCTTAACTTAGACTCCTGACACGTCAATATCTTCTCAACTTCTGAAGCTCTCGTCTTCAGCGTCGCCATTTCCGCATCACTCAAAACATTGCTTTTTTTATCAACATTTTTAATTAAGAAGTGCTGTATGAACAGTCTGATACTCTCTCTGAACATGTGGAGTTTAGGCGCCTTGGCTATTCTGTAGAAGACCTCGAGAGTAGACTGCAGGTCCTCGTTCATTATGATTGCTAGAAGTATCTGCCGCATGAAGCGAAGAGCTTTTTTATTCAACTCGGAGAATTTGATTATCTGTAAAATGTTATAAGGGATAAGGAATGACTATATGTTTTTTTTTCATACCACTTAGGTGGCAGACAAGCGCACGGCCCACCTGATGGAAAGTGATTACCGTGGCCTATGGACGTGTGTAACACCAGAGAAGCCACATTCGCGCTGCCAACCCTGTAAGCACAGAGTTTCTGTGCCGTCAGTGTAGAGGACAAGGCAGGACAAGCCTTTAGTCATCCCACTGACAGCACAAATTCTCCAGTGAGCTCTGGCTACCCTACTCACCGCTGGGAACACAACACGAAGTTATTATAACCGCGGTATTCTATAGGGCGGAGGTACTTCCCCAGTTGGACTGCTCAATTGGGTGGATATACCGCCGTGTCCTACCTCCTACCTGTTTACTGTTAGATGGAGAACAGCACAATCACTTAGTCGCCTTGTACGAAACCCCCGGGCAGAGATGGAGGGGCCTTATTTTACTCCACCGGGTACCAACACGGCGTTGAATGTAATGCTATATTTCGGCGCATAACTGCATTACTACATAATGAGCGGAATAAGAGTCAGGCCAGCGAAAGATGGTTCAAAAACGGCGGCAAATTTGAAAAATCAACAGTACCCCTCGCACGAAAAGCTATAGTGATCGTATCGAGAGAACGAAGCATTGTGATTGGCTTCACACATACAAACAGGTTCACAGTAGGCAGGCGACCAATCGAAATGCTCCCTTCTCTCGTTATGGTATTTCGTGCTAGGGATACGGTTGCAACACTGCTACACACCACCAAACAGAGTTGATACTATGAATTACTTTTTATTTTCCAAATAAAAAAAAGTATTTAAATAGATTGGTCGGCAGCGCGAGTGTGGCTCCTTTGGTGTTACACACGTCCATAGGCCACGGTAACCACTTTCCATCAGGTGGGCCGTGTGCTTGTCTGCCACCTAAGTGGTATAAAAAAAAATTCAACTTGTTTGCTTATTAAACCATTTTAATAAACAAAGCTTTCACTCAAATATAACTTATGTTTTCTCCGTAAAAACTTTAAATTCCCCATTTATCACGTTCCGAAAAAAAAAGAAACCTCATTCGTTTAGTCTATGACTATAGTCTATGCTAGATGAGCGCGTATAATAAAACTATTTCCCGCTACTCGTTTTCACTGTTGAAATTATAGTTAATTATTAATTGAATTGTGTACAAGTAATAGTTATTAAGAAAATTATTAATGCTGTTCACCGCCCTATATAAGATGTGAAGCCCTTAACGTTATGGAAAGTTTACTGTCTGAAAACTACAAGGGTAAATATCTATTTTAGTATTATTTTCTTCGCAAGTGTGTTGAAAAACATCGTATGATACCGTCTTCGGGTCTCTTAAGGCCTCGTTCAATGGCGCCTCAGTGGTAATCACCAACATTACACACTCGTACCATAACATACTGTTGTACAAACTCACCTTCAACACCGACAGCGGTAGTCCCTTCGCCATGAACAGGTGTATGAGCAGCTGCGCCAGGTTGGTCATGTGCTGTTTGGACATTGTGTCCAGTTCCTTGATCTTGTCCCACACCGAGAATTGGATGGAGAGCTGCGAATCAAAACATTATGTTTGTGTTATTAGAATTTAGACAAAATATTCTTCGTCCAAGATTCTTCTTTATGTCATGGTGGGATGACAGAGCCTGGCCTATCAATCAGTAGTTCGGATTGGTTTCAGCAACGAAGATCTTGGTGGTAAGTAGGGATCTATGACATCATACACACATACATATAATCACGCCTTTATCCCCGTTAGGCAGAGATGAATCACCACCCACATTTCATCAATCATTGAATTCGGTCCCACGCAATAGGGGGTGACCCTAATGCCGTTTGCCAGGCACTATTATTGTTGACTCAAGCTATGCATTTGAGCCTGAGTCTCGGCTATATAAATCTGTTTGATGTTAAACAGCCCTATCCCTTAGTTGCCTTGTACGACACCGCATGGGAAGAGATATGGGGTGATCCAAATTCTACTCTGTCGGGAACCACGCGAAAACGTCATCATGTTCAACAGTTTTACAATAATATAATGAACTGTTAAAGTGAAATATTCATACAAAAAATAGTTTTAAAAATACTGGTTTTTGAAAATTCACTTTCTCGAGCCGCCCGAGAATGCTCCATACAAAATCGTGGCACGTGATGACGTCACAGCATGGTAGCGCATAGTACAAAAGTATATCGCATTTATCTCAATTCACGTTTAGTGAAAAGTCATAGTTTCAGTTTAATAAGACTATATCTTAAGATACTTTTAAGAAAAAATTAGGACATCAAGCAGCATTGGTAAGAATTCGACGACGATGGAGTGTCCCCAATCATCCCTGGACCTGCCTTCTCACCTGGTACTTCCGATCGAAGTCGCATAGCCTCTGCGCCAGTACCGCGTAGTACGGGTTGTATATCCTCTCCTGCAGACAGCACGACAGCAGTACGTGGATGATCTCCCTCTCCTGGCGACCCTTCAGCCCGAGGTGTTGGAGCTTCTCAAAGGCATCCATATAATCCTGGAAGGAGAGATGATTTTATTAGGTGGTAGGTAAAATTATGTCACAGTGTTTGTAACGAAAATCCTACAGCTTGACATTTTTTGTGTATATGTATTTGGTAGACATTAAAATAGGTTGAGAACAATTTTTTGTACCTCTCAAAAAGATAAGGTATTTTAGACCCACCAAAGAAAATTTAGACAAAATAAATAAAAAAATCTTTTGACCAAAAAGTATATTATGTGGTTTTCTAAAACACACAGCGTTAATATGAAGAAAGCTGTTCTGAAATTGCCTTGTCTATGGTTAAAACTTACCAGTTTGTCCATGGACCTATACCTTTCTCTCTCTCACCAGCGTGCGTCCCACTCTGTGGCGCCTGATAGCTGTCAACTTCAATTTGACAGTCATAGCGTTTCTGAAAATTTTCCGCGCTAACTTGGCTAAATTTTCTCCCAAGTTTTATTTCACTATAAAAGTTGAAGTTGAAGTTTTTTCAGTATTTTTAGTAAAACACAGTGTTTTAAAATGAGCTCGAATCAAGCTTGTGTTGGCGGTGAGGCAAGTTCGCAAGTCGATGCCTCGGATGGGGATCAACTGGCGAACGACAATTCTATTGATAATTCCTCATCTTCTTCTTCGTCCTCGGGGGATGAAGAAGGTATTGCATCACCGCCTCCAAACAAAAGACGCAGGACTTCGCGTAAGTACCCAAATTCAACATTAACGGACCCGCGAGTTGAGTCTTTAATTCAACAAGTAGGCCACATTTCCGATTATTTAACTTATCTGGCAGCTAATAAAGATTCGAATCAACAAAGCGTTGATTCTATCCCATCTACCTCACAATTTTTGATAAACCCATCTTCAACAGCTCAGAAGTTATCCTTAGGTCAATTAGGCACCGCTTTTGATGAGAACATACTAGTTCCTCAGGCTGATAAAGAGCGCTTAGAGGAGTTGAACAGCCTTCAAAAGTTTGACACGCCAGCTTGGAAAGGCATTCGTTATAAAAAAGCATTACAAACCTGTATTGCCAGCCCTGGCTTTACAGGTCTTAAGGTTAACGAGGAACTGTGCCATTTTAATAAAAATAAAGATTACCTTGCACCCACTGAGCAATTACTAGCAGGCTTAACTAACAACATACTTGAACAAAGGTTTTTATTAAAGACAGGATTGCAGGATATTCTTGACTGGGCTTCGGCAAACCCTAATGCTCTTAATTCTAATTCTTTATTTGAGAAGGTTACTTCTGCTTTTGGTCCTGGATCTCCATCTTATAAAAAATTTGAGACTGCTATACAGGTAGTGTGCGGTAAGAGGGCAGAGTGTATCGAGATACGTCGAGACAGAATTTTAAAAGAGATAGAGAACCCTAATTTACGAGCTACACTATAAAATGTTCCACCTAGTCAAGAATATCTGTTTAGCAGAGATGGTCTGCAACCTGTCATAGCTTCATTAGGTGGTTCCCATGTTTGGCTTAATACTCCAGCATATGTTAAAAATAGGAAAGGTTACAGTACATCACAGTCTCAAGATAGAAAAAGCCAGAATAGAGATTATAAATACCAAAATAAAACTACATCTTTTCAAAACCGAGAATTTAAAATGAACAAAAATAAACAGACCAAATTTAAAACAAACCAGCCCTTTCGGAAGAGGCATTCCAACACCGCCCATACTAATAAGAAACAAGAATGACTGTCAGAGAGTATTTCAGGGTGGCTGCCTAAAGAACTATGCACACCTGTGGCGAAAAAAGGGAGCCAACAACCACATCATGAAACTAATAACTGGTGGTCGACTACCCTTTTCAAAGAAGCCACCTCTACAATACCCCAACAGCCATGTCTTGAAACAGTTCACCACAAAGACATCAGGAGAGATGTCAAATATAATTTATCAGTTAAAACAGCAGAAAATATTGGAGTCTCCACCAACAAGGAACCCAGGTTTCCTTTGTCGCATGTTTCTAGTCCAGAAATCAGATGGAACCTTCCGTCCAATATTCGACCTCAGAGGTCTCAATGTCTTTATAACAACCAGACATTTTCAACTGATTTCACAGTCAGATGTTGCAGAATTTTTACAGGTAAACGACTGGATGGTGAAAATAGATCTTCATCAGGCATACTTTCACCTGCCAATTGCAGAAACTCACAGGAGATTTCTCAGAGTAGTTTACAACAAAGAGCTACTTCAATTAACTTCCCTACCATTTGGCCTATCATCAGCCCCAAAAATGTTTGCCACAGTGTCCAATTGGATTGCGGAAATCCTACGAGCACAAGGTCTTCGAATACTGGTGTATCTGGACGATTTTTTCCTAGTAAATCAGGACCAGAAGGTACTAATTTCTCAGGCTTCGGTAGCTCTAACAACTTTGGAAAGTTTGGGTTGGCATGTAAACTATGGAAAGTCGGTCCTGGAGCCCTCCCAGGAGGTAGAGTATCTTGGTCTGGTTTGGAAGACAAGACTAAACAAAATAGAACTGCCTATAAAAAAGATTTTGAAGATAAAGTCAATAATCAACAAGATGTTAGACTGTGGAAACAGTTCTCTGAAAGAAATGCAGAGTTTATTAGGTCTACTCAACTTTTCAAATCAGGTAGTACCCAAAGGTCGACTACACTGCCGCAGAATGCAACTTCTATTAAGACACTTCAAACAGACCAGACCAAGAGAAAGAAAAAGTCTCCCTTTGTCTGTACAACAGGATCTAAGATGGTGGCTGGCAATGGTGGACCACAGCTTCTCACCTATAGTAAAGAAGAGTGTAACTCACTTTTTAACCACAGATGCAGCGGATGCAGGCTGGGGAGCTCAGCTCAACAATTCATACCTATCAGGCACTTGGTCTCCACGCCAGAGACTCTGGCATTCCAATGTCAAAGAAATGTATGCTGTGTTTGCAGCCATAAACAGTCAGCGGATGACACTAAAAAATGCACACATTTTAGTACAGACCGACAACCGAACCCTCGTAGCATATCTCAGAAACGAGGGGGGGACACGGTCTCTATCATTGCTGAAGTTGACCACAAGACTCATAAACCTCGCGGAGAGGTTAAACATAATCCTCTCAGCTACATACCTCCCGGGGAGGTTAAACGGGATCGCAGACCGCCTGTCAAGGGGTCGCACAGTACCCGAGTGGCACCTTCTCCCCGAAGCCACGGAGGCTATATTCAAAGCATGGGGCACCCCAGACATCGACTTGTTCGCGTCAGAAAACACAGCTATAGTACCAAGGTACGTAACTTTAGATTCGAAAGATGGTTTCGCAGTTTTCTACGACGCATTCAGTCGACAGTGGGATTATCGTCTGGGCTGGGTGTTCCCACCACCTTGTCTAATACCAAGAGTGCTAGCTCACATGAACAAAGCGAGAGGGACTTACATCTTAATAGTACCACAGTGGACAAAGTGTTTCTGGCTACCGGATGTGCGAGCCAGAGCCTTGACAGACCCGCTACCAATCAAGAACCTGCGGAAGGTTCTAATAGATCGGAGCACAGGCAGCTGCCCTCCACAAGTGGACAAATTGTGTCTACTAGCCTGGAAAATTGGGGGTGGACTGACCACATAGGTGGTTGGTCTAGAGCAGAACAGGACTTATTAAAAAGTAGTTGGCGGACATCTACTTTGGTAACATATAGTGCTCCAATTAAAAGGTGGCTAGCCTGGTGTAATAGCCACAATATTAATCCAAAGTTACCTGAAGGTCAACAGGTGGCAAGATTTTTAGCTAAATTATTTTTAGAGGACAAATTAGCTTATAGAACTATACTCTTACACAAATCAGCAGTGTCCACATACTGTGCTACATCAGGCATGGAACTATCAAAGAATTTCTTTATCCATCAGGTGTTAAAGGCTATATCTCTAGCCAAACTTCAATCACAAAAACTACCAATATGGGATACAAGTATTCTATTTAACTGGCTAAAAAATTCTCATAATTCTGGTTCATTATTTAAAGTCTAATTACAGAACTAAAAAGTTCCTAATTTTGAATTTTTTAAGAAGTTGAAATTTTATGTTACTATATAAGAAGAAGTCTACTAGTATTTTGTTTTTATGTCTTAACAGATAATTACTACCAGAAGAGATATAGAACTGATTTTAACAATTTGCTATAACAATAATTATGTTCTATTGTTTTTCTATTATCCAGTAAATAATATTTATTTTACTTCTAAATGGTGTTATCCTCACTTTCATTACCTATTTATTCATTTTCACATAGCATTTCTGTCACCACCAGCAGATACCAAACAGGTCTTCATATTAACGCTGTGTGTTTTAGAAAACCACATAATATAACTGTTTTGCATTAAAACAAAACAGGTATTATGTGTTGAATAAAACACACAGCGTTACAGCAATGTTCTTGCTGGTGATCTGAAGACGCTATGACTGTCAAATTGAAGTTGACAGCTATCAGGCGCCACAGAGTGGGACGCACGCTGGTGAGAGAGAGAAAGGTATAGGTCCATGGACAAACTGGTAAGTTTTAACCATAGACAAGGCAATTTCAGAACAGCTTTCTTCATATTAACGCTGTGTGTTTTATTCAACACATAATACCTGTTTTGTTTTAATGCAAAACAGTTATATTGTCGGTTTTCGATCAGACACCCAGTCATCATTCTCTCGAGTCTTTTCGCAACTCAGTAGGGGTTGGCTTTCCTGTCTAAATGGGATGCCGCTGAACTTCAATATTTCCAGAGGTCAGATGGCAGTCCATTGACCTCCACAACCAATTGGAGATATCGAAGTTCTACAGTTAGACTGGTCGGACTTTTGTGAGCTCCAACTACTCGTAATGGCAGCCAAAGATGTTCTCCGAGGCACGCCTAGCCCAATGCAAATATCCATATTCATGCATACAAATATTGGCCTTGTGCGGAATAGAAACCGCGCCTCCTGCGTAGCCACCACCACGCCACAGAGGCTCATTATGATCAAACACTCACTCATCTATTAAAAAAACTAATGTTAACTCACCTCAGCAGACATGAGTACACAAAATATGCTCCTCCTGACGTCGGTGTTCATCCTCTGCTGTCGCGCCAGCTCCAGCAGCTTGTGGTCCCAGGAGGGAGTGGGTTTGGGCGCCGGCTTCTCCTCCGCGCGCGATATGTTGCCCTCCCAGGCCGAACCCACTACCCACCACTTGCCGCGCTCGTCGGCTGGAATAAACACCATATTATTATTATTGTTTCTCGGTTCCATGACTCTCGGGAATATGGAGTCCCGGGCCTTTGGAAGGCGTGTGTCGGGCCGAAGCCAAGACGTAGAGGCCCTTTTATGAGAATTTAATATGCTAGGAGTACACACACATGGCGGATATCATCCCCGAGCGCACAATATGATACACCGGGAGATGGTCCCCGTCAGGTGCAGAGACTATTGCTGTGCGGTGCTGTGGCCGCGATGGAAACTTAATTGTGGGATTGAGAATTGGATGGGCTGGTGAATAGGCTATGGGGGGAGACTAACGGACGCCTGCCGTGACGATAAGTCTCAAAATTGTAAAAAGGCAGGCGGTGACCTGCCAACCCATTGCATGGGCCCCATTAAAATAGCCACATATAGTGCGACCATGGAGCAACATCCGTTGAGCGGCTAAGGTTGTCGAGAGGTGAGTCTGCGGGGCGCGAGGTATTATTATTATTATTGTAAGTTACCAGGCAGGCAGTAGTAGATAACTAATAATGCCTGTATCCAGTTTTCATTTTCTTTCTTTTCTAATTCTCTAGTTTGAGGTTAAAATGTTACAAGTCTGTTTTTGAACTAGTTGATACTGTCAGCTAAGACTACATGTTCTGGTAATGCATCTGAGGCTGAGTCTAGGCTGTATATATCTGTCTGATGTTAAACCGTCTATCCCTTAGTCGCCTTGTAACTATTATCTATTTTTAAAACTATTTGCCGCGTGGTTCCCGGCAGAGTTGAATTTGTGCCACCCTATATTTTCCCATGCGGTGTGACTCAGCCTCAGATGCATGTCTTGAGTCAAAATTAGGACCCGGAAGACGGCAATAGGCTCACCCCCTATTACGTGAGGCCGAATTGATATACATTGATATAATTACTAACACAAAACCAACAGACACTTCTTGCGACCTTCAATTCAATCACTACTACTCCGCCCCGTTGAGAAGTAGCGTCAACCATCGAAGCTATAAAAAGCCTATTCAAAACAAAAAAATGGTTTCAATTGGAACCAGTAGTTCGTGAGATAAGCGTTTCAACCATACAAACAAATAAACTCTTCAGCTTTATAATATTAGTATAGGTTTACTCACCCTTCAACAAATCCTCTAGCCTAATATTTAGCGGTGTGATATAATTCCCTTTCCTGATGATGCTCCGTACCATTTTCCTGAGGTTTTCCGCGTACGAGGGATCATAGTTCGGTATCTTCGCTAGATTGTTATTCTTCACAGCCATTAGCACTTGCAGCAGGAATTTTATACGTGAGCTGTGACATAAAATAATTTGATTATTTAGAGATTAACATGGTCATTTACATAGACATGGACGAATCGCTGGATTTAGTTAAACAACCATCATATTCTATGGACCTTATGCCACTATATCAAAACTGTTATGGGAACAAAATGAAATGTATAAAATTTATTCTACCTAATGTTACACAGGTGGAAACCAATGTACAACTCAATGGACAGGTGTTGAATCTTGTGGAATCGACAGTGTTCCTGGGCTTGAGGATTGACGCTAAACTACAGTGGGAGGGAAATAGCCTGCTACTCAAGTAAATTTTTGTATTTATAATAAGTAGACTAAGTGTATGTTTGTTGAAATGCCCGCTGAGTTTCGTGCCGGAGTCTTCTCAGGTTTCAGGGGCCGCGTTTCGAACCGGTGGTACATTTACTAAACTGATATTCGTGTTCCTTTTTTGTTGACGTTTTGTAAGTGCCGATATAATGATCTATACAGAATAAATGATTTTTGACTTTTACTTTGACTTTATAGAAGAACATCGCTGCGAGACAAAATGTGTGTATTTCACTTTTTTACCGCAACGAACAGCTAAAATAATTTAAGCCTTAATGAAAAGAGCCTTAGGTAAACTGGGGGTTATCCGTGGGGATGTTTCGCAGTAAAACTTAAATAGTTGTAAGGAAGTAAGGATACCATACCCATCAGCAGAAGTCTCGTTGAGGCTGGCGACCCGCGCCTGCGTGTCGTGGATGAACTCCTTGAGCGCGAGGGGCTCGTCCCGGCGCAGCGCGCCGCCCACACTCCTCAGCGCCACCAGCACGCACTCGATGTTCTTCTCCGTGAGCTCCTCTAGCAGCTTCGTGAGGATGTCGTACAGAAGGGACGCCTGGTAGATCTGGAATTTTTTTTATACCACTTAGCTGGCAGACAAGTACCGTGGCCTATGGACGTGTGTAACATAAGAAGTCACATTCAAGCAGCTGACCCTGTAAGAATTTCTGTACCGTCAGTAGATAAAACAGGACTAGCTGTTGGTCTTCTCATTGATAACACAAAAACTCTCCAGTGAGCTTAAGCTACCCTTACTCACCGCCGCCGGGAACACAATACGAGGTTATTATGGCCGCGGTATTCTGTAGGGCGGAGGTACTTCCCCAGTCGTACTATACAATCGGGACGGGGATACTGTCGTGTCCTACACTCCTACCTCCTTTTGTTCAGTGAAACGAGTGTATGGTAGTTTCGTCAAGATCGTCGGGGTTCTAGCCTCAGCTATAAATTGGGTATTTGTACGGCACGACGGAGAGTGTCGCTGTTATTTGTCCACCGCCAGCGCTATCTCGCTCGCTCTCGACTCTTGCTCTGTCTTTCTCTTTCTTTACCTCGCCCCCTGCCACACCACGCGTATTAGAAGGCGATACAGCAGTCAAGGTCTATAACTGGTAGACCTGGCCCCAGATTCTGCTAATTTTATATCACAGTAAAACCACTTATACCACTGATATTGATGATTTTAGACTTTATTGATATAAACTTAAAGTTTAAAATCAAATAGCATTGAATAAAATTTTAAAGCATTTAATATGCTAACTATTCAAATAGGATTAAGATTAAGGACGACACACAACACACAACTGGCACTACAAATAATGCTATTTAAATCATGCCAGTGCCAGTTGTGTGTTAATGGTTTTATTATAATACAAAATTAGCAGAATCGGGGCCTTGATGATTATAGGATGGGGTGCCAGCGCAAGCTTTCCTCACCGGGTTGGGAGTCAGACGGCAGTTTCTCAGTAATAAAATCTTATTTCACAATTATGGTATATACATTATTATTGTGTAGTTTGTGATGCTGTAGGAGGTAATCTATGGAGTCTGGATCTAATGAACCGTTTTGAAAATACTTCCTTCAATAGAAAGTCACATTATTTGATAGTGTCACGCTGTCGACTGTCGCGTATAACAGCTAGCTCATAATAAGTTAGTTTATTAGTATGTATACATATTTACCTTAAAACTATACAAATACGCAAGACAGGAAACTAGGTTGTCTAGCGTCTTATTCTCAACAGGCTGTGGGCTCTGCATCAGCTCGTTGAACCTCTTCGACAGCTCCTGGAGGAAGTGAGCACCTAGCAGCAGAGAAAATATCTTTGGTCAGTACTAATAGGATAGAGAGGAAAGATTTATGATTTGACATGGACATTTTTTTTAACATGGTTATTCACATTAATACGATATGCACATGTGTGAAAAACATGTGACTTCCAAAAACAGCCTTACCCCTTGTTTTCACATAAGTATTGGTGGCGCGGTTCTCATGCCACCTGAGCTAGTGTACTGTATTTCGCGGGGGATGAAGTTAACTGTTTCATTGACGCTTTACACAACAAACAAGACAGGTGATCGGGTTGCCGCGGAGGTGGTTTAGGCATTGAATGCAACCCGAGAAATTAGGAGAGGATGCACTAACCTTCACGGGGCCACGTGCCGTCGCAGCCGGTGCACCGATCTTCTCTTCCTGGCTCAGGAGTTGCCGCCCACATCACTAAATCACTTGAGGGACACACGAGAGGCACAATCCGATCGGTAAAGGTCTATGAAAGCGGTTAAAATCCAACAAACATTATTAATTTCTAAGAGTCGCGTGCGCCGCCGGCCATTGTTTATGCTAGTTCAATCCGAAGTGACGATGCGGCCACTGTCCATTGGCGGGCGAAAACTATTGCTATCTTTCACTTAGAGGTAGTGCGGGAGGGAGATGGGTACAGGAAGCGTGTGTCCAGCGTCAACCAATCGAGACGATTTGAGTATGCTACTACTGGCGCCACCAAGTATAAAACATTTATTTGATAAGTTGCAATATGTCAAAGGCTTCAGTGTGAACGCAGTGTTATAAACTTGTTTACAACTTGTTGGCTATACATACAATGTGAACGAATAAGTATCTGAGACAGTCTCAATACATGTTAAAAACAAGTATTGTGTTTTGACTAGCCTTCTACAAGTTTGGTATCAAACAAGTTTACAACTTGTTTCTTGGTGAAAACGAGGGGTAAGTTGCTTTTCCACCGGAGATGTGCTATGCAGCTAAGCTACGAGGATGTAAAAGCTAAGCTATGAAACTATGTGACCGTTTTCACTGTGCTATGTTATGTAGCGTAGCATCTAAGATGTGCTATGAGTTTCTTACCCTTTGTGTACACCTAAGTATAAAACATGTAGTTGACAAGTTGCAATATGTCACAGGCTACAGTGTGAACGTAAATGTGTTTTATACTTGTTTACAACTTGTTGTCTATACATACCTACTATGTGAAGGAATAGTATCTGAGATACATGTTTAAAACAAGTATTGTGTTTTGATTAGTCAACAAGTTGATATACAACACTACAACTTGTCTCGTGGTGTAAACGAGGGGTTACAAATATTCAAAATTTGAATCTTCACACATTCATTGCAGCTTTCTACATAAAAATTAAATTTAAAATTTAAAAGACCCCTAAATGGTAGAGTACAACGTCATATTATCAAAACAAATCAAAATATGTATCACTAGGTATATCAAAGTTATAGGGCTAACTAACACAACTTCTTTTCGACATTTTGGGTGTTGTTTTTTGTGACGGGGGTCCTTGAAATTTTTAATTTCGTTTTAATTTTATATTTTTTAAATTGATCTACTCGTCAAGCTCTTTGATTTGATACCCATATTGAGGGAGTTGTGAAATAAAATGTAGTTTTCCATTTTGTGGTGGCGGCCATCTTGGATTTGAAATTTGTCATATTCTATGGTATTCTAGTAGTCAAGCCCTTTCATTTGATACCTATATTGAGGGAGTTGAGAAAAAATACGTACTCCGTCATTTTGTAGCGGCGGCCATCTTGTAGCGTTTTTTTAAAACATAGCTCCCGACTAATATACCTTTCAACCAAAAAAACAATCTAAATCAGTTCATCTACGATGCCACAGACACACACACACACACACGCACACACACGCACGCACGCACGCACGCACGCTCGCTCGCTCGCACGCACGCACGCACGCACGTACACGCACACGCACGCACGCTCGCACGCACGCACGCACGCACGCACGCACGCACGCACGCACGCACGCACGTACACGCACACGCACGCACGCACGCTCGCACGCACGCACGCCCGTACACGCACACGCACACGCACGCTCGCACGTACACACACGCGCACACGCACACGCACACGCACACTACACGCACACGCACACGCACACACATACGAACACGCACACGCACACGCACACGCACACGCACTCGCACACGCACACGCACACGCACAAAAGGCAGCCTTACTCCCCGGCATAGGAATGCCGAGACGACGTGCGGTTTTAGTCGGTTCTCACCTATCTCCGAGCCCACGTTGGCGTGTAGCACGGCCACTAGCGCGGCATGTTCGGCCACCATGCGGGCGGGAGTGCTGCTGCCCCCGACACACGCGTCCAGCCACAGCTGCGTGAGGGAACTGTTCACGGCGTGGCGACTGTGGCGAGAGTACAGGCCCTCCAGGGACGAGCTCGCCCAGTGCAGGTTCGTTCCCGCCAGCTTATTTAGTACACCTGGATGAGGGAAAAAGAGGTTCTATATAACTGTATTCAGTGTAGGGTTTGTTTGTTTAATTTCTATTTTAAATGATGAGAATCTAGGCAGGGGCAACCCTTAGATCCACCCTTGAGATTTAAGCTTCGCGAATTCACATTACTTGGAATAATAATTTTTGCGATTAGTTAGTAATTTCTAACTAAGTTACTATCTTATTTGGCGTGTATATTGGACTCTACTAGGATATGCGAAGCCCAAGCCTCTAACTAGAGTAATTACAGATTGATAGACTAAACGAAGGAGGAAGGGATTCTTGAATGGAATTAACAATGGTATAGGTGTGATCACTAACTTCTTGAACCGGGGTGCGAGGGAAATGCCTTATTGAGCCACCTTACATCCCAGCAGTTGAGACTCAAAACGACGTGCGGCTTTACTTACAGTCATTGTAGAAATCAAAATCAAATTGTTCATTCATACTTACTTTTAATCTGTCTCTTCACCAACATCAACTGCTTGTCTGAACTTGCATCCTTATTCCTCAGATGTGGCGGAATATAGACACCTTTTTCTTCCTGTAACCATCGTATAAAATAGTACTGTAATTTCGTATAACAGAATAATCATATTTTGAGAGATTTTCGCTCTAAAAATTTTCACAACGACAGAAAGCTATATATTTAGCGCCCGCCATCTCGACCTGCTTTTGTCCGGTGGCCAGCTTCTGTCAGGATGACAGGCGGCTCTACCTGTCACCCCAAGACCTGCGTTCATCGACCTCTGACGCTCGAGTTGCTTGGCTTGCGATCCTCCTTCGCTCACTCTGCCCCTCTCGACCCGACTCATCCTTCACGAGCATGACTTGCTCGCAGAAGACGCCAGGCGGCTATATCGCAACCCAAGTGCGCTCGGCATGTCGGTGGACGCGGTACAGAAAGAGCATAAGTCGAGAGATAGGTATTACCGCCGTGAGCGTTTACTGACCAAACCTGGGGGGGTCGTCTCACGGACACATACCCTAGACACGGTATAGCAGTTACGGTCAAACTATAGTAAAACTGACAGGAAAACTTAAAAAATGCAATAGATACCTTAATAACATTTCCTTCTTTGTCTCTCTTTCGGCCGTAAATGTCCTCCCACACATCAGGTTTCTCTTTCTTTTCTTCAGCTTCAGTATTTAACATTTCATCGTCATCATCATCACCCGACAGATGTGACACTTCATCATCACTAAATACTTTTTTTATGTCTTCTTGAGAAATTATCCTTAATTTTTTAGATGGTGCTTCTTGCGGTTTGCCTTTTTTCTCTTGTTTTGATCTTTTTGAAGGTTTTTCTAGAATATATAATGAAATATTATTAAATGCAGGCCATGACATGGTATTCGTACAAAGTCGAGTCAGTGGCAAAAGTTATTCTTAAATTGATTATCCAGATTTACATTATCTGAATGCAAAAAAACAAAATTTTTTCTAGTTAATCGAAGTTCTACTGTCTTTCGTCTGTCTGTCTGTTCTGTCTTTCGTAAACAATAAAGTATATATTTTATGGTTTACCTTCAGGAGCATCATCAGAACCGTCACTTAAATCATCTACATCATCATTACCATCAGATTCTTCACTAACATCATCACTGAATACTTCTTCTCTCTCTCTTTTTCCTTGTATTTTAAGTATCTTCTCTTTTACTATTTTCTTTGAAGGTTTTTCTAGAAATTTAAATTAGCTATTATTAGACACAGCCATCATCTCATAATATGTGAGCTTGTAATATGTATTACGCTGACTATACATTTAGTACAAAGTACAGTCAGTGATAAAAGTTGATGATCATGGTTAGTTGATGAGTAAAGCAGTACATTACATGCTTATGAAAATGTTATAATACTACTAGTAAATTAATAATACATATATATATAGTTTCTCAATGGGGAGGAATTTTTCGATGCTTGATTTGATCCTTTTGTATCCTACTTTATATTCTTGTAAATATTAGTTAATATCTTACTAAATATATTTATTTGAAATATAATATATACTTACAAAAAAAAAAAGTTTCTCAATTTAAAATCAATCATTTGAAAATCTAAATTCGTATCTAGTTTTTCCTAAAGAATACAATAATATTACTAAATATAAATTAATATTTTACCTTCAGGGGCATCATCAGAAACATCATTTAAATCACCTACATCATCATCGTTATCATCAGATTCTTCACTAATGTCTTCATCACTAAAATTGTCTCTGTCATCCAAATTCTCATCATCATCAGAGAGATCAAATTCATCATTATCTTCAGATTCATCATCACTAATACCATCCGACTCTAATGCTTCATCATTGCTTTTTTTTCTTTTCGTATCTTTATCTTTTATATCTTTGCCAGTGACTGCAGCCAGGTCCTCTTCGAAGTCAGAATCACTTTCAACTTGGGCCAAATGCTTCTCTGCAGCTACTATTTGTTCTGTTGTTGATCTGTCACATATTTCTAGTAAATCTGTATTTAAAAATATATCATTAGTTTAAAATGTTTATAATTCTCTTTTTTTCCCCTATTGCACCTTTTGAGTTCCATATCTCAAAAGGAAAAAAATGGAAACAATTTGTTTGTCAATTCGTTGTCCATCTGTCTGTCTGTCAAGACCTTCTTCTCAAGAATGTGTGGAGACACAAGTACAAAGTGGTATGAATTTCAACTGGATACCACACACTCAGGTCAATAAAGTCTTGGATTTGTGCAAAAATCAAACTTAATTCTTAATTGCACACAATCAGTACAGAGGTCATACACAAAATAAATATTTAAGAAATATGTACAAAGGCGAGCTTAACGCAGTATGAGTTCTCTACCAGCAAACCTTTGAGTAGCCGAGAAGCAGTTAAAGTAATAAGGGGATGTGAAGTGTACATTAAATTTCAGATAATAGAAGGGTACCTAAACAGGTACACATATATACACATAAACAGCATACATATTCCACTTCTAAGTCAATACTTTCAAAATATCCTACAGTTTATGTTGCTTAAGATATGGAACCCTCTGTGCGCGAGTCCGAATCGCAACTGACCAGCTTTTTAATATAAATATTTGAATGTATTGATATGTCTTTCTGCATCAGTTCTATAATTTTAAGAAGAATACTTACAATCAAGACCGTCGCTGGCAAAATTTTTATTTTTATTTTTGGACTTGTTCAAGCCAAGACGCTTTTCTAGTTTATGGATAACTTTGTCCTCTTCCTCATTAGCTTGAAGCAGGATGTCTTTTCGCCGCTCCCCCATTTGGCGTTTCACTTTTTCAGTCATTTTTACATCTTTCATACGTTCCTCGTTGATGGCATCTAGAGGAGTTACAAAGGATTTTTTCTTCTTCTGTTGTGGTTTTTCTACCCTAACAGGAGTAGACTTATTCTTCTGGAATATAAAGTATTATATGTTTTATCTAATTGACTTGACTTGACATTGACTTTACAGGCTTCGCGGAGCAACCTCACACACGGAGTTAGATTGTAGTCTACATAGTATGCTACTTTTTATCCCGGGAAGAGATTACTGAGGGGCATGTCACATTAAAAAAAAGACCAGGTCAAGTGATGTATCATGTTTTCATACATCATTGAAGTATATTCCGACAGTGATTGGCGTCTCGCCATTAATAAAAAAATGTAAACATTTATAATTCACTCGAAATTAGCCAAATTGCGGTGATTCGCTGCAGAAGTCACTCATAAAAGAAAGAAGAAGTATATTCCAGGATAAATACGTGTTGTTTCTTACCGCAAAATTTGATTGCATGTATGTATTAGTGCAAATATATTTACCATAGTATAATAAATTATGAGGTGCCTGTTGTGTAAATAGAATCAGAGTCGACTTACTTTTGTCTGTAGTTCTGGAGAATCAGGTCTTTTAACAAACTTGCCAGGAGTGGTTACACCTTTCAGGTAATGTTCTTTGCGGTTAATTTTCTTTTGCTGCCTTTTCTGCTTGCGCATCGCCTTTCGCGTATTTTCAATTTTAGGACGGGCATTGCGTTTTGGTTTACTCATTTCGTTTGTCTTATAAATGTAATGATAAATTCTGTGTAAAATTATAAAGTAACCATGCCTTATCAATAACACTTCGCACAGCTTGCACGGCAACGTGACATGAATGACAGTAATGACAGAGCCGCACACGTGTTGTTTGTTATTTTTACATTACACCACAGAGTATGTACGAGTCTATCGGTCTTATTACAAAAAACGGAATTCAGTCAGGTTTAAACCTGAACTATAAAGTCTAGGCTTAATCTCAAGACCATGGTTTAAATTTCTCCTTATTACAAAAGCTAAATAATCAATAGACTACTTAGTACCATAATTTAAAACCTTGGCTTAAATAAAACCACAGATTACTCAAACTATTATTCGTTCATTATGATACCATTCAATCGCAACGTTCCGTTTCCACCGAAAACAAAAATTATCTGAAATCATTAACAAATAATAGTTAATAAAAAGGGTGAAAAAAAGATTTAGATAATACATTTTCATTAAATTCAATTTTATGAACAATAGTTATACTTTATTTGTAGTCGGGATGGAGCCAATAAGGAGCCAGGTGTAGTTGTCACATTCCTTTTAATAACGAATTTTACAATTAAGCAACAAATAAACTTAATTATTAAGACAATTATCGTAAATCGTGTATTACTCTTGGCGTTCGTTTCTCCGACTCGCCGAGCCGGTCGCGCGGGCCTGTGATTGGCTAGCGCTATGGGCGCGTTCGTAAATTAGTAGACGGAGAATAACGTCTCGGCGCCCTACCGCGTGTATTACGGAGAGGGAGTTTAGGATTATCCGCTACATACTCCCCCTCGGGTTCGATAAAGCGTCCTCGCTCAAGAACCCGTTCGTTTGAGTTAGAAACAGGCTCTGGAACCCGTTCAGGTGAAATGGAAACAGGCTTAATCTGACGAGGGCGGCCTCGGTTACGTTTGGGCATGACCGGTAGAGAAACCTCGTTCCTTTTAACAAATGACGTAAGTTGTGACGCGTGAAATTTACCTATGATGTCGTTAGGATTATCAAGTTTAGAAAGAATGTAAGTAGTAGGACTCGCTACCTTAATTATTGTATAAGGACCATCTCTTTTTGGTACAAATTTAGCTGAAATCCCTTTTGCAGCGTTACTTAATACGTGCGATTTAACTAACACTTGGTCATTGACATGAAACTCTTCAATTTTACGATTTTTATCCGCGTATTCTTTACGTCTATCCTGTTCCTTCTCTACTCTATCTCGAATTGAAATTAAAGAATTCAAGAAACTCTTTAAATAAGGAGTAATCTGGGGTACAAAATTATCTTTCTCTAGGACTGTCCTGATGTCAAGATTGACTTCGATAGGTGAACGGAGATCCCTAGCAAAGGTGAGAAATGCGGGCGAGACACCAGTTGTATTACACATAGCTGAGTTCATAGCGAAACGAACCGACGGTAGGTGTTTGGGCCATGAGTTATGCTTGGTGTCAACTATCTGAGCCAGCTGTACCTTAAGGTCTCTATTTTTACGTTCAGCCGGATTTGCTTCCGGGTGGTATAAGGGTAACAGATCCTGTTGAATCCCCAGGATAAACATGCATTGTTGCATAACAGATGAGACGAACTGTACTCCATTATCGGAGACGACACGACGCGGTAGGCCATACCTGAGGAAATATTCCTCTATCAGTGTTCGGGCACAGACTTCTGCCGTGGCGTCAACAAGAGCAAAGAGCTCGACCCACCGAGTAGCTGTGTCCTCAACCAACAATATGTATTTCTCCCCCTTTTCTCCAGATGGGAGCGGGCCAAATAAGTCAACTGCTATAACCTCACCTCTTTGTTGCAAAACTGGTGTTTGCAAGAGGCCTGATGGCTTTACATTTGACGACTTATACCGCTGGCATGTAGGGCAAGACTTAATAAAATCAGCCACAAGACGTCTCATACCAGTGAAAAAAAACCGTTGTGAAAGTCTATGTAACGTTCTATCGATGCCTTGATGACCAGCAATAGGAGTGTCATGGCATTCCTGCAGGACATCGAGTCTTAAACTCACAGGAAGTACGAGCTGTGGTTCTTCAACATCGACGTCAGGATTATACCTATAAAGAACTCCTTGTTGCATGAAGTAACCTCGCTCAGACCAGCGTTTGTCTTCAAGAGCATCATTACTTTCAAGACTACTAATAATTTTCCTCAGTTCCGAGTCATCTAACTGAGCTTGGCGAAGATCAGCAGGACTTCTCGAAGGTAAGTCTACAATGACTGAGCAAATCCCGCACTGATCCTTACTATCTTCTTCGCAGGTAGGACGACTCAAAGTGTCAGCGACAACATTGGCTTTACCAGGAGTGTATTCAAAGCGAATATTAAACTCTTGCAACTTTAAAGCCCATCGCACGAGTCTACCTGAAGGCGATTTTAAACTTAATAACCACTTAAGAGGTTGATGGTCACTACTAACAACAATTTCATGACCCTCAATGTAACCTCTGAAGCGTTCAACAGACCAGACTACTGCTAGAGCTTCTCTTTCAGTAGTACTGTAGTTGCGTTCGGCGGGGTTAAGGAGACGGCTCGCATACTCAATTGGCCGTTCATTGTTTCCTTCGCCCTGCAGCAAGACGGCACCTAAGGCGTAATTGCTAGCATCCGTACGTAATACAAATGGTTTGCTGTAATCAGCTTGGATTAAAATGGGAGCAGACGTTAAACTCTTTTTGAGCTCTTGAAACGACTGTTTCTGCTCATTACCCCATTTCCAAGGTTGATTCTTTTTCAGAAGACGTGTTAGTGGTTCAGCGACTTTCGAAAAGTTCAAAATGAACTTTCGGAACCACGAGCACGTTTGAAGAAAAGTTTTGAGATGGCGTACCGAACTTGGTTCTTTCATATCCACGATAGCGCGTACTTTACCAGGATCAGGGAGGATCCCTTCCTGTGTGATGACGTGGCCAAGATATTTAACCTCTTTGCGTGCGAAAACACATTTTTCGCGGTTGGCGCGAAGATTGAATAGGCGTAGTCTATCAAAAACTATACGTAAATCTGCGATATGCTGGTCGAATCCATCTGATATAATTAGCAGGTCATCTTGGTATGCTAAAATGTTTATGTTTTTCAGTGATGTACCGGAGCGCAACCTGTCTATTAGCCTAGCAAACGTCATTGGCGAATTTTTAAGACCAAAAGGCATGCGTTTAAAACGAAACGTTCCTAAATGTGTCTGAAAGGCCGTTTTATCCCCATCACACTCGCGTACGCTTACATTCCAAAACCCACTTCTCATATCTAACGTAGTCATGATGCAATTGCGTTTTGTTGACTGTACAAGTTCGTCAATAAGCGGCATTGGATACGCGTCAGACTTAGTAATTGCGTTAAGCTTACGATAGTCGACACAAAAACGTACCTGACCATTTTTTTTTGGAACTAATAACGCCGGAGCGGCCCATGCCGACTCGCATTCCTCTATGATATCCTCGGCTAACATCTTTTCTATTTCAGTCTGCATAACAGCCTTTTTCGCGGGCGTTAACCTATACGGAGGTACCGCGATAGGAGCGTGGTCACCGGTATCTATTACATGTTCCGCGAAACTAGTTGGTTCACCTGTCAACTTAAAAATGTCCTCATTTTCCGTGAGAACTTGAGCAAGAACCTCGCGTTGTTGATCGGTAAGACCTGATGCTTCATCATCCCTAAATATGCTGTTAACATAGACATGTTCATAAAATAAATCTTTTTCGAAAAGAAGATCAAACTTTTTATCATTATCGTTAAAGTACCATTTAGCGTTACCAAAATCCACACTGATATCAAAATTTATCAAAAAATCTATACCTAACAAAGTATGATTACTATCCGCGTCTGGAAAAATTAAAAAACTTATGAGCCTGGTTCTACCTTCAAGACATACATACACTTCCGTAGTAAGTACATTCATTAATCTAGTAACACCATCAGCTAAGCTTACATTTTTCACACAAGACAACATACGATGATTTCTCATTTTAAAAAGATTGTACAATGTATAGCCAGCCACACAACATTTGGCTGCTGAATCAATCATTGCTGTACCATTCTCACCTAAAATATTAATTTTTATTACTGGACGTAGAGAAGATTTATTTTCACAATTAACTTTAAAAAAACTTTGAGATTCATTAGCAAAACATGTTTGAGAATCATTAGCAAAACATGTTTGAGCACCATTTACCAAATATGTTTGAGCACCACTGACTTTCCCATGAAACTGTTTAGAGCTACTTGACATTTCCAATAAAGATTGTGAGCCACCAACTTTGTCAGATAATGGTACAGCAATACTGGTGTGCGGCCTAAAATCATTATTAACATGAGATTTTGATCCGACAAAATTACCAGAAACACATTGAAAACCATTTGACAACATAAAGCGGGGATTACAATTGTTACAAATACAAGTTGAAGTCTCAGTCTTTGAACTAAGGGAATAAAATGCAGTGTGCTCACCATATGAGCTTAATTTAGGGTTACAATTAGGACATTTAGATTTTATAACATTTTCTGTACCGCAACCATAACATTTAATATCTTTGTACTTTGAAGTATCACTATCACTAGACTTATTATCATTAGATTTATTAATATTAAGCTTTTCACACTTGTCTTTAGTGTGACCACTACGCTTGCAATACACACAGAACAACCTGGGTTTCCCACGTCTTGCATCTTGACCATCAACAGCTGTGCCAGTGGAATACGCAGGTGCTGCAGAGGCACGTGCGGGGACTGCAGTGGCACGCATAGGGTTAGAAGCGGGGCGCGCAGATTCCGAAGTCGTCGCGACGGATGTGTTGCAGCTCTCGGACTTGTGGTTTTCCTTTAACGAGTCCTCAATAGCGCGAGCTTTAATTAATAATTCGTCGAATGTACTGATAGCTGATCTATCTAATCTTTTCTTAATGCGGCGATCTAATAACCCATATACCATGTCCAACTCCACTCGTTCACACAGATCACCATGCGGAAGCTTTGCTAATAAAGCTCGAATTTTCGCAATAAAAAGATCTGTATTCTGCTGACCTTGAGTGGTTGAAAATATTTCGGAGTAAATCCTGAATGGCGGACGACGCTCGCCGAAGGCACTGCGCAATCTGTTTAGGGCCTCTTCCCAAGTTTTCGTTGAGTTTTTGACGCCTTGCCACCATGTTCCCGCCGATGAACCCAGTAACATAGAAAGTCCTAACATGGCGTTCTCGTCGCTTATGTTTAGGCACGCCTTGTATACTGAGATGGCATCAATAAAATTGTCAACAGACTCACCAGTATTTCCGTTGAAACGCGATGCACATTTCGCAAAATTATTTTTCATAATGGCGGAGACATTAACCTCGTTTGGTGTGGACGAACGTACCTCTCTCATTATTTGAGAATATAACTCAGCTTGAGACTGCTGCATACTCGTAATAAGCGTTGTAAGTGCTTCTTGTGTAAACACAACGTTATTATTTGTTGAGTTATTGCTATTTCCCTCCTGTACAGAACTATTTTGATCTAGCGATTGTCGTTTGCGCGGCATCTTGTTGGACGAACTTTATGCTCCTTATATACACGTTGGGCGTCAGTTGTAGTCGGGATGGAGCCAATAAGGAGCCAGGTGTAGTTGTCACATTCCTTTTAATAACGAATTTTACAATTAAGCAACAAATAAACTTAATTATTAAGACAATTATCGTAAATCGTGTATTACTCTTGGCGTTCGTTTCTCCGACTCGCCGAGCCGGTCGCGCGGGCCTGTGATTGGCTAGCGCTATGGGCGCGTTCGTAAATTAGTAGACGGAGAATAACGTCTCGGCGCCCTACCGCGTGTATTACGGAGAGGGAGTTTAGGATTATCCGCTACATATTTTATAATAAAATATCATTATGATGCCTTTATTTAGCAATCATTGTTATGTATGATATTGGAAGATCTATGGACGTGAAATGGAACGAACTTTTCCGTTCGCGCTGACTAGGTATCAAATTTTTCCCAATTTTTATACCTACTAAAATATATTTATTGCAAGTTATTTAAAATGTTTAGTAAACCTATACTTTTGCCTAAAAAGCTTCTTCAGATAGTTCCATAAAGGGGTTTACTGGAATACGATGTATGTTAGGTAAGCGTGGTATGTCCAATGACTCCACGATATTAATATCTACGATATCCATCAGATCAACTGCGTCAATATCCATTACGAGCATAGTATTATAAGAAAGTAAACGAATTTATCTGACGCTAACCGGCTAACTTCAAAATGGCAAGTTTGACATATTATTATTGTGATTTACACTTTAGACCAACGTTAAACTAGGGGCCACGCAGGTTTATCTTTAGACCAGAGATAGTCCATGGTTTAGTAATAAAACCCTTTTTGTAATAAAAATTTCTTTAGACCATGGTCTAAAGACGATTTAAACCTGGTTTTAGAGTTAGTCCGTGTTTTGTAATAAGACCGTATGCGTTTAGTTAACGCGTTGACATAAAACGGAAAAATCGTCCTTTTTGTACCACTGTCACGTGATCGGAAATATTCCGATACATGTTCAATCGGTACTATTGTAACTTAATATATTCTAAGCCAAAGTTCTAAGCTCACATGACAACACTCCATATGAAAGGAAATAATGTTTTTTTTTACCTATGTAAGACATCTACATTATTTTACTTTGCACGCACAAACTAAAATAATGTACATGTTTGAATTGAGATTGGTCATTCAAATTAACAGGGTAACACTCATCAGGATATTTACCATGTTTATTGTTTTCGTTGAATAGCAGCACAGATAACATAATTCTAATATAGCAGAGAGAGCAGTACCCACTCCGTGAGCAGTACTCAACGAAAACAAAATACATGGTAAATATCCCGGCGAGATTTACTTTATTATTGTAACTGTCCTTTTAAAACACGGGTCCTCGAGCTGTCATCACATCATAACTGAATTCTTCTTCTTCATCATCTTAACGTTAATCCCAGTCGCATCCGAAGCTTTAACCTTGGAGTCTGGGGTCCAACTGCGGATTTGGCTGAATTTCGATATCTTTCCTGAATCGACTGTCATCTGACATCCACAACCCAAAGGTGATATCGTACCATTGCAGCTTTTTTAGGGCTCCAATTGCCCTTAACGACTGCCATAGATGTTCGTAATACAAGTAGGGGAAACCTAGGATCTCCTAGGTTTCCCCTACTTGACCGTTGTTGCCAGCTCGCTCACCTTCGTAGGTAAGGAGAAATAGCGTCTGTCACAACTTACCTCTGTCACTAAGATTAGTGACAGAGGTGAAGGAAGGTGAGCGAGCTGGCAACAACGGTCAATTGATGTTTTAACGACACACTAGGTGACTTAGTACCCGCCTCTCCTATTTGAGTTCATTTCTCTGCTGGATTATTTCGACACTTTTTTATTAATTTGCAATGTCTGTATGTGTGTTTGTACATTAGAATATTAAGGCAAAATATTGCAAGTACAATCCACAATAAAAGCATGTGTCAATAACAACAAACAAAAAGCCGATAAAGGCACTGCTAGTGTTGAATTATATGAACTGACCTTTGAAGAGGGAAGATTGAGAGGCAAAAGTTTAAGAGATGCCGCGTCGTCTTATAATCTTAACTATATGTCTTTGTCGAGATATATTAAGAAGAAAGTGGCTTATCAAGCAAACCCAGTAGGCGAGGCTCCATCTTTGGGTTATGCACGTCCAACGACATACAGAAGAGGAGGAGAAAATATTAAGTGATTATTTGCTAACATGTGCATCATCTAACAAAAAAAGAAACGAGGGTCATTGTATATAAGTTAGTCAAAAAATATAATAAAAAAATTCCAATGTCATGGGAGGAGAATGAACAGATAGGAGAAGTGTGGGTCAAGCTAATCATGCAACGGCGGGCTTCAAATCTCAACACCGGCACAGTTGATAACGTTGAAGCAAAAGCCATTACTCCAAGCTCATCTATAGAACATGCCATGCCATCTAGAAATTCATTCGCTGTGAACTATAATTCCAATGAACCTGCTGCCTCCATGTCTACAGTCCATAGTCCTCTTGCCACTGTTTCTAATGTGTTCTCGCCAGAATCAATTAGGCCGTTACCAAAAGCTCCGCCAAGAAAAAACAGTCAACCGAACAGACGCAAAATCAAATCTTCTATGCTTACTGATACACCTACTAAGGACGAAATAGCTGCTATAGAAGCCAATAGAAAGGCGAAGAATGTGAAAAAGCGTCTCTTAAGCGAAGATAAGAAGAAACCTAAAACAGCCAAGAAGACTAATAAGAAGAAGAGAACAGGTGATGACGAAGAAGAGGCAGCAGAAAATAATTGTTTTTGCATGGTTTGCTTTGAAGCCTATTTAAACAGCAGATCAAATAAGGAGTGGGTGCTATGCCTAGACTAGAATAGCTTGGTCACACGCAGATTGTACTGGAGGCGAGCTGAACGTTTGCCATAATTGCCTATCACTATAAGATATAATTACTTGTCTACCGCCTATACAATGGTTTGTGCTCAGATGAATTGTTTGACATGATGCCCGTAGCTACATTCTATCATCGCACCTCTCGCCATAGGCAGGGAATTCATCCTCACACATTGCGACCTGAGACGGTGCGCACTGTGCGGTATGAAAGAAACTTCATCCCACGCACACTCAAGCTGTGGAATGATCTCCCTGCTGCGGTTTTCTCAAGCACCTTTTTTTTTTTTTTTTTTTTTTTTTTTTTTATTCACGGAAAACAAGCATTATTACAATAATGTTTTTCTTCTGCCAAACTGTATAACAGTTTGTTGGCAGATGAAGCTCCCTGATTTATTCACTATATTTTCCATTATTTATTTACCAAAACTAGATACATTATATAAATTAGATATAAAAAATTAGACACATTACCAAATTATTATGTATTATTATTATGCTCACCTATTCATATGCTTGAATAAACAGCGTATCACCTTATTGTTAATATTTATAATTTGTTCTGTATAAATTTATAAGAAACGTCTTTGTCTGCCGTATTCGAACGATACGGCTGACAAAGTAGGTACCTACCGCAACAAAAGTACTCATCATGCTCACAGTCGTAATATCCGATACAATGCATTCACATGAAACGACAGAACAACGAAACTTCATGTTTATTTCGTCCTATATGAATTATAGATTACCTATACAGTACTTTAGGTAGGCATGCAATAACAATAATAAAATAAAATAAATTTATTCATGACAGCAAACCGCATCCATCATCACAAGAACATCAAGAGGGGCATCAGAAGGTTTCTTCATGGTCGGCAGCGCGAGTGTGACACCCCTGGTGTTGCATACGTCCATAGGCCACGGTAACCGCTTCCCATCAGGTGGGCCGTGTGCTTGTCTGCCAACTAAGTGGTATAAAAAGAAAAAAATACTTGTTATGAATACATTGTATTTGTTGGTACTTGATGTGCTAAAAGATGATTAAACTACTTATATAAAAAAAAACATGTTTAATTTATTTATAATATGTGTAAATGGTATTTTTTAATAATTAAACAGTATAAATAAATAGCTGTTGGAAGCGCAATTCTCGCCACGTGAGCTAGTGGACTGTATTTCGCGGGGGGTGAAGTTAACTGTTCCATTGACGCTTTACACAACAAACAAGACAGGTGATCGGGTTGCCGCGGATGTGGTTTAGGCAATGAATGCAACCCGAGAAATTAGGAGAGGATGCACTAACCTTCACGGGGCCACGTGCCGTCGCAGCCGGTGCACCGATCTTCTCTTCCTGGCTCAGGAGTTGCCGCCCACATCACTAAATCACTTGAGGGACACACGAGAGGCACAATCCGATCGGTAAAGGTCTATGAAAGCGGTTAAAATCCAACAAACATTATTAATTTCTGAGAGACGCGAGCGCCGCCGGCCATTGTTTATTAGTTCAAAGTGCCAAGAGACGATGCGGCTACTCTGACCATTGGCGGGCGAAAACTATTGCTATCTTTCACTTAGAGGTAGTGCGGGAGGGAGATGGGTACAGGAAGCGTGTGCAGCGCCAACCAACTAAGACGATTCGAGTATGCTACTACTGGCGCCACCATTCCCCCCGGCTTGAAGGGTTACCTTCAAAACGAAAAATGCGGAACAAATCTAAAGTCTAATCTAAATCTAGGTTTGGGAAATAACAACTAAAATATAAACCTAGATTTGAACTCGTGCCTACTGCTGGCTAGGCAGAGGGCAGAGGCGAACAACCGGGCGCAGATACGATCCGGTTGCGGTTTTAACCCGTACAACACGCGCGTCAGGCGCGATAAAACGCGGGCGGAGTTTAAAACAAGGTACACATCTGCGTACTCTAGCGCGAATCAAATTACGAGCGGAAATTATCCAGTATTTCTGTCTCAAAATAGACATTAACAAATCGGGACCAGCGTGACAATTCACCTTATGATGATAATCTACTAACAAATCTAATACGTGGTCCTTACGCGGGAGAACTACTGGATGCCTTTGTTCAAATCCTAAACTTGAATTTCTCAAACGACCACCTACTCGAATGAGTCCATCTTCCAAAAATGGTTTCAAGTGTCGGAAAGAACGACTACAAGGTTTGTTAAATTCTAAACTTTTAAATTCAGAAGCAAAATAACATTTCTGCAACTCGCGAAGTATGACCAATTCAGCTTTATCTAAATCAGCGGCGGTTATATGACCGCGCGTAGATAAAATTCTCAAAAATCGGCCTACATAAACAACACAACGCCACAGTCTCGACCAAGACGAGACGCGATTAGCCAACAACAAAATAAGGGACTCTTCACGTGGGACCGATACAACAAGCGAGTGCTTCTTCTCCTCGGGTGGTTCGGAAACCGTAGTGGGATTGAATTGACTAACTGGCCACTTATCTAACGCGGCATGAATCCAGGACGGTCCACTAAACCATAACGGGTGATCTAAAATTTGCGAAGGAAGCAATCCACGAGAGAGACAATCGGCTGGGTTGTCGGTGCCAGCAGCGTGAAAGAGATTTTGTGGCGCTAATTCAGATTGAATTTTTGCCACTATTAGCGACGAATGTGTCCCAACGATGGGGCGAAGAGTGGGCCCAACGCAAAGCGACTGTTGAGTCCGAAAAAGCTAAAATTCTACTAATATTAATGCGAAAATTTACAATTATGTCAAATAAATTACCTTAAAGATTTTGACCACAATACAAAATGTCATTAAGCGACACGGAAGTGCTAGTCTTAGCACTGCCATCCAAAACTACGCGGAGTTTAGTAGTAAGCTTATCTTCTCTAATAACTCCGTGGTGCGGGATAATGTACGAAGGCTGGGTCCCGCCAGTGTCCGCAGGCGCAGGTGAGATGCAACCTTTATCTAAATATTCGTTAACAACCTCATCACAGGCCCGCTTCAACTTTGGAGACGCCTGCATCTTTCGTTCTAAACAAAGAAAGCGTTCTTCAGCGGATACACGGGAGTCACCGAGCGAAAAAATATCTCCCTTGAAAGGGAGCGCGACAACATAACGACCCTGCTCATCACGAGCAGTCGTGCGACAATAAATCTCCTCAGCCATCTTGTCATCGGGGCTTAGGATTGGTGGGACATTGACCTCTTCAATTTCCCAAAACTTGCGGATGGTAGACTCCAGTGGCGGCTCGACGGTGCAACAGAACGAGGCAGTCGAGTAACTAAAACTATCTATAGAAGCGGGTGCGGAACCAATTATAACAAAACCAAGAACTTTTTCCAGTGCGTGCGGAGCGGGGTACGTCGGTCCCCCTTGAACCTTACGTGATAACTGGAGGTGCGGGAGAATCGAAGCGCCGATCAATATATCGACGACTCCAGGAACAGCGTAAGTCTCATCTGCTAAAGGCAAGTCTTTAAATTTCGTTAATAAAGACGTGTCAACCGGGACGGTAGGCAACTGTTCAGTTATTTTATCTATAACGAGCGAATCCATGTCATACCAAATATTATTATTAAAACGAGATCTAAACCTTGTTTTAACGGTGCCATGAACAGCTGACTGTAAGCCTCCAAAACCCTTCACCACTGAGCGGGTTGAACGCTTATTAACATTGAAACCAAGACGTTGACAACAATCTTGAGTAATAAAATTACTTTGCGAAGCGCCATCTAATAGCGCTCGAACAATGCGCGGCTTACCCAATGCATCAACAATAACAACGCGAGCAGTCGCGAGACACACAGTAGTGAGCGCAGCACTAGCGGACAACGAACACAAGGCGACGCCATTCGCAGCGGTCCCCGCGCGGGCAGGAGCGCGCGCGAGCGCGGGCTGCGGCTGTGGCGCAGGCGCCACCGACACGGGCGACCTATGCGACGGTGTGCCACCGCTCGACGAACCAACTGTGCTCACATTGGATGCGGCGTTACTATTTTCAAAATGGAGCAAAGTGTGGTGTCTCGCTGAACATTTGCGACAACTATTTCTACTATTACATAAAACAACGCGGTGTTTAGTACCGAGACAATTAAAACAAAAATTATTAGCGCGAACAAATTTATAACGATCATTAGGCGATAATTTTAGGAAACCCGGACACTTGTACAATTGCGAATGATGAGCATTACACAAAGAGCAAACAGGTGATTGTACATGTGCTGGTGCGGTATTAACATAAGTATGAGTTGACCTCAGTGACCTCGATGACGCATCTATTCTGCGCTCCGAACTAACAACCTTCTTCGCGCCTTCATGTTTCGATGAAGAGCGTTGCAATATTTTTATATGCTCGCGAACAAAACTTTCTAAGTCTTCGAACTTAGGAATTTTATTGCCGCGGTGATCCGACTCAAATAAACGAATGGTTTCGGGATCTAATTTCTTTAAACCCATATACAAAAATAAGAAGTCGCAGAGGTCATCGATCTTTAGGTTCTTTACGGCGCGAACAGATGATGCGAAAGTATCTAGAAACTTCTCTAAGTTTTGATCGTTCCATGCCGTAATGGGTTTCAAGTCAAACATCTGATCCAAATATGCGTTAGCTACCGATCTTTTATCCTCATACTTAGCTTTCAAAGTATTTAAAATTAAATTATAATTTTCGGCACCAAACGTAATTCCAGCGCAAACGGTTATAGCTTTACCAGTCAATTTTTCAACGAGATAATGCAATTTTTCGTGATCTGTCAACGAAACGTTCTTATCTATTGTATTCTCAAAACTATCTATAAATAAACCCCAATTGCGAATGTTACCATCAAATTCGGGTATTTGAATTGGTGGCAACTTAGGTCGGTCGCGAGTGGGATTGGGTCGGTCAGACGGTTTCTCCAAACTCCTAGCGACGCGTTTGATACGACAATACAAATCGTCAAACGACGACAAGGCCTGATAACTCACTGAGTAATCGGGATTTAAATTTAACTCTAAAACGTTGATGTCATGTACCAAGGTTTCGAAATCCGCGCGTAAACTATCTAAGTTTTCTATAGAACACAAGAACGAATCTCTAATGGCCAAATCAGAGGTTTTAAGTGCATTATCACAAATCGATTGTACGCGAGAGTAAATCATTTCTCTTTTAGCGTATAAAAGTTTAATTGAACCCCACTACCGGTACTACCAACCTTTGGGGGCATGTTTACAATTAAATATCAAACTAAAGTGCGGTAAACAACAAAATATGAAATGACTTAATCTTAGCGGTACCTATAGAACAGCGACGCGGCGCGAGCGATATTTCGTAGGTAGGTAGGTACTTATAACTGCGAGGGCAAGCTTGAACAAACGCGCATAGCAACAAGATCGTACCTACGCGATGGTCGCTGTCTAGGTTCAACTATTATTTCAGGGATTAAGTATTGCGTAATATCTATTAAAATTAAAATACTTTCGTATGAATTTGAATGAAATGCGAGCGAGGTACAACTGTGTACCTACCGTATTAGGTAAATACGATGCGAGCTAGCGGTGAACGGACAACTTAGAGATTGAAACAAATAAAAACAAAAGCCAAATGCGTTAGGTATTACACTGTGCCTATGCACTAGGGTGTCTAGGATACCTAAGATCTAAACCTAAATGCCTAGATGCGGGGTTTTCTACTAAAATAACTAGGTATTTAGGTGCGGTGCGTTTATTCTCAATAGAATAATAACAAATGCGAAACTACGACCAAGGATTGATACGATAAGAGAAATGCGAGCGAGGTATAGCCACGTACCTAACCTATGTATGTATTAGGTAAATACGATGCGAGCCAGCGGCGAACGGACAACTTAGCAATTGAAATAGCCAAATGCGTTAGGTATTACACTGTGCCTATGCACTAGGGTGTCTAGGATACCTAAGATCTAAACCTAAATGCCTAGATGCGGGGTTTTCTACTAAAATAACTAGGTATTTAGGTGCGGTGCGTTTATTCCCAATAGAATAATAACAAACTACGAACTACGACTAAGGATCCGGCTCGAAGGACCAAAAAGAATGGAAGCGCAATTCTCGCCACGTGAGCTAGTGGACTGTATTTCGCGGGGGGTGAAGTTAACTGTTCCATTGACGCTTTACACAACAAACAAGACAGGTGATCGGGTTGCCGCGGATGTGGTTTAGGCAATGAATGCAACCCGAGAAATTAGGAGAGGATGCACTAACCTTCACGGGGCCACGTGCCGTCGCAGCCGGTGCACCGATCTTCTCTTCCTGGCTCAGGAGTTGCCGCCCACATCACTAAATCACTTGAGGGACACACGAGAGGCACAATCCGATCGGTAAAGGTCTATGAAAGCGGTTAAAATCCAACAAACATTATTAATTTCTGAGAGACGCGAGCGATGCCGGCCATTGTTTATTAGTTCGAAGTGCCAAGAGACGATGCGGCTACTCTGACCATTGGCGGGCGAAAACTATTGCTATCTTTCACTTAGAGGTAGTGCGGGAGGGAGATGGGTATAGGAAGCGTGTGCAGCGCCAACCAACTAAGACGATTCGAGTATGCTACTACTGGCGCCACCAGCTGTCACAACTATCTTCGGTACCTGTCACATCTTACCTCGGTGATAGGGGAGTTGTGACAAAGGGAGTAAACGTTCTTTTTGTTGATTATAACGAAAACTGTCATACTTTCCTTAATTTTGATAATTGTTTTGGAAAGGGAATGAATGGTGCTACATTTATTCACATAGGTCGTAACTGTGGTATATTTCTGGAGCGAGTTATTCCCCTAAAACTAAAAATTGCCACAACTCTCCTAGGTCTCCCCTATGGCAATTGGAACCAACGGCTTAACGTGCTCTTCGAGGCACAACCAGAGCAATACAAATATTGCAATGAGCGGGGATCGAACTTGCGCCTCCTGAGTAGCGGCCGCGTTCACTACCGCCACACCACAGAAGATGTTGTACTGTGCTGGGAGGTATATCAATTTAAAAAAAAAAATAATTTAGAAAGTATTTTTTTTGCAATATATAAAATATATACTTGCATGAAAGAAAAATGTTCACAATTAACAGATAAAGATCCCACGTGTAAGATAAGACAAATATATACCAGTCTATATAATATAGGTATGGGGAAATACGCTGCAATGGAGTCACAATATTATAAACTGCCCATTGCGGTGGAGGCTATGGGTAGTTGGGAGTCAGAGACGAAGAGGTTGATCGCGGATATTGGCCGATGTATCCACGACCAAGGCAGTGACTCCCGCTCCGGCACGTTCCTGGGGCAAAGGATGGTCGTTGCGATTCAGCGGGGCAACGCGGCCAGCATCATGGGCACCTTTGGGCCGGGAACGATACAGAGTGGGTTGTTCTACGCGACATAATCGCGAATCTATTTTGTGTATTTATGTTTTTAATACATTGTATATTAATTATTAAAATAGATATAGGTAGGTAGGTACTCGTATATTAGTATTAAAGTTTATCGGGGTATTTACCATGTTGTTCTGAGTTGCCGATATTTCCGCACTGTTGCAAGTACCATGATCACGGAGGAACTGGATAACTATAATACTAATGTGAGTGACGATGATAGTTTAAATACCTAGGTTCAAGGATGTTATAATTACCAGCATATATCTTCACATCAACGAGACCTTGGTGTACGCGTATTAGTTTGATAAATCTATATCTGTATTGGTGGATTTGAGCTCCTCAGCAAAATTTACAATTGCGTGACATTTTGTGATGTCAACCAATCATCGCATTCAAAGTTAGTACTCTGGAGCTCGAGGTCTGCTTGAATATTGGCTTTGACTGGTATATTGATTTTACTGCGAGCGACTGCCGCTGACCTCAAATCCAAAGAGGAAATTCTGCGCCAGAGCAAGTTGGCATACCTGAGCGTGCCGTCTCTAACCGCCACTGGGTCAGCTAGGGTGCAATTACATAATAATGAAGACCGGAGACGGCGTGTGGCTTTACTATAGTTCGAAAGAACCCCTCAATTTGCCGTCTCAGTGTCACTTCTTCTTCATCCTTTCACGTAGGGGTCTGGCGTCCGTTTTTTTTCAGACTAGCTGCAAATTTGGCTGAACGACGATATTTTCTGTGAAGTGACTGCAATCTGACCCACATACCTTATCCATTGGTGATATCGAAGTAGGTACCTATTGCAGACTCCAAGTGGTTTTAAAATAAAACAACGTATTCGTATTGATGATAGATAGATAGATAATTCTTTATTGTACACCAACAGATTTACAGTAGGACAAGTAGGCAGCATGTATACAGTTCAATGTACAATGGGCGGCCTTATCGCTGAAGCGATTTCTTCCAGGCAACCTTGGGATGGACAGTAATGTTATAAAACTGTGATTGGCACAGACTTTTTTTATTTTTTTATATAGAACATGTCAATTAGACTTCGCCTTGCCTGATGGTAAGTTGAAAGCAAAATCTCAGAAAAGAGGGTCACCACTACTTACACATACCGTGAGACAATGGTGACACTCAGCTTGACGGCCTCATCATATGCTTTTTCACGCCCCGCTTAAAGTACCCGGGACTGTAGGAAGAAGGAAACACGTAAGCTGGCAATGAATTCCAGGCCTTAATGGTGCGACAGTGCGATAAATTTTATTTAAAACTATAGGGCACACAAACATGTCCACCGACAATGCTCGACAGATGGCAGCACTAGCAACACATTGTATAGATATTAGATCTTTAACAGGCTTAATTAGCTCTCCGAGGCACGAAAATACCCAGACCAATGCAAATAGACATATTTATGCATACAAATATTGTCAATGAGCGGGAATCGAATCCGCACCTAGCCAAGTTGTATCCCGAGAGGAGCGAAGGATTCTAGAATAGAATCCTGAGCGAATCAAGGAGCTTTTTTTTCACATGTTAGGTACATATCTACACATATTTACTCTACTTTTTATCATTGACTACGAGAAAATAATTACTCTGTGATATATTTTTTTTAAATTTTATAATGAGCCATATTCCGTACAGGCAGTTGTTAGGTTGGTGGTTTTAGAAGACCGAGAGTGTGCAACCCTTAGAGTATACATAAGAATATACTCTAAGGTGCAACTCCTTTGCACGATTCCCTTTTTTATACAAAATCAGTATTTTTAATATATAATTCAAATTTAATAATGTAATAACCGCGGTAGCCTAGTGGTATGGGTAATGGACCGCTGAGACGAGGTCTCGGGTTCGATCCCAGGTTTTACTATGGCACACACCAATGGCTTTTCGATGCTTTTCGAAGTTATATGTGTATTTATCGAAGGTTTATAAGTGGCCGGTTAATGGCAGTAGGCTCGATTCCTAATACATTGGGACCTAAACATAAGCTGGCGAAATTTGGGTGATAGCACCTCTGCCTACCCCTTCGTGGATATAGGCGTGAGTTTATGTTATATGTTTTATGCTAAATTTAATTTAATATTACTTTATTCACTCAGTGAAAAATAGAGCTTTTTATTCACTGTTGTTAAATGATCACGGGTTCATTGTGGAGTACCTATCAATGGTAAAAAATAATAATAACATTTAGGTAACAATATGATGACGTGCAAGTAAGTAATAAAACTTATCGCAACGTTAAATTGCTCCCCCGTCTCCGTCTCCGGGCTCATTACGCGTGATAGCATCATCAGTTTATAAATTACTTATTATTTTATAATTGCAGGCACTAGTATCTTGGTTATCTATTTTACGAGAATAATTATCTGATGACGCATGTGATGTTACATCAGCAAGATGGGCGCTGCCAGAATTACCTATATCATTCTAGAGATAACAGTAGAATAAGACCATCCTCGCTTCGTGGGTGTCTTAACTGGTGACTAGGGTATAGGGCTGGCTGCTTTCCATCCGACAGTTAACATATAGTACAGAATACCGCGGCCATAATAACCTCGTGTTGTGTTCCCGGCGGTGAGTAGGGTACCCAGAGCTCACTGGAGAGTTTTGTTTTGACCAAAAGCTTGTCCTGCTTTGTCTTTTACACTGACAGGGTTGGCAGCGCGAGTGCGACTCCCTTGGTGTTGCACACGTCCATAGGCCACGGTAACCACTTTCCATCTGTCTGTCAACCAAGTGGCATAAAAAAGAAATATAGTTAATGAGACAGTGAGCCAGCTTGACGGCATTACGCTCGCCCCCTATTACATTGGACCGAAAATCATAGTTGACGAAATATGGGTGTCAATATGCCTCTGACTACCTCTTCAGGGATTTGCCGGCGTGGATATATGTATGTACGTCAGTCTACCATCCTCAACTGTAATGTCTCCTTTTATGTAAGCCCGCCGGTTTCTCTTCACCAGGCTCAGCTGAGTAAATCAGTAAGCACTCGGCGTCGTACGCAGCGCTGTGACATCCTAGATGTAATTGTCATTGGTCAATTATTTTTATACCACTTAGGTGGCAGACAAGCGCACGGCCCACCTGATGGGAAGTGGTTACCGTGGCCTATGGACGTGTGTAACACCAGAGAAGCCACACTCGCGCTGCCGGCTCGAAAAAAGTGCGAGTCGGACTTTTATTTAACGTGCATAGAGCCACTCGCATACCCCCTGCCGAGGCCGGGTTCGAACCGTCTAAAACCGCACAGCCGTCTTGAGCTATTTGTTGCCGAGGGTGAGGTAGCCTCTGGTATATTCCTCGCGCACCCCGACTATGCGAGTCGGGCTCGCACAAAAATTTCATACTAGTAATTTACCTAAATGTTTATTTTATTAACCCTCGACGCAAAAACGATGGGGTGTTATAAGTTTGACATGTCTGTGTGTGTGTGTGCCCATGGTATCATGGCTCTTGAACGGATTAACCGATTTGAATTTAGATTTTATTTTTGTATTTTAAGCGTTGTCATGTCGGGGGACCTTGGATCGTTCTGATAATACCTATGTCCAAGTGCTTTACTACTTATAGTCCCCCGACACGGAAAGGACATGGAATTAAAGCTGTAAGTTGCTGTATTTATAGTGGGAGACAGTTTAAAAAGTGCGTATGAACGACTACTGATTTTTTTACATAGTTGCTCCACATGAGCCTTCCAGTTAAGTCTACTGTCGATTGTTAAGCCCAGAAACTTAATAGTGTCAACTTCGTGTAATTCGTCACCTTCATATTGTATATGGAACAGATTTGTTTGTGGCGGTCTTTGACTGAAGTGCATTATATTAGTTTTATTTAAATTTATTTTTAAATTGTTATTCTTTAGCCACTGTATAACGTCGACCAATGAGTTATTTATATCAGCCTCGTAACAGCTGAAATCGTTTGAAGCTACCATAATTGAACTATCATCTGCGAAAAGGGTCATGGGTTGATTTATTACGTTAGGCATGTCATTATTATATAGATATTGAACAGTAAGGGGCCAAGCACGCTACCCTGTGGCAGTCCATAGGTAACTGTACGCGCTCTGGATGCTGATGTTAACTCGCGTTTTGAATTTGGGTCAACTCTGGATATGGCCGTTATTTGCTTTCTATTTGTGAGATACGCTACTATCATTTCTAAGATATTACCTCTTATACCGTAGCATGCAAGCTTGTCCTCGAGTATGGAATGTTTGACGTGATCGAATGCCGCGGTCATATCACAATATATAGTGATACGGGATTCCTTATATCCATATTAAGGGATTGTTTTTTCTAAAAAATCGTATATAGCCATATTTATAGTTTTGTTCTTACGAAATCCTTTTTGTTCGTCACATATAATTTTGTTGGTCTCTAGGTAGCCATTCAGCTCCTTGTATATATATTTCTCAATTATTTTGGAGAATACGGAAATGAGTGCTATAGGTCGGTAGTTCTCCATAAGAGTTGGATTTCCTTTTTTGAGAATCGGCTTGACAATCGATATTTTTAGTTTTTCCGGGAAACTACCAGAACTAATGCACAGATTTATTATGTGGCTTATGTGATCACTGATTAGAGGTGCCACATGCTTTACTATCCCTGTGGATATGCCATCATAGCCCACACTGTTGGTGTTTTTTAAGCTTTTTATTATTGTTAGGATTTCGTGGGGTACACTGGGTGCCATGAACATTGAGTCTTTTCTATTATTCATGCCTGAGGTGGCATTGTTAGTGGGCTTTGTGAGTGGGGTAACTTTATCCACGAAGTAATTATTAAAACTGTTGGCAATCAATTTAGGATCCACTATTGTCTCATTATTTTTTTGAATTTTTCGAATAGATTCTTTGCAGCATTCTCTGATAGCAGAAATACATACACACGTACATATAATCACGCCTTTATCTCCGGAGGGTTAGGCAGAGGTGAATTAACACCCTCATTAATTCACCAATCATTCAATTTGGAATACATAATAGGGGGTGAGCCTATTACCGTCTTCCGGGCACTATTGTTGACTCAAGCCATGCATCTGGGACTGAATCTAGGCTCTATATAATGTGTCTGATGTTAAACCGCCCTATCCCTTAGTCGCCATGTACGACATCGCATGGGATGAGATGGGGTGGTCCAAAGCGGTCATAAGCCACTGTAACCGCTTCCCATCAGGTGGGCCGCATGCCGTGCGCTTTTCTGCCACCTAAGTGGTATAAAAAAATAGGGAAACCGGAGTCTGAATAATAGGGTTCCGTTTGGGTACGGAAGCCGAACAAAAATTAAATAATAAAAGCTCTTAACACAATCATAGAAATACATCAAACGACTTAGAAGCAGCCAGGAGATTTACACGAGGTCATTGACATTTCGTAATAGTAGGAACTGGAGCTATTTAAATATTCATTTTCCGAGAGCAAATTAAATATACGATTTCGTATAAAATATGAAAGTTATTGTATCTAAAAACGTACCCACTACGGTAGGAAATATGGCGCTTGTCACCATTAAGAGCATTTTGTTAATGTATTCCTAATTTTGAAACTGTAGACGATATACGAGTGTTTTAGTTGTGTGGTCCAAGTTACGAGACATAGCGTAGCGGTTCTTTTTTTTATACCCCTTAGGTGGCAGAAAAGCATACGGCCTTACTGATGGGAAGTGGTTACCGTGGCATATGGACCTGTGCTACAACAGGGGCGTCACACTCGCGCTGCTGATCCTGAAGAAACTTTCTAATGCCCCTGTTGAAGAACCCCATATTGTAGGCGCATGGGAAAACCGCAGCAGGGAGTTCATTCCACAGCTTTTAATTATTTATTATTTATAAATTATTTCTTGATTTGTTTATTAAAATAACATTTTTTTTTTCCTAATTTAAGTAGACTTCTAGTATATTACACTAAATTGATTATTGATTATTGATTATGTTCTATGAATAAATAAAGTTGAGTACAGAGCTACACTTAAGAAAATCATACATCAACAGGTAATCACAAATACATCTTGGTGTACAAAGGCGAGCTTAACTCAATATTGAGTTTTCTCCCAGCAGCTTGAGTGTGTCATGATATTTCTGCCAAGCTGAACAAAAATCGGTCAAGTGCGAGTCAGGCTCGCGCACAAAGGGTTCCATTATTTATCTAACTTTTACCCCTATTACATATTTATGCGTGCGAAGTATGTGTGAGAGAGTGTGAGTGTATTGAGAGATTGAGTGAGAAATAGCGTGATAAGAGAGCGATGTGGAGTTAATGAAGATGTAGTAATGAGAATTGAGAGAGGAATGTTGAGATGGTTCAGTCATGTTCAGAGAATGAATGAAAGAAGACTAACGAAAAAGGTGTATGAGGCGAGTGTGGATGGTACCGTCGGAAGGGGAAGACCTAGGCGCACATACCTGGACCAAATCGGGAAAGTTTTAGAAAAGGGGCAGGTCAGGAGTACCCTAAACCGACGAGCATGCATGAAGAAAGTAATGAGAGTGAATGAAGCGAAAGTAGTATGTCAGGATCGTAGCAAATGGAGATCCGTGATCTCTGCCTACCCCTATGGGAAACAGGCGTGATTTTATGTATGTATGTACATATTTATTTTATTTGGTTTTTTATATTTGTTGTTATGGCGGCAATAGAAATTAATCATCTGTGAAAATTTCATTTGTCTAACTATAGCTATAGCGTTTATGAGATACAGCTTGGTGTCAGACAGTGGAGTCTTAATAATAAGCCTTCGTTTTTACCTTCGGTTACTTTCTTATAGGAACAAAATTTACAAAGATTCTTTATCTGAATATAATTATATGTTTTCTTTGGGAAGTAATATTATATTAATTTATTTTATATCATCATCCTCTGACCTATTTTTCCTAGCTTTTTTATTTTTATATAGGACACGGTAATCTGACTTCGCCTTGCCTGATGGTAAGCTGAAGGCAAAGTCTCAGAAGCGAGGGTCACCATTACTTCATATACTAAGTGACAATGGTGACACTTAGCTTGACGGCCTCATCATATGCTTTTTCACGTACCCTCTAAAATCCAACCACACGTCCTGATCGACCACCTGAATCTCGTGGAGGGTGGACACTCGGAAACAAATTTACTGGCGTGGCTAACGTGGCTCTGGTGAAATTTCTTGAAAAACTTGACATTGGCGTCTCGCCATTAATAATTTTATAAACATTTACAATTTACTTGATATTGGCAAAATTGCAGCGCTTTGCTGCAGAGACCATTAATGAAAGAACATTGAACATTGAACATCACGCCCCGCTTTAAGGACCCGGGACTGTAGGAAGAAGGAAACACGTGAGCTGGTAATGAGTTCCAGGCCATAATGGTGCGACAAAGGAAACATTTCCAGTCTGACTGTGACGCGGTTTAACTTCGTGAAAGCCGTGAAGCCACCACCGTCTGACCTCTACATCCAATTGGCGACATGAACATTCTGTAGCCTGTGTCGGATTTTTAGGGCTCTAATTTATTTATATCTATACCTACTATAATAATAAAGTTAAAGAGATTGCTTTTTTATGACTCAATGCAAATGTAATCCAAAATATATTTATTTACATACATACATACATACATAAAATCAAGCCTTTATCCCTGGAGGGTTAGGCAGAGGTGAATTAACACTCACATTTCACCAATAATTGTATTCGGTCCCACGTAATAGGGGGTGAGCCTATTGTCGTATTCCAAGCACTATTGTTGACTCGAGCCATGCATCTGAGGCTGAGTCTGGGCTGTATATATCTGTCTGGTGTTAAACATTCCTATCCTAGTCGCCTTGTACGACACCGCATGGGAAGAGGTGGGGTGGCCCTAATTTTACTGTGCCGGAAATTACGCGGCTTATATATTTATTTAATAGTTTTAAAAACGCCGCATCACACGCTCCGCTCACAATTTGCACCCTGGTCGATTTAGAAATAGAATTACAAGATACACAAACTTATCAAGTACCTAGACGAGATCATTATAATGAAATATAAATAAATTGTACTGCGTTATAATAATATCATTTGATATCATCTGATTGAAATGAATTGAAAACCGCGGTAGCCTAGTGGTGTGGGTAATGGACTGCTGAGACGAGGTCTCGGGTTTGATCCCAGGTTTTACCATGACACACACCAATGACTTTTCGATGCTTTTCGAAGTTATGTGTGTATTTATCGCAGGTTTATAAGTGCCCGATTAATGGCAATAGGCTCGCCACCTATTACGTTGGGACCGAAGCATAAACTGGCGAAATGTGAACTGAGCTAGCACCTCTGCCTACACTTTCGGGGATATAGGCGTGAGTTTATGTTATGTTATTAAACATAACATAACATAAACTCATCTGATTTTTGCAGCCATCTTTGAAAAATAGCCACAGATGGCATCACAGTTTTATTAAGTGTAACTTTTATAAACGACTTCCTTAGTTCATTCTTTAATCTGTCAAATAAGAATTATATCATCGCACCTCTCGCCATGTTGCGACTTGAAACAGTAGGTACGCACAGTCAGGTGTGAAAGGAACTTCATCCCTTCATTTTTTTGAATCAAACTTTTAATTATAAGTCAACGCAATCAAAATATATTGCGGTTTATGTAGCATAATAATTATAATAGTTTATGTTGATTTTTGATTTGATTTATTTATTTCATGAACAATTTACAATGTGTTTGAAAAAAATTAACCTATAAATTTACTGCACATACAATTTATTACACAATTTTAAATAAATTATACTTTTTTACGCATGCACAAAATGTTACACTTCAGAAAAATAAATAAGAATTAAATACAAAATGTCATGCAAGTAGGTAGATAATTTGATTTGAAGAATGTCAACTAATTTGATTCAAAATAATACAATAAACTAAAAGTCCATGTCAGAAAAAAAATGTAGTAAAATTTACACCTGCAACATACCATAGCAGAATCATCTAAAGTTCAACTATACTATAAAGACATTTGTCCAACAAGAATGCTTTTATTTGAGACTTGAACATGTGTGTGTTATATATGAGGTCCCTCAGATGCTCAGGTAGGCTGTTAAATAACTCCACCGATTGGTATCTAGCGCAATGCTTATTGTAACTATGTTCAATTCAGGTGCTATTTTTTGTTTTATTGTTTTTCGTCGTGTTTCGACTCTAATTTTTCTTTTGTTTTCTGTTTCGTACTTGTGTATATACTTGGCGAAGTTACTTAATATAGTCAATATATAAAGACTGGGTACTGTAAGGATACCTAATGTCTTGAAAAGATCCTTACAAGCTTATGTAGCGCGTTACAAAATTTATGTAGCGTGGTTCCCGGTAGAGTAGAATTTGGACCACCCCATGTCTTCCCATGCGGTGTCGTGCAAGGCGACTAAGGGATAGGGCTGTTTAACATCAGAGATAAATATACAGCTAAGACTCAGCCTTAGATGAATGGCTCGAGTCAACAATAGTGCCCGGAAAACGGCAGTATTCTCACCCCCTATTACGTGGTACCGAAATTAATGATCGGTGAAATGTGGGTGTTAATTCACCTCTGCCCAACCCTCCGGGGATAAAAGCGTGATTATATGTATCTATGTATGTAAGTTTGTCCATGAACCCAATTTTCTACGGAACCCTCGGAGCGCGAGTCTGACTCGCATTTGACCTGATTTTTTAACATTAAAATCGAGGTTGAATTTGGCACATTTTGTTATTGTAAGAATTAGCTTTCTTTACTACATTGAAATCGTGAGGTCGATGAACGACCTCCGTCCCCCATGAGCGCCGGCCTGGGGGTGACAGGTGGAGCCGCCTGCACCCTGGCAGAAGCAGGCCGCGGCGGCGGCGGCGGCGGCGCGCCTGGCGCGTCCCCGTTTTCGGGGACGAGTGGGGGACTCTGTAGTCCCCACACCCGAGAAGAGGGCCAGATCGTGAGAGATGGCCCTGGGTCGGCCGGGGTGCGAGGGATATGCCTGTCAACCTCAACTTCGGCAACCAAAACGACCCACAGGCGGCGTGCGTTTTAGTCGGTTCGAGTCCGACATAACGTCTCTCACCGGCTCCGGTGGAGAGGTATCCGTGAGGATTTTGCGCACGTAAAAAAAAAAAACATTGAAATCGTGTTCGTTTTTGAAATTTGGGAAATTGTGAATAAATTGAAAATTGAATAGGTAGGCATATTTTTTATAGGAGAATTGACCTTCTGGTTACGTATTAACTATTTATTAATCTGTGCTTCTGGTCAACTCTGGGAGACTGGGCTCTGGTACATTGTGAATAGATTCTAAAGTAGGTAATTCCTCTTCATTTCCCATTGTCCCTTGTACCCCTGAATTTACTCTCTGGTGTTACACAAGTCCATAGGCCACGGTAACCACTTTCCATCAGGTGGGCTGTGTGCTTGTCTGCCTGGTACAAAAAAAAATTGACCTTATCAGAACGTCCATGTGCCCGAGGACTAACTCTTATCACCGACTGGTAATGTGTGATAACGGGTGATGTGCAAGCCGCAACAGCTGGGAATCGGTTGTGCATTCAGTTATACAACAGATAACATAATAAGCCTCAGAAGGGACTTTGCCTCGCTGTGTCTGTTTTACCGGCTGTACAATGGTGTGCTCAGAGGAATTGTTCGACATGATGCCCACGGCTACATTCTATCATTGCACCTCTCGCCACAGGCGGGGAATCCACTCCCACACATTGCAAATTGCCACACGCACAGTTAGGTATGATGGGAACTTCATCCCCCGCACGCTTAAGATGTGGAATGAATTGGTTTTTCCACGCGACTACAATACAGTCTTATAACGAGAACTTTAATTCTATTGACGTGGCTGCATCGCGTCCTGGTACGTTTAGGAGACAGGTGTTGGAGCAGTTGAGCGCCAGGAACAATATGTAGCGATTCAATTTAGAAATGTTAAGTGCCATGAGTGCAATGTAACGATTCAATTTAGAATTTTTAAGTGCCAGGAGTGCAATGTAAAGGTTAAATTTAGAAGTGTTAAGTGCCAGGAGTGCAAGGTAGCGATTCAATTTAGAAATGTTAAGTTCCAGGAGTGCAATGTAACGATTCAATTTAGTAATGGTCAGCCGGGAATGCAATGTAACGATTCAATTTGGAATATGATGTGCCAGGAACACAATGTAACAATTCAATCTGAAATATTAGTGTCGTGAACACAATGTAGCGATTAAGTTTAAAATAATAAGTGCTAGGAACACAATTTCATCATTTATCACATAGCAAATTCAATGTGTCTACTCCATTTACTGATGTGCTCTGTTCACCATAAATTCAATTTGTGATAAACGGTGTGGGGGGTAAATTTGATAATACTTTTTGAGTTGTGTTTCATCACCATTAATGTAATTTACCGCTGTTTGTTTATCCAAATAAATAAAAAAATAAAAAAATCTTTGAAATTAAGAGTGATGAAATAATTAAATTACTAGAGACTGGTAGTCTCGAAAAATCCCGGGAATTATTTGACAGTACTGGGACTGGGTAAAAGGTCAAAAATCCCGGGAAGTCTCGGGATTTCGAGAACCAGGAAATGTTGGGTGCAATCCTTACACCGCTAGATTAATGTACGGTAAAAAGCTATAAACCGACCATCAATGCTTGTAAATTTTTTATACCACATATTTTATACCACCTGATGGAAAGTGGTTACTGTGGCCTATGGGCGTGTGCAACACCAGTGGCGTCACACTCACGCTGCCGACCCTGTAGAAATCTTCTAATACCCTTCTTGAAGAACCTCATATTGTGTTCTTTTATGAAAAGCACAGCCAGTTCATTCCACAGCTTGAGCGTGCGTCTCTCATGGTAGGCATACAAGATTTTATATAATATCTATCACGGACTGACTCACGACAAATACAAAATGAATTCGATTATCATTTTTTTTTAAATAAACACTCGGTTCAAACAGGCGTACAGCGACAAGGAACTCGGTCATCTATTATCGCCAAAAGTAAATAATTGTATCTAAGCACGAGTTTTGCAAATAACTATAGCAATAGGACTTCATTATCGCGCCAGTATGAGTACCGTACAGGCGCGACATCTGTACAAAATGCGCTTGCATTTATCTTTTGATAAACTATTCCCATGACTTATCTGATAAACGATTTGTTATGCAATATACCTAACACACGTGTAGAGCCAGCGATATGAAGGTTAGTCAGTCGGGGTTTCTGTCTGTCTGCTCATTGATGCTTTGTTCCGCGGAACTACTGGGAAGAAAAAGTCTCACTAGTTCTGCCACGGAACTATTGGGAAAAAAGATCTCATTACTTCCACTACGGAACTTCTTACACGAAACTACTGGGAATAAAGGACAATTCCGGGTCCATTAATCGGGGATGCGTGGTCCGCGTGGAGGTTCTGGACCACACACGTAATGGAGACGGTAGCGCTTTTCCCGCTCCCCAGTGTAGGGGGACGCTGCCGCTTACAGCAAATACGTGTCGGTGTTGGGAGCAATCCTAAACAGGCTGGTCGAACTGGTCAGAGGTACAAGGTCAAAACTTTCATCTATATTGTCAGGAAAAACCTTTCTACTTTTCTTTGTAGCACTATTATGACCTGTAATTCCTTACCAGCTCACGTGTTCCCTTCTTCCTAAAGTCTCGGGTCCTTTAAGCGGGGCGTGAAGAAGCCATCCGATGAGGCCGTCAAGCTGAGTGTCACCATTGTCACACGGTATGTGTAAGTAATGGTGACCCTCTTTTCTGGGACTTTGCCTTCAGCTTACCATCAAGGCGAAGTCTAATAATTGATGTGTTCTATATACAAAAAAAAAAAATCCGATGAGACCGTCAAGCTGAGTGCCACTATTGTAACATGTCTGTAATGGTGTTGATGACCCTCTTGCCTGCGACTTGGCTTTTAGCTTACCATCAGGCGAGGTGAAGTCAAATTGGCGTGTCATTTATTAAAATAAATAGAAAATTAGTTTTCACGTACTTTTTTTTTTTTTTACGTGCGCAAAATCCCCACGGATACCTCCCCACCAGGGCCGGTGGAGGAGGTTATGTCGGACTCGAACCGACTAAAACGCATGCCGCCTGTGGGTCGCTTTGGTTGCCGAAGGTGAGGTTGACAGGCATATCCCTCGCACCCCGGCCGACCCAGGGTCATCTCTCACGATCTGGCCCTCTTCTCGGGTGTGGGAACTACAGGGTCCCCAACTCGTCCCCGGAAACGGAGAGGCGCGCCACGCGCGCCACCGCCGCGGCCTGCTTCTGCCAGGGTGACACTTCGTACGCGGGGCCGGGCAGCTTGTCTTGCGATCCTAGCTTTCACGTACTGTACAGTTTAGGAATTTTCCCTGCTAATCGCTCAACTAACTTACTCCATTCGGTTAGGTACTTAGGAAAGGTAAAGAATCTTGTAGCGACTTTTTATATCAATCAATCAATCAGTCCACCGCAGTCCACTGTTGGACATAGGCCTCTCCCAATGTGCGCCATTTTCTCTGATCCTCCGCCTTCCGCATCCAATCTGTCCCAGCCACCTTTTTCAGGTCGTCCATCTGGCTAGGGGCGTCCTACCTTTCGTTTACCTTCTCGCGGTCTCCACTCTCGGACTCGTTTGCTCCAACGGCCATCGGTCCTTCGACAAACGTGGCCAGCCCACTGCCACTTCAACTTGCTTATTCTGTGGCCTATGTCGGTAAATTTAGTTCTCTGTCGGATAATCTCGTTCCGAATTCTATCCTTCAGAGAAACTCCAAGCATAGCTCGCTCCATAGCCCGCTGTGCGACTTTTAAGCTATGGTCCAGCCCCACTGTAAGTATCCACGTTTCGGCACCGTTAGTCATAACAGGTAGGACGCACTGTTCAAAGACCTTTGGTTTAAAAAAAACCATAAACTAGGCTAACTTACTGACTAACTAGTAGTTAAATTTCAGTTTTTAGTTTTTAACATGAGTTTCTAAACAGAAAAATATTAATAAACTGACTTAAAAAAAAAAACGCATCATGATTGTTTACGTTTAGTTAAGTTCCTAACCGAATGGAGTATGGCAGTAACTATTTATTAATCTGTGGTATTTTTTATTTTTTTTATAGGACTCTCCAACTTGACTTCACCTCGCCTGATGGTAAACTAAAGGCAAAGTCTCAGGAAAGAGGGTCACCATTACAGACACTAATGTTACAATGGTGGCACCCAGCTTGGCGGCCTCATCAGATGCTTTTTCACGCCCCGCTTAAAGGCCCCGGGACTGTAAGAAGAAGGAAACATGATGGTAATGAATTCCAGGTCTTGGTGGAGCGGCAAAGAAAAGAGTCTCCGAACCGCTTGGTTCTTGCTCGTATATTCTGCACAGTGTGAGGGTGACATCCAAGCCCTGCACGTGTTGTCCTATATAGGAAAGGAGAGGGTGGGATTAGTTGGAAGGGCTCATCTGAGTATCATCATCATCACCATGGTAGAGACGGTAAAATACAGCCTAGGAAGCAATATCTCTACGCATACGGCTCGAGGGTGTTCGTGACCTCAGGGTTCCCAATCATTCGGATCGCGTGTCGCTGCAACCTGTCGAGAGCATCTAATAGGTATTTCGCGGAGCCATCCCAGAGATGCGAGCAGTATTCCACGCCTAGGATATTGAGATTATCCTGCAGTGGCAGTGGCGTGCTCTGAAGAGTAGGAAGGGAAAGGAAAGAAGATACCTATGCTGTGAACGCACAAGCCTGCGTCTTCTTGGTATTAAACTCAGAGCCCCTTTGAGAAATGTGATTCAGGATCCGGTCCAGTTCAGTGACAAGAAGCTGTCTTTTTCCGCGATATCAGACTGTTTGGCCGCAGGATGTCCGTGATAACTCCCGTGTAAGGTGCTATCGTCTGCATAGCAATATATGCTGCCGGTGGACAGCATGTCGTTGATATGCAGAAGAAAGAGAGTGGGAGATAATACGGACCCCTGCGGTACGCCTATATTTATCTGCAAGAACTCCGAAGCCGTCACATAGGACGTGAATACGGCGCTCCCGCAGGAAGCTAGCAACCCAGTTGCACAGTCTAGGAGGCAGTCCAAAGGCTGGTAGTTTGGAGAGAAGCGATTTGTGCCAGACTCTATCAAAAGCTTTGGCGATATCAAGACTAATATAATGATAGGTATGGTCGTATGGGTACGTACTTAGAATATATACAGTAAGTAGAGTACCTATTCATCTAAGGGTACATAGTTCTATTAACTATGTCTTTTCTGTGGTATGGATACTTTCATAAATCGCCGCTGTTTCGTACCGTTAGCGGTAAAGAGGAAAATACAATGACAATGAGCCGAGGGAGTCGATTATACACCTGCTTGGAATACCCTAACCTATTTTAAAACAATGGATATTCCAATTTAATTGTTCCTACTTTTATAATCACTCATTGAAATTACTAACGCCTATACCGAAAATTACAACTGTAAAATCTAATGGACAATAATTACGATTCATAACCTGTAGCCTGTTGTACATTACAGCTGTGAAATACTTATCAGGGTTTTTTTTATTCTATGGCGATTTTTTTTATACCACTTAGGTGGCAGACCAGCACACGGCCCACCTGATGGGAAGTGGTCACCGTGGCCTATAGCCGCGGGCAAAACCAAGAGAATCACACTCGCGCTGATAACCCTGCAAGCATTGAGAGTTTCTGTGTCGTCAGTGTAAAAGACAAAGCAGGACAAGCTTTCAAGATTCCAACGATTCCGCCAACAACTCGGTAAATGTTTATAAAATTATTAACAACGAGACGCCATTGTCAAGTTTTTAAAGAAATTCTACCAGAGCCACGTTAGCCACGCCAGTTAATTTGTTTTCCCCCCCAAGAGATTCAGGTGGTCTATCAAGACAGGGCTTTATCAGGGTACTTCATTTGTATGACAATAATTATGACATGTGTCAGTCATAGATTTTTAACTAGATTATAACGTAATGCAGTGAATATGTGAAGTCACGCGAGCGGATAGCGTGAGGAGATTTCGCATCTCTGGATTCTGTGGTAACCTTCTCTTCCTCAGCATCCTTAGGATATAAATCCATGATAACTACAGTAGAGTTGCATTCACTGGTGCGGACTTTACCAATATGCAGATAAGAGTCCAAAATTAAATGACAACTTGTATAGTGAATGAAAAGATGTAATGAACTCTTTCTCAATTAATTTTGAACTTGAAATTTCATGAAATTTTTGGCAGTGTCTGTGCTATAATAGTGGCTAGCTATTACATAACATTTTGCAGAATCAGGGGCCTGGCGACGTAGGTAACAAATGTTTGAATGTTTGTTACTATATACGCTCTAACGGCCAAACCGATCTGGCTGAAATTTTGTACAGGGATAAACTATAACACTGAGATAATACTTAAGTACTTAGTCTCCTCTACGTACTGGGAATAGGATCATATGAGTTGCGGGCACGAGATCAGAGTTCAGAGTTCCACTCGGGCAGAACTATTTTCATCAAAACACAATGACGCTCCACGTAGACCTAAATTAGGTAGGTAAGTAGGAGGTAGGACACGTCCGACTGGGGAAGTACCTCTGCCGTACAGAATACCGCGGTTATAATAACTTCGTGTCAGTGTGATGACTAAAGGTTTATCCTGCTTTGACCTCTATACTGACAGCACAGAAACTCTGTGCTTACAGGGTCGGCAGCACGAGTGTGGCTTTCCTGGTGTTACACACATCCATAGGCCACGGTAACCACTTTCCACCGTGCGCTTGTCTGCCACCTAAGTGGTATAAAAAAAAAATATTACAAGAAAGTTGAACATATCATTTTAAAACATAACAGTATAAAATTTCAGCATTTATAGTCATTACAAGAATCAAACTGACCCAATAAGTACCAATTCTCGTTATGTAGTTCAAACAACCTAGTTTTCAAAATGAAACTGTCATGGATTTTTTTCTTTTTCAGCTCCTTTGAAATCTTGCATGTATATAATTCTGTCACTTCTTCTGTGTTTTTTCCTTTTCTATTACATAATATATCTATTGTTATCTAGGTAAACCGCGTGGTTCCCGGCAGAGTAGAATTTCAATTCAACTACCCCATATTCTCCTCCCATGCGGTGTCGTACAAAGTGACTAATGGATTGGGCTGTTTAACATCAGACAGATATATACAGTCTCAGATGCATGGCTCGAGTCGACAATAGTGCCCGGAATATGGCAATAGTCTCACTCCCTATTACGTGGGACCGAATCCAATTATTGGTGAAATGTGGGTGTTAATTCACCTCTGCCTAACCCTCCGGAGATTAAGGCGTGATTATATGTATACGTATGTATCTATCTAGGTAACGAAATGTGTGTCAGCCCTAAAAAGCGTCGTCAATCTTCAAATAAAGTGCGGTGCGTGCGCGCCGGCTGGGTGGCAACAAGCTGTCTATTCCATATCAATTATTATCTGTGTTGTGTAACTATAATAGGTACAAACACCGAACAGCTATAATGGCGGGTATGTGCATGTAAATAATAGAATAAAGACGTTTAGGAATTTGTTTTTTTTTTTTTCTAATACCTGAACGATTTTTTATTACGAAATCATGCCTTAGATACCTAGTTCCAACATTTAAATTTTGTCAACTACTTGTGTCGGTCTCACTCAGGTAATGAGGTAGTGAGACGAGCCTTTTAGTAGGCTAGCTGGAGCCAGCAGTGTTTTATTATTGGGCATGAGTTTACTCACTGCCCATCCTGTGATCTGACTACAACGCCAATGATATTATTATGTACATAATTACACAAATGGTAATGATATCATTGAGGAATTTGCGGGGTAGGTTTAGTGAGAAAAGGTCCTTCAAGGGTGGTAGCGGGTGGCTAAAACCCCCTTTGAAGCAAGTCCCACACAGGTGACACAGGTCTTTGGTTAGCCCCCGCTAACCGAAATGAGTGAGTAATTCAAGCATTTTTTTTTTTATAAATAAATATTCTACAACATTCTACACAACGCTATCTAGACCCATGGTAAGCATAGTTTAATTAGCTTGCGTTATGGAATCTAGAATACGTATAAACATACTTAAATACTTTTTTTTTGTAAATACATACATATTATACATAGAAACACCCAGACCAATGCAAATACCCATATTCATAAATACAAATATTTGCACTGAGCGGGGATCGAACCCGCGCCTCCTGCGTAGCAGTCGTGTTCACTACCGCCACGTCACAGAGGCTGTCATTCCTCACGTAAAGAAAAAAAACGAGGTGGGTAGGTGATTAGGTACACATGCATATTTTCTCTTTTCATCATCATGATAGCGTGGTTCCCTACATACGAGTTTTTTTTATTATACAACTAAGGTGGCAGACAAGCACACGGCCAACCTGATGGAAAGTGGTTACCGTGACTAATGAACGTGTGTAACACCAGTGGAGTCACATCCGTGCTGCCGACCCTGTAAGATAAGAGAGTTTCTGTGCCCTCAGTGCAGAAAACAAAATCAGGACAAGCCTTTGGTGTTCTCACTGACAGCACAAAAACTCTCCAGTGAACTCTGGCTATCCTACTCACCGCCGGGAACACAACACGAGGTTATTATAGCCGTGTTATTCTGTAGGGTGGAGGTACTTCCCCAGTCGGACTGCTCAACTCGGACGGGAATACCGTCGTGTCCTATATTATCTGTGATACGAGGCTTTCGCATCTAACCCAAGTAAACGAACCCGCGTTTACTGTTTCTCCTCATTTAGACTTGAATTAGGATGCTTTTGTAGGAGCAACAAGCAGTTACTCCTACAAAAGCGGACCTTCCAACCTTCTTACAAACGCGAGAGAAATACTAGTCCGTCAAGCAGATGAACCGGTTTGCATGTGAGGTTGGCTAGCACCCGAAGGTAAATATGTAATTGTTATTTTTTTTTTAAATACGTATTGTAAATTTAGTTATTTTGAACTTACCGCTAAGTTTTAAAATATTGTCTGTGCCTGTACAATACCGCCATCTATGAAATGAACATTGCACTAAGTTGGAAAGAATTGTTCCGTTGTTCGGTAAATTAGTTTTTGTTATACATTCGTTATAATATAATAATTATGATACATGGAGCCGAGCTTTTCCTATAAAGCTTCTTACAATACATTTTTTAAATATTTAATTTATGATATGTATTCAGTTATTATCAGACGGTAACCAATGTACTATGAGCGCCACCTCGCGATTGAATATCAAAACTAAAATGAACAAAGAGAGCTAGCCTAGCCACCACTTGAAATTGAGGTTGGAGCTGAAATTGAGCTGAATGCGCTATCTTGTTCTAACAAACGTGTGTTACCGTGGTGTGAAAGAGACGTACTACACACTTTCGGCCATCATAACCATCTTTCTTTCTTGTGCAACTGTTTCTCTTCGGCCGTGTACTAGTGCAAACGCAGGATGGACGCCATTCGCGCGATATAATTTTTCATCGCTCGTATAGCGAAACTTGTACGCGTTCGGTGCCGGGCGTGGAGCTATGCAATAGTGTATTCAGTGTAAGGTGCTTTCGGTCTGGCGGTGCGGTGTGGAAGTGCTCAGTGCTGGTTGCAGCACAGGCTCGGCTGGAGCAAGGCAGTTCAGGCAGACGAGTGCAGTGCTGGGGTATGGCGGGTGCAAGCTGAACGCCGCTGGCGGCCTCGGACTGGCCGCTCGCGCTCCGCCGCCGGCCCGATGAGCGGGGGACGTTCTGCGCGGCGGAGGTTATTTTATGGGTATTTGTGTGAGCTGCCGGCGCCGCGAGCGGAAGGCACCAGAGAAGCGGTCGGTGCCGGGAGCGGGCCGGCCCGCTAAGGGCACTGCGGCGGCAGAGCTGCTTCCGCGGCCAGTAAACCACCTGACAGCTATGGCCAACTCTATGTCCAACATAAAGATGACAAACCCGATCAGGGGCTTCGTCAGCAGGCGCCGGAAGCGCTATATCAAGGACGGATTCAACTTGGACTTAGCCTGTATCCTTTTTTTTATTTAAGTGCTATAGTGTAGTTACCCAGTGCTGAATCAGAGATCGATGTTGTATCGGTGAGTCTAATGATCCTAGATCCCTGGTTTCGACCTTGAGGTTTAATTATCTCATTGTGCTCTCAACGGTATCATTAACTATTTTAAAACCAACTCAGAATTAGCGTGATAACCTGACTTGACCATCCTTTTAGTTTTGTCAAGGGCACACAGTTTATAACCTATAAATTACGTATAGGTATATAACTGCTGATAAAATACCTATAATTTCTCAAGTTTTAGCTCGATATGTACGAAGACTGAATAATTTACATTCATATTTAGACTCTTATAAGTCTACAAAAGTCATCTGACAAGTCTTATTAGGGTTACAAGGTCTCGTACAAATACGTACGCTCAGAACGTTCGTTTCATGCTTTATTTAGTGATAAAATTATGCTAAAATCACATGAAATCGGAAATGTGATTAAATACGTAACCACGTCTTAATTTTCGTGTGTAAAATCGACATTATCTGGCCAGAGAGCAATGAAATCTCGCATGGCAACAAGGTATATAACCTACAAGTTTGTATATATAGGCTTGTAGTACATGCCTTTTATATCTGTGTACATAGAAACTATCTGATAATCACTGTGAAGTGGAGTTATGTGTTCAAACTGTAATATGTATAGGGTTTTATGTACTTTGATGTGAAATATAATATTGAAATGTTGCTTTGGTTATGTTATGTAGTTGAGTTTAATAAAACTGACCTTTTATCTAACAGATCAAAATGTTTGATTTTTTTTTAATACCATAGAAGTTACAAACCGGTTACAGAATTTTTTGTAATAATGATAGTGTTAATCATTTCTTAATCTATGCTAGCCAAAATACTCATACTTATAGAAAATATACCATTGAATTAAAATCTCTACATTCATTCCATGCATAGATATGATATCTTTGTTAAAATAGTCATTCAAAGAATTCTTTATAATCCAAAAGTAAAATTTTTAAAATCTTAAAATTTTTTGCAATCTTAGTCCATTGAATGTGATGCCCTTTATAAACCTTAAGTGAGTAATCAGGAATTACTTTAATATCTCACACTATAAAACTTTTTTTTAAAAATACATAGGTACATACACTATAATCACACCTTTATCCATGGAGCGTATAAATATATACTGGTTATATCTCTTCTAAGGGACATGAAGTTATGGGACGCAAAATTTTACTTTTATAAAATTTCATACGAAAAGCTGTATAATTTTATCCTTTGTTGAGTGTGTGTAGATGAGTATTAACACCTTCACATGTGTATAAAAAATGTATGTAAAAGTGATACTGTACTAATTTCATCTCTATAGGATAAATGGTATAGAAATTCATAGAGCACATACACATAAAGAAACATACATTTTTATACATGTACATCAATAATTTAAATATTTTGAATCCAAGAAGACAAAGAACTTTTTCTTTTAAATTTAGGGTTGGGCCATATACACAATTTGACAGTGATTTATTGTCTAATTCAATATTCCTTAATACTATTAATATTAACTGAATGATAAATCAACTTACAAAGGTCTTATGTTCCACTCACAAAATTAGCATGATATTGAAAATTGAAATTGAACCCTATTCTCTGTACTTTACAATTCTTTTGTGAATGATGAGATATTGCATTGGCATGTTTGTCATCAGAGAGAGTAGTTATTACCTTCTTTTAACAGTTTTAATCATCTTCTGGCAAGAAAATAGCCTCTGTGGAGCTGAATGTATGTTGATTACTCTCAGTGATTATTAGCATATAACAGGATATTTCCATGTGTGTCTGATGTTTGGGCAAAGAACAATCCTAAGCATTAGTTGCTATGTGCTATGTTGGTAGTATCCAAAGTACTTTTTTTTAACAATTAAGCAAATTATCACTTTATTTTTTTTACACTTCATCTATATATATAAAAGAAAGTCTTGTTAGTTACACCACTTATAACTCAAGAACGGCTGTACCGATTCGGTTGAAAATAGGTGGGGATGTAGTTTATGACTAGGAGACGGACATAGGATACTTTTCATCCCGCTCGACCATCATCCTGTTGGACCGCGTTCCCGTATGACGTGATATAAAACCTCAAAGAGAATACAAGTCACTACAAAAGTGGTGAAACAAAAATGCATCTAACTCGGAATAACAAAATTAGGAATGACAGAAACAGAAAAGAAATTATTTTGTCTATGGTTAAGTATAGTTTAAAAATTGATAATTATAAATTTAGTCTGAAATCAATAATAAGTAATTCAGTATTAGTCAATCACTCGAAAAAATCTTTCTCCACAATATGAATTACGAAAATAGGTATAACATATATTAAGTTTGAGTTATAGAAGTGAAGATATCTTAATATAATTCTGAACGTAACGCGGACGAAGTCGCGGGCAAAAGCTAGTATTCTTTAAAAAGGATTGCTGGAACTCTGCACTATTCTACTTACCAGGCAAAAAAAGAGTTGAAAATTACTGTTTCCAATTTTTTTACTCCATTATTATAATCCAGTGGATGGTAAAGACAAGTAATGTTAAAAAAAAAAAGAAGTTTATTTGCATCATAAGGTTTGGTGTTCCAATTTTGTGATTGAAGCCTCCTTTTAAGCAAATAATGTCTGTATGTATGTTAACATCCCTAGGTCCAAAAGTAGCATTTATGCATAATCATCACAAATATGATAGTATACTAGCTGACCCCTTAGCTTCACCTGTGATATATTTAGAAACATCATATTGTCCTTTTAATTTTATAGTTATAGAGGGGCATCAGAAGGTTTCTTCATGGTCGGCAGCGCAAGTATCACACCCCTGGTGTTGCATACGTCCATAGGCCACGGTAACCGCTTCCCATCAGGTGGGCCGTGTGCTTGTCTGCCAACTAACTGGTATAAAAAAAAGTCTTCAAAAAATGTACGAAAATCTGCAAGTAATAGTGTGACGACATTTAGCCTAAAACCTTTGTGAGGAAACTGACTTTTCAATACACAAAGATTTTTTCAATTCGAACCAGTAGTTTCTGAGATTAGCGTGTTCAAATAAACAAACAAATTCTTCAGCTTTATATTATTACTATAGATTTACATTGATTATAGAAATTTTTATGTTCCCGTACATATATAAACATTTATATCTTAGTTCTACTTAAAAGGATAATGCCAGAATATTGTTATTCACTATAAATAGCAAGCCTCAATAAAATTGTGACGTTCCTATCCTACCATATTAAGGACGTCGTCATACATCTTACCTTATATGCTTATCAATAAGCTTGCATACTGACTGATTTTCATGAAAAGGAGTCGGTCAAAATTTTGTCTAATTTAAATCGTTATGTATTTCATTGGGCTATTGAATATAATTTTTAAAAGTTAAAATAATAGTGAAAGTTTTGTTCAAATTCTTATTATTAGAACTAGGTTTTAGCAATTAAAATATTGTAAGTGGAAAGACATTGACACTGCCTACCTTAATGAAAAAGTGGTGTGACTATATATTACTAGTTTTTGCCCGCGGCTCCGCCCGCGTGGATGTCGGTTCCCAGAGTGGACACCATTATCACTAAGGGGTATGAAAAATAAATGTTGGCCGATTCTCAGACCTACTCAATATGCTCACAAAATTTCATGAGAATCGGTCAAGCCGTTTCGGAAGAGTACGGGAACGAACATTGGGACACGAGAATTTTATATATAAGACTAGCTGTCCCGGCAAACGTCGTTTTGCCATATAATGTTAAGGGTGTACAACCCTTAACATTTAGGGGGATGAAAAATAAATGTTGACCGATTCTCAGACCTACTCACTATGCTCACAAAATTTCATGAGAATCGGTCAAGCCGTTTTGGAGGAGTTCAAGTTCGAACACCGTGACACGAGAATTTTATATATAAGATATGTGTGTTAGTGTGTGTTAACTTTTTTTTATTAGACACGGAAAGATCTTCTCTCTCACTCATTTAAAGGACCTTCCTAGTGACACATATTTTTCTGGGTCAGTTCGAATCATCTCAAATAGCTTTTAATGTAGTTGCTATTAATTTTGTTTTCTTTTCCTCGTGTCGAAATTATCTATCAAATTCACTTTTCAGTTATGTAATATTTAATAATTAACTAGAAATAAAAGTGAATTAATTTAGCACAATAAATATTTATGAGATACTATTAATAATATACCTTCTCTTATCATTATAACAGGTCAGTGGTTTTCAAATTTATGGTGAATAGAAAATATCAAACTGTACTATTAAAAAATGGAAGTAAAAGTTACTAACTGACATACCTCTACATATTTTAGTATTTGGGGTTCTAAATATAACATAACATGAAACTCACGCCTATATCCCCGAAGGGGTAGGCAGAGGTGTTAGCACCCAAATTTCGCCAGTTTATGTTTAGGTCCCAATGTAATAGGTGGCGAGCCTATTGCCATAAACCGGGCAAATACACACATAACTTCGAAAAGCATCGAAAAGTCATTGGTGTGTGCCATGGTTCTAGGCTTATAGAATTATTCTAAAAACTGAGAGAATATCTATAATCTTTAGGATCTTATTTTTGCTACATTTTTGTACCCCTTACTGGGCTATTCACACTTCTCGGATGTGAAATGTAATTTTAAAGTTTTATTATTTCCTTGCTTACATATTGTACCTATAATTTAGGTATATTGCGGTCTGTCTCTGTCAGTACCTAATGATTTGAAGAAATGCAAATCTATTTAGGTCAATATTTTATTAACCTACCTATAATCATTAATGTGGTTTGTATGAAAATTACAGAAGGCAGGCACATTGAGCAAACGCCAGTGTGCGTAAACGAAGGAAGTAACTTAATAAATCTCATATCTCTTTGTAGTATATCTATATTTTATTACTTTTTACACGTCTACAAACCTCACAGAACTCCCACATAATCAAATAAATTACTAAAAGTCAGTGATCGCTACCTGCAACAGATTTCCGTTTCTTCTTCAAAGACAAAAAAAAAAAACAAGTAAAAATGGTACACAAATCACACACAAAAACATTATGTGCAAGTTATAGTTCTAAAAGAAAGAGCCATAATATTAAATGTAAAGTTTCGGAACGAAGCGCTGAGTTATAGCGGCTTCTTGCCGCGACCTTCAGCCACTACGCCGCGTAGCAACAACGTAATACTCAATTGATTCCAAAAGGTATCATTAAACCGTTCTTAATTTAGAAGTTACCTTGTGCGTCGAGCTTTATAAAAAAACTTGACAAGCATCTATGGTTATTACAAAGATGGTTCCGTATAAAAATGGTCGCCGCTGTAGAATGAGATGTTTGTACGGAGAGATTTTTGTTGCCTAGCTGGCGTGTTTATATTTAATAGTAATGCGACTGTTTAGGAATAAAAGAGTCAGTTTTATGAATGATATTGAGCAGCCCACACTGTCAGGTTATTAAGGAATGTTTTAAAACTATATTTAATAGTTTTATTCAAGTAGAAATATATTGTCTGTCTATCTCAAATTGTATGTAAGTATGTATTTGTGCAGATCCAGCTGCAATCAAAACAGGTGGTTTGTTCGAAGCAGGTTTCACTATTACCTTGCGAATTATAATTTCTTTTTAGAAGTATTACTATATGACCTAAATGAATAAACTTATTAATAATAAATAAGATTATAATCTGCACCTATTTGAAATTAAAAACAAAACGAAAATGGCGGCGTTGTGTTATGAGTCAAACTGTTTTATTTACTCGGTATGTAAATGTAACGTGCAATCATTTTATAGCTCAAGAATTAATTAAGAAAAGTTGCACATTCTTAGTTCTTTAATTATACACACGTTTATCCTCGAAGGGGAAAGCAGAATTGTAATACCACCCGCGTTTCACTAACTATGTATCTCAGTTCCACGTTATGGGGGATGAGACAGTAAACGATAGCCGGGCTTTTGGTCATGGAATGTATGTAGGTATCATTATCACAGTGTTAGCTTGGTTTATTTTGAGTTTTATGGGTACGACAGTGTGAACTCCTAAACCCGAAAGGAAAGCCGGTTCCAGAGCCTTGTTCGTTAATCAGCAGCAATCCCTAGAACGAAAAGCTATCGAAATCGTATCGTAAACATATCGAGAGAAGGAAGTATTTCGATTGGCAGGCTTTAAACACACAGTAGGTAGGCTGATCGTCTACCTACTGTGAACCTGTGTGTTTAAAGCCTGCCAATCGAAATGCTCCGTTTTCTCGATACGTTTACGATACGATTACGCTAGTGTTTCGTGTATCGAGAGAATGGAGCATTGCAATTGACCGGTTCCACACATACACAGGTTGACAGTAGGGAGGCTGCCAATCGCAATACCGTTCTCTCGTTAAGTTTGCGATACGATTACTGTATAGTTTTTCGTGCTAGGAGTACTGGTGTATTGCCTTGCTGCAAAATATCTGTACCTAACCCTTATATCCATATCTTTTAAAACAAAGACTGTGATTGAGTCATAATTACTAAATCTATTATCTCCTATCAAACCACCTATTAAAACTAAACTACAGACAAGTAATCCTAAAAACTGAAATAGTGAAACCAAGGCTAAAGACATAATTACTTACAATTACAACAAAACACTAACTAAGTAAGCATTTGCTAATTTAGCTGTATCAGGTCTCGAAACTACTGTGTTTATTATGTCTAGGTATTATGGATTTATGAGTGGTTTTATGGCTAAGTTTTTAGCACCAACACGTGTTATGTTTGCACGTAGTTTGTGATGTTCTCTTGAGGGCATGACACTCTTATGTCGCCTTCTGTCATTGTCTTGATGCATCGCGATGATGCACGATAGCATCCGAAACTTTCACCTTGGGACCCTGAGTAGGCTTACTCTTCCTGTACTCGATTTGGTTTATATGACTGTAGGGAGAGAAACACGAGTAGGGAATGTTAGAAAGGAGCCCCTTAACCTTACCTGTGTCTCAAGTCCCGGGATCTGCTTGAGGTTTCTTTATCTTTTTTTTTTATACCACTTTGGTGGCAGACTAGCGCACGGTCCACCTGATGGAAAGTGGTTACCGTGGCCTATAGACGTGTGTAACACCAGAGAAGCCACACTCGCGCTGCCAACCCTGTAAGCACAGAGTTTCTGTGCCGTCAGTGTAGAAGACAAAGCAGGACAAGCCTTTAGTCATCCCACTGACAGCACAAATTCTCCAGTGAGCTCTGGCTACCCTACTCAGCACTAGGAACACAACACGAAGTTATTAGAACCGCGGTATTCTATAGGGCGGAGGTACCTCACCAGTGGGACTGCTCAATTGGGCGGAAACACGGCCGTGTCCTACCTCCTCCATACAATGGATGGAAAGCTTATCTTGTAATATACATAAAAGGGCAGCAATATGCTCTGAAATACGCCCGAATATACAAAACGTTATGCACTACGAAAAGAGATTGTTAACTAAATGTTTAGTAAGAAATTACGTCATTACGTAATCGTCTGTCGCGAAATTGTGACGTTTATCACTGAATTTTAATAAGGTTTTATATTAGTTTCACCTGGCGCTACCACCAATCAAAGTTATGCTCGCGGTTGACAATTGAACATCTGAGTAACAGGTTCGATCGTAAGCTGAGGGTTCACTGTAATATACCTAGTAGACTCATCACGCACACACAAGAGAGTTACAGAAAGGGTCATGCCCTTAGCATAAGCAGACTTTTTTTCGAGATTAGGCGAAATTGACAGTCGCGTCCTTGAAAGCCAAGATAAACTAAAATAAGGAAATGAGAAGTAAGAGAGTGGACTCGCAGCTTGGCAGATAAAGAAGAGGTATAAAGATCACTCATCATCTCATCATCCCGTGCCCCCATACTCTCTCTTTCTCTGAATTGGCTTTTGACGGAGTGACTACCATCTGACATCTCAACTTCGAGAGGAAAGCTTCAGATTATATTAGGAGGTGAACTGGCTTGCAGGTAAGATTTCCTTGGGCGCGGGAGATCTAGATAGGTCAATACACCCTTTGATCTTATACTCCACTAGCTGATGCATGCTCAACCCATAGGAACCTATCCCGGGATAAAAAAGTAGCCTATGTGTTACTCCAGACTATAGTCTATTCCTATACCGAATTTTACCCAGATTCACTCAGCCGTTAGATCGTATTTGAATATCAAACCCTTTACAAAATTTCACATCTATATAAAAAAGCTGAAGAGTTTGTTTGTTTGAAGCGCTGATCTCAAGAATTACTGGTATGGTATGTTGAATAGATCGTTTATCTACGAAGGTTTTAGGGTATATATCATCACGGTATTACTTAATTGAGCGGTGCAGTGATCATAAATGTCAACAAATCCGATAGATTTTCATACATTATTTGAAAACTAAAGAAATACGGACTCAAATAGATGATATGAGGTTTTAAAATATGCCACTGGACAAGTGGGGCGTTTCAGCTGGTGTATGAGATGGGATCGGATAAGAAGTAAGATAGGAAAGGATGACGTAATCAGACATTGTCTACAACATCAAAACTCTTACATTGATACTAATAAACGTACTTATAAAACGTGATAACGTGTTCTTTACATGCCGCACACACCTAATACATTCATTTATCAATCGCGGTTTGCATGCGCTGCCCTGCATTCTTAATCACCAATTACATTCATAAGTTATAAATACGCGGCATTATGGCCGGTCTCGGTGCTCGTGATAATATTACTTAATATTCCATTGTTTTTTTTTTAATACTCCAACATTTCGTCAGCTATGTTTTTGGCCTACGAATTGTCTATTGTTGTCTATGGGTAACTTTCTTGTTTACCGGCAAAGATCTTGAACAAATGTCTGCGCAATAGGGAATAAATTCACGCTTGTGCAGTATGTGCACTGCCGAGCAAAACCAGAAACCAATAACGCGATTCTTTTGAGCTCATGGTTTCTGAATAAAATTGTGCCATGTTGACCACACTGTCAGTGGCTTTATTCATTTACATAAGTGCAGGAGGTGCAGGATTAATTAATCTGATCTACATACATTCAGTCTTTCTCAGTGGGAGTTCCACAGATGGGTGTTTCCATGATGGGAGACGTTTGAGGGGAAGCGTACACGGGATCTACGGGGAACTTTCCAGATATGTTCAGGGGGACCTAAGGAACATTAAAAAAGAAACCATCCGCCGCAATTAGTCCTAGGATATTGTCTAAATTTACTGAGCTAAAAACCACACGCCATCTTTGTGAGATTGCCACACGTCCCGGCTGACCCAGGGCCATCAAAATGGCCCTCCGGGGGCCGGTCCCTGTAATATGTACGCAGACAGAAAATTCTTTGTGGAGTCTGTGGTGGAGTAGAGTAGAAAGGGCCACTCCATCTCTGCCTGTGAGTGTCCTTAAGTAGAACGTGAGGTTATAGATTTAATTACCGAGTTAACACATTGAATTTTACACAAATTCAAAATTAGGCCTATCCTTTCTTGGAGGCGTAGGCAGAGGTGTATTAATTACTATAAATGTTCTTAATTTAATGTATTTCAGGCGAGAGATAATAAGTTGTTAAGAATTTTTGTAACAATCCCAATAACACTATACCATACTCCACCAGATAATGGAACTCGAAACCTCACGCACAACGGTCGCTATCGCTATCACTGTGCCACCGTAGTATATTTCACTGTGAACGTTATATAATAAACATAACAACATAACGTAAACTCACGCCTATATCCCCGAAGGGGTAGGCAGAAGTGCTAGCCAGTTTATGTTTAGGTCCCAATGTAATAGGTGGCGAGCCTATTACCATTAACCGGGCACTTATAAACCTGCTATAAATACACACATCACTTCGAAAAGCATCGAAAAGTCATTGGTGTGTGCCATGGTAAAACCTGGGATCGAACCCGAGACCTCGTCTCAGCAGTCCATTACCCATACCACTAGGCTACTGCGGTGGATTCGTTATATAATATGATATGATATAACTTTATGTCCTATATTCTTTATCAGTTCGACCTATCTTCTATCACCGTTCTACATATTATCATAATGTTTGTATAAAAATAGTTTCGTGTAAGAGTCTACTATTTTATCTATGTTGTGAATATTATTAAAATAACGTACATTATCTGCGACATAACAAATGCTCAACATAGTCTGTTATGCGTGTTCTATGCTAGAATTTAAGTTAGAAAGCGCCTACAATATGGGGTTCTTCAAGAGGGGTATCAGAAGGTTTCTTCAAGGTCGGCAGCGCGAGTGTGAGACCCCTGGTCTTGCATACGTCCATAGGCCACGGTAACCGCTTCCCATCAGGTGGTCCGAGTGCTTGTCTGCCAACTAAGTGGTATAAAAAATAAAAATAAATAGATATCATGATCATTCACTGAGTCTTATCTCAACTCAGTTTGGGTCAGCTTTACAAGCTGCGATATCGAAGTTCTAGAACGAAAGATAAATTGAAGCTTCGGTAGCTTAGTTGAGTTTTACGATCGAGATGTCCTGGGTTCTAATTCTGGCCAACCCGAAACTGGAACCCACTTCTAGGTAAGTTAGGGTTGGTGGGAATATTAGTAATTTCGATTCTAATATTCGTATTAAACCAAGCAATTTAGCTTAGCTGGAAGGGTTAGTGGGAATATTAGTAACTAGCTGACCCACCCCAGCTTCGCCCGGGGTATATTTTGAAGCTTCATATCCCTTTGAGCCCATATGTTTTAGTCTTCAAAATATGTATGAAAAATTGCCGGCTTTGTTAACATTTATTATCAATGCTCCGCTCCCTTAAGTAGTAGCGTGATGATATATAGCCTAAAACCTTCCTCGATAAATGGACTACCCAACACTGAAAGAATCATTCAAATCGGACCAGTAGTTCCAGAGATTAGCGCGTTCAAACAAACAAACTCTGCAGCTTTTATAATATTAGTATAGATTTCGATTCTAATATTCATATTTAAAACAAAAACTAAATCTAAAGAAGTTCTGTAGTTTCTTTTTCCAAGTTCGAGTAGTCGTATTTTTTAGAGCTCCAACTACTTGTAACGACGGCCATACATACATACATACATACATAAAATCACGCCTGTCTCCCATAGGAGTAGGCAGAGATCACGGATCTCCATTTGCTACGATCCTGACATACTACTCTCGCTTCATTCACTCTCATTACATTCTTCATGCATACATTCGACGGCCATAGAGGTTCTTAAACGATGACTTAATGTTCCCTTCGAGGCACGGAGTTAGATAACATCCCTTTATTATATCACGTTAAGTATAATCTGCGGCTCTTCGTAATCACGTTCCCTCTACACACAAAAAAGTATTCCCGGGATAAAATTTGGCTATGTATAAGTCCCTACCGTAATCTATCCCTGTGCCAAATTTCATCAACATACGTTCAGCCATTTAACGTGAAAGAGTAACAAATATTTAACCATCCTTTATGAGAAAATGCCAGAAGTTCGATGATGATGACCTTCGAGTGTTGTATTGTACCATCAGGTTGATTGTTTGCTACCTCAGTAGAATAAAGATTAGACATTCACTATATTATGAAGTAACAATACAATAGTATTCAGCTTCATAATTATACAAAGACAATTAATAATAGTCAGACAAATACTGCATTCACAGATGTGTGCGTCTGCGCACGTCTGCGAGGTGATTGACCTTTTCATTTTTTTTTTGTAATATAAGATATCAAACAAGTACTCGGTAAATGGATGTACCATGTACGTAGAACCATCCTATTGCTGTCAACTGGGCACTGTTCTATTGCTATGTTTACTGTCGTTTTCAGTCACTGGTATATACTTGGTTTTTTTTATATCACTGACAGACAAGCACATGACCCACCCACCTGATGGGAAGCGGTTACCGTGGCCTATGAACGTGTCCAACACTAAAGGCGATCCCATAAGAACCTTCTCTGATACCCTCCTGCAGATAGCGTTTTCAGTCTTTGAACGTAACATACGCACCCTTCCCAACTTGGATGAGATCTTCAGGGTTCTCGCCAACTTCATGTGTAAGCCGGTACATCTACTGCATTACGGATGAGGTCCTAGAGATCCTGCTAGAGGAGACCCATTCTCGGGATTCAGTGGTCAGACAGCACTCGCTTCCTCGCTTCGCCTGTCCATTGACTTGGCCCCTTAGATCTTGATGGGGTAAACTTTATTTAAGAAAATATGTTCTGCAAACGAAAAATGCAACACAAAACGCCTTGTCGCATTAACTTTCTATTTATAGAGACGACATCATTACAATTTTATTACATGTGTCTTGAACGTTAACGATCCCAAAAATGTAAGTACCAAATCAACCGCCAACTGAATGGATTAAAGGTGGTTTCAGACACTGAATTTGAAATTAGAAGTAGTACTCGCCGCGCGTCTAGACGTTTTACGTCAAAGATGGATGAAATTTTAATTCTCGCGTGATCAGTAAACATACGCCTTGCTAGTCTCATACTCTCAAGCCTTTTCTCAATTTTTTTGGGTTTGGTTTTCAGTCTATTATGAAACTGCCGAATTTCTTTATTTTTGTGAAACGAGTGCCATGTAACCTCGACAGTCTACTAGCGTCATTGAAGTTCGAATTTCAGTAGGTATATTGTGTGATTGTTTGTAAATTTGTTAGTGTTCACCAACTTTTTTGAAGATTGTACATCTTTCTCTGTACAAGCTAACCCGTTTTTGTTAGCTTTTTTTATTCTCACTGATCCCAGACATAACTCACGTCGCTGCTAGCTAGTCTGAAACCACCTTAAGTCCCGTTTACCGCGGACTTATTTTAGTGCATTCAATCACGTTTTAACGATACGATATTACTTATAATGTCAAGTGTGAGCTATTGAAACAATTAAACGGTTAAGGACCTTGATTTTGTTTTTAGCAGCCACTTGCTGATGCGTCCCGGTTTTACAAAAAAAAAAAAAACCAACTCCGTGCTGTGGACAGCAGTTGTGATAGTTTCCTAAAAGAAAAACAATATTATTCGGCCCAGGATAACCAAAACCTAGTTGCAGTCTTTACTAGTCTATCTACTAGTTGTCGAAGGCAGTCTTTACTAGATTTCCAATTTAAAATGTGTTGTAAATTATATGTACAGCAGTCGGCAATCGTGTCTAAGGACGTTTACACACGACGCGGCATTTTTTTAACAAGCTGCGGATCCGCTTTGGCTTTGTCGTCACCACACTACGTATTATTTAGCAGATATACAATCTGCTTTTCTATGCGTTTCTATGAAAATATTAAGGTACCGTGTGTCTCTACAAAAACTCAACATACTCCCACTTTTCTTTCGTACTGCAAAAATTGCACATTTATAGCGATTAAACCCAGGATTAGGTGCAAAGAGCATCTGTATAGCGTTTACTGAGCGTTTTAATCGCGAAAACGCGCGTCATCACCTATTTCAAAAAAACGTCGTGTGTAAAGACCCTAACCAATCAATTGAATATCATTCAAGTAATTTGTGTAATAATTGGAGCAATTCCAGCTACGGTGAAGGGAAAAGGGCTCTAAACCAGTAATAACGATAATTACAATATTCTTTTTTAATTTATGAATGTATACTTCCGCCCTTTCGAAGATATTTGCTGCAATAAAACTAATGACGGGTATATAAATGATGCTGAAATTATATTGGAAGTCACCAGTCTAGCAAAAAAATAATACGTCACTCTCTGATGACCAACGGTTACAGAGTTCCATCACAGTTTGTAACTCTTGAGGTGTTAAACACGGGTTGACATTTACAAGAGGAGAGGGAGATATAGGGTTTATTGGAAGCCTAACTTGAGGGTTGAGGAGTTTCACGGGTTGACTTTCTACGTGCGACTAGTCGTTTCACTAATCGCATCAGAATTCTACCCGAATTGCCATTGAGACGGGTCTATTTCCACGCACACGCACGGCAAAATTCGTACGGCTTTAGTCACCCCCTGTAAGCCACATAAGGAAAAACGAGAGGGAGCTAGTGGCAGTGTGTGTGAAATACTTTTCGTATTAATATAAATTAATAAAAATATAATAAAATCTATGCCATACATACATACCTGTGTGGGTTTCTATCAGAATAAAAATTACGAGGCATTGCATCGCACAATGAAGATTGACTAGTAATGTATTAAAATCTGAGGTTATTATATTGTGTGATTTGAGTTTGATATGGTCATTCACATTAATAGTGTAAAACTCGCCGGGATATTTACCATGTTTATTGTTTTTTCTGAGTAACCGATATTTCGGCGCTGTTACAAGCGCCATGATCATGGTGTAAACACCGTGATCATGGCGCACATGTTATTAATATTCTCAAAAAACTATTAAAATTGACTATATCAGCCATCTAAATATTTCTTTTAGATTTATGTGTCGATAGCTGTTTGTTCAGGCCTCACACAAACGCTACTAAATCGTTAAAGCACATATATTTGAATAATTGAACTAGATATATAGGTTTATATGCCGTCTGATACACGGTCTATGCTATGTAGATAATAATTTTTGGTTTATATAAATTATGCTTTGCGTACATTAATCGTTTTTAGGTGTACTTTTCTCAGTATAAACGAGCAGACTAAATCGTAAAGGTGAACTAATTTACTAACTAACTAACTAACATGGGTATTAATGAAATCATGATATAGGTATGCATCATATCTTTGAATAGGACAAAACTCCCAACTCACTGGTCACCTAAAATTCACGATCGAATCCGTCAAGTGTCGTTATTTCAATGAGTATACATCTAAGTTAATGTTTTCAATAGTCACGCACACTCAAGCTGTGGAATGAACTCCCTGCTGCGGTTTTCCCATGACCCTACAATATGGGGTTCTTCAAAAGCGGCATTAAAAGATTTCTTAAGGGTCGCCAGCGCGAGTGTGTGTGTGTGTGCCCACCACGGTAACCATCAGGTAGACCATGCACCTTATTAGTATAAGAAAAAGTAAAAAAAAAGTCTTCAAGATCGATAAATATTCTATTAATTTCTCTAACCTAAATAGTAGCCTAGTGAGAGGTCACAATCAAACCCGCTACCTTTCAATGGCAAATTGCTAGTAAGTATTAATCATAACTTGGCTTGCAAAAAGCGTGCAAACCGAAGGGAACATAGTGGGTTTTCCTCCTTAATTGTATTCTACAATGGCGGAACCATGAGACGCCTGATTTAATTTGGTGAAGCTATAGACGTTTACAAATTAATTCTGCAGATAGATTCTTCGCGAGTGCCGTATTAGGGCTGTTCCGACAGTAAACAGTCCATAAAAATGTGCTTGGTTTTTTTTTTTAGTACATACATACATATAATCACGCCTTCATCCCTGGAGGGTTAGACAGAGGTGAACTTTTTAATACAGGTTTTAATTTATCAACCGTACTTGGAGAGACAGTATTCTAAATTTTGCAGATAGCAAATTTTACCAAATGAAATATTAATTTATTTTTAACAAGAAACAAATATGCATTCAAATATTTATACCCTATTCGCTAGTCGCACACATTAACGGATCCGGCTAATATCCAAAAAAATAACATTCTGTACTTTATAGCATAACACATTACACCCTGTAAAAGACAATTTAAAAAAAATACTAACTGCGTCATCATTTAAGTTATTCTGGACTTGTCCTGTAGAGTCTAGTCTACTTTTTATCTATGACACGCCAATTTGGCTTCACCTCGCCTGGTGGTAAGCTAAAGGCAAAGTCTGAGGTTCACCATTACAGACACTAAGTACAATGTTGGCACTCAGCTTGTGGCCTTATCAGATGTTTTTTCACGCCCTGCTTAAAGGACCCGGAACTTTCGCTGTGGTTTGTTTGAAGCTCTAACAAAACAATGCTATGCAATGACAGTTCTGTACAAAGTACCAATCAAATAACACCAAAATTATCCCAAAACTTTAAGGAATAATTTTGGTGCGAATCAATATTGGTGCACTAAACGGTATGCCTAGTTTTGTTGTCACCGGCCACATTCTTAAAATATTCTAAATTCAAATCCAAATTTAATATTATATACTCACAATTGGGACAAGGGAAACTATATTACGGAAGTAGTTACTTGCCAAATGGCATTCTAGACAAACTACGTTTCAACCACAAAGGACAGAGGCCTCAATAATCTTACTAATATTATAGATGTGAAAGTTTGTTAAGATGTTTGGTTGTTTGTTATTCAATCACGTTCTATCGTCTGAAAGAATCTGTCTGGAAATTGGTAGTTTATATATAGTCTGGCATAGCACATAGTTCCCGGCAGAGTAGAATTTGGGCCACCCCATCTCTTCCAATGCGGTGTCGTACAAGGCGACTAAAGGATTGGGCTGTTGTTGTGATTACATCAGACAGATATATACAGCCCAGACTCAGCCTCAGATGCGTGGCACGAGTCAACAATGGTGCCCGGAATACGGCAATAGACTCACCTCCTATTACGTGGGACCGAAAACAATGATTGGTGAAATGTGGGTGTTTCATATCTGCCGAACCCTCCGGGGATAAAGGCGTGGTACTTTTTATCCTGGGTTCTCTTGGGTTGTGGAAATGGGAATAAATTCCAAGCACGCGGAGCTACGAGCTACAACTAGTTTTAACTAACGAAGACATTTTCCGTATTCAAGTTTTAGTTATTGAATTAAATTCACATTTAAAGTACACTGCGCTATCAAATCCAGTCCATTTTGTGAATAGACGCATAATACAACCATGCATAACTGTTCTTTACGATAAACATTTGTATACGTGCTATACAAACCTTTTTGGTAAATAAAAAATCAAATATATGTGGCTGATAAAGCCTGTTTGAGTTTATGAATATTATAATCTGATTTTTTTTTTCGTATAAAACGCCTTCAAAGTCCCGTAAACCTTTGCCTACATCACGCAGAAGTATATTAAAACCTACATTTCGCCTACCGTCTTAGTCTACGTAATTGGAGACAAATCTATTGTCTTCAACTGGACAGTTTCCGTGAGACTACTGAAAATTTCATCACTGAAAAAGTTAACTACATTTCTTTAATATTTTAAAAGATCTTAAATGTCGAAGAATACAAACATAGGCTTTGACACAATAACAATATTATCATGTTTTTCAAACTTATTTAAAAACCAGTTCGTATTCTGCCATGCTTGTTAAATACAAAGAAATGCAATTCTTCCGCCTCATTTCCATATAAAGCATAATTTAAGTTGTTAAGCCCAAGGTCGTCAGTCAAAGACGTGGCAGTGAAATTATATTACAACTTAAACGTGCATAGCAACAATTGTTAATTTACATTACTCCGCTCCAAACCTCTTTTTTAATTAACTTTTAGGCTTTAGACAGCCTGACGTTAGCATTGTAATTTTTTTTTTTAAAAACGAACCCTGTTTTAAATTTTGAATGTGAAATTCATTCTTAGCGGTTGCCAGCCAATTACAGTTTTTATTCTAATAAATGGCTTACCCACGTATGTAGTTCTGTAGTCACTGGTAGAACTCCCTTTTTAACCAAGATAACGACGTCACGCATAGAGTTCTCATGGCCTCCAACCTCCAAATAGTACCATACCATAACGATAAAGATCTATAGGTAACGATGGTAATTCCAACCATTGTAACATCACTCATTGTTTAGTCCACAGACAATTTTTTTTATTAGGAATAAAAAGCGGTTGGTTCAGTGACGGCTTATATTAATGCAAACTCACCACAACCTCAGATTCAATAGATTATATTTCTGTAAAATTAAGTTATATTTGTGGTGTGATTTCTATGTGTCGAACCGGTAAGAAACCAGGCCAGTATGTTTTGTTGTAGTTTAGTTATTTTTTTAATATCTTGTGAACTATCCATTTTGTAGTAACCGGAAAATATTTTTATATTCATAAACATATCCATCCGTTTTTATTTATTTCTTGCCGTCTGTCAATAATGGGTCACCTATGCAATGAACGTCAGTATTTAATGTAGGTACAGATTATATATAGTACCTAAATCATAGACACTTTTTTAAAATTTGGAGGAGATAATAAAGTAGATGCCATACTGGCTGGCGACATTAAATTTATGAATTTCATTGTTAAACTTCAAGGAAACGGAAGAATTTGAAAGCACTTGAGAATTACAGGTTAATGAGATAAAGATAATCAAGGATATTTTAGTCTATGAAACACTTTACCTGACACTTGAAAACCTAACAGCACTTGTAATTTTTAATATTTGGACGAGATAATAAAGAAGATACCATACTCGCTGGCATTTAAGAATTTTATTGTTAAACTTCAAGGAAACGAAAGAATTTGAAAGCACTTGAGAATTACAGGTTGATGAGATAATTAAGGATATTTAAGTCTATAAAACACTTTACCTGACACTTGAAAACCGAACAGCACTTGTAATTTTCCTGTATATTTTGATTAAACTTTTCCACTATGATCAGATAGATACCTTTGTAAGTTTAATTCAATGAGGAAAATCGATCTAGGACAGGTCATTTAGTAAATTGCAAACGATTTTTTGTCGTTCATTGTTATATTATTTGAAACGAAATAAACACTTGTGTTAAACACACTGAAAGAAGATTTTTTGTGAGTTGAAATCTCCCAAATTGCCGTTGTTCACGTAATTAGTTGAATCGCACAAGGGTAACTTGATTTATAACACAATAAACAGCGACTATTAAAACAACAAATGTTGCCACAAAAAAGAGAGAAAAAAAAAGTAATTTCTCAACAATAGGTTCGTCGCAATCATGACGAAATGTTTAGAAAAAAATTTCTTTATTTCATCATCGACGAGGCTGATGCCAATTATGACGAATAAAGTCCAACAAAGTTACATACCTACTCGAAAAAAATAACTCCAGTGATTCACGTAATTGAAGGCAGAAATCGAGGTGAAACTCCAGGTTAAAGTTGAAAGCGGTGAAACAACAAAAAATATAATTCCAAGCTGAATCCAAACATACATATTCAACATGCAAATTCCGCTTAGCAACACGCGATTAAATAACTAACTACCTACTTATGTCGATGCTTACATAAAAAACTAGCTTGGCAACTAACGAAATAATACATGATAGACTGTAAACGCGGGATGAGCGATCTAGTTTGTCTAAGTATGTTGTTTTAATGTTATATTGTATCTTGAGTTCTTTAAATTGTCAATAGATGGCGTTTGATACTTATGTCTGAATCGCACTATTAAGATTTTCGAACATGTATTTAAATAGTCAGAGGTTAAATAAATTAGAGATTTCATTCTGAGAGTGGTGTTTCATTTCGGGATACTTTTTGTGACGTGTACATAGTTCGCTTTAGAGAAAGAACTCTAAAACCTATAAATTAATTGAATTGTTGCTTAAACGACCAAAAATTATTTAAACCTCTTTTACGAGGACCTATTAAGAAAATGTCAGATTAAGAGTACCAGTAACTAGTAAGAAGGTTACAATTATGACGGTAAAGAAAATGATAGGTACGCCAGGATCGTAGAGAGTGGTAAAATATGAACTCTTTCTATCGTAATGGGAAAGAGGCTTATATGTAATTCCTTTATTGCCGTAGGACATGCCAGGATTACCTAAAATTGTGTAGATTCATTGTTGTTAGATATATTGGATCCCAAGGAGATGTAAGGTTCTTTTATGTAATTGAAACACCAACCCATTTTAATAATAATAATAAATAATATCGATATGATGACCGATGATGTAGCGCTGTGTAAGTGTATAATCAGTACTCGTATCAAACAAGGTATTATTAGTAATTTTGGAACACAATTTTGAACCGCACCGTATTCCTTTCCAGCTCACGTGTTTCATATCTTCATATCTTCTTACAGTCCTGGGTCCTTTAAGCGTACCGTAAAAAAGCATCTGATGAGGCCGTCAAGCTGAGTGCCACTATTGTACCAGTGTAGGTGTCAGTAATGGTGACCCTTTATACTGAAAATTTACCTTCAGACGAGGTGAAGTCAAATTGACGTGTCCAATATAAAAAAAGACCCAAAAATAAGATTGAAGTTATGGATAGTGGACTTAGATTAAATCTTAGTGTTGTCGGATCTTGCGATAAAAATAAATGTATTGCATTTCAAACGTCACAATTGACACCAACGAATATTTAAATGCCTGTTTGAATTCACCACGCGAATTAGATAATGGAATTTACTTTATTCCAAGGTACATAAGTTTTGGAAAAAGACAATATACACATTTATGCTTTTTTTGTAACTTTTAATTTAGGGGTATGTTTGAGAATTCTTTTCATAATAAGATCATTATCTAATTGCGTAGAAATCGAACTAACTCGAGTTGAATCAAAAATGCAAAATTCTGCTGTAGCGTTTTGTAAAAGTAGCTTTATGTCCCAAATCGCAAACTATTCCTTAATTTGACAACGTGGTTTATACAACTATTTAGACAAGAACTATCTATATTAACGTTTATATGTTTTTAGAGTTTTGCAGACCAAAATAAATAGATTCTTAATTGGTCTGATATCTTTTATGGTTACAAATCTTAACTATATTTACAGGATCACCAATAAAAGATAATATAAATATTGCCTAGAAATCCAGGCCAGCCATAAACATTAATTAAAGTTTTATTACTTTAAGACTACTTGCTATTAATCTATTGAACTCCTCAAATATAGGCAGCACAGTCTACGAGCAAAATCATTTGTGCAAATGTTTGTCGACTTTCGTCTGCGACATTTCGCCTAGTTTGCTGTTTCGCTGAATATTTAACAGCATTATAGCGCTTACATTTACCATGTTCATTAAAAATATAACTTAAATCTAATGCTGACATTTTGACCGCTTCATTTTCATATTAAACAAACAACAATGCTTTTTTTAACGATGTTTTATAAAGCGTTTAGCCAAAAATTTCTCCATTATCTCAAAGGACCAGTCTCGTTACGAGGAAGTAATGAAAAAAAATGAAATTTCGATTTGAATCACGGACTTATCGACTTAAACATTTCCCACTTCTTTGTAAGAAAACGTACGGTATTATTAAATAGATTTTCTCATTTCTTTACCTACTCTTTGTTTTGCAACTTAGAAGGTATTTCGACACAATGACATAATACCTAATATTTACATTCGTTTAAAATCCAACTTATATAAGGGAATTAACTGTTGTCTATTCAGCACACAGCTAAAATAATTTGCAAGACAAAAGCTTCGAACACAATAGTCCAGGGACATACGATCGATTGAAATTTCCGCTTTTGACTACAAACCGTCTTCAATTGCATTATTTAGATACTTATTGAACTATATCTGGGTCACCTGGGGTGATTCACATGCACTTTATAGTCATACCATTCACAGTTCAGTGTGCACTTCACAAATGGTTCATAATCTTTTTTCACGTGTCAGCGTCGAGTTCCTTTGTGTAATTGGATTTCTTTAGGTTATTGCTCCGTAAGCCGGTTCAATTGTAGAAGCTCATTCGAAAAGGGGAATTTATTCTAGTACCTGTGTACGAGTGAGAAGCACGTTTTCTGTACAAATGATACGCGTTAGATCAAATGTTTGAACTCAATTGCGCTGTTGTAACTACCATAGCAACAGGCAATTACGTAAATGATTCTCGTTTTTTTTTTCATTCGTCGACCATATCGCTCCGTTCGTTTTCACTCGACATGTTTGTTTTTTTTTTCACTTGAATATTCCTTTCATTCGCGATGGTCATCATCTTCAGTGACTGTAACGCATGCGTTATATGCTATCGGTATTTTACGTGTATTATTATGCGAGTCCTTGTCTTTCTGTTGGTCTTTCTCGTCCTTGTGACATTGAATGAATAGATTCTACCCTATAGCCTTCCAGTATCTGGTGTGCGCCTGCGCAATTACCTTACTGAATAAATCATTCACGCGTCGAGATCATATTCATTATGCGTTTTTATTTTTATTGCGTTCTAGGAAGTAGGAATTTTGTCTACAATATTCTCAGACGGCCTCTGTGGCGTAGCGGTAAAACGTTTGACTGCTAGGCAGGAGGCGCGGGTGCGATCCTGCTCGGTGCAAATATTTGTATGTACGAATATGTATATTTGCATTGGACTGGGTATTTCTATGTATATTAAAAAGTTTCTAAGTATGTTTATTCGCATTCTAGATTCCATAACACAAGCTAGTTAAGCTATGCTTACCACGGGTCTAGATAGCGTTGTGTAGAATGTTGTAGAATATTTATTTATTTACTATAGTTATCTTCTAATATATAAAATTCTGGTGTCACATTATTATCAAGTTGGCTTACGATCTTTTCGTCTGGATAAGACTTTCATATTAGACGAAAGAACATTCTATCTTCAGCATTTCTACGTCGAACAAAGAGATTTTTTCAATAGAATTGTATAACAAAATGTGTTGTTATCGAAGGTTCTTTTGGAAAGCTTGCACGGAAGCCCCAGTCGACACAGGTCCGTCCTTGATACGACGATGACGCGCTGTGGCACCGCCACGCCCTCAAAACACTTCAAGCGAAATCCACGTCGTGGATTTCATTATTTCGGTTTGATTTTTAGTTTATGGGCCGTGTGCTTGTATGCCAACTAAGTAGTATAAAAAAAAAAAAAAGTTTATTTGCATTGCGTCCGTTGTTTATTGGTTATACTGTATTAAAGGTTTAATAAAAGCTCTTGAAAGGTTTAATGACAGTAGAGGAAGGTCGTGAAGTGTGTTACGATAGAATTTTTCCAAGCACCTACAATATGGGGTTCTTCAAGAGGGGCATCCGAAGGTTTCTTCATGGTCGGCAGCGCGAGTGTAACACCTCCTGTGTTGCATACGTCCGTAGGCCACGGTAACCAATTCCCTTCAAGTGGGCCGTGTGCTTGACTACAACTTAAGTGGTATAAAAAAAGACGTAGATGGCGGGCTATTGTCTCTGCCTATCCCGGAGGTGTGAGCATATATATATATATAAGTATTATTAAAAAAAGTATTTCTGTAATGTAAGATAGCGAGCGATTCTTAAACTGGGTTCCATAGAATTTGGATGATTATTTTGGTATAGTAGTCACAGGGGAAAATGGAAAATATTCCTATAGTAAAAAAGTTGAATCAGTTCAGGCGACATTCGAACTCGCGATCTTTCCTTTAAAGGGGAATGCTCTGACCACTGAGCCACGGAACCTCTAGAACTCTCATAAACTCACGCCTATATCCACGAAGGGGTAGGCAGAGGTGCTAGCACCTACATTTCGCCGGTATATGTTTAGGTCTCAATGTAATAGGTGGCGAGCCTATTGCCGTTAACCGGGCACTTATAAACCTGTGATAACCTCTAGATATCATCGAAATCTTCCTATAACGAGGTTCGGTGACTCTGTGGTCAGAGCATTCTTCTGTAAGGGAAAGATAGCGGGTTCTAATGAAAAAAAAATCCTATCTTAATTATTTTGAATAGTTAGCGTACTAAATGCTATAAAATTTCATTCAATATCATGTAGTAATTGCAAGAAAGTATGGAACAGAATGATATGATGCGTCGATTCCAAATAATTGAGACAAGATAGGCAAATGATGAATCAAAAGTAATGATGCAAGATCTAACACCAAAATTAGAAATAATATACTGGCATCTCAACAAGTCTATAACAATATTACTGTGAGCCTGGGACTCATTTGACTTCAGTTAATTCAATTGGAAAGTCACCGGTATGTATTAATAAATTATTTGGGTGATAAAATATTTCCACTCTCGCAAATATTATTTTGGGATAGCGCAAATATGATATGAATAACTCTGTACTGTTTCAGCATGATGCAAGCAATACATTGGCATCAAAACGGTACTTATTATGTAACCTTTGTAAGGAGCACGACCTGATGGTAGCGGGCAGGGCAACTCGTTACCAGGTTAGGGGGTCAGAGGACTTGATATATTGTGTTTCGTGCTTCTTGCGAGAGGAAACATATACATACATACATACATAAAAATCACGCCTGTCTCCCATAGGGGTAGGCAGAGATCACGGATCTCCATTTGCTACGATCCTGACATACTACTCTCGCTTCATTCACTCTCATTACATTCTTCATGCATGCTCGTCGGTTTAGAGTACTCCTGACCTGCCCCTTTTCTAAAACTTCCCCGATTTGGTCCAGGTATGTGCGCCTAGGTCTTCCCCTTCCGACGGTACCTACCACACTCGCCTCATACACCTGTTTCGTTAGTCTTCTTTCATTCATTCTCTCAACATGACCAAACCATCTCAACATTCCTCTCTCAATTCTCATCACTACATCTTCTATCACTCCACATCGTTCTCTTATCACGCTATTTCTCACTGTATCTTTCAAGGTCAAGCCCCACATACTTCGCAACGCACGCATTTCTACTGCATTCACTCTACTCTGATGCTTTTTCTGCCACACCCAACTTTCACTACCATACATAAGAGTCGGCACCAATACTCCTCCATGTACAGCCAGTCGTGCCTTTTCGGACACTTTCCGGCTGCTCATAAAGTTGTGTAGTGCCCCATTCACTCTATTTCCAGCCATCACTCTCCTTTCAACATCTTCAAGATATTTGCTATATTAAACCTGTCGGAGGTTGAAATAAAACTTATTTAACGGATTCTACAGCGTCTTAAGAGTTCAGTAACTCAAGGTAATGGACTGCTGAGATGAGGTCTCGGGTTCGATCCCAGGTTTTACCATGGCACACACCAATGACTTTTCGATGCTTATCGAAGTTATGTGTGTATTTATCGCAGGTGTATCAGTGCCCGGCTAATGGCAATAGACTCGCCACCTATTACATTGGGACCTAATCATAAACTGGCGAAATGCGGGTGCTGACACCTCTGCTTACACCTTCGGGGATATAGGCATGAGTTTATTATGTTATGTAACTCAAGAGAAATAAACGAAACCCTTATAGAATCACTTCGTTGACTGTCTGGTTGTAAAGACCTTTTTCCTAGAAATGTGTGGAGGTATTAAGTTGAAATTCATACCACTCACTCAGGTCTAAAACGTCTTGAAACTTTATTATAATTAAGGAGATAGGACACGGCGGTATTTTCGCCCGATTGAGCAGTCCGACTGGGGTAGTACCTCCGCCCGACAGAATACCGCGGCCATAATAACTTCGTGTTGTGTTCCCAGTGGTGAGTAGGGTAGCCAGAGCTCACTGGAGGATTTGTGCTGTCAGTGGGAAGACTAAAGTGGGCTTGTCCTGCTTTGTCTTCTACTGACGGCACAGAAACTCTGTACTTACAGGGTCGGCAGCGCGACTGTTACTTCTCTGGTGTTACAGACGTCCATAGGTCACGGTAACCACTTTCCATCAGGTGGGCTGTGTGCTTGTCTGCCAGCTAAGTGGTATAAAAAAAAGTACTCGCTTAACGGAAAATATCGAATATAAAAAAAAAAAATTATACCACTTAGGTGGCAGACAAGCACTCGGCCCACCTGATGGAAACTGGTTACCGTGGTCTATGAACGTTTGTAACACCAGAGGAGTTACAGTCGCGCTGACAACTCTGTAAGTACAGAGTTTCTGTGCCGTCAGTAATAGAAAACACAGCAGGACAAGCCTATAGTCTTCCACTGACAGCACACATTCTCCAGTGAGCTCTGGCTACCCTACTCACCGCTGGGAACACAACACGAAGTTATTATAGCTGCGGTATTCTGTAGGGAAGAGGTACTTCCCCAGTCGGACTGCATTTTGGATGAATCAATGCATATCTAATTTCCGCAATATTGAAATAAAACGTAATAGATTTCATATTAATTTTATTTTAAACTTTTTAGTTAAGATATAATGAATTGTATATATTTTTGTAATGTCCTTCAAATTCCCTTAATTTTGATACCCTACTCGATAAATTTGAGCAAAATAATTTTTCTTTCGTCTCATATTTAAGCATTGATTATAATATAATATCTTTTATTTAATAAATATGGCGCGTGGTGCCCGGCAAAAAAGACATTGGACCACCCCATCTCTTCCCAGGCGGTGTCGAACAAGGCGACTAAGGAATAGGACTGTTTAACATCAGACAGATACAGCCGCAGCAATGCATGGCTTAAGTCAAAAATAGTGCCCAGAAGATGGCAATAGGCTCACCTCCTATTACGATTGACTGAATTTAATTATTGATGAAATGTGGGTGTTAATTCACCTCTGCCTAACCCTCCGGGGATAAAGGCGTGATTATATGTATGTTATTTAATAATAATATTATTTGGCCTATAGAGGGGAACAAAGAAAACTACATACAGACAATATAAACACATTACCCTCACTGGCGCAGTCTGGTAAAAAAAAGGAACAAATCATTGTTTTGTTTCTTACCTCAGTAATGTTTTAGTGTTACTATGCTCAAGACATATATACATAGTTTGTCCCTGCTTAGTGAGTCTGTCCGTTAAATAGTTGCATAGCTAAGACTCCGTTCGGTAGGCGTGAAAAATTGCAACTTGCTTTATTATTTTGAACACGTACCAACCGATGGTTTTGCAATCGCACCTCGCATTTATAAGTTACACTACTAGTCTATTACTCCTAGTATTATCTCTAGTGTTGTAACAAAATAGTACGTGTTTTAGGCGACTTGTCGTTTTGCAGTAACTTCGACTAACGAACGTGATGTACTGTACTGACATTTTAGTGATCTAACGTACATACATACATATAATCAGGTCTTTATCCCTGGAGGGTTAGGCAGAGGTGAATTAACACCCACATTTCACCAATAATTGTATACGGTCCCACGTAATAGGGGATGAGCCTATTGCCGTATTCCGAGCACTATTGTTGACGAGCCATGCTTCTGAGACTGAGCCTGGTCTGTATATATCTGACTGATGTTAAACAGCCCTATCCCTTAGTCGCCTTGTACGACACCGCATGGGAAGAGATAGAGTGGCCCTAATTCTACTCTGCCGGGAACCACGCGGCATCTAACTTACGTGTAATAAATAATAGATATCATTTGTGGTTCACTTATGACTTTCCGGCAACTGAAGAAGGCCGCCACTCTCTCTTCATAACAACATAAACTCACGCCTATATCCCCGGAGGGGTGGGCAGAGGTGCTAGCACCCACATTTCGCCAGTTTATGTTTAGGGCCCAATGTAATAGGTGGCGAGCCTATTGCCATTAACCGGGCACTTATAAACCTGTGATAAATACACACAACTTCGAAAAGCATCGAAAAATCATTGGTGTACCATGGTAAATCCTGGGATCGAACCCGAGACCTCGTCTCAGCAGTCCATTACCCATCCACTAGGCTACCGCTCACTTCAGTATTGTCAAATCGTCCTAAGTTGACTTTTCTTCTTGATTTTGTATTAAATTATATGAGAACAAGTGTGAGAACCGTATTTCTGATTTTAAGCACTTCACGAATCTCCTCCGGCAACCTCCGGTTTTAGTCAATTCGAGGCCGTCATAAGCTCTCCCACTGGCTCTGGTGGGGGGCTATCCGGGGGGGATTTTTCGCATGATAAAAAAAGGCACTTCACGGAATTGTTAGTTTTACACTATTATTTATTCTGTGGTTTTACTATACTTGTTCAGAGTATACTGGTTCGGAGACTCTTTCTTTGTAGCACCATTAAAGCTTGAAATTCATTACCAGCTCACGTGTTTCCTTCTTCCTACAGTCCCGGGTCTTTTAAGCGGGACGTGAAAAAGCATGATGAGGCCGTCAAGCTCAATGTCACCTTTGAAACATGGTATATGTATGTAATGGTGACCCTCTTTTCTGGGACTACCTTCAGCTTAGCATCAGGCGATGCAAAGTCTAATTGATGTTTCCTATATTAAAAAAAAATACTTGTATGACTTTTCAACTATCCATAAACTGCATTTATTGCTTGACTACTAACTGAACTATTTATTTCTTTACTTCAGCTATATTTTTATCATAACTCTATATTACATAAATTACTATACAATTTTCTAATTAACATAATAAAGATATATACCAAAAAAAAAATAAGTGGTAGCCTAGTGGTATGGGTAATGGACTGCTCATACGAGATCTCGGATTCGATCCCAAGTTTTACCATGGCACACACCAATGAATTTTCGATGATTTTCGAAGTTATGTGTGTATTTATCGCAGGTTTATAAGTGCCCGGTTAATGGCAACAGACTCGCCACCTATTACATTGGGACCTAAACATAAACTGGCGAAATGTGGGTGCCAGCACCTCAGCCTACCCCTTCGGGGATATAGGCGTGAGTTTATGTAATGTTATATTATGTAACAAATAGTACGACCATTAGATGTGTGTGAAGTTTGGGATACCAATTTCTTTCTTATTATTATGAATGCATTTACCTATGAGCGCTTGCAACACTGTCGGTGTCAAAAGGGCTATATCACGTCTAATAGATTAAGGCAATAAGATAAGTGGCTCACACTATAACGAGGGGTGAACATAAGAAAACAACTCGAAGAGAGTTAACGCCTCTAGTAGTTACACAAACTAATCTATTACAACGTACTATACCATCGATATTACATAAGAATGTGACATTTTTTTCTGTCTAGCCTAGCTGTTAGCGCTGGCAAAAAAGACCGTGGTTAACGTTTCGCAAAAGTTGATATTGAATTTATGTATATAGATGAATCTGGGGGATTCTCGGTCAATGTACAGCATTGGCTCTCAGATCTCATTTAACCGATCGCAAGGTTGAAAGTTGAAACCACTTACCGCGTCGCCAGGCAATCTAAAGTTGAATAATGTTCATGAAAGTTAACACTGTAGTTCTAAATATGAATTTATATTTTTTTTTATCGATACTCACATATCACGACTATGGAATAAGTTTTTTTTTTTTCATTTGCTTCATAGACTATCAATAATTAAAATTATGTTCGGATACACGTACGATAACCACACGCACGACACGCATTACAAAAAAAGGTGAGCAATAAACGTTGCAATAGACCGTAAATTGCGGTTATCTGTCCGATCAGGTATAGTTTACCCTTAAAACGTCTTTTAGTGCGTTGATTCTTCGCCGGTAAAGGAACCCTTTTTTTTTCTTTTTTTTAACTACTAAAGGCCACACAATACGAATATTCTCGTTATTCTAACTGAACCAAATTGCTCGTTTTATTTAGGGATGTGTTCTCATCGGTAATTTACTAATCTAATCGGCATAAGGTTGAAATGTAGGCTTAAAAGTAAATTGGCGTATTATGACCTAAAACCATTACGAATTTATTGAGCATATAAAAAACAATGCAAACTATACTTGTTTATTGTGCTCATAATCCCCACGGATACCTCCACTACTGGAGCGGTTGTTGGAGGTTATGTCGGACTTGAACCGACTAAAACGCACGCCGACAATGTGGGCCGCAGCTTGCCGGAGGTGAGATTATCTCAAACATATCCCTCGCACCCTGGCCAGAACTATTACCTGATCAGACTCACCGAGCGAGTGGAGTGCCGAGACAGTGCACTCGGCCGATGCTCGGTACGTGTGCACAAAGCGCCGAGTACCTACTTCGCATTTACATCGCACTCGGTCGAAAGCACTATCTCGTCACTGCACTCGGCGCGTGTGATCAAGGCATATATCAAGACTGGAGTATCTGTACAAGCCTTAGTCCTTGTTCGGTATATAAAGACGTGTGTATAATTTATATGTTTCTTCATCGTCATCAATATCTTTGTTAGTGTCGGCTGCAAGCAAAGCTTGTACTTTGGTGTCTGGTGTTCGCTGTCTTACTATCTACATTTAGCTTTTGGTTGCTAAAAAGCAACTATCACTTAACTGGCGTATCTCGGGAAAGCCTACATCAGCGTCATAATTTAATCTGCAAGTTACAAGTGTACCACTTTGGAACTAAGTTTACTTTAAGCCCCTATAATCTTGGTGTGGCCTATCCATAATGGTGTAAAGGAGATCGTTCATTTAGGTCTAAAATATAAAATGTCTGCCAAAGTAAAAAAAATGCAATATTCCGTTAGAAGTAATTCTCACTAGCATCTTTTATTATGGCGTCAAGGTCGAGGGCCACTGCCCTCAATTCATCTATTCTATTTAAATATAAATAAATATAAATATTCTACAACATTCTACACAACGCTATCTATCTAGACCCATGGTAAGCATAGTGTAACTAGCTTGTGTTATGGAATCTAGAATACGGATAAACATACTTATATACTTTTTTTTTGTAAATATATACATATTATACATAGAAACATCCAGACCAATGCAAATATCCATATTCATGCATACAAATATTTGCACTGAGCGGGGATCGAACCCGCGCCTTCTACGTACCGCCATTCTAATTAAATTAATAAATTCTATTCTAAATCACGCTCTAACGAATCTGGTTGAAATTTGGTATAGGGATAGATTATTATTGGGAATAGCGTACTTTTTATCCCTGAAGGAGGTTCCTATGGTTTGCGGGAGCGAGAGCAGAGTTCAAGGCGGATGAAGCCGCGGGCATCAGCTAGTATAATATACAGACAACTCTGCCCTGGCATCTTTACACTTGCTTGAAGGAATCCAGTCCTACTTTGCAATTAACTTGCACCTGTTTTTAACTGACCTTTGCATTGAGTCACGATGTTCACATTTCCTCTTTAAAATATTTTTTTGCTTAAAATAAGAGCATATAAAATATTATTTAAATCTACTACTATACTATACTATCTATACTAATATTATAAAGCTGCAGAGTTGGTATGTTTGTTTGTTTGAACGCGCTAATCTCTGGAACTACTGGTCCGATTTGAATGATTCTTTCAGTGTTGGGTAGTCCATTTATCGAGGAAGGTTTTAGGCTATATATCATCACGCTACTACTTAAGGGAGCGGAGCATTGATAATAAATGTTAACAAATCCGGCAATTTTTCATACATGTGTTGAAGACTAAAACATACGGGCTCAAAGGGATATGAAGCTTCAAAATATACCCCGGGCGAAGCTGGGGTGGGTCAGCTATTTGCGTATATAACCACAACAATATAACTTACACACGTATTTATCTATTCTTCTTTGTCGCCTGGTTCCCGGCAGAGTAGAATTTGGACCACCCCATCTCCTCCCATACGGTGACGCACAAGGCGACTAAGACATCAGACAGATATATACAGCCCAGACTCAGGCACAGATACAAGGCTCGAGTCAACAATAATGCCCGGAAGGCAATAGGCTCGTCCCCTATTACGTGGGACCGATTTCAATGATTGGTGAAATGTGTGTGTTAATTCACCTCTGCCTAACCCTCCGGGGATAAAGGCGTGATTATATGTATGTATGTACTATATATTCTTCAAAATGTAATTTCTAAAATTTCGAGTTGGGAATGAAATCATTTCGGAATATATCATTTTCTTAAACAGTGCTTTTAAAAATAAGACGTTAAATCCTTTCAGAAATAAGGTAGATAGATATTATATCTCTTTATTGTATACCAAGATCTAGTAGACTGGGTATATACGATTTGGCGGCGTTATCGCACAGTGGTAATCTTTTTAAGCAACCATTGTTTGGTGAAAAAGAGTCAGAAAACATATACATAACATATATAAATGCTTCAAATCAAGTGAAAGAGGCAAAGAAGTTATTTATACACCTACACATACAACTTTATATGAAAACGTGTATACTCATCTCCTTTGCCGTGTGCACATGCCTTGGATGAAATCGGGGATGGATGTTGATGTATGAATATGTACAGGAAGGAAATAATTCCAGTGACGTAAATACATTTTAGGATATTAAACTCCATTCCATGTATTATAACCATAAATGCTAGAACCTCAGCTAAAAAGATACTGAATCTTGTCTATATTTGCTTCTGTGACGTTATAGTTTGACGTTTCAATTTCCGCTTGTGGTCGATTAGTTTCGCTACCAATATATATTTTCTACCTATATTGTTTATGACGACAGAATACATTATTTGTTGTAAGCCAGAGACAAATAACTTCTTTTTTTCTAACAATTAATAGAAAAATTAATTAAAAAAATAAACATTATTTTGTTCTTCTTCAACGAGTCAATGACTCATAAAATTTATTAAATTTTGTCGGACCAATACTGGACCACAGCTACAGCATTGTCCGTTCCCAAATCAGGTCTTCGATGTACAGGTGGAAGGACTCAGTGGATAAGAGAACAAACGCATCATGGACTAGTATGAGGCCATTATTTTGGTGGCATTATAGTTTATTGTCACCCAAATTCCCCAGTTTAGGAAACTGGCGCCAGCTTTCGTCTCTCGGGGCAGACTCAGATGGCAATTACTCTTACAAACAAAACATAAGCCTCACTAGGGTGAGAAAGCGTGGGAGGTCAGTTCGCGGGTTCCAAAGTTCAAACATTAACCAGAATTAACGCTCAATGATGATTAATTCTTCGAAACAAATAATTGGTTAACATTTTTCATAATAATACCACAACTTTATATTTCAACTTTAAATTACGTTTTACTCAGAACTTTTTGTTTGTTATGAATACAGATTATTTCGGTGAAATCAATATACTATATTCAGTTTAAAATTACATTCCTGTACTCTGTCCAGTAATTAAAATCACAAATACATATTATACTATAACCTTGTTCTGTCATTGTACCTATATAAATTTATATAGGGATGCAAATAACTCGCAAGCTAAAATATTTTATTCACGTTTGTTGCCGGGTGCATTGACTGATGCATACTGTTAGGACATACCCGTTCCTGACATAGGATAGAGAAAGAATACTGATCTGCTGACGTGACGGGCAAGCGGATTTAGGTACAGTTCGAGAAAATTCCGCTTCGGCAAGACATTAATGCTTCTGAATATTAATGCGCCTTATTCGCTAATGCCTACTAATTTAGTTCAATTACGAAAGATAGACGGTTGTATTTCGAGAAAGCATGATGAATTTTGGATTCTACGTAGCCATTTTATGAAGGATTAAAGGAAATTATGAATCAAATGTAAATGTACCAAAATGAGGAAACAATCCTTTCTTCACTGTATCTCGTATGGGATGCGTGGTTATGCGTGCGAGGGAAATGGATGGCTCCCCTTCGAGGCTCTTATCTCCTCACAAAAAGGGAGGGTATTCTTAAGTAGTAATAGTTTCTTATAGATGCGCTTATGGTAGGGCTTCATCTTCATATCCAGACCAAATGAGAACCAGTAATCAATGAAGACCCAGCAGACTGGTTAAAAAATCCTTACGTTTTAGGACTACTATACATCACAACATCGATTTTAATATTTGCCTATTTTTTATATGTATTTGTTTTAGATTTAACTGAAATAAATCATCGTATTTCCTTAACCTATTCTAATACAGACATCACAGACAGGCTGATAGCGATGGGTTTCCCCGCCGAGAAGTTAGAAGGAGTATACAGAAATCACATAGACGATGTGTGCCGGTTTCTAGAGACGATGCACAAAGACCATTACAAGATATACAATTTATGTTCCGAGAGGTCATACGACGAAGCCAAATTTCACAATAGGGTAAGTGAATTTTTCATATTAAAAACCAATGTGTAAGTAAAGCATTCCAAGGACCATGTACACCATTCTGTGGGTAGTATTAACAATGTCCCAGTCTAGCTGTGCCACTGTGGGTACTAAATACTGCTGGACTGTGCCTTAGAGGATTTAACTCACAAATACTCTGGTAAGCTGGTTCCTTCGGAATGTTTTACTTATTAGTGATGTGTTAATTTTTATTTTTTTTAAATGTTCTAAGGCATAACACCGTATTTCCAAGGTGTATTTCACAGACACGGACGCATTTACTATGACAAACGTGTCTGCATTATCACGGACGAACCTCTTTCCACGGTGCGTGATCTGCGAAATAGCACACGAATCTGTAAACCCTCGCACTGTGAAAACTCGGTGTAAGACGCCATTCTTAGCGGCGGCTTTTTCGATCGTTAGGAAAGTTGTGTAACCAATTAATAAATTTATGGAATGTAGCAAGTGTCTTGTTGTGGCAAAAACAAACTGGGGTTTCTGTAAATTATCACTTGCATCAAACACTACAAGACTCCTAGCAATTGATACCAATTTATGACAAAAACAGGAAGACATCTTATTCATACTGAAATTATGAATCGAAGAATCAGGTTTCTCGTCTAAAATGCAGTTGTATTGCGTCAGTCTGAATAATAAATGATCTTTGGTTTAACCTATGATTTATTCATAGACTACATGACTAAAGGAAAACCATTTTCCTACTTGATTATTTCGTCTTGCTGCCGCCATTCAGGTGTTTCACGAATTATTTATAAGTCTTTATTTATGTTGCTATATCGTGATATAAATCTCCATTAGGAAGGTCTGACGGGATGCTAAGCAATTCGTCTTGGTCTTGTAGACGTATTGTTGCGAATTAATAACATTTGACAAACTTTGTCTGACAACTTTAGGGGACAAAGTAATGGGTGTGCCAGTAGTTAGACTGCGTATGTAATTAGGGTAAATCTGCCATAATTTACCCTATAATACTATACGTGTTTGGGTTTCCTGTACTTGATAGGTACTGTTTGAAGTCACCACTGTGACAGCCATATTCAAAATGCGTCAGTGCTACAGGAAGAAGTATATACGATTTACGAATTTACTATTGCGACGGTTTTAGCACTGCGTGGTTAGATTTGTCTGATAATAAATTATCTCTCTGAGGTTAGCAGCGTTTGACGCGCGTTCTCTTTCTTTCATCGTATGGAAACCTCAAGATATCACATACAGAGCATAATGAAACGGTTGTGATGGGGTTAAACTGCCTAAAAGTACACGAACATTCATCAGAGCTTTTTACCCACAATATCTGACAGACTTTAGTCACCATTACTGATGACCCCGTCCTTTAAGATAAAAGCTAGTCCTCTGTTCTTTAGACACAAAAGACATGACATTCACAAGTGCCGCTTCCTTTGACCTGCCAATCGAATAATGAGAATTAATGGCCTGGTGATCGCTGACCAGGACGTCAGGTTGCCCCAAACAACCCGTCTTCTTTCTCTCTGCTTTTCTTCACTGTATCCTCAGTTAGTCAGAGGGGCACGTGAAAAAACCAAAACTTGGACCTCTTGTGCTTCGGCAGAAAGAAGAGAGGCATCACCACTTCTGTTGTTCAAGGTGCGTGTAGATTTCGCGTCCATCACACCTGTTATCGACTTTTCCTTTGAAACCTATTTATTTGGTTTCTTTTCTTAAGTGGAAGTAAAGTTAAAATCAAGTTTATAAACCATTGAATTAAAGGCCACAGGTGCAGAGGCTGGCCATCGCAATCCAGTGTGGAAACGCAGCAAGTGTGATGGGCACCATTGCACCGGGAGCGATGAGGGGTCGATTATTCGATTACTCAATAAAAATGTATATATTAAATTAATTTATAAGATTTGTAATGTTTTTGATACTAAATAAATCAAAATAATTATTGATAACTTTCTTCTTTCATCAAAAGACGAGGTAATGTATACCACCAATATCCGCTATCAGCAGTGGTCAAAATCCGTTACAAGTCTCCTTGACTTTTTAGCTGGTTTTATTTGACTAATAAGCTGTTAATAGTTGTCACATAAATCATCTAAGTTCTTTGAAATATGGCTGGCTACTGGCCACTTATTCGAACAATTCGGTGAACACATTGTAATTATTTCTAAGCAAGTAATACGATACCACTTCAGATACATGATTTACGGCTATGCCAGTGGCACTAATTTAAATAGCACTAAAATGTACCCTTAGCTGTTTGAAATAATTTTAATGGTATTTATAAATTGGTGCGCTAAATAGCATGGCCAAGATTGAACTATGGGAGCTAGTGTCTGAATGAGAAGGTGGATAAACATACTTAAATACAATTTTTTGTAAATACATACATATAATATATAGAAACATATATATGATCACGCCTTTAGCCCTGGAGGGTTAGGCAGAGAATCAACACCCACTTCACCAATCATTGTATTCGGTCCCACGTATAAGGGGGCGAGACTATTGGCGAATTCCGGGTACTATTGTTGACTAGAGCCATGCATCTGAGCTGTATATATCTGTCTGATGTTAAATAGCCCTATATACAAATATAATATTAAAAACATGCATACAAATATTTGCACTGAGCGAGAATCGAAACCGCGCCCCCTGCGTATCAATCGAACGATCTACCACTACTGTAATGACTTATTGGTTCAAAATTTTGGGCCTTTTCATGATTAATTGGCCATTTTCAGCCCTCATGTGAATATATCACATGTATTATTTGACTATCTTTTATTGTGAATGGTTTTCAATCTATGGTTATAATTTCAATTAGTGGTGAGGTGCGTAGATTTATGAATACACAGAATATAATTATTTCTTTAGTACGTTTTTCTTTAAAGGTCAAAGTACTTTCGTCTTTTAATATTTAACTACTCTAGAAAAAGTCAAGTAGGCACTTGCGCGATCATTAGTAGGTAATTAGTACCTTCGAACTTCACAATAATATATTTTTATACTTCTAAGGTACAAATAAGCTCGTGATATAGTTACCGGCATGTATCTTGACCCCAAATAAGTCTCAAAATGTACTCGATATGCGCAGTAGGTACGCGTTTTTGAGTGTTCCCCAAGGGCAAAGGAAAAGATGAAGAATCATATTATTCATTAGACGACTACTTTGAAAATTAATTTAATTTATTGACATTAAAATTGTAATACCTTGTGGTCATTATTAATGTATTTGTTTTGGACATTGTGAATTATCTTGGACATTATATGACTATTATTGCTATGTTGACATCCCATTATGACTATGGTTATTCTATGGCATTTTGTATTTTAACGTAATTCTCATAATCTTATTTCTGACTTAATTTCAATTTTATTTTGAATAGCTAAGCATGCACATGTAAAGACTTATACCATTAAACGGTAGATGTGCTGAACTGTAATAATTTTTGTAACATCATGTTTGTCCACATTTCTGCAAATAAATGAATTTGAACAATAATAATATAATAATAAATATTCCACGACATTCTACACAACGCTATATAAGCTAGATAAGCTATGTTTACCATGGGTCTAGCCCATGGTAAGCATAGATTATCTAGCTTGTGTTATGGGATCATAAACATACTTACATACGTGTTTTTTTGTAAATACATACATATTATACATAGAAACACCTAGACCAATGCAAATATACATATTCATGCATACAAATATTAGCACTGAGCGGAAATCGAACCCGCGCCCCCTGAATAGCAGTCGAATGCTCTACCGCTACGCCACGGAGGAATTTGAGGATATGTTCCCTGTTCTAGTCCTGCTGGAATATTCAGGATAGATGGAAGTACCTTTGTGTTATCTGTATGTTCCAAGGAAGTTTTTTTAAAAAAAAGTACAAGGTAACGGAAACAGAATTCTTCGCGGGCGAAATCATCTAGTAAATAAAAATAAAAACTTCATCATTTCGTTATCTCTCATTCGTGATTAAATGAATTAATATAAAAAAAAAACACGAAAAAAAACTATTCAAGTGTCTTTTATTTGCCGTCACGCAATCCGTCGCCAAGTCTCAGCGGTTTGTTGCTATGGGGAAAACGCGCGCGTCCACGTGGCGCCACTCATAACGATACATGACTATTCATGATATGTTTCCTTCTTCCTACAGTCCCGGGTCCTTTAAGCGGGGTGTGAAAAAGCATATGATGAGGCAGTCAAGCTGTGTGTCACCATTGTAACATAGTATATATGTAAGAAATGGTGACTCTCTAATTGAATCTAATTAACGTGTCCTATAAAAAAACATACGTACACTCACACCTGTAAATCCCCTAAGGGGTAGGCCCTAAGGCGTATTTATACATATGGCAGAGGTGTATTAGCAGACATTTGTGTGTGCCTAACAAGCTTCCTTGAAGCCTGCTCTCTCCCGACCGAGTTTGGCCACAGCGACTGGCTTCTGATTAATGAAAGGTTTTGCTCTCAGGTGACTGAGGTAGCCTATCTTTGAAGCGCATGTAAGGCCACATACGCTACAAGTCAACACCCCTCCGACGTAATTGCAATGTATGTCCGCAGGTGGTCGGGCCTTGAGCTCGTCTGGTTTTGTATCGAGCTTCATTCCCAGCCATGTGCACAGTGATCCTCCACCATGACCGGTGTGCGGCCATTGGCTCCCACACAGACGGATCGAGCTTACATCGCTTCAGAAACGCTACAGGAGTCGGCCGCCTTGTTTGCGCTTGCCATCCTGCAGTTAGGAGTAAAAAATGCGCTTCGTCACCCTGACATTCGGAAGACATGAATCCATCCTTGGCGGCCTTTATATAGGACACTTCAATATGACTTCATCTCACCTGATGCTGAAGGCAAAGAGTCAGGAAAGAGTGTCACCATTACATATACCAGCAATGTTATAATAGTCGCCATAGGCAGAGAATTCATCCTCACACATTGCGAACTGAGACGGTGCGCACTGTGCGGTATGAAAGAAACTTCATCCCACGCACACTCAAGCTGTGGAATGACCTCCCTGGTGCGGTTTTCCCAAACACCTACAATATGGGGTTCTTCAAGAGGGGCATCAGAAGGTTTCTTCATGGTCGGCAGCGTGAGTGTAACACCCCTGGTGTTGCATACATCCATAGGCCACGGTAACCACTTCCCATCAGGTGGGCCGTGTGCTTGTCTGCCACCTAAGTGGTATAAAAAAAATGCTGGCCTTCACCTTAACGGCCTCATCATATGCATTTTCACGCCCGCGTAAAGGACCCGGGACTGTAGGAAGAAGGGAACACGTATGCTGGTAAATAATTCGTATATCAAAAAAACCGCTTAGTTCTGGATCTCTTATTATTAAAAATATTCATGTCGATTCGGCAAATTAGAAGGTTATACAATCAAACTTAAAGATTTGACCCGTACATTTTAATCATCATCATCTGCCTGCCCTTGTCCCCATTATTTGGGGCCGGCGCCACATGTCAGTCTCCTCCAATGAAAATGTGGGGCTGACTCGTTATCTCTTATTATCCGTCGGTACTGTCAGAAACCAAACGCTACGCATGACATGCTGCAACTTCTAATGTATGAAGGCGAAGGATCTTTATCCCTGCCGATTCCGATTTTTTTATAGTTGATAAGCTCGCGTTTGACCACTTAGTATAATTAGAATAATTCATACTTAATTGGGGTCCAGATGAGATCTTGAACCCCAATTATGAATTATACGCGCCTTTAAGCGGGGCGTGAAAAAGCTTCTGATGAGGCCGCCAAGCTGAGTGCCACCATTGTAACACTTAGTGTCTGTAATGGTGACCCTCTTTCCTGAGACTTTGCCTTTAGCTTACCACCAGGCGAGGAGAGGTCAAGTTGGCGTGTCCTATATATATATGAAAAAAAAAACTAAATTTAAAACACTGACACTTAAAATGGCCTAAAATTTTGATATAGAGTTTTATTATTAGTAAATTCCAAAATTAAATGAAACATAGTTCAAAAATTCCTGTACTCACTCTACAAGATGCTATATAATTTTAAACTTCAACTGTATAGCAGTTAAGTCTAAAATTAAGTGTCCTTTTTTTACAGAATGTGTGATATTGCAGTGGTTTTTTTTTATGACGCGGTAACTAGGACTTTCATATCAAGTTTTATTTTGTATTATAATAATATCTTAGGATGATTGTTGATGATGACGATAATGATGAGTTGATGATGTTGATGATTATGATGGGATGGGATTTTACTAGAAGCTCCCTAGGGAGAATTGGGATCAACACGAAAAGTCGTAATTCGTTGTAATTATGCTACTTGCCTACACTTGTTGTCAAAGCCGTTACGTCTAAAATGTCACCTTTTTTACTCGAATTCACACCAATTTCGGAAAAAGAAATAATACCGCGATGCACCCTTTTTCGTGTTGGAGCCAAAATTCCTATGACTGGTTGTTGTGTTGTGTGACGATGTAGTCTAGTCTAGTTGAAGGCGACATTAAGCGCCGCCCTCAACGCACCAAATATTAGATCTGTCCACAAATATTATTTAAACCGAGTTTGTTGTTATTCCGAATAACTTCACAAAAATACAGTGTTACGTGATTGATTGTGATATTATTGAAAAAAAAAAAAAAGTTATCAAAAGAGCACTGCGCGCTCCTATATTTAGGTTATCAATAACTGCGTACAATTAAAACTGCTGTTTTTGTTGAATATTCTATAAGTCTATACTATGTACGGAAGCGAGCCTGTACGGTATTAAATAAAGTTCAACTATATATATATATATAAAACTCGGAGTCCTGAACAGAGTGAGACGATTTTTCACGCCGGAGCAGCGGTGTCTTCTATACAAGACACAAATTCGCTCCTGTGTGGAGTACTGCTCGCATCTCTGGGATGGTTCAGCAAAGTACTTACTAGATGCTCTCGACAGGTTGCAGCGACGTGCGATCCGCATCATTGGGAATCCCGAGATCACGAACACCCTAGAACCTTTACAGCTGCGTAGAGATGTTGCGTCCATGGCTGTATTTTACCGTCTGTACCATGGGGAGTGTTCTGATGAGCTCTTCCAATTAGTCCCACCCTCCCCTTTCCTACACAGGACAACGCGTGCAGGTCTTAGATGTCATCCGCACACGGTGCAAAACATCCGATCAAGAACCAAGCGGTTCGGAGACTCTTTCCTCTGTCGCACCATTAAGGCCTGGAATTCATTACCAGCTCACGTGTTTCCTTCTTCCTACAGTCCCGGGTCCTTTAAGCGGGGCGTGAAAAAGCATATGATAAGGCCGTCAAGCTGAGTGTCACCATTGTCACACGGTATGTGTAAGTAATGGTGACCCTCTTTTCTGGGATTTTGCCTTCAGCTTACCATCAGGCAAGGCGAAGTCCAATTGACGTGTCCTATATAAAAAAAAAAAAAAAAAATATATATATATATATATAGTTGAACTTCATCTCATCTCAAGCTTACTGGAGAGTTTTTGTACTGTCAGTGGGAAGAAGACCAAAAGCTTGTCTTCCTTTGTCTTTTACACTCTTGTGCTTACAGGTTTGACAGCGCGATTGTGACTCCCTTGGTATCGCACACGTGCATAGGCCACGGTAACCACTTTCCATCAATGGCCGTGTGCTTGTCTGCCAACCAAGTGTGATAAAAAAACACCACCGGAGCCGGTGGGAGAGGTTATGTCGGACTGGTACCGACTAAAACGCACGACGCATGTGGGTCGTTTTTTGGTTGCTGAAGGTGAGGTTAACAGGCATATCCCTCGCACCCCGGCCGATCCAGAGCCATCTCTCTCGATCTAGTCCTCTCCTCGGGTGCGGAGAGTCCCCAACTAGTCCCCGGAAACGTGGAGGCACGCCGCTGCTGCGGCCTACTTCTGCCAGGGTGACAGGTGGCACAATAACTTACTATGTTTAGTCCTATCTGGGTATACCTACCTACAGGTAATTTTTTAGGGTTCTGTACCTCAAGAAGAAAAGTTTAATTTTCAGACAGACAGTTTAAACTTCTAAGTCAACGCAATATAAATATATATGCTGTTTATGTAGCATAAGCTTGTTCCTGAATACATTTACGTACGGAACCTCTGAGTGCGAGTACGACTCGAACTCGACCGGATTTTTTGTAAATTTACCTGCATCATCAAACCTGATGTTAGGTTTGGGTGAAGCAATATAAACGCCAGTATTAACTTTTCAGTAATAATATCTCACCATCACTACAGCGTTAGTCTCAACTGTCTCCAAAGTTCACGTTTTGAGGTCTGCTTTATGGGAGCGACTCCCGTATGAGCTCCGCCCGCGTGAAAGACGGTTATACGGCCAAACATAGCCTATATCCTTTCTCAAGGTCTAATCTACCCCTGTACCAAATTTCATCAAAATCGGTTCAGCGGTTTAGGCGTGAAAAAACTCTGTCTGCCTGTCAGTGTGTTTGACACACAGACAGGCAGACAGTTACTTTCGCGTTTATAATACTAAGTATGATTATTGCTATAAAGATATTAGCATCAAATATAAAATCACTCAGTCTGCCTCGTGATATGTAACTACTTATACCGTGGCCTATAAGTCACTACATGACTCTGCCACCTGACCCGACTGAATAAATATCTTAATATTCAACCCATCAATTGCATCCATCAGATTTGGCAGGACGGAATAAATTGTGTCTTTATTTATGTAAATAAGTTCAATTCCCACCTCCGTTCGCGTCTGACATGATAGGGTTAAACGTACCTATTTCAATAATATTGATTGACAGTATTGACAGCTGTCAAATTATACATATGTCTGTCGCTGACGTACATGGGTATTTAGAATGACAACATGGAGACTGAGGACGAATAAAATCGGGCTATCCAGCTGAATCTACATTAATATTATAAAACTGAAGAGTTTGTTTGTTTGGTTGTAGACGTTAATGTCAGGAAGTACTGGTTCTAATTGAAAAAATCATTTTCTGTTCAATAGCCCGTTTTGGGTCATAAATCTTCACGCTACTACTCAACGGAGCTGAGCAGTGATTATAAATGTCAACACTTCGGCTGATTTCTATACATTATTTGAAGACTTTATTTACTCTGTTGAACATCATGTATTTATAAAATGCGAAAGTAACTGTCTGTTACTCTTTCACGCCTAAAGCACTGAACCGTTTTTAATGATATTTTGATACAGGGGTAGACAAGACATTGGGAAAGGACTTGGCATTGTTTGATTATCGCAATCTATATATACACGGCAAGGTATACAGTATAGTAGAAGATTTAGTATAAATAAATAATCAAAATGAAAGAAGTCCATTTAATTTAAATACATTTTCGCATAACTATGTTAAAAATGTTTTAATAATTACGTAATATAAAATATTCATTTTTTTTTCGTAGAAAAGAAACTTAATGTATTCAGGGATGTATTTAAAATAATATACGTTTGTTTTTTTTATTGATTAATAGTAGCGATATTACTAATAATTTTTATTAGGCCGTCCAACTAAATGATTGCATATAAGGGTCAGCGCACATCGCCCAGGGACGAGTCGCTCAGATACTCCCACTCTCACTGCATTTGTACCACTTAGGGAGCAAGTTTTCGACTGTGCTCGGCGTGAAATTGCTTGCTCTCATGTATTTCCGCTGCAAGATTTAGGGTATTGTAATCACTTGTAATTTCAAGGCCGTGTAGTAGGAGTTTGCATTCATTCAAAAGCGGCAAAAAAAGAGTCGCAGAATAGCTTGGTTTTTGATGGAGTAATCTGCAATATATGCGGTTGACATCTGAGCCCTGCACGTCCTGTGTAGAAAAGGATAGGGTGGGACTATTATTATTTATTTCTTTATGGAAGAGCAACAAACTTGCTGATGTGTACACATCGCTGTACTGGATTAAGATCTTTTCAGCATTGTAGATCATGGTGTATTTATGCGTCACTTAATAACATTGTTCAGTCTCATGGGTTATTTTTCGCAAACCATTTGTCTAGTTCACATTTAACAGTTCACTGACTTAGCGGTCACTACACATTCTGGGAGTTTATTCTATACTAGCTTCTGTCCGCGACTTCGTCCGCGTTACGTTCAAAATATATTAAGTAATGTTCACTTCTATAATTCAAACTTAATATATGTTATACCTATTTTCGTATATTTATATTGTGGAGAAAGTTTTTTTCGAGTGACTGACTAATACTGATTATAACATATTATTGATTTCAGACAAAAATTATAAATGTCAAATTATTAACTAAACTTCACCATAGACAAAATTGTGACTTGTATTCTCTTTGAGGTTTTATACCACGTCATACGGGAACGCGGTCCAACAGGATGAAGGTCGAACGGTATGAAAAAAAAACGTAACGTACGTACGCGAAACGTATTCTATGTCCGTCTCCTAGTCCTAAGCTACATCCCCACCAATTTTCAACCGAATCGGTACAGCCGTTCTTGAGTTATAGGTAGTGTAACTAACACGACTTTCTTTTATATATATATAGATTACATTACACGATTGTTCAGGATGTGATAGGCTACCAATGTGTTCGAAGGCATGCGATTAAGGGTTAGGTTACGAGATGAGTAAGCATTTTGGTCCTGAAAGAACATGTCTTTGATATTAGGGAGCTTATCAGAACATTCACCATGGTAGAGATACACAGTAAACAAGTTAATGCATCGCCATCTTAGCACGTGCCTTAACGTTCATATACATATACGTCACATCGCGATTCAGTGTGATTTGACCTTGAGGAGTGGCTTCACGTTCCTATCGATATAATGGGTGGTATTTGATACCACAAGCTCTCGATTGCAAGTCCGACGTCCATTATACTGCTGCCACTTTGTCGATATCTAATATTAGATTGTAATGGGGACTTCTTTGTGTGTAGTAATTTTAAAACTTGATAAGGTTTAAGGTTATGTACTACTCGCCGAATGGTTAATGGCCACCGTAATTTTGTAAACTTTATAAAGCTAATCATGACGTCATTATTTAAAATTACAATAAGTGGCATAAAACCCTGATAAATAGGCTGGCTTGATCGGGAGAGTAGCATCTTTTAAGGAGGTAGGACACGGCGGTATTTCCGCCCAATTGAGCAGTCCGACTGGGGAAGTACCTCCACCCTACAGAAAACCGCGGCTATAATAACTTCGTGTTGTGTTCCCAGCGGTGAGTAGGGTAGCCAGAGCTCACTGGAGAATTTGTGCTGTCAGTGGGAAGACTAAAGGCTTGTCTGTGGCTTGTTGATTTGGAGCCTCTGTGCCGTGGCGTTCGATCCCCCCTCAGCGCAAATATTTGTATGCATGAATATAGGTATTTGCATTGGTCTGGGTGTTTCTATGTATAAAATATGTATGTATTTACAAAAAAAAGTATTTAAGTATGTTTATCCGTATTCTAGATTTCATAACACAAGCTAGTTAAGCTATGCTTACCATGGGTCTAGATGCGTTGTGTGCATGATCTTAAGACCCCTTTATAGATGAGGTCCAAACTTTGAGCTCGTACGGTTACGTAGCCGGAATTAACCAAGGTGGTGTAAGTGTACGCCAACCTTTTTCAGCTTGGTTGTAATAAGTTTAGGGACTTATTAGCATGTAGATTGAAGCCGGTTTCCTATCTAACCCGGTGCGGTTGATTACTTTCATAGTGTCCACTAGCTAGCTAATATGAATGCAGATGACCTCAAGTTTCGACTCGTTAGACATTTCAGCAAAATGACGAATGATATTGAAGCAAAACCATTAAACTCTGGGCGATTATTTCTAAGGATATTGCAAATAGAAACTTTTATGGGGACTCACTACCTAACCCCAGTCTATTTTTTTTATATAGGACACGCCAACTTGACCTCACCTCGCCTGATGGTAAACTAAAGGCAAAGTCTCAGGAAAGAGGGTCACCATTACCGACACTAAGTCTATACTAAAATAATAAAGCAGAAGAGTTTCGTTTCGATTTCTAATTATTATTTTTGTGCTGTGTAGTTTTAGGAGACGTTTCGTGAGTCGTTACGGGTAGTTGCAGTCCTCAAAAAATACAAATAGTATAACTATAAAACTTCGAAATCGTCAATTGATTGTGGAGGAGGTCATATGGCACTCGCTTAACGGAAAATATCTAAGCTCAGCCTCATCATAGTTAGACTGGAAACAGACCCCTTCTGTTGGGGAAAAAAGGCTGAGGAATGATGATGATAGCTGATGTGTTCACAGGATGACCACTGGTCAAATCAAAATCTAAACAGAACATTATTATTATTAATTTTTTTTTTTTAAATAAAGAAAATTAGAACCGAAATTACTATTATTCCCTCTAACCCCTCCAGCTAAGCTAAATTGCTTGTGTTAGGAGTGGGTTCACGTCGGTAGTGTAACCCGGGACCTCTCGATCGTTAGGCCGACTCCTTAACCACTAAGCTATTCCATTCATTTTCATTTTTAAGTCCATTAATCCCTCCCTTAGCGATAATCCCAGTCGCATTCGAAGCTTTCACTTCGTAGTCTGGGGTATGCTTTACCAGTCTAACTGCGGATTTGATTTTCTGTGAAGTGACTCATCTCACCTCCACAGCTCAAATTCGATATCGATGCATTGCAGCTAGAACAGTTGTAGAACTTTTAAGGGTTCTAACTACCCATAACGTTTGCCATAGATGTTGGTATGGCAACCGGGAGTGATGGTTTAACGTGCACTTCGAGGCACGACCAGACCAATGCAAATATTCATGCATGCTAATACGTGGGGCGCACTATAAGTTTCCGGAATGAATATGAAAAAATACTATTAAAGGTACAAAATTAATTTATTGTTTTTCAAAATAATCTCCCTTGGCGTCTATGCACTTTTTCATTCGATCAAACCAGTTTTGAAAACTTTTGTGCCACTCCTCTGTGGTGACCTCTGAAACGTGTTTTTCATACTCCTCGACAGCCTCTTCTGGTGATGAAAATCGTTGGCCGCGTAATTGGTTCTAAATTTTTTGCGAACAGATAAAAGTCACAAGGTGCCAGGTCGGGACTGTATGCAGGATGACTCATGAGTTCTACATTTTTCGCCTTCAAAAAGTCGTTTGTCTGTCTGGCCGTGTGAGAACTAGCATTGTCGTGGTGCAGGATGATACGGCGTTTACGGTTATTTTCACGGAGTTCGTCAATAACTTCCGGCTAACAAATGGTCGTGTACCAGTCACTATTCACAGTACGACGATTTTCTAAAGCAACAGTAGCCACGTGTCCAGTTTTATTAAAAAAAGAAGCAATCATCCGCTTAGATGCACTTTTCACGCGCGCCACTTTGGTTGGTTTCGGCTCATCTTGAAAGACCCATACGCTCGATTGCTGCTTTGTTTTGGGATCGTAGCAATAAATCCATGTTTCGTCACCTGTTACTATGTCCCACACCAAATTTGACGCACCTTCGTTGAATCTGGTAAGCATGGCACTGCACCAAGTGACGCGGTCCGTTTTTTGATCCTCGGTCAAGTTATGTGGGATCCACCGCGAGCACAGCTTTCTCACACCCAAATGTTTGTGTAGGATTGATTGTATTTGACTCATGCTTATTTCTAAGGATGCGCGAATTTCATGGTAGGTCACATGCCTGTCTGTTTCAATCATACGGCGCACAGCATCGATGTTTTTGTTGGTCACAGCGGTGGACGGCCGACCATCGCGAGATTCGTCACTGAGATTGATACGACCACGCTTGAATTCTGCAAACCAGCTATAAACAGTCGTCTTGCATGGAGCTTCATCGCCAAAAGCTGTTTCAAGCCGAGGGATGCTCTTTTGAGCGTCAAATTACACTTAGAAATCGTAGAAAATCATACTACGAAAATTTTCCCGAGTTAAATCCATGTTGATGCAGACACACAATTTTTTAAATGGCGCCACAAGGTAAAAACAAAAGACAGTCAGATGAAACAAACTGTATTCTACAGCCAAAGAGTTCTATTTTCAAATGTTGTAATAAATTTTTAAATATTGTTTATGTAAGTGGCCAGTTCCGGAAACTTTTAGTGTAACCTATGTATTTGCAATGGGCGGGGATCGAACCCGCGCCTCCTGCATTGCGGCTACGTTCACTACCGCTACGCCACGGAAGCTGTCGTTTTAAGTCCATTAATAATCCTTTCGAACCCGCCTAGTCAGTGGAAATGGACTTTTATCTCCTTTAAATTACTTTTTCTAAATGTCGTAAATTCCAATGGCTTTACCTACCTCTGCAATATTTAAATATGGTTATCATCGAGTAAAGACCCTCCTCAGATATAATATATTCTTACTGAGGAACTACATCAATCTGACACAAAATGGCCTTTTTATTCAAAGAGCTGTGTGGAATATTACCATGTGTTTCATGGTGAATAGAATCTTGTCCCTCTGAAGCGGTATCTGTCCTATCAGGTATTTAGACTGCTAGCTAGTAAATCGGAGGTGGCTATATTTATTAAGGTTTACCAATCCAAAAGGATTTCACCCTTTAAGAACTTTTATTTGCACATTGTGCAATATTTCATCTTGAGCAAATTGCTATGGTATCTTTTTTGTTTATACCATTGAGGTGGCAGACAAGAACGCGGCCCGCCTTATGGAAAGTGGTTACCGTGGCTTATGGACGTGTGCAAAAGCAAGAGAGTCATACTCGCGCTGCCAACTCTGTAAGCATTGAGAGTTAGTCTGCAGTCAGTGTAAAAGACAAAACAGGACAAGCCTTTAGTCTTCCCACTAACAGCACAAAAACTCTCCAATGAGGTCTGGCTACTCTACTCACCGCTGGGAACATAACACGGTGTTATTATTGCCGCGGTATTCTGTAGGGCGGAGGGAGGTACCTCCCCTGTCGAACTGATCAATTGGACGGAAATACCGTCGTGTCCTACCTCCACGTATATATTTTGGTTTTTGAAAAATGAAGAACTATCACTAAAGGTACGGTGGTTAAGTATTCCAAAATATTTAAGTCGTGAGTTGTTCAGAAAAGGCACAAGCCCAAGTAAGTTGTACTATAGAAAAGGCACAATCGCATCGCAAAACCGTGTTAATATAGGTACGATTTTGTTTTGATTGTACACCTTGAAGAGATTTTAATACAGCGGACCTATACATTTAATGAAAATGTATCTTTTACTAACTTTCTGTAACCTGTGTTATGCAAATAAATTATTTGATTTGATTACGGACTTACGGCCTTTTCTGCCAGGCGATTCTTTGGCCCGGCGCATAGCGCAGAATAGAATGACGAATATATGAGAGTATGGGATAACTGCCATAAACGTCAAATCAATATGGGGTTCTTCAAGAGGGGCATCATAAGGTTTCTTCATGGTCGGCAGCGCGAGTGTAACATCCTTGGTGTTGCATACGTCCATAGGCCACGGTAACCACTTTCCATCAGGTGGGCCGTGTGCTTGTCTGCCACCAAAGTGGTATAAAAAGAAAAAAAAAAGTCAAATCCCATACATTCGATATCCTATTCTACAATAACGAACGAATTGCCACTTGTCTAGGAGGGCTTTATAATTCACGCCCAAAGTGGGTTAAAAATAAAGTACCATTGGCCTTGAATAGTTGTGTACAGTGTGCACCCTAACTGTAGGCCTGCGATAACTGTAAGGGTTAACGGAGGGAGACCGTTGCTATGAGCGCTATGGTAATTGTATGACGCGCATGTTTGCAATACAAGCTGCGCCCTGCGCTTTATTTAGGCCCTTTGCACATTATGTTTTTAAAGCGTGTTAAAAAAAAAAACGCGCGTTGAACGCTATGAAGACGCTCAGCAAACGCAAGGCAATCGGTAAAGAGTAAATTGTGCCTGAAAAGCTATCATAATAAAGTAGATGATAAAATAAGCCTAGTGGTGTGGGTAAATCTGGTAGGAAATAGAAATTTAATATTTGCACGCCTCAAATGGTAGAATATGCTGTATATCCTAAATCACCCCAACACCGTAACTAACCATATTCTAGGAAATAAAGATTCTTACTCTTAATGGACTGCTGAGACGAGGTCTCGGGTTCGATCCCAGGTTTTACCATGGCATACACCAATGACTTTTCGATGCTTTTCGAAGTTGTGTATTTATCGCAGGTTTATAAGTGCCCGGTTAATGGCAATAGGCTCGCGCCACCTATTACATTGAGACCTAAACATAAACTGGCGAAATGTGAGTGCTAGCACCTCTGTCTACCCCTTCGGGGATATAGGCGTGAGTTTATGTTATGTGGAAATTAATTGTTCGTCCAACTATGCTACTCAGGTAAATTGTTGTATTTAGACTAATTGGATTTAGTAAATGTTTGTAAATCAGGGTCCGTGCGTGAAAAAGCATATGATGAGGCGGGCAAGCTGAGTGTCACCATTGTAACATGGTACATCTAAGTAGTGGTGACCTTCTTTTCTGAGACTGCCTTCAGCTTACCATCAGGCGAGACAAAATCTAATTGACGTGTCCTATATTAAAAAATAGACAAAAACATGCCCGCTGAGTTTCTTACCGGGGTCTTCTCAGGTCGGGGCCGCGTTTCGAACCGCGATCCATTTGCTAGTCTTTCATATTTCTTTTTATATTGAAGTTTTGTAAGTTCCGATTTAATGGTCTATGCAGAATAAACGATTTTTGACTTGGACCTTAGCAAAATGATCCTCACATTTGGACATTTGATATTAACTGATAACCATCCGGGCTACCATGTTTGTTTTCTACTTTTGTTGTCTTTATCGCTCTCATAGCTATTTTCATTTATGTATTAATGCGGTTGTACTATACAAGACATTAGTGAAATACTATAATTTACTAAGCTGCCAATTAGGGAGTTATGGGGTTTACCTGTAAATTACTCGCCATAACTATAAAAAACTATAGGTAATAACAGTAGGTACTATATTTCACAGGATATCTACAAAAATGATGCATTTCCCTCCACACTGTCAAGATAATGTCCAGTTGGACATTTCGCCTTCTATCGCACATACGACAGTGTACAAACATTTCATATTTTAGGACAAGAATGTCACTGTGAGGGGTTCACTTCAGTTAACTCAAATATATAAAAAAAAAAAAGTTGGTCGTGTTGTTATCTGCACCAAGCTATGACAAGACAATTATAAAGCTGAAGAGTTTGTTTATTAGAACGCGCTAATCTCAGGAATTACTGGTATAAATTTAAAAAATATTTTTGTGTTAAATAGTCCGTTTATCGAGGAAGGTTTTAGACTATATATCATCACGCTACTACTCAAAGGAGCGGAGCAGTAACCATAAATGTCTACAAATCCGGCAGATTCCTATTCATTATTTTAAAACTGTTTTTACAAAAAAAAAAGGTACCTAATTATGTTCGTCCGCATTCTAGATTCTATACCACGAGCTATAGAATCTAGAATGCGGATTAAAATGGCGTTGTGTAGAATGTTGTAGAATATTAGAACATGTAGAATATATTGCTTCAAGATTCTAAGTATGCGACGGGAGAAACCGAGGCAGGTCGTCTAGTAGCCCATAAGATGACTCGCACCTTTCGTTCGGTATCTACGTGTGTCTCAGTGTTAGGCACCGACTCCTCAACAATGTATTATAGACCAAAATTACAGTACAGTCTAAATGTCGTAGGTCACAACCAACTAGTTTAATAATATTTAGTCATTTGATCAAACGGCTAGGCAAATGAGTTGGTTCAATGACCTTTTATTACTTGCCTGGTCATTTGATCAAACAATTCTAGTCCGCTCCCGCATTACCCTTCTAACCTAACCTATCTAAGTCGGATTGAGCTGCTTCTTTCAATATACCTATCACTAACTTTGTCTTGTTTTTGAGTGGTACCCTATCGTACGAATGGCCTAAACACTAGCCAGTCGGTGTATTAAATATTAAATCTTGTAACAAACGCTATATCTGAATTAAATGAGACTATACCGTTTTTAACTGTGTCAAATGGATTTTTTTTTAATGTTATTTTAACAGCCTTGTCACGATAATTGTAATTTATTTAACACTTGTATCAGCTGTTTTAATACATATGGTGTGCTTTTAATAACTCCGATGGTGTCGCGAATAAATATAACTTACCGCTAGCGGTCGCCCGCGGCTTTGTCCTCGTTGATTATTATTTTTTTTTTTATACCACTTACTTGGCAGACAAGCACACGGCCCACCTGATGGAAAGTAGTTACCGTGGCCTATGGACGTCTGTAACACCAGAGGAGTCACAGTCGCGCTGCCAACCCTGTAAGTACAGAGTTTCTGTGCCGTCAGTAGAAGACAAAGCAGGACAAGCCTTTGATTTCGGCTATCGCGGCTCTTGGTCATGTGTCTAGTTCTACTGAACCAATCACATGTGTGATTTTAAGTATGATTAAGATCTTTCTAATAATAGGTCGTTATATAAGAAATTGCCATTTTTTTGAAGAAATTGGAGGAAACCCAATTTTCAGTAGGTACTAAAATTTTTGCAAATTTTATGATTTTTTTTGTGTATGAATGAGACAACATTAAGCTAATAAACACTTTTATTACATTTTTGAAAAGTGACAGCTGTAAGAAAGTAATACGAAAATTATTATCAAAATGGATAGCATTTAGGAAGTAGTGAAGATCGAATTTAAATTATCTAGTGGTCAATAAAAACATTATTTAAAACAGAGTTATAAAATCTTGACATCAACTTTCAAACAAAATATAAATATTGGAAATAACTATTAAATTACAGTAATAACGAACTCACGAATCTGTAAGAAAACTTCGGCAATTTTACAGGTAAAGACCTGATATAAATTATCTAGAACATCTGAGTTCGTTAAGCAGCTATTGCGACCATCGCGAGATGAATAGACAAAATTTAAAAAAAGATTATATTCAAAATCTTTCTAATAACCGCGGTAGCCTAGTGGTATGGGTAATGGACTACTGAGACGAGGTCTCGGTTTCGATCCCAGGTTTTACCATGGCACACGCCAATGAGTGCCCGGTTAATGGCAATATGCTCGCCAACTATTGGCCTGTGCCTGTGCCTGCCCCTTCGGGGATATAGGCGTGAGTTTATTTCCTGTTTTGTCTTTCTGATATAACCCAAATATTTTTTAATACATCTCCAACGTACAGACATGACTAATTTACAATTTTATAAGAGTATATAGACTCAAGGAAGATTGCGAATTGTTTAATGGTACGCTATTATGAAGGGGTATTGTAATGAAGTAAATAAAGCGTTGCTTGATTAATTTCAGCAAACTAATTCACCAAGGCTGCCATGCTGGTATGAGACCCTGTAACGTCTGAGTTTTTTTTTACTTCTGTTTACTTTGTAAAATCAATATAAATATAAATATTCTACAACATTATACACAGCGCTATCTAGACCCATGGTAAGCATAGCTTAACTAGCTTGTGTTATGGGATCTGGAATGCGTATAAACATAGTCAGATCCTTTTTTTTGTCAATACATACATATTATACATAGAAATACCCAGACCAATGCAGATATACGTATTCATACATACAATTATTTGCACTGAGCGGGAATCGAACCCGCGCCCCGTACGTAGCACTCAAACGTTCTACCGTTACGCTACAGAGGCCGTCAATATTATTCAGTTAGGTCATAGAGACAGAAAATGTTATAATTAGTGAATTCTTACAACGGGCTTCCACTAGCTTTGTACTAAAAGTAATACTTAGTTACAATAGAACAGGGTTTCTGCAAATGATTACCTACCGTACGCAAAGCCCTCTTTGAGAATAAGTAAAAGATCTTCCTCCAAACCTCTTGCCTATTTAGTTAGCCTCGACTTTCAGTTGAACTATAAAACGGTATAACTTCGATATTTCCTATGAAGCGACTGTCATATGACCTCCAAAACCCCCTTGGCGATATACGATTCTCTATTTCTTTAAATTATATTTCGTATAGTTGGGTAATACATTTTTGCCTTTAAGCGGGGCGTGAAAAAGCATCTGATGAGGCCGCCAAGCTGAGTGCCACCATTGTAACACTTAGTATCTGTAATGGTGACTCTCTTTCCTGAGACTTTGCCTTTAGCTTACCATCAGGCGAGGTGAGGTCAAGTTGGCGTGTCCTATATAAAAAAAAAAATCTGTGAACGAAACTGAAGTGAAGAAATAATGAGCATAGTAATTATTTTAAATCTAGCATTTACACAAAGAACTATAAAATGTTCGAGTCACAGCTGACAGCGCCTATTCTAGGTACAGCGCGACCTCCAGAAACACCTGTGCATAACTCCTAGTCGGCTGTAAAGACTAACTCTTTGTCATTTTATACGGGCATTGTGCCTACATTATAATTAATGTTCTGAGGATAAATTAGTTCTTGGTATAGGTACTATTGATTTGCCTGATTTATTGTATATCATTAATTCTATCATTTAGATTTATTTTTTATTAAATTATAATTTTTATATAAGTTTGTCAATTACCAACTTTGTCTATTCTATATCCTAAATCTCTAAGAAATTGAAAGATAATATCTCTGCATCACCCTAAGGTTGACTGTTAGATAATGCCTTTGGCATTAAGTCCGCCTAAAATGGCTTGCTAAAATACTGGCGCACCTCAAAAAGAGACTACAGCTTGAATAATATTAATAGGTTCAAAGAATGTATTAGAAACATATCCTTCTCTAATATATACCAGACTGCAGATCCTAACATAGCATTTAGTCTTTTCTTGGAAGAATTTAAGCTTTTCTATAACCTATGCTTTCCGGAAAAAATTATAACTATAAGAGCTCATACCAAACCGCGATGGATATCACGGGGAATCAAAGTGTGCTGCAAAAAGAAAAGAGATTTATTATGGGCGTATAGGGCAAATCGGTCAAGGGAAAATAAAATAAAATATATTAATTATAGTAAAAAACTAAGAAAAATAATTGTATTAACTAAACGCGCCCAAAATAACTACAGAATTCAAACGTCTCTTAATAAAAATAAAACAGCATGGCAAATTATAAACACTCAACGCTTCAACTTTCCAAGAGAGTCCGTAAATAATATAAAAGTTAGTAATGACAGTATTTTAACGCAGCCCTCAGACATAGCTAATGCTTTCAATAATTACTTTATCGGAAAAGTATCCCCCATTCAAGGTGCTGGAAAGAAAGTAACATCTCTCATACAATCTTCTCTAAAGTCAATGTTTCTTGCACCCAGTACACCGCAAACAATTTTCCTAATAATAAGAAACTTAAAAAACACTCACAGCGTAGGATACGATGGTATTTGTACTAAAACAATCAAAGCTGTAAGTAAATGAACATATATGTTATCACCTCAGCCACATTATCAATTTATGTATAAGTACGGGTACATTTCCAGCAGCACTCAAAATAAGTATCATAAAGCCTCTCTATAAAAAGGGAGACTCACAGTTAATGGATAGTTATAGACCTATTGCTTTGCTACCAATATTCTCAAAGATATTTGAATTTTTTTTATATAATGCAATAAATACTTTTTTTGAAAAAGAAAACTTATTATGTAATGAACAGAAGGGGTTTCGTCAGAATAAAACTATGAACATGGCAATCTATGACTTTTATAAAAATGTTATTACCTATGTTGATAAAAAAACACCTGTTTGTGCTATATACTGCGATATGTCCAGTGCTTTTGATTATGTGGACCACAAAATACTTTTAAAGAAACTGGATACTTACGGAATAAGAGGAAATGTTCAGAATTTGATTCAGTCTTATCTAGAGAACCGTCAACAAATGACTGCTATTACAAGAGTGAATAATAATACTCATTTAGAAGAAATGCATACTTCCAAGGCCCAGTATGTATCTTATGGTGTCCCTCAGGGTAGCGTCCTTGGGCCACTTTTGTTTATAATATACACTGACGGACTCATAAACTGCATCAAAGTTCAGGTTTACTCTAAAAGGATTTTTTATAATAAGTATGCAAACTTTTTAGATTAAATTATATAAATATGGAAAGACTGGCTCTTAATCTTAAAAAAAAATTAAATTTAAAAATAGAACTGCAGTAAAACAAATGAATATAGCCGGGAAAGAAAATTTACTTGTAGTATCAGATTTGCGTGTTATTTATAGCAAAGTTTTAAATTGATTCTAATTGATTTTTTTTGTTTTATCAATTGAATTATTGTTACCAGCATAATTGTTGGGTTAGTTTTTTAACACATCGAGAGTTTTTGAACCATAATATGGATACTTCGTCCGAACAAGCGGCACAAATTGTAGCATTGGTGCGGGAGGGCTTGGATCAACGAACGATTGGTAGAAATTTAAATTTAAACCAGTCTACGGTTTCTAGAATATACAGAAGGTTTGTAGAGACAGGTTCTTACAGGAGGAGACGTGGTACAGGCAGAACTCGAGCAACCACAGGTCGTGATGACCGATTTATTGTTATAACTTCCCTGCGAAATCGTTTCCTCACGTCAGTTAACATCAAAACCGAGCTTAATGAAGTGCGTGGAGTAAACGTGTGTGCACGAACAATAAGAAGAAGGTTAAAGGAAGCGGATATCACCCCTTTTAGACCAGCAAATGGTCCAAAGTTGTCTACAGCTCACAGACAAGCTCGCTTAAGATTTGCGCGTCATCACCTGAATTGGACAGAAGAGCAGTGGGCCTCTGTATTGTTCACGGACGAGTGTAGGACATGTTTATATGGTGCAGATGGTCGCAGAAGAGTCTATCGTCGACGTGGGGAGCGATATGCTCAAAGTTGCATTGAGGAGCGTGTTCCTTTTGGAGGCGGTTCATGTATGGTCTGGGGTGGCATATCGATGAACGGGCGAACCGAACTTGTGTTCATAGACATGGTCCGTCAAAACGGTAATAGAGGGGGTTTGACAGCACATCGCTACATAACAGAGATATTAGAAGATCACGTGGTGCCTTACATGGGATTCATAGGCGAAAATTTTACTTTAATGCAGGATAATGCCCGGCCGCATGCAGCTGCACAAGTTCAACATTATTGCGAAGAGGTTGGGATACGTACAATGAATTGGCCAGCACGCAGCCCGGATCTTAATCCCATCGAGCATGTTTGGGACAATTTAAAAAGAGCTGTATATGCGAGAAACCCTTCGCCCACGACAGTGGCAGCACTAAGAACAGCACTTTCAGAAGAATGGGACAATATTCCGCAAGATCTTTTAAAAACCCTTATAAAATCTATGCGGAACCGATTAGAATCCGTAATAAGGGCACGTGGGGGTAATACACCTTATTAAAACACAAATAAACCCTTGCATAAAGTTTGTGTCTATTGTTAAAACCAATTTTTTAATTAAACCAATTTTTCTTAAATTTCTGTTTTTTCTTCAATAAAAGTCTTAAGGTCCTTTCCAGTACATAAACTTAAACTTAAAGATATGACCCTACGCTGTTTTAAAGTTCACGAACCAATCTAGAGGTTTCAATTTAAATCTGCATAGAAAGTATGCATACTTGGTTAAAATATTTATTTCAAAGTCGTCTATTACTTTGATGCAGTTTATGAGTCCGTCAGTGTATATCAATGACTTACCAAAATGCACTATACACAATATGACATTATTCGCTGACGATAGTACCATAACCATACCTTGTAAAGACATTGATGATTATAACTCTGATATTAACGAATCACTGACATCGATAGTTTCATGGTTGAATAATAACAATTTAAAAATTAATTTATTAAAGACAAATATAATGCATTTTGGACAAAGGCACCAGAACCGATTAAATGTGAACCTGATGCATGACCAGGTGCAAATAGAAGAGTCTATGACTGCGCGGTTTCTGGGGTTGACATTAGATAGTAAGTTGAAATTTAAGGAACACATTGACATACTTTGTAAAAAAATTAGTAGCTTATCTTACGCTCTCTATAAACTTGCACCTATTATTAACAAAGTAGCTTTACTGTCAGCATACCATGGTTTAGTGGAGTCAGTACTTCGATATGGTGTAATTTTTTGGGGTAATGCAACTAACTATGACATGGTCTTTAAAATGCAAAAGCGTTGCATCCGTGCCATGTTTGGTATTGAGAGCACTGACAGTTGTGGGCCATTTTTTAAAGAGCACAATATTCTGACACTCCCCGGCATATACATACTAGAGGTAGCACTGTTTACCAGGTATAACCCACACCTGTTTCCAAGATTAATGGACAAAGTCGTGCGTAATCGGCGCGATAATAACAGGCTATGTGTCCATCCTGCTAAGACTGCCCTATTACATAAAAGTGTAATATGCATGGCTCCTTTAATCTACAACAAAATTCCCAAAAATATAAAAAATTTGAACAACAATCGTTTAAGTGGGCGCTCAAAAGATTGTTGATTGAGAAGTGCTACTATAGTATTAAGGATTTTCTCGAAGACATGCCTCTGTAGGATTGACTTTTGTTTGTAACTGGATGACTGATGTATAATGTAGATGTGATGACTTAAAGTTAAATAATAATTTGTACACCACTCAATGGTAAAACATGTTGTGTCCAATCGAAGTTTAAGACCTATATAATAAGCACTTGACTATGTATATTATATGTACACATGTTTTTTGCAAATAAATATTATCTTATCTTATCTTATCTTATCTTATCTTGTACAAAATTACTGTGCATAAAGTTGAATAAATAAATAAAATAAATAATACCGCCATTTGTCCTACAAAATTGTCTATTAAATGTAATATTGGTTTACAATAAAGAAAGCCAAAGCTCACTGGAGAGTTTTTGTGCTGTCAGTGGGAAGCCAAATCTTGTCCTGCTACGTATTTTACATTGACGACACAGAAACTTTCTGTGCTTACAGGGTTAGCAGCGCGAGTGTGACTTCCTTGGTGTTGCATACATCCATAAACCACGGTAAACACTTTCCATCAGGTGGGCCGTGTGCTTGTATGCCACCTAAGTGGTATAAAAAGAGTACGTTATTTTTCTTACCAGAGATATATTTGATTTCATACACAGGAAGATACCTATACAGTGATACTGGAGTGCGAACGTGACGCATGTCATGCGGCTATGTTCTCACACGCGCGTAATCGCCAACAATGTTATGCCTAATTTTTTTTTCGTTGATATGCTATTAACGCGTCTCCGACGAGGGATATGCCGAGGCGCGGTAGATGATATGACGCTCACGCAGTCGATTTTTTTTTATTCACAACGCAGCCTTTTCTGTTCGCTACCAGCTCACGGATCTCCTTCCTACAGTCCCGGGTCCTTTAAGCGGGGCATGAAAAAGCATATGAGGAATGTCACCTTTGTAACATGGTAGGTAAGTAATGGTGACCCTCTTTTCTGAGACTTTGCCTTCAGCTTACCGTCAGGCGAGGCGAAGTCTAATTGACGTGTCCTATATAAAAAAAATGATAATTAGTGATCTTTTTGGTCTATTTACAAACATATTAACATAATCTAATTACAAAGGGGTCAATTATTGTCAAAGAATCTATTTTATTTATTCAGTAGCACATAATTTTAACGTCAGAATTTCAAGAATGTCAAGAAATATTAAATAGGGTAGATAAACCATTTGAAAATGATTCTTTCGCTGTTCGAATGCCATAGTTGAGCAAACAGTTGATTTACAAGCTTCTCTCTCGTTATTCCTAAATTTAAATTTAAACCTGCATTTGTTGACGGATGTCTTTGTCCTCCACTTCACGGGTTCATCTCGGTCACGTTTTACGACCTACAACTTCTATACTTGGATGTTATTGTACCCGGCTTCTTTTCTTAACTCAAGAGATCTCTATCCCAAAACAAATGCGTTACAAGAAACGTTCAGGTATGATCATTATGCGATGACATCGAATCACAATTGGTTAGCGTCTATGCCGACCCGGCCCTGGAAGAGCCTCATTTTTTATAATCTTCATGAAATTCCACATATTGTTAAGTCAGTAGTATGTATTATAATAATTATAACATAATCTATTCTTAAGGTAGATTAAATTACCAATAAGGGACAAAATATTAGCCAAAGATATTCGGAACAGTACCAAATAAGCAAAAACGCACGAAGATTTCAGGATAGTGAGCTATCCTGAAATCTTCGTGCATATTGCTGGAAGCGGAACTTGTAGAGGTTGAGATCTCTACGAGTTCCGCTACGCTTCCAAGCCAGTTCCAAGTCCTGGTTCTCCAGAACACCTAAAAATCACTAGTGTCGGCTGTGGTATCATATGTTACCAGTTTGAATTAAACCAGGTATTTCATAATTCCAAGCAATCAAAAACTATAAACTAGAAATTCATAAAACTGAAAGCTATTTCATCGTCTTCAGTTCGTATATTAAATGCTAGGGTCGATATGCACGAGGGATTTGGCAGCTATACGGGTCAAATGACGTCATGTACACGCGTTTTATGTATACAGTCTAAAAATGTCACAGACGGCGTTAACGTGCTCCTAAGTTCAATACGTTATTTATTATAGAACAATGTGTGCCAACCATAGATGTGGTAAATGGTAAGATGCGTCACCCTTTGCGCTAACGTCAGTCGCGTCAAGTTAGTTTATAATGTACGATCGATTACGTATTACAACAGATCCAATACGATAGGGTAAACAGGTCAGCTATATTTATAGTACCTACAATAATTTAATGCATCATTGTTTGGCAATGATGTTAAAATAACGTAAATAATAGTTTCGTCAAATGTTCAACTAACATTTAGTAAATCTAAAGGAAAATTCATTGTCCTGTCCCATTGGAATAAAGGCAGAGAAAACATCTTTCACATGCTACAAACCTAACGTTACGCCGTTAGCTTCTTAAACTTTTAAATTTTCACATCACTTACTCTCCATTTGTGAGTTCTCTTGACCTGGTCTTTCCTGAAAACGTCCCCGATCGTATTGTCAAAATTCATATTGGTGTTTAATAACATCCCTAAATGCCCTTTTATTGAATTGGAAGAACGGGAATGGAAGTGTGGACATCACGGCATAAGTAAGCTATTGGGATTTTCCGTAATCGCTAGCAATAGAGCGGTAATGGTAGAAAATTCCTACTAATTTGCGTTCAACCACTTTCGTGCGGTCATCGGTCGGCCTGTAATCAGCATGAGACATTTAGTCTTACTAAATATCCATGGCATATAAGGAAATAAGGAATAACAATTGATTTCCTAATTTTTGTAAAGCCGCAATAACTACGCAATATGTACGAAATAACCACGATGCCTTAAATGTTTTAAATAAAGGGCTCTTAACGGTCAAAAATTACAGAAAATTTACGTGAACCCTTCAATTAAGGTCCATAAATTGGACTTGGGAATAACTGTTTAACTTCAGTATATAGATAGTTTTTGTAATATGGCGACTACATTTCCGCTGCAATACCAGTCAAGTTTATAAGGAAATTCTCCGTGTAATGATTAAAGGCATTATTTTAATTGAGACTGTAATTAATCTGAAATACTACGCTAATGAGGAGCGACGACCCCGCGTTGGTATAAGATAACGAATAGCTTTGTGTCCCGTACTCCATCCAGACCCGTACCCATTGGAATTCTATAGAAATTACAGTATCTAACCGTTCTGAATTATTACAAAGGAAATTTCTGTACCAAATTCTTTGTAAATAGAAGTATTTCTTGTACAATGCTTTTTCATTTGATGGATATGAAGTACTCCGAGGCAATCTCTGGGGGTCAGGGTACGTTTAGCATGTCAAAAATCAGACCGCTCTTTCCGAAACTGAATGTGAGCTCTGTTTTTCTGAACAAGAAATTCGGAAATATTAATGTGTACATATATGGGTAATAGTTTTGCAGAAATCGTTGCTTACACCAAGAGGTGTTTGATGTTTAATATTTTACCACTGATGTTCTAAATCTATCTCCAACTTGCAAAATGTAAGAAGGCTGTCTGTGGAAGACGATCGATCGATGACCATTCTTCGAATGGTGTTTACGGATTACGCTTTAATACCCAGTATTATCATTAGAACGACGTGTAGCGATACGTGACTCAGGATTAACTTTTTATGTGTGATAGGGTTGTGTTTCAGTACTATTTCACTTGACGGCAAGTGATCAGTACGACATAAATCACGCATACTTATGCCTTCGTGACCACTTGGTTACGAATGCTGTCTAAGCTGTGCCAGTGACTTCACTGCCACAGCTTAGACTTACCGGGAAATATGGGCGTTGGCTGGAATATTCATTTTTTGGCGGTGTTGCATGCATGTATCGTAGACTGAACTTTACACACCAGCGACGTATTATTGCGACGACACTGCAATTGACGAATTTGATGATTATTGTGATGGTACTTAACTCTTGAATCTCGTTACTAGTGTTATTAAACATATTATTTTAAAACTATTTACTGCCATTAACATGATAAATAGAGAATGGTGATACTGATTCACATGTTTGGAGATACAAGTGCAGAGATAAAAACAATACAGCATTAAAAATACATACTTATTTTTTACCGATAGTACTATATTTACTTTGAAACAAGCACGCTTTCATAGTAGTCTGCTTATGCCAGGAAATAATGTCAAGCGTAATGTTTGATTAATGATATGTAATTAGGGCCAATCAAAGATGGCATCTGGCATTATCCTCGTTCATGAAGTACGGATCTTAATCATTGACGTCAATTGCTAGATGTGTTAATGATACCTCAACGACGGCGACGTGCTGTCTCCTCTCCGGAGTACGTGTCTATGTTTACAAAAATACAAGCATTGTAACTCTAGCATCTGAAATATCAATTACCTCAAAATACGTGAGATACTACTTAGGGCCAGGGCGCTAACTCAGAACTTCCATATTGGAATCTTTGGTTTACAATAATTGCTCATCATCGTTGACACTTTAGAACAACACTTGAAATAAGTCGCTTACCTAGGCGAGTTATCGCCAGATATCCTATAAATACTCAAATAAATATTGGTACCACTTTAAATGGAACATTCCATTAGTATATAGCTTTCTATATTTGGTCATGTTATCACTATCGGACACGTTGTGATTGTGTCAATCAGTGTTAGATAAAGAACGTAGGTAGAATACACCGCGACGTCTGCGCGTTGGTCTTTGTTGCCGCGCCGCGTGTGTCGGTATGCTAGACTAGATGTCGCGACTGACGCCCTCCCAACACTCGCTATCACAGAGGCTCACTGATAACACGTATACCTCGGAACACATATCTTGGTCCTGAAACGTGCTCTAAACCTTTATGGAGTGTCTTTTGATGATAGCACGGGTTGCAACAGCGGTGGAATACCTCAAATTCAGCAAGCATAGAATATTACCAAACAATCCGAACAAGCCAGGGCTACTTTTCTCTCGCAACTTAAGTTCAACATAATCACGGAAACGATCTAGCATTTTCCACTAAAACAGTTTAATTTTCAAGGAAATAGAAATGTTTATTTATCGTATCATAAAATCTATTCTAGTTTTTATCAGTTGTTTAATTTGTTGATTATGTTTTTGCGTTGTTGCTACACGGTGTAAACTTATAATGATGTCATTCTGTCTCTAGGCTGTATGCACATATGGCCGTTTGATTCTATGGTAGTATAATTGAATTCGTACTTCAGACTTGTTACTTATTAAGGCGCGGCATAAACTGAATTAATTCTAGACACGTTCTAAGTCAATGTGTACCTACTGATGTTTAAATGTCTTACAGCACTTATTATGTACAAAATTAATTATTGAGGCAAAGACTAAATAGAACTATATATTAAAGAACATATATAGCAAATAGAAACTAACGATATATTGAAGTTACACAACATTTATCAATGGGTGGATTTTTGCATTTCACAGAATAAATATTCAAGTTCAATTTAACTAGGTTCTAGCGTTTTACGTAATTAGTTTCATTGATTAAAATGTGTTAATGAAGTTTGTAAATTTGATTGAGGTTCCTAATATGGTGATATTCAGCTCTTAGTGGTGTTAAATTTTAGGATCAGTCTGTACCCTTTTCTCTTTCTTTTAAACTCTACAGGTGACCTGCGCGTGAGTTGAAACTTGAAACTGTTCATAGGGTATTGTAATAGCTCACCATTAGACAGGTCGGGTGTCAAGGTCAATTCAAAACCTTCTTCATTCGAGCACCAAACCCGGTTGTTGAAATCAGGTCAAAGTTATGGTCCGCCAGGTCATAGCATTCAGTGAAACTCAATTGTGTGAAATCAGTTTCACTCATTAAATTTCATCCTATTTAGCTGAATGGATTTTCAATGATGAAGTCCAGCCTTACTTTTTTTATACCACTTAGGTGGCAGACAAGCACACGACCCACCTCATGGGAAGTGGTTACCGTGACCTATGGACGTGTGCAACTCCATGGGCGTCTAATTCACCCTATCGTCGCTGAAGAAACCTCATAGTATTTTTTTATACAACTTGTCCGCACATCCGTGCTGCCGACCCTGTAAAAACAGAGATTTTAAGTGCCTTCAGACCAGAACACAAAATCAGGACAAGCCCTTGGTCTTCCCACTGATAGCACTATATATTATAGCACATTACATATTTTTTTAAATTCCCTTTTGAAGAACCCCATATTGTACAGCAATCAATCTCAAACAATCAATTTTGCAATACAAGCATTGTACCTATAACAAAATTTTCAGGAAATGTCAATGCCCTTTCAAGGGATATGTCACCAGAATGACGAGTACTTCACACAGTACAAAGATTAACGACGTACCTACTGGGTAATCTTATATTGATAAGAAATCGCATAAGAGCATTGACACTTAGTACGACACGTTGATAAAAAATAAAGAATATGATTAGCATGTACCAGCGATAGATAATTTGCCACGTTATAGCTTAAGGTGGGAATACACAGGGAGGAAGATAATTGACAGAGTGTCACCATTGTCACATGGTATGTGTAAGTAATGGTGACCCTCTTTTCTGAGACATCTTCAGCTTACCATCAGGCAGAAGTCTAATTGACGTGTTCAATATGAATAAAAAAAAAAAATTGTGGTGTATTATATTTGGGGTACGAGTCGAATCTCATTTACAAGCCAGTAAGTATGCTGATTAACGGATCTCTGGCGCAGACTTTCTTACCCCTGTTGAGGGGTAGGGAGCTAATAAAATATGTGCAAAAGTAAGAGACCGGTCTCCGTGCTCCAATAGGGTTGTGTGCTATGTTCTATTATTTTCGTAAACTGTACGTTTTACAATACTGTTAAAGTGAAACTTTCTTATGACAAATAGTTTTAAAGATATTTAATTTTAAAAATTCAATTTCTGGAGCAGCCCGATAACGCTTCATACAAAATCGTAGCACGTGGTGACGTCATTGCGCACTGGCGCGTAGTCAATATGTATGGAGTGCAAAAGAATATCGCTTTTATCTCAGTCTACGTTGTGTTTACACGTATACAGTGCATAATAAGATAGATTTGAAATTTAATAAGGAATCTAAAAAGTTGTACATTTTGCTTTATTTGTACTGTTTATATTTTAAATTAATAAATATAATAACAATCGCGGTAGCCTTGTGGAATGGCTAATGGATTAATGAGACGAGGTCTCGGGTTCGATCCCAGGTTTTACCATGGCACACACCAATGACTTTTCGAAGTTATGTGTGTATTTATCGCAGGTTTATAAGTGCCCGGTTAATGGCAATAGGCTCGCCACCTATTACATTGGGACCTAAACATAAACTGGCGAAATGTGGGTGCTAGCACCTCTGCCTACCCCTTCGGGGATATAGGCGTGAGTTTGTTATTTTATATTTTGAATTATTTTGGGAATTAAAAATAATGAAAAAAAAATTGTTTCAGTTTAGTTAGGCAATATCTTAGTTTACTATGCATATTTTAGATAAAAAGGTATAATTGGTAAAAAATTGATGACACAAGACACTACCCTATTATTGCAAGTTTTAGATGTAGCCGGAATTGACGCTCAGGTGCTCGGATCTTTATAAATGATTAAATATTATTAACCATTAATTATAAGTTTCATGTTATGTTGTCATGTTCACATAAATGTCATGTCACCGCTTATAAATAGGTACGTAGCTAAAGCATTTAAAAAATATGCCTTTAATTTTCAATGCTGCAGTAGCATTCACTTATATCTAAATACATTACAATATTTTAATGAGCTTTAAATAATAAAACGAATGCCCATTTCTTGTGTCGGAGCGGATCGAAATGTCTGCCGGTGAACACAGGATATCAATAAATAAATTGACAGTTGATAGACATTATACGTTTCGTTTTTGTTGTCTATGGAGGTGAACAAAAATGAAGTTCGTATTTTAATACTAATGAAGCGTGTTACACTAAGTGTGCGGCTGTCTTCATGCTGTAGTACAAAAACATCATTATCTTAGCGTAGTTCTCGGTTGCATTTGAAGCTTTCGCACCCCGACCTCCGCTTACTTCTCTTCCCATTTTTTTGGTTTGATTTATACTGTTTATTGAGAGCGATTGTCGCTTGACCTGACCCTCCAAGTGCATGTAGAATGCCTGCTCCAGAGCCTCGTCCGTTGATCAGCAAGTGTAGCAGCTTGCAGGTGTGTTAGTTTGGGCTTTAAAGATCTTAGCTGGACCACAATACAGCACATACTATAGAAACCTCAATTAATTTACTCAGCCTCAAATTATCAATAAATCAAACCTCAAATTATAGTAATCATTCATAATAGTAAAAAGTACCTAAGGTAGTGTAAGATACCTAATGTTTATATGGGCCGATGGGCTCCAATAAAAACAGACATTAAGTTATTAACACATTCCGACAGGAAACAGTGCGCACAGTGCTGTATGAAAGGAACTTCATCCCACACACGCTCAAGCTGTGGACTGAACTCCCTGCTGTGATTTTCCCAAGCGACTACAATATGATTTTCAAGAAGTGCATAAGAAGGTTTCTTGACAAGCACTAGATTAACGCCCCTTGTACTGCATACGTCCATAGGCCACGGTAACCACTTCCCTTCAGGTGGGCCGTGTGCGCCGTCTATCACCAAAGTAGTTTTCTTGTAGATCTAATTATCGCGAGTCGCACGTTTCGTGCTTGTCCATTTCTAAATGTACAATGACGCCTATTCTGCGTTCTCCAGCCATTTTCCACACAGATTAAGATAAGTGTTATTGTAATGTTGTTTGTTCATCCGCTTCATAATTTATATATACTGGTTACAATTCTAGTTTCAATCGCAATGGACGTTTTTATTGCAGGATGTGATAATTCAGTTTGACGTTTTACAACTAAATGTTCGATGCCTAGTCTAGATAGGAACGATTTGTGTAATGATACTTGTTTCCAAATATGTACCTTTTACAAATTACCTGTGGGAATTCTCCTAAACGAAAGTGGGTAGACATTTTAAATAGATAAATAGATAGATAATACTTTATTGTACATCAATACATTTACAACAGAGATAAATAGGTAACATGTATATACAGTTTAATGTACAATGGGCAGCCTTATTGCTGTAAGCGATTTCTTCCAGGCAACCTTGGGATGGACTGTAATGTAACAAAACAAAAGATATGTATGGTATAGTGATCATATAAAACTAAATAAAAGGTTTACTAAAACAAGAAGAAAGAGAGAGAAAAGCACAAAATAATATACTAAAAATAAATATACAGCTTTACGTAACCTATTTTAAACATAATCATACAACCATTCCTCATAAGTAGATATATAAAATAAACTAATAGATATATACAATAAACAATATATTTTAGGATCTATAAAAATCAAAGCTTATTCTAATTGTATCTCCTGATTCCTTTCCCGTAATCCATGGGAGCCTATTCTCGGGATAAAAAGTGCCTACATCAATGAAGATAGTCAACATTGAATTGGTTCAGGCGGGAAAGATGTTAATAGATTCGAATAGTTATCTAAGCGTCTGTTTCATAATGTACCGATAAGTTCTGCATATGTTCCGAATAAGCTATTGGTAACTTATAGGTAGGATAAACACTATTGTTGCGTTTCACGACTGTCAAATAGCGCTATGTGTCACATAAAGTCGACAAAGTGGCAAATAGTACATTATAGTACAAATTGTAAAATTAATTTACATTTTGTCTTTATTTCGTTCTGGTTGTAAAATATTTACGTTTATCAGAGAGAAATCAGCGTGGTATTTAAACTGAATAATCTAAGTATGTCTACGTATAACGACAATGGAGATTTTTGAGACTTGAAGATGTTTTTGATGAATATTTTGATTGCTTTACAACGGTACCTAGGGAAAGAATAAACTATATGGAGTTATTAGACGAAACTAACTTTAGGGCGCGTTTCATACTCACTAAGAAAGCTGTAATGTTTGTGTACCTATTCAATTATTGAGGAAGCAATTTCTGTTACTACAGAAAGATAAGTAAGTACATATCTTCCTAACCTATAACCTGCAGTTTTATTATGGTAGGTACGCCTAAAGCTAGACCTTTAGAGATACCTACCACTATACCTTGTAAAAACTACCATTTATACTTTGTAAAAAACAAAAAATACCCTAACTTTTCCTTCATTGTAGACTTTTGAATGGTACAATTTAAAAAATAATTTTACCCATTGTGTCACCAACTTATGTTATTAGCTGCACTGATATATTATAATAACTTTCTTTGGAGATAAAGGCGACAAGACCTTTTTAAAACTTACTTCACAATCTTTAGTTAAGTCTAAGTTATGTGGTAATCATTATGATTGATTAAAATTATCATTACTTTATCATTTGATTGTAAAGTCTAGGCTCCAAGACACTATATAATCATTTTAGGTATGATGAAGATCTATTAAAGTTTACATACATACATGTACCTATACATATAATCACGCCTCTATCCCCGGAGGGTTACGCAGAGGTGAATTAACCCCTACATTTTACCAATAATTGTATTCGGAATCTCGTAATTCTAGACAGTATAGTTGACTCGAGCCACGCATCTGAGACTGAGTCTGGACTGTATATATCTGTCTGATTAAAATTGTAACTGTGTTTCTTAATAAAAATTAAACTGCCAAATCCGGTCAATAATTATGTCTCAATAAAAATGATTTATCTCAATTATGACTTTTAATCCATACTAATTAAATAATTGGAAAGTAACTAAGTTTGTCTGTCTGTATGTTATGCTTTCACACCTAAACCACTGAACCGATTTTGATGAAATTTGGTATAGCGGTAGATTAAACCTTGAGAAAAGACAAAGGCTATGTTTTGGTCGCGATAACCGACATAATACGCGGGCGGAGTCGCATGCAAAAGCTTCTTATATTTTATAATTTCAACTGGATTGCCTAGTAGGTGATTACGTGATTATAATAAAATTATCATAATGCCACAATAATTTTACAACTTTAACTTATTAATATACAAAATTAATACAAATGAGAATTAACTTCTAATTAAAAAAATACTTTTTTATTTATATACTTCCAAAAACAGTCAATTTTTAAAGTTTTTATGTAACATTCTGTTAACAAGATACATAATCATGTTTCAAGTGGTCTAGTCTAGTCTATAGCCAGATCCTCGAATTATATAATTCTCGAGATGGAAAACCGAAAAAAATAAAGGAAAAATTTAGATATGCTAATATAGATCTATTTGTTATGTATTGGCAGCGCGAGTGTGACGCCACTGGTGTTGCACATGTCCATAGACCACGGTAACCACTTCCTATCAGGTGGGCCGTGTGCTTATCTGCCACCTAAGTGGTATAAGAAAAAAGAACCGAAGATATAAGACCAAAAACTGTGAAAACCGACATCCAAGTGGACGGAGCTGCGTACATAGGCTAGTTTATTGTCTAGAACTATAGGATAGTAATGTATTCTCACTAATTGACGTTATTGATGAGAATAGTCTCTTACACGAGCAGTAAAAGAGCATATCTTTTGTAATTGTACCGGCTAGCCGTTAAGGAGCGCGGAACATGCTTTCGTCTCTTAAGAGCAGGGCAGGGCAGTCTTCGGCCTAATGGAAGGCGGGGCCTTTTAGGGTAATAGAGGCAAACAGAGCAGAAAAGTTGAATTTGCCAATGTTTGATGGCCTCATGTACATTAGGATACTAATAAACTTAAATATCTTGTCGGTTTTATGTTCTGGTACAAAGAGTTGTATTTTTTTAAATTGCTAGTTGTATGTTTTGATTGCACATGCACTCATGGATGGTATATTTGTATTCATAAAGTTAAATTAAGTGTATAATACAGAAATATCTATCTTTCTATCAATTTTTTTTTTCGGGAGCGACTGCCTTACTTTTTACCTTAATATCTTGATTGGTTACAAGACTAGCTACCCAAAGTGCTCAATGGAAAGAAAAGTTTGCCTTAGAGGCAATATGTTAATTTGAGATTTACTAAATCAATGAAAAAGCCTCTTAGTTGACTTATTGTAATTCAATAATAATTTTAAAAACTTATCATTGAGTAATTGACCAAAGTTACAATTACGCGGATGCGTGCGGTTGTCCTTAAAGAAGTGAAACGGAAATTGTATGAAAATTGCACAATAAATAAATCAATAACGACATATAACGTCACATAAATGAAATCCCAAAATGAATCACTCGGTAATTGTGGTTTAGAAAGGGCTTCGTCAAGTGCCAACTTGTCGAGAGTTGGGGATTCGACCACCACACCACAGCATAGTTTTATAATATAATATATTTAATTTACTATGACCACGCAATAGGTACAAGGGACTTATTGAAGCAGCCCGCGGCGGTAGCGCGCCTCCCCGTTTCCGGGGACGAGTTAGGGCCTCTGTGGTCCCTACACTCTTAGAGAGTGCCAGATCGTGGCCCTGGGTCGGCGGATGTGCCTGTTAACCTCACCTTCGGCAACCAAAAACGACCTACATGTGTCGTGCGTTTTAGTCGGTTCGAGCCCGACATAACATCTCCCACCGGCTCTGGTGGAGTAGGTATCCGTACGGATTTTTCGCACGTAAATAAAAGGGATTTATTGATTAAATATACGTCTCCAAAGAATTATAGTTAGGTACAGGCATCTTGACCCCAATCAAGTCACAAAACGTACTCTATATGCGTCTACGCGTTATTTATGTGTTTTTTGAGGGTAGTACGGGTGAATGTCGAAGTGACTCAAATCAATCAATTAGCCCATCGCAGTCCACTGCTGGACATAGGCCTCTTCGAATGTGCGCCATTTTATCCGATCCTCTGCCTTCCTCCTCCACCAATCATACATTAAGTTAAACCAACCGCCCGCCTGAAGGCCTCGTTTCTCTCGCCACTTGGAGTCAAGATATTACTATGATTATACCTGAGTATAGTTGTAGAATAAATGAGTGCTGAGCCCTGAGCACGTCTCTTCGATTAAGAGCATCATCGTACTTACTAGCAGAAATGCAACACAAAGTTTTCCTGTGGTTTTTTTTTGGGACCTCCATTGCCCGCAACTTCTCCGATACTATGTACTGTGAAGTTCTAATTTAAACTTATGGGACCTTTCATTCGAACCTGTATCTCAACTCAGCTGTCTCGCCTTCTACCTCGGTACCTACCACCATTATTACGCTTCTGAAAAATAGCAAAAAAATCGCAATTGGATGAGTGACATTGTAAATGATTGCTATTTGCCTATTAACTGCGTGTTTTCCTTCCATACCTATATCATTATTTAAATACTGACAATTGACAAATGTGAAGAGGAAATGGGACGCCGCCGGTGACGTCACACGAGTGTTGCTATGTACATATTATATTATCTACGTATCAAGTGTTACACCTACCGAACTTGACAGCTTGGTGACTTAAGTTTTCACGGTCATATTCTCATATTCACCAGTGAAAATAATCGCGATCAAATTAACTCATACAAGTGTTTTATTCTGTTCAATTTGACCTGATTGGGCTACTGTCATTAGTGAATAGAATGTTGACAGCTTGCATGCCTTAACATTTCGGCGGCTTGCTTGTGCCCTCTGGGTTATCAAAACTCCCAAGAGAATTAAGCTCAAAAAGAGCAATGAACCAAATACCACGCAAAATAAAATTTAGACTACCTTTCTCAACGAATTCCGAAAGAAAATTGGTAGGTACTAAGGAATTTTTTCTTTGTAAAATTCTAATTTGTTCGGTCTACTTGGCGTTAGTGAATTCTATAAATATTTTTCGGACTTAATGCAAGGAACTGCCGATAGAGTTTTCACGGACAAACATGTACATTTGCATCCACTTGTGCGGAGATTCAAAGTAGGTAGACAAACTAGCAAAACTAGATATCTAAAACACGTGTAAATGATTATAATACGCTTATGATTTGTATATTTTCCTTCAATACCTGTATCATTATATAAATACATACTGTTTTATTGATAAATGTGAAGAGGAAATTTGTCGCCGTCTGTGACGTCACATGAGAGCTGCTACGTTCACACAAATGCGTAAATTAAACTCTCTCTACCTACCCTTACCCTCTTTGATGTAATCATGTTGGCTTGTGACTGTGCGGCCAGCTGTTGTCATGCAAGCAGCTTACTTATTCATTCAGTTAAGCATAGAAAGTTGGTGATCTTATGTCAGTTGTTGGACTTGTTCACTTAATGATATTCTCGGGATATATATTTCACACCTAAAATGTGCTCTATTGTGCAGAACATGTAACTTGCGTCTCTTTTGAAGACAGTACGTGTACTACGGTGGTAGATGAGCTCAAATTCACCATGCTTAGGTTATTAGAAACAATCCGCGCGTGGCAAGTTCTCGTTGAGGTCGCGATTTTGTCCAAGATATTGGTCTCGGGGTCTACCTATGCGGGACGTTAAGCGGCTTGCTTCCTCAACCTTAGGTAGAAATCGAATAAAATTCGAAGCTATCATCTCTCGATCGCAAATCTAACGAGATGAATATAACCCTGAAATCTTCATTTTGTTAAAAGATTTTTACTGGTCAAATTGAAAATGATAAATGAACATGAAAAATTAAATCAAATAATTGTTTTGCATTTTGTTTGTTTTGTTGCATTTGAATTGCATGCCTATTATGGTGGAATATGGCGAAACTATCTACCTGCTGGATATAACACCTTATGTAACCCATATTTGCAAGTAATAAATAAATAAATTTGAAATTCCAGCTTTTACCTTTTGTATTCTACATTATGTAAGTTAGACTGTAACTATTTTCTATTAACTTTACATTTTATTATCAATATTGTCTAAGAAACAGCACATCCGAGTCTTATCCCTTAGTCTAAACGATATTAATCCCTACAATACATATATGTGTACACACCTTGTAAGCATATTGAAAAACGATTACGTAGTGCCCACGCCAAGGCTGAACATTGGCCATTGGCCATCCCCATAGAAACGAACGAATGCCTACGTCAGGAAGCCTTACTCAATTGAAATATAGCTTTATTGCTAATTTGCTGGAATAATATTAAACGTTTAGTGTAGTTGTAGTTACTCGCATATACCTCCCAACACATTACATACATACATCCTTTATCCCCGAAGGGTTAGGCAGAGGTGAATTACCACCAACATTTCACCAATCTTTGAATTCCGTCTCACGTAAGAGGAGGTGAGCCTATTGCCGTCTTCCGGGCACTATTGTTGACTCAAGCCATGTCTGGGCTGTATATATCTGTATGATGTTAAACAGCCCTATTCCTTGGTCGTCTTGTACGACACCACATGGAAAGAAATGGAATAGTCCAATTTTACTCTGCCGGAAACCAATACTCGGGAACAATTACAGTACAAGAGTACGCAGAGACACGTCCAGACCACTACACTAGTTATACGAAAGAAATCAAACTAACTCTTATTTAAAAATGTTTTGAGGGTTTAGACGACTGTTGCTTCCGTCAAAGTCTATCTATTAAGAGTAGAAGAGCGAATTCAGGGCTGCAAAGTACAAGCTTTGATTGTAGCCAATCTTAACGCTATAATAATGATGAGGAATATAAATATTATAATTTATAATACAGTACGTAACCTAGATCCCGTTTACTAGATAAAAGTGATAAAATGAATGTACAGTCGGCGTCAAAACGATCTTGACTACAAAGTCTCAAAATGATATTTTAATACCGAAGTATTAAGAGCAAATTAAACTGTTTTATCGATTTAAATTGTAATATCGTTCGAACTAAATGCGTGTACCAAATATTTGAACGGTCAGTCAGCAGGAAGTGGGGAAAACCAAGGCATTAAGATCGTTTTGAGTACCTACTTAGTTCGTAGATCTGATGCTGACTGTACCATAACACAGTTGGAAAGTGCCGTACATTCCAGAACTTCGCACACATTTCACTGTCATACTCTTCAGGATAATAATGTCCATACATATTACAGAGATATCCACGTTTATTGCATACGTATTATTTCAAGGTTTGGAGCTGTTCCAAGCATATTTTCATGACAGCAGAACCACTCTATCAAAACCGTGGCATCGCCGTGCTTCGGAATATTTGCGTATCTTCACGCTAAAAAGCAATAAAACTATAAATAACAATTAACCACTTAAAAAAAAGATATACAGCTTCCATATTGACAGTATGCACTTGTGCAAATTGCATTGTGAAAAATCTTTTAAACGTTTTTACGTACAAAGGAATGTGAGAAAAAATATTTAAGTACTGCAAATGCTTTTGTAAAGGAAAGACCATTACATTCTCAGTCGCTAAATTAACTTTTTTTTCTAAATCTGTTCACATGGATTGGTCGGTTAACATCGAACTATAGGTTATGCTGTCTTGGGATTTGTATAGATCCTCCCCTACACTTTGTACAGTCCCACCATGATCCCACCCAACAATGACTAGTAGAAAAAACGTAGGTAGGTACTTCAAACAAATTTCATCGAACCAAAGATGACTGTTTTGCCAATTATATAGGTACATAACTTATACATATACGCCCAAGAATGTCTAGCAAAAAAAAGCGTCCATGGTCAAAGAAATTCCATTGAACCAAAATTGGCCTTTATGTCGCTTGCAATTATTTATTGAAGGATACTAAACATGGGGGTCTTATTTATCTTCCTATTACTAAACGAAATGAATTGAGTTACTCAACATATATCTGTTGCAACAAAAGTAATCAGTTCGTGATTTTGTAGATCGAGCTACGAAATAACAGCTTCATTATTGGCTTACTACATACTCGTTGGCGTCTCCAAGGTCTTCCAACAGCGGTATAAATCCAGCTGTCTCTGAAATATTCAAATTAATTTAGATTGGAAAAAGTGAAAGCACTTCACCTCGCCTGATGGTAATCTATAGGCAGTCTCAGGAAATAGAGTCACCATTACAGACACGTAGTATGTTACAATGGTGGTACTCAGCTTGGCGGCTTCATTAGATGCTTTGTCACGCCTCGCTTATAGAACCCGCGACTGTAGGAAAAGGAAACACGTGAGATGGTAATGAATTCCAGGTCTTGGTGACGCGGCAAAAGAAAGAGTATCCGAACCGCTTGGTTCTTGCTCGTATATTCTGCACTGTGTGCAGGTGACATTTAAACCATGCACGGGTTGATTTGTCCTGTGCTGGAATATACAGGGGGAATCCTCTGACCAGCTAAGCAACATGACCACGTACCGTCTTCAATCTAAATGGATAAGAGAATCTATTACTGCGGGAGTGGAATTTGTTGCGTCATTTCTTCTCCACTAGCGCCTACGAAGCAGTGGTAAACTTAGTTTTAAGCAGAATATGACGTCAAAAACATGTGACAATGTTACACTCCATAGGTAGGGAATTCATCCTCACACATTGCGACCTGAGACGGTGCGCACTGTGCGGTATGAAAGAAACTTCATTCCACGCACACTCAAGCTGTGGAATGACCTGTTGCGGTTTTCTCAAGCGCCTACAATATGGGGTTCTTCAAAAGGGGCATCAGAAGGATTCTTCATGGTCTGCAGCGCGAGTGTGACGCCCCTGGTGTTGCATACATCCATAGGCCACGCTAACCGCTTCCCATCAGGTGGGCCGTGTGCTTGTCTGCTAAGTGGTATTAAAAAAAAACTATTTTGTGAAATAAAGAATTTGATTTCAACAAGAATTGGCTTATACTGAGTAGTTACCTCGTAACATGAACTAGTCACTCTCCAGGATATAGTCAACAATAAAATTATTATAACGTAACGGGAAAACCATAATAATATATTGGAACAAAAAATAAAAGTACCAGCGAGAGGTACTTTTATTTCTTCCTTTATTTACCTTCTTTGATAAACAATTGAAATGTTCAATAACACATACATACATACAATCACGACTTTATCCCTGAAGGGTTTCGCAAAGGTGAATTAACACCCACATTACACCAATAAAATGTATTCGGTTCCACGTATTTGAGTGAGCTTATTGTCGTATTCCGGGCACTATTGTTGACACGCGCCATGCATCTGAGTCTGAGTCTGGGCTGTATATATATCTATCTGATGTTAAACAGCCCTATCCCTTAGTCGCCTTGTACGACACCGCGTGGGAAGAGATGAGGTGGTAATTCTACTTTGCCGGAACTTACTTTCTGGTTTGCCTAACCTGCTCGAAACGTCAGGCAAACCAAAGGCACGTATGTACCTACCCCATGATCGCGTTAAATCCCGTTAACATTATTGAGTATCATGGAATGCGATAGTTTAAAAGTTTTTTTTATATAGGACACGTCAATTAGACTTCGCCTTGCCTGAGGGTCACCATTACTTACATAATACTATGTGACAATGGTGACACTCTGCTTGATGGCCTCATAATATGCTTTTTCACGCCCCGCTTAAAGGACCCGGGACTGTAGGAAGAAGAAAACACGTGAGGAGGTAATGAGTTCCAGGCCTTAATTGATGATTATTTATTGAAATGTTTGTACTCTGATATTTTTGTATTCTTTGCTTTAACTCACGCCTATATCCCCGAAGGGGTAGGCAGAGGTGCTAGCACCCACATTTTGCCAGTTTATGTTTAGGTCCCAATGTAATAGGTAGCGAGCCTATTGCCATTAACCGGGCACTTATAAACCTGCTATAAATACACACATAACTTCGAAAAGCCATTGGTGTGTGCCATGGTAAAACCTGGGATCGAACCCGAGACCTCGTCTCAGCAGTCCATTACCCATACCACTAGGCTTGGTTGGTTATGTACAAATATATATTCATATAAATAAACTCAAAAGTGTAGACAGATGTGTATTCACATTTTGCCAATTGCTTCAGGCGACACGTCATTAGATAAGAATTATTTGCTGTTAAACGGACACATTGCCTTTGAGAATTCCTAACAGAAAAACCCAAATGAGTAAAAGTGAATCTTAAGTGATCTGTACTACTGAGTCAATTACCTACTTATCCTATGCTTCTTTCTTGTATATATCAATGGGTCTAAAATGACCACATTGTGTGATTCCGCTAAAACCAACCAACTTTATAAATTCCCAGTAGATCTTAGTACATTCATTAAATGGTCACTGATTTTCGTGTAAATATCGCCGCATGAGAAAGTATTATCCTAATACGATTCCAATAAAATGGCCTTTTTAGATCTGCAGTTCCCTTGTGGTGGCAGAATCGGTACGATTTTATAATATCTCATTTTGTCACCCCCACCCAAATCGTCGCCTGCTTACCGAATTTCAAACTTAACTTATTAATTGTCTATGATAGAGAGGTCTTGGCCATACGAGCAACGAGTGGTTTCCTCACTCTTAAAGAGGATCGGAGAAAATGGTGCTCATTGGGAGAGGCCTATGTCCAGCAGTGGACTGGGGTGGGCTAATCGATTGATTGATTGATAAAGAGGGGTTAGCGGGAATTAAAGTAATTTCGGCTACTTGTACTCTGTAAACAATATGATAAAAATTTAATATGATGTTTAACAAGTTCACCATATTGGTTTCCAGGTGGCGAGGTACGCGTTAGAGGACCACACGCCACCGAAAATTGACATCATCCAGCCGTTCTGCGAAGACGTCCATGGTTGGCTCTCAGCAGACACCAGGAATGTGGCAGCCGTGCACTGTAAAGCGGGGAAGGGGAGAACTGGTAAGTGTTCCCATCACCAATACATTTATATTATGAACACGAATTAAAAATAGGGTGCTTTTTTTTCTTATACCACTCATGTGGCAGATATAGCACACGGCCCATCAGATGGAAAGTGGTTACTGTGCCCTACAAGCGTGTGCAACACAATGCAACACTCGTGCTGCCGACCTTGTAAGAATATTCTAACGTTCTTCGTGAAGAACCCCATCTTGTAGACGCAAAAACCACAGCAGTTCATTTTTGTAGGAGTTAGGACACGGTGGTATTTCCGGCCAATTGAACAGTCTGACTGGGGAAGTAAGAAAGAAAAGAAAGAAAAGAAAGAAAAGAAAGAAAAGAAAGAAAAGAAAGAAAAGAAAGAAAAGAAAGAAAAGAAAGAAAAGAAAGAAAAGAAAGAAAAGAAAGAAAAGAAAGAATAGCAAGAAAAGAAAGAAAAGAAAGAAAATAAAGAAAGAAAAGAAAGAAAGAAAAGAAAGAAAGAAAAGAAAGAAAAGAATGAAAAGAAAGAAAAGAATGAAAAGAAAGAAAAGAAAGAAAAGAAAGAAAAGAAAGAAAAGAAAGAAAAGAAAGAAAAGAAAGAAAGAAAAGAAAGAAAAGAAAGAAAAGAAAGAAAAGAAAGAAAAGAAAGAAAAGAAAGAAAAGAAAGAAAAGAAAGAAAAGAAAGAAAAGAAAGAAAAGAAAGAAAAGAAAAGAAAATTCATTTTATTTTTGCTGCAACACAAACATACTTAAAACTAAACAGTGATATTTGTTTATTACCTATTTAGTGCTTGTATTGGGCACATTTAGGTTACACCAAGAATGGGACCAGTTCAGCATAATGCTGGGCACGACGTGGTAGTAGACATAGTAGTAGTACCTTCGCCCTGCAGAATACCGCGGTTATAATAACTTCGTGTTGTGTTCCCAGCGGTGAGTAGGGTAGCCAGAGATCACTGGAGAATTTGTGCTGTTAGTGGGATGACCAAAGGCTTGTCCTGCTTTGTCCTCTACACTGACGGTACAGAAACTCTGTGCTTACAGGGTCGGCAGTGCGTTTAGTCGCATAATGCCTAATTCGCGAAATGGCACCCGAGTCTGAAAAGGACTAATTCGCGAATGGACTAATTCTTAAAAAGACTAATTCGTGAAATGGCTAATTCTGAAAAGGACTAATTCGTCAAACGGCTAATTCTTAAAAAGACTCATTCGCGAAATGGTCAACTTTCAACAACGTATCAAATCTTTTAATTATCCTTAAACCGCGCGCCCCGACACGGATAGATATAGGTTAGAAGGGTAATAAATCTCTGCGAGACCTCCGTCATTTACCCTTCGTGTTAGGTTTCTTGTGTTAAAGCAAGAAGAAATAGGAGATTCCACAGCTTGAGGGTACGTGGGATGAAGTTTCATGCCTTACTCATACCATACCATATTACTATATTTGAAGCAAATAACATAACATAACATAAACTCACGCCTATATCCCCGAAGGGGTAGGCAGAGGTTGAAGCAAATACACGTTTGAATTTGAATATAACTCACACTGGCTACTATAGTGAAATTGTCCTTTATCATAGTAGCCTTTAAAACTTGCCCAAAGCCTTCAATAGGTCAAAGACGGTTCTGGTCCCAAGAGCAAATCGTAAAGCGATATATTTCTATGGTCGAACGCCCACATGAGAGAGCAGGGAGTGCAGATATGGTTATAATATAGAGATATATGCACGGGACGGTTCCTACACGTACCAGTTTTACTGTCTACCTGCTAGTGCTGGTGTCTCAGAAATGGCTCCATAGTGTGCCATATAAGGCTAACGACCGGGCTCAGTTTGCTGACTAGTTCCGGTGATAACAGTTTGGTAAAATGTGACCTAAAAGTAATTCCGTTTGCCGTCACAGGAGAATGTTATGCCGTTAAATATCAGGTGTTATATAAGTTACTGTTTATCTATAGTTATCGTCATATATTTTGACTCCAAGTTGCGAGACAGCCGAGGATAGCACGCGCGGGTTGATTTGATATAATGTATGACTGGAATAGAATTTGGACCACCCCCTCTCTTCTTATGCGGTGTCGTACAACGCGACTAAGGGATAGGGCTGTTCTACATCAGACAGATATATACAATCCAGACTCAGCCTCAGATGAATGGCTTGAGTCAACAATAGTGCCCGGAAGACGGCAATAGATGACCGAATTCAATGATTGGTGAAATGTGAGTGTTAATTCACCTCTGCCTAACTACTCTGTATGTATGTATGTATTAGGTAATGGTCGAAATAATAATACAATAGCCACATTGGCAAGATTTATAGACGGCAATAAAATAACTAACAGCCTTACGCAACAGTCAGAAGAAAGGTTTCGGCCCAGGTGTGTCATAAAATTTACAGAGCTTAACTTTTGTGCAATCTATAACGACATCCGTTGTAATAGACAATGAAGAATACTTACTGTGTATTCATACACTGTTGTAACACTTTCTCGAAATTTGCTCCAGTCATAAACTTAGTAGCAAAATCTTCCAAAAGGGTATAATAGTTTTAACATGACAACAAGTACAATATAACTTCGACCCTTTCAGATACAATCCATTTGTTAATGTGTATCGCTAACGTGCATTTGAATATCAAAAGAATAAATTATTACGTACTAATACCATTCCAGACAGATAAAAGTTAGCATAATAGGTCCCAGAACGTTTACGGTAACAAAGGTTAAAGCAACATTTTACACGTGGCACGTTATTGTCTATACAAACGGATGGAAGGCTATTGTTGCACAAACAAAAATGAGACGAAACCTCAAAGGCGTAATTGCGAAATTGCTTTACAGGCAATAATTGGGCGTATTACCACGGCACCGGCTTTCACGGGGTAGTCGTAAATTAAAAAAAAGGTCGTTTTCAAACCGCCTCCTTTTTGTGGGCTGCGCCGGAGGGATATAAAAAGTGTGGAATTGCTGTGTGGACGTGAAACGAGTCATGTTATAACACAAACTCCACTTAACTGGACCGGTGTGATTTCCGAACGAATTTTTGAACGGCGTGCCTTGAAAAAAATATAGTAAAAGGCGAAGCGTCCATGTAAAACGACTTCACTTCCCAAAGGCTGCCAATTAATATCTTTTTCTTTATCTTAGCGTTAATCCCAATTTCATCCGAAGTTTTCACCTTGAAGTCAGCTTTACCAGTCTAACTAAAGATAATAATAATTTGAAATAAATTAATAAAAAAAAACCTAAAGAATAAAGGTTATTATGAAGTAGATAAGTATCTTGATGATGCAAATGCGTGGTCAACATAACTCTCTTTCTTGCTCGCATAAAATAAATTGTAAACTAAAGCAAATTTAAAAAAGAAAGATATTCTAGTTCTCTTAGTTTCTTACTGGTATCTTCTCAGTAGAACCTACCGAACCAGCGAAAGAATCATTTTCCAATGGTTTATTTTTACATTATAAAATATTTTAATATTATTTCCTGACATAGTAGTAAAATTTTGACGTTTTATGTGCCTAAACTGAATAAATGAAATTGATTCTTTGATTCTAATGCGCTACCTATCGGGATAAATAATTAGTGTGTCTCCTCATTAGTCCTAGCCATTACACTACCGACGTGAACACAAGCAATTTAGCATAGCTGGAGGTGTTAGAGGGAATATTAGTAATTTCGGTTCTATAATTCTATAAAAAAAAGTAGATACGAGGAGATCCAGTACACAATCGGCTATGATCGGCCACGGCAAGCCATCGACACTGTGTAGGGGCAATAGTATACAGTGTGCACAATTGATAGTATAGGAAGCTCATTAGAAATGTAAGAACAGAAACAAATAACGAACTATCGTATCCTGACAGAAGAAAAACGTGATTGCATGAAATGAATGGGGCAGAGTAGAATTTGGACCACCCCATCTCTTCCCATGCGGTGTCGTACTACAAGGCGACTTAGGGATAGGGCTGTTTAACATCAAACAGATATATACAGCCCAGACTAGTCTCAGATGCGTGACTTGAGAAAACAATAGTGTCCGGAAGACGGTACGTTAATTCGCTTCTGCCTAACCCTCCGGCGATAAAGGCGTGATTATATTGTATGTATGAAGCTATTGTTATAACGGATTAATTGGTTGCAATAAAATAAATCAGAGTACCTATGTTTTATTTCGCATAGTACCGATATATTGCAGTAGTTCATATGTAATTCATACTTTTGCTAGGCCATCTACAGCTAATCCTGAGTTAAAGAAGTAAAGATATAAATTGCGTGTGTGAGTCAAGCTTTTCCTCAGTTCTCAGTGGAGAGTTTTTGTGCAATTCAATGGGATGACCAAAGGCTTGGTTGGTCTTTTGTATGGACAACACAGAAACTTTCTTATTGGGTCGGCAGCACGAGTGCAACTCACCTGGTGTTCACACTTCTATAGGCCACGGTTACCACTTTTTATCAGGTGGACAGCCTTGCTGCCTGCTTGTCTGCCACCTAAGTGGTATAAAAAAAATAAAGTACAGATAAATAACATCATAATACACTACATTTACGCAACGATGAGGAAGAGATGCGCGTCCTTGGTGCATAGGGTGCGGGCGAGCGACAACAGCATTCTGAATATGATCGCGCGAAGGCTGGACTGCCTCCACGTAAACCATTGCAGTGCCATAGCGGGAGGGTTGGTACAGCAATGGCCCTTGTAATACTATAATAACTATTAATAATATACTAACCTAGATATAAGTGATACTAACAATGATGAACCACTGTTGTTTTTAAATAAATAAATCAATCAATCAATCAATAATCAGAAAAATAAATTTGATTGAGTGACACACGTACAACCTTACCTTAGGCCCGGTCGAATCCAACGTCTTCACATCTGAGTCGGGTCCGCTTTTACCAAACTAACTGCGAAGCAGCTGCACTTTGATATTTTCAGTGAAATAGTAGTTAGACTAGTTGCTGACTTTTAGTCCACCATAAACAACTTAAAATGTTGTCTATGGTGCCTAAAAGTCTTGAATTAATTCCTTTTATCATATGTGTCCTCTCTTTCCTCCGATTTTTTCTCTACAAGTGTAAATAGACTTAACTTAAAAAAGCCATGGTAGAAATGAAAATGCAAACGTTCCTAAAAAGTCAAAGTAAAAAGGTAAAAAAAGAAAATTTCATCTAATTTTTTTCTGTAAAATCATCAATGATCAAAAAGCTTTGTTGGACAATACTATAATGTTTTTTTATTGTTTTTTTACAGGTACAATGGTGTGTTGTTACCTGTTGTACAGCGGTCAGAAGGCGACGGCGGACGAGGCGCTCAAGTTCTATGGCAAGAAGAGGACCCACGACGAAAAAGGTATTTACTTTTTTTACTTTTGTAGTTGTAGTTACGTTTGTTTTTTAAGTGCAGCGTAAAAAAGTACAATGGTTATTTGAAGAAAATGTCTCTAAGAACAAGGTCAGATATCCCGGGTTCTTTGAGCGGAAAGAGCTCAAGGTCGTTTGGAGGCTATAGCGTTGTTGGTATGTATAATATTAATCTACGTTTAGATTTATAGCTTACCTTCAGATGAGGTGCAGGCAGGATTCGAATCCGCGATCTTTCCCTTACAGGGGGTACGCTTTGACTACTGAGCTATCGAACCGCACCTGAAGTCCTCCCCTATATCTTTGTGACCCCTGCTGGTTCCGGCGGCGGTGGGGATTAGCTAGTCCATGAGCTAGATTAAAAAGTTTTTTTAATTTCGTCGAATCTACCATAATATTATTACTGGTTTTCCTAGCACATCTAAAAAAAGTTTAGATTATGTATTTCATTATCACTTAAACATTATTATTGATATAATTTTACATACATACATATAATCACGCCTTTATCCCCGGAGGGTTAGGCAGAGGTGAATTAACACCCACATTTCACCAATCATTGAATTCGGTCCCACGTAACAGGGAATCAGCCATTGCCGTCTTCCGGGCATTAATGTTGACTCAAGCCGTACATCTGAGATTGAGTCTGTGCTGTATATATCTGTCTGATGTTAAACAGCCTATCCCTTAGTCGCCTTGTACGACACCGCATGGAAAGAGATGGGGTGGTCCAAATTCTACTCTGCCGGGTACCACGTGGCGAATTTTATTGATCATATTTATCGATAGGTGGCTGTCTGGCGCTTTGCTATCAGCCACTACTTATATTCGATACAGACAGGTGCATTTTATTGTGTTCAGTGACTCTTGCAGATAAGATCCAATTTACAATGATTGATTTATTAGAAGTAGAGGTTTTCTAACATTCTGAAGGCGCCGATCAGAAGGAGGCAATTGTACAGTCACTGTTTTATCTTTAGATTCAATATCACTTTATAGATACACTTAAACGTTAATTTTATCTATATTATGCGGAGTAGATAACGTTCTAGAACGTGGTGGTGCCATTCTTATATTAGTATGAATGGACTGGCTCGACCGGGAAGATTGAAAAATATCTTATTGGTCTGGATGTTATCTTCCCTAGGAGAGCATTAGCCGTTGGTCCCGGTTAAATCAAAGAATCTAAGAATCAATCATTGGAATCAATATTGGGTGAAATAACTCACACAGAAAAATATATTACACTAAGTGTGGGGTTAGGAGAAATATACATGCAAACATACATATAATCACGCTTTTATCCCCGGAAGGTTAGGCAGAGTGCAATTAACACTCACATTTCACCAATCATTGAATTCGGTCCCACTTAATGCGGGGTGAACCTATTGTTGACTAGAGCCATGCATCTGAGTGGGCTGTACATATCTGTCTGATGTTAAACAGCGCTATCCCATAGTCGCCTTGTACGACACAGCATAGGAAGAGATGGGGTGGTCCAAATCTGGTCTGCCTGCCTGGGAATCATGCGGCTGGCGTGTGGCTTAAGTCATTGGGTAAATAGTCGACGAACAGTGCTGTTTCTAATCTGTACATTATACTATGGTCAGGTTACATCAAGATCAATTTTGTTTTTATATAGGCCTCGCCAATGTCTCAGGAAAGAGGGTCACCATTATAAACAATAGCATGTTACAATGGTCGCACTCAGCTTGGCGGCCTCATCAAATGATTTTTCACGCCCCGCTTAACGAACCCGGGACTGTATAATGAAATAAGCTGTCAATATTTCCCGCTTCATCGTTGATTCTGATTCCTAGAATGTACTTGGTAATGCGTTCAATATATAATAAATAAATATTCGTCATTAATATAGTCAAATAGAAGGAAAAAATGAAAATTCTGTGCCCAATAACATTTCCTGTTATGTCGTGCGTGATTCCCCTTAGAATATTATACTACCGTGGAGCGCCTCATTTCTTCCTGTAGTGTCGATGAAGATAAAAATACATTCATAATATCTACAATGTCAACATTCTTCATTACTTACATAAATGTCACCTCACACACTAATAGTACAAGTCTTTCATAAAATATAAAATGCCGCATGCCGTTTAGGGTCTTCAGTTGCCCGAGGTGAGATAGCCAGTCGATGCACCCTAGTCGATGCAGGCCCATTTCCAGTATCAAGATAGCGCCCTCGAGTATGGGAACCACGGGGCAAGATAGGGACGAGACATCTTGAGGAATGGTGTTATTTATAATAAAAATAAAAAATAAAATAGTTTATTTGCATTATACATGGGGTGTTACAATTTTGTGATTGAAGCCTCCTTTTAAGCAAGTAATGCCTGTATTAGGAGACCGACAATGAACATAAACATGAAAAGAGCTGTTGCAATAACTTTAAGATAATGAATTCATTCCTGTATCGTGGCGTGATTCCCTGGTACCAGGGCTATAATCGGAACGACTGCTGCTGATCATCCAATTCCTAAAGCTAGTTGAAAGCCAGCGCTAAAGCCTCGTCCATCAATCGTACTTTATACCGACTTGCTGTTTAGGTTTAGTGACTTCAAAATTAATTCCAGTTGCATTCGAATTTTCACCTCCAGAGTTTGGGGACAGCTTTTTCCAATCGGGAGGGGTTTTGGTTGATTAATCATTCAACCATTTTTATTTATCATTTTTCATGAAACTTCCAGGTGTAACGATACCGTCCCAGCGCCGGTACGTGGAGTACTACGCGTCTCTGATCCGCTCCGGCCTGCAGTACACCGCGACCAAGATCCACATACGAGAGCTGGTGATGTCGCCGCCGCCCATCTTGAACGGGGGACAGTGCACACCGGAGCTCACCGTGTCGGAGGCGAAAGCGAACGCGCCATCTATCAAGGTACCTTCCATATTCCATACTACACCATGTGACACAATTTTTATGGGTGTGATATTTATCGCCAAAATAATAGGGTATGTTTGCAAATTAATAAATTTGCCGTCAAAATGTACTCTCAGGCGATGTAAAATCTATTTCTTGCATTATCACAAAAGTAACCTACCACGAAGAGGTGAGATCGCTGCAAGATCTCGTCATTCAAGTCTTTGTGTATTTCTAGGATTAATCCCCACTGAAAGAGCAGCTTCCGCTAGTGGTTTTTTGAAGTTGATTCAAACCACTTGCGGAAGCTGATTTCGACATAGTTATCATTTTCTGAACCTTTTCCCAATTCGGTTTTCTAGTCTAACTAAGATGAGAGGGCCAGATCGAGAGAAATGGCCCTGGGTCGGCCGGGGTGCGAGGGATATGCCTGTTAACCTCACCTTCGGCAACCAAAAACGACCCACATGCGTGCGTTTTGGTCGATTCGAGTCCGACATAACCTCTCCCACCGGCTCCGGTAGGGAGGCATCCGTGGGGATTTTGCGCACGTAAAAAAAAATGTAACTAAGATGAGGCTGATTTTTGATATTTCCCGTGAAGCGTCTGCTCTGTATTTAGAGTAGTCGTACTTTACAAGGCTCCAACTACACGTAACTACTGTCATAGATGTTCGTATGGCAACTGGGACCGACGATTTAACTTGCTCCCCGAGGTACGACCAGACCAATGCCCATATTCATGCATACAAATATTTTCAACGAGCGGGGGATCGAACCCGCTCCTGTGTAGCAGCCGCGTTCACTACCGCCATGCTACAGATGTTGTAAATGGGGATATAGGCGTGAGTTTATCTTATGTTTATATATATAGGTAAAAAAGAAAATGTGTCGTTGTGCGCAGACGGCGACGGGCTACGAAGTGCGCGCGGACGGCGGCTCGCTGCGCGTGTACCTGACGACGTGCACGCCGCTGGTGGGCGACGTGCGCGTGGACGTGTACCACAAGCACAAGATGAAGATGCGCAAGGAGAAGCTCTTCCACTTCTGGTTCAACACCTTCTTCGTGGCGCGCGAGCTGGGGGCGCAGCGCCTGCAGCCGCTCGACGACAGTGCGTACCGACACACTACACTGTCACCGTACACTACCATCACTACACAATAACATCACCACTACACAATAACTACATCACCACTACACAATAACTACACCACTGCAACTACGCAATAACTACACCACCACTACACAATAATTACACCACTGCAACTACACAATAACTACACAATAACTACACCACCACTACACAGTAACTATACCACTGCAATTACACAATAACTACACCACTGTAACTATACAATAACTATACCACCACTACACAATAACTACACCACTGCAACTACATCACCACTACACAATAACTACACCACTGCAACTACATCACCACCTCACCACTATTACACCGTCATAACCCGGCAGTGTAGAATTTGGGCCACCCCATCTTTTCCCGTGCGGTGTCGTACAAGGCGTCGAAGGGTTAGGGCTGTTTAATATCAGACAGATATATACAGCTCAGACTCAGGCACAGATACAGGGCTCGAGTCAACAATAGTGCCCGGAAGACGGCAATAGGCTCACCCCCTTTTACGTGGGGTCAAAAATTGGTGAAATGTACCCACATTTCACCAATTGTTAAGCAGAGATGAATTGACGCCCGTCAATTCATCTCTGCTTAACCCTTTGGGGATAAAGGCGTGATTATATTTATGTATGTATCATTACACAGACATCATAAGACTACCACTAAACCAAAACACCACCATCGCACAATTTCACTGTCTCACATACGGTTAACTAACATAAAACTATCTTTAAAAATGTATACTCCAGTCGGTTAGGTAACTTAATGACAGGTGAACAATCTTGTAGCGACTTTTTACAAAAAACACATATTTAACAAATAAACTAGGCTAACTAACTACTTTAATTTCAATTTTTATTCTTCAAAATGAGTTTCTAAACAGAAAAATATTAAAGAGCTGAGTTTTTAAATGAAACATAATAAAAAAGACAACCAAAATTTTTTATGTTTAGTTAAGTACCTAACCGAGTTGGTTCTAAAATATTTGCTATAATATAAAATATTGTTTTCATCGAAGTGCCAATACTAGCAACATCCAAAGCTTATACTTTCATACTCGACCTTTCCATGTTATATAATTATAGAAGGTATCGGGACTTCTCGCGAATTAAATCATGGACTTACTTTTACAGCCGACGTTTCGGATGCGTTTGCAGAAATAGTAAGTCCATGATTTAATACGCGAGAAGGCCCAATACCATGTATAATTATGAATACATACCGCGACAGTTTAAAAATAACTCTATGTTAGTTGACATTTGAAATAATAATTGCCGTCTACTTCCTAACCCTGCGTCGAAAGCCTGCACCAGATCCTTATTCAACAAACACCAGATGTATCAGCTAGCAGGTTGAATTTCCTTAGCTACAAAGGTCTTGGTGGGTCCAATAATCCAGTATAAGTCTGTGGGACTCGATATTCTCAGTTGATGTTGTGTGTAATATAAGTGTTGTATGTGACAGGTCCGACGCTGGAGGCGTTCAAACTGACGCTGAACAAGTGGCAGCTCGACGAGGCGCACAAGGACAAGCAGAACAAACACTACGCCGCTGACTTTAAGGTGAGCAACTCTTGTAATAAAAAGTGGGTTAGGTGCTTCACTAAAGATGAATAATCTTGACTGAATATATGGGCGCGCCTCGCTCGCCTCCTCATTTTCGGGGACGAGTTGGGGACTCTGTGGTCCTCACACCCGAGGAGAGGGCCAGATCGAGAGAGATGGCCCTGGGTCGGCCGGGGTGCGCGGGATATGTCTGGTAATCTCACCTTCGGCAACCAAAAGCACCCACCGGCGGCGTGCGTTTTGGTCGGTTCAAGTCCGACATAACCTCTTCCACCGGCTCGGGGGTAGAGGGTTATTCGTGGGGATATTGCGCACGTAAAAAAAAGTATAGTTGATCTTATGGCATTATATTTGAGATTGTGCAGAGTGATTGCAAGATTTAAAGTCCTCGATTATTTTAATGGGTGAACTTCAGAAATAGCAAGAAATTTAGAAATGGACATTTTGTGGAAATATTATTCGTAGAAACATGACTTTGGTGTTGTAGTATACAATGCCATTTAAATATAATTGAGAGAGTTGTTGCTGTCATCGCAACGATGTTAGTTCATTAATTGCTAACTTCCAGACTGAAGGACCACACATTATACTTAAATTTTATCTTTGAATTGTTTGTGTACTGTATATAAATGGTTTCAGAAAAGCCTAATTATTTGATGTTTATCCAATAGCATTGGGTTGGGTACATTGTATGGGACATCGGAACGTGATAGAAATGATAAAAGTTGATTGAGTGATATTACTTATGATATATTGATACTTAGAACTAGATAATTGATAATGAGGACGCGTTGACCGTGAACTGTTCTGCTGTAAAGTGCATATGGTTTACGCGTACTCTATTGACCTACAACGTATTGCTAAGTAATGACTGTGCGGTTGGGCCGCACATACACAGTTAACCCTGCAGCAACCTGTCACTCGCAGGTGGAGCTGATCGTGCAGAAGATGCCGTCGTCGTCGACGTTCGTGGGCGCGGGGGGCCGCGCGTCGTCGCCGCCCGCGTCGCCGCCGGCGTCGTCGTCGTCGTCGTGCTGCAGCGAGCCCGACACCGAGCCCGACGGCCACTGGGACTCGGGTGAGGCGCTCCGCTCCGTGCGCACCGCCTGGCGCGCGCTGCGCAAGCGCAAGCCGCGCGCGCGCCTGCGCCGGCCGAGGGACGCGCAGTGAGCGCGGGGACGCGGCCGGCGCGTCCCGCGACACTAGGCGCTAGGCTAATTCTACACCGCGATATCTGGATTGTAGTTGTTTTCGTTTCTTTTTTTTTATTGGAATTGTTGTACAGTCAGTGTCTAAAGTTGTTTTTTTTTTTGCTACTAGAACTAAAATCTGTATCAACGTAAGCGTGGAAACAGTAGGCCAAAGCCTCCCGATATTTGGAGCCTATGTCCAGCAGTGGACTGCAATAGGCTAATTGGTATTGGTCGGTTACTAGAAGATTACGATTTATTTTTCTATTCGTATTTATTTATATAACGTGTTGTTGAATTCGAATATCAATGTAGATTATATTTCGATCAAAACGTTTTAGTAAATTTCACTGTAGCGGAACAGCTGCGACGGCACTCGGCAATCTTCGGATGCGCTCGGACCTAAACTGGGAGAAAACTCAATATTGAGTTAAACTCGCCTTTGTACACCAAGATGTACTTATGATTGCCTGTTGATGTATTATTTTCTTGTGTACAGTGAAGAATTAAAAAAAGAAAAGACAATAGTTATACAATATTTTCACAATGTATGTAACATACTGTATTAAAAAACTTTTTTTTAAACCTGAAAATAATATTTACTTTTGTCACTGACTGAAATATAACTGTTTGAATAACTTTAATTTTTATCTCATTAGTCAATTTCAAAATAGAAACGAAAGTAACTTCGTGTCCGCTCTATCGTTAAGCTAATCCAAGGACGATATTATCGCGATTTACAGCAACGTATAAAATAATACATACTTCACCATATACGGTACTCGAAAAATATTTTTTCGCAATCTACCCTCCAAAACGATGGTAGCGGTCGACCAGCCACCAAGTGTTGAATATTACGCTGATCACAGCAGTTTTATAGCGATTTTTATGTAGATATAATCGAGTTATATGTGCGTATCTGTTTAGTAAAATTTTGAATCAATTATTTCAAAAAGATTAAGCATTGTATTGATTGAATTTGAATCACTTTTGTTTAGTATTTTTTCTTTAAATACATATTTTTCCAACGCTATAAATATTAAATTTATAGTAACACCAATAAAATAGTAAAAAGCTTTATACATGTGAAAACTTTTCTCCTCACATATTAGACATTTTTTAAACATAAAAATGTTTTTATACTCAACACTTATATTTTATACAGATAAGGCCTTAGAGAGTATTGTTGGAAAGAGTATTCTTTCACAGTATGAAACTGTCAAGTGTCACGGATTCAATCTTCTTGTTAGAAAAAGTTAACTATAGGGACCTAAATTAATAATTAGATAACAGTAATTATTATTATTATTATTACTGTGAAAAAAATATCTTCTTGTTATTAAAAATTAATTCGTATTCGCGCACCGCTTGGACGATATTTGCCGACTTCGTACAGTCACTCACAACAGTCTTATGATTCTTTTTAATTCAATTTTTACTAAACAGTTCAATCACATACAACTCTTTCGTTTTTGTTAGTGATATGGTTTCATAGTTTAAACAATTAACTTTATTTTAATGTAACATGTCTGTAGGGAGGCGAGCAGTCCTACCGACGCCTTGATCTCTTTTACCGATAACGAATTTCTTTGTGTTGCTTACGATCATTTTTACGTTGGTATATAATATAGAACGGTGTGAGATTATGAAATTATTTTTGCATGACAATTTAGATTTGTCTTTCATATTTTTTCATATTCATATATAAAGGGGTCGTTATTTTATAAGAACAATTAGTTATTCATGTGACCATATTTAAGTACAGGATTCTATATCCGAAATTAAATATACGTCTTTTAGGAACAAGGGGAGTTATTAATTTCTTAACCAAATACTTGTAACACGGTCTTTTGCGATAAAAAAATATAAACGGAGAAGTCTTTATTGTCATGCAATTTTAAAAGAATTTAATAATGCTTAAAGTACGATCACTGTTTGAAATACACTTTTGTACTTGACTGTACCTAATGTTTATTTTTGTAATCAACTTAAGAATGATAATAAGCACACGTAATATTAAGTAGTTATAAATTTATTAATACCTACCTTCAAGTTTAGTAATACTTAGATCTTACTAGGGGTTCTTTATATGTTCGTATGTTCCCCAAATATAAAACCTGGTGCTTTTAGTGAATTTTAACCAAGATTGAGTTAGGGCTTCGGGCACTATATGTCTTGACGTCTATAGGCGTACGTTTTTTAACCCCTCGTTTACACCCTTACTTATATAAAACATGTATTTGACAAGTTGCAATATGTCACAGGCTATAGTGTGAACGCAAATATAAAATTTATACTTGTTTACAACTTGTTGGCTATACATACTATGTAAACGAAAAAGTATCTGAGATACATGTATAAAACAAATGTTGTGATTTGATTAGTCTTCTACAAGTTTTGCAACTTGTTTCATGGTGTAAACGAGGGGTTAGTAAGACGTGTCAGGAAGACGTCAATGGACGTTTTGATCTCGTGACAGCAGTGTGACGTTGCAACCGCGACATCTATTTCGTTCAGAAGCTTCGAATATACGTAAACCTATATCAGTAGGTCTCAAGCTACGGCCGTAGACAGTAGAATTATTTCGATTTTAAAGTTACATTGTGTTAGTTAAAATAACATAGATATAATCACGCCTTTATCCCCGGAGGGTTACCTCACCTAATAAAGGCAGAGGTGAATTAACAACAATATTTCACCAATCATTGTATTTGGTCCCACGTAATATGGGGTGAGCCTATTGCCGTTTTCCGGGCACTATTGCTGACTCGAGCCATGCATCTGAGGCTGAGTCTGGGGTGTATATATCTGTCTGATGTTAAACAACCCTATCCCTTAGTCGCCTTGTACGACACCGCATGGGAAGAGATGAGGTGGTCCAAATTCTACTCTGCCGGGAACCACGCGATTTAGTTAAAGTTAAACTAAAAATGGAAGAAAACCCTTCTCTATCCAGAATGTCGTTAGTTTCAGTAGCACGGTGTGCTGAGTAAGAACAATGCAAATATAATGCGTTAAGAATTAACTATTATAGCGGTATCATTTTTATTGCACATGTCCAAAAATTTATAGCAAAAATATGATCTATAATTTAAAATTATCCACATTTTGTGAAAAATTTGTTAATATGAGCGAGTACTGTTCAAACTTCGTTTCAGTAAGTGTTTGTTATATATAGTAGAATCGCCATCTCTATTACAAATTAAAAAACCTTTTTAAACGATAGATTTATCAGCAATAGCTAACACTACGAGAAATCTTTACGATAGCACTGTAAAGTTTAAACTGCAACGACAAATGCGTGTGTGCGGTAAAGCTGTACAGTTTTTGAATTTTCTCAAACACGTGTGACTTTATCGATGCAGTTAAAAAGATAATCGTAAGGTTGCTACGATTTTTCGTAGCGTGTGTTCCACCCATTAAATTATATAAAAATTACATCCTGATTCGTATTCTGAAAAGCCGTGATCTTTGGGGTTAATAAAGCATTGGTTATAATCAGCTCGGCGAACCTTGATCCCTATGACAGTTCATACTAGTGACGGGTCGTGTCGATATATCGCAACTTTTTATAGGCAAAGGCGTGACTTGCATTCAGCCACATCGATAAACATGTTTTTAAAATATAATCTACATTACTATAATTATAATGCTTGTTATATTTACAAGTATCCGTGTATTTGTATATGGGGTTGCCAATATTCCGATGCAGAGGTAACATGGTCGGACTGTATAATTTTAATGTGAATTAAAATTTTAGTTATAGCAACACTATCTGATCTGTCACTACGCTAGTACTGTCAGTTCGCTACGCCAGTACGAGTGCTAACGCCTTGTATGCGCCACGTGTTTTCTTGTGTCAACGGAATCCTTTGTTTGTTACTATTGTTGTTTTCTGTTTTTGTTATTGTTGCTGTTTTGTGTTTGTTGGTGTTTCAAAATGCCGAAAAGACTGAGAAAAACTGTACTCAACAGTGAAACGCGGGAGTTTGTTGTACGCTTGCGTGACTATTTTGCTCGCGAACTACAAAATGGCGGACCTTTGTTGCCACTTGACAACGTACGCGACCGTGTTGCTGATGCTTTGGGAATTGGCAAAGCTACCGTTTCCCGAATTACAAAGGAGAAGTTCGGCGAATCGTCGATGGAGGAGAACAAATTATCAACTCCAAAGAAGAAAAAACATAATAGGGCACGACCCGTAACTAACCCCGATGATTTCGACATGGCAGCGATACGAAACCATATTTACGGCTATTATTTTCGAGGTGAACTGCCGACTTGCACAAAATTATTAGCGTCGCTGAAATCGGCTGATTTATTTAAAGGTGGATTCACTTCTCTCAGACAAGTTATAAAAAAATGTGGATTTCGTTATGGGAAGTGTGACAAAAGAAAAGTGATAATGGAGCGGAAGGACATTGGATTGATGAGGTGTGATTTTCTACGACAAATAAAAAACATCGAGAACTGGGACAAGGTGGTTTATCTGGACGAAACGTGGCTCAACGCCAATCACTCAGTCTCCAAAACATGGACAGACGACACAGAGAAATCCTGTACCAAAGCACCAGAAGGCAAGGGCCAGCGTTTGATTATCTGCCACGCTGGCACAGCCAAAGGTTTTGTACCTAACTGCTTGTGGGCCTTCAAATCCGTGAAAACAAGTGATTATCACGAAGAGATGAATTTTGAGAATTTCAAGAAATGGTTCACAAAACTATTAGACAATTTAAACGAGCCCCACTACATTTTAATGGACAACGCCCCATACCACTCTGTGCAAATTAATAAAGCGCCTACCGCGAACAACAATAAAGGCGAAATAATAGAGTGGCTGCAAAACAATGGTGTGGCAGCTAATACTCAAATGCTGAAAAAGGAATTAGTTAGATTGTTGAACCTTCATAAACAGCAAACAAAGAAGAAATATTTCTTGGATGAGATGGCAAAATCAAAAGGGCACACCGTGATTCGGCTACCGCCCTACCACTGCCAATATAATGCAATCGAAATGATATGGGCGCAGATCAAAGGTGGGTTGATTTGTATTTATTTTAACATGTTTTTATTTAGGTCACTGGTGACTGTCTAGTCGGCTAGTACTATTTAAAGCTATTTTATTTCACTAGCAAATTGCATTTTTATTTTTATCCATGTGCTTATATCAATTACACACTTTTAACGTACAAAATTATGTACTTATAATGTACTTACCCCGATCTCGCTCTTTGACTTTGCATCATTTTCAATCTAAACCATTATTGTTTCAGGTTGTGCAGCCAGGCTTAACACCACTCCACCATTCACAGCTAATAAAATGCTTACGTTGCTACAAGAGGCATGTAGTCAAGTGACTCCGGACAATTGGAGGAAAGTGGTTGAAAAGACGAAAAAGCTATGCTTAGATGATTGGAATCGAGACGTGCGATACGACAATATAGTAGACCAGCCGTTTATCATAAACATAGGAGAAAGCAGCTGCAGTTCGGATTCCGAGTCTGAGACGCAATCGGTGACACCATTGTCAGATTCAGATTAATGTATATTAAAAAATCATAAATAAACCGCTTTTGTTTTATTTGAGTAGGTATATACAATAAATTTGTTAAATCTCCTTTATTTTATTATCGCAAACAACTTAAATGATTATAAATCTGACACTAAGAGCGTAGGTGCTCTATTGATGTATTTTGTACACTCGTTTCCATTTTCGATATTTGTTTATCGATACTTTTCCGCACTAGTCGATATCTTCCAAACGGAGTAACTTTTGCAGGACGTCAACGTAAAGTCTGATTGAGATAATTTCTTGTAAGTGTTAATAATTATTATAATTCCAACGGGATATTATTGTAATTGCATATATCTGCCTAAAATTAATAAATATCATTTTTAGACACCGCCAATTCGATTATAATATAACGGTGACGCTACTACAAGGTTGTGTCGTGGGAATAACTGTCAGTGTCATAGGGATCAAGGTTCGCCGAGCTGATTATAAAATATTTTAACACTCGCATGCTGGCAATGTCAATGCAAAAAGCAATCATAAATCTGTTAATAAAACAAATAACAATTATATGCACAAAACATCGCTAAGCACCAACACAACACAATATGATTATGCTGAATAAAGGCTTGGGGCATTATTCTGCTTCACAATTAGTTTTAATCGCAGTCGTAACGTGAGTAGACGGTGGATTTCATTTGATTGACTTCTCATATTCTAATAATATAACATAACATAAACTCACGCCTATATGCCCAGAAGGGGTAGGCAGAGGTGCTAGCACCCACATTTCGCCAGTTTATGTTTAGGTCCCTATGTCATAGGTGGCGACCTGCGATGAATACACACATAACTTCGAAAAGCATCGAAAAGTCATTGGTGTGTGCTATGGTAAAACCTGGGATCGAACCCGAGACCTCGTCTCAGCAGTCCATACCACTAGGCTACCGCAGATTCTAATAAGTCATAAAAAATTCTATTTACGAGACACCGTATTGTCTGATTAATATTTTATTAAACGTCCATAGACGTATTACTGTATTAAACACTTTTCAGATCTATATCGGACTAATGGAAATAATAAAATTGATGATAAAATCAAATTGAAAAACGAGTTAAAAGATAACTATCGACATTTATACTAGGGTTTGCTATCTTTAATTATGACATATGGAAGTTTTACGAACGTGATATGACGTAGCTTGTTGTCAGGCGTAAAAATAAGAGCCAGCATATTAACAAAAAGCTGTACATTCTTACATATAAAAGTTAAAATACGGAGAACAGAAAACGTATAAACACAAATAGTGACTATTCAACGAATTTCCTTGAAGTAAAACCAACTTTATGGATATTAAAATAAAATATAAATTTAAGGGTTTACTAATGTTTGTACTGTTCGTTATATTGGGATTAACTAGTGTTGTTTCTATGCATGTTGTGTTAACTAATCGCATTTATGAATGGGAGTACGTCAGCTCGCGAAAATGAACTGCTAATGGATTTTAATTTGGCAATTTATCATTGAGCTTTTTTAATTCAGTCATGTGATTTTAGTATGACTCTGAAATCACAGCTCATTGGTAATTGCAAGAGTGACGCAAGTATTGAGAACCTCGTAAAGTTAGTTCAATTTGAAGTAACAAAATACAAAGTGAATGTAGTGATGTCTTTATCGTGAAACATCTGCTTTTGCGGATCGAAGTTTCGGGCAATCGTTGAATAAATGCTGCGTATTTTCGCGTATCGTGCGGGCCCGAAGTTTCGTATGTTTCGCGGTAACTTGTATGTGACGTAATGTTTGGGTGGTGGTGTGCAGGTGGGGTGTGCGAGCGAGTCGGCCGCTACCGCCCGCTGTCGCCCGACCACGCGCCAATCACGTAACTATCCCACGGTACCACGCGATGACGCAGCTTGTGACTACATTTTCGAATTTATGACGTCACCACACGTCGCTTATACTGCCGTGGTAATCTAGAGAGCAGTACAAACTGCAAATTCCTGATATCCCAGAATCATATACTTGGTACATGATTTTTGCAATATAGAATCTATCCATTTGGTTAACTAAACGTAGACAATTTTGATGTGTCTTTTAATTGTGTTTTATTTTGAAACTCGGTTTATTAATACGTTTTGTGTACTCATTTTAAAGACTAAAAACTGAATTCAAATTTAATTCAATTAGCCTAGTTTATTTGCTTACATTATGTACTTTTATTAAAAATTGCTAAAAAATTATTAACAGTTAAGGCACATAGATTTCTGGCATTTTTTCACAGTAAACAATTGTCACAAAATTTTAAACGCAATTTTATCGACTTATTTCTTTCTTGATTACCTCGACAGTATATTCATTCTGATTAAAATCCACATCATGCGTACTGATCAGGTATAAACGTATAGGCATCAAACTAAGGAATTTAGGTGAAACGCGAGTATAGACGTTATTTTAAACCAACTTCTTATTCCAAACATTATCATTGTATTATTGCGTTTAGAAAAAATAAGTTTCATTTTTGATTAAAATACAATTTGAAGGGATAGTAATAAGATATAACTTTTTTAATTCAATTTTCTTATAAACAATATTGTTTTTTTTTTTTTACTATTTTTTAATAGCAGTTGTACTATCAGAAACATTTAGATATTCTTTTTTCAAAATTTCAAGTCTATCTTCACCTAGTTAAAAACATGTTCACGACCAATCATGAACTGCGTCATCGTTATTATTTTGCTCTATAGCACGTTTTGTAACTGACAATGCTCGGCTTGCCACAACTAAAAATTCGCTTAAAATCAACTCTCCTTTTGTTTCGTTATCGTTCATCGCTTGCACCTACAACACGAAAAACAACGAACTCGAAACATAAGCGAAAACGTTATTTCTCTGGTGCTATTTATAACGAAAATATTAAAATTTTGTATTTCGAACGTTATTTTAGGGAATGCTGTTCTGCTAAAATTTCGCTGCTGTTTCGTTTTCGTTAATATATTACGTTTTTATGTTTGTTTTCTTAACGTCATCATGCAGCATTTTTCATGATTTTATGTTAACCTTGGGTTTTTTCACAACAATTCGACGTTCCTTATTTGTATTTAATACATTTTATTCCTGTGATTGTCTTTTTAATACTTGAGTTACACTTTTGGACACCAGTTTTGTTTTAAATACGGAAGGCGTGAGGTTGCTTGTTCGATTTTCATCTAATACGTGAACCGACTACAGTACAAACTTAAATTACTTCAATAGGTCTAATGTAAGTTTACGATTTATCAAAACGACTACAATTGTCGAGTGCACTTAAAAGTCGTACACTGGACGGAGTTCGAACAACCTCCTAATCGCAAATTTAACCATTTGCCACTGCTTTTGGCATTCATTACACTACATTACAGTGTGAATTGAGCTCGTACTAGGGATACAGGAATCCCATAGTAAGGCTACCAAGTCTGGATAAAGAATGCAAACAAATGTGACTGAGACAATCATACATTATTGAGTGTGAGAAAAAAGGATAGATATCAATATATCTAACTGTCTTAAAATATGTTTACATGACTTTACACGCCTCGATAGTCTTACTATATATTTGGCACAAAATGGTGTTTTTTCATATCAATAATTTCTTAATCGTTTCCTTTTCTGATGGTGTTCAAAGAGATTTTTCAATGTTGCTTAATTTCATGTGCATGCTTTTTAAAACTGATAGCGCTATATGTTATAAGTTATTTAGCGTATAAAATTAACGAGCATATAGCGTTAGCATACCCTCTAACGATTACACTGACCTTAACATTTTTAATAATCTGTGGTCATTCTAGTCGTTCACCCTCTGTGTGGATTGTGTTATGTGTACATATCTTATTTCTGAATGAACTTATAAATGTTCTTTCATAAAAAGCCATTATTATACAGTGAAACTAATTAAATATGGTTATTCGCATTTTTTTAAGTTGATTAAGTAATATCGACATGAGTGAGTGAGACAGATATGTTTCTCGAAGCACATATTTAATTAATAGCACTGTATCATCTAACATTTCATTAGCTGTACATTGCTCGCTTTGCACAGTTTGAACGCATCACACACGCCACATACGGATTTTTTTAAACGCCTGTTTGTTTTTTGTTTTAATTTTTATTTAATTAATCGTAAGGCGTTTAGAAAATATATTATTCTCTTTTGTTTGAATATATGGGCTTGTTATATGTAAATAATTTTGTATATTTGGAAATAATTTGAAATAACATAATTCAAATTATTTATATGAATACTAATGCTTGGTAAATTATTTAAATGTTAATTTGTATCAATTTTTATTGGCCAATAGAGTTAGGATTACAAAATATATTTTTTAAATGCCTAAATATTCAAACATATAAAAATCTGTCGGTGGCTAATGTAATCGTTCAAATGCTTATATGGGTTTCTTACATTTTCAGGTGAATCCACATACTTGTGAGGTTGGCACGTGGGATCGGTGACCTTCTCCACACTTCTATATATAAATCCCGCTTTCACCCCCTCCTCAGACAAGGCTTGACTTTAACACGTGCCGAAATGACTATAACCCAGAAAATAGTGATGATCACTGAAAAAAGTAGTGCTATTATGTGTGTCTAAAATGTGTAGATATTTAAACAAAACGAGTGGGACGTGCCATTGCCCCATACCGGCGAACGATGCGTGCGGTTTGGATATAAACCAACAAGATTTTGTGATAATTATTGTGTGCTGAATAGACTTGTATGTCGGCGCACCGACGTCTTGGAGATTTCCTTTAATTTCACCCGTTTACAAGCCGTCGAAGAATCGACTTTAAATTTTATGGTCACAAGGTATGTTTGTCGATATAACTCTTATGACTGATAAGTACATTTTCGGTATTTTTTTTTAATCGTAAGCTTGGCCATTGTCATAGATGTGTTTCAGTGAGTAGACATTTTGTACTTTTTAAATGTCGCTGGCGAAGAAGTTTATAATATATTCTGCCGAATTTTGAACAGACTGAACTTGTTACCGGTGAATCAGATGGTTAGAAATGTTTCTTAGATCAGTTGAGAACGACTTTATATTAGAGCTGCATTGGGTGAAGTATTGCACAGTACACTTCACCGCTTTAAGTGTGTAATATTTAAGAGCTATATAGGCACAAACAGTCAAGACATAAACCGCGAACCAACTACAAATTAACTGTTTTAGATAGAGTATGTCCCTTTAATGACAGATAACATGTGGTAACCTGTTTAATTGAAACGGCCGCCCACGTAATACTCTCAGCGCCTCAACGATTACAAATCCTCGGCACAGCGAAATCGCTCCGCGAGGTCCCCAGTAAGCTTCTACGTTTCTAGGCTGGTTGCTCTAGCCAGTATTCTACACGCACAAAGGCCAAAAAAAGAGGCAATGCGGACAAAAGAGTTCTATTACAACATCTTTAATTAAGTTACGGGTTTACGGTCGATGTTTTAAATACTTTCAAAATATTTAAATACAGTAGTAACGACCGCGGTTGCCAAGTCGTGGAACGGATTACAGTAGTGGTTCCTGTTTCGCTGTCTAAATTTTTGACCAAAACGTCATTAGTTCAGTGAGAAGACAAGTTTTCAATTGTTTTATGTGTTCAGAAATAACAGTTTCAATATTCGAAATAGCATATATAATAGCAATAGCACTTACGCTATTTTGTTAATGCTAATTAGCGTTTAACTGTTTAGGTTATAGCTATTTAGCATCAAGCTGTTACTGCTAATAGCACTTAATGCTTTATTAAATCAATTTAAAAATACAATCTTCAGACCAATGTAACTCTAGTATTATTGTGCTATAGGACATTCATGTACTTTACTTGAATAGTGGGAAACAAAAATATTGTCTGTTAATTTTATGTATTTAGAATTCATTGTAAATGTAAAATGGTGGCATTTAATTTATTTAAAGGGACATAGACGACCACTGTTCACGTGGATAGAGAAATAAGACAGCCTTATTATTGAAATAACTGTCACCATTTTTACGATTTAGGGGTACCTAGTCAATGTCTTTAAAACGACTTGAGAATGTATAAAAAAAGTAAGGAACGAATTTCTAGGTGCTTTTCTTTTTTAATTTTTCTTTTTAAAAACAAAATTGTCTTGGTTGACCGGCTTAAACAATAGTTAACCAATAATTGTTGAAAAACTTAGATGTTTTACTTTTTATCGAAAACCAACTACACTATTTCACTTATTTATAGTTATTTTTTATTGATAATGAACTACATGCCGATAGTGCGAGGCAGTTTTTCCCACCATTTCGACTAAGTCCAATGACGGACAGGTGATTAATAATGTTTTTTTTTTGTATACTTTCGAAAGATCTCACTAACTGCCGTCATGAATATTAGGCTTGAAATGTCTACAGTGGATTTTTTTTTATAGAGCTTTTAAAATATAGATATAATATTTCCATAATCTGCTTTATCCTGTCTTATAACGATCACCAGTGAATTTTAAATTGATGCAATTTGTATACAATTTACTAATGACACACACAATCGGAAAATAAGCAGGTACACTTACCAATATCTTTGGAATGTAGGAAACGTATTAAATTTTACAAAGTACTGAGAAAATCCACAGTAGACATTATGTTAGTAAAAAAAAAATCGTCCAAAAACAAGTTTGATACTTGGTACGTTTTATCAAAGGAACTGAAGGCCTAGTAACCTTAAAATAGCTGACCTTTATCTAGAATCTAGACGATAAACAAAGTAGTTATACTTTTATAACACTGAATGTAATCATTTCTACAGTACTAAAAAATTAAAATAAAAACATTTAATTTAAATGAGTCGGTACGCTAGGGTTTGTCAAGCATTATTGTAAAAGTACAAGAGTGGCTGCAAATGCTAGGTCTTCTTTAAATGATAATCCTCCACATAGCTGAGAGAGAGAGACAACACGATTTTCGTGCGTTCGGTGTGATGTACCCTTTCAATGCTTGTAGAGATATGTGATACGCAATTTAAAAAAAAACTTCTTAAAACTATATACAATATGTAAATTTTAAAGTAATTCGTAGTCTTCTCAAGATAGGAGGAGAATTTGGAGCACTCAGGGCGTGATTTGGTAGCTCAATGGTCAGAGCTTTCCCGCCTGTCAGCGACTAGTCGCAGGTGCAAGTCCTGCCTGAGTCGTTTCACTTTTCCTTTCTTAATTGATGTACAATATTTTATTTTTAAAGAAATTATTAGGTTCACCAATACCTGTGCTGAAGTAAGAATTTCGTCTGCTGATTCTACATGATAAAATGTAATTAGTAAATAAAAGTAGTATTTCAACATCTACAGGTATTGAGAGGGTTAAAGTTCTGGAATATTCGAAGTACTAAGTTGCTTATACATACAATCTAATTTCTAATTTGAATTATCATTCGGCAATTTAGGTTCGGAAATATGGTTAAAAGTTTGAATGTCTGGTTTAAATTTCTGTTATTTAATATAAATAAGAGAAGTCAACGTTTATGTAAGAATCATTGCCCGATTGCGCAAGTAGAGAGAGAAAGAGAGAGAGAGAGAGAGAAAGGGTGAGAGAGATAGAAAATAAATTACAATGTGAATTGCTTTCACATTGTAATTTATTTTCTATCTCTCTTGTAACCTTGTAATTTATAAAAAGTTGAGCTAATGAGGTCTTTGACAGTGACTATCCTTAGTTCGTCCAGACCTGGATTAGGGTTAAGGTAAATCTTTTGTTACTTTAATTGGAAAACTACATTACCTAATTTGTGGTACAAGGCATCAAACTTTTGACTCGACTTAAAGGCATTCAACTTTTGACTTTTACACTTAATGAGCAAATAAATCTTAATTATTTTCTATAGAAAGTTAAACCTTTATTCAAACTGCAGACCAGCTGTACCATAAAGTTCGATACAAAATCCTTTTTATTTTATTGTAAAATATTATAATTGTTACAACGCATTAGTAGTTAATCAAGATCTGTTTTAAAGTGGGTTGCGTACAACCTTTTATTATTTGACAATAGCATGAACGTTGTCTATGGCTGGACCATTTACAATGGAGGGAAATTAAAAAATGTCTAAACTGTGTAAAACACTAGCACAAAATGCATGTCATTCTGTTAGAAAATTCGATACTTGTTTGCCTAATGCAATGCTGGCATATATCCTGACACCAAGTCGCGAGAGAAACGAGACATTGGCGCGCGCAGATTGGTTTATTTTATCTATGATAAGTAGATTTGAGTTACTGTGCATATAGCACATTTTGAGGTTAAGATAATTGTTTTTAAAAAAAAAACATTAATTATCTAACAACACTTGCATGTTCTTCAACAATTTATTATATTTCTCGCTATGTATATATACTTACATAATGAGAAAATGAAACGGCACATAATAAATTCGAAGGATTTTTTTATTTTTGCCGCATAATTTGCCGTTTTAATTAATTTTTAAGCTATTGTCCCAAAGTGGATTTTCCAATGATACAGTATATTTTTTTCTGTACCAGCGGAAAACGCTGCGGTAAGTGAGATACGTCAATACCCCTAGCACGAAAAACTAATGTAATTGTAGCATAAACGTAACAAGAGAATGAAGCATTACGATTGGCCGGCTTCACACACTAACAGGCCCTCGCTTCTACTAAAGCTAAACCACAGACACTGCAATAAATTGCCATGAAATTTACACTTTTATTTCTATATGATTAAAGTACATAATTAAATGATCATGAGTTTTATTACACTGTTTCATTCGCTCTGCAAAAAGGCTTCTAATTTTGGACTCTAACTGCATTGCTTTAAAGTAAAAATTAAATTATTTTTTAACAGTGTCTCTGAGCAGGCTCCGTTCTCTCGTTACGTTTACAAAACGATCACGATAGTTTTTCATGCTAGGGGTACCGATGTGACAAATTTTAAATAGAATTTTCTAACAGAATAACAATATAATTTCTCGTTTGTGTTTCTATGACGTATAGGGAGTGTTCATGGCATTAATGTGATATAGAGCTTGTAGGTATAATGGATCAGATGTCTTGTAAGGTAATTAGTGGGCTTACCATGAAGTCTTAAAACAGGTCAATAATTTAGCGGCTGTCATTTACTAAATGCATAAATAACTTTGTAGTCCTATATAAATATTAGGTCTTTACTTATGAAATTGCCGAAATTTTACAGATTCATGAGTTCGTTATTCCTGTAATTTAATAGCTATTTCCATTATTTATATTTTGTTTGAAATTTGATTTTTTGACTGTATTAAATTTTATTGGCCGCTTGATAAATTAAATTTCATCTTCAAAAACAGTAAGTACTTCCTAAATGCTATCCATTTTGATGATAAATTTCGTATTACTTTTTTATAGCTGTCACTTTTCAAAAATGTAATAAAAGTGCTTATTAGCTTAATGTTGTCACATGTATACACAAAAAAATATCATACAATTTGGATTTGTCATTCCTAAAAAAATGCAAAAATGTTAGTACTGAAAACCGCGGTAGCTTAGTGGTATGGGTAATGGACTGCTGAGGCGAGGTCTCTGGTTCGGTCCCAGGTTTTACCCTGGCACACACCAATGACTTTTCGAAGTTATATGTGTATTTATCGCAGGTTTATAAGTGCCCGGTTAACGGCAATATGCTCGCCACCTATTACATTGGGACATAAACATAAACTGGCGAAACGTAGGTGCTAGCACCTCTGCTTACCTCTTCGGGGATATAGGCGTGAGTTTATGAGTTTATGGTATGTGAAAATTGGGTTACCTCCAATTTCTTCAAGAAAAAAAAGGGGCAATTTCATATGAAACGGCCTTTTATATAGGATTACAAAGTTAAATTTGCAGTTTGGAATATGACAGCAGTTTAATTATTGACCTGTTTTAAGACTTCATGGTACGGGCCCTGTACTTGATTGTTTTGTTATCTATAAACTTACAAGAGGTTTGAACCATAAGTTTGTTATGAGGTGTTTATCGTGAGTGCCATTGATAGTGGGGGTTAGTCGTGATTCCCCCGTTCTCGAGTCGTTTGTTGTTTTGTCAGGAATTGAGAACTGGGGGAATTGTGACTGACTCGGTATTGGAATATTACTACGGTAAACAGTGTAGTATACAAGTTTGGATTATGATGACTTTATACAATGATGTGTATGTATGCTACAAGATGTTTGGAACAAAAACTGTATCACGATTCCGGGATGAACTGGGTCGGATTTAGCTTAGCTGGAGGGATTGGAAGGAGTGTTAGTAATTTCGGTTACTAATGTTAGTAATTTCGGTTTCTAATATTAGTAATTTTGGTTACTAATGTTAGTAATTTCGGTTTCTAATATTAGTAATTTTGGTTACTAATCTTAGTAATTTCGGTTATTAATATTAGTAATTTTGGTTACTAATATTAGTAATTCGGTTATTAATATTAGTAATTTTGGTTACTAATGTTAGTAATTTCGGTTATTAATATTAGTAATTTTAGTTAGTAATGTTAGTAATTTTGGTTACTAATGTTAGTAATTCCGGTCACTAATATTCTTAATTATTCTTAAGTGACCCAATTTTTGTTCATTATCAGTGTAGTAGCAAACATAAAGTCATTGCTTTGATATAAATTTTTTATCGGTATGAGTGCACGTTGTTTCATTAAATTTGATGGGTGGTACATCTCGCTATATTGGCCTATGAGGGTTTCCAGGAGTGAATCAGATGGCATTTAGGAGAAGCGTCGGAGTTGAGCGTAATAGTTAAGCAATGGTTACTGTATGTAGGTTAGATTGTGTCTAGATAGGTTTATGACGTCATAGAAACGAGCTGTGCTGCGATAGGTTCGACATAATGACAAAAAAATACTGATTCTTTAGGCATTATGATTTTAATTTCTTTATAACGGCTAAGACGGACTCACATGAAGCTTCCAGTTTAAATTGTTTGATAAGTGTCATTGTTTTTTTTTTGTTTTCATTAATTAGTTTGTAATTTTTTTTAATTGTATCGCTTCAGATTTCTAGTTATGTATTAAGTATATGTATTTGGCTCAGTAATATTTTTTTTTATATTCTGAAAAAATTCTATGCGTCATTTTAACTTCCGATTTTTTGTAAATAAGGATGGTGAAATTCTAAATATAAATTACTGTTTTATATTTTTTTTTTGCTAAATTTAAATATAAGCAGCGAATTACAATCTATTTGGCGTCCGGAGGTTAATATACGCGTATATATCATCAAGTACAAATTTAGGAGTCGTTAGTTTGGCCCGTCTTAGACAGACGGAGTGGACTAGGTCATTAACTTATTCTCCAAAAAAAATAAAAAATATTTTTAATGAAAATATTTGAATAAACAGCCACCTGTAGTATTAAAATAACCCCCATTCCAGGAAAGTGGTAGTAGACGTTCGATTTTTTTTTAATTGTATTCGCACGAAAATTCGTTATCGGTTATCCACTCGACCTCCCCACTCCCAGGTTTAGCTTTAAAGATTGTTGTTTGCCTTATAAAAAAATGTGATCTTATGAGGATTATACTTAAAGGATATCGCTGTAAGTTGCGTGCGCAGGAGTCGCGTTTGGACATAACATTTTGAAACAGATTTACTGTTTAGTCTTACAAAATTTCACATCTTGATTTAATCGCATTGTAATAAATATCTTTTTATAGTAAAAAGAAAAAAAAAAGTTTTTAAACTTAGACCCCATTCACACTGAATTGTTAAAAGTTATTTTTTTGTAACAAAAAATGTAATCAGTGTAAATGATGTCTAAACAATGACAAACGCTCCTACGCCCGCAACAAGTATGAAAGAATAATGCCTTGTTTGTATAATGAATATGGTAACATATAAAAATGAATTATTATCTAATGTAATAAGACTTTGACAATGTACGAAAAGCTCATTAAAGGTGACTGTCAATTGGATACAGAGGCGAAAAGGGCTTTATTGGTTATAAACTTTATTATCTACCATTCACGTTGCGACTGATGTTAAAACTTCCAATTTTGTTAAGAGCTCACTGGAGGATTTATGCTGTCAGTGGGATGACTAAAGACTTGTCCTCTACACTGACGGCACAGAGACTCTATGCTTACAGGGTTGGCAGCGCAAGTGTAGCTTCTCTGGTGTTACACACGTCTATAGGCTACGGTAACCACTTTCCATCAGGTAGGCCGTGTGCTTGTCTGCCACATAAGTAGTATAGAAAAAAAAACACCGTCTTCATAAATAACGATGCATGAAGTACTTTGACAGCATGTCCATTGGTTATTTGACATTGGTGAAATAAACCAGATAACATAAATTTCCCAATAAAACTGTCTGTAGTTAATATAACTATAAAATCTCCAGCAAGAATGTTGCCCACCATTTTGTAGGTGACACCTTTTGTGTTGCAGTCAAGTATGTATTAACACTAAAAAAAAAAATCTGTCGCAATGTGAATGTTGCCTTAACATAAAAAGCTAGTTAGCAAGCGACTTGCTCTACGAATAAACTGGAAACTACTATGTTACGGATAAATGTCTAGTACTCTAATGTAATTTAATCGATCTACGTTTGAGAACTAAGACCAATTCGATGGTACGATTTGTAGCGATTGTGTTTATTCGTAACGTGTATGGAGGGCTTTAGGTGATCGTTTCTAGAGATATATCTTCTGTCATAGCGGTCTGTTAGGCTGAAGACAAACGAGTGTAATTTTTTGAGTTATTTAGTTGCGTAATTTCGGTTTTTATAATATCTGCTGCATTCGGTTTCATAGAAAAGTCTGGTTTGATTCTCACGGCGACGCGAAATGAGTTATCTACAAACAGAAGTTATTTATGAAATTGAACGCAGTGAAATTACACAGTACACAATTTAAAAAAATACGCTCGTTTGGCTTCAGTCTGACTTGAATATGTATATGAAAATTATTAATCAGTGTTTATATGTTTCCAATATTCTGTTTTATACCGCTATAGCAGGACGTGTAGTAATTTTAATTTTAAATACTAGTAAAGCCCTCTCCGCAAAGAAACTAAAAGGAATATAATTTTTATAACTTTTAAGAAGTTCTTAGTTTCACAGTAAAGTAAATACAATGTAAATTATTTCTTATCTTAGTAAAAAGATCTCATCACCTTATTTTTTTTTGTTTTGTCTTTTTATAATTATTTTGAAGGAGCAGATTAGTTGATTTAAAGACAATCAATGTAAAATAAAACTTATGGATGTATATATTTGTTGTCTTTCATTTACAACTACATTCTTTTATCGATTATAATGTGCCGAGGTAACGGCCGGTAATAGGGGGAGGACCTAAGATGGGGACACAGTAGTCCTACACGCAAACTGCCCTTCGATGGCCCTGGGTCAGCGGGGCATGAGGGATATGCCAAACGCAATTTCACCCTCGGCAATTGATGATCCAACATGGTGGGCGGTTCTAGTCGGTTCGAGTCCAATATAACCACCCCAGCGACTAATCCGAAGGGATTCAATCAATCAATTGCAGTCCCCTGCTGGCCAGACGGGTTGGTACAGGTTTTTATTTCAAGTTTTTCTTCTCTATCAGTGATATCGTCCGCGTATTCTTCAGTTAGTTCCCTCTTACGACGAATGAGATGGGGTAGCGATACTTGTATTCTTTCTCCGTCACATTAACGCACTTATGGTTGCATGTAGCCGAGGTGCAAATGTTGAGATGGATGTGTGGTGTGACAAGAATGGATAAGATTAGAAATGAATATATTAGAGGAGTTTGAGAATAGCACCAATCACAGAAAAGCTACGAGGAAATCGTTTGTCCTGGTTCATGTTAAATGCGTAGGGATGAAATTAATGTCGTAAGGAAGGCCCTAACTATGGAAGTGGATGGCTACAACGGAAAGGGAGGCCTAAAATGAGGTGGATGGACTGTGTGAATGATGATATGGTTAAGAAGGGAGTGAATGTTGAAATGACTGCAACTAGAGATGAATGGAAGAAGAATACATGTTGCGCCGACCCCAAATAATCTTGGGATAAGGGCAGGAGGATGATGATGATTAACGCACTTATCAGAACTTTCTTTGTAAAATGTTTTTCAAATAGATTGGGACGTTTTTCATTGGAATTTATGTGCACTAATGGTTCCTAGCCCGTACTTGTCACAACGAAGCTGTACTTGAAGGAAAGAATGGAATAAGTGCAAGCCACAGCCAGCGGGCTAGTCACACGGGTGAACCACGAAACTATTTAGGGAGCTGCAGATTTCTGATTGCTTAAAGTTCGCGACAAACATGGTATGTATGGGACTTTCTTGGAAAAAACAAATTCCCAGTTGAAATTAACGAGTAAATCCTGGTGGAGAGGCAAGTATGCAGTTCTATGGAAAAAAAATCGAGAACGTTTTTTCTCCTTTTTTCCCGGCGACGTCAGTTCTATATAAGAATTTGGGAACGATCCAAGGAAACTAAAGACTCGATAACAACGAAAAGTCTCTTCAAAAACATGTTTATTATTTCATAATACACAAAATACTCATTGTAATCCTTATAACTAAGTACATCGTCATTAATTGAAACACCCTGATACAAATACTTGTACATCATCAAAATATTCACTATATTCAGAACAAAAAAATAACCAATTTTATTGTATTGCAAGTTAACAAAACAATCCCAGATTTCAATAGCCCTGTTCACATACTATTTTTTGCTTGAGGCCAACACGTAAGGTGAAGAAGGACCTTTGATCCTCCGAGCTTCGAGTTTCCATAGAAATTTAGCCAAAGGCACCCAGCCGGGTATGAGATAAATGCTTCATGGAAAACCTTTTTTTTAAGTGCGATATATCACCACGAGTAGTTTTGCTATGACATAAAATCAGCAGAATCAGGGGCCAGTGGAAGCAATGTGAAAAGTTCATCCATTTGATGCCGAAAGGTGGACGCTTAGCTCCAACCGGCCCACTGGCCGGCAGGAGGGGGGTTCACACTGACCACCCCGCATCAGGAACTCAGCTGACAGCTACCAAGATATCAAAGTTAAGTAGAAGTTCAGTAAACTATGCTTTACTGAATAGAGCCCCATATCAAAAAATAAAACTAGACTCGAAAACCAGGATCGTTTGTTAATTACTTCGATAAATCAGAAAATCTCTCATTTAGCGGAAAGAAACAACATACTGCTATATAAACAACGGTACCTACTCACTATTAGGTCCTTGATTGTACTAAAGCAAAACAATTTTTATACCACACTGCAAAAAATTGCGTTCAATTTAAAACTTTATTTCCATACACCTAAAGTCGAAAATTAAATGAAAAGAGTTTCATTACATTTTTTCATTCCCACTGCAAAAGGACTTAAGTTTGGACTTTAATCGCATGGCTTTAGTCTAAAATGAAACGGATCTTTTAGCAGTGTCTATGGTTTTAATTTAGCAGTATCAAGGCCCAATGTGTTAATTGGTATTATCGCATTATTATAAATAAAAATTAACATTAAAATTATAATATCTTTTGTAAAATACCTACATATGTTTACATATAATTCCGTTTGGACAACATACATAAGCAGATCAATAATATCATTTATGGTACACAAAAGTTCGTCAGTACAGTGAAGTCCTTAGTAACTGGGGTACAGTTCTAATGATAGCAGAGTAGAGTACCAATAGTAGCGGCACGCTAAGATGACCGTTTTGACACGACTGGTTTTGCTCGTTCCCTCTTTTTTGGTGCGCCTAATATTAGACAATAAACTATTAGACAAACAACTAAAGAAAAAAATAAGTTTAAAACTAAAACCCTACAACTGCAAAGATCACGCTTTAAGAAAGTATTAAACAAAAAAATATCAAGGATAGCCGTGATCGTATGCCACTTAACAAAACAAAACATTCTAGAAAAAATTGTAATACAACCACGGGGCTTTAGTCGAGTTTTAGTTTTAAATTTACTTTTTTATTTATATACATTTGTCATGTGCTAATTAAGCCCTTTCAGATATCAAACACTATATTTATCTCAAGGTTGTTTTTTAACACAGTACTTTATAACCGCTAGAGGGCGCTACATTAGATTCAGTGATACGTCGTATAGTCTATAACCAGCAGACGACTAAGACGCTTCTAATGATACCCCATTTGTCCAGTTCTAATAAGTAATTCAGGAGCTAAGAGGGAACAGATGAACCTACATACATACATAGCCTGCCAAAATCATAACCCTCCTTTGACTTCACCGTAGACGGATAAAAATATGGCGAGACCATAGAAGATAATAACCTTAACATACCAAAACAGTCATCGTAGCGTGCCGCAACTATAGCCCGAGTTTATTATCACATTCACCTGTGCCGGACATTGATTTAGCGCGCCACCTCACGGAAAAGTTTCGTCAGAGGTGAAAGCGAGAAAAAAAAATGCACTGGGCACCATGACTCCATAGGCTGGGATTATACAGTCAATATTATGGCTATCCTGTTAATACAACAAGTATGACCATAGTAACTATGACGCGGCTAGAGTGAACACGGATTAAGACATCTTTCACATCAACAGAAGTGATTCAAATCAAAAATAACTATATATATTCAATATTCACTACCAACTATGAAAGTAACTAACTGTAACATCGAATACTTAACGATTGCCTAATCTGTAGTCTAGTTAGAACACGGCTTCTGACAAGAAGAGTGATAATCGCCAAAGATGCTTGATTCAGTTTTTTTAATACCACTTAGATGGCTTGGCGGCTCACCTGATGGAAAGTGGTTACTGTGACCTATGGACGTGTGCAATACCAGGGGAGTTACACTCGCGCTGCCAACCCTGTAAGCACAGAGTTTCTGTGCCGTCAGTGCAGAAGATAAAACAGGACAAGTCTTTAGATTTCCCACTGTACTGACAGCACAAAAAATCTTTTTTCGAACTCCTAGGGATTGAAATAGGAACACCTGTATCTATTAGAGTAGATAAAACCGAAGTTACCGATAGTTTTAACATTTTATAAAAGCAAACGGTTTTAACTACTCTATAAAGATATTAAACTTTATGATGAACAATAAAGAGAATGCTCTCTAAAATCGAAGCATTAGTGAACGCTTTTTTATGCCAAATCAAAATCCGAATACTGTATATAGCATTGGAACTAACACACACTTTATAACAATAACTGTTCAATCACCCAGGACGGGTCTTGAGTAGCCTCGGCTGGTAGAGTACCCCAGCGGTTAGCACTTGCTATACTACGTTTAGCATTTAACTAAATGATATTTAACTAAAGGTAATCTTGATATGTCTTGTCATATTTTTTATGTCAATCTTTTTTTTTAAACGAAGTTTAAAAATGAAACGCGATTATTTTTATAAAAATAAATCACTAATTTAAGCTGTACTTTATTTGTTTAATAATATGTTTGTGTAATAAGACAGATCAAGATTGTTTGCCTTGAGTCTAGTACCTAACCAGACGCAGTATAGGTCGGTACCAGATCCTGAATGATAGAACCTTGATATTTTAAATTCACAAATATAAAATCACATGGTTTAGATGCCAGTTTCATCATGTCACTATATATAAAATTGTCAAGTTGCCTAGGGTCTAACAGACAGCGGCCCTAGATGTCTCATTCGTCATTAAATAGCACCTCTTCCTCTCCCCCTCCCTCTAAAACCTCCCCGGCCTCTTGGCCGCTGGCCTTTGCTGGTGTTAGGAGGGCTTTTAGGCCTTAGAGCCTCTATCCTCTCTGTGCAGCCTGTGCTCTCTCTACCTTCGGAGAAGTAAGAGGCGTAGAGTTCAGCGTTGAAGTTGGAGTTGGTGAGTTCATGGCCAATGGTTACCCAGCCCGGACGTATTGTTGAATCACGGCCGAATAAGTGGACTCTGAAATTTGAAAGCAGAAATAATAAACATAACATAAACATGAAACTTTCTTCTATCAACCATTTCCGTAAAGCGGGACAGAATTTACGATACGGAAGATTAACTATATCGTCAGGCAAGCCATTGTAGATAAGCGGTGCCATATATACGCAGCTCACTCTAAACATTTCAAGTCGAGGTATTGGCATTTTAAGGTGAGTTTGAGTAACTTTACGCCTATTCATATTATCTTGTACTTCAAATAGTTCCTTGTTAGACTTAACAAATTTGGCTACTTCATAGATAAATATACAAGGAACAGTCAAGAGATTTTCGGATTTAAAGATCGGCTTACATGATTCAGACCATTTCATACCAAATATAACACGAATACACTTTTTCTGTGCAACAAAGATACGTAACAAGTCAGACGAGTACCCCCAGACCAGTATACCGTAGCGAATTATGGAGCACACATATGCATGGTAAACCATCAGTGATGTTTGTCTTGAAGTCACGTTGTTAATTTTCTTTAAGGCGAAAACAAATCTATTTATCTTTTTGCTAGTATTATCTATATGCTCTTTCCAAGTGAGGTGCTCGTCCACTATAATGCCAAGAAACTTTGTGCTATGTACTTTATCAATTGTCCCATTATTGTACTGAATATTAAAAGCTATATCTTTGACTTTCGTTGATCTAAAGTGGATAATTTTTGTTTTTGCAATGTTTATTTTTAGTCCATTGTTATCTAACCATTTCCCTACATCTTGCAAAGCCCCATTCAATTTACCTTCACACGTGTTCATATTGTCACATTCAATAATAATGGTAGTGTCATCTGCAAACAAAACGCAGTCATGATTGTTTATTGCATTAGGCAAATCATTAACGTAAATAAGAAACAGCAATGGGCCCAAGATACTCCCCTGTGGAACTCCGTGAGAATTAAATCTGGGTTCAGAATCAAACGTTTCGACACTATTTGTGATATCATTATATTTAGTAACTCTAACGATCTGTCTTCTGCCACTTAAATATGATTCAAACCATTTCAAGGCTATACCACGAACTCCAGATTGTTCTAGTTTTTTAAGTAGTATGTTGTGATTTACAAAATCAAATGCTTTACTGAGATCCAAAAAAAGGGCAACAGTAGGTTTTTTCATATTAATTCTGTTAATTATTGATTTTATTAACACAAATGTTGCAAGTTGAGTTGATTTATTTCTCCTAAATCCAAATTGCTCTTTAGTCAATACATCAAATTTATCTAAGAAACTTAAAACTCTCTTGTTCATGACTTTTTCAAAGACCTTGGATAAGATAGGGGTCAACGATATGGGTCTATAGTTATTTCTATCTGTTTTGGTACCGTTTTTAAAGAGAGGTTTTATGATGGATAATTTCAGGTCTTCTGGAAAACAACCTTGCTCCAGCGATAAATTTATGATGTAAGCCAATGGTTCTGCTATGTATTGCGATACAGGTTTAATTAGTTCCGTGGTGAGACTATCGTACCCTGATGATTTGGTATTTTTCAGTGACTTTATAACGTTACAAATCTCTATGTCGTCCGTTGGTTCCAGAAATAAGCTATGATTTATATTATTAAATTTATTATTTATATTTAAATTATTTTGTTTATTTTCATTTTTATTTTCACGTATGTTATTTTCAACAGTTTCAATAAAAAAGTTACTAAATTTATTCGCTATTTCAGATCCAGAACTAGCTACAGTATCATTATCAATGATCTTATCTATATAAGCTGTCTGGAACTCAATGCCCGTATAGCGTTTCACAACATCCCATGTAGCTTTACATTTGTTACTGGCTTTTGCTATGTGCTTTTGATTGCAGATTGATTGAGAGCTATGTATACATTTTTTTAGTATTCTTGAATATCTTTGGAACCTGTTTTTGTGTTCGTTTGTTCTACTTTTGTAATATTGAAATCTGAGTTTTCTTTTCGTATGGCAGCTTATTCTAAGGCCTTTAGTAACCCACTTCAATTTAGATGCTCTATAGTAATGTTTTACCCTAATTACCGGGAAACACAAATTATAAAACAACGTCAATAAGTTATGAAACTTATTAAAAGCTTCATTTGCTTCAGAGATTTCATATATTTCGGAAAAGGACATCTTACTGAAGCATTCAATAAATCTACTTATGTTTTCCCTACTAAGGTTGTTTTTGGTTGTAAAGTAGTGTGTTGTGGGTTTTCTATTCTGTATTTCAAATTCTAGAACTTGTGCCATGTTATGATCCGATAAATGAAAGTTATAATTTTTTCCAATGGCATTTGGAATATTACTGATAAAATTATCAATACACCTTTCTTGTCGAGTAGGTTCGTTTATATAATAGTTCATACCATGATTAAAGATTAGTTCGGTAAATTCCTTAGTAACACCATTGTTAGTAAGAATATTTATGTTAAAATCACCAGCTATTACCACTTTACATTTTCTATGTTGAATTTTCGTTAGTAGTTTATTCAAATATTCAAAAAAAATATTTAGATTTGAATCTGGAGTTCTGTAAAAACAAAGTATACCTAATTATATTTAAATTTTTGATTTCCACACCACACACCTCAAAATGCTTTTCAATACTCATATTTTTTATATCTATCAATTCAATACAAGAATACTCATTCCTACACAGTATGCATGTACCACCGCGGTTCTTTTTTCGCGAATAAATAGCAACCAGCTTGAAACCGTTCAATTTCATATAACTTTGGTCATTTTCTATGATAAAATGTTCACTTAAACATACAACATCAATACTCACATCAGATTTGTTTATGTTGTCTATTGCTAAATCTATGTATGGTATTTTATTTAAAGCACCAGCAATATTTTGATGCAATACAAAATATAGGAACATACCTCATCTCTGTCTAAGGTCTATCTTCACGTTATGTCTCTAACGGGGCAGGCAGAGAGAAGGGAATGCAATGTTTCACGATCGTCGCATGACTACCCTTTTTGCTTCTTGAAGATTCATAAAATGCTATATGAACGAGTCTCCAGAAGTTAAATAATCCCCTATTCCACCTAGTTACATTGATGTTACTACTTGGACATTTTTGTTCCAAGTAGTTAGATTAGTTTCAGTAGTAGTCTGATTAGTTACACTAAAATAAAATTTCTAAATAATTTAACTACTTGGAACAAATATGTCCAACTAGTTACATTTTTTTTTTTTTTTTTTTTTTTCATGATTAAATATTACAAATTACATGGTAGGTATTTGAGCATTCCTTAAACCACGAAGGTTTATAGTGGATGCCGCAAGTTAGTCCTTAAATCTAGATCACCATAAAGTTAGTTACATATTACAGTTATTACTTAGGTAGAATGACTTTAACTTGTGTTTGATGTTAGTTGGCGTCATCAACGTAACTAGGTGGAACAGAGAAAAATATCGCCTCAATATCCGTAACCTAATCGTTCTTTAAACTTCTCAGGGTGAAAATGTTATAAAAACAGTTGAGCACAAGAATACATGTCAACCAGATGAGTGCGATAATGAAATAGCGCTTTCGATACACAAAATACATGAAGTTGCTTGTACTTCTGCGGAGCCAATGACAAAAATTTTCGAGAAACATATTAGACCCTTAAAAGAAAAAGGGTTGAAAGTGCCACAATTTGATAGCGTAAAGTGCAGCCTCTATAATGCACGCAAACGAAAACTAAACGTGAATAAGACCGTTTTCAAACACATTGAAGACGTACAAGTACCTATTACATTTGAAAAATGTCTAATTGCTGATTATCAATATGAGAATACCAGACTACTAATATTTTGTTCTGAAGACGCAAAGGCATTATTAAAAAGTGTGAAAGAATATTTTATTGATGCGACTTTTAAGAGTTCTCCACAACCATTTCCACAATTGCTTTCTATCCTCGGTGATATGGGAAGCACATCTCAAAAAACTTCAGTTGTACCACTAATTCATGTGCTCATGAGTGACAAAAAAGAGTCAACATACGCTGCATTGTTCGACATCTTGAAAACTAAATTTCCCGATTGGTGTCCCACTGTATTTCACGCAGATTTTGAGATAGCTGTAGCAAATGCCATAAAACTTTTTTTTCCACGTATATCGATTAAAAAGTGTTACTATCACTATTGTCAGTGCTTATGGCGAAAAGCGAAATCAATTGGTTTGAAAAGTAAAATTCATAAAAGAATTGTGGGATTATGTACGGTATTGCCGCTAACTCCGTTAGAACTTGTTAAAAACGCATGGGAGTACATAAAAAATGAATCAAATGAATTGATCGGGGAAAAGATAAAACAGTTCATTGCATACGTTGGCCGTCAATGGCTAAATGATGAACAATATATTGCTGACTGGAATGTAGTTGGTCAAAGACACAGAACCAACAACGTTTGTGAAAGTTGGCACTCCCAGTTAAACAAAAAGATAAATAAAAACTACGTAACCATACTAAAGTTATTAACAGTATTAATAAATCAGAAGGAAATTAATATACAAAATAAAGAAGACTCGACCAAACTGATAAAGATAGTTTTATAATTTCGTGCCAATTAAAACTATTAAATAGCGAAATATCATTGGGACATTTCCTTGAAATGTTGCGTTAACAAAAAACTAGTAAACATTTTAAAACAAGCTTTTATTGTTAGTACTTAGCAAAATGCTAATGCATTGGCTAATACGTAATTTGAAGTTTTACTGTAGGTATTACTGTAGTATTGTACCTACTCATTTTTCTCTCAGTAGATACCTACTTTAAAATATTACTTTACGTTTCATATAAAATAAGCACGATTTATACCTAATTTTCACAATAATTATTTCGCGGACATTGGTGTGGGTTACAAGTTCATTCACTTTCTTTTTAACAATGTACTTAACGTGTAACTGTTTAATGTCTCTACGAATAAATAAATAAAATAAATAAGTAGTATAACTCGGACAGCACTAGTTCGGAAATAAATACATTACATGGTGTGTAAAAATCAGCAGTGTGACAAACGAGAAAAAAAATACCGTTTGTCATACTGGTGTGATAATGTGGTGTGTATACGAGTCGGTAAGGAAAGAAACTAGTCATGCATTTATTTTTAGTCACGAAAAAGCTGTTTACTTTGTTCATTTGTAGCTTGAGAAGCACTCGGTTTTCCAACAATCTTAAAATAATAGGGGATTGTACCCCTGCATGGTTGTATTATTGGATTTATTGTTTTAATATCAGCAGATTTTATCGGTGGAGCACCACGGGTTTTTGATGGATTACGATTTACCTTATCGTTCATTGATGTAGTGATATTACTGGACTTATTTTTGTAAGAAAGATATTTTTTGTTGTACTGGTCTGAATTTATTTTATGGATGACTCGATTTACAATATCCTCACTATTATATCCCTCTATAAAAGAACAATTTTTAAAATTTTTCGCAAGCAACCTAAGATTGTAGTTCAATTTATTTTCATTTAAACATGCATTATGGAGTACATTCAATACATACACATTGCATCTATTCAATAATTTGAGAGCCACTGATACTTCTGTCAGAAATTGTAATGGATTGGTATCATTCATACCACTCATAATAATAATACTGTCTCTATCGGTAATTTCCTTAGACAAAGCGTCGCAATTCTCCAAAACATATTCGGTCTTGGCACCAGGCTTCCTAATTGAGCTTATTTTATATTCATTTAAAATAAACTTATTCTTGTAGCGAATTAACTTCTGCACAATGCCCTCTCCCTGATCATCAGAAAGTAAAATGATGCTGCTGCAATCAGTTCCAAATCCATTTGTTTGATGTTCCACTGTATTTTTTAGATTGCCAATACACTTGGAAGACATAGCATTCTCTGTTGTTATATTTTTTGTACCTTCCGATAGTTTTTTAGTTCGGAGTTTATCATTAGGCGTATTATTCATGTATAAGTTGTCCCCTAACAATTTCGTACTGGAAGTAGATTTAGGAGTCTGGAATTCCAAATCCAAATTTCTCGCTGATTGGTTTGACTTGTTCAATGGGCACCTTTTAGTTCCGTAGCTGTCGTTCCTTCCACCACTCAAACTGGTTAAATATATGTTATTAAGCTGTACAGATGTTTGTCTTTCTTCATCTAATTTTTTTTGTAGTAAGTGATTTTCTATGTTTAGTGTTTCTATTTCGGTATGAGCGCTTGTTAGCTGATCTTGTAGATTTTGTATAGTGTTTTTTAAGTCAACAACTTCGTCATTATCGTATCGTGTCGATAGATCTAACATACTCTGTACACTTCGTGGTGATAGACTGTCTATAGACCCATTTGACAAGTGAGACACTGCTCTTTTTGTATTTCTTTTCCTTTTTGTGATATTGTTAATCGTTGATTCCATGATTATTTAAAACTTAATCTAATTACTTAACGTACTTTCCAAAAACAGAAATCAGAACTGGGATTTGAAACCTCAGACTCTGGGTTTGGGAAGCGGCGTACTACGCCTCCAGACCACCGGAACATTAAGTGATGATCGTGAAATATTGAATCGTATGACTCGTAGATAAATTTCTTTGTGAATAACAGATGTCGGTACTTTACGTAAGATATATAATTCTGTTCACTCGTCACCAGTGGTTCTTGATAGTACACTTACTTAACACTAGGTGGAGTTACCATAGAATATATTTTCAAATAAAAAACGGTTTTGTTTTTTTAAAGTTAGATTTTCGCTTTGAATTCACGAGTTTTTATGATATTTATTGCATTAAACATCGGATCACTTATTATATGTACCCAGTTATGTTTTTTGTGTATAATTCACTGTTAGCACTCGGTTTGTGAGAAATGTTCGTAAACTGTTTGGAGAATTTGAATATCACAATATTTCAGTTCTTTTTATAAGTAATACGACACCAACACTGTCACGGTTTATTTACACGTTTATTCACACTTTTATGTACTAAACACTTTCCGTAAATCGATTTAAATATTTTTAAAAGTAAATTTTCAAGGAGCACTGACGAAAGCTGTGTTTACTAATTAGCGCCATCTAGCATATATCCTAGAAAGGGTAGGCAGAGGTGCTAGCACCCACATTTCGCTAGTTTATGTTTAGGTCCGTCCCAATGTAATAGGTGGCGGCCTATTGCCATTAACCGGGCACTTAAAACCTGCGATAAATACACACATAACTTAGAAAAGCATCGAAAAGCCAGAAATTATTTGAAGAAGTTGACCTTTGTTGCTGTGCAATTGAATGGCAAAATTTGTAGAATTTCAGTCTATTATAATGTTCAATTGCAATGCTTTAATCGGGGCCTGCATGAGCTGACTATTTTATAATTTCATGATTACATACGATAAACGAGATTAATTTTGAAGATTTGGGTAAGTAATTGAATATTTACAATATTTATTCATATATGGGACAAACAAAAAAAAAAGTGAAATTTCAAAAAATGTTTGCATTGTATTAAACATGTATATTTTCACCTGGACTGTTTAACATCAGACAGATATATACAGCCCAGACTCAGCCTCAGATGCATGGCTCGAGTCAACAACAGTGCCCGGAATATGGCTATAGGCCCCCTATTACGTGGGACCGAATACAATAAATGGTGAAATGTGGGCGTTAATTCACCTCTGCCTTAAATAAAGGCGTGATTGTATGTATGTATGTTTCACCAGTAAAGTTCAGCTTAAGACACCCAAAAGTTAGATTAATTTAGAATCAAGTAAATCATTTTAATAAATTTATTGTGAAATCATTAAGATGCATTATGTAAATGTAAATAAATTCACGAATATACATACCTTCTTCTACCTAAACAAAAGTGTTCCATAATATGAAATATTTCAATCGGCTTCTCAGTACTTCCAAACTCGGGATCTTCAGATATAATCAGGTCAATATCCACATTCGCATGAATGAAGTCCCCATCCACAGACCTCCGCACCGTTCCCTTGATGCCCATGAGGCAATGTTCCTTGGTACGTTGGAAGACTGCATTGTGTTCCAGGTTCTTCGAGTGCCCAGGGTTCTTTATGTTGGTCTTTATCCAGCATATGTCTTCGCAGCGACGGAATCCCCATTTTTTTAGGCATTCTCTGCCCATGTCCAACCCTGTAGATTAATTTTCTTTTCAGTAAGTATAGTAAAAATACAAATAAAAGATACTAATAATATGGGACATTATTACACATGTACTTTTTCCACAGTATTTATTATTGGGGATTGATTGGGGATTATTCGGGGATAGGGCTGTTTATCATCAGACAGATATATGTATAGGTACAGTCCAGACCTCAGCCTCAGATGCATGGCGCGAATCAACAATAGTGCCCGGAATTCGGCAATAGGCTCACCCCCTATTACGTGGGCCCGAATACAATTATCGGTGAAATGTGGGTGTTTATTCACCTCTGCCTAACCCTCCAGGGATAAAGGCGAGATTATATGTATGTGTTTGAACGTTAATTAATAGCTGTGTCACTAGATGGCGCTCATCTTATTTGTTGTGAATCGCGCTAACAAGATCCGCCGCAAAGAATATAAAATGTCTTAGTTTTAGTTCACGTATGTGCCACTAGATGGCGCTCAGTGCATATTGACATTATTGTGAATGGCGGTGTTAAGATCGGCAGCAAGCTATTTATAATGTAACCTTAGAAAATAAATTTTGAACTCGCTTGTAATGGTTGTTTCACTTCAACAATTCATTATAAAGGTGATTTTGGAGGATACGTCCTTACAGTATGTATGTATTTATTATTGGAACTGACACCAATCAGACAAATATTGGTCAGATCTAGTATTCAATACTATGGAAAAAGTTCAAGTGTATTCTCAATATGTGTAATAATAAATGCCACCAAGTGCTATCAACCAACAGTATAAATAGAATGGTACATAATTATAAAGCGCTATTTAGACCCATTGGATGTACCTATTATGGGTCAGTAAAGAAGTGATAACAGGATTTCGAGCTGATTTATGCGCCGCAACTAATATGCATGAATTTAAACACAAGTTGAAAAATGTTTTGATACAAAAGGCATATTATAATGTACAAGAGTATCTAGATGACAAATGTGTGTCTGTGTGATTTTCCTGGGATTCCTACCTATTTTGACATTATATTGTTACGTGCACGGGGTACAATTAAATGCCGTTTACTCAACGAAGAGATTTATTAGCTCACCACAAACTAGACAACTAGATCACTAGTACACACAGTACTTCTTCAACAGTTCCAGTCGCTCAGTAGTTCACAGTAGTCCACAGTCGTTGCTCAGGTCGCAGGTAGAATCTTCTTCGGTCGCTTAAGTTCGCTGTGTTCGTTATCGATCTCAAAGACTGAATGAATCGTGTCGCTATGCGAGCGTGTTTTTATACCTCTCAATTAGAAGGATCGAATTATCTAGAAAGCTCGCGAGCGACAAATACCTATTCCTTTGATCTTGCCGCCGTCGCTGACCTTCGAGTACATTCTCGATATTTACCTATTGTTTGTTTATATTGGAGAGTGTAGGTACCCGTACCAGTAGGTACGTTGTGACTTTTTGTTGACGATTCCAGATTTTTCTATGCCATTCGGTAGAGTACTTCGTCACTAACAATGCGTTTTTATTTCTTGAAGATTTGATTATTAGTTTTCGAGATATCGACGGCTGTCGTAACATTACCCCCCTCTTAGTCATGCTCGTCCCGAGCATCATTTGTTCCATGATGACGCGTCAACCTATCCACATGGACTACCTTTGGTTTTCCCCTAACCCCCTTCCTAATGCGGTAGGTAATGTCATTGATTCTCGTGATAACCGTATAGGGCCCTTCCCAGCGAGCTTGGAGTTTCGGAGATTTCCCCTTCTTGCGTAGCGGATTATGAAACCATACCAGTGTTCCTTCTTCGAAACCGTGGGTGTTTGCATTTCTATCGTACCGGGTTTTCATCCTTTCACCTGCCTTCAAATTGTTCTCCCGTACTATTCTGTGCACCTCGTCCAGTCGGTTTCGAAGTTCACTCACGTAATCCGTCACGGGCTTAGGACTATCAGGTGGCGTACCGGTTATTGCATCCACTGGTAGCCTAATCTCTCGACCAAAGTTCACTTTCGCTGGGGTGTGTCCCATACTGTCATGTACCGCAGATCGATAGGACATCAAGAACAATGGGATGTACTGGTCCCAATCTCTTTGGTGTTCATCGACAACTTTAGCCAAGTGATTTTCCAACGTCTGGTTAAACCTCTCGACCATTCCGTCTGACTGCGGATGCGCTGGAGTCGTACGGGTCTTGTTCATTCCAAGGAGTTTGCACATTTCTTGGAATAGAGCAGACTCGAAGTTCCGTCCTTGGTCAGAGTGGATCTCCATAGGTGCGCCGTACCGGCAGACCACTTCCTGAACCAGTTTCCTTGCCACAGTGACTGCTTCCTGGTTGGGTGTCGCAAATACTTCCGGCCACTTAGTGAAGTAATCTTGCACTACTATGATGTATTTGTTACCTTCTTCAGTCGTTGGAAAAGGTCCAGCGACATCAATCGCGATACGTTCCCATGGTGCTCCGACGTTATACAGTTTCAATTTTCCTTTGCTTCTTGTCGGCGGTCCTTTAACTGAAGCACATGCAGTGCATTTACGGCACCAATCCTCGACATCTTCCCGACAATGAAGCCAGTAAAACCGCTGTCGTACTTTAACTAGGGTTTTCTTGACTCCGAGATGCCCGCCAGAGACACCATCGTGACTATGCCGTAAGAGTGTAGCCACCTTGCTTCGTGGTACCACTACTTGTAGAGTCACCTCTTTGCCGTAGTTGGATTCCCATTTCCTATACAGCACGTCGTCTATCAGAGTTAAACTGTCCCACTGGGCCCAATAACTTTTGGTAGTGGAACTGTAAGCAGATATATCACTCCATTGGGGTTTGATTCCAAGCTGCTTCCAGTGCAGTATAGGTTGTAGATCATCATCATCCTCTTGCGCCTGCTTCATACTGCTTCCGGTCCATTCGTCGTCAAGTCCATTCACCTTTATGACTTTAATATTTTCACGGGCTTCGTTCTTCTGACAATGCTTGCAATCTTCGGCACACGGCCTACGAGACAAAGCATCGGCATTGCCGTGCCCTTTTCCACTTCGGTGTTCTATCACAAAGGGAAATTCCTGTAGTTGCTCGATCCACCTTGCTACTTGACCTTCCGGATTCTTGAATAGTAGCAACCATTGTAGTGCAGCATGATCTGTCCTTAGTGTAAACTCTCGTCCTATAAGGTACTTATTAAAATGCTGTAAGGCACATGACAGTATGGGACACACCACAGCGAGAAGTTCACGACGAGTGACACAGTAATTTCTTTCCGGCTTGGATAGCGATTTACTGAAGTATGCTATTACAACATGGCGATCTCCTTGCACTTGTGACAACACTCCACCTATGCCGGTATTGCTGGCATCCGTATCCACAATGAATCTTCCTTCCCTGGTAGGATAACCCAATATAGGAGCTTCGCACAAGCGTTCTTTAAGTGTACTAAAAGCTTGCTCGCAGTCTAAGTCCCAAACGAAGTCTCGTTTATCTTCCGTTAGTCTGTGTAGTGGTTTAGCAATATCCGAGAAATGCTTAATAAAGCGTCTGTAATACGCGCATAGTCCCAGAAACGCGCGAATCTCCGTTTTGTTCTTTGGAACAGGCCATTCCTGAACAGCTCTAATCTTCTCGGGGTCGGTTTTAACTCCTTCTGTGGAGATCACATGTCCAAGATAGCTGACCTCCCTTTTAAATAAAGCGCACTTCTTTGGACTCAGTTTAAGGTTAGCCTCACGGATTCGAGTAAAAACTTTTTCCAGGTTCTTCAGGTTTTCTTTGAAGCTGCGTCCCATAACTATGACATCGTCCAGGTAAACCATACAGACATCTCCGAGTAGACCCACCATTACTCTTTCCATGAGGCGCTCAAACGTGGCCGGGGCATTACATAACCCAAATGGCATAACATTAAAATGCCATAATCTGTTTCCAACTCCTGTACTAAAGGCTGTCCACGAGGAAGTTCCATCAAAGTGTGGTAGGTCGAACTTTGCTGATGATGGTGAGGTCACGGTAACAGGTCCGCAGGTTTCCAGCCTGACGATCTTCTTTTCTAGAACTTGCAAGCGGTCGTCCATGGTCCCAGACTTCAAAGCCACTTCATTACTCAGCATTTGCAAGCCATCTTCAAGGTTCCTCACTTTATCACCCAGTGCATGGATGCCTGCATCGATTTTACCCATGACGGCTTCCTGGTTGGCCTGCAGCATCTGCTGCATAGAAGCATGCGTCTCTTGCCTGGAAGCCTGCATCATCTGCTGCATAGAAGTCTGCATCTCTTGCCTGGAGACCTGTATCTCTTGCCTGGAGGCCTGCATCATCTGCTGCATAGAAGCCTGCATCATCTGCTGCATAGAAGCCTGCATTTCTTCCTTGGAGGTCTGCATCTCTTGCCTGGAGGCCTGGATCTCTTGCCTGGAGGCCTGCATCATCTGCTGCATAGAAGTCAGCAGCGTCATCATGTTGGTATCTGATGAGGTTCCATCTGGTGCTGCCGTAGTTCCCGCTGAGACAGCAGCATCGGCCTGACTCTCTTCCTCTTCGAGGGTCCGTTGACGTGCGGCATCCATTTCCACTTGACGTCTGGTCCGTGGAGTACGCCCTTCGTCTTCACGTGGTAATAACGGCATTCCGCTTCTGACACCAATTGTTACGTGCACGGGGTACAATTAAATGCCGTTTACTCAACGAAGAGATTTATTAGCTCACCACAAACTAGACAACTAGATCACTAGTACACACAGTACTTCTTCAACAGTTCCAGTCGCTCAGTAGTTCACAGTAGTCCACAGTCGTTGCTCAGGTCGCAGGTAGAATCTTCTTCGGTCGCTTAAGTTCGCTGTGTTCGTTATCGATCTCAAAGACTGAATGAGTCGTGTCGCTATGCGAGCGTGTTTTTATACCTCTCAATTAGAAGGATCGAATTATCTAGAAAGCTCGCGAGCGACAAATACCTATTCCTTTGATCTTGCCGCTGTCGCTGACCTTCGAGTACATTCTCGATATTTACCTATTGTTTGTTTATATTGGAGAGTGTAGGTACCCGTACCAGTAGGTACGTTGTGACTTTTTGTTGACGATTCCAGATTTTTCTATGCCATTCGGTAGAGTACCTCGTCACTAACAATGCGTTTTTATTTCTTGAAGATTTGATTATTAGTTTTCGAGATATCGACGGCTGTCGTAACAATATTAATATGAAATTTGAAGTCAATTTTTGAAGTAAATAGTCGATAAGATTGGTTATTCTAATATTTGCATGCCTTGGGGCGGAATATGGCTGATGAAATTATTATTTTTTTGTGAACATCTATTGTAATACCCATTTTCGCAAATAAATACATTTGATTTGATTTGATTTGAACAGTCACTTCAAAAACTGACAGGTGTGGAAACCTACACAAAAATACTCAGGCCAATGCTTCTTCAACTGAATGTCAATTCAGGTTGCATTCTAAGCATTCTGATTTTTTTAATACCACTTTGGTGGCAGACAAGCACACGGCCCACCTGATGGTTTAGTTAGAACATGGTTTCTGACAAAAAGAGTGATAGTCGCCTAAGATGCTTGATTCAGTTTTTTTAATACCACTTAGATGGCTTGGCGGCTCACATGATGGAAAGTGATTACCGTGGCCTATGGACGTGAGGAATACCAGGGGAGTCACACTTGTGCTGCCGACCCTGTACGCAAAGAGTTTCTGTGCCATCAGTGTAGAGGACAAAGTAGGACAAGCCTACTTCCCAAGTCGGAATGCTTAATTGGACGGAAATACCGCCGCTTTTATTAGAACCTATAGTCCACTGTCTTCTTCTCACTTCTACGTAATTGGGATTACTTCAACCTGAACACTGAGTGGAAACCCGTCAGAACTTTGTTTAGCTTTCTTTCTTATTTTTATCATATGAAAAATCCCCACGAATACCTCCCACCGGAGCCAGTGGAAGAGGTTACGTCGGACTTGAGCCGACTAAAAGACACGCCGTTTGAGGGCCGTAGGATGCCGAGGGTGAAGTCGCCAGCGGTATAACCCTCGCAACCCAGTGCCATCTCTTACAAGCTGGTCCTCTACGGGTGTGGGTACAGGGAAGTCCTCATCTCAACCCGATCTGCTTCTGCTAGGGTGATCGGCGGCTCCACCCGTCATTACGCAAAGCTCGTAGGAGAAGTTGGCTTGGCCCTGAAAAGCTATATTTGCACTTAGCAAGAATCAAACCCGGAACCTCTAACAGTAGTCGCCCACTCCCGCATCGACACAGGTCATCTAAAAATAAAAGTTGGTCTATGCATTTGATGGCATACCTTCAGAAGAGCCACACCACAGAAATATGAAGGACCTGGCCTGTGCAATCTGCTGCAGGTCCAGTGCTAACACGTCCTGCCAGCGCCAGCCAGAGCCTAATGGCGGCTCCACAAGGAGTACGTCGAATTTGTTGCCCATCTGCTTCAGGTCAAATGTCTGGAATAGTAGAAAATGTTGATAAGCAGATAATAAAGTAAGTTTAGGTGAGGAAGATGATTATTACCATTATTTCCAACTGAGACACTGATTACCCGGAAGATTATTTACCGTTCATGAGTAGGACTGTTCATCTATTCCCCAGGGGAGATGATAGATAATCCTCAGACAATAGATAATTCTGAGACTTCTATACTTTTTTTTTATACTGCTTAGGTGGCAGACAAGCACCTGATGGAAAGTGGTTACCGTGGCCTATGGACGTGTTTAACACCAGAGAAGCCACACTCGCGGTGCCGACCCTGTAAGCACAGACTCTCTGTGCCGTCAGTGTAGAGGACAAAGCAGAATAAGCCTTTAGTCATCCCACTGACAGCACAAATTCTCCAGTGAGTTCTGGCTACCCTACTCACCGCTGGGAACACAACACGAAGTTATTATAACTGCGGTATTCTGTAGGGCAGATGTACTTCCCTAGTCGGATTGCTCAATTGGGCGGAAATACCGCCATGTCCTACTTATTTGGGTATGCCCTAGGTGATTAATATTGTATTGAAAAAAGGGCAGGTCTGAAGCACTAGAATCCGGGCTTGTATGAACGGTTTCAAGACAGTAGATCAAGATCAAGAATCTGTGACAGGCATAATATAAATACCAGACAGGAAAACAATCCTGTAGTCTGTGATAGAATACTCCAAAAAATTAGGTATTCTTTCTAGGGCAACAGAATACGCTTATTGAACAAGCTTCCAAATGAAATTAATCTGTGATTTTTTTTTTAAATGTTAAGAATAAACTGTGCCAAAAAGACTATTATAAGATCCAAAACTATTTAGATGATAAACAAGCTGTTCCCTCAACTATGCTACTCAAACCAATTAATTATGTAAATGTTTGTAAATAGACCAAAAGTTGCTGAATTTCTTGTTCGGAGACTTCTCAGGTAGGAGCCGGGTTTCGAACCGGTGCATGGTGGTCCATTTGCTAAACTAGTCTTTAATAATTTTTTAATTTAGACGTTTTAATGGTCTATACAGAATGTGATGTAATATGATGGAGGGCTCTCTGCCGACTCCAGTGGCAGATAGGAGTGATTGTATGTATATAGAGAAGACCACAGTAAGTAAATTATCCCTCCTAACTTATCCCTCATTAATATGCGCCTACCACGTACTAGCTCTGCACCACCCAATGGTAGACTGGTAGAGAATGCCTACGGCATTAAGTCCGCCAATGTACATTGTGCATAAAGAATAAATAAATGTCTTAAATAGATCACAATAGAAATTTAATAAATTTGTACACATTGTTTTATTCAAATTGACCCAGGACCTCACTTTCACACTAACACATAGTAATGAGCAAAATGAGATAAAAATACCTTCAAATCACATTTTAAATACATAGGGGGTGTGGCAGTCTGTGCAATCAGATCATCTTTCAACTTAATCAGCTCCCGTAATTTCGGGTATTCTTCAAACCGGTCAGCGAGCCCAACATCTCGGATGAAGTTCTGTGGCCGTTGTCCTGTGTCCACAAAGTGCTGGCAGTAGTCATTGTGTGGGTTTGATGATTGGGTGCCCTGTAAACATATTTATTTATGGTTTCAACGTCTGTAGAGTGGTAGTAGTGAACTTGAGTGCTATGCAGGAGGGATGGGTTTGGTTCCCGCACAATGCAAATATTTGTATGAATGAATATGTCTATTTGCATTAGCAGTAGTAGTTTCCTTGTATAATATGTATAATTTAAAAATAAGTACCTACATATGTTTATGCACATTTTAGATTCCATAACACATGCTAGTTAAGCTATACTTACTTTATGTCTAGATAGCACTGTGTAGAATAACATAGAAAATGGTTTTTCTAGATCACATGACATGATTTTTGGCCAAGGGCAAAAAAATCTTTACATGAAAATGACTATGATGACAAAATTAGTTTTTACACAAAGAATATACATACATAGTATACATACTAACACACATACACATATAAATCCCCGACAGGGAGGCACAGATGGGTCTCCACCCACATTTCGCCAATTAAACATAGAAAAGAATGGTACCTAAAACCCTTTCCTTGTGTATTTTATGATTCGCAGTACCAACGACTACCGAAAGAATAAACCTGGATCCTAACAATCAAACAAGTGATGTTGGAAATGATTGGCAAACTATACCAATCTTGAGACAACATCAAGAACGGAAAAAACGCAAACTGAACTCATCATCGTCACCTGAAACAGTTGCAACACAAAATCGCTACTCACAACTTCTGGTGGACGAGACTGAAATATCAGACACCACTACTAGGATAAAACAAAATAAGCCACCACCAATAGTACTATATGGAATACAGAATGTTGCCAAACTTAGAGAAATATTAGACAAAGCTGTGGATAATTTAAAATACTCATTTAAAATAATCACTAAAAATCAACTACGCATTTCTACAGAGAATATAGAATCCTATAAAGGTCTTATGAACATAGTTCGTGAACAAAACCTGATTGGGCATACATTCACACCCAAAAACGAGAGGCCATACCGTATTGTGATAAAAAATTTACATTCATCAACACCTATTGAGGCTATTCAGGAAGCTATACAGAGCACTGGAAACTCGGTGAAGGGTGAAATAATAAATGCCAGGCACGGCTCAACCAAAACACCACTATCTACGTGGTTTGTTAACCTTGAACCCGGCCCTAACAATAATGCTGTAAAAAGTTTAAAATACATTTACCATACATCAATACAAATTGAAGACCCCAAGCGCAAAAGAACAATACCTCAATGCAAACGCTGTCAACAATATGGCCATACTAGGAATTACTGTATGCGGCCATATAGATGTGTTAAATGTGCCGAAAGTCATAATACAGTCGACTGTCCTAAGAAAGATAAAACACAACCAGCAATGTGTGCTCTGTGCCTTGGTGAACACCCTGCAAACTATAAAGGCTGCAAGGTCTACCAAGAAATTAATAAAAGAAAATTTCAACAAAGAACTCCACCAAATAAAAACACAGTTAGTGTACAAAATACAGAAAAAGAACCCTACAAAAAGATGGAAAAACCTCCTATGCATACCAATGAAGCAACAATGACCAACCCAAATGTAACATATGCACAAGTTACAGCAGGAAATAACTTAGAACTTATTCTATGTCAACAAGCAAAAAAGCTAGATCTTCTTATCAACCAAATGGGTACCCTTATGGGCCTCTTAACAACAATTGTTAACAAACTATTCCAATAAAATGGCTCTCCGTATTGCAACTTGGAACATCAATGGGCTGCCCGGCAAGAAAAATGAAGTTGAAGTCTTTCTTAAAATGCAAAGAATTGATGTCTTATTAATCACTGAGGCACATCTTACAGACAAATCATCTATACTTATACAAGGCTACAATATCTATGCCACCTACCACCCCAGCAATACAGCACATGCTGGTACCGCTATAATTATAAAACAATGTATTGAACACCAGCTCTTACCTGAATTTCGGAACCCTAAAATACAAGCTACATCTATAGAAGTCTATGACAAGCAGAGCTCCCTAACACTATCTTCAATATATTGCCCGCCTAAACAAAAAAGGAAACCTGAAACTACGGAAAACGATTTTGATAAATTTTTTGAGACACTCGGCAACAGGTTCTTGGTTGGGGGGGACTGGAATGCCAAACATATTTTGTGGGGTTCACGTCTGACAGCAACAAGAGGTCGTCACCTGCGTAAAAATATAGAAAAACACCAATTGCGTGTCCTATCAACTGGTCAAGCAACCCACTGGCCTACTGATCCGAGGAAAATGCCTGACTTGCTGGACTTCTTCATCTACAAAGGAATACAGTCCCACTTCCTAGACATAGAAGGCTGTCTCGACTCGTCATCAGATCATATTCCGGTTATTGTGACTATGAGTTCAACTATAATAAAAAAAACAATAACACCATACCTATATAACAAAAACACAGATTGGCAGGCTTTTCAACAATATATAAATGAAAACCTCGATCTTAAAATCAGTCTAAAATCAGGAGAAGATATTGATCTTGCCAGTGAATATATCACTAAGACTATTCAAAAAGCGGCCTGGATCAACACTCCACCATTACTGAGAAAATCCAACTACCACACAGAAACAAACTTGCCTTTGTTAGTGAAAGAAAAGGTCTTAGAAAAGCGTCGCCTTAGAAGAATATGGCATTCTACTCGGCATCCACTAGACAAAAGGGATTTCAATAGAGCAGCAGCAAATCTCAAGAAACTTATAATAAACCTAGAGAATGATACCGTACAGGCTCATCTACAGACCCTAACACCTGTAACATCCACTAAAAATGAGAACTCACTATGGAAAGTTGTTAAGTCTCGAAATAAGCCCAATATCATTCAACACCCTCTTAAGAACACTGATGGCACATGGGCAAGGACTAACAAAGAGAGAGCGGATGCTTATGGATCCTTCCTGGCTGATGTATTCACACCAAACCAAGGTTCTGGTATGAACAATATGGATGACGAAATTTCCTCCTTCCTGAAAAGTGACCTCCAACTTAGTCCTCCCATTAGATATTGTACACCAACTGAGGTCAAGCGTACAATAATGGAACTGAAACAAAAAAAAGCACCAGGTTTCGACCTAATAACAGCTGAAGTGCTGCAAAAAATACCAAGGAAAGGCATAGTTTTCTTGACCTCACTATTCAACGCCACACTAAGAACTGCACATTATCCAAGCATTTGGAAAGTGTCACAAATAACGATGGTCCCCAAGCCTGGCAAACCACCACATCTGACCTCGTCGTACAGACCTATTAGCCTCCTGCCATTACTCTCAAAGGTGCTAGAGAAATTAATTTCCACACGCATCAATGAAATGATAACAGAAAATGAGACTATCCCAGAACACCAATTTGGATTTCGGAAACACCACTCAACTATAGAGCAAGTGCACCGAGTATGCGATCATGTGAGAGAAGCCCTGGAAAAAAAGAAATACTGCTCTGGGGCATTCCTGGATATACAGCAGGCTTTCGATAGGGTCTGGCATAATGGTCTGCTCTATAAGTTAAAGAAGATTTTGCCACATGCTATGTATCTCCTCTTGAAATCTTACCTAGAAAATCGTATCTTCTACATAAAAATCAACGATGCCACCTCAGAGTTCTACAACATAAAAGCAGGCGTTCCTCAGGGATCGATATTGGGACCTTCACTCTATCTGCTATTCACGGCAGATGTACCAGAATCTGACAACGTATTTACGGCCACATTTGCAGATGACACCGCTGTGCTTTCAACTGATAAAGATCCAAAAATTGCATCTAGAAACCTACAGAAGCATCTGGACAAAGTTCATCTCTGGATGCAGTCATGGAAAATCATGGCTAGTGCAACTAAATCCAATCATATTACATTTAGCCTAAGGCAAGAAGACTGCCCGCCTGTCAAAATAGGTCAAGAAGAGCTACCCCACAATACAACTGTAAAGTACCTCGGATTTCACCTTGACAGAAAGCAAACCTGGAAGACACATATACAAAAAAAACGGGATGAACTAAATTACAGGTTTAGGTCATTGGAATGGCTTCTAGGCAGAGGATCACGGCTATCGGTAGAAAATAAGCTACTCATCTACAAAACCATATTAAAACCTATCTGGACATATGGCATCCAACTCTGGGGTACGGCAAAAACCTCAAACATTGAAATTCTGCAAAGATTTCAAAATTCAGTGCTCAAATCTATTGCAAATGCTCCATGGTTCACTAGAATGGATGAATTGCACAAATACCTAGATATTCCCACAGTAAAAGAGGAAATAGTTAAAACTACCCAGTCTTACAAAAACCGGATCACTCACCACCAGAATAGACTAGCACAGAATCTCGGAAATCAACTGGTAACAAGACGGTTAAAAAGATTACACACATGGGATAACCTCTGAGAGAGAATTAAAGGAAGGCGGCCTAACAGTGGAAAGACATGCCTAACACGCCAAATATCTCCTAAAACAACTGCTTATGGTTTTAACTGAAACCGATCGCACGTTAGGTCCAAAATAACAAAAAAAAAAAAAAAAAAAAATTTTATGATTCAGATTTTCTCTAATTGTTATTTTTTTTTTAAAAAACAGTAAACAATATGATTATTGTTTACACAATATAAATTTGTTTGATATTCTAGTTGGAACTACAAAAAGTAAAAAATCAGTACAAAATTATTGAATGTCATGGCATTTTAGAGTTATGTTTTGTGATTCAATAGTTTATGATTTAATGCAATAGTGTAGCTATCTTATAATTATCAACTATGTGTTTACATTCTATAAAATACTTAGGTATATTAAATGTTGATAACATTTAACAAAACATAGCAGATTATATGTAATGCCACCCTTGTGAACTCACTTTTAGCATAATGGAATAGATCAATCTCTACAGCTATGAGATTCAATATGAAAATCGCACGCGTCAGGGGTGCCTCCTACAGGAGGTTCATTCGCCCTATAGGCTTCACCAGTAGGGGTGGTTTTCGGCGTCACCATACGTACCCATCCGGCACACATAAACCAAGCAAACCCAATATGTCGTTATTATAGAGTTTCCCTCTAAGTATTGCGAATACATACGTTGTCAAGGTTAAATATCTCCTGACCTCAAGCTCATTGTATCCCACCATTCCCATCACGAAACAAAGTAGGATACATTAAGGGATAGAAAGGGTACACTCCATACATATGTAAATACAGAAACCTAAGCAGTTGTTCGCAGTGTCACTACAATTACTACATTTAAATAATTAAGAACACAAGTGCAGTGATATACATGTATCAGCTCTTAGAGCTGCTAGTGTATCAAATAATAATAATAATAATAATTACTCTCAAAATCAAAAGTGGATGCAGGCACATTCGCATTCCGATATTCCTCCTTAAAGTTCAATGTTCTTCTTCAGTAATGTCAATGGAGTTACAACTATCAAATTATGTTTTCCCAGTGTGCTAGGTTGACCCTATTTATCAGAAAAAGCAGTAACTGGTAATTAGCACACAACATGAATTCTTACTTTTAGGAATGTGGACGAGTCTGTGTAAACGAGCTCATCAGGCTGGTCCTTGGTTGTGGGTTTCTCGGTACCTTCTGCACCGATACCAGAAACCGCCTGCTTCTTTGGTTGTACATCCAAATTCGAGCCTAAAGCATGCCTCAACTCGCTAACACTGGATACACCGAGCTAAAACATAAAGTTATTGCAAAGTCGGTTAGCAATACCGACTTGCTATTTTTAGGTTATACGTATTTGTTTCTTGAAAAGTAAACTTTACAGTTTGTGCCAGCAATTTCTTCCTTTTTTGCGATCTTTCACGCAATTCCTTAAGTCTTTCACTCATTTTATTTTATATTTCAATATGTATTTAGTAAATTGTAAAATGAATTTTGATACTCATGATAAACAACTCTTCGGTGTTATAACTTGGAGTTAGTTCGGAAATATGTCAAGACTAAAACATTTATTGATATAAAATAAAAAGGTAAAATTCTGTAAGTATATGATTATTATTTTTGTATTCTAGATATATTATATCGATATAGAAAGGAAACTGATTTCGAATGCTTTTTATTTTAAGTGATGGGATAATTCAATAGATACTGCACGAACCATTAACTGTCATAAATGTCATTATCTTCATTGGAAACGACTATTTCACTTTCAACAAATACATCTTCGGTAGTATAGTGGTAAGTATCCCCGCCTGTCACGCGGGAGACCGGGGTTCGATTCCCCGCCGGAGAGATCTCTTTTTGCCGATGATCTTTTGCTGAAAACTACCCTTATTAATTTTATATCTAAATTAAGCAATATTTTAGTGTATTTTAAAATTTAAATTCCCTTTTATTTAAGTGCAGAGCAAGACAATTTGAAATTGCACAAGGTGTTTGTTTGCGTTCACTTGGGGTATGTAACAGCATCTTGTCTTTACCTTTGTCGGAGGACGCTAAATTTCTATACAAAATTGTTAACATAGGTTTAAAATCTAGAAACGATTAGTTTTAAATGATTATCGTAATTAATAGTTCCCTATGGGGGTGACATGGTCACTGTGTGACTTTATGGTAAATAAAGAGAAAAAAAAACTTAACGAATAATTCCCTAGATTAACTTAATTACTTTAACGTAGGTACTTTGCGCTCTGCTTACCTATATCTTATTGCTAGGTCTTAATTTTGCCTTTTGCGTACAGTTCAGTAATTAACTTTCACTGCAAATAGAATCATTTGAATTACAATGCTTCAATGTGTCATTTTTTACATTAGGTATAGACTGAATACCTTTACCTTAGGCTCATCACTCCAGAGACATCATCGGATGCTCATCAAGTAAACATGTTTTTCACAAACCTTCTGAAGTTTCTTTTTCTAGGTACTAAGGTAGCAAAATATACTTAGGTATTATAAAAATAATATTTAGGATTTAGGGAAACCGGAAGGGTAAAAGAAAAAAGGTTCTTGTAAAAAAAATTAACTTATTTCGTTCTTTGCTTTTATTTAAACATTTTAATATTCTAATACTTAACACTTTATCACATTCATAAAACATAATGGTGAAATATAATAGGTACTAGAAATACAAATAAGTATGATAGGCGTTTATACATACACATATAATCACGCCTTTATCCCCGGAGGGTTAGGCAGAGGTGAATTAACACCCACATTTCACCAATCATTAAATTCGGTCCCACGTCTTCCTGGCACTATTGTTGACTCAAGCCATGCATCTGAGGCTGAGTCTTGGCTGTATATATCTGTCTGATGTTAAACAGCTCTATCCCTTAGTCGCCTTGTACGACACTTAATGAGAAGAGATGAAGAGGCGTTTATTTGGACATCATATAATATAGCTTAGCTAGCAAACCTAATTATAGGTGGCTAGTTAGCTAGATCGATAACCTGTACTTACAACTTGTTGGTTATGATTACTTTATGGTAGTCTTCACCTTTCTCAACTTCTAAGGAGTGATGAAGAAAAACAATGACCATACAATACAACCAAGGTGAAAATTTTCAATAAGGAATTTCAAATAAAGTGCATACAGTTTTCTATAATGCCTCATGTAATTGAAACATGACAATTTAAACTGAAGGAGGTAGGACACGGCGGTATTTCCGCCCAATTGAGCAGTCCGACTGGGGAAGTACCTCCGCCCTACAGAATACCGCAGTTATAATAACTTCGTGTTGTGTTCCCAGCGGTGAGTAGGGTAGCCACAGCTCACTGGAGAATTTGTGCTGTCAGTGGGAAGACTAAAGGCTTGTCCTGCTTTGTCTTCTACACTAACGGCACAGAAACTCTGTACTTACAGGGTTGGCAGCGCGACTGTGACTCCTCTGGTGTTACACACGCCCATAGGCCACGGTAACCACTTTCCATCAGGTGGGCCGTGTGCTTGTCTGCCACCTAAGTGGTATAAAAAAAAGAAAAACATCTCTAAAGTTCTCTCTTTAAGGCATTTAGTATGCTAACTATATATTTAAACTATTTAAATTAAGATCACTGTTGCCGATAAATAGGATGACGTGGATGGGTTCAGGCGTGGTTCGGTGGCTTAGTGGTCAGAACATTCCTCCTCTAAGCGAAAGAACGCAGGATCAAATCCCGCCTGAACTGATTCAATTTTCAGTGTCAGAATAAACGGGATATTTACCATGTTTCACTATTTTGAGTGTCCGATATTTCGGCGCTGTTGCAACTTGCAAGCACCTCTTTGCAAAGACAACCGGGAACAAGCTAAAACAAAATCGCGAGTGGATACAGTGAGCATCGTATGTCGTGAACGTGATCTAGATCGGGTTCGACTTTGTAGTGAGAGTGAAACCAATAGTAGTGCAGATACACGTAGTAAAATAACTCGAAAGAGGGTAGATCGATATAATTACTCCTAGGAAAAAACTTTTTCTCTGTTCACCGCCACTACTCCAGTTCCTCCGGCTCCGTGATCATGGTGCTTGCAACAGCGCCGAAATATCGGACACTCAAAATAATGAAACATGGTAAATATCCCGTTTATTCTGATACTGATGTCAGTGACCATGATAGTTTGAATACCTATATTGATTCAATTTTACCTATCTTAATCGAACTCTACCGCGGTTTCCCTTTTCAGAGCAAGCCGGCAGGAATCGGGTTATAAGGTCCCCTCGCCACTGCTTCCTAGGTTAGTGAGTAGGTACTCAAGTAGATACATTTTACAAATAATGAATCAAATAATATAGTTCTATGTTTGTGGAGCAATCATTGTATTATATAAAAGTACATATATTATAAATATAGGTACCTACCTACCTGCTATCAATAGGCTACTAATTTTATTCACAGCGTTAGAGTATTTTCCCACTATCCGATCCGATCGGCGTAGGCTCCGATATCTGAATGTCAAATAAGTGCACCCAGTTTTCGATAATGCCTCATGTACCTAATTTAAACATCACTAAAGTTCTCTCTTTATAGCATTTACACAGTGTTAGAGCGTTTTCCCACTATCCGATCCGATATCGGCGTTGGCTCCGATATCTGACAGGAAGTAAAATGTATGTAATATGTTTCTATTCTATACAGTCACCTCAAAAGCAAAATAATTAAAAAACAAGCAAATGTCAATATTGAATGGTAAAGATTTCTAATTGAGTCTGTGGTTAAGCTTACAGTTATTTTTATTTTTGAGTCTGTGGTATCAAGCAAATGGAAGTATTCTTGACATATCGGATTATCGGACCGATTTTATTGTAAAAACAGCACATGGTGTCGGATATCGGCTATCGTCGTCCGACGCCGATATCGGACTGGATAATGTGAAAACGGCCTCAATAGGTAGTCGCATTACCTATGTAAATTCTAACAATTAAAGACGTGAGTTTATGAAGGGAAAAACTAGCATTTTTGATATTTTAGATTTTTTGCACTTAATGATTTAAGCTTAAATCCGCAATTTAAGCTTAGTGTCAAAGATACTAGAAGATGTAGGACATACTAACTGCAGCAGAAAATAAAAGTGTCATGGAAGAAGGAGGTATGTGCCTTAACGCCTTCTTTTATTTGAATTCGGACAATTAAACCTAGTTCTTCTCAGATTAGAGATGGGAGGGCCATCTCTAAAAACACTTGAGTGTTGGAGTCGGAGTGTAGTCGGTTTAGAATAAGAGTGAAGTCGGTTTGAAGTCGGTTTAGAATTGGAGTGAAGTCAGTGGATGTGGGAACCAACGCTACCGCTATCCCGGTCATTTTCTGCAAGGGACCGGCGGCCCTGAGTCCTCGTTCATATCGCAGTGATGGTGATGACACTCCTTCTTGATACAAAACAGGGGGTCCTACATGCTTAAAATACATAATGTCATATTACATTGTCGGTGGATGAAGAATGCATATGCACATTTTTTCTAATAAATAAATTTCCATCCACTTATTTTAAATTTTATGCTTCCCTCGTCATAAATATGGACAATTACATCAATTTGTCACTATAGTATTATGACTTAAATAAATTAGATAACATAATATTTCCAAATGAAATGTTCAAACTTTGAAGCCGATTATCTCAACATTTCGAAATTGTTAGTTACCTCCTTCATCCACACACGTCTTCAATTATAAGTGTTACACATATCGTATGTTTTATTCTATGTTGTTACAAGGTTCAATAACCTATTCACACGAGTCTTGATTGAAGTAGCAAATAAACAGAGGAAATGGTTGATGGTAATTGAATAATATTTATATTATCACTCCCCATTAATTCTCTGAGCCTTTTCCTAACTCATTTGGGTTCAACTTCCCAGTCAAACTGTGATGCGGCTTAGTTCGATATTTTCTGTGAACCAACAGCCATCTGACATTTTTTATTTTCTATTTATTTAAATGCACAAAACACATTACAATCATATACGTATTATATCCTAAATACAATGTTTAGATCTGGATCGTAACATAAATAATATGTGCACACATAGAGAAACAAAAAGTTTAAACAATATACATCTCTGATTTATAAATACTAAAATATAAGTTTAGATTTGGATGCCTCCACCGGGGACAGAACCATCCAAACCCCGCCCAAGGATGTCTTTTACAATTTTGATATATCTGTTATACTTAGTTGCAATCAAAAACGTCAAGTGATTTATAGAATTTTGCCAAACCATTATATTGACAGGCCATTCTTGTTAATGGATTATAAGAAGAAATATTGTTTTTTCTTTTCAAAAGGGCAAATATGTTCGTATCATTAGCCAATTAACAATTAAAGTTCTGTAGTTAGACTAGTCATACTTTTGACGACTCTACTCGTAAAGACTGCCTTGGGTGGGTGGGTGACATGGTCACTGCGTGATCAAGCCCTCACCTTATGGTAAATAAATAGAAAAAAAAAGACTGCCTTAGATGTTCGTATGACAACTAGGACAGACGGCTTTACGTGCTCTCCGGCAGCGAAACACCCAGAATGCAAATTGATATATTCATTCATACAATTATACTATCCCTCAATCACATTAAATTTTTTAAATTAATATCCACAACTAACTCTAGTACAAACTAAATATTTCAGTCAATATGTATTTGGAACGAGGTATCCGTTGTTATGTCTGGTTCACTATAGTTGAAGACACTGAAAAGGGTATCTTTCAAAGGAGTGAAGCCACTGACAGTGGTGTTGGTACACTGTTCTTTTGTCACACAATGTCCCGTGAAGCTGTCCCGGTACATCCCTAGCTTGCAGTGGCAGCCAAGGACGCATCGACGTGTGCGAATGGCGCAGTAGAACCGCCGCGGTTGGCAGCGGAGCTCGCAGCCATACCGACACACGTATTCTTCGTTTTGATGTGAGCATTTTTCTGGAAAATTAAGTTAAACATTTAAAGACTACTAGTCCACGATGTACCCATCAACTTTCTTTTTTTATTTATTTATACCACTTAGGTAGCAGACAAGTACATGGCCCACCTGATGGGAAGTGGTTACCGTGGCCTATGGACTCGTGCAACACCAGGAGCGTCACACTCGCGCTGCCGACCCTGAAGAAGCCTCCTAATACCCCTTTTGAAGAACCCCATATTGTAGGCGCATGGGAAGACCGCATCAGGGAGTTCATTCCACAACCTGAGTGTGCGTGAGATGAAGTTTCTTTCATACCGCACAGTGCGTACCGTCTTAGGTTGCAATGTGTGAGGATGAACTCCCTGCCTACGGCGAGCGGTGCGATGATAGAACTTCTTTTAGGTAAGATTCATCCTCACTATTAATAGTGTTTTAAAGTCTTAGGATCAAAATCAAAGATCTTTGGGGCTCCAACCAACTACAGATGCCTGCTGGCGCACTTACTAAGCGAGCGTCGAGTCACCGATGATGACGGTAGGGTTGATGGTAGTTTAGACTGCTGTTACTTTTACAATCTAGATGTAGTTCCCGGCAGAGTAGAATGAGGGCTACCCCATCTCTTCCCATGCGGTGTCGTACAAGGCGACTAAGGGATAGGGCTGTTTATCATCAGACAGAACATACAGCCCAGACTCAGCCTCAGATGCATGGCTCGAGTCAACAATAGTGCCCGGAATACGGCAATAGGCTCACCCCCTATTACGTGGGACCAAATACTTACAATTATTGGTGAAATGTGGGTGTTAATTCACCTCTGCCTAACCCACCAGGGATAAAGGCGTGATTATATCTATCTATCTATCTTTCTATCTATCGATTATATCTAGATATTATTGTCATTGACCTAATTGGAAAGATGAGGTGTACAGGGCCCTAAAAGGAATACCATAGAAAGAGGAGTGGAGCTATGTACACTCTGTTTAGGATATACTTTCATCCCATTTTCTCGATCGAAACACGGACGCTTTAACACGACATAGTAAGCTCCCTGTATGTTTATTTGTAAAGTTAAGTATGCGAACGTGTCCATCCGTTCAAATTCAAATTTCGGACAGATCGAAACGAAATAACATCTGTAACCATCGTATTTCACTTCCATTTTGATTTTCATTAGAATGCGATATTGTGCGAAAAATGCAGTATTTTGATTTGTGCATTGTTTGTATATCTCGGGCTTCGAGACATATATTTTGGAGCTAAAATGTGCTCGTTACGTTTCTTGGGTATCTTTCGAGGAGTGCTATGGCAGTGGAAGAGCTTAAATCCACCAAGCACAGATCATTACAAAGCAATCCGGGTGCGTGTCAGGACCTCGTTTGTGTCGCGAGTAAGGGCCAAGATATGAGGCCCGAGGTATTTTGTGTCATCGCAAGCTTGGGCTTGTTCGTGTCCGATTATGAATATGACATTACCAGTACACAGGTCGACACCAATCTTTACGATTCAGTCTAATCCACTGCACTTACAAGGAAAATGGAACACATTAAACATGCGCTTAAAGCACCAAGGAGACTACCAAGCCTGTAGTTTTAAGCAGAATGAGAGCTCAACATTGATGCTTTACCCTAATTTGGGGGCTTAACGGGCTTAACTGATTTCTCCGTATACAAAACAGATAATTTACGAGGCCCTGTAATACATTTTTGGGATTACAGAAAGCATATTAACTACTTTACGAGATAACTGTCGTAAAATATGTCGTTAATCCCCAAAAACAATTGTAATAAAAACGTGGGAATTGTATTGTGTTCACTGAATCGATGGCTCAGTGATTTCATATTGAGGTCTTAAGTATTCAAGACGCAAGGATTATCTCATAAAGTTTCGGTTTATTGAAACGTCAGTGGATAAATTGGACAATTATATTGGTTAAGATAAAAGTTACAATGATATAAATCATTTTTAAATAAACTTTTGTTTTGTCCACGGTTGAAATTGCAACCTTACCAAATCGTTAGGTACCTTTTCAGATTCTAAACAAACTTTCAAAACAATAAATCTGTATTATTATTATAAAGTTGAAGAGTTTATTTGTTTCAAGCGCTAATCTCACCTTACTACTGTATCGATTTGAAAAAATATTTTTTTGTTGTGTAGCCCGCTTATCGACAAAGTTTTTAAGCTATATATTATCACGCTACGATTTAAGGGAGTGGAGCAGTGATCATAAATGTCAACAAAGCCGGCAAATGCGGACACGGCGGTATTTCCACCCGATTGAGCAGTCCGACTGGGGTAGTACCTCCGCCCTACAGAATACTGCGGTTATAATAACTTCGTGTTGTGTTCCCAGCGGTGAGTAGGGTAGCCAGAGCTCACTGGAGAATTTGTGCTGTCAGTGGGAAGACTAAAGGCTTGTCCTGCTTTGTCTTCTGCTGACGGCACAGAAACTCTGTACTTACAGGGTTGGCAGCGCGACTGTGACTCCTCTGGTGTTACAGACGTCCATAGGTCACGGTAACCACTTTCCATCAGGTGGGCCGTGTGCTTGTCTGCCAACTAAGTGATATAAAAAAAAAAAAAAAAATTTCCATACATTATTGGAAGAAAAAATTACGAGCTCAAAGGAGTGACCATAAGGTTTTAAAATATGCTACGAGCAATGCCGGGGCTTATCGCTAGTGAAATTATAAATCTAAAAAAGATTTTTGAAGTCCTATTCAATGATTAGAGCTATAGACTATAAATGCTAAGCTTAGGTACTTTGGATGTAGCTACCGCTGTGTAGAAGGTTGTAAGTACCTAGTCTAGCCATAAATATATTGTTACGAAGAAAAATCATTTTTTTTTTGCAAATAATATTTATTGCTTTTACAGAGTGTTAGTTTAATACATAAATATAAAACAATTTAAAATATAAAAAGCTTATTCGAAGTGGTCTCCATTGGCTGCAACACAGTCCTTTAAACGTTGAGGCCAGTTATCAATAGAAGCACGCACTCTTTCCATGGGCCAGCCATTCGTATGGATTGTTTTAGGGCCTCCAAATTATCATGGCGTTTAGAGCAAGCCATACTCTCTAAAACTGACCATAAATCCAGCGGATTAAGATCGGGACTAGACGACGGCCAGTCTTCAGCTCTGATGAAGTCCGAAACGTTCACTTCCAACCAAGACTGCGTGGACCGAGCTTTATGACCCGGCGCTGAGTCTTGTTGGAAGGACCATACTTGGTTATTGAACATGGTGTTGTTAAGGGGTTTAACTACCTTCTCAAGAATGGTATCTTGATACACTTGTGCCGATGTTTTGATACCTTTTTCACAAAAATATAGCTCAGTCACTCCTTCATAACTAACACCCCACCAAACCATCACTGAAGTCGGATAATGCCCACGTTGCACTCTGTCGACTAATTGGGAAGCTTCCAGCAACATTTTAACAAACAAAATGACCGTAAAGCTTAGAGCTTTGAGCATAAATACGGTCATTTTGTTTGTTAAAATGTTGCTCAATTGTAAAGATTTTCTCATCCGTAAACAAAATTTTTCTGTGACCTCCCTTTGCGTACCGCTTCAGTAGTTGCTTCGATTTTACCACCCTATTCTTTTTTAAATTATCAGTTAAAATATGACCAGTGCGTCTCTTATAGGCTGCATGTCCTAAGTCATCTTTTAAAATGCGCGACATGGTTCTGGGTGCTATCTTCATCTCCCGAGATAAAATCTTTTGCTTTCGGACAGGATTTCTTCGAATTCTTTCCCTTACTGCTTTGACCACCTTTTTCGTACGAACACCACGTGGACGGCCAGATCTTTTTCTGTCACAAACAGAGAAGGTCTCATTGTACCTATTAATAGCCCGGTACACAAACATTTGACTAATACCAAGCGTATGGAGAGTTTTAAAAATTACATTCGGCTCCATACCAACTTTGTGTAATGCAATCACAGCGATTCGGTTTTCTTCATCACCCCACTCCATTTTAATATAGCAAAATATTGTACAATGTATTGGCGCCAAAATTAGAAAACACAATGAACAATCGTATAAAAATGACAGATTCCAAATTCAAATGTAATATCTTTCTTATTTTAATTGTAACAGTATTTATGGCCAGACTAAGTATAATGATATTTATTTATTATTCTTATTTAAGTCGCTGCCTACTTAACAGTGTTGTGTAAATTTTTTTTTTTTACAGCAGGCGGAACCCATTAATTTTTCTTTCGGTACTTATATCATGGTAAAACGCTATAACGATAGGTACTCTTATCATGTAACTGTCGATGAATGACCTCCGCCCCCTATGAGCTCAGGCCTGGGGGTGACAGGTGGAGCCGCCTGTCACCCTAGCAGAAGCAGGCCGCAGATGCGCACGGAGCGCGCGTTGCGGGCCTCTCAATTTCCTAGGACGAGTTGGGGACCCTGTGGTCCCCGCACTCGAAGAAGGCCAGATCGAGAGAGTCCGACATAATCTCTCCCACCAGCTCCGGCGGGATTATTTCGGACGTAAAGAAGAAGGTATTCATCAGATAACTTGTGATGAAAATTTAATTGAGCTTAATCAAGCAGAGCTAGCTACGGTGAATATCTGCGTACATTATTTATGATAATAGAACTATTTATACCCATATATCAAGTTCAAGAACACTCCCTACTCTGTCCAGGAGTGCATGCAGGCGTGATGATGGATGGCGTAATGCACAATGGAGTCAAGTTTACGACCTGTCACATAAATAAGATACCCACATACGCTGAGTAATGTTATATGCACACGTTTGACAGCTGCTACGTGAATGTCGATGTTTTGACATTGACATTTTTGACAGATAGTGTTTTTTTTTTATGTAAATATTTGTTTAAAGTGGTGCAAAGGTACCGAATCTGACTCTGTGAGTAGGGATGAGAGAGGTATTATTGGAAATTGGTGCAAAGAAATTCTGGAAAAGTGCTAGGTGATTTAGAGACGACAATTAGTGAGATTTAACATATTTAAAAGTAGAGCATTTCATGATTGAATGCGGTTTCAATACAACCTATATTTTGTCTATATTATGTCTATCTATGTTTGTATGTTTTGGGTACGTTTGTTTATTTAAAAGCGCTAGTAATCTCTGGAACTACGAGTAAGTACTTACATGTTTGTTGATATAAAATAAATTACTCACGTGGTGTACAATCCTTCTCTTCCACACAATGTCCACTATGATGCCTGAGAAGCGGCGGTCGGCACAGACAACCGGTAGTACACACTTTGTTGGGGCAAGAAGGCTTGGGGTGGGAGCAGCTGGGCTCGCACCAACCGCAGGAGAAGTATTCCTCGTCTGGGGCGCAGTCTTCGATTGATGGGGACGCCGGTACACCGAAGGACATCTCCGCTGCCGAAAATAATAACATAAGTCTTGAAGATCGACAGCCTCTTTGGCGTAGTGTTAACGACTGCTACGCAGGAAGCGCGATTTGATTCCCGCTCAGTGAAAATATTTGTATGCATAAATATGGATATGGCCCGTATGGCCCGTTAAGATTAAGACTTCGGTCCTGGTTGTGATCCGCACTTCTATGGCGGTCCTTACAAGTACTTGGAGCCCTAAATAGTCCAACAACAGGTCTGACTATAATACTTCCATATCACCAACGAGTTGTGAAGGAGGTAGGACACGGCGGTATTTCCTCCCAATTGAGCAGTCCGTCTGAGGAAGTACCTCCGCCCTACAGAATACCGTGGTTATAATAACTTCGGTTTGTGTTCCCAGCGGTGAGTAGGGTAGCCAGAGCTCACTGGAGAATTTGTGCTGTCAGTGGGATGACTAAATGCCTGTCCTGCTTTTGTTCACACTCGCGCTGCCATCCTTGTAAGCACAGAGTTTCTGGGCGGTCAGTGTAGAGGACAAAGCAGGACAGGTATTTAGTCATCCCACTAACAGCCCAAATTCTCCAGTGAGCTCTGGCTACCCTACGCACGAAGTTATTATAACCGCGGCATTCTTTAGGGCTGAGGTACTTCCCCAGATGGACTGCTCAATTGGGCGGAAATACCACCGTGTCCTACCTCTTGAAATTTGAAATTGGTGACTAAAGATACAGGAATATTCTCCATATACATGAGGCTTGTGCACAAACGCAAATCATATTGGTACTAACTAGTATAAATATGGTTTACGTTCTGTACTATTGATTGAGTAAGAATGTATTGATTGACTGCCTAATTATGTTATGAACGGTTACGTCGAGTTATGAAATTGCGACGTACATTGAAATGTTACATAGATTTCAGGTTTAACGTGCAAAAGTGATAGAACGCAATTTTATTTTCTGATATAAAGATGTGAAGTGAAGTCCAAGTTTGTGGGGTTGCGACTTGCGGTCTTGCGGCGGTCTTGCAGCCGCCATCTTTTAAAAAGGTAGAGTTTTGGCGCCAATACGAAGAAGAACGCATCGCGGTATTACCTTTTTTTTTCTCAAATTCATGTGAATTCGAGTTTTTATGTAAATAAATGATGGCTTGGATTTATACATAGCGTCCTTGACAACAAAGTCAAAGTCAAAAATTATTTATTCTGTATAGAACCATTATATCGGAACTTACAAAACGTCAACAAAAAAGGAACATGAATATCAGTTTAGTAAATGGACCACTGGTTCGAAACGCGGCCCCGACCTGAGAAGACTCCGGCAAGAAACTCAGCGTGCATTTTTTTTTGGTCTGTTTACAAACATACACTTAAGGTCTACTTAATCTAAATACAAAAATTTACTTGAGTAGCATAGTTGAGCGAACAGCTCATTTCTAAGCTTGTTTATCATCCAACAAGTGTAGAGAAGTGGTATATTACCGTTAATAGTGACTTTTCGTGTTGATTCCATATCTTCCTAGGGAGCTTCTAGTAAAGTCCTCACGACTTTAATGAGGCAGAAATCATCTCCTTGATCGTTGTCATCATCATTATTATCAGCAAAAATCATTCTAAATAAAATAAAAAGGTCAAACGAAGAAAACTTCTAACTTCAAAAATGAAACTTTTCAATATACTAACCGAAAACTATCGTATTTCTCTACTAATCTATTGTCTAGCTCATGTTATTTTAGTTAAAACACCGAAAGACTCGCCTCCTAATAAGTAAGTAAAATATATACATAGTTGATTTTGGTCTCTGCTTACTCCTTCAGGAATAAAGATGTCTTCACCTGTACTTAGTAGCCCGGTACTTAGGAGCCCGGGGACTGCTTCTCCTCCTAGTCTTTATCTCCTGTTGGTGAAACCCTGTCATCTCTTATGACCTCAAAATATATTATTTCTTGAGTCATCCACCAGACCTTAGTACCTTTTTTATAGTCCAGACATCCTTACGGATTGCGCCTGCTAGCCGAGCGGAACGGTTATGTCAGACTTGTACCGACTAAAAGCGCATACTGTTCGAGTCTCAAATACCAAGGTACTTATAAGGTGTCCCAATTTGAACCTCGGCAGACATTTTGTTACCTATATACCTAGTAAGATGGTTACCGCTAACCAAATAGCGGAGAGGCAGGTATTTTAGAACAGATAAAGTTTTCAATTACCTATTAGATTTACAACCATAGTTTAAAAAAAGCAGGAAAGACGGAAGTTAAGAATGGTTTTGAAGGGAAGATAAAATAAAACTGCGGTCGTATAACTAACAGTTTAAAACTGCATCTATTCTAAACTGCCTCTCAGTCATAATATACCTACAAGAAGGGAAGAAATGAAATAAAAAGAAGTAAAAATCACTCAACAATTTATTTTAAATTTATTATGGAAGTTTTAATAAATAATACGTATCTACTATTAATAATTATAGAAAACACACAACAGCTAGATCATAAGTAAGAATTAAGAAAGGTAAGTAGTTTTTATTGTTATAGTAAGTAGTATTTTGTTTTTTAACGTACAGAAATCCCCTTGGATGAACCTCGCCGGACCCGGTGGGGGGGTTATTTATTTATTTATTTAATAGGTTTTTCCACAGCAAATGTATTACAAATCGTTATACAATAAATGTTTAGCGAGTAATGTGGCTGATACATTTGCCAATTACGGATAAACCAGCATGAGTAATATTATAACTTTGAAGAGAAAAGAAAAAAGAAACCTATATTAGCACAGAAAATTGATTAGACAAATGACAGTTATGCGTGAGTTTAGCAGAGATAGTAAAATTAATTACATACCTACCACAATTTATTTATTGTACTGAGTAGGTATACTATCTACTTTAATTAAGTTGTTATGTCGTACTCGGACCGACTAAAACCGCACGGGCGCCTTAGGCCATCAGTTTCCGGGGGTGAAGTAGCCATGGGCATATCCTTCGCGTTTTAGTAAGTAGTACTGTGCCGCCGGCCTGGGGGTGACAGGTGGAGCTGCCTGACACCCTGGCAGAAGCAGGCCTGGCGCGCCTCCCCGTTTCCGGGGACGAGTTGGGGACTCTGTAGTCCCCACACCCGAGAAGAGGGCCAGATCGTGAGAGATGGCCCTGGGTCGGCCGGGGTGCGAGGGATATGCCTGTCAACCTCACCTTCGGCAACCTAAGCGACCCACAGGCGGCGTGCGTTTTAGTCGGTTCGAGTCCGACATAACCTCCTCCACCGGCTCCGGTGGGGAGGTATCCGTGGGATTTTGCGCACGTAAAAAAAAAAAAAAAAAGTACCGTGCAAATTTTATTATGCTAGCTTTAGTATAGTTAAACTGGATTTACGCACGTTAAAAAAAATTACAGTCAAAATTACTCTGTGTACCCATGTTTCCAAGTAAGGATGTATTATGAGTCCCACAAAAACGACGGCAACATAAAAACTAGGTATAACACGACCCAGTTTTTTAGTCTATCTAGCTCTTTTGTCCTCATTTTGCTGGTTTTCGGTCTAGTTTCGTAACAAAGTGTTGGGGTGTTATACTGTTGTATGAACACATTTGTACTTTTTGACACATACGTAAGCTTTTAATTGGCTTACTTTGAGGATGGCGTAAGGCGAAACCGGTCAGGTTTAATAAAAAATAGTGTAGAAAATGTACAAGTGTGTCCTAAATATCTGTTGGAGTATAATTTACGGGTATGACTGCTATGAGTATTCGTAAGGCAACTGGGGCCAGAGGCATGGAGGGGTCTCAATGTTTTAAAAATGTTCACCCCATCCTAAGACTGACTTTGCGTGCTATCACGTGACGAATGACGGCGAAGAAACTGTGCTTACAGGGTCGGCAGCGCAAGTGTTGACTCCTCTGGTGTTACGTCTATAGGCCACGGAAACCACTTTCCATCATGGGCCGTGTGCTTGTCTGCCACCTAAGAGGAGGCAGGACACGGCGGTATTTCGGCTCAATTGAGCAGTCCGACTGGGGAAGTACCTCCGCCCTACAGAATACCGCTGCTATAATAACTTCGAGTTGTGTTCTCAGTGGTGAGTAGGGTAGCCAGAGCTCACTGGAGAATTTGTACTGTCAGTGGGAAGACTAAAGGCTTGTCCTGCTTTGTCTTCTAAACTGACGGCACAGAGACTCTACTTACAGGGTTGGCAGCGCGACTGTGACTCCTCTGGTGTTACAAACGTCCATAGGCCACGGTAACCACGTCTACCAACTAAGTGGTATAAAAACAAAAAGTGGTATAAAAAAATGGCCGCCATTTAAGATGCTGTCTCTAGAATGACGGTCCCTATCTTAATGACCTCGATAGATGTTTTTTCACGCCCCGCTTGAAGGACCCATGACTGTAGGAAGGAGTCAAGTGCTGGTACAGTTCCAAGATTTAAGGATACGTTTCCTTGGAAGCTCTCACGCAATTATTTCACGGTTGGACTACGGGTTAGTGATAACCTTGACCACCATTAATCCACGAGCCCCATTACTTTCTGGTTGACAGACTGCATTTTTGAAGGCGTCAATGAGGAATTCGCATTCTTTCAACTTAATTATAGATATACATAATGTACCTATACATTAAACACGTTGATACAAAGTGAGCGCCGGTTTCGAGCGAGGCCAGCTGTCCATTCACCTCCCCTATGAGACCTTTGAATTCTCGATATTTTAAGATAATTTCACCAATTGCAGCAAAATAAATTCAACTTTTAAAGTTCCATGATATATAATAATATTTACGGGAATAAACGCGATCACAGAATAGGGACACTGAAAATGTGACATTACATAATATAACATAACATAAACTCACACCTATATCCCCGAAGAGGTAGGCAGAGGTGCTAGCACCCACATTTCGCCAGTTTATGTTTAGGTCCCAATGTAATAGGTGACGAGCATATTGCCATTAACCGCGCACTTATAAACCTGCGATAAATACACATATAACTTCGAAAAGCATCGAAAAGTCATTGGTGTGTGCCATGGTAAAACCTGGGATCGAACCCGAGTGGTATGTGGTATGTGAAAATATTATCAATATCGAAAATGTGCGGATAGATGAAGAACCTACTACCTCACAAACTCAAAGACGATGGGCGTGCACCACTGACTCAGTGTAACCTGGTCTGGCAAATCAAAGGTATGTATGTATTATTGTATACACCTGAATTGGCTTGGACAAAAGCATATAATAAATATTTTAAAATATATTTGAAAGGCTCGAGGCACTTAACCGTGTAGGATAGAAATAATCACTAGAGGGTTACGCAGAGATGAACTACAGAACTCTGATATTACCAATGGGTTATGGAGTTAAGATGGCAGTCTCTTCACCGTCGCTTCGTTGGTTTTGCCTGTCACAATTATTGAAAACATATCCTGAACGTAATAATAATTTACTGATGATGAATCAACTTGAAAGAAGAAAAGAAGGAAAGAAATATTTATTTGGTGCAAGGTGGTCACAGAGATAACAACCAACGATATATTAAAAAAAAGTAAGAAGAGAGTGGCTCACAGATACACCAAATGGGTGTCCAGTTCAGCATGTGCCAGGTAGAAACCTGACGCTGTTTTATTTGATAAACTTCCCAATTTAAATAAAAAATTAGACGGCGCATAATTTTATAAACAGATCATAAGTATTCATTATTACAATCGTCATAATCACAATAAATAAATAATAAAATCTATTAGAAACTTGTTAAACAGTTCAAAGGCAAGAGATGCTTAAAGAAACAAAGAATAGGAGGCTGCAGGAGATTATGTTCTACCATGTACAACAATTACTAAGGTTAGACTAAAATATTATCACATTCTACAAGGTTTGTAATTAGTTAAACACTAAATATACATACAATTAACTACTTAGGGACAGTCAGCATCAGATCGCTCTTGAATTTCAGAGTGCTCAAAAAGATCTTTATACATAAGCCGGACAATATTTTTGTGATTCTGACTGTACACAGAACATTAATTACAACAATTACACTAACGACATAAAAAGAACTACAGCTAATTATAAATTAAAATAATATTGAATAATCTCTAATCTCCCTAATTACTTTCTTAATTATTTTTTTTAATATTGACAATCAATTATTGTTTCAAAGTGTTTGCAACATCATTCATTGGTTCCGATAATTCGAACGATTTTCGGTAGATGGCTCTTAACCGTCACCGTAAGACGGATATATGTTTAGAAGAATTTAGATGGTTTTGGGGGAAGGTTCGGTGGCTTAGTGGTTAGTGCGTTCCCCCTGTAAGGGAAAGATCGCGGATTCAAATCCCGTCTGAACCCATTCATTTTTTTACATCTTAATCGACTTGAATAGTTAGCATACTAAATGCTTTAAAATGTCATTCAATATTTACAATGATTTTGAATGAAAATTGGATGAAGAATTCTGTATTTACTGCAGTAAGTTTTATGCTACAGGCTTACTCTATCAACTAGTACACCTAATATAATAGATAGTGAAATTAATCGTATCACGCGGTATCCGGAAGAGTTAATTCCTCCCTGCCAGCCTAAAGAAATTGGTCCTGGGAGTTTACCGCTAAGCGCGTATTATAAGTGTAGTTCAGTTGGAGACTCTACGCGGGTGTCGTGCGGTCCATGGCCCTGTACGGGTGTCCCGTGTGGGCGGACACCCTGAATGATCGGCACATGCCCCTGCTGCAGCGTCCGCAGCAGAAGTTGGCGTGCCGCATCATAAGGGGGTACCGCACGATATCCTTCAACGCGGCGAGTCTCCTCGCCGGATCGCCACCATGGATCCTGGAAGCGAGATCCCTTTCGGCGCTATACCGGTTCCGAAAGGCGGCGCGGGAGCGGGGTCACGATCCCGAGCCCGAAGAAATTCGGGCCGTGAGATCCCGGCTCCACAGGGAAATGGTGGCGGAATGGGAGCTACGACTTGGGCGACCAGGCGCAGGGCGCGCCGTAGTAGCGGCGATAAGACCCATCATGGGGGAGTGGCTAGAGAGGCCACACGGCAGCCTCTCGTACCGTCTGACGCAGATGATCACCGAGCACGGGTGCTTCGGAAAGTATCTGCGTCGGATGGAGAAAGAGCCAACGTCCGAGTGCCATCACTGCGATGCGAGCGAGGACTCAGGTCCGCACACGCTCACCGAGTGTCCGGCGTGGGAGACGCCGAGGCGGGAGCTTGTGGCGGCCCTGGGAGTGAGAGTTCTCACGCTCTCCACCTTGCTCGCGGCGATGGTCCGCTGCGCGGATGCGTGGGCGGCCGGCGCCTCCTTCTGCGAGCAAGTAATGCTCGTGAAGGAGGAGGCGGGGCGGGAGCGGCAGCGGGAGCGACGAAGGATCGCAAGCCAAGCTGCCCGCGTACGAAGGCAACTCGGGCGTCGGAGGTCGATGAACGACCTTCGCCCCCCATGAGCGCCGGCCTGGGGGTGACAGGTGGAGCCGCCTGTCACCCTGGCAGAAGCAGGCCGCGGTGGTGGCGCGCGTGGCGCGCCTCCCCGTTTCCGGGGACGAGTTGGGGACTCTGTAGTCCCCACACCCGAGAAGAGGGCCAGATCGTGAGAGATGGCCCTGGGTCGGCCGGGGTGCGAGGGATATGCCTGTCAACCTCACCTTCGGCAACCAAAGCGACCCACAGGCGGCGTGCGTTTTAGTCGGTTCGAGTCCGACATAACCTCCTTCACCGGCTCCGGTGGGGAGGTATCCGTGGGGATTTTGCGCACGTAAAAAAAAAAAAAAAAAAAAGTGTAGTTCAGTTTTGGGCAGCGGTTTAGAAGGAAAGAGATGAAGTTTGACATGCTTCCAACAGTTCCAACTGCCAAACCTTGACTAAAACTGGCTCGTGACTGCACTGAATAAAAACTGTTTGGACCTATCAATTTCAAACTACCGACAATATTTATCTGCTTGTATTATTTATATTTGTTCTCAAATATCTAAAAGGCGGAAACACTACGATTTCTATTACACTATGATATTATCGAGATACTCTTCCTCGAAGTTACCTTTAGGACAGTTCTCCAGTCTCACACACTGGCCATCAGGACCCTTCACGTAGTCTTGCTCACAGAAGCACCCTGTACTGCAAGGTGTAGGGCACTTAGGGTTTGGATTGCTGCAGGTCCGTTCGCAGGTATCACACTGCTTGTAGACCTGGTGTAAGTTGCAGGTCATCTGGTAGACGATTGGTTGAGTAGTGGTCACTGTGAAAAATAAACCTTATTAATTGGCAATACAGTGTATAATTCTTTACATGTTTCAGAGTTGCCGCGTGGATTCCGGCAGTGTAGAATTAGGGCCACCCCATCTCTTCCCATGCGGTGTCATACAAGGCGACTAAGGGATAGGGCTGTTTAATATCAGACAGATATATACAGCCCAGACTTAGCCTCAGATGCATGGCTCGAGTCAACAATAGCGCCCGGAATACGGCAACAGGCTGACCCCCTATTACGTGGGACCGAATACAATAATTGGTGAAATAATTGTATTCGGGTGTGCGGGTGTTTATTTACCTCTGCCTAACCCTCCAGGAATAAAGGCGTGATTATATGTATGTATGTATGTTTCAGAGTTTGGATGGGTTGAACCTTCGGTACATGTCTGTGTGGCAGGACGGGGCTAACGAAGAGTTTGTAAGCAGGAGGGTCTCTCGCTTGGTACGTGTAAGGTATAAGTTCATTAGTTTTAGAATTATGCATGCAAATATTTGCGTTGATCCACAATCTTTGACTTAGCAACCGAAAGCTCTATTGCGTTAAGCCATAGAGGACGTACCTACATAAGAGTATAGAGACAGATCAAGCCGCGAAGCCGCACCTCTCTTATTTTCATATTTACGTAGCCATAATAACTGCACCCTGATGATAAGCTAAGGTGCAGCCATAAGAATAATGACCACTATTACAGATACTGTGTCTAGAATGGCAGCCTTTTCAGATACATTCTGGCTGCTTATAAAGTTATCAATTCTTTCTTATACCACTTAGGTGGCAGACTAGCGCACGGCCCATCTGATGGAAAGTGGTTACCGTGGCCTGTGGACGTGTGGAACACCAGAGAAGTCACACTCGCGCTGCCGACCCTGTAAGCACAGAGTTTCTGTGCCGTCAGTGTAGAGGACAAAGCAGGACAAGCCTTTTTAGTCATCCCACTGACAACACAAAATTCTCCTACTGACTACCCTACTGACCGCTGGGAACACAACACGAAGTTATTATAGCCGCGGTATTCTGTACGGCGGAGGTACTTCCCCAGTCGGACTGCTCAATTGGGCGGAAATACCGGCGTGTCCTATCTAATGACAGAAACATCTAGTCTATGTTAATCAGTTAAAATAAAATAGATTTCAAAGAGTACTTACAATTTTGACATTTATCAGGCTGCACACACTGTCCCTTGTTATCCCTCAGCAGCCCTTCGACGCAGAAGCACCCCCTCGCGCATTGCGCCGGACAGATTGGGTTAGGGTTCTTGCAACTCTTGGAGCAGGGCTCACAGAACCGGTACTCTTCATTTTCTGGACATTTTCCACCGTTGTCTCGTGGCTCAGTCGTATCTTGTGTAAAAGCCGACACTGTGCAAAAATAGAGAATAAGATATGTAAGTAATTAAGGACGTAGAAAGAGCCGAGGAGGACTAGATCGGGAGAGATCACCCTGGGTTGGCCGGGGTGCGAGGGATATTCCTGACAACCTCACCTCCGTCAACAAACAACGACCCCCAGACGTCATGCGTTTTAGCCGGTTCGAGTCCGACATAACCTCTCCCATTGGCTCTGGCGGGGAGGGGTACCCGGGGGGTTTTTACGAACGTTACAAAAAAAGGACGGAACAAGAACACAAGAATCATCACTCCATCTCACCCGAAGGGTGTCGTAAGAGGCGACTCACGGAAAATCGCAGACGATATCACTGCGAGAGAATGCAAAAACGAAATATAACCCTGTACCTTTTTTTAACGTGCGCTAAATTCCCCTGGATACCCCCCACCGGAGCCGGTGGAAGAGGTTATGTCGGACTCGAACCGACCAAAACGCACGCGATTGTGGGTCGTGTTTAGTTGCCGAAGGTGAGGTTGACAGGAATATCCCTCGCACCCCGGCCAACCCAGGGCCATCTCTTACGATCTGGCCCTCTTTTCGGTTGTGGGGACTACAGAGTCCCCAACTCAGGGCGGCGAGGCGCGTCGCCCCCGCGGCCTGTTTCTGCCAAGGTGACAGGCGGCTCCACCTGTCACCCCCAGGCCTGCTCTCATGGGGGCGTAGGTCGTTCATCGAACTCCGACGCCCGAGTTGACTTCGTACGCGGGCAGCTTGACTTGCGATCCTTCGTCGCACCCGCTGCCGCTCCCGCCCCGCCTCCTCCTTCACGAGCATTACTTGCTCGCAGAAGGAGGCGCCGGCCACCCACGCATCTGCGCAGGAGACCATCGCCGCGAGCAAGGCGGAGAGCGTGAGAATTTTCACTCCCAGGCCCGCCACAAGCTCCCGTTTTGGCGTCACCCACGCCTGACACTCGGTGAGCGTGTGGGGCCCCGAATCCTCGCTCGCGTCGCAGTGATGGCACTCAGACGTTGACTCTTTCTCCATCCGACGCAGGTGCTTCCCGAAGCACTCGTGCTCGGTGATCACCTGCGTCAGACGGTACGAGAGGCTGCCGTGTGGCCTCTCTAGCCACTCCCCCACGTAATATGAGGTGAGCCTATTGCCGTATACCAAGCACTATTGGTGACTCAAGCCATGCACCCGAGGCTAAGTCTGGGCTGTATATTTCTGTGTGATGTTAAACAGCCCTATCCTTTAGTCGCCTTGTACGACACCGCAAGGCAAGAGATGGGTGGTTCAAATTCTAGTCTGCCGGGAACCAGAAATTTTGTACCGGACAATACAGAAAGACACATCTGTCAGGTGTATGGTGTACATTGGGAGAAGGCTGTGTCATACCTACCCAGTAGATATTAACATTTTTACGTGCGGGCACCCCCTGGGACTACACCTTTCCAATGCTAACGATGAGGTGGCTATGTCAGACTCCCACTGTCTAAAACCGGATGGTTCAACGTCAAGTCAAGTCAACCGCTGTAGCCTAGTGGTAATGGACTGCTGAGACGAGGTCTCGGGTTCGATCCCAGGTTTTACCATGGCACACACCAATGACTTTTCGAAGTTATGTGTGTATTTATCGCAGGTTTATAAGTGCCCGCTTATCCCAATGTAATAGGTTGCAATAGGCTCGCCACCTATTACATTGGGACCGAGACATAAACTGGCGAAATGTGGGTTCTAGCAACTCTGCCTATCCCTTCGGGTATATAGGCGTGAGTATATGTTTATGTATGTCAACGTCTAGTCGCAGTTTGGGCCATTAATGTTGGCGACAACATGTTATGTGGAATCAAAATTCACCCTCTCCTACAAGGAGTCACGCGTGGAAACATTCAAATCCCATCTTGAATAGTTACTGTTTCCGATGTACTTAACTTCAAAATACTTACAGATCGGCGGACAGTCAGTCAAATTTACGCAGATTCCTTCATCATTCCGGACCTGGTCTTTCTCGCAGTAGCAGCCGGTGCGGCAGACGCCTGCGCATGAGGGCGCTGGGTCCTTGCAGGTCTTGGGACACCCACACTCTAAGAACGTCTCGTTGGCTCGGCATAGCGTGGCCACTTGTGCTAAAATTGGAGAGATTATTTTCTTATCAGATATTATTATTATTAGTTTGTGGCAGATAAGCACGAGTCCCACCTGATGGGAAGTGGTTTCCATGGCCTATGGATGTGTGCAACACCAGGGAAGCAACACTCGCGCTACCCACCTTGTACCTGTTTATAATTTTTTTTTACAACTAAGTCTCCTTTTGAAGAAGTAAGAATTCCTATTGCTAACTGCATTTATTTCTATATAATCAGATACAATGTGTTAGTAAATAACATAAATAGAAACATCCATACACTAGCTGATCCACCCCAGCTTCGCCCGGGGTATATTTTGAAGATTCATATCCCTTTGAGCCCGTATGTTTTAGTCTTCAAAATATGTATGAAAAATTCGTTAACATTTATTATCAATGCTCCGCTCCCTTAAGTAGTAGCGTGATGATATATTACTTAAAACCTTCCTCGTTAAATGGACTACCAACACTGAAAGAATCATTCAAATCGGACCAGTAGTTCCAGAGATTAGCGCGGTCAAACAAACAAACAAACCAACTCTGCAGCTTTATAATATTAGTATATATATATAAATTTTGGTCCTCGTGGTTTCCCAGCAGAGTAGAATTTGGACCACCCCATCTCTTCCCATGCGGTGTCGTACAAGGCGACTAAGGGATAGGGCTGTTTAACATCAGACAGATATATACAGCCCAGACTCAACCTCAGATGCACGGCTAGAGTCAATAATAGTACCGAATATGGCAATAGGCTCACAATATTACGTAGTACCGAATTTAATCATTGGTGAAATGTGGCTGTAAATTCACCTCTGCCTAATCCTCCGGGGATAAAGCCGTGATTGTATGTATGTACGTTTGTATATAAAATATATAAATACACGGCAAGCGTCGATTAGTAGCTTCGTTCTTTCTTTAAATATTCTAAGTCAATATATATATGTAAATAATCACGCATACAAATATTTTTTCAAACGAATATAAAACCAGCGACCTATAAAAGTCAATAAAATCTGATCGACCATAGACGGTTTTAACTTTCAGTTATCAGAACCAGTTTCACTTTGCAATACTTCTGTATACATGAACACGTATGTCTACAAATTCTAAGTAGTAGCGAACTGACCCTTGTTTGTGTGTCAGTCCAGCTATCAGTTGTCATACAATTTGTTTGATAAACTTGTGTCACCGGAGGCCGTTGTATGTCTGCCCCACGCGAATTGGAGAACTAATGGCTGATGTGTTAGTTCTCATAAATAACTTGTTTACAGACAGGCTGAAAATGTGTTATGGTCTCCACGGCGACATAGAAATTATAACCACAGTCAAAATATAGGACTTGTTACACAGCGCTCACAAGATCAAATTACCCAAACTAAGGAGAGCTTGAAATCTGGGTTCTAGAATACATATATATATATATATTTATATACGTATACTTGGGACACGGCGGTATTTCCGCCCAATTGAGCAGTCCGACTGGGGAAGTACCTCCGCCCTACAGAATACCGCGGCCATAATAACTTCGTGTTGTGTGCCCAGCGGCGAGTAGCGTAGCCAGAGAAGCCACTGGAGAATTTGAAAAATATCGCTCACGTATATGTAAAATTATATACCTACATACCATACATATACATATAATCACGCCTCTATCCCCGAAGGGTTAGACAGAGGTGAAATAACACCCGCGTTTCACTAATTATTAAATTCGATCCCACTACTACGGTCATTCGGGCTCTATTGTTGATTCAAGTTTTGCATCTGAGGCTGAGTGTGGGCGGTATATATCTGTCTGATGTTAAAAAGTCTTATCCCTTAGTCGTCTTGTACGACACCGCATGGGAAGAAATGGGTGGTCCAAATTCTACTCAGCCGGGAAGCATAATAATAAAGTCATAAATATGATTAATGACGAAAGTATAGCGATAAATTACTCGTATCGCGATGAATATCTGATCTAGTGCACAGCTGACCGCGTGGCACAATTAATTCAGATTGATTAACTTCCAGGCCGCCTGCGGCTGACAGATCTAGATACCGACTTGTGTATAGGTAGTCTATAGTACAATAAATAAATATTCTACACAACTCTATCTGTACCCATGATAAAAGCATGATGAGGCCGCCAAGCTGAGTGCCACCATTGTAACACTTAGTGTCTGTAATGGTGACCCTCTTTCCTGAGACTTTGCCTTTAGCTTACCATCAGGCGAGGTGAGGTCAAGTTGGCGTGTCCTATATAAAAAAAGCATAACTTAAGTTATGAAATCTAGAATGCGGATAAACATAATTAAGTTTGTTTTTTTTTTTTTTGTAAATACGTACATATATAAACCATTGGAAAATGATTCTTTCGCTGGTTCGGTAGGTTAGTTCTACTGAGAAGATATCAAGCAAGAAGCTCAGAGAACTAGATTAGAACTAGATTGCCTTTTTTTTTTAAATTTGATTTACAATTTATGGTGTGCGAGCAAGCAAGAGACTTATGTTGACCACGCATTTACATCATCAAGATACTCATCTACTCTAGGTATAGTAACTATTTTTCATCACATTTTTTCACTTCATCAGCGAGTCACGGAGTCTGAGGTTATAGATAGATCGTATCGTTTGTTTCTGTAGTACAAATATATATATACAAATATATATCTCATCTGAAGGATGTCGTAAGAGGCGAATAACGGAAAAAATGGGCAGAAATTGTCAAATGTACGTAGGTATTTGGTTTGACCATATTTGTCAAATAGGCAATAAGGTATTATATTTGTCAAACACCCTGTCCACACATGGTAATTGTTTGTCTAATATGTCAAATACGCAAATACGAATAGACATGTGAAGTGCCACCATAACAGTCGCCAACCCATGTCATAAACGTCAATTTCCAAACATTTGTCATTCTATTCTGTTCTTGCCTAGGAGGGCTGATCGTTTATCGCCTCCTCAGATGATGATGGTTATAAATACGAAATTACCTTCATAACGTCGAGTATCAGAACCTTATAATGGATAATAATAATGCATAACCTAATAACCCAATTTCGCCCGCTAAATTAATGAACTTGAGAGATTAATTTACGCTCATTAAATATTAATTTTTCGTTATCATAATTTGTTTCTCTGGAGCGAGTTGATGAATTAATGGCAGCCGGAGAATGTTGATTTTATACTTCTTTGCTTTTATTTTTAAGGGTTTTATTGGAGAGTTATTAAGATGGGAGCAAATTCGAATGATTTTTTAAGACTCGGTTTCTTTTTCAACATATTGTTTTAAATGGATTAAATAATCCAGATGTTTCGGCTGCTTTTGAGCATAAATGTTGACGTAGAGACTATATGAATGATGTCATGATTTGTCCTCCTCAAAACTACGAAATATTGTTAAGACTACGTTTATTTATTTGTTTGTAATATTAAAATAACTATGTTTTAATAAATACATAATTTGATACTTCAAATTTTCATTTATGTAATTTTTGTCTGTCAGTTTGTCTGGGTGGATAGTGATCAAACTTTCTTAGTTAACAGATAATTGATGTTTTAAGGCGTAACATATGCTAATTTTATTTTCGAAAAAGTAGAATTTCACGGAAAAATATTAAAACCCACAACTAAATCCTAACCCTACTAAAATTTTACCTGGCACAGCTCGTGAATAACAAGCCCCAGGTCACCTAGATCCTATAATATTTTTTACCTACATTAAAAGGCCGCTCCAGTAAGTGCAATAAACCATGGAGCAGTTGTAAACCTTGACATTACATTACAAGCAACTTGGAAACAACACGCCATTATAGCGGAATTCCCCGACTCACTTAACGAACTTAACGAAGATTGAAAGTTTTGGGGAAATCCTGTTACCTTGGCAATGGCAACACTGTGATGTAAGACGCTTGTGTCGCGTATGATGTAACATGGGTAGCGGTGAATCCTGCCAGGTAACACCACGATGACTGTAGTCTTGGGTTCGATTTCTATATTTTTTATACCATTTAGGTGGCAGACAAGCACTCGGCCCACCTGATGGAAAGTGGTTATCGTGACCAATGGACGTGTGCTACACCAGGAGAGTTACACTCGTGTGCTGACCCAGTGATCATGTAAGAATGTTTCTGTGCCATTAATGCAGAAGGCAATGTAGGGTAACTTTTAGCTTCTGCACTGAGAAAACTCTCTGGTAAGCTCTGGCTACCCAGGGTTTTTATTATAGCTGTGTTGTTCTTTTTTTTTAAGCTGAAGGCAATGTCCCAGAAAAGAAGGTCACCATTACTTACACATACCGTGTGACAATGGTGACACTCAGCTTGACGGCCTCATCATATGCTTTTTCACGCCCCGCTTAAAGGACCCGGGACTGTAGGAAGAAGGTAACACGTGAGCTGGTAATGAATTCCAGGCCTTAATGGTGCGACAGAGGAAAGAGTCTCCGAACCGCTTGGTTCTTGATCGTATGTTCTGCACCGTGTGCGGATGACATCTAAGACCTGCACGTGTTGTCCTGTGTAGGAAAGGGGAGGGTGGGACTAATTGGAAGAGCTGTGTGAAGGCTGTTCTGTAGAGCGGAGGCTGTTCATTTGTGACAGGAATACCGTCATATCCTACTTCCATATTCCTGCCCTTTTCCTAATTATATTTAATGGAATATAATTGGGGGTATTGAATAACCGTGACCGTGATACATATAAAAATAGAAATTTCTTTGTACATTATTTTATGAAAGGGAAATTGAAAGGTTTGCTTATTCAGCCACTTTTGCTGTTCAGTCATTTGTCATCTCATATTTGTAATTGGAAATCAATTGACTGACTGTATCAGATGAAAGTGCGCGGCACTTCTATTTTGTTTATTTTTTTGATGTTATCAGTACTTATCAGATTTGAAGTGAACGGAGCTGCAGTTTCCGAATGCACCAATATATAATCTGTGATGAGAGATTTTTATCTATTAAATCAAAGTGAAAAATACCGCGGCCATAATAACCTCGTGTTGTGTTCCCGGCGGTGAGTACGGCAGCCAGAGGTCACTGGAAAGTTTTTGTACTGTCAGTGGGAAGACCAAAAGCTTGTCCTGCTTTGTCTTTTACACTGGTGGAACAGAAATTCTTCTGCTTACAAGGTTGGCAGCGCGAGTGTGGCTCCCTTGGTGTTACATACGTCCATAGGCCACGGTAACCACTTTCAATCAGGTGGGCCGGGTGCTTAGCTGCCAACCAAGTGGTATAAAAAAATCTGTATAGATATATTATTAAATGGAACTTATACATACATACATATAATCACGCCTTTATCCTCGGAGGGTTAGGCAGAGGTGAATTAATACCCACATTTCACCATCATTTATTGACCGAAGGTCCCACGTAATAGGGGGTGAGCCTATTGCCGTTTTCCGGGCACTATTGTTGCCTCGAGTCATGCATCTCTGGCTGAGTCTGGGCTGTATATATCTGATGTCGAAGTTAAACAGTCTTATCCCTTAGACCCTTAGACGGAACTTATAAAACGTCAATAATTGAAATAACAAAGACTTGTTTAATAAATGACCCACCGCTGGTTCAAAACGCGGTCTCCACCCGAGAAGACTCCGCCAAGAATCTCAGCGGACGTTTTTTAGTCTATTTAATACCCGTATTAGCCTGTGTACTGTACCTGTGTGTGTCTGTGTGTGTGTGTGTGTAGGTCTGATACATAAAACAAAACAAAATTCATCCTTGTTTTTTTGCAGTACCTACCGGGAGCCGAACTGCCGGATGCCCTAAGTGGACTCTCTATATTGTGTTTTACCTAGCGGACCCTACCCGACTATGTCGGGTATGTCCTGTATGATCTTTTTATACCACCTGTTTGGTAGACAAGCACACGGCCCACCTGATGGAAAATAGTTACCATGGCCTATGGATGTGTGCAACACCAAGGAGTCACACTCGCGCTGCCAACCCAGAAACCACAAGAGTTTCTGTGTCATCAGTGTAAAAGATAAAGCAGGACAAGCTTTTGGTCATCTCACTGACGGCACAAAAACTTTCCATTGAGCTCTGAATACCCTACTCACCGCCGGGAACACAACACGAGGTTATTATGGCCGAGGTATTCTGTAGGGCGAAGGTACTGCTCAATTGGACGAAAATACCGTCGTGTCGTACCTCAAAATTTGGACCTCATCTATAAACCAGTCTTAAAAAAATAAGGTCTAACGGGTGTTTTTTGAAACTGAAAGGTCGTAATCGTTAAGATACACAGTCCTCTTCCGCACTTTTGATAGAGTTCTGTACACCCTATATAACTTGTAGTACCTACTAACTCTTATATATAGAACTAGGATTTTGCCCGAAGCTCCGTCCGTATATCGGTTATGGCGACAAAACATAGCCTAGGTCCCTTCTCAAGGTCTAATCTACCCCTGTACCAAATTGCATCAAAATCGGTTCAGCGCTTAAGGCGTGACATACGACAGACAGAGTTACTTTTGCATTTATAATATTAGTATGAATTAAGATAAGATGGGTCCAATAATTAAATCTTAACAAAGTAAACTTACCTTCTAATTTCTTCTTCGACTCAATGAACCCTCTCCTAACACAAGCAATTTAGTTTAGCTGGAGGGGTTAGAAGGGGAATATTAGTAAATTCGGTTCTAATACATATTCTTTTTAATAAAAAATATAAAAGAATTGTTAGGTCTTGCATATAGTGACTAGTATGACCTTACTAAAACATCTGCATGTTCACCTAAGTATTCATTATATTTTTAATCGTAGTTTTTTTAAATTTTGTCGTGCCAAAAAAAAATCACTGATCATAGATCATCTACTTACATAAAATATTCTGGCGTACTGAGTAGCGACACCTTTTAAGTAACTTGACATTCATGATTAAAAGACAAAAGACTGTTGTCCGTGAGGTCCTGGGTTTCATTCCGAGGCCCAAAAAATTGTTATTTTGTTGTTGGTTAGTGTTATTTTGTAAACATACTGGCAATAGGTTTGCATCTAACTGGTTACAACGTAATCAGCTGAGGAAGGGGTACTGTTATTATAATCTACTCGTTACAAGCGTTAGTATTTAAAAAAAAACAAACATACCACACGCCGGGTAACACACGCACACTAACACGAACAGAAAGACAAACACACGAGACTCCATCACGAGCAATATGCGCGAGCGCACTGACTGAGCTCACTCGATTACAATCAGACTATATGTCAGACATGCGGGCCACTCCGGCGCATGACGTACTATTAATATGGAAGGCTAAATATGAAGGTTCGTTGCGTATCTACTTATGACTCGGTGGTGGAGTGATCGACTGGCTCCGCGATGTGAAGTGGTCTGAATTCGATTCTAGGGGGGATATAGGTAACGTATTTCACAGTTTGGGTATAAAATTGTGGGTCTACCCCTACTCGGTCTATGATGGGGACACCGTCGTCCAATATCCCAGAGGACCATCTCGATGGTACTGGGTCTGCCAGGGTGTGAGGGATATGCTAGAGGTAATTAATTAATAAATTAATAATTAATTACCCAAAATGGTATATGGTTTTAGTTAGATCGAGATTTCGAGTTCGACTTTACCACACTCTTTGACTCTGGATTAACCGTGCGGATTTCCGCACTAAAAATACATATAGATGTAATTTTTTTTTATCTAGTACACGCCAATTTGAATTCACTTCGCCTGATGGTAAGCTAAAGGCAAAGTCCCAGAAAAGAGGGTCACCATTACGGACACTAAGTAATGTTACAGCTTGGCGGCCTCATCAGATGCTTTTTCACGCCCCGCTTAAAGAACCCAGGACTGTAGGAAAGGAAACACGTGTGCTGGGAATGAATTTTAGGTCTTGGACCACCAAAGAGTCTCCGAACCGCTTGGTTCTTGCTCGTATATTCTGCACAGTGTGAGGGGTGACATCTAAACCCTACACGTGTTGTCCGATGTAGGAAAGGAGAGGGTGGGATTAGTTGGAAGAGGTCATCAGAACTCTCACCATGGTAGAGAAGTAACATTGTAACCTTGTGATGTTCCTGTCTTCATCATAATCATTTAGCGTTGTTACTCTGTACCTGGGGCATTCACCTAGAAGCCCGGGTTCCACTTACTCCGTCTCCTAGTTTTGGTTTGATTTATATGACTTTTATAGAAGCGACTATCGTTTGACCTGCCAGCCCCGATAGGGAAGCCAACGCCATAGCCTCGTTTATCAATCAGAACGTGTACTGATCCGGGCTTAACCGTATATGACTGTGGTGCCCTCGTGCAGTGGGGTACATGGCGCATTTGGTTTCGTGTCGCTTATATCCTACCTCCTGTACTAAAGACGACTTGAATCAAGCCACTGAGATGGCACAATTTTATTCGGGGACCACTTAGTGCCAACAGTGAATAATTGACACGAGAAGAAGAAGACGTGGACTGCCTTGGGACTGTCCCTTAATCACGTAATGTATTACGACCCAAAATATTCAGTAAATCTCGTCTGTAATTTCTTCACAAATATAGGTAAATCACTGGCAGACAAAATACTCACTTCGAGTAGCCAACCTGCATCAAAATCACCTCACCTTGCCCCTTCGAAGAGCCCTTCCAATTCCCTTGCTGTTTTGATGGTAACTGAAGCCGATCTTGAAGCCATAATCGTTCGACTGCGAATAGATTGTGCGTCTGGCTTTGACGGCATTTCATCGCAAATAATTAAGCATTGTCGAAATACTCTGATCCCTCTTTTAACTCATGTGTGTAATCTCGCTATAAGCTCTGGAACCTTCCCGGATGTTCTCAAAAAAGCCATTATCCATCCAATCTTTAAGAACGGGGACAGAGACTGTGTCAATAACTACCGACCAATATCGATATTACCCATCATCTCCAAGATTTTAGAAAATATATTAAATCAGGCACTCAAGGAATTCTTACATAAAAACGGAATATTGGCTGATAACCAATATGGCTTTCGCTCGGGTTACTGTACTGAAGACGCGGTAATGAACCTAACTAACGCCATTGTTGGGCAGTTGGATGCAGGTAATAAATGCCTATGTATATTCCTGGATCTTTCCAAGGCCTTTCACACGGTCTCTGTCCCAATTCTTCTCACAAAGTTGGACAGGGTGGGTGTTCGGGGCGTCATACATGAACTATTCAAAGATTATCTCACCAAAAGAAAACAGCGAGTCAAAATAGATGATGTTGTTAGCGATGAGGATGCTGTCTCCTACGGTGTTCCGCAGGGCAGTGTCTTGGGTCCTACATTGTTCCTGCTATACATCAACAAACTTTGCCAGATGTCTCTTCCAAACACTAACATCTTCACATATGCAGATGATACAGCAATATTTGTATGGGGTCCTAGTTGGAATGCGGTCAGGTACAATGCTGAATACTCCATCTCAATCATCATGTGCTGGCTCAACAACAACCTATTGTCACTTAACATCCAAAAAACTCAATATGTCGCTTTCTCCATTAGGAAGATTACATCCCCACCACAAGGTTTTTCTATAAAAGCCCATTCGTGTTCCTCTCTGGGCGACCCCTGTACATGCCAAGAAATAACGCGCTCTGAACATGTAAAATATCTGGGAGTATACTTGGATAGTAGATTGAGATGGGATAAGCATGTCGAATCAGTTACTTCCAGAGTTAGGCGACTAATCGGAGTTTTTAAATCCCTTAGGCATTGTGCCCCGCCAGACAAAATCAGATTAGTATATATTTCTCTATGTCAATCAATTATTCAATACTGTATTACAGTCTGGGGAGGGGCCGGTAAGACACTCCTGATTGGTTTGGAGCGAGCACAAAGAGCAGTCCTAAAAGTTATGTCAAAGAAACCATATAGATACCCTACAACTAATCTTTACACGGAATGCAAGGTTCTGACAGTGCGCCAGCTTTTTGTGCTCAAAACCATCCTTAGGAGACACCGGTCCCTCACAGTGCCAGACCCTAAAAGACGCAGTAAGGCTTCAGTATGCACTCGTATGCGATGCAGAACGACATTCGCCAGAGGGAAATACAATAGCATAAGTGTTAAACTATACAATCATATAAATAGGGTTATGAATATTGTTGGGCTGAATAATTATAAATTAAAAAGCAAAGTTGAAGCATGGCTTCAGCAACTGGACTACCACAAAACGGAAGATCTGTTAACATTTTTAAAATAGTCTCTTTCACTTGACAATATTTATAACACACGCGCTCACTTACACATACAATCCCACTCACACACAGACACACACACTCACACACACACACACACACACACACTCACACACACCAAACACATACACAACAAACACATTCACAACAAAACATCGACACATAACTTGTACCACAAACTCACTCTAACACATAACCTTCTTCTCCCTTAACGTACATTATTGCTCCAAACGATACAACGACGGCCATGCATATGTATTCTTGTATAAATAAGTAAAACGTGTCATATTCCACGACTGAACACTGCCTCCCAAAATACAAGCTATGCTTAGCTTGGAGGGCAGCATCAGTATACTCTGTCCATACATTTATTCAAGACTACTTTTAAGATAAAAATTGTACCTTCCAAAATGTATATTGGTGACAATAAATAGTTTTAATTTTTTTTTTTTTTTTAATTTAATTTTAAGCAATTTTTAACCCCCCCCCCCCCTGGTGATATATGTTGAGGTTTCAGACTACCCCTTCCCTCCTACCCAAAGTCACGTGTATTTTTTGGTACAAGTTATTTTAAAATAACAGAATGTACTAACTTTTTCGTGCGTAATTAAGAAAAAATACATACACGTGTTATCTCACTATACCCCTACCCCCGGTTATATTTTGTGATTTTTTTTCCGAACCCCCTCCCCTCCTGTCCCCTTTCCTGTTAATGGACTACCCACCCTGCAGGTAAGGTAGGTTGTGGCCTCAAAAATCTTGTTGGAACATAATTTAAAATGTGCTGTATGTATTGTATATGTATGATATTTTTATTCTTATTATTTCTGTAATATATGTATTTTCTCTGCTGTTGTACACTTGTTTTTATTTTCACCATTTATTTTCCACTTTTAATCCCCCAAAGGTTTGCTGGGAGAAAACTCAATATTGAGTTAAGCTCGCCTTTGTACACCAAGGTGTATTAAATTTGTGATTGCGTGTTGATGTTTTATTTTCTTGTGTACAATAAAGAATTAAAGAAAAAGAAAGAAAAAGCCTCGGAGATCTCCTCGCCTCGGGTTATGAAAACACAAACTTTGTAATACTAAGGTACTTCACTAATAAATATTATTGTACAGCACTTCCTCCACCAATAAGAAAGTGAACTTGACGTTAGCACGCTGCCATTCTTCGTCAGAGTAAAGAGCGTGAAGATGTGAGATAGTAGAGCTACTTGGTCATTCGCCTTTTACGTACCTGTGTATGATATGTAGTTTCATTTTATATACATATCTATAAAAGGTGAAGAAGGCCTCGGATGCGATCGGGACTAACGCAAAGATGTTGATTTTTTGTAACTCTGTTTGGTTATTAATTAAATGGTACTCACTGCTTTCCTCTGTTTGCATATTATCGTGTGGTCTTAGTTGTGTTCTTATCTATATGAAGTATCTCTTCATTCTTGCGTTAATCCAACTGAGTTTGGCTGAAATTCGACTTTTTCCTTAAAGCGACTACTACCCGACCTGCACCCCGATATTAACTATGTAAAGTGTCTATGAAATGATAAATAAAGAATCTGCAAGAAAACCTACTAAAACACCCAGTAAGTACTGTAATCCAGGTACTAAACTATAGGTAAAGGAATTAGCTGATAAAAACGTTTTTGGTACATTTTTACGACTCGTGAGGATTAGGGGCTGAGAGTAAATAACAGTGTTTTTCATTGGCAACATCGGTTTTTTTTTATACCACTTAGTTGGCAGACAAGTACACGGCCCACCTGATGGGGAGCGCTTACCGTGGCCTATGGACGTATGCAACACCAGGGGTGTCACACTCGCGCTGCCGACCATGAAGAAACCTTCTGAGGCCCATCTTGAAGAACCCCATATTGTAGGCGATTGGGAAAACCGCAGCAGGGAGGTCATTCCACAGCTTTTTTTTTTTTTTTTTACGTGCGCAAAATCCCCACGGATACCTCCCCACCGGAGCCGGTGGAGGAGGTTATGTCGGACTCGAACCGACTAAAACGCACGCCGCCTGTGGGTCGTTTTGGTGTCCGAAGGTGAGGTTGACAGGCATATCCCTCGCACCCCGGCCGCCCCAGGGCCATCTCTCACGATCTGAGGTCATTCCACAGCTTGAGTGTGAGTGAGATGTAGTTTCATTCATACCGCACAGTGCGCACCGTCTCGGGTCACCGTCGGTTTATATTAACACTGTCCCTGTACGCACCACTTACCTATAGATTCATTTTTATATTAACTGTTGCCGCAACTTCAGCGGCGTGGCTATGAGTCTTGGGCACTTTCTAGAATTAGGTACATAATTTTACGCGAAATCCTTATTCTTTTTTTGAATTAAAAGTACCCACAGTTAATATCTTTCTCCCCAAGTCTCTTATACTGAAAGTCTCTTCAATATCGGCCCAGCAACCATTCAGAAATTAGCAAAGTTCAAACTGAAAATATAGGTAGGTATACTCAAATAGGCAGAAATGGGTTGGTCCTTGGTTTTTTTTGTCTTATTTTCTTAATCTCTCCCTTCACCAGCCGGAGCCAGTGGAAGAGGTTTTGGACACACTGAGTTTGTAGGTCGTTGTTGGTTGTGGAGGTGAGGTGGACAGGCATATCTCTCACATCCCGACTGACCCAGGGCCATCTCTCAATCTGGCCCTCCTCGGGGTCCTTGTAGTATAGTTACAAGACTAATTGTCATTTCAATTCAAATTTTTAACGTACTCCCGTATCATTTTACATGTCGTCACAACCACCTTGGCACCACAACAATGACGTCACGAGCCGACGTCATCGATATCCTTCTAGTATTGTAGCCATAAACAATGCTGTAAACACCGGCTCGCAATATGCAAATCGACGATACGTTCCGCGAACACTGTCATAATCATCTCAATGTTATATGTTTCCGACAACCTTTGGTTTTTCCTAGTATTTTACTTACTAATACACTTTTAAGACTGCCTAAGTGGCACTGCATTTGTATAGAAGATTAGCGGCAAAGGTCACAACTTCCGGCCTGAGGATGACAGGTGGAGCCGCCTGTCACCCTGGCAGAAGCAGGCCGCGGCGGCGGCGCGCCTGACGCGCCTCCCCGTTTTCCGGGAACGAGTTGGGGACTTTGTAGTCCCCACACACCCGAGGAGAGGGCCAGATCGTGAGAGATGGCCCTGGGTCGGCCGGGGTGCGAGGGATATGCCTGTCAACCTCACCTTCGGCAACCAAAGCGACCCACAGGCGGCGTGCGTTTTAGTCGGTTCGAGTCCGACATAACCTCCTCCACCGGCTCCGGTGGGGAGGTATCCGTGGGGATTTTGCGCACGTAAAAAAAAAAACAAAGGGTCACAATTTCGCCCGGATGTAAATCGTAAAAGAATTCTATAAGAACTTTCAATACAATCGTTCGTCACCTATTTTACTAGTGAAATAACGAAAAAAAAATTCTCAGTGCATGCTTTCACCATTAAAGGCATCACCTACAAAAATTCAAGTTTGTAGGTCCAGCGGTTTGGCTCTGAAAAACTATCTACTCAAACAATTGCAAACGAAGCTACTAAGAACCACGCACACTCAAGCTGTGGAATGACCTCCCTGCTGCGGTTTTCCCAAGCATCTTCAATATGAGGTTAGGAGGAGGTAGGACATGGCGGTATTTCCGCCCAATTGAGCAGTCCGACTGGGGAAGTACCTCTGCCCTACAGAATACCGCGGTTATAATAACTTCGTGTTGTGTTCCCGGCGGTGACTAGAGTAGCCAGAGCTCACTGGAAAGTTTTTGTGCCGTCAGTGGGATGACCAAAAGCTTGTCCTGCTTTGTCCTCTACACTGACGGTATAAAATCTCTGTTCTTACAGGGTCGGCAGCACGGATGTGACTCCACTGGTGTTACACACGTTCATAGGTCATGGTCATGGTAACCTTCAGGTGGGCCGTGTGCTTGTCTGCCACCAAAGTTGTAAAAAAAAAAATTTTAGTCCTTCAAGAGGGGCATCAGAAGGTTTCTTCATGGTCGGCAGCGCAAGTGTAACACACCTGGTGTTGCATACGTCCATAGACCACGGTAACCACTTCTCATCAGGTGGGCCGTGTGCTTGTCTGCCACTTAGGTGGTATAAAAAAAAATCTGACCTAGATCTTTCTAATAATTAAAAACAGCTTTAACATCCGATAAGTAGTTTTTGCGTCCATCGCCAACAAACAGGCAAACATATTTTTAATAGAACGAAATAACGTCACTTTCATATTGAGCCAGGTTGTCTGAAGAAGTAATCTCTCTATCAAACCTGCAAATCTTGAGCCTCACATCGCAGATACCCGACAAGCAACGCCGCGGACAGTAATGTGTTTTGCTTAGCCCTTAAATCTCTTGCGCAAAGGGTCTTCTTATCTCAATGTGTTTAGCGATACACACAGACAGTGGAGAACAGACAGCTACATCCGAGCGAGAATGCCAGTAGCATCTCAAGTGATGTATATGCACGTATATAGGGGAATGTTGAAGGAGGAGGCGGGACGGGAGCGGCAGCGGGAGCGAAGGAGGATCGCAAGCTAAGCTGCCCGCGTACTGATGCAACTTGAGCGTCGGAGGTCGATGAATTATTTCCGCTCCCCATGAGCGCAGGCCTGGGGGTGACGGGTGGAGTCGCCTGTCACCCTGGCAGAAGACGCCTCCCCGTTTCGAGTCGACGGATTGGGGAATCAGTGGTCCCCACACCCGAGGAGGACCAGATCGAGAGAGATGGTCATGCCCATCCAGCTCACCTTCGGTAACTAAAAATTACCCACAGGCGCCGTGGGTTTTAGTTGGTATGAGTCCGACATAGCCTCGCCCACCGACTCTGATCCCAGGGGATTTTTTGCACTTAAAAAAAGGAGACTGTTTCGTTCAAATAATATTATGTGAAGTATGGTGTTGCATATATCCATAGGCCACGGTAACCAATTCCCATCAGGTTTTGCGGTGCTGCGGTTTTCTTAAGCACCTACAATATGGGGTTCTTCAAGAGGGGCATCAGAAGGTTTCTTCATGGTCGGCAGCGCGAGTGTGACACCCCGAGTGTTGCATACGTCCATAGGCCACGGTAACCGCTTCCCATCAGGTGGGCCGTGTGCTTGTCTGCCAACTAAGTGGTATAAAAAAAAAAAAGGTGGGCTGTGTGCTTGTTTGGTACCTAAATGGTATAAAAAAATAGTGCTTATAAGACAGCATACGGTTTTAAAGTACTTCAGAACGCGGTGCCTGCATATCTTGATTTTTAACTCCACTTCTGAACGTAGACATAATATGTGATGTACTAACCTACATTTGTTTAACGTAACTTTTGTGGAAGCGACTGCCTTCTACACTCGCGAGATGAAGGTCTGCGAACGCTGTGATGACGACAACATTTATATTGTACTATAATTTTTTGATTTTAATATGTACCATAATATATTAAATTATAAATGTAATATTATGAAAATTAAAAAAAAAATACATAAAATCCTAGTTAATTTAATTATATATTACTTATATGTATATTTTATTCTCAATTTTATTACAATTATAAATTAAATTAATTACAATGCAAATGTCCAATCATTATCTGCCATCATAGATTTTGTCAATTGTTATGTCACCAGCGCCGTATTGTTCTTACGTAGTATTGTATTCTCTTTGGTTCACGGCGCAAAGGTGCCCATGACACTGGCAGCGATGCCTCGCTGAATCGCGATGGCCATCCTCTGCCCCATTTTTTGATTAAATTTCTGAACGAAATCTTCGGTGTTCATCATTAATAGACAGCGAGCGCGGGTGACGTAAAAAAAAAACAGACATAACGGTGGAGCGGGCATTCGAACGCGAGCTGTCAGTGCTGCGATATTTTTACTTTTGTTTTCTAAAAAGATATAATTGGTGTTTTGAAGAATAAACCAGCTGTTCTTATAGTACTAAAGTGAATTTTACTTCTCGATACCTTGGGAACAGTGGCGGGGCAACAACTAAATTTGATGTGGGCAAGACAGATTTCGCGAGGCCCTGTTCTATGGCGACCTGAAGACGGATTTTATAAAATAATAAAAACAAACAAAACAATTAACACTGCCAAGTTTTTATTCATAAAAATACAAATTAGATTAATAAGTATTAAATGAAAAATTACAAATCGTTAATATAAAGGTGGAGATATACATTTCTTAAAGTGTATCTAAAAAAACATTAGATTTCTTTATTAAAGGAACAGAAATTTCCTGCTTTTAACGTTACTAAATTCCTTAATTATGGTATCGTAATTCAGCCTAGATGCCAAATCTGATTCAATTGATAAAACAGCCAAAGCTGAAAGTCTTTCTTGGCTCATTGTGTTTCTCAAATAATTTTTTATTAATTTTAATTTTGAAAAACTTCTTTCAGCAGAGGCTGTACTTACCGGAATTGTTAATAAAATTCGGATGACAATGTAAATATTTGGGTAAATTTCTTTCAAGCTATTTTCTGTTATGTATGACAGCAGCTGTTTCACGTCTTTAATGAAGTTGGGTAAATTCGGGATCATTGTATTTAATTCTTCATATAATTCAAATGGTTGGAAGTCACTGCTCTCACCCACACGCAGGACGTTATGTAAATCGTTACAGTGTTTTAATATTTGCTCCTGTGGCATGTTTTTTAGCGCGCTTAAATCATAGAGAAAACCAAAGTCTTCAAAATGTTGATTTAAAGACGTAAATCTTAATTCCATATTGGTTATTATAGAATCAATCATGGCGTAAAAAAAATCTGTTTGATACCGGATTTTGGGAGACTGTATAGGTTCATCGCTGCTTTCATAATCGAACATCCTTTTCTTTTTGGCTACTCTTTTATTCTTAAACTCTTTTGGCAGGTCATAACAGCTTTTCTCAGTAAATTTCCGAACATCAGACAGGGATTTCTCAAATCCAGTTTCCCGATACTCTTTTATCCATTCACAAAATGTGTGTAAATGTTCAAGAGCAATGCTTAAATGAATTTGTACTGATTGCCATAATTTACTTATTATATTAACACGCAATAATATCTCATACCACACATGTAAAGATACGATAAATTCTAAACTTAACATTTCATTTAGTATTGAATCGCAATCACTGAGAGTGTCTGATTCCTCCGTTTGATTTTTTAAGTTTTTTATGCATTCAATCACTTCATCAAATTGCAATAATACGGCCTTTACTGCTTCGACTCTACTTTCCCATCTTGTGTCTGATAAAGGTTTTATAGTAAGTTTTAATTTTCCTTTTATAAAATCCCAGCGCTTGCTTGATCTTGAAAATAGCAAATATTTTTTTTGTATGAAACCAAAAAAAGTTTTTGCTACCATAGATGAGTTCGCTGCATCTACCAATAGTAGATTCCAACTATGACAGCCACAAGGTGTGAAAAATGCCCTAGGGTTAATATTCAATATTCGAGTTTTAACTCCACTATTTACACCTACCATATTTGCACCATTGTCGTATCCCTGGCCACGGCAGTCTTGAATATTTAAGTCATATTTTTCTAGGTGTTCCAGTATAGCATTGGCTAAATATTCTCCAGTTGTCTGAGTAACAGCTAGAAATTCCATAAAATGTTCGACTATTGTACCAGTTGACGTATCACAAAATCTTAAGATAACCGACATTTGTTCAACTCTATTACAATCTCTAGTGCAATCGAGCAAAAAAGAATAATACTTTGCTTCTTTAACCTTACGAATAATTTCATTGACAACTGTTTTTGACATCAATATGATCAATTCATTTTGAATATCGTGACTTAAATAATGGTGTGAAAGTTGTTTGTCACTAATGCGTTTCATGTGTTCACGTAAAGTAGGATCAAATTTTGATATCAGTTTAAATAAATCTATGAAATTACCGGAATTCTTAATACCTGTCTTGAGAGATTCTCTGTGACCTCTAAATGCAAGATTATGAGAGGCCAAAAAGTTTATTATGTCAATTATTCTCTCTAACAAGTTGTGCCAATGTTTTTGTGATTCACGTATTAGCCTTTCGTTTTCTTGGTCTATTGTTTTGCCTTGATTTATTCCTTTCTCTAAATTTAACCATTGGAACATATGTGCCATATGTTCTTTGGTATTCTCATGTCTATGTAAAATGCTACTTAAATGTTTCCAGTCACAACACCCTCCATGCACCACCTGAGTTTGTGAATTGCTAAATAGTCTGCATGGAAAACAGTAAACTTTATTTTGGGAATTGGAATACACTAACCAGCGACGATGTTGAGTTTCACCATTATTTAGTTTTCTCGAGAAATAGAAATTGGAAAAGTGTCTGTTATCATCACCTTTGGGATAATATTCATCACCGCTATTTAATTGCTGTGTGGGGCCGCTTCGAACTATGTCACGACGCTGTGTATCCGTTATGGGAAACGTCCACAATCCCGGATCCGAATTAACAAGTACTTGCTGAACTATGGCGCTGGCGTCGTCGCTGCGAATTGAAGAATCTATGTCAATCTGTTCTTCTTGATTGCTTGATGACAGCACAAGAGTTTCAGCGTCAATTTTTGATTGGCTAGAAGATGATCCAAGCTCTACGTCTAACTGACGTTCGCTCTCGGTATTCAGTGCATCTAGAGCATTTTCCAACGGTATCTCGGACGTTTGTTGTGTAGAAGTCGAAGCTATCGATTCAGAAGGTTTTGTACTACCAGATGCAGTTTGGTTGAGGAACTTCATCAAATTTAAACTCAAAACTTGGTTGGTTGCAGTTCTTTCAGCTTTTCTTTTTCTTTTTGCTGATCCAGACTCCCATTTTCTTCCAATATCTCTATCTCGGCCGGACATGTCGATAACGTCGTATCTATACACTGTAAACGAAAGCAATAGTTAACATTTTTTTGCAGTTTTATCTACATAATATTGTAAAACCTAAATTTAAATTAGTTTTCAAATAAAAATCTTTAAGATAGCTTTTACTACCTGCTAGTTTTAAAAACTTAAAAAGTCGATACGTTTTTTACCTTAAAGCTTTTTTGGTTTCCTTCAAGAGATATTATAAAGCGTATTTTATATACAAGTAATTACTGCGTTATATACTTATTACCAATTAAATATTTCTTACCTTATGTAAAATAGACGAGTACAGGGTGTTACAAATCACAAAGAAAACCAAAAAGCAATTAAAAAAGTCACTGTTTTAAAATTTTGGGTCAGTTTACAGGAGCAATCAATATACCTAAACACTATCTATTTATTCACTAAATATTATTAAAACATTGAACACACTATTCTTATCAAAATAGGTACGTACAGTCATAAAAATAAACAATATTGAATAACACAATTATACGTTTCTATTGTTATGCGCCTAGCGACTGCGTTGCGTACTTTGATTTGATTGGTTGACTTCCTAGTAAAGTAAGTAAACAAATAAACCGGGGATTCCCCGCACTCTGGTCGGCGGCAAATGTTGCCAGACTAAGAAAACATGTTTCACAACAAAATTGATTTATATTTTTTTTGTTTTATTCTCGCTTTAAACATTTTTGAGTCGCGAGGCCCCTTGTACCGCGAGGCCGTAGGCGGTGGCCCACGTCGCCCACGCTTAACGCCGCCTCTGCTTGGGAATTTCCAACACAGTTGTCCGCAGCTCTGTCCGCTTGACATTCTGATTCAATTGACGCAAACCAAGAACCAACTTCAGGGATAAAAATTCTATGTTTTAGTTATACCAAGTTCCAGCGGACCGTCAAACAGTTCAATGGATCTACCATTGAATCGTTTGACGGTCGAACATCGACATTTGAAGTCAAACATCCAAATATGCTCTTAAACTTCATAACATTTGTTCGTTGTTTCGCGCCTCTGTAAGTTCGTTCATATTCCTGTTTTGTCCGAACGTTTTTGGGTTCAGATTAAATCGTTTGCTGGCCCCCCCTGGGTCCCGATCGAGGGCGGTATTGCGTTTACACAGTTCAATTGCTTTCACTAATCAGTTAATATCGCTAATGCCTATTCCCGCGGCCGGGGGATAACCGTATTGTGCGTATCGTAATACTATTGATAGCTTCGTTTTGTATTCGTTTCTCATTTTGTATTTTTTGCTCGTTTTGTTTGGGTAATTGATTAATTTAATGGTACGCTCTTCTATTCAGATTGGTTTAAACATACTTCTATATGTAAAGAATAATGTGATTTTTATACAAGACACATCAATTTGACTTTACCTCGCCTGATGGTTAGCTAAAGGCAAAGTCTTAGGAAAGAGGGTCACCTTTACAGACATATAGCATGTTACAATGGTGGTATTTAGCTTTACGTCCCATCTTTTAGTCCCACCCTCCCATTTCATACACAGGTCAACACGTGCAGGGCTTGGATGTCACGCACATACGGTGCAGAATATCCGATCAAGAACCAAGCGGTTCGGAGACTCTTTCCTTTGTCGCACCATTAAGGCCTGGAATTCATTACCAGCTCACATGTTTCCTTCTCTGTCCTTTAGGCGTGGCGTGAAAAATCATATGATGAGGCAGTCAAGCTGAGTGTCACTATTGTAACATGGTATGGTGACCCTCTTTTCTGAGACTTCGTCTTCAACTTAATCAGGCGAGGCGAAGCCTAATTGACGTGTCCTATATCTAAAAAATCGACCTCATCTATGCTTTTTCACGCCCCACCGCGCTGTAAAGACCCGGGACTGTAGGAAGAAGGAAACACGTGAGCTGGTAAGGAATTCCAGGTCTTAATGGTGACGAAGAAAGAGTACAAGGATGAAAGGCGACTAATGAAAAAATACACAGACGATATCACTACGAAAGAGGAAAACTCGATATAAAATCCTGTATCCCGTGTGGCCAGCGTGGATACAGTATGCCAGTCTCCCATTTGATAGATTGATTGATTAGTTTAACTATAAAGACTATGATTAAACTTAGTTTTTGTGGAAGCGGCTCCCGTCTTACCCTCGAGAGGGAAGCCAGCGCCAGAAACTCGTAAATCTATCAGTCTCCTACAAGTGGCCCAAGTAGCCCAATTTTATTTCATTGATTATTCTAGTGAATATCTCAATTTCTTTTATCGATTTATTTAGAATCATTCGAAATAAAGATCATTACTTAAATACATACAATCACGCCTTTATACCCAGACGGTTAGGCAGAGGAGAATTAACATCCACATTTTACCAATCATTGAATTCGGTCCAACGTTATAGGGGGTAAGCCCCTATTACCGTCTTCCGGGCACTATTGTTGACTCGAGCCATGTATCTGAGGCTGACTGTGAAGTGTATATATCTGTCTAATGTTAAACAGCCCTATCCCTTAGTCACCTTGTACGACACCGCATGGGAAGAGATGGGGTGGCCCAAATTCTACTATGCCCGGAACCATGCGGCTATATTCAATACATTAATAAAGATCTTTACAATACAATACTAATAATAATAATAAAAATTTAGATCTAAAATTTAAAAATTGAAACGAAACTGTGTACAATAGTAAATTCTCCCTCTCTATAAACATTGGGCTGTGCCCGACAGGGTCCATAATTGTAACTTAATCTTAATCCGACATCTGTATCACATTATGGAACGCAATAAATGTATTGAGTATTGCATATTCAATCTATAACCCCCAGATGATTATCTCATAACTTTTAAAAATATAGTAAACTTTAAATTGATCGCATCGCTGAATGACAATAAATGTATGGTGAAATTATTTATTTTATATATTTATACTTTATTGTACACTTATATGACATTTGTACAAAAATATGAGATGTAATGTACAAAGGCGCGCTTAACTCAAAGTTGAGTTCTCTTCCAGCAAACCCGGGAGTGCACAGAGGATTTGCTATACGAAAGGCAAAGTACATGAAAGTGTAGATAGAGATATAAAGAGGTATTCAATATGTATACCGCAGGTAATAGTCATACATTTACACATACGCACATACCTACATACATTTTTTTTTACCAAAAATATACGCATAGAATTGAATTGGCAACCTACAACTCACATATTGCCGATCTCGATATTTTTGCACTTTCTGAGAACCAATTCAAGAAAATGGTTTCTGAAACTCTCGCTAATGACTCCTAATCGGATGTCATTCTGCGGGGATTGAGTTTTTACTACGCGTTCGTATTTTAAAACACAAATATAAATTCGTGGACAATAGTGTGGGTTGTGCGTTTTTATTTTGCATGCCTGGTTTTTAAGATTTTATTGTAACTGTCTTTTTGTCTCTAATAAATAAAATAAAAAATGAAAAAAATACATACCTACAAGTACATATTATGTCAGCTATGAGAAAAAAAATCTCTTATATGTTTTAAAAATATATACAGCGAAGGATTATCGCGTGTGGAGTGAGGTAGAGAATTCCACAGAAACTGTAAAGGAATTGATTAAAAGATAGAAAAAATTGAATAAGTTCAGGCGGAATTTGTGCCCGCGATCTTTGAGGAACGCACACAGAACACAGAACCCCGCCTGAACTGATTTAATTTTTTCTATATCTTAATCGATTTAAAATAAAGAGGTATTCAATATGTATACCGCAGGTAATAGTCATACATATACACATACGTATACATACATACAACAATGGGAGAGGCCTAGTCCAGCAGTGGACTTCGATGGGCTAGTTGATTAATTGATTGAATCGATTTGAATAGTATACTAAATGCTTTAAAATTTCATTCAATGTAAATGAATTGTCGAAACAATGAGAACTAAGCGAGGGAGTTCGAAGTAAAAGAGATTTTCCCTAGATTGGGGGTTTTATTCTCATTGAGATTTTTGAGTAATCCAAATCCCAACCGTACTGCCTCCTAATATTATAAATGTGTGAGTTTGTGAAGATGTTTCAACATTTGTTACTCAAACAGTATAACCGATTTGGTAGATATTAGTACAGTTTAATAGGCACTGTGTGTAATACCACTGTAGTCTGTAACACCATTTAGGTATCTAACCTACTTTTTGTCCCTGAAATCTCATATCATCTCATGGGATCACATGGGTTACTTCGATTATATCTATTAAACAGAATTCTGCGAATTTTTTATATCCGAGCACACAGGAGTGTGGATATTACAACTAGTCCATCGCAGTCCACTGTTGGACTAGCCTCTCTAAATGTTGGGAGGCTTTGGGCTACTGTTTCCACACTGGCCAGGCGAGTTGGTACGGGGTTTCATTTCAAGTTTTCCTTCGTATTTTATGCCTATTCAAGTCTGCGTATTTTATGCGGATATTAAGTACGCGAAAGATATATTTTCAGCCTGTAAATACCCGAAGGGGTAGGTAGAGGTGTGGGTATTAACATCCAAATTTCGCCAACAGTATCGATTTTAAATGATCTTTATTGCACAATAAATAGATACACATGTACAAAGGAAGCAACTGCTATCTAAGAGCAGTTCATTACAAATCTTATAATACAATAATCACTTTGTCAGACTGGAGCGCCTATAGAAGTTTACGAAATGACAGTTCAACTTACCGGTTAAAACACAAATTATAAACACTATTATATTGCACATCAAAATAAACGGGATATTTACCATGTTTCATTGTTTTGAGTTTCCGATATTTCGGCGCTGTTGCAAGCGCCATGATCACGGAGGAACTGGAGTAGTGGCGGTGAAGACAAAGTTTTTTCCTAGGAGTAATTATATTGATCTACCCTCTTTCGAGTTCTTTTACTACGCGTATCTGCACTACTATTGGTTTCACTCTCACTGCAAACTCGAACCCGATCTCGATCACGTTCACGACACACGATGCTTACTGTATCCACTCGCGATTTTGTTTTGGCTTGTTCCCGGTTGTTTTTGCAAAGACGGACTATTGAAATTTTTATACTTTTTGATTTTAATCGCTTCCCTAACCAGTCTTGGTATATAGTGGCGTTCTCTGGTATATGGTTTAAATACCTACTTTTATATTTATCTAGAACTCAAAACTTATGCACTTATTAGTTCTAAATTCATTCATTTACCAATGTAGGTAGTTGATAAATTAACTAGTACCGCCGCAGTCAGCATCTGGGAACAAGACGTAGTAAAGTAGTTAGTAGATAAGGTAAGTTCAAGAGACCTCCTTCTGACTAATACTTGAGACCAGTTTATTTGAATGATTTCTATGTTTACCCTAGAGAAATACTGATTTGTTTGCTTTATTATATATGTTTTTAATAAAGGGAGGTTAATAGTAGAATGTAAGCTGGTTAAGATGGTCCGAAATGGTGTGTTAAAAGATATTTTAAATGCTTTGTTTTGAATGGTTTGGAGTAGTTTGTAATTACTATCACACGTACTACTCTGTATTCTTGGTTGTAGGGCACCCAATTAACCCGTAGTTTGGTCATAACCAAACTACGGGTTATTACCAAACAATAAAATTAATTGTCTATTTTTTTTTATTGTCTATTGTTAGCCCAAGATATTGTATAGACTGACTCTACGGTATTGAGTAGTCATTAATATTAAGAAGCTTGTCAGGAGTCAGGCGTTTCCGAGTGAACATTACTGCTTCTGTTTTGTGCCCGTTCAATTTGAGTTTTCACCTCGAAAAGAATTCTTGTAGGAGATCAAGTGATAGTTGAAGTCTGCCAACAATAAGGTTGATGTCATCTGAGGTGGAATACGTGGCTGTGACGTCGGCAAAATATAATTGTGTAATAGTCTAGATTGGTAAGTCATTGACGTATAATAGGAATAGGATTGGCCCCAGGACAGAGCCTTGCGGAACACCAGCAGGAATCGAATGGGGTGATGACTTTATGTTCCCTATGTGAACCTCAAAGTGACAATTACTCAGGTAAGTCTGAAGAACCTTAACTGTATGTAGTGGTATGCCGATAGAGATGAGCTTGTGAATAAGTCCCTCATGTCACACCGAGTCGAAAGCCTTATCTATATCGAGCCATTGATCATCCCTGTTGATTTATTAAGATTTAAGTTGTGCTCTATATGTTTATTTAGTCTAGTAAGTTGCAAGGTACCAAATTGTTCGTGTATGATATTATCGTTTGAATAATTATGATAGTAAATGGTGGCGCTATTCTCAGGCCACCTGAGCTAGTGGACTGTATTACGCGGGGATGAAGTTAACATGTTTCATTGACGCTTTACACAACAAACAAGATAGGTGATCGGGTTGCCGCGGAGGTGGATTAGGCATTGAATGCAACCCGAGAAATTAGGAGAGGGTGCACTAACCTTCACGGGGCCACGTGCCGTCGCAGCCGGTGCACCGATCTTCTCTTCCTGGCTCAGGAGTTGCCGCCCACATCACTAAATCACTTGAGGGACACACGAGAGGCACAATCCGATCGGTAAAGGTCTATGAAAGCGGTTAAAATCCAACAAACATTATTAATTTCTAAGAGTCGCGTGCGCGGCCGCCATTGTTTACTAGTTCAATCTGCGAAGTGACGATGCGGCTACTCTGACCATTGGCGGGCGAAAACTATTGCTATCTTTCACTTAGAGGTAGTGCGGGAGGGAGATGGGTATAGGGAGCGTGTGTTCAGCGCCAACCAATTGAGACGATTCGAGTATGCTACTACTGGCGCCACCATTCCCCCCGGCTTGAAGGGTTACCTTCAAAACGAAAAGTGCGGAACAAATCTAAAGTCTAATCTAAATCTAGGTTTGGGAAATAACAACTAAAATATAAACCTAGATTTGAACTCGTGCCTACTGCTGGCTAGGCAGAGGGCAGAGGCGAACAACCGGGCGCAGATACGATCCGGTTGCGGTTTTAACCCGTACAACACGAGTTATCCCGCGGGAATCGGGAAAAACTTCCTCTACTACTCCTAGAGGCCAATGCAAAGGAGGCGCATTCCCAGTCATAAGGACTACCACCGTACCTACAGTAATTGGGTTAGATGGAGTATTCCATTTTTGACGCGACTGCAGCGTGTGCAAATAATCGGTTCTCCAACGATTCCAAAACGATTGGACTAATTTATCTAAAAGAGCGTGACGAGTTAGAAGGTGCATTCTATCGTCATTAACATCTATTGCGGGCAAATATTTTGCGTACTTAAATCACCGGTCAACTCTATATGACCGCGCGTAGATAAAATTCTCAAAAATCGGCCTACATAAACAACACAACGCAACAGTCTCGACCAAGACGAGACGCGATTAGCCAACAACAAAATAAGGGACTCTTCACGCGGGACCGACACAACAAGCGAGTGCTTCTTCTCCTCGGGTGGTTCGGAAACCGTAGTGGGATTGTATTGACTAACTGGCCACTTATCTAACGCGGCATGAATCCAGGACGGTCCACTAAACCATAACGGGTGATCTAAAATTTGCGAAGGAAGCAATCCACGAGAGAGACAATCGGCTGGGTTGTCGGTGCCAGCAACGTGAAAGAGATTTTGTGGCGCTAATTCAGATTGAATTTTTGCCACTATTAGCGACGAATGTGTCCCAACGATGGGGCGAAGAGTGGGCCCAACACAAAGCGACTGTTGAGTCCGAAAAAGCTAAAATTCTACTAATATTAATGCGAAAATTTACAATTATGTCAAATAAATTACCTTAAAGATTTTGACCACAATACAAAATGTCATTAAGCGACACGGAAGTGCTAGTCTTAGCACTGCCATCCAAAACTACGCGGAGTTTAGTAGTAAGCTTATCTTCTCTAATAACTCCGTGGTGCGTGATAATGTACGAAGGCTGGGTCCCGCCAGTGTCCGCAGGCGCAGGTGAGATGCAACCTTTATCTAAATATTCGTTAACAACCTCATCACAGGCCCGCTTCAACTTTGGAGACGCCTGCATCTTTCGTTCTAAACAAAGAAAGCGTTTTTCAGCGGATACACGGGAGTCACCGAGCGAAAAAATATCTCCCTTGAAAGGGAGCGCGACAACATAACGACCCTGCTCATCACGAGTAGTCGTGCGACAATAAATCTCCTCAGCCATCTTGTCATCAGGGCTTAGGATAGGTGGGACATTGACCTCTTCAATTTCCCAAAACTTGCGGATGGTAGACTCCAGTGGCGGCTCGACGGTGCAACAGAACGAAGCAGTCGAGTGACTAAAACTATCTATAGAAGCGGGTGCGGAACCAATTATAACAAAACCAAGAACTGTTTCCAGTGCGTGCGGAACGGGGTACGTCGGTCCCCCTTGAACCTTACGTGATAACTGGAGGTGCGGGAGAATCGAAGCGCCGATCAATATATCGACGACTCCAGGAACAGCGTAAGTCTCATCTGCTAAAGGCAAGTCTTTAAATTTCGTTAATAAAGACGTGTCAACCGGGACGGTAGGCAACTGTTCAGTTATTTTATCTATAACGAGCGAATCCATGTCAAACCAAATATTATTATTAAAACGAGATCCAAACCTTGTTTTAACGGTGCCATGAACAGCTGACTGTAAACCTCCAAAACCCTTCACCACTGAGCGGGTTGAACGCTTATTAACATTGAAACCAAGACGTTGACAACAATCTTGAGTAATAAAATTACTTTGCGAAGCGCCATCTAATAGCGCTCGAACAATGTGCGGTTTACCTAATGCATCGACAACAATAACGCGAGCAGTCGCGAGGACAACAGTAGTGAGCGCAGTACTAGCGGACAACGAACACAAGGTGACGTCATTCGCAGCGGTCACCGGGCGGGCCGGAGCGCGTGCGAGCGCGGGCTGCGGCTGTGGCGCAGGCCGCCGTGTGTCACCGCTCGACGAACCAACTGTGCTCACATTGGATGCGGCATTACTATTTTCAAAATGAAGTAAAGTGTGGTGTCTCGCTGGACATTTGCGACAACTATTGCTACTATTACATAAAACAACGCGGTGTTTAGTACCGAGACAATTAAAACAAAAATTATTAGCGCGAACAAATCTATAACGATCATTAGGCGATAATTTTAGGAAACCCGGACACTTGTACAATTGCGAATGATGAGTATTACACAAAGAGCAAACAGGTGATTGTACATGTGCTGGTGCGGTATTAACATAAGTATGAGTTGACCTCAGTGACCTCGATGACGCATCTATCTTGCGTTCCGAACTAACAACTTTCTTCGCGCCTTCATGTTTCGATGAAGAGCGTTGCAATATTTTTATATGCTCGCGAACAAAACTTTCTAAGTCTTCGAACTTAGGAATTTTATTGCCGCGGTGATCCGACTCAAATAAACGAATGGTTTCGGGATCTAATTTCTTTAAACCCATATACAAAAATAAGAAGTCGCAGAGGTCATCGATCTTTAGGTTCTTTACGGCGCGAACAGATGATGCGAAAGTATCTAGAAACTTCTCTAAGTTTTGATCGTTACATGCCGTAATGGGTTTCAAGTCAAACATCTGATCCAAATATGCGTTAGCTACCGATCTTTTATCCTCATACTTAGCTTTCAAAGTATTTAAAATTAAATTATAATTTTCGGCACTAAACGTAATTCGATTCGACGATTCGAGTATGCTACTACTGGCGCCACCAGTAAACGTTTCAAATAATTTACCTAGGACTGGTAATAAACTAATCGGTTGGTAGTTGACCGGTATAGTTTCATCTTTGCCAGACTTCTCGAGAGCTATTACTTTAGCGTCTTTCCAGGCACTAGGGAAATTACCAATTGCCAATTAGCCATTGAATATTTTGGAAATGTAAACAATAGGTTTTGGAGGAAGATTCTTGAGAAGAATATTTTGAAAACCATCCATGCCGAATTTGTAATTCTTAAGATTTTTCAATGTTTTGGTAATCTGGTGTGGATGAACAGGTTTAGGAAGTTCAGAAGTTTTGTAGTTACTGAGCACTAGGAGCGATTTCAAACGTCAGTATCCACCACGGGATTCTTCCAGTCAATTGTAAGACTGATATTTTCTTTAAACGCTTTGGCCAGCGCTTCGCACTGCTCCTGCATGTTTGTCGTTAGGGAACCGTCTACTTATTTCAGTGGTGCTGGTTAACTAATAATTGGTTTTAAATTTTTAATAAAAAGTCAAATACTATCAGGATTTACCTCATTTATAGAGGAAAAAATTCAAAATTTCAGTGACATTTCGGATCGCCTACTCAAAATAAATATACACTCGGCTTTCACTATTCTTCGGTATTGCCTATTCGTTCCAAAATTCACCCATGCCCTACGATCGACGCCATTTTTTAAACATATAACAATTTTGAAAAAAATTGATGAAATTATAGAAAATACCCTCACCAAAATTTTAAATGTGGCCTTGGATGACCGAGCTTTACTACAAGCGACTCTACCGATTCGCTTGGGTGGGCTCGGTATTCGCAAAATTTCAGATGTCAGCTTACCAGCGTTCCTGTCTTCAGTCCACAGTACGGAAGAATTAACTAGGAAAATCCTTGCACCTACACTAGTTAATTCTGAAGTATTGTGTAAGACTGATGCAGTGAACGCTTGGAAAATTGCATGTCCAAACACCAATCTCCCAAGGAACCTTTTCTCACAGCGTCAGTGGGACGGGCCGCTCTGCAGCTTAGTTGGAAAAAAATTACTAAATACATGTTCCAATGCTGCTGAGCGTGCCCGTTTACTGGCGGTTGGAGTGTGGGAATCGGGTCTTTGGCTACAAGCTCTTCCGTCATCTAACGTAGGGACTATGTTAGATGACACTACCTTCCGCATCGCAACTTGTCTCCGTTTAGGTGCGCCGTGTGTTTCTCCGCATCAATGCCGTTGTGGACAAGCCGTTGACAGACTCGGACACCATGGTCTGTCGTGCTGCAGGAGCGCTGGGCGAATACCAGGGCACGCCAGCCTCAACGACATAGTCCGCCGTGCTCTTGTCACCGCCGGTGTACCAGCTGTACTAGAACCAAACGGTTTGGCGCGTGACGATGGCAAGAGACCGGATGGCATGTCGTTAATGCCATGGAAGATGGGTAGGACTCTGGTGTGGGACGCCACATGCGTTGATACCATGGCTCCTACCCATATAACTAGCACGGCTGGCTGTGCTGGTGCTGCTGCTGCTTCTGCAGAGGCTCTCAAGCGGCGCAAATACTCCAATCTCATCGGAGATTATGAATTTGTGCCGTTTGGAGTCGAGACTTTGGGGTCATGGGGTCCGAGCGCTCGCAACCTCTTCCGTGAGATTGCGAAGCGAATGGTCAACGCTTCTCGTGACCAGAAGGCTGGCCTCTTTTTAGGACAGAGAATAAGCATTGCCATACAACGTGGCAATGCTGCCAGTCTTCTGGGAACGCTACCACAAGAGGCATGCGATGCGGAGGAATTCTACGAGGCATTTTAATTGTTCTTAGCTATAAGTTGTATAATAGTTATTTTATTTTTATTGTATTTAATATTTATAAATTATTTCTTGATTTGTTTATCAGGATTGTCAACTTCAGCCAGCTTCCCGTTCCAGACTTTATCCAAATGTCGAAGCACGGATAATTTTTGCAAGTTATTTATTTGCCAGCGAATCTCCAATAAGAATTTGGTGCCTTTGTATGAGTTTTTTGATTTCACGTGGCAGTTTAAATTTGATCGTTGCTTTCGTAGAGATGGGAATGTTAGTCTCGTCTCCAATATGCTATTTTGCAAATGGCATCATCTATTTCTTGGGTGCTTTTAAAGACACTGCTACTTAAGTAGATGTTAGAATTTATCGAAGAGCGGATATCATGTCAATTTGCCTCACAGAATTTGTAACTTAAGGGTGCGGCATTGATTGATTTGGTCCCGATTTGGCCCTTTGTCAGAATATTTACTGCTTAGATAACTTAAAGGCTCTCCCTGTCCTAAACTCAATTTGTCCCTGTAGTGTGTGTAATATTAATGGTAAATGGTTTGAGCTTAGGACTGGCAGAGCCTTTAAGTTATCTAAGCAGTAAATATTCTGACAAAGGGCCAAATCAGGATTTGTAGGTGACAAGTCATGGCGGTAATTTATTTGAGTAGGTATTGTAGAGGAATGGATTACATAGTCACGTTCCAGCTTGTAAACGCGAATAGTAATTTTCTATCCTATGCAATGGACGCGAGCCTTTTGCCGTCAAGCGGGCCCTTATCATAGCTGTACGTTTACTGTCGGATAGAGAACAGCCCTTGGTTGCTACGACACCCAGGGGAAGAGATGGGGTCGCCCTTTTCGTCTATATCAGGTACCAACACAACTGAGGGAAAATAATAAATAAAATACACATATTCATTCAAAATGCTCTATATTTTATATGTTCAATTGCTATGTAATATATACCTTATGTAATACGATTTTAAACATAAAGTTCTTAAGAAAATATGTTTTTTACACAAACTTATGCGTGGTACTTATGTGATATACATATATAACTATATGCATGTATAGTGTTGATCCATTTCGTGCAAACACAAATATATCTAAAAAAATGTATACAGACGAACAAAATACTTCCTCCTTTTTGAAGTCGGTTAAAAGTGTCGTTTAAAAATGTATTGTACAGTTTTGTGCCAGCAAACTCTTAGCAAATTATTTATTTCGAAGTTTCTGTAGCCACCTTTAGCCACTGTAGCCAACTTTAGCCACTTTTAGTCATTGTAGTCACCTTTAGACATTGTAGAAACTTATAGCCACCCTTATCCGTTGACTAGACGAAGCATACAAGCTGCAACCTCCATTTTTTGACAATACTTTAATAAATCCTTAAAATTTAATATAGTAACGTACACGCAAAAATATATTTTTAATAAAAATATAAAACAAAATAAAATCACTTAAAATGAATATTAAATCAAAAAATTGTCTTTTATTGTATTTATGCTCTATTTTTTATATAAATAATTATTATGAAAGTAAAGAATTTCCAAAATGTTTTCGATAATACTGTTTGATAAATAATTTACAATATGAAACTGTTAAAAGGCATTAGGGTGCAAATAACAATGAGAGTTGACAGGAAAAACATTGCGTAAAAAATTGTTCATGATGACTTTTGGGTTCTTTTCTCTTTGAACAGTTAATGTCGCTTGCACTCTTTTGTCTTGCAACCGACCGAAAACTAATTTGTTGTAATGTTGAATTTGTGTCTCTGCCTGCTCCCGAGAAAAGAAAGATATCTTAAATACTTCTGAAGAGTGTGTAAAATTGTGCGCATTTTTTTTAATTGTTTACATAATTTCTTTTTATTTTACGGAAGTAATGATTGTGCTAAAAAAAAATGAATATGTTTCCTTAAAAACAGATAACTTGAATAATATCTTTTAACTAAATGCAATAATGTAAAAATATATGCTGGCCGGATTATATTTGTATTAAATTTATTTAAAAATTCTTATTTTATTTATTATTGCTTATGGATTGCGATTAGACAATTTTTACAAACTTTATATAATACACTAATAGATAGATATATTAGATGCTTTATAACAGTACATAATATAAGTTAGGTATATCAAGTTAAATATAAATTATTTCAAAGTACCTAACAAATTAAATGTAAGACAAAATCTAGTAACACGTGTACAGATAAAGGCACAAACAATTGAAGTACCTGCCACATTTAAATGAAGTCTACAAACTACGAAAGTAACATTGAAAATATACACAACTACATTCAACATCAAACAACACAAAACTCGAAGTAAAGAAAACTTTATTTAAAATAGTTATATCTAAATGAAGTACTAAATGAAGTACATTTTAATTGTATATTACAATACCCAACCCCAGTTTATAGCCAGCTATATTATTTTTGGCACGCTACTAAATAACTAAATTCGTCCATAACTGTATTATTATAAACCTTATAACTATGTACATAGGAACAAATGTATGCACGGTATGTACTTTATATGTACATTTATTTACAAGTTTCATTTTCATAGACTTCATGCTCAATGATTTCATACACTTCGATAAACATATGTTCATTTAAATGAAGTACATACATTATTTATTTCGATTATATGTATTTTATTTGATACGAATTTCGTGAATGGTTATTGTGTTGCATGTATCGTGCCGATATAATATTGCGTAGAGAAAATAAATGATTAAAAGTTCAAAACACATTGCGATGGTTTTCGAAATAAAGTGTTTTACTTCTATTGTATACTTTTGTATATCTAAGGTAGTTGGAGCCTTAAAAACTTCGACAACTACACAACTTCGATATCGCTGGTAGATTGCTTTTGCTGGCAGACAAGCACACGACCCACCTGCTACAAAGTGTTTACCGTGGCCTATGGGCGTGTGTAACATCAAGGCAGTCACACTCGTGCTGTTAGAACTGGGAGTTTCTGTGCTGACGGCAGAAGACAAATCAAGAAAAGCCGTTGGTCTTCCCACTCTCAGCACAAAAACTCTCCAGTAAGCTCTGGCTACCCTAATCACCGACGAGAACACAACATGAGGTTATTACGGCCGCGGTATTCTGTAGGGCGTACTTCCCCAGTCGGACAGTGTTGTTGTTTCGAATTCCGCTGTAGTATTTTGAACTACAGGTTAAAATATTTTTATTATTGACACCTTTATATTTTATTAACGGATAAATCGTCTATTGTAAAATGCATGCAACTTCCGTGTCTTTACTTTTAAAACAAAGTACTTTTAAAAACTAAAGAGCGTTGTCTACACATGTGTTCTTACGAAGAGCTGTGTACATGGTTAGAATTTAATAAAAATAGGTCTCAAGCACATTCACCCTAAACTACACCAAATACGGTTATTGTACAATTCTGCTAATCATAAGTTAAACAATTGGAGTGTAAGTGAGACGCCCGTCCTTGAGCTGAGCGGGCGTTTTTCCACGGAATTATGGCGGGCCTGTGCAAACTAATAATTTGAGTGAATGCTCGGCAAAGTCATCAATCTTGCGCGACAAGTACCTGCGTCATTGCGGGCAATCATTTTGTTAAATTGTTTTCGTTTCGCTAAGATCGGGCCTTTTGTAATTCATTAATTGCCTGCGTAAAAATAAATTATTACAGAAAATGTCTACTTTTTAAAATATAAATAAGATAAACCCTATATTTTTCTTCAAGGCTCCTTCGAATTACAACACTATATCCAACAATTTTGTTATTGAAAATGTTTCGCTAATTAATCGGCAGGTGGCACTGATTCAATACTTTCATATTATAGTTAAATCGCTCGCATTCAGTGATAATTCGTCCTTGGTCCAGACGTATGAGTCACAAGCGGAGGCGAGAGTAGCGGTTTTCACGTGTGTAAATCACAGGTGGAAGGGAGAGCGGCGGTCCTCATACGTGTGGATTACAAGCGGAGGCGGGCACGGTGGTTTCTCAGGTATGTAAGTCACAGGCGGAGGCGAGAGCGGCGGTCCTCAGGTGTGTAAGTCAAAGGCGGAGGCGAGAGCGGCGGTCCTTAGGTTTGTAAGTCACAGGCGGAGGCGAGAGCGGCGGTCCTCAAGTTTGTGAGTCACAGGCGGAGGCGAGAGCGGCGGCCCTCAGATTTGTGAGTCACAGGCGGAGGCGAGAGCTTTGGTCCTCAGGCGTGTGAGTCGCAGGCGGAGGCGAGCGCGGCGCGGTCGATGCTGGCGTACTCCTTGCCGGAGCGCGGGCGCGCGGCGTGGCGCTCGGCCGCCGCGTCGTACGAGCTGAACGACGACACCGACAGCGACTCCATGTAGTCCGACGTGTCCGACGCGCCGCTCGACGTCGACTTGCTCGTCAGCTGGCTGTGGCGCGCCGACCCGTCCTGCTCCATGGCTGCACACCAACGGAACGATCAGAACAACATCCTGACAACCGGGGGCTACGGAGGTTATAGGGTACCATCAACACTCCTAGGGCGGACGAATGATGCTATGGCGTAGGCTTTCTTCTCAGGGTAATGAGGTCAGACGGTAGCCGTTCCAGCAAAAGAGTCAAATCACAAGGAGTAGGTTCTTGATCCCCGGCTCAGAACAAACCGAAATCGGTGATGAATAAAAACGTTTCTAAAGAAATAACTGACAGAGCTATCAACTATTAAATTATCAGAAATTACTACACAAAAAGTTTAGATTTTAGAAAAAAAACGGATTTAACTTCAATTTGAGAAAATCGGATTTAACTTCAATTTGAGAAAATCGCATTCAACTTCAAACTTTCGAATTCAGATTTAATTCAATTACATTTTGCAAATCCTACTTCATCCGTAAGCCGGTACACCTCCGGATTGACGGATGCAGCTCTAGAGCAGGCCTTCCTTTGTGATTGAGAGGTCTGATGGCAGTTCTTTCCATAACAAATTGTAAAGCAACCAGGATTACCGACAAAAGTTTTTAGACAAAATCGAGTAAGACAAATGTCCGAGAACTCACCGGGTTTCTTCTTCCGCCTCGTCAGTGTGTCGACATCGCAGGAAGTCGCCTTCGCCAAAGTAGCGACCTCTTCGAACTGAAACGTCAAGTTCTTCAACGGATCTGACGAATTAGACTTCACAAATGTGTGCACCGGCGTCATTGACATCCGTATCTGCTTACTATTCTTTATATGCTTCTTTGTCGATTTTGCGTTCGTTACAGGCATTTCAAATTCATTAAAATCGCCCCTGTGATGTTTTAAAGATCCTGTTGAAACGCCTGAATCATTTGAACTGGAGGAATCTCTATTTTTCTCTGATTTACTCGGCACACTTGAAGAACGTCTAATTTTAACTGCATCTCTAAATTTAGTCACAAGTGTATGTTCAGTTTTTGATTCGGGAATTTTAAATTTGTCTTTCGGTTCTACTATTTCTAGGCTTACCCGCATGCCTTCGTTAATTCTATCACTTTTTATCGCTTTTCTTAAGACAGTAGGTGTGAAACATATTTGACTGTGGATTCCATATTCGTCATCGTGTCTTTTAGTGAAGTCTGCTGAGCTAGATCTCCGTGTGCTGATTGTATCTGATTCTGAATGTTGCGTCGGATCTGATACATGACTTATTCTGCTTACATTATCTGAATAGTTTTTGTTACTATTACTCGAAATGCTTATTTCTAACGGTTCCATATGCATATAGTTTAAATGTTCATTACAACACTCTGTAGATGGATGTACTGTGTTAGTCGTAGCTGTTGAAATGTCATCCTCGTGTTCAGGGATATCTTCTAAGGCATCAAGTTCTTCTTGACTGAAGCCTGCACTTCTTAGAATTTGTAAGGAATTCTCAAACTTCTCAAGGGTAGTAAGGTCTATGTTGGCATAGTTTCCAAAGTCGATTTCTGGTATTGGTTTTTTGGTTACTGGGGTTACATTGACGTAGTTAGAATGTTCTTCGTTGTTATTAATGCTAGTATCACTTTGATTGTTGTCTGTCTGTGTGGTTTCAGTGCTTTTGGTTTCATTGCTATGTGAGCAGGAGCACGGTTGGCCGCTAAGCACACATTTTAGTTTCTTTGGTGTATCGTATATACTTGAGGGGTCTGTGTGTGTATCTACTGGGTGTTCCTGTAAATCAAAATTATATAACTGGTTACGTATACATTATGAAATTTAATGAATATTTTTTATTGTCATATAGTCCCCAGGGCATCTGAGAAATTTAATAGCCATCACATGACTTATAAAATAGTAATTAAATCAGTTTTTGTGATTAAATCAGTAGTGTCTGAGGGTTGTAATGAATATGAAAGGAATCCCACCAAAGTTTTGAGCCTAAATCAACTTCATCTGTTAACTGGTGCACCTACTGACCGACGAATGCGGTTCTGACTAAAGTACTCCTAGGGAGGTCAGATGTCATTGACTCTCAAAATATATTATTTATCATTGAGTAAATTGGGCAATTCCTAAAAAATGCGAACGTCGGGTTCCAAGGTGAAAGTCTCGAATACATACGAGATCAACAATTATTTTTATTGTGCGAGACATCCCCAGGGATACCCTCCTCGCCGGAGCCAATAGGGGAAGTTATGTCGGACTAGAACCGACTATAGCGAGATCTATACTAAGAATAATGAAGAATTTTTTTATAACGTGTTCTCACCTGTATTAAAGGCATAGGCGTCTTTGGAACATCGTAGTTCTCATACGGACCGCTAAAAGACTTCTTTCTGCAACAGCAAGGCTTCTGTTGCCAACATTGGCAATTGTTACCAGTTTTGGCCGGAACTGTTGGTGTACAGCACGCCACAGGGCTTCCTCGCTTTGAGGAGTCGAAACTCTTATCGAGTAGGCACGAGCTGCGTGGTACACTGTACTCTGACGCACTGCCGCTTGATCTGGAGTAGATGGACACACGATCAGAATCTGAACGCTTTTCTAAAATGTTGTCCATTGTCCACACTGGGGACATGATTGAACCAGGAGTACCCATTGTTGAGGATCTGAAAGAAAAAAGGTTACGTTTAATAAAATCATTTTTTCTTTTGGAGGCAAGTCCAAGTGGCGGCAAAAGATATGAATACATCATGACTAGGTCCTTGTAAATTTTGTGTTGGTGTTTAATAAATTTATTTCTACTTTGAGTGTACTAACCGCGGTAGCCTAGTGGTAGGGGTAATGGACTGCTGAGACGAAGTCTCGGGTTCGATTCCAGGTTTTACCATGGTTCACACCAATGACTTTTCGATGCTTTTCGAAGTTATGTGGGTATTTATCGCAGGTTTATAAGTGCCCGGTTAATCGTAATAGGCTCGCCACCTATTACATCGGGAATTAAACATAAACTGGCGAAATGTGGGTGTTAGCACCTCTGCCTACACCTTCGGGGGCTATAGGCGTGAGTTTATGTTATGTTACTTTGAGTGTTTTTTTTTAACTTTTCTTTTCATTTCTCCATTTTCGACAGTTTCGAACCCCTACCCCGATATTGTTGTTTTCATTAAATTCAACTATGATTTTAGAAATGGCGCGGTCTCCGCCAAATTTTGATTCGTTAGGTAAATTGTGATCCGCTTTTAATGACTTTTACTCTTTAACACCATGGCAAAGTAATTTGAAATGTTTCTAAAACTCGTTTACTCATGCTACCAGTCTATCCTCACTCACCTAGTCAAATGACTGATCTTCCCAATACAACTGGAGCACCTTGGCAGGGAGGTTGGTCTTCGGAACTTGTCTTCGTTGCTGTCCATGCTCGCATCCAGGTCTGACAGACAGTGCATGGTCTGGCTGGACGGGCCGGCCCAGGACGGAGACACGGAACGCATGGACGGGTGGAAACACTCGTCCATGCAAGAACTCGCGTCAGAGTAGCGTTTTTCCAGAACTGTGGACGATGAAACATATTCATTTATTTTTTTGGGGTATACGCCTTATTTCTATTGCTTGGGTCATATATCTTGGACCTAAAATGTGCTGAAAATGTGTTCTATACGCACAATACGCATTTCATGGGTGTCTTTTGAGCAAAGCATGGGATGCTACTACGGTGGATTAAAATTCACCATGCATAGATTATTTAACGACCTCCATGGCGTAGCGGTAGAGCATTCGACTGCTATGCATTGGGCACGGGTTCGATTCCCGCTCAGTGCAAATATTTGTATGCATGAATATGTATATTTGTATTGGTCAGGGTGTTTCTATGTATTATATGTAAGTGTTTACAAAAAAAGAAAGTATCTCAGTATGTTTATCCGCATTCTAGATTCCACAACACAAGCTAGTTGAGCTATGCTTACCATGGGTATAGATAGCGTTGTGTAGAATGTGTGGAATATTTATTATTATTATTATTATTTATTACAAAACAATTCGCGCGTTTCTAATGCTCGTTTGTCTCGCGATTTAGGCCCTTTCTCCTCAGAGGGCAGTCGCTTTCGTAAAAGTCATGATAAACCGAGTACGGAAAAGAGGAGAGTGGGTTAGAGTGCGGACCCTGGACTTCAATGTTCAAACGGTGCTGAGTATACTCGAAACTGGTAAAATTATCTTATCTAGTTTCTTTTAGGTAGGTACTCAATATAATTTTTATATTTCATTGAGAAAATATTTCTATTTCCAACGGTGACCCCCAGTCCTGAGCGAGGGATATGCCTGTCAACCTCACCATCAGCAACCTTCGACTTCGACATAACCTCTCCCATCGGCTCCGTGGAGATTATTTGCACGTAAAAAACCACCATTCCTGAGACTTCCCCTTTATTGACAGTCGAAAAACACTCGGCAGTCATATTGACGCATCCTATACAAAAAAAGTGATATCCTGCGTATCTCACCTGAACCGCTCCTAGAAGCTATGCTTAGCCTGGACTGCGCCTCATGGCTGTATATATTTAGGACTTCCGTGAGCTCCCGGCCGCCCTCGGCTGCGAAGATGAAGAGCCCCTCGCCCTTGCCGCACCTGGAGCCACCCTCCACGCAGAACCGCTTGTCAACCACACCGTAGCGTCTGCAGAAGAAATGATTAAACTTAGCTTTGTACAAGTTTTTAATACCTAAAGAATATTAGTAGCCGAAATTACGAATACTCCTACTAACCCCTCCAGGGTTCACGTCGGTAATGTAATGGCCAGGATCCGAACCCGGGATCTCTATCGTCTTGAGCCTTGTTAATGATATTGTTCAAGCATCAGACAAGTTATAACTTGATTGATATAACATATTCGATAGGTTATAACTTGATTGATATAACATATTGTTGACTAATATAACATTCGATAATGGTAAGCAATTACCATGACTGTAGATAGTTTCTAAACACTATATACTTATAGTCACACACAGATAAGTCAAACGCTTGCCGATATTTGCAGAAGGCAAAGAAACACTAGAAAACGTGAGAGTAAGCTTCATGCTACTTAAAACGCGAAATCACGTAAGTCTTCTTTTTCATTTATGTCGAGAAAATCATCGATCGGTCGCTTCGCTGTCTCAACCGTTACCGCTTATCGCTTGCCACTGAAACCATATCCTTATCCGCTACTATTAGTCATATAACAATACTGACTTTATTTAATTACTCAAACTTTCAAATTGAGCCAATAGGTTTATCGTGGTAGTCCAATGTTTACCGAGCCCACCCGTATGTTTTTAATTAAGAAGTAAGTGGTAATCACGATTAATTACCGAGATGATGAATTGTGATTGATGGTGGCCCACCAATGGCGTAGAACTTTGACTGTATATCAACGTTTTAATTGTTATAGTACTCTACGCACTCTTCAATAGGTTCTGAACTTGCAGGGGGTTTCTGGGATAAAAGTAGATTTGAAAAGATAAGGGATCAAGATAAAGACTCAGACAAAAGACCGGCGCACGGTGGTCCATTTGCTAAACTAGTCTTCGATATTTTCATTGACGTTTTTTTAGTTCCGTTTTAATGGTCTATATAGAACAAATATTTTCTGACTTTGATTTTGACGTTCGAACAAAGTCATTTTCGCATTTATAATGCTGGTATTGTAGAATTTAAAGCTGTGGTGGAACGAGGTGTGATGTTCCTCCAACACAAAGGGAGGATCCTCCGACCAGGCAAGGTGATCACGCCTGGCGGGCCGCGGCCCAACGATTGTCGTTGGGACGATGTACATATGTTCTCCCAGCGCGAGAACTTTACATGCGCGATGTAGGATTCGTAATTACGTACGTACGCGGCGCTGGGTACATGTGGCATCGCCACATCACTCCCCTCCAGACCGGAGGTTGATTCGCGATGAGTCGGCTGTCTAAGCTCTCTTGATGAGCATGCCATTTCCAGTCTTGAGTAGTTCCGTTTCGTCAGAACTGGACGCCGCTTATTCCGTTAGTGGAACAGTCTTCCTCGCTAGTCCCAGTGAGTCGGGACTACCGCTGGTCCCGAAGACGCGGGACAAGTGCGGTGCTGCGGTGCTGCGGTCCTGCTGTGAAACGCCTTGAGTTGGGGCTCGATGCGTCGAGATGAATCCTCGGCGAGCCGCCAGTGGGGCGAGGTGAGTCCTCGGCAGTGACGGGGCGAATCCTCGATGAAGCGAGGAAAGTCCCCCGTGTATTGGGGCGAATGCTGCGTAATGGCTGAGTGCCACGTAGACGGGAGAGATGTCCTCTTCTTACGTGGACCGTATGTACGTGCACTGTATGCCTTAGATGCAGGTGAGGCCGAAGGGTAACCAGGCTGCAGCGGTCGCTGCATGCTGTGGTATCCTTGTAAGGGCCGAAAGTGCTGGATGGCTCACGTCGGGGTCACCACTGTGGTGGAACGAGGTGTGATGTTCCTCCAACACAAAGGGAGGATCCTCCGACCAGGCAAGGTGATCACGCCTGGCGGGCCGCGGCCCAACGATTGTCGTTGGGACGATGTACATATGTTCTCCCAGCGCGAGAACTTTACATGCGCGATGTAGGATTCGTAATTACGTACGTACGCGGCGCTGGGTACATGTGGCATCGCCACAAAGCCCCCCATATTTCAACAACTCATCTAGACTAAACAAATTTCCTTGTATTATGAATTTACTTACTTACTTACTTACTAGCGTTTTCCCATTATCCGATCCGATATCGGTGTTGGCTCCGATATCCGATAGCCGACAGGAAGTAAAATAAATGAAATATATATCTGTCTTTCACATTGTCCAGCCCGATATCGGATATCGAAGCTGATATCGGAAAACAATGTCAATCAGCGAAATAATAAATAAAAAAACAAATGTCATGTCACATTCAATGGTACAAACTTCTAAGGAGTCTGTGGTTGAGTTTATAGTTTTTTTTTGAGTCTGTGCTATCGAGCAAATGGACGTATCCTTGACGTATCGGACCGAATTTATAGGATATATCTGAAAACAGCACATGGTGTCGGATATCGGATATCGGCTATCGTCATCCGACAAAGACATCGGACTGGATAATGAGAACAGAACCCCTAGCACGAAAAACTATCGTAAACGTAACGAGAGAAGGGAGCATTACGATTGGCCGCCTGCCTACTGTGAACCTGTTTGTGTGTCAGGCCGGCCAATCAGAACTCTCAATTTTCTCGATACGCTCACGATACAGGGGTACAGGCAGGGTACAGCATAATTGTCCAATTTTGAATTGTAATTTAAACAAAACCCAGACCACACCAGTTATCAAAGTGAATACAATTACTACTGAAATATTTCTTCCTTCTAATGACTCTGAGCACAAAGAGCCTTGTATTTGTGTACAGTAGAGCGTGGCTAAAGATGGCCAGTCTCCAAAACCTTGTAGACACTGAAAATGAATGTAGCATGAAGAATTCTGTGATCATTTGGCAAGGCTAGTTAAGGTCACGGTCTCGATGCTACCGGAGGCGATACGCTAGCGTGGGAGGTAAAGGCAATTACACCGCTACCGCTTATGCAAACGCTACTTCTCAAGTGAATGTTATAAAAAAAACTAATTCTTTTTCATATAATTTGTATGTCACTTAGGTGGCAGACAAGCTCTCGATCCACCTTATGGAAAATGGTTACCGTGGCCACTCGTACTGCAGACCCTGTTGAAACCCTAATGCCCTTCTTGAAGAACCCCATATTGTAATCACGTTATACCCCATATATGTAGTTGTTGAAATATTTTTTATACAACTTCGGTGGCAAACAAGCACACGGCCTTATTTGCCTTAAGTATAGACAATGTACGTCTTTTTCTAATATTATAAATGTGAAAGTGACTGTCTGTCTGTGCATATCTGACGATATTTTAATTTAAAAATTAAGTTTAAAACTAAAACCCGACTACTGATAAATCACGTTCTTAAAAAGTATTAAACAAGAGAATGTCAAGGAAACCATGTTATCTCTAGAATTTACTGTTTGTTAGAGTAAAAGTAAAAATATAGAATTATTAGTGAGTAGTTTCATAAAATTCGTTCTCAGCGGATACACCTTATAAGGAAATACTGCCAAATTTATAGGTGTTATAGTTTCTGTGATTGATATCTCGCTTTTATATATTTCCGTTCAATTGAGCAGTCCGACTGGGGAAGTACCTCCGCCCTACAGAATACCGCGGCAATAATAACTTCGATTTCTGTTCCCAGCGGAGAATTTGTACTGTCAGTGGGAAGACTAAAGGCGCCCTGCTTTGTCTTCTACACTAACGGCACAGAAACTCTGTGCTTACAGGGTCTGCTGCGCGAGTGTGGCTCCTCTGGTGTCACACACGCCCATAAGCCACGGTATTCACTTTCCATCAGTAGGCCGTGTGGTTGTCTGCCACCTAAGTAGTATAATAAAAAATACACAACACATTAAATGAGCTGTCGAAGAGATTATTTTACCACCGAACCATTGCCCAAGGAAATCAAGTCACACCTCGCGTATTATGCGAAATATCTAAAGATTCTCACGTTCGTGTATTGATTCTACAAATATCGCCGGACACACCTTGTACACGTTTATTTGACTACTTTACAGATATATAAGTAAATAGTCGAATTATCTCACGCTGGGTACCGATTGCGCCATTCAGAACTAAATTGCGTCGCATGGTATACGGTCCTGCACTCCTAGGCTAGTGGCAATTTGTTGGCCGGTGCGTTATAGAATAGAATAATGAAATTTTATTTTTATATATATTTTTTTATACCACTTAGTTGGCAGACAAGCACACCCCACCTGATGGAAAGTGGTTACCGTGACCTATGGACGTCTGTAACACCAGAGAAGTCACAGTCGCGCTGCCAACCCTGTAAGTACCGAGTTTCTGTGCCGTCAGTAGAAGACAAAGCAGGACAAGCCTTTAGCCTTCCCACTGACAGCACAAATTCTCCAGTGAGCAATTGGAAATTTTCCTGTAGTTAAAAATATCAATGAGTTAAAATAAATAATTTAACCGAACTTAATCAATTATATAAACTTATATTAAACGAATGAAGTAGGCTAACTAAATAATAATAATAAATAAATATTCCACGACATTCTACACAACGCTATCTAGACCCATGGTAAGCATAGCTTAACTAGCTTGTGTTATGGAATCTAGAATCCGGATAAACATACTTAGATATACTTTTTTTTGTAAATACATACATACACACATCAACAAAGTCTAGGGAACAAGGACATTTCTAGTTTTTATTTAAAAAAACTTTCTTGTAATAGTGAGTGTTTTATATCAATAGAAGGGTATTTTTATACCGTTTTTAATTTTAATTTTAATAAAAACATATTCATACCAAATTTTTTTTTTTTAAGAAAGAATTGAATAGTGCCAATATTGAGTATTACAACCTTCTATGATTAGGCACAAAAATAACGAGGTAGTAAGAAATACAGTAACTAACCGTACTTTAAACGTTTTTAATAATCTGTAGGACCTCCTAAAGCATTAGCAACAGCTCGACAACGGCGTGGCATACTTAGTATGAGATTGTCAATCATCGTCTGTGGAATATGGCTCCATACACTGCGAAGGTGTAAAAAAAGTTTTTCTTCAGTGTTCAGATTTTCCAAAGAATCACTGAAAGCTCTTCTCCCAAGCAAATCCCAGGCATGCTCTATGGGATTGAGGTCGGCAGACTGAGCAGGCCATTCCAACGTCGTCATATTGTGCTCGCTTAACGCATTGACCACTACCCTCGCGGTGTGTGACCGTGCATTATCTTGCATGAACATAAAATCTTGACCGAACTGCTGTCGATGAGGGATTACCATGGGGTGTATAACCTCCTGAATGTATTGGTTTGCATTCAAATTGCCCCGTATCCAAACGAGGTCGGTCCTTCCACCAAGGCGATTTCCAGCCCATACCATGATTGTTCCACCTTGGTAAGGATGAACTTCTTGCGGATTCTGGAGACGACTCCGACGTCCAGGAACTCGCCATATACGCACTCTTCTCGAATCAGGATGAAAACCGAAACAAGATTCGTCGGAAAACAGAACCCGTGCCCATTGATGGTCGGTCCACTGTAAATGTGCGTTAGCCCACAATAAGCGACGACCTCGATTTCCACGTCGAAGAGCTGGAACCCTAAGCGGTCTGCGAGCATAAAGATTGTCTTCGTGTAGTCTTGTTCTGACAGTTTGATCGCTAATAACCACTTGATGCTGAGACTGGAGGCCTGCGACCAACTGACGAGCAGTAATCGTGGGTTGCCGCCTTGCGGAATTTTGCAAGAAACGATCTTGTCGCGGGATAGTAACCCTATTTCGTCCCCTGTGACGTTCGGCAACATCCCCTGTAGACCTGTAGCGTGCCCATAATCTGCAAATTACGCTTGGTTGGTTGTTGACAGCATCCGCTACGTCGCGTTGAGTTCGTCCAGCTTGCAGCATACCAACAGCCATTAACATCTCTTCACGACTTAAATGACGACGTGACATGATGACTACAGTCACAAAAATGCACAAACCATACGTAAAAGACGTATTATTGATAATAAACGTTATTTACAATAAAAAAAAATAATTTTTATTTTGCCTCAGAGAAACTGCACAATCAAACACTTTTAAAAGTTTTCCCTCCATATTCGAAAATCATTACTTATTTAAATTTATTTCTAAATTTCGAACAACTCTGTAATCTACTTTATTCTATTTTTATTTATTTGCTGCCAGTTATTTGCAAAACAAGATTTACACGAAAAAAAATAATTGGGGTCATCTTGTTCCCTAGACTTTGTTGAGGTGTTTATTATACATAGTAACACCCAGACCAATGCAAATAAATACATATTCATGCATACAAATATTTGCACTGAGCGGGAATCGAACCCGCGCCCCTTGCATAGCAGTCGAATGCTCTACCGCTACGCCACGGAGGTCGTCTAAATGACTAACTAGTGGTTCAATTTCGGATTTTAGTATTTAAAATGAGTTTTTAAGCAAAAAATATTATTAAAGTGAGTATTGTTTGGTTTTACACATTAAAAAGAGATTGTTTATGTTTAGTAATGTAAAGTAATGTAAAGTATGTATATGGACTATAGTTATTCCTAATTAATATGCTTTAGCATTGTTTAAAATGATTGTAACATCATTCATTGTTTCCGATAGTACGTACGACTATCGGCAGATGGCTCCTACTGTCGCGTTCCCGCTGTAAGGAACTAGTCGCAGGTTCAAACCCAAGAATGGTGAATTAATGACATTGACACATATTTTGACGTTTATGACAGTCCAGTAAATTGATCAGTTTATTATATTGTATTCTACAAACGTATTGCCTCTTGTCCATAACTTCTGTTAGGGCTGGACATACATACATATGTATAATCACGCCTTTATCCCCGGAGGGTTTGGCAAAGGTGCATTAACACCCACATTTCACCAATCATTAAATTCGGTCGCGCGTAATAGGGGGTGAGTTTAATGCCATCTGCCGGGTATTATTGTTGACTCAAGACTTTGATCTGAGGCTGAGTCTTGGCTGTATATCTGTCTGATGTTAAACGGCTTGCTTTAAACGGCCGATAGTACGTACGACTATCGGCAGATGGCTCCTACTGTCGCGTTCCCGCTGTAAGGAACTAGTCGCAGGTTCAAACCCAAGAATGGTGAATTAATGACATTGACACATATTTTGACGTTTATGACAGTCCAGTAAATTGATCAGTTTATTATATTGTATTCTACAAACGTATTGCCTCTTGTCCATAACTTCTGTTAGGGCTGGACATACATACATATGTATAATCACGCCTTTATCCCCGGAGGGTTTGGCAAAGGTGCATTAACACCCACATTTCACCAATCATTAAATTCGGTCGCGCGTAATAGGGGGTGAGTTTAATGCCATCTGCCGGGTATTATTGTTGACTCAAGACTTTGATCTGAGGCTGAGTCTTGGCTGTATATCTGTCTGATGTTAAACGGCTTATCCCTTAGTCACCTTGTACGACACCGCATGGGAAGAGATTGGATGGTCCAAATTCTACTCTGCCAGAAACCACGCGGCTTCGATGTCGGGCTGGACATCTATGTATATAAGGGCCTCCAGCCTCTGTGGATTCGATTCCCGCTCAGTGCAAATATTTATGTTACATGAATATGTCTAGTATTTGCATTGGTCTGAGTGTTTAATATTAATGTATGTACAAAGAAGTATCTAAGTATAAGCATCTGCATTCTGCATTCTAGGTACCATGGGTCTATATATTATGTTGTAGAATATTTATTTATTTATCTATTGTTAATTCGACTAGTTTTTGGTAAAAATAATCAGTCGTTCCTATTTTATAATTCGTTATCTCAGAGCCGAATAGATAAACCGCGTAAGGTTTTACTGAATGACCGCGAGTCCTTTGAACGTGTTTTGGGTCAAAAAGAAATCAGTCATTTCTTTTTGATATTCCGTTTTCTCAGAGTCGAGTAGATAAACCACGTAAGCGTTTTACCGAATGACCGCAAGTCCTTTGAACGTGTATTTGGGGGAGAAGTTTTAATTTAATCTCGAGTTAAAGTTGAACTCCGTACAAAGTTCATTACTTTGTTCAACCAAAGCGGAGTTTAATTGGTTTGCTCATATTGCTTTGAGATGTTGATTGTTTTATTATTATAGTATTTTTGGGTGAGCTTAGAAAAGACCTTCTTTGTCCTCTACACTGACAGCACAGAAACTCTGTGTTTACAGGGTCGGCAGCGCGAGTGTGGCTTCTCTGGTGTTACACACGTCCATAGGCAACGGTAACCACTATCCATCAGGTGGGCCGTGCGCTTGTCTGCCACCTAAGTGGTATAAAAAAAGAAAGGTATGGTCTCCACCCATACCGTTTGTCCCGCTATCGGAGAATCTACCCCCTGGACAAGACCTTGCCTGGAACACGTGGAAGATCTTAAATAGACTTAGGAAACAGGTGGGTCGAAGTAACGAAAACCGGATTAGGTGGGGTTTCTCTGATGAAGTGGACCCACAGTGTGAAAGCGAAGCTACGCAGCAGACTATGACCCACATGCTGACTTGCGTTACTTACTACTTACTCGTCCCCCCGCGCGCCCCCAAACTGTAAACACGTACCCACGTAGCTCTGTACTTTATAAATTTAAAACTGGAGTAAAAAGTTGAAGATTAATCTGTAAACATATAAGATTGTGTAGATTGTGGCAAGAGCTCTGTGGTATTCATAACAGTTCTACAATCGAAAAAGTGCTGCAGAAGTAATTAACAATTTTATCTACATCAACTGCAAATTATTTGAATTGAAACTGTGCGAGTCATCGGTCAGCGAGCCTTCGCTCGGCAGACGTCGTGTCGCCAAGGACGATCGGAAGCTGTCGGGTGCAATCGGAAGCAATCGTATAACACCAGAAGACGAAGACGACCTACGTTACGAGTGTACCTGTGCTATCGGCCGGCAGCGACGTGATTTGAATATTATATTATTATTGAGACAATCGTATGCTTCACAGTTACACCAACCAATTCTCGCGTGAGTTGTACTGTTTTCTTTTTCTTTTATATTGCCTATAATAGCATAAACCGTTATCATTCTTTAAATTAAATATATTATTTGACCAATATGCCGAACGTTAAACGCACGCCCCCTAAGTTTGGCACTTCTACAAAAAAACTGCAAAGTATGTCGGAGCCGGATATTAGTGATGCAGCATGGATAGACCAGGACCCAAAATCAAATAAGAGCAAGCGCCCCCGTCAAGAAAATTCTCCACCGTTTGTACGGGACTCCCTGGCTAGTCGCGTATCCGAACAAGACATCAATGTATCCAAGCAGTTAGAAAATCAGTCTGCTCTCATTTCGAAACTTGTGTCCGATGTGGGCGAAATAAAAACACAAAATACTCAAATAAAAAACTCAAATGCCGAGATTTCTCGCTCATATGCAGAACTGGCTCAGTCCATGTCTTTTTTAAGTGATAAATTTGAGGAAATGAAAAAAGAAATGTTGAGTCTGAAAAAGGAGCGACAAGAACAGCATATTTATATTGAGAATTTGGAGAAAAAAATTCAAGACCTGCAATTTAAATCACGTTCTTCTACGATTGAAATACGGAATATCCCACAGACTGATAGTGAATCTAGCCATGGTTTAGCTAAAACGGTATGCAAGATTGGAGAGACAATTGGTATTCGTTTGTCGACTTCAGATATTCGCGACACATATCGGCTCCCTGGGAAGTCATCTGCCAGTCCAACCTCCTCTCGTCCGCTCATTGCAGAGTTCACCGCTGTGCATTTGAAACACGAGGTTCTCTCTGCGGTCCGATCATATAATAAAAATAAACAAACTTTACACGACAAGCTAAACACGGAAGACATTGGGATAGTGGGTCGGCGTCACCCGGTTTATATTGCTGAACACCTACCTCCTAGCCTTCGAAAATTGTTTTTCCAAACAAGAGAATTCGTGAAGAATAACGGATTTAAGTTCTGTTGGATCTCAAACGGAAACATATACATTCGCAAGAAGGAGGGTGAAACCCACGTATTAATAAACTCAGAGAAACGTCTACAGGAACAAGCCAATAAGCTGTGACTATCTGTTCTTCATACTTTAATGTCTTTTAATTTTAAATTCATCTATTATTTCAATATGATTTCTATATACCTTGTAAACTGTATAAAATGTACGTTTTTAATAATTCTATCTCATACTCCATACAAAAACAACATAAACACGTACTCACAACAATATAAATTATCACATCAAAACATAATATATACAATACCTATTTATTATTCTATGGTGTACAATAGTGCAAACAAACAGTCTAGACCACTCACACAATCACACAAATACTACCAATACCAATTTTCGGAACCTTGTTTAGAGATAAACTCGATTATAAATGGCAGTCATAAACAGTATCAGTAGCGAATTAGACAATCTCAATGTAGGCAGTTGCTCTTCTTGCTTACCAGAGAATTGTCACAAATATATTAAAACATCATACAATAATCTAAATATATTTCATTCTAACATATGTAGCATTAACAAAAACTTCAATACTCTATTAGCCCTAATTAGCCTAACAAAGACTACTTTTGACATACTCGTACTGACTGAGTGTTGGTTATCCAAAGTGACAAATCTCCCTATCATGCAAGGATATCTATCTTTCTGTACGAATAATCCTACTAACCAAAACGGAGGTGTAGTAATGTACATAAGGCAGGGCCTAAGCTTTACTGTGAGGGAACCTACGATTAGACACGCTGATGGTCTTGTATGCGAAATCGACCAGAAATTGGCGATTGTAGGTATCTACCGATCACCATCCTTCAACCATAAACAACAACATAAAGAATTCTTTACCAGCCTAAATGGAGTTTACAATGAACTGTCTTCATATCCAAACATCACGCTCATAGGAGATATGAATATTGACATAAAAAAAGATAATAAAAACCAGTTCAGCCTCGAGTACTTAATCTTGAATGCTTCACACGGTCTGTTGCCCACCCATTTGCTGCCCACTAGAATCGAAAACTGCCTTGATCATATTTTCTTAAAAACTAACTTACCCGCGACCACCGTGCTTCTGGAATCCCATATAACCGATCATAAACCGCTAATACTAAGTATCGCAAATAGTAACCCATCTCGGAAAGGTAATTACTATGGAACCCGATTAAATTACGAAGCTGTCAAGAAAGAATTAGCGGAAACGGATTTTGCATGTATTTATACAATTGCAGATCCTAATGAGGCACTGAACAAATTCAGTGAAACAATCTCGTCTATAATATCAAGACACCAAGTAACAATAAAAATTCCTAAAAAACAAAGAACAATCAAACCATGGATCACTCCTGGCCTGCTAAAATGTATCGCAAACCGTGATAAGATGCATACCAAAACAAAAGAGGCACCAGATAACATAATTCTGAAAATTACATATACTCGCTATCGGAACTTTTGTAACGACTTACTTAAAAGACTGAAAGCAGTTTATGAAACTAGTGAGTTAGAAAAAGCAAAGGGGAATCCCAAAGCTCTATGGAATGTAATCAAGGATATAACCCATTTGCGGAAAATACAGAGCAGGTCGAGTGAATTGCTGAAACTAGGTGATGACCCTCAGTCCTCTATAAATGAAGTCTGTAATTACTATACTAATATTGGAAAGTCTTTGGCGTCAAAGATAACACCACTGAATGTCTCAGATACCCCCTCAGATGCAACTAAAATTCATCCCACGCCAGTTAATTCGTTGGTCCTGCTCTCAGTGGACGAAGCGGAAATTGAATCCCACATTCTACTACTACGCAACAGTTGTGCCGTTGGTTGTGATGGAATAACATCTTCAATACTGAAGCAGTGTCGAACCACTGTCATACCACCCTTAACATATATTTTTAACCGATGTCTGCAGGCTGGAATCTTTCCGGACGGCCTAAAGAAAGCAATTGTACATCCAATCTACAAAAGCGGGAATAGAAGCCATGTCAATAATTATAGGCCAATCTCTATATTACCCTCAATATCCAAAATTCTAGAAAGGATCCTAAATAAGCAGTTAAGAGCTTTCCTTGATAGGTGCCAGATTATAGCCAATAATCAATATGGTTTTAGACCAGGTATCTCCACTGAGGATGCAGTTCTGGATTTGACCGATTATGTAGCGAGGAGCTTGGATAAGGGAGACAAATGTCTGGGCATTTTTCTGGATCTATCGAAAGCTTTTGACACGGTTTCTATTCCCAAGCTCATTGATAAGATGGAACGTCTTGGTATACGGGGTATAACGTTGGATTTATTCAAGGACTACTTGACTAATCGTACCCAACGCGTCAAAATTGAAAGACACCTCAGTGATGAGCAGTACATGACCTGCGGCATACCACAGGGCAGTATACTGGGGCCTACGCTATTCCAAATATACGTTAATGATCTCTGCAAGTTACCACTCCAGGATGGTAAGATCTATGCCTATGCTGACGACACTGCAATTCTTGTCCGCGGATCTAACTGGCAAAACATTAAAACAAAAGCGGAATCGACTCTAAGAGTTATCATGAGTTGGCTAAATTCCAACTTGCTGACCCTTAACTTAACCAAAACAGTATTTATTCCTTTCGCACTAAGAAGCATAACAAAACCACCTAGCACATTCACTCTAACAGCACACTCGTGTTCAAATCCATCTGAACCATGCTCATGTTTCCAACTAGCCAGAGTAGAAATGGTAAAATATCTGGGAGTGCGACTGGATGATGGCTTAAGATGGGATGAACAAATTCACGCAATAACGACCAGAGTTATGCGACTCATACGTACCTTCAAGGTGCTACGTGAGTCAGCCAATCTTGATACTCTAAAGATGGTGTATTATGCCCTATGCCAATCAATAATAGGATACTGTATTGTGGCCTGGGGAGGTGCACACAAGACACTTCTCCTTAAAGTTGAGAGAGCGCAAAGAGCGGTACTCAAGACTATAATGAGGAAGCCATATAGGTATCCCACTGATAAGCTTCACGCCGAAACCAAAGTACTTACGGTCCGGCAGCTCTTTGTGCTACAATGTAGTCTCAGAAAACATAGCAGTAGCCCCCCACCAAATAATGCCAAAAGAAGAAATACACCATCGGCTATTGGCCATAGAACTACTTTTGCAGAACACCAATTCTACGTACTAGGCCCGTATATCTATAAAAAAATACACAAGGAACTCAATATACTTGCACTAAACAGACACACAATGAAGACTATGGTAACAGAATGGCTATTAAATCTGGATTACTTCAGTACAGAATCCTTACTTATCTACTCCACGTAAGATTATAACATCTCGCTACTACATCACCATTTTCCCTTTGCACTTAAACACCCACACATTAGATATACACACAACACACACACACACACACACACACACACACACACACACACACACACACACACACACACACACACACAGGCGCGTATAATTGTCGTGATGAAAACTGTCTCTTAAGATACAGGGTTCTCCCTAGTTTAAGAGGCTGAGTTTCAAATGTCCTGAACATGGCTTTCTATATATCATGAAGCCCTCGTTTCTTTTAAAATGTATGTTATTTTTATTGTCAGCTGTGTAATATTTTTGCAATAAACGTTATTATTATTATTATTATTACTTGCACATATACAGCGGAGGAACTCACGACTGCCTCTGAGAACACTATCGGGGTGGCTACACATAATATAAGTATATGATACGATATGCCGTCAACTCGACAGAAATGGACTCTTAATACTACGGTTTGGTTTTGAATGCGTGTTTGGGGTTTTTTTGAAGACTACACGTCTGTTATTATAAGTCTTTATAAAGATTATAGATACTTATGGAATAGATAATAGGACTGTTGTTTGGTGGAGACAGCCTCCGCGTCGTACAGGAGCCCCGAGTTCGATCCCTGCTCGGTGAAAATATTTGTATGAGAGCATGTTAAGCCGTCAGTCCTGGTTGCCATACCAACATCTGTGGCAGTTGTTACGGGTAGTTGCAACCTTAAAAAGTCCAACAACTGGTCTGGCTACAATGCTTCGCTATTGGCTTTGGGTTGTGGAGGTCAGATGGCAGTCGCTTCACGGAAAATATAGAAGGTTAGTCAAATCCGCAGTTAGACTAGTAAAGTGGACCCCAGACTCTGTGGTGAAAGCTTCGGATGCGAATGGGATTAACGCTAAGAGGGAGTGAAGAAGAGTAAGACTCTTGTTTGGTATATCTGCTTCTCGGGATGCGACTGCCGTTTGAACAAGCCCGAGTGGGTTCATAAATTGTCGGTCTTACATCATACAGAAGATACCAACTGGTAAGTGTGGCTGTCTTCTCTACAAAGGTCTTGGTAGCGCTCAAATACTTGGGTAAGTTTGAATCTAATAACTATTTAGTCGAACCCACATACACACAGACAAAATTATACTTCGACCCCACTAGTTTATTTCTATAAAGTCTTAAACACAACAATAATAAACTCCAGATGGTTCAAATTCTTAACTTTATGATGGAAAATGTTATCCACCCAAAGAATCCACTACACAAGTCATAATCCACCAGCCGAGTCTGAAAGTCTGAAGTAACACAGTAGTTGTTCAATCGCGGCGGAATTTAATTTTGACAGTGAATGTGTTCGATAGATGGGGTCTGGCGAATATCGTGGATGCCTGCCACGGTCTGTGACACAGAGCGAGACGTGCTGGATGAGACATGTATAGTTAAGAGCGTTTAATATGGACACCTTAGTAATACTTTCACTAACATAATCCTAGAGGTTGTCCAAATACGTATATTTCATACTTTGTAGCTGGCGTCCCGTTTATTTGTTTATTGGTTTTTTTTTTGAGTGTTTAGCTACTGTTCTGACCGTCAACCACAAGAGGAAATAATCACATCAGAGCCGCGTCTGTTATCGAGCAGGTGCCCCAACTCACAACTGAGATTAAATAGGGCAGAGTATAGTTCCTTGACTACTAGGACCTCAGAAATAATTTTTTAGATCTTTTTAGATCTTTATTTGCTAGAACATTGTGATAAGGTTTTCTTTTTTTTACACCACTTAGGTGTCAGACAAGCGCGCACGGCCCACCTGATGGAAAGTGGTTACCGTGGCCTAAGGATGTATGTAACACCAGAGAAGTCACACTCGCGCTGAAGCCGACCCTGTAAGCACAGAGTTTCTGTACCGTCAGTGTAGAGGACAAAGCAGGACAAGCCTTTAGTCATCCCACTGACAGCACAAATTCTCCAGTGAGTTCTGGCTACCCTACTCACCGCTGGGAACACAACACGAAGTTATTATAACCGCGGTATTCTGTAGGGCGGAGGTACTTCCCCAGTCGGACTGCTCAATTGGGCGGAAATACCGCCGTGTCCTACCTCCTCACTAATGATGTTACAAATTATGTCTTATGACTAGGTACATCATGTTCTGCCTAAGTTGGGCATGCAAATTTTCCTTATTATATAAAATGCTTTGACGTACAAAATGATACGAAGTCAAAATGAAGCTTATACTTATATTACCTAATTACTTTTTTATCTATACTCTTTACATGTTCTGGATAAAAAGTCTGTAACGGAATAAAAACATTTATTTAGCAACCAGTCTTTTAACGATTTTATAAATTTCTTGGTAGGGCCCAGTAGACTATGTCTGGTAATTATATACCTAGGTAGTTAGCATATTAAAATTGCGTCAAAATATACCTACGGACTTCTTAGTTTTTCAGATTTAATAAGAAAATATTCCATTTTTTTTAATTAAATCAAATATCTCTTATATTTGAGTTATATGCTCTTTACGACTCTACGACATACTACAACTTGAGAACATAAGTCCGCCGCCGCAAAGGCCGTCTGCGGAGGCTGCATCAGACAGATCGCCTTTGAATTATTTTGACTCGCCCTTTTCTTTGTACTTCTGTAAATTGAACGGTAACTCCATTTTATTTCTGCTATTGCCATGTCATTTCGTTTGTAGGCTTTGAAATAGCTTACGCGGTATGAATATATTTGGTTTGTTTTTATTACGAACAAAGATTTAGTGAAAGATTTTTGTTATACTTTAAAACTTACACGCAACAATAGCAATAAAAATCTATAATAATAATGTTGTGTGTTTGTATCATAAAGATTATACAAAAGAGTTTCAAAGTTAAATCTTTTATATCCGCATAAAACTAAAACACAACTTCCTGGCATAATAGAGACACGTGTCGGCGTCATTAAAAAAAAAGAAATGTCAAAATTGGTTCGCGCCAGAAAATATTCGAATGGAGTTCAAAAAACATTTGAATTCTAAATTTTACGCGACTGAATTTGGATGGCGTTCTTCTAAAAGGTTGGTGAGTAAAGTTGGAACATTTTTACTGGGTCGGTTAAAGTTATAGCATAAAGTTTGTATTTCAGTCACGTAGGTCTTTTACTAGGGAGCTCATCGTATGAATAAGGAAGTTGTCGGAGTGTGTTTTTAAATGACTTTTAAAATTATGACTTCGATTTAATGGAGACGTTTAGATAAAATTTTATGCGCGGAAGCTCTTCTCTTCTTTTTAGTATTTCTACTAAATTAAGGTAGATTGTGATCGTGTCTACGTGGCTTAATTGATATGGACCGCGCTCTGGTAGGTAGGTACTGACTGATTAAGCAATCTGTACTTATAGTTTGAATAAAATGTGTTTTGCGGTTCGGGGTGAGATGAGAATGGGGGAGAGGTATGCAGATATTAATAGGTATGGAATGAAGTAATATTTTTTTCTCCTTTCCAAATGACAGCTGAAGACACAGTTCTACAAAAAGTTATAGGTTAGTTTAACGCAACTGTCATCAAGAGTTTCGCAAATAGCTTTTTTATATCAGTTAGGTGGCAGCAAACACACGGCCCATCTGATGGTAAGTGGTTACCGTTGCCTATGGACGTATGCAATACCAGGGGCGTAGAACTTTTGCTGCTGACCCTGAAGAAACTTTCTAATGCCAATCTTGAGGAGCCCTATATTGCAGTCGCTCGGGAAAATCACAGCAGAGAGGTCATTCCACACCTTGAGCGTATGTGGAATGCAGTTCCTTTCATAGTCTAAAGAGTTACCAAATTTTATTTTCTGCGCTAACTGTTTGTTTAGTCTTACACAGACGTCATTGGCTACAGAGAAATTTGTTGCCACTCTTATGATCTATTCTCCCAAATTTTAGGGTAGTTTGTCATCCTACAAACCTTTCATGTTCCTTTTGATATAACAAAGCTGTTATACCGTTTCCTTGGGCGATAATGTGTAATGTTAGTTTCCGTGGACAACAAATGCGAGGTAGATTATCCCCGGCCCTTTCTATTATCATGATGGGGTGCACGCCTTGACGCGCCCCTGGATATCAGGGATTTTGATTGTGAAATATAATATTTTGTTTATGGTGCGAGCGTTTTTGTTTAGACAATTTTTTTGTTCAAGTTACGTAATATTATGAGAGAGAAATATAATTAAAATTTTGAAAATAGAACTTTGTATTAAATACTTACATATACTAAGTACTTAGATTTAGATATTTTGGTACCAGTTAATGACACTAAACACTAGATAGACTATTAGATTAAAGGGATAAAGATATATATAATAATATACTAATATGTATTCTTTCTTATATTAGATGTTCAACATGTTAACATTTTACATATAATAATATAATCAATGACGAAATCTTTCGACAGTAATAAATTTAAGCATTTTTATTAACGAGTCTATTTATTCAAAATTTAGAATTAACATATGGATGTAATGTTCCTGATAGGGCCATCTCTAAGCCTAAGATGGCTTTAGGTCAGCCGCGGTTGCAGGGTCTTTAGCAATCTCACTCCCCGGCATTTGAAGTCTTAACCTTGCGTGAAACGTAACGCTTACATGTGGTAAAAATTATATAAATTTTACCAAAGGTATAACAACGCTATTGTGTATCTAAATTATTGCAGAAAATCTTACTACTTAATTTATTTGATATAAAATTTATTTGATAAAAAAGCCGCGGTAGCCTAGTGGTATGGGTAATGGACTGCTGAGATGAGGTCTCGGGTTCGAACCCATGCTTACCATGGCATACACCAATGACTTTTCGATGCTTTTCGAAGTTATGTGTGTATTTATCACAGGTTTATAAGTGCCCGGTTAATGGCAATAGGCTCGCCACCTATTACATTGGGACCTAAACATAAACTGGCGAAATGTGGGTGCTAGCACCTCTGCCTACCCCTCCGGGGATATTGGCGTGAGTTTATAAAAAAAAGTTATAAATTGCGTAATGAAGTCACATTTCCTGCTAACCTCTGAACGTCACGTCGTGAAGCAATATCGTGCATAATACATCAGGTATTTGGTAAGGAAGCCATGCTTTTTGTACAAAGCCTGCTTATTTATGTAAGGCCCCCATTCAATAAGTTAAAGTAACTCTATAGTCGAGGAGGCGGCGGACGTAGACGGCGTCATCTGATAAAATTAAATTTCAAATTTCGTCGCCTTTCAAAATTGCATTCGGTCGATGGAGGGCCAACTTTTGGCAAGTGTCAAAACAATCCAATTTAGATTTTGATGGGATGATAATGCTGGTTATTTGACGTTGCTTTTTTTTTCATAAAGTTATAATGTCGAATTTGGAATTCAATTTTTGAAATTGTGCTATATAATCTACAGCTTGTATTAATTTTTTGGTTATTGCTTTTTTAAATAGTAAAACTAAAAGAAAATTGTAGTTACCTAGTTCATACAGAGCAAGAATAATTCAAACGTGAACTATTATGATCGCATAATTAAAATAGGCGTAATAGTGTTTTAATAAAAAAAACTATAAAAATTCTACACTAAAAAGTTACAACTTTTTTTAAATATTACTCAATTATTTTTACAAAATGTTCAAAACCCAATGCTTCCCATGTTTATACATAAAACGGACGGAAGGACGCCCCCTAGCCAAATGGACGGACGACCTGAAAAAGGTGGCTGGGACAGACTGGATGTTCCGCATCCAGTCTGTCCCAGCCACCTTTTTCAGGTCGTCGAAGGCAGAGGATCGGATAAAATGGCGCGCATTGGGAGAGGCCTATGTTCAGCAGTGGACTGCGGTATGACAATTGATTAATTGATACATAAAAACATTTGCACTGTACAGAAAATAAACCCGCTACCTCTATAGTAACACTCGAACCATCACATAACAACAAAATCAGCTAACGCGAAAATGTTTTACACAAAGTTCCACCAACAAGTATCAACTGAAGTTAGTGTTTCGTCCGCCAGCTCCCAAACTAAAAGCAACTGCCTATGCATCAGTTAACTAACTCGAGTAATCCGTTAATCTTTGTTTAGTCAACTATTAGTGCGAGGGTTGAACGCAGTTTAGCGTTGTACAATCTTTATAGTGATTGTGTCGGCTGTTAAGTAATTGAATGTATTGTTGTTGTGTAAGGCTAGAGCTGGTTATAACGTTTTGGATTAAGATTTTACATATAATCACGGCTTTATCCCCGGAGGGTTGACAGAGGTGAGGAGGTAGGACACGGCGGTTTTTCCGCCCAATTGAGCAGTCCGACTGGGGAAGTACCTCCGCCCTACAGAATACCGCGGCTATAAAAACTTCGTGTTGTGTTCCCAGTGGTGAGTAGGGTAGCCAGAGCTCACTGGAGAATTTGTGCAGTCAGTGGGAAGAAAGGCTTGTCCTGCTTTGTCTTCTACATTGACGGCACAGAAACACTATATATTTACAGGATTGGCAGCGCGACTGTGACTCCACTGGTGTTACAAACGTCCATAGGCCACGGTAGCCACTTTCCATCAGGTGGGCCGTGTGCTTGTCTGCCACCTAAGTGGTATAAAAAAAAAATCACATCCACATTTCACCAAACATTAAATTCGGTCCCACGTAATAAAGGGTGAGTCTATTGCCGTCTTCCAGGCACTATTGCTGAGGCTGTATATATCTGTCTGATGTTAAACGGCCCTATCCCTTAGTCGGATTTTACGACACCGCATGGGAAGAGATGGGGTGGTCCAAATACTATTCTACTCTGCCGGGAACCAAACGGCTTATTAATTTTTTAGTTATGTTTTATAGTTTAGTGTGTTTTAAAGCTAATAGTCGTTCCTGTGCAATTTGTACTTAACGACGATTGATGTGACTTTTCAATGCTTTTCGAAATTATGTGTGTATTTATCGCAGGTTTATAAGTGCTCGGATAATGGCAATAGGCTCGCCACCTATTACATTGGGACCTAAACATAAACTGGCGAAATGTGGGTGCTAGCACATCTGCCTACCCCTTCCGGGATATAGAGGCGTGAGTTTATGTTTATGTTATGTTTATTACTAACTTAAGTTACGTAACCCTCGGTGCGGGAGTCCGACTCGCACTTGACCGGCTTTTTTAAAACGCCTCAATTAGTAGTCTACAATTTAAAGGAATACAACCAGTTTGATCTAATACCATTATAAATATTAAAAATCCCGGCCGTGTAACAAAATGACAGATAATAATATTCTAAGGCTATTATTATTAAAATTCAAATTCAAATTCAAATTCAAATTTTATTTGCATAAAACATGGTGTACATAAATGTTAAAAAAGGTTTACAAAACTGAGCATGCATGTTTCGCCAGTGGTGTACTAGCGCACAAATATTTATTCCCTATTAACTTTGATTAAGAAATTCGTTAATGCTATAAAAGCTATGTTCATTTAGCCATTTATATAATTCTTTTTTAAATTTTTTAGTGCTTAGTCCTTTAAGATACATTGGTATTTTATTGTAAATTCGTACACACATAGCAAGGCAACTCTTATTGTATTTGGTGGACTTCGGGATATCACTCATTACAGAGCTCTCTTGAGATCTACTCAATAAAATGTACTTGAAAAAATAATGTACTCAAATATAGGTTAGCTAGCTTATATTATAGGGTATAAAATGTAAATATATATATTTATAAATAGAAATGTATATATTTATAAATGCAAATATACACACTCGTTTAATCAAATAAATACAGAAAGCGGGAATCGCACCCGCCACTTCTGACTTAGCACTTGGCAGTCAATCTACAGCTACGCTCATTCGAATATATTACAAAGACAAACAGACAAACAAACATACAAGTAAAATAACAAATTAAACCGGTCTCTGTTCATTCAATCGCGTTCAACAACAAAAACGCATTAATATTTCAGTGCTACGGAAATTGGAACTTGTGCTACAACGCTACGTACTGTCTGATTCTACGCGATCCGTTTGGAGCTTAGGGTCTTCGCACACTGTCGTGCTTAAATTAACTAAATGTTAGTACATCAGTACGGCTAGCACAAAAAATAAAAGAGAATGATAATTTTTACCGATTTAAAGTAGGAAATATTTTACTTCAGAATTTCACAAGACAATACATACATACATATGATCACGCCTTTATCCATTGAGGGTTACGCAGACGTGAATTAACACCCACATTTCACTAATAATGGTATTCGGTCCCACGTAATAGGGGTGAGCCTATTGCCGTATTCCGGGCACTATTGTTGATTCGAGCAATGCATCTGAGGCGGAGTCTGGGCTGTTTATATCTGTCTGATTTTAAACAGTCCTATCCCTTAGTCGCCTTGTACGACACTGCATGGGAAGAGATGAGGTGGACCTTATTATGCTCCGCCGGAAACCACGTGACAATCCTCATTGTATTACGCTATATTATTGTACAATTTGTAAATATAAATATATATTTCAGAATATGTTTTGAGACCAATGACCCATATATTCTATGGGTCCGCATAGAATATAGTCATAGTTGAAAGGGCAATGTTTAAAAGTAGAATCACTTTTACTGTATCTCACTGTTCCGTCATCCCTTTAGGGCCAATCTGTTCGCATACTTAGTCGTGTCACAAGAATTTCCTACCCCATATTCGAGATTGATGAATGTCTTCCATACCATAGTTTTTCCTCCTAAGAGAATATAGTGAGGTTTTTTTTCTTGAGGGATATTAAGGAGTTTTTGCAGAGCACGAGCGTACATAACTCTTTTGTTGTAAGCGTAGGTAAGTTAAAATACGGCTCATTTGCTCGCTTACCTGATTTATTGCGAAATAGGGTTGCTACAGAATCTTTGTTTAAGGTGCAGGTTTAACTATAACATCGTGCGTTCAATTTTAGCATTTGTATACTAGAATATGGCTGTGTATGAATTTGAGTAGTAAAACTACTCAAGTAATCCTACTTCCGCTACTTGTGTATGTTTAAGTACGTATTACATATCGAAATATGTAGCTAAATAATTTTATTAGATCAGATTTATCAGATTCACTTTCCATCAGGTGGGCCGTGTGCTTGTCTGCCATCTAAGTGGTATAAAAAAATTTTAGAAGGTCATGAGTCATTATTTTGGTATATACAACGGCCATAATAACCTCGTGTTGTGTTCCCGGCGGTGATTAGAGTAGCCAGAGCTCATTGGAGAGTTTTTGTACTGTCAGTGGGAAGACCAAAAGCTTGTCCTACTTTGTCTTTTACACTGACGGCACAGAAACTCTTGTGCTTACAAGGTTGGCAGCGCTAGTGTGATTCCCTTGGTGTTGCATACGTCCATAGGCCACGGTAACCATTTTCTATCAGGTGAGCCGGGTGCCTATCTGTCAACCAACTGGTATAAAAAAAATACACATTGTCTTTGTCTAGGCTCACTACTATACTTGAACTTTTAAAAATTACTTAAAAAATAACACCCTATTGGGGGCTAAATTGATTGGTTTAAAAAAAGCAATTTGGAAGACACAGCTTATATAAGCGTAGAAGACGCTTTATAAATGTCTTTTAATCTACAACAAAAACCGCGGTAGCCTAGTGGTATGGGTAATGGACTGCTGAGAGGAGTTCTCGGGTTTGATCCCAGGTTTTACCATGGCACACACACCAATGACTTTTCGATGCTTTTCGAAATTATGTGTGTATTTATCGCAGGTTTATAAGTGCTCGGATAATGGCAATAGGCTCGCCACCTATTACATTGGGACCTAAACATAAACTGGCGAAATGTGGTTGCTAGCACCTCTGCCTACCCCTTCGGGGACATAGGCGTGAGTTTATGTTATGTTATGTTTTAATCTACTGTTTTATGATATATTTGCGTTGTCCGATTCGCATCGTAACAAAAGCATTAACTGTTGCAACACAGTGAACAGACACCTTAATTTAATTCTCGGTGCACCTATATCGCTTGCTTCATACAATAATGCGCACATGGTATTATTGTATTGTGTTTATAATTGGATCATTGTTGTTTCATGACCGTTTCAAAAGACTGCGGGCTTTGGCCATCAGATAATAACTATATTTTTGTTTTTGTGATTACGTTGATGATTGGTAAGACGTGATATAACGTGAATTGAATTGATTTGTAAGTTTGAAATTGTCTCGTGTTAAAGTGAATGCAATTGCTGTGAATGATAATCGGGGTTTGATCCCCGGTAGCAAAAATTCTAGGATATAAGTATTTAAACTATCATTATCACTCAAATCAGTATTAAAGTTATCGGTTCTAAGTTTTCGATATTTCGGTACTGTTTCAAGCGAGTTCCTCCTTGATCATGGTGCTCCAATATATCGGAAACTTAGAACAATAAAACATGGTAATAATCCCGATAGCTTTAATACTAAAATTCCATGAGCCTGTCAAAATGCTATAGTAGCCTACTGTGTGAGAAAAAGGCAAAATCTTAAATTTAATTCTTGTCAATATAATTTGTGGGTGTTCTTATTCAGAAATTTTCAACTAACGATTTAGTCAAATATGTAATCGATTTTTATAAAGTCTGCGGTTGGAATGTCAGTCGGCAGTAGCTCCCGTAAATGCCTGAATATGCTGAATCAAAATATAAGGAATAGTAAAGTGTAAATTTCGTTTGTAACCGGGTCCAATGATGTGATGACAGTGATGATGATTACATAATAATACGTTGTACTAACACGTACTCTTAGCTATACGTGTAATACAACACTAATATTATACACAAGCCGCATGGTTCCCGGCATTAGAAGTAGAATTTGGACAACCCCATCGATTTCAGCTGAAGTGGCAGTGGGCTGGTTACGTCTGCCTAAGGACCGATGGCCATTGGAGCAAACGAGTTCTAGAGCGGAGACCGCGAAAAGGCGAAGGTAGGTCACGCCCTAGCCAGATGGACTGATAGAATGGATGTGGAAGGTGGGGGATCAGCAGCATGGTGCATAATGGGAGTGGTTTATGTCCAAGAGTGGACTGCAGTGAGCTAATTGGTTGTTTGATCTCTTACCATGCGGTGTCGTACAAGGTGACTAAGGGAGAGGGTTATTTGTCATCAGGCAGAGGTGTCGCCACTGTAACATGGTATATGTAAGTTATGGTGACCCTCTTTTCTGAGACTTTGCCTTCAGTTTACCATCAGGCATGGTGAAGTCTAATTGACGTGTCGTATCAATAGTGCCTGGAATAAGAGATGCGTTCACCGTCACCCCCTATTACGTGGGACCGAATTCAATGATTGGTGAAATGTGGGTGTTAATTCATCTCTGCCTAACCCTCCGGGGATAAAAACCTGATTATATGTAAGTATGTATGTAATAACTTAACAAGTGAATGAATTAGTGTAAATAAAGACGCAGCCACATCAAACGCGTAGCTATCGCAGCGGATCGCTTCTATTATTGCCCATTGGCAAGCTCATTAGAGGCTTGTTTGTACAGTTAAGGAATATCGCATTGGGCTGGTGTGTGGTACAAGTGTTGTACTTCAAGCGTGTATACAGATTCAACGTCACTGCCTCTTGATGTACATTGTACTTACGAATGTTACCGTGAATAGAATATTAGAATTGATGGTTGGATTTCAACAGTGGAGTAATTGTGATCAAAGTCTTTTAAAACTTACCATTATCGTGTTAATTCCCGTTAACATTTTTAAATTGGGACCAAGTTAAATTAAACTGTGTTCTCAAGTTTACCCGATAAAATTGATCTGTGTTGAACACAACAAGTGAAGGAATGAATCAAAGAATCAAAGAATCAATTTCATTTATTAAGTTTAGGCACACAAAGAGCACATATGAACGTCAAAATTTTACAATTGAGTATGTCAAGAAATAATATTAAAATATTTAATAATGTACAAATAAACCATTGGAAAATGATTATTTCGCTGGTTCGGTAGATTAGTTCTACTGAGAAGATAGCAGCAAGAAACTCAGCGAACTATATTAGAACTAGATTATTTTTTATTTTTTTTTAATTTGCTTTAGTTTACAATTTATTTTGTGCGAGCAAGCGAGAGACTTATGTTGACCACGCATTAATATCATTAAGATACTCGTCCACTTTATAATAACCTTTACTCATTAAAGTTCTTTTCACTTCTAATGCACGCTCGGATGAAAAAAAATACCCTAATTTGACATATTATCTCAAAGAATCAATAAATCAATTTCATTTATTCAGTTTAGGTATATTAAGAGAACATATGAATGTCAAAATTTTACAATAAGGTAGTTGAATCATATGAAATTTTATTAAATAAATACTTATTTCATATAGAAATTGTTTCAAGTAACCTAAAAATATTACTTTCAGTTGATAAAAGTAGAAGATGGCTGTAGACATTTTTAATCTGTAATTGAAAATCTAAAAAAACGATAAAGCCATGATGATGACGCCATTTCACCTGTAAACAATTAAACGTCATTAAACGGTTACTCAACACCATGTATATAATAAGTTTATGCTCAACGCATAACTCAATTCACTGGTGCGCATGTCACAATATTTATCATAGGATAGTAACTTCAGATTGATTTAAAATTAATGACAAATTAAATAAGAGAGAGACGCCTTTTACATTGGTGAAAGAGAAAGCGAGACAGAATTGATATCTTTTATCTAGTCTAACTAATCTACGAATATTATGTCAAAAATTATAAAAATATTAGGTAGGTAAACCATTGGAACATGATTTTTTCATTGGTTCGGCAGGTTAGTTCTACTGAGCAAGAAAGAAACTCAGAAAACCATTTTAGAATTAGGTTATATTTCTTTTAAATATGGTTTGGTCTAATCACGCCTTTATCCCCAAAAGGTTAGGCAGAGGTGAATTAACACCCACTTCTCACCAATCATTGAACTCGGTCTCACGTAATAGGGGGTGAGCCTATTGCCGTCTCCCGGGCTCCAATCGTCATATACGCTATTGCCGCTAACCAAGCATTTTTTTCGACTTTGTACTGTTACCTACTGGGAAAAAAATGCTAGAAAATCTAATAACCGATAAACATTATTTGAAACCGAGATCTCATACAGCACAGACGTTCTACCAAGGAAGTTTTTTATATTTAGTCTGTTAATTCGACTTCAAGACTACGCACCGTAGGATGGGTTATTTTCGACAAAGGTCCACTAATATTTTGAACGTTTCCTCATCAGCTTACAACTTGCGTCCATTGCATCGCTCGCCACGATTTAATCCACAAGGAATTGTTATAGGCACGCGTGTGTACACGGCTTAATAATGAAATTAGCCAGCGCACACCGGTAGGCCAATATTGGCCAAATTATGGACCCAACGTGTACCGCCAAGGGCGCAGTTTAAATTAAGATCGAATTAAAGTTTATTCCAAGTTCAAATATGTTGATGAATGTGTCTAGTGACCGTTGATGACGTAATAAAGAGCGGTATTTATAATTTCGACTTAGAATAAACGTGCATTAGATGCAGTTTCAATTGCCTTTTTTCTTTGTAAAGAAAACTGGCAGGAATGACGTAATTCCATTTTTTTATTTGCAGCTTCTGCGTTTACTTGTCTGGTCCACTAGTCTAATTTAGGATTTTCTTTATTTAATTGTTTTGTTATAATATAAGCTCAAAAGACACCTAAGAGACGTGTACTGCGTGTATAAGACACATTTTTATACTAGGAATAGGATCCCATGAGTAGCAAGAAGAAGGTAAAAATTTGAAGCGGGCAGAGTCACAGGCATCAGCCAGTCATTTATATTTTTTTACTTTTTCACAAAATGCTCAGTATCCAAATTAAAAATTAAGATAAAGATAGCAAAGACGTGATCTAGATAAATTAAATCGCGAATCTCGTCTGGTTTCAAAATAAAACTCTGTGAAAATTAAAACTACTTTGAAAGAAGAGGCGAGTTTATTAAAAGAAAAAAAAAACTTTATTGCTGCAATTTTCTTTAGAAGAAGCCATTGCAATAAAGTAGGTACACAACATTTCTGTGTAAATAATTTATTTCTACAGTACTTTGTTTTGTACTGGTGTAGTAGATTTTTTTTTACTTGCGGATAGCTCCATCACCGGAGCCGGTGGGAGAGGTTATGTCGGACTCGAACCGACTAAAACGCACGACGCTTGTGGTGTGGAGGTTAACAGGCATATCCCTCGCAGGTGTATTGGTTGTAGGGACTTAGCGTTCGCCGAGAGAGCTCGCTAGTTACTACCATAACGTGTGGCCATTCGCTTGTGTCCTGCCACACCCCTTTCGCGAATTATTAGTAATTAGTAACTGTATAAGCCTTGTAATTCTTCAACCGAAATACAGTTACAGTATCTCAAGTCGTTAAGTTTCATTTTTCTCCCTTTACCTCCTGATTGCCGTGTGTTCACGCCTACCAAGTTTCATTGAGCAATCCGCAAGGAGGTGTTCAGTTTATTAATTGGATCAATATAAGTACTCACAAGAGCGAAGATGATATACGCAATTGATTTTTTCACTATTGTAACAGAGTGAATAAACGTGTAATTACTTTTAATCTACTTGTTTTTTATTTTAAATTCAAGAAGTTTATCCTAAACGGGAAATAGTAATTCCCGCTTTAAACACCATGCACAAGGAGAAGCTAGGATAGCCTCCAGTGGGACGTAGAATGCACGTGCCTGAACTCTAAACCGATCGAATACGTATATGATGAAGGTGCGTGTACACGACACCATATAACCCCACATGTATTTCTTATTTGTATATTTGTATAAGTATGTCTATTAACATCAGATATAGGTATACAGCCCAGACTCAGCCTCAGATGCATGGCTCGAGTCAACAATAGTGCCCGGAATACGGCAGTAGGCTCACCCCTTATTATGTGGAATCGAATACAATTATTAGTGAAATGTGGGTGGTAATTCACCTCTAATTAACCCCCTGGGGATAAAGGCGTGATTCTATGTATATATGTAAAAGTTTGATCAGAAAAAATTGTTCAATATTTTTCACACGCATTATTTTTCCAAATTGACAAAAGGAAATGACAGTTAATCTTACGAGACTCATCTTAGGGAATGGTAACGCGAGACCGTGTATGTAGGCACTTACGTAAGCGCGGGAAAATGTCAGCGAACTGCGAACAAGCCTTTTGTGAGCAATTTTTCTGTTCAGTAATACTGACAGTATATCACTCATTAATATAACAATGGTTTAAAGTAGCACAAACAAACTAAATAGTAAAAAAATCACAACATTACTTTGGGCAGTCACAGTCATGTACAATTATTCGGTTTTTGCAATGCCATAAAAAACATTTGTGTGTCGCCAATTGCTAATGCATGTGAAAAAAAAAACTTTTTAGCAGCAAAAGCAAAAATACTCCTGATTTTCTTATAAACTCAAACTTTTCTTCGCCCCCATGTGTAATTTATATCAGTATGAGCTCATCAATAAGTCATTTATTCTCACATGAAATATGTAAATCAATACTAATATTATAAAGCTGAAGAGTTTGTTTGTTTGTTTGTTTGAACGCGCTAATCTCAAGAACTACTGGTTCGATTTGACTACTTAAGGGAGCGGAGCAGTGAATAGCCTCGTCCCCTGTTACGTGGATTCGAAAATCATAATTGTCGATGTGAAAAAGTATGTGCTAGCCTTAATGGTGGGAAATTAAAAAGACAGTTATTTTTTGAAGGCAAAGATCGCAAGAAACAAGACATTAGGATCTCTTTTATAATTCACTACCTGAATTCGAAATTTGTAATCTTCGCGAAAAGTTTTAAAGTCGTTAAAAATGTGCAAAGGGCGGGAATATCAGTAAAAATGGCGGCTGGAGTCACTGTTATAATTGTCAGAATTGTACCCTTAAATATGACTTTTGATGACTTATAATAGCTTTAACTTAAGAGAATTTACTTTTTGCAGGAACACTGTATTTTGTTTCAGAGTTTCAGAATATAATTCGTTAGTAAAATTACTTATGTAAGTTAGGGGGTCAACTAAATAACAAACAAGTCATTGGGGTCGGCTTTACTTTCAAGATTGGGAGTTCAGACGGTAATTACTCTAAAAATAAACTATCAAACCTGTGTATAAACAGGAGGGAAATTGCAAAAAAAAGAAGCCTGTTTAATGATTTTTTGTCTTAAATAGCATCTCATACTAGCTAATTGGTCCCTTGTGAGTAATATGGGACCAATAAATCAAGTCCAGTACATCATATTGTACAATGAACGGTAAGTAAGTACAATAGTGGCCATTTGCAAAGTTAAATAGAATTCTGTCAGGAAAATAATGTGGTTCATTTAAATAAGTTATTGGTCTGTCGTTATGTGAGTAATGGTAATTAAGTGTACGTGTAGTGATTTATAAGAAGTACTTATATGTACTTATGTAGGTACTAATAGTAAAGCTAAAGATTTTGTTTGTTTGTATCGCATTATTCGAGATCTGGGCACTTTTTCGGCTTGACCAACCGTAATATGCAGTTACTGGTATAATAATATCTTGACCCCAAGCCGCTAGAGAGGAACGAACTGAGGATTGGTGGACATGAACTCTTTCGCCACTGTAGTACTCCGTGGCATCCTCAAAAGATAACCAAAAAACGTGCATAAAGAATGAAACTTAGTGCTTAAGGAGTCTGTCTTACGATCGAAAGGTTCCGGGTTCGAATTCTGACCATTACACTACCTACGTGAACCAACTCCTAGCGCAAGCAATTTAGCTTAGCTGGAGGGGTTAGAGGGAATATTAATAATTACAGTTGCTAATATTCTTTACAAGGCGTGTGGTTCCCGGCAAAGTAGAATTTAGACCCAACCCATATCTTCCCATGCGGTGTCGTACAAGGCGACAAAAGGTTAGGGCTGTTTAACATCAGACAGATATATAGCCCAGACTCAGACTCAGACTAAAGCTTAAAGACTTGTTGACTAAAGCCATGCGGCTTTAGTCAACAATAGTGCCCAGAAGACGGCAATGCATTCACTCCCCATTTCGTGGGACCGAATTCAATGATTGGTGAAATGTAGGTGTTAATTCACCTCTGTCTAACCCTCCAGAGATAAAGGCGTGATTATATGTATATATGTATGTACAGACAAACATAATTTACTTCACAAAAAAGTATCACTTCAAAGAGGTGTCAAATGTGAATTGATACATTTTGTCTACTGTTAATGGTACTCTAATGAATGCAAAGAATTAAAAAAAAACTAAATAACTTGTCAGTTGTACATATTTGGTATTGGTCATATTTGTCGAACAGGCAATAAGGCCAATAACATAACATAAACTCACGCCTATATCCCCGAAGGGGTAGATAGAGGAGCTAGCACCCACATTTCGTCATTTTATGTTTATGTCCCAAGGTGGCGAGAGCCTAATGCCATTAATCGAGCACTAATAAACCTGCCATAAATACACACATAACTTCGAAAAGCATCGAAAAGTCATTGGTGTGTGCCATGGTAAAACCTGGGGTCGAACCCGAGACCTCATCTCCATTACCCATTCCACAAGGCTACCGCGGTAATAAGACAAATGCTCTGTCAAATACACTGTCCACACATGGTAATTGTTTGTCTATGTGAAGTGCCTCCATTACAAACAACATGGGTAGTTTGCGAAATGTGAACCTATATATGTACCCTTTAGAATTATACAGCCACATTTACCAACCCAATTCCTTTATACAACAAGAAAATTTAAAACATATTTTTCTCTCTAACGAAGTCACACGCGGGGCTACTACGAAACATCGAAACTTCGGTCCCGAACGAAACATGAACGAAAGATGTAACACTTAGCCATGTAGGTAATATAATATGATGTCATTTCGGTTTTCTTATGAAAGGGTTTAAGTCGAACTGAAGTCCACCTTGTGTTTAATGGAGAAGGATATGTTAGTATTTCGGTACTGGGGTAATACCTCCGCCCTACAGAACACCGCGGCCATAATAACCTCGTGTTGTGTTCCCGGCGGTGAGTAGGGTAACCAGAGCTAGAGAGTTTTTTTTGTTAATTTTACTTATTTGAACTTCTCTTATATCTTTCTTTCTTTTTGTTTTTTTTTAATACACCTTCTTTCTAGTTTATTTGCTAACTACACCAAATGTTTTGCTATATTACACTACTGTCCTTCCCAAGGTTGCCTGGAAGAAATCGCTTCCAGCGATAAGGCCGCCCATTGTACATTAAACTGTATGCATGCTAACTACAAGTTTTACTGTAATCTATTGGTGTACAATAAAGAATTATCTATCTATCTATCTATCTAAATAAAGAAATTATTATTATTATTATTTGTCTTCTGCACTGACAGTACAGAAACTCTCTGTGCTATCAAGAGTGTGACTCCCCTGGTGTTGCACACGTCCATAAGCCACGGTAACCAACCCCATTAGTGGTGGTTGCGCCGAGGTAGAAGCTGTATTTCTTGACGTGGAAACACACTCTTTCTATACCCGTCTCCTCTCCCGCACTAAAAACCATAGAATAGGACTAGATAGCTTCCGTCCGCCATTTGTGATATAGACACTCAGTCTCGCTTTGAACTAGCCAGCGTAATGACGGATCGCGCTCGCGTCTCTCAAAAATGATTAATATTTGTTACATTTTTACCGCTTCATAGACCTTTACCGATCGGATTGTGCCTCTCGTGTGTTCCTCAAGCGATCTAGTGATGCTGACGGCAGCTCCTGAGCAAGGAAGAGAAGATCCGTGTACCGGCTGCGATGAAAAACATGTGGGTCGTGAAGGTTAGTGCATCCTCTCCTAATTTCTCGGGCTGCATTCACTGCCTGGATCGAATCCGCGGCAGCCCGGCCACCTGTCTTGTTTTGTGTGTAAAGTGTCAATAGAACAGATATCTGCTTCTCCGCAATACAGTCCACTCGCGCACGTTGGCCCATGCGCCAACATTTTTGGTCCGGATCGAGCCGGATTCTTAGCCGTAGTTCGTATTTTGTTATTATTCTAATGGGAATGAGCGCACCGCACCTAAGTGCCTGGTTATTTTAGTAGAAAACCCCGCATCCAGACACTTAGGCTTAGAATTTGTTGTCCGTTCGCCGCTGGCTCGCATTGTACCTACCTAATACATAAATAGGTTAGGTATCATATCAACACTTAATCGTAGTTCGCAATTTTCGCATCGCACCTAAGTGCCTGGTTATTTTAGTAGAAAACCCCGCATCCAGACATTTAGGCTTAGATCTTAGGTATACTCAGACACCCTAGTGCATAGGCACAGTGTAATACCTAACGCATTTGGCTTTGTTTTGTTTTTTTCAATTACGTTGTTCTCGGCTCACGTCGTATTTGCCTAGTACCTGCGTGGGTAGACACGTGGCTGTGCCTACCTCGCTCGCATCTCATCCCAATTCATACGAAAGTATTTTAATTTGAATAGATATTACGCAATACTTAATCTCTGAAATAATAGTTGAATCTAGACAGCGACCATCGTGTAGGTACCTACCTATCTGCCGAGTGTCGCTCGCGCCGCCTCGCTGCTCTGTACCGCTAAGATTAAGTCATTTCATATTTGTTGTTTACCTCACTTTAGTTTGAGATTTAATTATAAACATGTCCCCAAAGGTTGATAGGACCGGTAAGGTTCAATTGAAACTTTTAAACGCTAAAAAAGAAATGATTTACTCTCGCGTACAATCGATTTATGATAATGCACTTAAAACCTCTGATTTGGTCATCAGAGATTCGTTCTTGTGTTCTATAGAAAACTTAGATAGTCTACGCGCGGATTTCGAAACCTTAGTACATGACATCAACGTTTTAGAGTTGAATTTGAATCCCGATTACTCAGTGAGTTATCAGGCCTTGTCGTCGTTTGACGATTTGTATTGTCGTATCAAACGCGTCGCTAGGAGTTTGGAGAAACCGGCTGACCTACCCAACCCCACTCGCGACCGACCTAAGTTGCCACCAATTCAAATACCCGAATTTGATGGTAACATTCGCAATTGGTGTCTATTTATAGATAGTTTTGAGAATACAATAGATAAGAACGATTCGTTGACAGATCACGAAAAATTGCATTATCTCGTTGAAAAATTGACTGGTAAAGCTATAACCGTTTGCGCTGGAATTACGTTTAGTGCCGAGAATTATAATTTAATTTTAAATACTTTGAAAGCTAGGTATGAGGATAAAAGATCGGTAGCTAACGCCTATTTAGATCAGATGTTTGATTTGAAATCTATTACGGCATGTAACGATCAAAACTTAGAGAAATTTCTAGATACTTTCGCGTCAGCTGTTCGCGCCGTAAAGAACCTAAAGGTCGATGACCTCTGCGACTTCGTATTTTTGTATATGGGTTTAAGGAAATTAGATTCCGAAACCATTCGTTTGTTTGAGTCGGATCATCGCGGCAATAGGATTCCTAAGTTCGAAGACTTAGAAAGTTTTGTTCGCGAGCATATAAAGGTATTGCAACGCTCTTCATCGAAACATGAAGGCGCGAAGACAGTTGTTGATTCTGCACGCAAAGTAGATGCGTCATCGAAGTCACTGAGGTCAACTCATACTTATGTTAGTACCGCACCAGCACGTGTACAGTCACCTGTTTGCTCTTTGTGTAGCACTCATCATTCGCAACTGTACAGGTGTCCTGGTTTTCTGAAATTGTCGCCTAGTGATCGTTATAAATTTGTTCGCGCTAATAATTTTTGTTTTAATTGTCTCGGTACTAAACACCGCGTTGTTTTATGTAATAGTAGAAATAGTTGTCGCAAATGTCAAGCGAGACACCACACTTTGCTTCATTTTGAGAATAGTAATGCCGCATCCAATGTGAGCACGGTTGGCTCGTCGAGCGGTGACACACGGCGGCCTGCGCCGCAGCCGCAGCCCGCGCTCGCGCGCGCTCCGGCCCGCCCGGTGACCGCCGCGGATGACGTCACCTTGTGTTCGTTCTCCGCTAGTGCTGCACTCACTACTGTGTGTCTTGCGACCGCTCGCGTTGTTATTGTTGATGCATTAGGTAAGCCGCGCATTGTTCGAGCGCTGTTAGATGGCGCTTCGCAAAGTAATTTCATTACTCAAGATTGTTGTCGGCGTCTTGGTTTCAATGTTGATAAGCGTTCAACCCGCTCAGTGGTGAAGGGTTTTGGAAGCTTACAGTCAGCTGTTCGTGGCACCGTTAAAACAAGGTTTAGATCTCGTTTTAATAATAATATTTGGTTTGACATGGATTCGCTCGTTATAGATAGAATAGCTGAACAGTTGCCTACCGTCCCGGTTGACACGTCTTTATTAACGAAATTTAAAGACTTGCCTTTAGCAGATGAGACTTACGCTGTTCCTGGAGTCGTCGATATATTGATCGGCGCTTCGATTCTCCCGCACCTCCAGTTATCACGTAAGGTTCAAGGGGGACCGACGTACCCCGCTCCGCACGCACTGGAAACAGTTCTTGGTTTTGTTATAATTGGTTCCGCACCCGCTTCTATGGATAGTTTTAGTCACTCGACTGCTTCGTTCTGTTGCACCGTCGAGCCGCCACTGGAGTCTACCATCCGCAAGTTTTCGCTCGGTGGCTCCCGTGTATCCGCTGAAAAACGCTTTCTTTGTTTGGAACGAAAGATGCAGGCGTCCCCAAAGTCGAAGCGGGCCTATGATGAGGTTGTTAACGAATATTTAGATAAAGGTTACATCTCACCTGCGCCTGCGGACACTGGCGGGACCCAGCCTTCGTACATTATCCCGCACCGCGGAGTTATTAGAGAAGATAAGCTTACTACTAAAACTCCGTGTAGTTTTGGATGGCAGTGCTAAGACTAGCACTTCCGTGTCGCTTAATGACATAATTGTAAATTTTCGCATTAATATTAGTAATTTTTAGCTTTTAGGACTCAACAGTCGCTTTGTGTTGGGCCCACTCTTCGCCCCATCGTTGGGACACATTCGTCGCTAATAGAGTGGCAAAAATTCAATCTGAATTGGCGCCACATAATCTCTTTCACGTTGCTGGCACCGACAACCCAGCCGATTGTCTCTCTCGTGGATTGCTTCCTTCGCAAATTTTAGATCACCCGTTATGGTTTAGTGGACCGTCCTGGATTCATGCCGCGTTAGATAAGTGGCCAGTTAGTCAATTCAATCCCACTACGGTTTCCGAACCACCCGAGGAGAAGAAGCACTCGCTTGTTGTATCGGTCCCACGTGAAGAGACCCTTATTTTGTTGTTGGCTAATCGCGTCTCGTCTTGGTCGAGACTGTTGCGTTGTGTTGTTTGTTCGCCTCTGCCCTCTGCCTAGCCAGCAGTAGGCACGAGCTCCAATCTAGGTTTATATTTTAGTTGTTATTTCCCAAACCTAGATTTAGATTAGACTTTATATTTGTTTCGCATTTGTCGTTTCGAAGGTAACCCTTCAAGCCGGGGGGAATGGTTGCGCCGAGGTAGAAGCTGTATTTCTTGACGTGGAAACACACTCTTTCTATACCCGTCTCCTCTCCCGCACTAAAAACCATAGAATAGGACTAGATAGCTTCCGTCCGCCATTTGTGATATAGACACTCAGTCTCGCTTTGAACTAGCCAGCGTAATGACGGATCGCGCTCGCGTCTCTCAAAAATGATTAATATTTGTTACATTTTTACCGCTTCATAGACCTTTACCGATCGGATTGTGCCTCTCGTGTGTTCCTCAAGCGATCTAGTGATGCTGACGGCAGCTCCTGAGCAAGGAAGAGAAGATCCGTGTACCGGCTGCGATGAAAAACATGTGGGTCGTGAAGGTTAGTGCATCCTCTCCTAATTTCTCGGGCTGCATTCACTGCCTGGATCGAATCCGCGGCAGCCCGGCCACCTGTCTTGTTTTGTGTGTAAAGTGTCAATAGAACAGATATCTGCTTCTCCGCAATACAGTCCACTCGCGCACGTTGGCCCATGCGCCAACAAGTGGTATAGAACAAAACATCCTCAGTTCCAATTTCAGGAAAAATGTGTTCTATGGGGCCGTTTGGCCGAAACTTCGCTCAGCAACTACGGATCTATCATAGTAGGCCCACTGCTCATACGATTAACTCACGCATCCGAGGTTGGCAATTTAAACACCTCCAAAAGTAGGTCAAAGTAAGACAGGAAACCAACCTGGCTAAATTATGGGGGACATTTTTCATGTAACTCCGGTGAGATTAGTGGTCTCCCGAACTTTGTCGGTGTACCTGGTAAACGATTTCAACTTGTAGATGATATTTCAAACAACCTTTTTGCTTAGTTATCTCGGTACGTTTTTAAAAGGCTTTTTAGCAATTTTTTTTGGAAAGAAAGTGAATTTTTGTGTGTTTGTTGCCGCGTTGTTAATTGTATTGGCTTTTTTTCGGGTAGATGGGGAAAGGTAATTCTAAGTGTAAAATATTGAGTGAAGTACTATAAATGTGGCAGGCGAGGGTGAGGCTTTTAAATTTTAAATACAATCAAGGTGGCAGACAAGCCCACGAACCACCGGATGGGTGGTGAAGTGGTTACCGTGGCCTATGGACGTGTACAAAACCAAGGGAGTCACACTCGCGCTGCCAACAATGTAAGCATAAACATTCTGTGCCATCAGCGTAAGAAGCAGGACAAGCTTTTGGTATTACCACGACAGCACAAAAACTCTACAGTGAGCTCTGGCTATCCTACTCACCGCCAGGTACACAACACGGGTTATTATAGCCGAGGTATTCTGTATGTTGGAGGTACTTCCACACTCAATTAGGACGGGAATACCGTCGTGTCCTACCTTCTTTAATACAGGCTCCTATCAATTTGATTCTTACTCAGTGCAAATGTTTGTGTGTCTGAATATGACTATTTGCATAAGCGTATTGTTTGAAGACCTCCATTACAGATGCCAGCATTGGTAAATAAATACTAAACTGATGGTCTTCAGTTGAACAGTTCAGATAGATGCAATTTCATGTTTCGCTTGAAGTACCAGCGACTGTACGAAGACGAATGAAACTCTTATTCAATTTACATTCAAGGTACACAATTCTCTGTCTCCGGCCAGAATATTCGAGTCTTACCTTAGTAGTTTGACATCCCAGAGCGTCAGCACCTCAGGAGGCCGGGAGGCACACAGTGCAAGTCTCGGTCCACAGGCGTGCAGCCTAACAGGTCCAGCCCGAATGTTGGCAGCCGTCGGTGCGGATATAATTACGGCGGGGAACTCTTTGCTGCTGCCGAGGTTGTGGTTAACCTGATGACCGAAGCGTTTAGTTCATAACAAAATATAAATAGAAGGAATTGCAAAGGTACAGTCAGCCTCAGAAGAACCTTGACTAGCAAGTACTCATGTATGACTACAAATGGTCTTAATATCCACTAATGATGTTTAACCCTCGATGCAAAAAATGACTGTATGTGTGTGTGTCTATGTGTGTCTGTACGCCCGCACGCACTCACGTTTACACAGGGCCAGATCGTGAGAGATGGCCCTGGGTCGGCCGGGGTGCGAGGGATATGCCTGTCAACCTCACCTTCGGCAACCAAAGCGACCCACAGGCGACGTGCGTTTTAGTCGGTTCGAGTCCGACATAACCTCCTCCACCGGCTCCGGTGGGGAGGTATCCGTGGGTGATTTTTCGCAAGTAAAAAGAAAAAACCCACACGCGCACGCACGCACACATATAGGCACCCATACACACATACACACCCATATACACACAAATGGACACGACAAACTTAAAACTTGTCGTTTTTGCTTCGGGGGTTTAAGACGCTAAGAATAGAAATCGAAGTAATTAATGCTTACTTTAACTCTCCACTGGATAAGACCTTCCCTGGTGTCGAAAGCCAGGACAGGCACCACGTCCTCGCACAGTATGGCCAGGGTATTGGACTCCTTGTCCAAGGTGAACCCTGACTCGGTGCCAAGGTACTGCTGCAGAGAGAGCGACGCCTTTGTCTGCCCGTTCTTCTGACGCTCTTTTAAGTCTTTGTAGAGTTGGAGGTGGACGCAATCTGTAAAAGAAAAAGAATTATCATTTTGAGGTGAACATTTTTTTAAGAGCTTTGGGCATTTATTGAGATAGGGGAAAAACCACTGAATGAATCAAGCGGTTCGGAGATTCTTTCCTATGTAACACCATTAAGGCCTAGAATTCATTACCAGCTCACGTGTTTCCTTCTTCTAACAGTCCCGGGTAATTTAAGCAGGACGTGTAAAAGGCCGTTGAGTGTCACCATTGCAACATGGTATATGTAGTAATAGTGACCCTCTTTTCTGAGACTTTGTATTCAGCTTACTATCAGGCCGGGCGAAGTCTAATTGACGTGTCATATATATTAAAAGAGAATATACGACAATATACGACCCTCGTGACAGATTCTGACAATGTGACAACTTTATAACTATCTACATGGCAAGTTTTCCCTTCTGTTGGCACTACCACAGTTCTACTGTTTTTCGGGTTCCGTACCTTAACACGGAACCGTTATAGGATCATTTTGGTATCCGTCTGTCAAGACCTTTTTCTCAGGAATGCGTGGAGCATTCCTGAGAAAAAGGTCGCGGTATCAAAATGAAATGCATACCACATTCTCATGTTTATAAAGTCTTGAGAAAATCATACTCCTAAGTCAACCCATTTGAAATGTAGAATTGTCTTAAAACTATTACATAATTTGATATTGATACGAGTATGTATGAAAATAATTTTATGAAAGTATATAAAGCGAAAGGCTTATAATAATAATAATAATAATATCATTTATTTTCAGAATAAAATTCCATACATCCTTATGCCAGGAACTGAAAAGGCAAGATGTTTGCTCTGCCAACCCCAGCGCGAAAAAGACGCCATATATGTTTGTATATTTGATTACCATAGCACTAAAATTTAGTAACAGTTTATTGTATGAAATATTAACAGCACAAGTAATTATGCAATAAACCCAACCCGCCAATTATTTTCGAACAGCAAAATTTTATAACAAGAACGTTGCCATAAATACAAAAAAAAAAGAATATTTTCTACACTTTTCTGAACGAAAGGAATTTCTTGACAGAAATTGGACGCTCGCGTACAGCAATCAAGAAAATGGCTACAGCGGTGGAGGCACCAACAAAAGTTCTTTTGCCAAGAAATGTCGTAGCGCCTAATGAACGCGAGCGTACCTGCTTTGTTCCATTCGATACTCTTTAATGATGCGACTTAATATCCTTTGCTCCAGACCTGGCTGTCACTAAAAAGCATTTTTATATCTTGTTACGAGGTTTAAAAAAAATAAGTGGAAATAAAAAAGAAAATAAGTTACTTAGATGCGGTACAAAGAAAGTTTTACGGAAGTCTGAAGAATCAAGGTTAAAATCATCATTTTTAGTTTAAACATCTTTTCTAGTAGTACATGGAAGCCATTAGTTGGATGCAACTTACGAATGGGGAGGCACAGGCAAAACTAATCTCAGATGGCGGCACCTCCGCTGGTGCTAGTCTTAGAGTCTATAATCGTATGTTTCTTACGTCAGAGGTGCTTCTCAATCTTGACGTTGACATTGACTTTGAAAGTATATAATTTATCAATAAAAATGTGCTATTGCATGACAGTGGCGAATTTAATAAAAGAGATGAAGAAACTCAATTTAATAGAAGAGATGAAATGGTCCCCACATATTCTAGCAGATGTATTTGGTATCCATTCTTTGATGTGCAGGGCTTTAATCTACATGATCCGTCTCATTAGTAAGGTAACGATGAGGACCTTTCTTTTTATTCTGAAATGCACTATATAGTTTGTTTATTCCACAGAAGACTTCCTTTATTTACTACTAATTTGTATCAAATTTTATAGCGATAATGCGCCACCTATTGGGAAAAATAAGTAGAGTATCTCTCCATTGAATATTGAACATTTTTGAATGCAAAAAAAAATATCATGCTTAAATTATAATATCATATCTTGTAAATATTCTCAACAAAATATAATAGATTTAGGTATGATTATTCATACGATACTTTGAGTATAATTAATCTCAAATAGAAAGATGGCGAACGCAAATAGATTTATTGCTTAATTTATGGAAATTTGTGTAAGCACTTGAGTGTTTAGTACCATAAGTTGGTTGAAGTTAAATGATATGCTTGAAGTACTTCATAAAGATTATTTGTAACAACCTATGTGTGAATAATACCAAAGAATAAGTAAACGAAATCATATTTTGAGTCTTTAAGGTTATCTCTACGCGCTATAGAAAATATGCTTACGCTAAAAGAACATACAATTTATAAATGTACAATTTAATCTTAGAAACAATTAATATTGGTATACAATGTAGACATTTTGAATTAATTTGACATTTACCAATAAAGTTATTTGAAATTTTTTTTTTTCAAAGTCAATGTCAAATCAATTTATTGTGAAAATGGGTGGTTACAATGTTTTCTTTCTTTTCTTTTATTGGGACACAAAACAGTTACACATTATGTCATGTGATGTAGTAATAATAATAATAATAAAATAAATATTGGTGTACAATAAATAATTTTCTATCAATATTAAATAACCATTTGGGGGTTTCGTTCCCGCTCAGTGCAAATATTTGTATACATGAATATTTATGTATTGCATTGATCTATTTGTGCCTCGGAGAGCACGTTGAACGGTTGGACCCGGTTGCCATACAAACATCTGTAAAAGTCGTTACGGGTAATTGGAGCCCTAAAATGTCTAACAACTGGTCTAGCTGCAATGCTTCGATATCGCCTTTGGGTTGTGGAGGTCAGATGACAGTCTCTTCACGGATAATATCGAAATTTACCCAAATACGCAGTTACATCGTTAAAGCGGACCCCAAACTGCTAGTTGTAAGCTTCGAATGCGACTGGGATTAACGCTAAGATGAAGGAGACAAATATTAAAAACCATTAATTAAAACAAGTAAAATGTTTTCTAGTAATAACCTAAATCAAGGATGAAGTAAATTGTACCCTACGTAACAAGTTTTGGGTATAAAATAAATAAACTCAAATTTCCTTTCATTGACATTAAGTCTTTCACCTATTATCGCCGGCATTTGAATGCAATTGAACTCATTCTAAACTAAACTTTACCCACCAGATATTAGTTTGAAATTTGTCTGCCTACAATTGAACAAAGGCCACAACGACAGATTCCACTACATCAAAATCGAGTGTTCCATTTTCAAATTAATTCGGGACCGTTTTCTAATTGGCGCGACGTGACTCGCTTCTGTTTGGTTCTAATCAGTGTGTGTTTGAATTTCGAATGTAATTTGTGTTTAGTGCTTTTGTGATTGTTCCCGCGCTTTGTATTGCGCGTTAGTTTACTTCGCAAACAATAGATGGCGTAATATTGAGGATTTAAACGACGCCATAACTATTTTATGAAGATTGTCAAAACGGTTTATGTTCGCATCCAATTTGCGTGGAATCACTTGATCTATTTAGAAATTAGGTCCTCGTCTAGTTGCGTGAATTATGGTTTCTCTTACTCAAGATGGCAGTATTTTATTTTTAAATAGTTATATTACTACACTACACACTACATAGTCAGATATAAATATTTATATCTAAATAGAATTATGTACGGTAAATACGTTTTAGGATCGCTATTTAATAGCTCCTTGCTCCTTGTACTTTTTTTGTGTAACCCTATGATTACTGAATTGGTTGTTCGAAACAAAATAATTGGTATCGATATGTAACCTAACCATCACAACATTCTTCTTCTTTTTATGGCTTCTGCAGCAAATCGCCGCAATTTGCTAAAATTATTAATGGCGAGACACTAATGTCAAGTTCTTCAAGAAATTCTATCAGATCCACATTAGCCACACCAGTAAATTCGTTGCAGTGTGGCCGCCCCCCATGCAATCATCAAAATGTTTTTGAAGCTGTCATTCAAATGACATTGCAAAAATTATGTGTCAAATAGGTGTCAAAATTATTTACTTCAAGTTCTAGTTTCTGCGTTCTAAATTCGAAATTCATTGCCACCTATAGGATCTGTGATACAATCTTTGTTCTTTCTAAACAAGGTTTGTATTCTATTGTCTATTGATTAACGCCGAACGTGGCACATAGATCAAAAGCCCAGGTTTCTAGACAATTCTAGACAAATTATGACACAGAAATCAACGACACAAAACAACCATTGATCACCTATAAACGTGACTACTTAATATCTCAAACTCTCAACACGAACTCTTAAAAACAATACAACATATTTCTAAGTTCGATATATCACATCACGAGAATTGTCATCGGTTCTGTGCCCCGAGGCAATCGTGTCGTGACCCCCCCGTCCGCGACCCGTCCGACCTCCGTACGACAAAGATATAATCATTTGTATGTTGACAGTGCGGTTTCACTTTCTGTAACGTGACTGACTTGTCGTCGATCATTAGCGAGCTGATATTCAGGTCATTTGGTAAATTTCTAAACGGTGATATTAAACTTTCTTGTATTATTATTTTTTATACTGCTTAGATGGTAGGTGTTGTGTTAAAGAGGTAGGATACGACGGTTTTTCCGTCCCAATTAAGCAGTCCGACTGGGGAAGAGCCTCAGTGTGTGGGGACTACAGAGTCCCCAACTCGTTCCCGGTAAACGGGGAGGCGTGCCAGGCGCGCCGCCGCTTTCACTTAGGGTTGTCAGACAGGCAAACTAAAATCGTTCCCCTACATTTCGATACGATTGTTGTTATCCTTATCTCTTTGTCAAGACTATGGTCTTTCTTGTTACTTATAAAATTAGATTTAAAAAAAAGATCTATCATCAGAGTTCAGAGACTTTTTTCGAAATTAAAATATTACAAATTAAAAAAAATACGTTCGGCAACCCTAGCTACAGTTACGTCATAACACAAGTATGTCAAACCTAGATGTTGATAACCGAAGAGCCAATGCATCTTGAACCAGCGCACATTCGCAGTACAGTCACGTACAAATTGCATGTACAGCGATGTACAATCAGATACACAAGTAACTAGACACGCGCGGTTACACACTAAACCCTCGTTCATCATATTAATTACTACTGAGAAGTGAGAATGTATTGCTGTCTCTTTTTAACACGTTGTGTTGCCATAGTTATATAGATTAGTGAACATTTATGATGATTTATTGATAGTGCAAAATGTCTTTGCTCATATTTACATTGTGAAGTCCGGATTTTAAAGTTTATTTGTACGAGTAGATACCTATTGGAATATCTCACTGGTTCCAGGACCATGAATATATTTAAAAAGAAATTTCATGATTTAATCATTATTATGGCATGAACTGCCAGCCAAACACGCAGCAAACGGGAAAAAACGGACCCTAAAGTCCGTTGTGAAAGCTTCGGATATGATAAATAACACTTGGATAAAAAAGAAGATGGCATGAACTGCCAAATGATAATTATATTGGCTCGACGGCCTCATCTTATGCTTTTTCATGCCCCGTTTAAACGAAGCGTGTAGGATGAAGGAAACACATGAGCTGGTAATGAATTTCAGGCCTTAATGGTGCGAAAAGGAAAGAGTCTCTGAAGCGTTCTTGATCGGATACTCTGCATCGTATGCGGATGTTATCAGAATCTAAGCCCTGCACGTGTTGTCCCGTGTAGGAAAGGGAAGACTGGGACTAATTGGAAGAGCTCATCAGTGCATTCACAATGGTACAGACGTTAAAATACTGTCAAGGACGCAACATCTCTACGCATCTGCAAAGGGTGTACATGCCCTCAGGATTCCCAATAATGCGGACCGCACGTCGCTGCAACCTATCGAGAGCATCTAGTAAGTACTTTGCTGAGCCATCCCAGAGATGCGAGCAGTATTCCACGCATGAGCAAATTTGTGTTTTGTAGAGAAGACAAACATAAAAAATACGTAAATATTATCTCATTTTATACCCGTGTTGTATGTAGAAATTCCCTCATTATACCCTTGAGTAATTATGATTCGTTCATTATTGTGTAGCAGTTGATTGCCGCGCGCGAGACACATTTCCCTCTCATAATATACAATAAGTTCCCGCTTGTGTCAATTTGCCCAAATCTTTTGCTGACATTGCACCCGGAATCCCTTAGTGAACGTGATGAAAACATACGGTTATGTATTGCGCACGTGTAGGCTCCTCTAATAAGAAGCAAAGAGTGAAGGCAAATTAGATTGAATTGGTTTTGGAAAGTGAGTTTGTTTATTGCAAGAAATCGTTTACCAGGACGTACAATTTATATAAAAAGGTTACCAGCTCCTGAAAGCAATAAAGTTTCCGGCAGAGTAGAATTTGGACCACCCCATCTCTTCCCATGCGGTGTCGTACAAGGCGACTAAGGGATAACACTGTTTAACATCAGACAGATATGTACAACCCAGACTCAGCCCCAGAGATGCGTGGTTCGAGGCAACAATAGTGCCCTTAAAACGGCAATAGGCTCACCCCCTATTACGTGGGACCGAACACAATGATGGTGAAATGTGGGTGTTAATTCATCTCTACCTAATCCTCCGGAGATAAAGGCGTGATTATATGTATGATTTTTTATGAACAAATATCTGACATGAGTCACAGTATTTTATTTGTATCAAATATAATATGTTATGTGTATACGATGCCACATTTTTCACATACAAGAATAGAACTGCTTGAAATTTTCAAATAATTTTATGTTCACACAATGAAAAATTTTATTTGAAATATATCATTTTGTTAGATACTATTCAGAAATAAACTCGTATAGAGTTCCAATTTCTGATCAATATAATACTGTTAATGGCCGATGGAGCAAAAAGTTCTGGAATTGCGACCGCGTACGGGCAAACGTAGCGTAGGACGTCCAACGGCCAGGTCAGGAAGGACGACCACATCAAGGTCGCCGGGAAGCGCTGAATGCGGGCTGCTTTAGATCGGTCATTCTGGAAGTCTGTGGGAGAGGCTTATGTTCAGCAATGGACTGTGTGTGGCTGATATGATGATGATAATACTGTTGATTAGAATATTAGAATCATTTAAAAAGTATACGGGAAATAATAGTAAAAAGTAACGTCTTTAAACATAATATTCTCCCATATGATCCACTTGTTCGAGGCAAGGCGCTTCAACTAGACGCCAAAATTCTATTTACTCGGCACCTTTTGTAGAGGTACACTTTATATTTTAGATGTATGTGTACATAATATTGTCTCGTGTCTAAAGGAAGGAAGCTTCAAATGTTTAAATATAAACTGCTTGAGTACAATTGAAAATTTCCAATAAAAATGTCGCACGTTTTATTCCTGCTTCACTTTTTGATCGCTTTGTTAGCAGTTGGCCTTAAAAAATATTTACTCATAAACGTAAAACGTATTTTATTTTATAAAGATCATTCAAACTGTACTTACAAAACGTCATAATTAAAAAGAACATTGGTAAATAGACCACCGCACCGGTTTCAAACGCGGTCTCAACTTTAAAAGACTCCAGCAAGATACTCAGCGGGCTTTTTTTCACAAATGTGTACCTACATCTGGAAATAGTTACCCCAGTTTTTTATGATCTTATAGCCACGGGCCCTATAGAGTGCATTAGCCAATGGTCCTAAATTTGTTCTAATTTTCATGAATTGAATTAATCCCACCACGAAGTAATTATACTAAGAATCCTTACTAAATGTATAAATACAAATGAAGCCATCTGTTATGCTTTCATACATAAACCGCTGAACCGATTTTAATAAAATTCAGTACAGAGATGGACTAGACTTTGAAAAAGAACAAAGGATATGTTTGGTCGCGATAACCGAAATTCACGCAGGCAGAGCCGCAGGCAACAGTTAGTTTTTACCCGATTACTTCAACAATGTTTCCAAGACATGTCTTACCTACCTATGGCAACTGGGACACATTAATTTGATGCTTTGAAATCCGATTACGAGATTTTATACATGGGCGGGCAACACCACCCGTGTTGCTCTTCAATAAATACTCCCACATTTTAGGAAGTCGTAATGTGCGGTTATGATAATCAGACTTACGTATTGTTAGCAACATAGGGCATAATAATAGTTTTATTTGTACTTATTATAAATTTTGTTCCGTGTGGTGACGGAAAAAGAATATAATAATCACTACCCCGTCTCATCCAAAGTGTATCGTAACGGCAAAATACGTAGATGATATCACTGCGAGAGAAGGAAAACTCGGAATAAAACCGTGTACCGATTCGTCTGGCCAGAGTGGAAACAGTAGACCAAAGCCCTCCGACATTGGGAGAGACCTATGTCCAGCAGTTACAAATTTTATGTACAACGGTAAGTTATAAGTTTATTTTTGAAGCAAAATAATAATTCTATTAATTGAATGGTGGATTTGACAATTTGACATACTCGTATCTTAAAAATTTAATATTGCTTTTAATAAATAAATTACTAATTTGACATAATAGTTCAGATTTTTACTGCGTGACATTACTTCTATTCCTCTATTTTGACATTAAATAATATCATAAATGACAAACAAAGACAATGCAATTTTTTTTTACTAACATATTTTTATGTGGTTATATTGTTACTAACAAGATATGGATTCATTGTTGTCCGAAATAAATTATTTTTATTTATTTATTTATAAAAATTGCACACGTCTATAGCACTTAGCTATTAACTTAGCTTACGATAATCGCTTAAAATACCTAGTCGTATTTGTTTGCAACCTTAGTATCACAAGAAAGTTTGAAGACACTACATCTAACTCAACTTAACAGTTACAAAGAAAGATAAATCTATGAAAGTTGTGCCGTAATCGAAGATCGATCACCCCCATAAAGCATATGTGTAGAATACCATAGCGTTGTCCTGCTTATATGAAAAAAGTTACCAGATATAATATTTGGGGTTGAAGTGTTATGGGGAAAGTATAGTGCAACACTATGGCCTTTGTTGTGGAGGACGCTTCAAACTTCTAAAGAAACACCATAAGCTATGGATAGAGATATAAGCACACAGGCTACTTTAAGCGCCGGCGTTTTGGCCACTTTCGGCGTTCAATCGCTGCATCTGAATATAGAGATTTAGAATTTCAAAATTGCATGCACAACCTTAATAGATGATCAGTAGGCGGGCATTGAATAATGTTGCAGGTAACCAATGAATGCTTATAAAAATAAAATAAACTCCTCCTATTAAAAAAAAAATTAAGTCCCACTAGAGAAGCACTAGATTGAAAATAAAAAATTACTCCACCACTATAATTTCGTAAATATATGATTTCTTCATGGATCTATCGTAAAATTGAAATAATAATATAAATATAATTGAAATCGCATTAAGAGAAAAAGAATTTATTACCGGTGAACAGAAATAAACATTCCTATACTACAGAATCTATAAACAATCCCCTCTCTCTGACTCGTTTAAAAATACAAAACCTTCTTTTTATCAGAAATATTTATTATCTATATTTTCCCTCAGTCGACACAGATTACGCTTGACGATTCGACTCAGATTCACAAAGAAACAACGGTGGAATATCAAATTGAATATCACCCCGGCATTCTATAAATGTTTCAAGGGTTATTTTCTTTGTTCCCGAACTTGATGTCGCGACGCATAACATTGAATACATCTGAAGAAAATTTTAAATAACTTAGGGGTACTCTTCTGAAGATAACAACTTTATTTCTGTATGACGATCTTTGATAATAATTGCATGTTTTTGTGAATTATATCTTGGGTACCTTATGTTTTTTTGTTATACCATTCAGGTGGCAGACAAGCACACGACCCACCTGATGGGAAGTGGTTACCGTGGCCTATGGACGTGTGCTACACCAGGGGTGTTACACTCGCGCTGCCGACCAAGTTTCGCAAAGGATAAACCAGATTTCTCAGACTCAGCCTCAGATGCACAGCTGAGTCAACAATAGTGCCCGGAAGACAGCAAAAGGCTCACCTTCATTACGTGGCCATGGGAGCGAATTTAATGATTGGTGAAATGTGGGTTTTAATTCACGTCTGCTAACCCGTGATAATATGTATGTATGTATGTACAATCTAAAATCCTAAATAGTAAAAGAAAAGTAGAGTATCTACGTAAATTATTTTTTTCTATTTCAATGTATAAATTTTCACTTAAAATTTTCAACAATGTCGTTCAGTAATATATGCCCAATATTCTCAATCTACATATATTTGGAATGACCTAATAAATGTAGACCTGGGACCTTTTTGTACCCAAAAGTTACCCCAGACAAACCTATTTTATTCCCTTTCTTTACACAAATAGATAGAACTTGATAACTCAATTTCAGCTTTCACTTTAGTTCACAAAACATTGATAATTTTCTTTATGTCGGAGCATGAAGGTCCCTTAGGACATGCGTTCCCGGGGATGATCATAAAAATGTGTGTGTATGTTGTGTAGAGTGGGTTTTCGTGTTGGTCCCGGGAACAATGACGTGGAAGGACGATGGGTGACCCGTTTGCCGGGGCGAGAGGGTTAAGGGCACGGATTTGTACCGTTTTGTAATGTGATAGACTGTTGGAACTCTTTAAGATAGATTATATATTTTTAGGGTTGAAAAAAATCGGAACCTTTATAAGATCACTTCGTTGTCCGTCCGTCCGTCTGTCTGTCTGTCGGTCAAGACATTTTTCTCAGAAATGAGAGAGAAAAGATATTTAGTTGAAATTCATAATACATACTCAGGTCTATAAAGTCTTGAAACTGTGCAAAAATCAAACTTCTAAGTCAACGCCTTCCAAATTTATTACGGTTTATGTAGCTTAAATTACGGAACCCTCGGTGCTCGAGTCCGACTCGCACTTGACTGGCTTTTTTAACCGTGTTTTTTATGTAGGGTGCAGTGAGGAAGGGTTAAAATTTTTAAAAAGGGGAAGCCGATTGTAAAGATATACCTCGATCTAGTTTATCATGTACCAGGGGGCACAATGGAGAGCCGGCAGGCATCAGGTTGTAGGGAGCGTCAATATTAAATGCATATGATGAGGCCTTCAAGCTGAGTGTCACCATTGTTACATGGTATCCGTACGTAATTGTATATGTAAATTCATTCATTTATTCCTTCATTCATTCAATCATTTATTCGCTCATTCATTCATTCATTCTTTCATTCATTCATTCATTCATTCATTCATTCATTCATTCATTCATTCATTCATTCATTCTTTCATTCATTCGTTCATTCATTCATTCATTCATTCATTCATACAGTCATGAGAATCGCTAATAGGGATTTTGAAATTTGCTGTAACAGATTTCGTAAATTATTTTTAAAATATACAGGATGATACAAAAAGCTGACATATCCAGCTGTCAGTTATATGTGTATCTACCCATTCTCGGTACAACTCAATTTAAGAGGCGCCTGTTCCAATCCTCGGCGACACTTTATCGAGTTCCGCCTGTTTAGTATTGTTTCTCGAATATTCCTTATTTCGGCACTTTACAACGAACGCTCGCCTACAGAATTTATGTTTTTCTATTATGATTCACTAGCTTTACCTGCTACGTCGTCTGCGTTGAAAAAAAATAAAAATCTCTACATACATCTACTTACTGTATAAAATGTTTGTTTGTTATTTAATAACGGCGGTAGCCTAGTGGTATGAGTAATGGACTGCTGAGACGAGGTCACGGGCTCGATCCCAGGTTTTACCCACACCAATGACTTTTCGATAATTTTCGAAGTTATGTGTGTATATATCGCAGGTTATTGGCAATAGGCTCGCCACCTATTACATTGGGACCTAAACATAAACTGGCGAAATGTGGGTGCTAGCACCTCTGCGTACCCCTTCGGGGATATAGGCGTGAGTTTATGTTATGTTATGTTTATTTGTATTGGTCTGGTCGTGTATCGGAAAGCACGTTAAGGCGTTCCTCGCAGTTGCCATACGAACGTCTATGGCAACTGCGAGCAACGGCTTAGCGTGCAAGTCATTGTGGAGATCAGATGGCACTCGCTTCACAGCAATTAGGGAATTTTAGCCAAATCTGCAGTTTAAAACCTGGGATCGAACCCGAGACGTCGTCTCAGCAGTCCATTACCCATATCACTAGGCTACCATATTCATATATACAAATATTTGCACTAAGCGGGGATCAAACCCGTGCCTCTTGCGTAACCGCCTCGTCCCATTAAAGTACATACTGTTAAAAAAGCGAGGTAATGTTTTCCACTAATAACATCCTCCATTTCTATTGCATTGAATTTAGTTTTGTTAACCTACTTCAAAAAAGACTTGGTTCTCAATTTGATCGCTATTTTTTTGTATAATCAATTTTCTTGTCAACAAACAAAGATAAATCTAGCGACTAGTCGACTAGTTTTCGAAGCAAAATATCGTAGTTTTTTGTAGCTGCTGCAAAATATATCCTAATATCTATATTACAGAGGCACAGTATACCCCATAAGAACAAAACCATAAGCCTGTATTGTAAGTATTTCGCAATATGACCAATTGGATCGGAAGCTGATGACTTCGGAACACTGACCGTAAAGATGGGGTTCCACTGACATAGAGATGAGCTGAGATGAGTTAAAGAGTTAAACCACTTAAGCGGATTAGTCAAGATTTGTTTTAATGGTTTTGTCTTGATTAATAAATTAAGAGTATTTTGTTTTTATTATTATTTTATACACTTGGTTGGCAGACAAGCACACGGCCCACCCGATGGAAGGTCATTACCGTGGCCTAATTATCCTCCGAGCCTTTTCCCAACTTAGTTAGAGACGGATTTCAGTCTATCTGTGAAACGATTGCCATCTGACCTCTCAACCTACTATCGATATCTTATTTCTTTAATTAAACCAGATAACAGCGGTAGCGTAGTGGTATGGGTAATGGACTGCTGAGACAAGGTCTCGGGTTCGATCCCAAGTTTTACTATGGCACACACCGATGACTTTTCGATGCTTTTCGAAGTTATGTGTGTATTTATCGCAGGTTGATAAGTGCCAGGTTAATGGCAATAGGCTCGCCACCTATTACATTGGGACCTAAACATAAACTGGCGAAATGTGGGTGCTAGCACCTCTGCCTACCCCTTCGTGGATATAGGCGTGAGTTTATAAAAAAAAAACCATATATGTTCGTATGGCAAAGGAGATCGACGGCTTTACCTGCCCTCCGAGTTACGGAATATCCGAACCAATGCATATAGGCATATTCTTGCATACAAATATTTGTACTAAGCGGGGATTGAACCCACGCCTCCTGAGTAGCAGTCGAATCGAATGCACTACCGCCACGCCACAGAGGCTGTCTCACCTTCATGCTCAATGTGTTAAGAATGTTCAACCATCCAGATATCAACAGAAACAAGTCTACCCAAAAGTATATTAGAAGCCAATTGCATTGTGATTTTTTTTACACATTTTCGATTGACACACATAAGAGAGAACTAACAGGCATTTTTAGGTTTCCATGCCTCAAAAGGAAAAAAAAACAACGGAATCCTTATAAGATCACTGCGTTGTCTGTCTGTCTGTTTGTCAAGACCTTTTTCTCGGGAATGTGTGAACGGATCAAGTTGAGATTTATACCAAACACTCAAACCTGCAACCTCTTACAGCTGATAAAATCAAACTTCTAGATCAATGCAATAAAAATATATTGTCGTTTATGCAACATCCAGTTTTGAACGGAACCAGTTGACCGGTTTTTTATTTAAAGTTTTTGAACCGCTGTTCTAACACCATCTCCACTCATCTGTCAGTGGGACCTCGCCCTAAGGTATTAAATCGTTACTAGCCTTTCTCTGGTGCCCAGACGCGCTCTGACCGTATTAAGCCAGTAGGACGGGTATCAGGACCCTCGAGATCCGTAATTAAGACAATATCAGCCTATCGTGCGTCTGTTAGGACTATTTTGTTCTAATATAGATAAGATACACTTTACTTTGATGGTCGATCGTTGGTATAAAAATGATCTTTTTTTATAGGACTCATCAATATGACTTCACATCTAACTATTAAACTTTCGCGTTCCATGATACACAATAATGTTTACGGGAATTAACGCTATCTCGTAGGTACAGATGTAATTGTACTGGGACCTAGGAATCTGGTGCAATCCAAAAATACACCACCATTTTTTATATGCGAAAAATCCACACGAACACATTCCCGCCAGAGCCGGTGTGAGAGGTTATGTCGCCTGAGGATCATTGCTGGTTGCCGAAGGTTCACAGATATCCCTCGCACCAAGGCATCTCTATCGATTTGGCCCTCGTCGGTTGTGGAGACCACAGAATCCCCAATTCGTCCCGAAACGCGCGCCGCCACCGCAGTCTGCTTCTGCTAGGGTGACAGGCGGCTCCACCCGTCACCCTCAAGCCTGCGCTCATGGGGGGCGGAGGTCATTTGTTGACCTCTCACGCTCGAGTTGCCACAGTACAGGGGCAGCTTGGCTTACGAGATCTTCGTCGCTCCCGCTGAGAATACATACCTTTGATTTGTCTGATCAGGTTGCACCAGCCATGGTCACAGGCTAAATCATTGTCGCGTTAATTCCCATAAACATTATTATATGACTTCACATCGTCTTATAGTAAGTTAAAAGCAAACTAAAAGGAAAGAGGTCACCATTACAAACACATAGTATGTTGCAATGGTGGTACTTAGTTCGACGACCTCATCAGATGCTTTTTCAAGCCCTGCTTAATGGACTGCTGAGACGAGGTTTCGGGTTCGATCCCAGGTTATACCATGGCACACACCAATGACTTCGATGCTTTTCGAAGTTATGTGTCTATTTATCGCAGGTTTATAAGTGCCCGGTTAATGGCAATAGGCTCGCCACCTATTACATTGGGACCTAAACATAAACTGGCGAAATGTGGGTGCTAGCACCTCTGTTTACCCCTTCGGGGATATAGACGTGAGTTTATGTTATGTTTATGTAATGGAATAAAGGACCCGGGACTTAATGGTATGAGTTTTCTAATGTTGGGTACACCACAGAATAAATATAATAGTACTTTTTTCAGAGTATATTCAGACAATTGTCGAAATATTGAACTACTGTCGTGTTGGCGTTGTCAGCTTGTCATCTTCATCCGGCAAGTACCGGTTGCATTCAAAACATATACTTTTGAGCCACTGTTTTATTTACCTTTTTGATTTATTTGGCTTTCACGAAAGCGTCTGTCATTTCAGCCCCTAATAGCGTAACAGTGAAGAGTGCATTGCTCTGTCAGAGCTAGTGGGTTCAACTCTTGCTCAGTGCCAACATTTTTATACATGAATAGCTCTATTTGGCTTGGTGCTTTTACATATTATGTACTACGTATAATATGTGTTTATTTGCACTGATCGGAAATCGAATCCACGATATCTGACGTGTTATCACCACAAATCAGCGACATTCTTCAATTTAGGTGTGACAATTCTAATTATCGAATTTTAAAAGTTCAACAAAGAAATTCTAGTACTGATGTGACACAATGTTGCCAGGAACAAATTTAATTAGTGTCAGATAACGGTGTTGTATTGCCGTACTCGTAAAGTCATAAATATTGTTTAACTCCTCAAATAGAAGGTTAACGACTTCACGCGTTCGTACAAAATAATTTAATTTGTACTATACGTTTAGTCTGCCACTACAAAGATATATAGCAGTAGTACAACGCTAGTTTTACAGGGAAAGTTGGTGAAAGTCTAGCTTAAGAAACTTTTGTTTAAATAAATTCTGAAGAAAAACAATCTTCGCACTAACACAAGCTAATAATGGCAAATTGAACAAGTGAGTGAAGCGAGCGAGAGTTTCCGTTTCGAAAAGGTGGCCGATTTTGTTTCTGTCTATATCTATGTCAGTATGTTTGTTAGTTGCGGTCTAGATTTATTAGCGTTTCTTGACTGATTTTCATCAAACTTGGCACACAATGTTCTTTAATTTAAAACTGCGGAGCAATTTCATGATGTATTCTGTATGTAAATTTGTTATTTATTTATTTTAGTTTACCTATTGAAAAATCATCTTATGTCGAGAACTTTTTTTATAGGAGGATAAATGGAGGAATCAAGGGGGAAGTTTGCTGTCGCTATTAATGAACGGATCTTTATAAATTATTGGTTCAAACATCAAGGACATGATTAGTCATCGGTTGTTATGAAAAAAAACAAGATGCCTCATAAAACTGAACTTCGATATAAAAAAAACAGCTGCGAAAAAGGGGGAAGTTTACTGTGGCATTTGTTAAGAACGGATTGAATTTTTGGTAAAACATCCTGAGCTGTTTAAAGTAAGATACGTATCGTTAATGTTTTTTTTAAGAATACCTTGCTCGCGAGGTTTACTGTTCACTGAACTACTAGTAAATGCTATGGACAGCATTATTCATATCACATCAATATTATGCAATGGTGGTCCAAATTTTTTCAAAAAATATCACTTTAGTTTTCCATCAGCCTGGGTGCCAAACGGACGAATCATATGAAAATATTGTATTAAAAATCACAATATTGTTATATAATTTTCTAAAAAAAATTAACTAAAAAATGACGTAAATAAAATCACAATTCGTATGCTTCATACAGTAAAAGTGATAGATAATTTTTTTTACTATAATTTCTCTGGTACATTTTACCGCCAAAATACGGAACTTGATAGGTGGTGTTACCGTTGACAGGTGTCAGAGCAAAGGAACTGTTATTTCCGAACTAAAGATCTATCTGATACCTACTCTCTATATAAATGTGTTTTGTGTGTTACTGTCCGTCATCTATTAAGACTTTGAGTTATCCGCATCTAATAAGTGAGTCATTTTTCTATACCTACCCACTTTTATGAAATTATAAATTAAGTAGTAGAAGATATTTAACAAAAAATATTGGCTTACATCTATAATTTATACATGCATACATATAATCACACCTTTATCCCCAGAGAGTTAGGCGGAGGTGAATTAACACCAACATTTCACCAATCATTGAATTCGGTGCCACGTAATAGGGTGTGAGCCTATTGCCGTCTTCCGGGCACTATTGTTGATTCAAGCCATCCCTCTGAGGCTGAGTCTGGGTTGTATATATCTGTCTGATGTTTAACAGCCCTATCTCTTAGTCGCCTTGTAGGACACCGCATAGGAAGAGATGGGGTGTTCCAAATTCTACTCTGCTGGGAACCATGCGGTAAAGTTTGTGAGTTTCTGGATTTATGGAACCGATTTTGATGACGATTAGTACAGAGAAAGGCTAGAACTTGGGCTATATTTAGTCGTGATAATTGAGACCTATGCGGACAGGGCGACTGTCAACAGCTGGTGATAAATAAACGGCTCTAAATCCAAAAGTTGCCTGGAAGAAATCGCTTAAAGCGATAAGGCCGCCCATTATACTTCTTATTACTCCTTATTATTATTTTTTAAGTATCATGTATTATTTACTTACTTGGTGTACAATAAAGTGTAAAAAAAAGCAAACAGATAAACAGAATCCTTGTCTGTAAGGCAAGGTTTAGTAAGGCCTTGGTCAGATTTAAAATCTGTTGTATGTTTGTTTGATTGCAATTACTCAAGTAGAATTTTAACTTAACCTTCTGTTATATAACTATACAGTGATCTCCCATACACGAGTAGGCACTAACAAAATTACCAAAGGTATTATCACGCGTGGATGACAATCGCAACATACATATATGTCAGGGCCCGCAGTGCTCGTGAGCTGCACACGCACCGGCGCACGCGCCGATATAATAGAGGCTTACGTAACGCAATTAATTAGACATAGCTTTGTGTAGTAGAAAAGAGTAATAGCGTCGGTAGCTCAGTGGTTATGAAGTCGACCTTCCGATCAATAGATCCCGGCTTCGAATCCTGGCCATTACACAACCGACGTGAACCCACTCCTAACACAAGCAATTTAGCTTAGCTGGAGGGGTTAGAGAGAATTTTCTATTTTCTTATTTATTTATTTAAACTTCATGCACAAGTGTAAGCAGGCGGACTTAATGCCAGAGATGGCCCTGGGTCGGCCGGGGTGCGAGGGATATGCCTATCAACCTCACCTTCGGCAACCAAAGCGACCCACAGGAGGCGTGCGTTGTAGTCGGTTCGAATCCGACATAACCTCTCCCACCGGCTCCGGTGGGGAGGAATCCGTAGGGATTTTGCGATCGTAAAAAAAAAAAAGTCTCTACCAGTCAACCCAATAGGTGGTGCAGAGAATAACAAGGTAGGTGCACCTACCTTATGAAAGGTAACTAGTTAAAATATATATTAATACATATATAAATATATAAATAAAATATACATACACATAATAATATCTAACTATACATTTATAAATATAATTACAATGAAGTTTCTTGCAATTTATCCAGCATGAGCTTCCGAACTCCCAATTTAAATGTGTAACGACTTGTGGCCCTCCTGATCCTGAGAGGTAGCTCGTTCCAAAGAAATATAGATTGCACAGGAAATGAAGAGGGGATGCAATCGGAACGATAAGTAGGACAGCGCGTAAAAGACAAAGCAGGACAAGCTTTTGGTCTGCCCACTGACAGCACAAAAACTCTCCAGTGAGCTGTGGCTGCCCTAGTTACCGGCGGGAACACGAAACGAGGTTATTCTGTAGGGCGGAGGTGCTTCCCCAGTCGGACTGCTCAATTGGACGGAAATACCGTCGTATCTTACCTCCATGCAAATTGTACTGGATTGTTATAACTGTACTGGAATTTAGTTACGTTTAAAAGTTTAGCTAGTCCCTGCCTCGACTAAAGTGGAGAGCTAGAGAAATAAAACATTAGGTTACAATATAAACATTTGTGTATATTTATAATTTATACATTTAAAACGATTTTGAGTGGATTTTCATGCGATTTTTTTGTTAGAAAAGTCTTGGTCCGACTTAAAATCTTACGTTTGTTTAATTGCAATCAGTTAAGAAGAACCGGGGAGATAAGAGATCCACGCAGGCAGAGAAGCGGTCGTAACGCTAGTAAACTATAAAATCCATACTTAGACAACAAGTGACTTAAAAAAACAAAATGGCGTCTTAAATTGTCACTTTCATTAATTGTGCGGATAATTAGACACGGAGACATTGTTGCAAAAAATACTTTTCGCTTCAGAAGCCCTAATTAAATGGTCGCCATTTTTTTCCCGAGAGCCCTATATAATTCACCCTTTTCCTATTTTGTGTCGGCTTCTAGTGGATGGGGATGATTAATTGGGATTAGGGGGAAGGGAGAGAGGGGGGAGGAGGAAGGTGGTGATCCATGTCAACAGTTATAGTAAAATTGCTGAATTGAATTTGGGTAAGATTCGACAGGTACATGTTACTAAGTTTGACAGTGTACCTACCTAACTACCTATATTACTACTGGTCCCCTATTTATAATAATAATATAATATTCCACAACATTCTACACAACGCTATCTACACCCATGGTAAGCATAGATTAATTAGCTTTTGTTATGGAATCTAGAATGCGGATAAACATGCTTAGATACTTATTTTTTTCGTAATTATACATACGGAATTTTTTTTTTTTTTTTTATATAGGACACGTCAATTGGACTTCGCCTTGCCTTTTTTTTTTTTTTTTTTGACGTGTCCTATATAAAAAAAAAAAAAAAAAAAAAAAAAATACGGAATTATATAGAAACGCCCAGACCAATGCAATTATTTGCACTGAGCAGGAATTGAACCCGCGCCTCCTCTCTAGCAGTCAACAGTAACAATATTAATATTCCTCTGTGGCGAATTATTTCTGAATTATTAATATTAATATTATTTCTTGTCATAGAATAAAAAGACACATTTTAGGGATGTTTAAAAATTTGCCAAGCTGAGTGCCACCATTGTAGCACTTAGTGCCTGTAATGGTGACCCTCTTTCCTGAGACTTTGTCTTTAGCTTACCATCAGGCGAGGTGAGGTCAAGTTGGCGTGGCCTATATAAAATAACAATAATAATTTCACGGAACCCTTCATAAGCGAGTCCAAACTGTATTTGATCTAGTTTTTTTAATATTACAAGCACCACCTTTTATCACCATACAGTTGTATGATTCTTAGAATTTTTTAATGACAATTAAAACTAAAAATTAAAAAGAGCGCATTCCTCAACACTACAACAGCATTATCCATTCCGTCCCGTTCCCGTGTCGAACACGTAATTGACGTGTTAATATCTATATAAATGTCTGTCGGTCTGTCCATATGTGAGAATCGTGAGCAATTGATTAGACAGATTGATGGGTTTTAAATTGGTCCAAGGCTGTAGTATTACGTCATGACGATCACGTTTGAGTGTATGGGTCTCACCAAGAGATTGAGGTCAAGTTTGTACACCTGCTTTTGATGTTGGGAGGTCTGAAGGCAGTAGAAAGCATAAAGGCGCGGCGGATTGACGATGATAATCAGATGTTATATAGGAGGTAAGACACAGCGGTGTTTCCGCTCAATGGAGCAGTCTGACTGGTGAAGTACCTCGGCCCTACAGAATACCGCGGCCATAATAACTTCGTGTTGTATTCCCGGCGGTGAGTAGGGTAGCTGGAGCTCACTGCAGAATTTGTGCTGTCAGTGGGGAGATTAAAAGCTTGCCCTGCTTTGTCTTCTACACTGATGGCACAGAAAATGAATGACAATGGGTATTCGTGGGGAGTTTATTTATTTATTTTAACTTTATGCCAAAGGCATTATCCGACAGTCTATCTTAGGGTGATGCAGAGATGCATTGAGGTAGGTGCAGACAAAATATTAACCATGAACTATTAACCATAAGGATAATACTCAAAAGTTTCTACCTACTTAGTTTGGACAATAATAAATATAAATATAATATATTCTATCTACACAATATCCCGACATAATAAATTCTGACACAAAGTTCTCGACCGGACGCAACCACCATTATACAAATATAAAGATTATTCCAGGCCATAGAGTTCCTCGCGGCGATGGTCCGCTGCGCGGATGCGTGGGCGGCCGGCGCCTCCTTCTGCGAGCAAGTAATGCTCGTGAAGGAGGAGGCGGGGCGGGAGCGGCAGCGGGAGCGACGAAGGATCGCAAGCCAAGCTGCCCGCGTACGAAGGCAACTCGGGCGTCGGAGGTCGATGAACGACCTCCGCCCCCCATGAGCGCCGGCCTGGGGGTGACAGGTGGAGCCGCCTGTTACCCTGGCAGAAGCAGGCCGCGGCGATGGCGCGCCTAGCGCGCCTCCCCGTTTCCGGGGTCGAGTTGGGGACTCTGTAGTCCCCACACCCGAGACGAGGGCCAGATCGTGAGAGATGGCCCTGGGTCGGCCGGGGTGCGAGGGATATGCCTGTCAACCTCACCTTCGGCAACCAAAACGACCCACAGGCGGCGTGCGTTTTAGTCGGTTCGAGTCCGACATAACCTCCTCCACCGGCTCCGGTGGGGAGGTATCCGTGGGGATTTTGCGCACGTAAAAAAAAAAAAAAAAAAAAAAAGGCCATAGAGTTCACTTAATCGGTAATGTAAAACATTACAATTTATTCATTTTGTATTAAAATGCTGTCAAATGTTGTAGAAAATTTATTTATATACAATAGCCACTAAAGTTACAAGTACATGTCAATATCATCATTTTCTTAGCCTTTTCCCAACCCCCGTTTCCAGAGACGAGTTGGGGACTCTGTGGACCCGAGGAGAGGGCCAGATCGAGAAAGATGGCCCTGGGTCGGCCAGTGTGCGAGGAATATGCCTGTTCATCTCACCTTCGGCAAACAAAAACGACTCACAGGCATCGTGCGTTTTAGTCAGTTCGAGTCCGAAATAACCTCTCCCACCAGCTCCGGTGGTGGAGATAACTGAGCGGGAATTGAACCCGCACCCCCTGCGTAGTAGTCGGGTTCACTACCGCCACATCATAGACAAGTCAACCTATTACCCCAAATATTAACTACAAAATCATATTTCCCTGAAAATCACAAGATAAGAGTAAATACCCCATAAATTGGGAACTTTACGAATTAATTCCCAACCGAGGACGTTGCTCATCCGAGTGCTTATTTACTTGGCAAATAAACCTCACGCCGATGTACATTTACAAGCGGAAAATTAACCTCACGATATGAGGATTTAGTATTTAACTTAATATAACTTTAAGTGGTGGGAAACTGTGGCAATAAACCCTCTTGCAAATATGGAGTTCTTCACGAAGGTATTAAAAGGTTCTTGCAAGGTGGGCAACGCGTGAATGACACCCCTGGTATTGCACACCTCGCGGTATCCACTTCACATTATGTGGGCCGTATCACGTGTTTGTCACTTACATGGTATAAAAAATTGCGCGCCTCCCCGTTTCCGGGGACTAGTTGGGGACTCTGTGATCACACACGAGGAGAGGGCTAAATCGAGAGAGATGGCCCTGGGTCTTCCGGGGTGCGAGGGATATGCCTGTTAACCTCACCTTTGGCACGTAATGACTGCCAAAGATGTTCGTAAGGCAAGACATACAGCATAACGTGCTCTCCGAGGTACGACCAGACCTATGCAAATATTCATATTCGTGCATATAAATATTTGCACTAAGCGGGGATCGAACCCGCACCTCAGGCGTACCGACCACGTTATTACCGTCACGTCACGAAAGCTGTCTGGGAAAATTCTTAAGATGATGGTAATAATACAAAAAAAACAGAAGACAAACAACACAATCAACCCATCATCATTATACAACGAAAATTGACAGCAACAACGATTGCGGTAAAATAACGAGCCGCGAGTTATCGTTACAATAACGTTAAGTGACAGCGACAACAGCTGTTATGTTGACATCGTTATTATTTTAGATGGCAGATAGTGCCCGGGTTTGTTTATATACGGGAAAGGACAAATGAATTGAAATTATAGATGGGTGACCGCTTAGTGCTATTTAATCTGAACACTTCCCTGCTTCGGAACGCACGTAGGAGGTAGGACACGATGGTATTTTCGTCCAATTGAGCAGTCCGACTGGGGAAGTACCTCCGCCCTACAGAATACCGCGGCCATAATAACCTCGTGTTGTGTTGCCGGCGGTGAGTAGGGTAGCCAGAGCTCACTGGAGAGTTTTTGTGCTGTCAGTGGGAAGACCAAAAGCTTGTCCTGCTTTGTCTTTTACACTGACGGCACAGAAACTCTCTGCTTACAGGGCTGGCAGCGCGAGTGTGACTCTCTTGGTTTTGCACACGTCCATAGGCCACGGTAACCACTTTCCATCAGGTGGGCCGTGTGCTTGTCTACCAACTGAGTGGTTTAAAAAAAAATAGTTTTTAGGTTAAGGCGAAGATCAATATGGGTGACCTGAACAAATCTGTCAGAGTTTGGACATTAACCACTACTCAGGCTAGGAGTTCAGACCGCAGTGGCTCCCCATATGGCGTCTCTTATTCCTTCTACTTAGTTTATTTTCGCTTTTATGAGAGCGGATGCTCTTCTGACGAAGTCATGTTCGCTACCAGTACTTTGTTCCTTTTTTCGTGCGGAAATCCCTGATTCAGACTAAAACTACTCACTGTCACGGGTCTCTTATGCTGGGTTATAACGTGGCCCAATAAAGCAATTCTGTCGCATTCCAACTGTCCCTTGTACCCTGACTGTCCCTCACAACTCGACTGTCCCTTGCACTGTGACTGTCCCATGCAATACGGCTGTCCTTCGCACCCGACTGTCCCTCGTACTAAGCCTGTTCCTCTCGCACCCCCACTGTCCTTAGCCCGCTAACTGTCCCCCGCACCTCGGTTGCCCGAACTTCTCAATAACACGTACCTTTCAATTACTTTCTCATACATATTAAAGTCGTTTTCAATTTCCAGACACATCGAAAGTGTTGCCCCGACCTACGCCACCATTGTATGCTAATACGGAGGTCAAGGTCCAAGGTTTGACGCCGTGCATTTAAGCTGTTTTCAATTCAAATGTACCTATATTATAGTCGTATTTTAAGTGGAAATGGTGATTCTGAAGAAAAAAGGGCAACTGCTTTAAGTGGCTTTATTTTTACTTAGGATGCATAAAATGGAGATGGTGGTGAGACTCCAGCTAGATGGACTGACGATTGAAAACGCTGGGAAACGTTCTGCCGCAACAGAAGCAGTCTAGTTGATTGATTGAATTAATTTTAGGAGGAAGTAGGACACGACGGTACTTCCGTCCAATTGAGCAGTCCGACTGGGGAAGTACCTCCGCCCTACAGAATACCACGGCAATAATAACCTTGTGTTGTGTTCCCTGTGGTGAGTAGGGTAGCCTGAACTCACTGGAGAGTTTTTATGCTGTCAGTGGGTAGACCAAAAGCTTGTCCTGCTTTGTCTTTTACACTGACGGGACAGAAACTCAGTGCTTACAGTGTTGGCAGCGCGAGTGCGACTCCCTTGGTGTTGCACACGTCCATAGACCACGGTAACCAATTTCCATCAGGTGGGCCGTGTGCTTGTCTGTCAACCAAGTGGTATAAAAAAGAGAACTTTATAAAACCAGTAGTTCTGTGAACAGTAGACCTCGTGAGCACCATTTGCATTTTTTTGGTACCCTTATCTGGTAAGAAAAAAAAACACTATATGTATCGTCTTATAAATAGCCCTGGGTGGTTCACCAATAAATATTGACGATACGTTCATCCGTTCTTAAAAAAACATGCCTCGTTGTTCCCTTGCGAGGGATATGCCTGTCAACCTCACCTTCGGCAACCAAAGCGACCCACAGGCGGCGTGCGTTTTAGTCGGTTCGAGTCCGACATAACCTCCTACACCGGCTCCGGTGGGGAGGTATCTGTGGGGAGTTTGCGCACGTAAAAAAAAAAAAAAAAGGCTCGTTGTTCCCGGCAGAGTAGAATTTGGACCACCCCATCTCTTCCCATGCGGTATCGTACAAGGCGACTAAGGGATAAGGGCTGTTTAACATCAGACAGGTATACAGCTCAGACTCGGACTCAGATGCATGGCTCGAGTCAACAATAATGCCCGGAATAGGGTAATAGGCTCACCTGTCACTGTCAATCAGTATGATCACTCGCTTGCATTTAGCTGGTGTCACGATTGAGTTGGGTCGCGAAAATCTTGTTGAAGTCACATACACGGTAGCCGCCCCCGTAATAGTCAAGATAAGCCACTTTAAGAGAAGTAATACACACAAGGAAAACCAAATAAAATCCTCTAAAACAAATTCAGATATGTACTGTACTATACTATTATAGCTCCAAGCTCCGCTCACCACGCAAGCATTAAGTACAAATACATAAAATATGACCTCTTGAGTCCCTAAGTATCCAATATTAAGGAGTGACACAGCATATCAGACTTCCTTATACCGCGATTTTTGTCCGCGTCATGCGTCTTCCCCCTTATTTTTACTAAAGACTTATTTATGAGATTAGGGCGGAGACATATGATGCGATTTAATGCGGTTATTGTTAAACGATTTGAGAGAGATTGGGGAAAGTTTGTGTTGTAATGTTTTTAAAATTAGAATAGGATGAGATTGAGATTGATTTATAAGTACAGTCAGAGCCGAAAGTTTTCGAATACTTTTGTAAATATATTTGTAAACCAACATCAATCTGAACATTGACATATGTACATCTAAATAATTTATTTTTTCAATTTGAAATTTACAACAAGGTCAACCTGGGTGGTGGTTATCGTGAATTTTTATCAAATCTCCGGTTCTCGACTGACGTCGACGGGTCCTGATTTGTGAATTTTATATTTATTTATTCATATCATATTGTCGTGCATTATTGCAACTAACCTAACACGAATCTTTTCTAACCTATATCTATCCAAGACAAACGTTGTCGAATTTTGCGGACTATAATCGATATGTTTAGCGACAGATCTACAGAACATTTGATGACTAATTAGGGCTTTGCCGCATGAAGATGTATTTCCCTTGACAAAATAACACATTTATCTTATACCAAACTCCACGAAATAAACTCGTGTGGGTGCAGCCAAAGCTCCAACTTTGTCAGACAAAATGGCTCCGGAATATTTAGCAGTATTTGCTGAATTTTGCAATGCTAATAACTACCCAGTTGACGATTCGTATCCCGTAACATGTAGTGATGTAGCGAAGATTCCGATTTTCCTAGATTTCATAATTGTTAGTCATCGTCAACATCGCGTGTTACTTCGGACTTCGGTTCATTTCGGACCCGGGGTTCGCTTCTGCTTTTGGCTTGATCTAAACGGTTTTTATAAGAGCTCCAGCCGTTTGACCTCCCAACCCTGACATGAAAGAAAGAAAAAGTATAAACTTACAGTTGAGGTTGGTTAGGCTCTAAGGTCTTGCCGGGTAATTTTCCTAAATCCATTGAACAGCTATAGATTATTTAGTATTAAACCCATTCGTTTACTTAATTAGTTTTGTATACTTCATTTATCATTCAATCCGTACTCATTCGTTCTACGTGCTCATACTGCTACAAGACACACCACTCTTGCAAAGAAAAATATAATATTAAAACTTTTGTATCTAAATATATCAAATCACGTTCATTCGAATATTGACATTCGAAATACAATTTCAAATTTGACAGGTATAATAATTTGAATTTACACAATATAAATCTGACAACACACATTCGAATTTCGCATGCACAACACTATCCAGAGTTCATTCACAACTTCGTTGATGCGTCATTCGTCGTTGTTTTGATTTTAAATGACTTTTTGACGTAAAACATGTCATAAATATTCTAGTGTGCAACGGGCCTAAAACACATTTGACCGTATGAACCCGAATTCATTTGCGTTTTCGACACAGCTATGTGTTTTAACGATGTATTTAGGATTTGCATGACTTGACAGACTTGTGTGGGCTGGAATAAACTAGATTCACTGTGGTATAAAAAAAAGTAGGTACAGTCAGCGTCAGAACGATCTTGACTACAAAAACTCAAAATGACCTATTAAGAGCAAATCAAACTATTTCATTGTTTTATATTGTATTATTGTCCGAAGCAAAGGTGTGTACTAAATATAAGAACAATCGGTCAATAGGAAAGGGGGAAAACCATAGAATCAAGATCATTTTGAGTACTGTGTTCGTTAATATCGATATGATGCTGACTGTACATATTGGGTCTTAAAAACTATAATTATTAAAAAAAGGAATGAAAAAGTGACTCACAAAACAAAGGGAAAGGAGTAAAGAGAAAAGAACAGAAAGGGAAGAGATTTTTCATGCGATAATTCCCACGGATATCCCGCTTGTCAGCTGCTAAGTACTCGAACCGACTAAAGCGGCACGCGCCGTCTCGAATCATAGGTGAAACAAAACAAAATGCAGCATACTGCTACTTAAGTCAATTTTGGAGGTACTCGCTGCTAGAAATAAAGTAACTCAACTTATACAACCAATTTTTTTGATTTTTAAATGGCAGTGTGCCGCATTTAACAGTTCGCCATTATTCTCAGATTTAAAAACAAATCAATGAAAACGTTGTTAAATATTCATGCTCACGTTTTACTCTATAATTATCATCACTACCATCACCCAAGGTACCTGCATGCAACTAATAGCCCTTCAACTTGGTAATTAACAAAAAGCTCCAATACACTGAACACCAAAAGCATTATTTTCCCTATAAGTACTCCAATTTACGCTTACAAATTATCACCTATACCATTATCTACTCTGTGTCTAAACATAAAACAATAAGAAAGGCAATCGTAAGGTGTTATGTCAAAAGGTCATTCACCCCGACCAACGATAATTTCGCGTACGAGTGACTCAACTGTTAAGGGCGATATACACACATACAACTAGTTGCTGTCGGTCTGCACGGAAGTTGTAATGATTGTTTACTGCGTTATTTAGATTGGTTATCGATAGCGTTCGAAGGGTGACAATTTATGACGTAATACAGACGTGGTTCTGTATGGCTATTGTTTGTTTTACGATAGGAGAACAGTGGCAATTGTTAGTGTAAAGCACCTGGTTATAGTGTACTTTTACAATAAGTTATAAGATAGCGGTGACAGCTGTCAGCTATGCACGACTAACTTAAAAAAAGTTAAGATAGTAGGTAAGTAAATGGGTTCTTTTACATCGTGTTCATAGCAATCTTTTTTTAAATAAATTTTGAAAGAAAGAAAGAAAGAAAATATTTTATTTGCGACCACACACAATGCATGATGGATACATTATTTAAAGTAATTTATTTATTCATTTTCTTTACGATGCTGCGTACACCGCATCGCGAGTATACGCAGCGCTGGTTTTCAGATGGGGCCGCAAGTTGGCACATATCTACTTAAAGGACTCACCTGACAGTGGTTAGCGTTTCTACAATTAGGTATGAATATCAATAAAATTTTGCGCCCTTTTTTGTACAGTTAGCAAAATTCAGCAAAATACTTCCCGTTTACGGTTCACCATCCGTTTGCATAAAAAATACAATAAAATATTTTGGTATATAGTAATTTAGACTAATAATATTTACGCATAATTTTTTTGGCATAATTTATATACAATTATTCCAAAAAAATGCAAATGGATAGTGAACCGTAAACGGTTCGTGTTTTTCTGAATTATAATTTATATGTAACTTTGCCCAAAAAAATATGCATAAATATCATTAGTCTAAATTACCATATGTCAAAATATTTAATAGTTCTTATTTTAATGCAAATGGATAGTGAACCACCGTTCACAATCGTATTTTACGAACATCCTCAACTCTTGACATTATTTATTCATATTCTATCCACTTACACAGATTAAAAAATAATCACTTTATCCTATCAATAACCTCCACGTTACTAACACGACCCCTTTAGAATATAATATTGTCTATTCAATATTGACAATATCATTTATGCAAAGCAATAGTAAGTATTACTATATTACTACGGAGGCTATTTTATATCAGTGAGTATATTTCGCTGTTACATTACCTAACTTTACCATCAGAAACATAAGTACCCACTTTCACAAATCCCATAAACAACGTATCCAATGTACCGAATCCATAGTTTCGAACAAACAAATCCCATACATTGTACTATTTCAGACGAACCACTCCTCCCAATTCTGTTATGCAAAACAATGTTAACTCAAAATGTGTATCGTCTCTAATAATTTTAATTTACACACAAAAATCAACTTTAATCTCTCGGTTTAAACTTCAAAATTGCATATCATTTTCGTAGTATATGTAAAATAAACAGATAATAACTGTTGACAATTGTTTTAGGCCCGTTAGTTGAATGTTAATTAGTTTAATAGAGTGTTTTGCGAGTTAATAACGATCGTTTCAGTAATTGGATACAGGATGCTGTTATTTGTGTAAATATAGCTACATTGTGTCGGTAAATATTTCATGTTGTTTGGAAGCTGTTGTACAGTCAGCGTTAAAAGTAGATGATTATTGCACAAATTTAAAATATGCTAATGAAACTCATAAAATAGTATTTTTCTTTGAAAATACAATTGGCTTTGAGTAAAAAAATATACGCTGACTAAATATATACCTACTCGTATTGTCATGAACTGTGTGGTGTGGTTTTGAGTGTTCAACTATGAACCGTGTCTCTTGATTTGACTTATTTTGATTTTTACGAGTACGACTGTCTACCGACTGAATTCCGAAAACAAATTTGTGCCAGAACCTCATCCATTAATAGCAGGTGTGTACCGGTTAGCAGATGATTTTGGCTTGGACCTTGGACCTATACAGACCATAGGTACATCCTAGTAAACTATATCCATACTTAATATTATAAATCCGAAAGTACCCCTGTCTCTGTCTGTCTGTTTGACGCCTAAACTACTGAACCAATTTTGATGAAATTTGATACAAGATTAGACTTTTGGAAGGATATGAGCTATGGTTAGTCGCTATAACCGACGTCCACACAGTCGGAGCCGAATGTTTACAAGCAAGCAAGGTTCGGTTGCTTAAGATACAACAAGTGAAAGTACTTTCTACAATTGATCGAGTACCCAATACTGTTAAGAGGCTGCCTGTCGTGTCCTTAAGTATCGCTAGTTAGTCGTTTGAAAAGATTTAAAAGGCCGTTCACGAATTTTTGCGTTATTTTGTTTTTTTTTTCTACGAAATTTTTTTTTTATATACCACTTAGTTGGCAGACAAGCACACGGCCCACCTGATGGAAAGTGGTTACCGTGACCTATGGACGTCTGTAACACCAGAAGAGTCACAGTCGCGCTGCCAACCCTGTAAGTACAGAGTTTCTGTGCCGTCAGTAGAAGACAAAGCAGGACAAGCCTTTAGTCTTCCCACTGACAGCACAAATTCTCCAGTGAGCTCTGGCTACCCTACTCACCGCTGGGAACACAACACGAAGTTATTATAGCCGCGGTATTCTGTAGGGCGGAGGAATTTATTGAGATATCTAACCACTTTAACTCTATTTTCTCAATGTACTTTATTTGAGGTGGGTGGTAATAAAGTTGGCATTTGCCACCCACCACAATTAAAGTTTTATTGAAATCGGTAATTCACACTTTTCACTGTCAAGAAGAGGCTTTCAACTTATATAACTATTTCTAAAATAAACTTATTTTTTATTTATAATATTTTGTTATGTTAATATGTACTAATTAAGCCATATTTATCTCAAATTTATTTTTTAACACAGTACTTTATGATCATTAGATTCAGTGACACGTTATATAGTCTATAACCAGCGGACGACTAAGATGCTTCTAATGATACCTTATTTGTCCAGTTCTAATTAGTGGTTGAGGAGCTATGAAGGAACAGATGAACCTACATACATACATACATAGCCTGTCAAAATCATAACCCTCCTTTTGCTTCGTCATAGTCGGATTATTATAATATGACTCCATCACACGATTTTCGATAGCGCTATGTAGAATGTTGTAGAATATTTATTTATTTATTATTTACTTATCAAGATCCATATCTTATCATCAGTGAGAAACTGCATAGCAAACAAAGAATATTATCTTATCATAGTTGATCATGTTCGGTGTTCCTCAGATGTTGGATTTTCTTGTACAAACCTAACTAAGTATTTTTGAGATTCATTTGTATTTATGCAATTAAGTTTCACGCGTGACATTATTTTTAAAGCGTTTAAAATTGTTTTTAATTATCATTCTCTGTGCTTTCTTCCCAACTTGGTTGGGATCGGATTTCCAGTTTAACTAAGATACGGCTTAACTTTTTTTTGGCAGACAAGTACACGCACCTGACGAAAAGTGGTTACCGTGGCCTATGAACGTGTGCAACACCAGAGGAGTCACACCCGTGCTACCGACCCTGTAGGAAAAGAGTTTCTGTGCCGTCAGTGCAGAAGACAAAATCAAGACAAGCCTTTGGTCGTCCCTCTGACAGTACAAAAATTTTACAGTGAGATCTAGCTACCCTACTCACCGCCGGGAACCCAACACGAGGATAACCTCGTGTTGGGTTCCCGGCGGTGAGTAGTACAATAATAATATAGCCGTGGCATTCTGTAGGGCGGCGGTACTTCCCAGTTGAACTGCTCAATTGGGACGGGAATCGTCGACTTTTTTATGTGAAGCGACTTCTATCTGACCTACTCAACCAATTAGCGATATTGAAGCTCTGTAGTGAAACTAGTCCAACTTTCTTAGGGCTCCAAATACCCATAACGACTGTATAGTTTCAATTTGCCTATGCAAAACTTCAACGCCGCGTGGTTCACGGCAGAGTAGAATTTGGACCAGCCCATCGCTTCACATGCGGTATCGTACAAGGCGACTAAGGGATCAGCGGGAGCGACGAAGGATCGCAAGCCAAGCTGCCCGCGTACGAAACCAACTCGGGCGTCAGAGGTCGATGAACGACCTCTGCCTCCCATGAGCGCAGGCCTGGGGGTGACTGGTGGAGCCGCTTGTCACCCTGGTAGAAGCAGGCCGGGGCGTTGACGCGCCTAGCACGCCTCCCCGTTTCCGGGGACAAGTTGGGGACTCTGTAGTCCCCACACCCGAGGAGAGGGCCAAATCGCGAGAGATGGCCCGGTGTCGGCCGGGGTGCGAGGGATATGCCTGTCAACCTCACCTTCGGCAATCAAAAACAGGCGGCGTGGGTTTTGGTCGGTTTGAGTCCGTCATAACCTCTTCTACCGGCTCCTGTGGGGGGAGGGGGGTATACGTGGGGATTTTGCGCACGTAAAAAAAAACGCGACCAATGGATAGGGCTTTTTAAACCCTCCGGGGCGTGCTTATATGATTATATAATAAAACTTCAACATCTTTATAATTCGTAAACAAGTTGATAATGAATTCAAAACACGATTGGGTTCACATGGCGGCGCGCGGCGGTCCGAGCTGGTTGTCACATTGTACACGCACTACCGAGGTACAGGTGCCAAGTGGACTTGTCAAGTGTACGACATCCATTTGCTAAGGATTGAGTTACAACGCACTTGCCAACTAGGATAGGGAAGTGAGTTGGTTCACTAAACACTTGCATTAGTGCGTTTATTTTAGTTACGGAGATGTAATGTACGTAGGAAGTCGGAATTATTTGACCTCATCTGCAAGCTGGTATACCTCCTCATGGTGGTATCCGGGGCAGCAGTTCCCATAAAAGCTAAGATTAGTCAAATCTAGAGGAGTAGGAGACCCCAAGCTACAAAGTGCAAGCTCTGGTTACAACCGAGACAAACACAGTGAAAATAATAATCGATTAAGATTAGAGAAGAATAAATAAATAACATAAATAAATATTCCACGACATTCTACACAACGCTATCTAGACCCATGGTAAGCATAGCTTAACTAGCTTGTGTTATGGGATCTAGAATGCGGATAAACATACTTAGACACTTTTTTTTTGTAAATACATATATATATTATACATAGAAACACCCAGACCAACGCAAATATACATATTCATGTATACAAATATTTGCACTGAGCGGGAATCGAACCCGCGCCCCCTGCATAGCAGTCGAATGCTCTACCGCTACGCCACGGAGGTCGTAGAAAGATCGATAAAGATGTTTTTAATTAATAAAAAATCTTATATATTTACTACAAACATTATTATCTTCTGAATGAAATTTTAAAGCATTTGGTATGCAAACTGTTCAAATTGAATAATAAGAATAATAAAGAAAAAAATTTATAAATTTTTTCCCTTAAAATTCCCCTTGTAACATTATTCATTGTTTCCTATAGTCCGTACAAGTATCGGTAGATGGCTCCAAAGTCGCAAGACGGATATTTATAGGAAAATTTGGATGGTTTCTGAGACGGTGCGCACTGTGCGGTATGAAAGAAACTTCATCCCACGCACACTCAAGCTGTGGAATGACTTCCCTGCGGCGGTTTTCCCAAGCGCCTACAATATGGGTTTCTTCAAGAGGGGCATCAGAAGGCTTCTTCATGGTCGGCAGCGCGAATGTGACACCCCTGGTGTTGCATACGTCCATAGGCCACGGTAACCGCTTCCCATCAGGTAGGCCGTGTGCTTGTCTGCCAACTAAGTGGTATAAAAAAAGAAAAAAAAAAGGCGAGATTCGGTTGCTCAGTGGTCAGAATAGGGAAAGATCGCGGGTTCGAATCCCGCCAGAACCGATTTAATATTTTCTATATTATTCTTATTAATCAATTTGAATAGTTTGCATATTGAATGCTTTAAAATTTCATTCAGTTCAGTTTGTAGTAAATAGACGAGATTTTTTACTAATAAAAAATAACGAATCTCGTCTTTACTTTTAAGTTAAACTTTTTAATATATAAAAGTATCTGCAAATGGAATTTTATGAAATATACTATGTGTGCAAGTTAGAATTCCTTTTTCAAAAAGTTCATCTTTTTAAGTGAAAATGTTGTGATTCTGGAAGTCAGACAGACTTCCAGAATGGTGGAAGGAACTGAATTCGTCGCAGTATTTCTTTTTAATGATTTTCTTTTTCTTTTTTCTTCTCTTATTGTGAGAGTGATCATTTATTTATTTTATTTTATTTTTATATCTTGTCTTGTTTATAATTATAAACAAAAAACAGATGAAATATGAACTCACTGTTTAAATAAATCACTATCGCCACACTCACCATATACGATTATTAACCGACTTCAAAAAATGAGGAGATTATGAAACACCAATGCGTGTACACCACTCAGATATATCATAGGAACTGACTAAGAGCAATGATTCAAAACATAATATGCAATAAATGATAAAATATTATTAAAAAAACAACAATTGAATCTGCCAACAACGCCATCCACCCACTCCTCGGTTATCACACATTGTCACCAGTAGTTATTATTGCATGTGTCAAAGAGTAATTACTATAAGGGTTAAAAACTTCAGTTGATACCTTGATAAGATTTAACTGAAACTCAAATTACTCCTCCTCTTAAAATAAAAATAACGTGCATTAACACATAGGTAAGTGCGCAAACATACAAACACAAACACACACACACACACACGCACACACACACACGCGCGCGCGCGCGCGCACACACACACACGCACACACACTATAACATTTAGATTAATGTTTCCTATATACGGTCTCAAAAATTACTCTTAGTTCTTTTTAATTAAAAACCGATTATAGATTGTTAGAGAAAATATTATAAAACCTAATAATAGGCACATACAAGCATGTTGTGGGGACAGATAAACAAACATACATTCATTCATTAAAAAAAATACAAAATATAGGTAGACCACAGACGTATAAAGACTATATTTTTTATTTACATACGGCAACGGCAATCCTTGATATTTTCTTGTTTAATAATTTTTAGAGCGTAATGTTTTGGTAGTCGGGTTCTAGTTTTAAACTTATTTTTTTAATTTTTATTTATTTATTTATTGTTTTTATTTATTCAACTTTATGCACAGTAATTTTGTACAAAGGCGGACTTAATGCCAAAGGCATTATCTAACAGTCAACCTTAGCCTTTTTACTATTTTGGGGCAAGCAATAGGTATAATTTATACATATTTCAAATGTGCTAATTTTAAGCCCTTTCAGCTAATACCAAACACGGCATATTTATATCAAATTTATTTCTTAACACAGTACTTTCTGACCGCTAGAGGGCGCCACAATAGATTCAGTGACAAGTTATATAGCCTATAACCAGCAGACGACTAAGATGCTTCTAGCGATACCTGATTTGTCCAGTTCTAATTAGTGGTTGAGGAGCTCTGAGGGAACAGACGAACCTACATACATATACAAACATACATAGCCTGTGAAAATATTAACCCTCCTGTCACTTCCCGTAGTCGGATAAAGAAGAGAAAACTATTATGATGTAATATTATAATGTAAACCTTGTATCTGATGAAATAAAATTGCAGATGAAAACTTTCAAGTAACTCCTCAGGTGGTGCAAGCGTCTATAGACTTTGGTAACCACTTACCTTCAGATTATTATTATATTACTCAGATAGGCAATGTGCATATGGGTCCAAGGTTCATGCTATGACAAAAAAACAAAAAGAGAGTATGAAAAACACCAATGTAAGACATACAACACAATCTTAAACGATATGCAAAGGAAGCTATATTATAGTTCGCAAAAAAGCTCCCATTAAACCTTCCTAAAAATATAAAATACAAATTCTTCCTCAACAAAAACCAGTCTCATACTTATTTTTTCTTTTATATACGACCATAGGAATTAATAGATACGAAACATGGCAACATCACGCGATTTTTTTTCACCAACGGCTAATCATGTCTGCACGTCAGGCCACAAAAAAACAGCCCAGTTGAACGACCTCGCGAATATTCTGTTTTATGCGTGGTAAATTGTTGATCTAAGATTGTGGGGCTCTGGATGTGAATGTTTTAGTGGTAAGATAGATCGACGAGAGATAACAACAATTGTATGATACTTGAGTAGGATTTTACACGTTATTTACTACTCTATGCAAATTGGAGGTTATGAGTTTATTTTTTATAAGTATTTGAATTTAGAGTAGTGGAAATAATAGCTTTATTGTTAGACTTGTGAGTGTTGTGTAGATAATTGATTGTCTTTGCGTTAGATGTGGAGGAATTCTTTGATGCCTGAACCTGCAGCATTGTATAGGTATATTCTGTATTGTTTTTTATATTTTAATTTGGATAAATCCCATGTACATTATGTACCCAATAAATAAATGGCATAGTTTTGATTTATAAGTACTAATGTAGTTTACTTAAGATTGTTTATCGAATTTTAATATCAATTTTCAGTGACGGATTTCTTAGGTTCTTGCTGGTTGGTTAAATTAAGGATTTATGGGGTTCCCAATAAGAACTTCAAGATTCAAGTCAACTTCACCTGCAAGCGGTACACTCCTTCGTTTGTCAATCGCATGCTTTTCTCTCAGGTTTTAGAAGTCAGACGGCAAGCATTCTCATGTAAGTTGTATAATCCATATCAAAAAGTGGAGAAATATTGAGAAGACCCCGGATTCCAAGGTGAAAGTAGTAGATTCAACCGGGAATAACGTTTAGATGTTTAATGATAAGGTGGTAATAACGACAATATTAGTACCTACACACTGTAAGACAAGGACACCAAGATTAAAACAATTATAACAGCCATTGCAATCCAGCGTGCATAAGCAGGACGTGTGATTAGCACCTTGGCATCGGGAGCGATCAGGGGTGAATTATTGGATTAGTCAAAAAAAAAATATTTTAATTAACTTATACGATTTGTAATGTTTTTGGTTAATTTGAATACCCTCATTATAACTGCATATTATAATAGCCAATAAATCAAAGTTATAGAAATGCCAACCAATTTTATAGTCATTGAAAAACAGCCTTACGCAATAATTGAAGTATAGTTAAATGAAAAATGGCAACCGTAGTTACATTCGTGTACTCTTTTATGGGTTTCCGCACGAGGTAACGCCATAAACCTTGTTATTCAACATTATATTTAAAACATTACGTATGTTACGCATGGTCTTGAGAAATTTAAATTTGTTAAAAACATAAGTAAATTGTCAAAGTAGGTAGTTAACAATTTAATACACTTTATAGGTACATGGTTTCAAGGTTTATTACTTGGTATGATACAGTTTGAGAGTTGACAATGAGTTCCAGGGTTATATTTTTTAAGATTGCTGATCTATAATTTTACGGAAAGATACCCAAGAAGAATTAGATTGATGTCATTAAATGGTACACTACCCGGGAATGGGTAGAGTACAAGGCTTCCGTAGTGAACCTTGACAGCGAGAGATAACTACTTAATGAATTTGATTGACTGAATGAAATTATATTCTACAACACTCTATACAACGCTATCTAGACCCATGGTAAGCATAGTTTAACTAGCTTGTGTTATGGAATCTAGAATGCGGGTGATGCTTGAATGCGGTACTTAGATACTTTTAAAAAAAATACTTATTAATAATTAAATTATACATAGAAACACCCAGACCAATGCAAATATACATATTCGCGCATACATATATTTGCACTGAGCAGAAAAAACGTTTCACCCACGAAAAAATAACATAAATATATTTTCAACGCAATCAAAAACACGGCCAGTAGTGTACCAGAACAGTTCGTTAAAAAAAGTAAGCACCGATACCCGTTCACAGCGCACCATTTCGTCAGTTTACGTCTAAATGTACGTACATTTTTTGCTCGGCAGTGTACGTATAACCTTTTGTTATTTCAACTGATACAATTTTTCGGCCCGACTTTTATAGTTGGGTCGGCAGCGTAAATATTGAGTCTTTATACCTTTTTTTTTACGTACACTGCAGGCCATGTCAATGTTGCGGTGGGAGAGTGTAAAATATTTCCACTACTGTGTGCAATAGAATGTCTAAATATTTAGATAGTTCTGTCAATAAAAAGCTATCGTTTATTGATTCAATAGAGTTTTTCTGCTACAGAAGCTTATCTTAGCCCATTTGTTGGTAAGTGGTTTATCGTAGTGCAGTATATGATACCTTCCAACATGAAAGGTGTCATTCGTGTGTTGCTATGAAAAGAGCTAGAAGAAGGTAATTATGAAAATAAACAAAATGGAAAGGAGGTAAGAGCCCCAGCCTCTAACCAGGGCGGTTCCTCTCTATCATCGAATACTCTCTATGCAATACTATATTAATATTATACACTAACTGACCCGCCCTAGTTTGTTTGCCGGATTTGTTAACATTGAAGATTCACTTCCCTTAAGTAGAAGCGGGAAGAAGGTTATAGGCTATATATCTCAATAGCCTAAAACCTTCGTCGATTAACAGACTATTCAATTAAAAAAGAATGTATTAATTCAAACTAGTAATTCCTGAGATTAACGCGTCCAAACAAATAAACTCTTCAGCTTTAATTATATTATTAGAATAGCAATAATACATGTGAAAGTAACTGTGTCTGCCTTTTTGTTACACCTTATCGCCTTAATCACTTTTGTAAAAATTGCAACTTTCTGCGATAAAGAAAGAAAGAAAGAAAAATATTTTATTTAAGTTCCACACAGCGGGCATCCTACTAAATACAAATAGGTAGGTAAAAGGTATCCCCGCAAGTACAGCCGCGAGCATTAGCTAGTTCCTATAATTATGCACAACCCTACATCATAGTTAATCACTAAGCAACGAATGTTTAAATGAACAGTAAATAAAATCAGTTAAACTGTAATATAATTAAATTACGTGGCTCTCGGACAGGGCATTCCCGTGAGACAACGTGTTTATACACTATATACTCTGAAGCAGCACAGGACAGTGTCATGCAAGAGTGAAGCAGTAAACTTAATAAATATCACGCTGAGATGCACTTTGAGTCTTGTCCATAGACACTATGTGCCACTCAGTGTGTCTATATAATTAAATGAATAAATTGATTTTTGATTTATTAGCCACATAAGTTGTACATCAATTTACAATACAATTATACATTCGGAGTACCATCTTAGACCAATTTACAAGTGTTTAGTTGAACACTGATACCCATGCTAAGAAAAAACTTGTGTTATGGGCAATATCAAGAAAGAGCTATGAAAGCTGAGCCCGTCTACAGAGAAGAACGGGCAGAGGAAGGGAATAGGCAAGAAAAGTATGAAAAGCAGTCTCTATCTGTCAAAATCATATGAAATGTCATTAGTTTTTTGAGTTTGACATCGTGTTAGTATTCAAGTTATCGGAATATTTACCATGTTGTATTGTTCTTAGTTTCCGATATTTCGGCGCTTTTAGAAGCACCATGATCACGAATATCCCGATAACTTTAAAACTAATGAGAGTGACCATTATAGTTTAAATACCTATATTTGACTACGTGATTTTATTTAACATTCGACTGACGATTAATTTTGAAAAAAGTATTGTCACAAAAAATTGGCTCTTTTTTTTATTGAAACTGTTATCGTTTACGTCCACGGGGAGTTTGAGATTAGTTCTAAATTGAATTTTGTATAGATTTATATTAGGAGAAATTGGTCTTCAGAAGTGATCGAGTATTAAAAGAATGGTTCTCTCTCACATAGCCGTATCCCTCCTCGTTGTTCAATTGAGTTTAATGGAGACGCTCGACTCACAGCCGCAGGTTTACACAGCCTCTAGTCAGTTAGGGAGACACAGGAGCTTCTCGCCAGCGGGATGAACACGAAATAGGACGGGACACACCGAACTAAAGTTAGTAGACCGGCGTTCAAATAGGTAAATTGTTCATCCTTTGTAATCAAGGAGAAAGCTTTCCCAGGGGTTTGAGGAGCATAAGCTTAGTTTGAGTCGCGGAGGATGATAATAGTATAGGTATTAACATATATTGACTGCAAGTCGCGAGAAAATCTAGGCATTGACTCGCGCACGAAGGCTACGAAGAATGACGGGTGTAGCCGCCTCTTACCCTAGCAGAAGCAAACCGCGACCATCGTCCGACGTCCTCATGCCGGGGATTGGATGAGGACTCCGTGGTCCCGTTTCCCGAAGAGGGCCAGCTCGAAGGTGAAGTTATATTAATGTGCCTCATACAAAATACGAACGACACAACGTACCAGCTATATCGCTTATTAATTGAATACAATTCACGAATATTATTAATTAAAAACATAAATCTCTCGATAAAAATGCTTGTTACTCAGGTTTGATAAAAAAACTATTTGTAGTTCGAGTGACAGTATCGCGTGTAAGTCAATATTTATTTGTACTAAATGAAAACGCAGTAACTGACATGTTTGACTTCCCACGAATTTTGACGCATATAGCTTAGGGGAAGTTGAAATACACAAATACAATAAGAGGGTACTTATTAATTAAAATTTTAGATCCATACTAATATTATATACTTACGGGTTATATACGAGCCACATGCCACTGAGGCTGAGTCTAAGCTGTATATATCTGTCTGATGTTAAACAGCCCTATCCCTTAGTCGCCTTGTACGACACCGCATAGGAAGAGATGGGGTGGCCCAAATTCTACTCTGTCGGGAACCGCGCGGATTAAATAAGTACTACATAATTAAACCGTCAGGGATATTGGAGACATATATATCAGTCCCAGTTTGTAACGATTATCTATGGCAGTCGTTCGAGTAGTTGGAGCCTTAAAAATGTCCGACAGCTGGTCTAATTACAGTACTTCGATGGAGTCCAATGGATCATGGAATCAGAAGGGAGTCACTTCACTATACGAAAGTTCAGCAGTAGACCCTTGACACCGAAATGAAGACATCGGAAACGACCGGGACTATTGCAAAGATGATGATTGGGGATGTGTATGGTTATGTGGTGAATTGAAGGCAAAGTCTCAGAAAAGAGAGTCATCATTATTTACCATGAGACAATGGTGATATTCAGCTTGACGGCCTCATCATGATTTTTCACGCCCCGCTTAAAGGACCCGGGACTATAGGAAGAAGGAAACACGTGAGCTGGTAATGAATTGCAGGCCTTATTGGTGCGACAAAGGAAACAGTCAGCGAACCGTTTGGTTCTTTATCGGATAATCTGCACCATTTGCGGGTGACATCTAAGCCCTGAAAGAAAGAAAGAAAGAAAGAAAGAAAATTTGTTTTATTTAGAAAACATAGCGCACATTTTTAGAGGTAATATTAACACACAACGGAATACATAGGTACAACAATGTTCAAAAATAAATAAAAAGAATGTTTTTTTTTTCCTGACCATAGATCCTGCACGTGTTGTCCTGTGTAGGAAAGGTAATACAAAACGACTATTTTTTAAGTTTCCTACTGAGTTATACACAGTAGGCAAATATCCTGTTGAGTCTAACACTAACACTTAACCTGATTTGTAATTCAAACAGCATACAATACCACTCACGTCCTTAATTAATTCAAAGGCTTGAGGGCTGTAAAGCCGATAACAGATTTGCCTATTACCACATTCTGTCAATCAGTACTCAATGACTGCCAAACACATGAACCACAACACAATGGCTAGTATAAGTTTACAACCCCAATTATAATTATTGATAGATCAACTTACGTCCTCTATAGTTATCGGCATATACGAGTATATATATATATTGACTTCAATTACGCCAATGGAGAATTTGTGCTGTCAGTGGGAAGACTAAAGGCTTGACCCGCTTTGTCTTCTACACTGATGGCACAGAAGCTCTGTACTTACAGGGTTGGCAGCGCAACTGTGACTCCTCTGGTGTTATAAACACCCATAGGCTACGGTAACCACTTTCCATCAGGTGGGCCGTGTGCTTGTCTGCCACCTAAGTGGTATAAAAAAAAAATAAGGCCACGGCAAAAATGCCAGTCTTCGAAAATCAAACAAAATGCATAATACAGTTACTTAAAGTCGGTATTAACTTACGGGCGGTCAAGCTTGGCCATTCGTACAGTAAAGTGTGGTTCTAACCATTGATGTATTAAAAACTATAACATTGCGGCTTTCAAAAATGGCGTACACACTATAACAAATATAGCTACTTACTTGCGTGAAGAAATAATACATTATTATTATTAATTTTTATGAATATAAATTATAAATTTCACCAATAGCTCGAGCTTTGTAGCTGTGCCTGAGTCTAAGCTGTATATATGTCTGATGTTAAACAGCCCTATCCCTTAGTGGCCTTGTACGACACCGCTTGGGAAGAGATGGAGTGGCCCTAATTCTACTCTGCCGGAATCCACGCGGATCTGATTGGTGCTTAATGCGTAAAATGACAACTTTCGTCATCATTATTTTTGTCGCCATTTTAGAGTACGTATAACATATCTATAGTTTATAATACATCATTGGTTCTAACAGTATAAACTATGTTTATAGGCATTCCATAAACTCATTGTCCATTTTAATAGCGCGTGGTTGTAGAATGCACTACGTAAGTTATGGGCAGAAAGTCAAATGACCTGTCGTTTGAAATTCTAGTTCAAAGTAAATTGTATTTAAACGACTTTAGACTTAATGTTGTTTACGAATAAGGTTTAAAATGTAATAAAGTGTGTTTGTAGGTATTTTGTATAAATAATTTATCGAATTTAGACTTAACATAGCCTACAAATAAGACTGAAAATTGAATGTAAATGTGTCCATATATTAAGATGAATGTATAAAAGGGTTGTTTGTATTCACAGACGGATTATTTTAGATTATCGTTATTGGTATCAAAAATAGTTTTAAATTGTTCCAACGTGTGCTACGTGTGATTGATTGCGTTTTTATCCTTTTAGAAGGGTTCCCGGCTAATTAAACGCGGTGTGTATGTTGTATGTCATAATAAAATCGTTTTGATATATTGAGGTTGTAAAACTAAACGTAAGATATGATCGGTGATGCCCACGTGCTGTGTGCCACAGACAGACTTTGTGTGACATTTTACATGTAGAGGTAGACAGATAATAATATATGAAGATAAGTGTGAAAGTTTTTGAAGTTATTTGTTTGTTCCTCAATCACGTTCAAACGGCTGTACGGTTCTGGATGAAATTTAGTACTAGGATAGATTGTTTATTTATTTCCGGAATTATACGCAAGCAATAAAAATCACGTGCAACAGTTAGTATTTTCATAAATCACACACACACATTGTAGGAGGTAGAACGGTATTTCCATCCCAATTGAGTAGTCCGACTGGGGAAGTACCTCCACCCTACAGAATACCACGGCTATAGAAACCTCATGTAGTGTTCCAGGGCGGTGAGTAGGGTAGCCAAAGTACACTGGAGAGTTTTTGAGCTGTCATTGGGAAGACCAAAGGCTTGTCCTGATTTTGTGTTCTGCACTGACGGCACATAAAATCTCTGTTCTTACAGTGTCGGCAGCACGGGTGTGACTCCCTCTTGGTGTTACACACGTTTTAGGTTACGGTAACCACTTTCTATCAGGTGGGCCGTGACTTATAATTTCAATAATCAATATAGATATATATAGACGTAATCACCCTTTTTTGATTTCTAAATCCTTCTTTCATGTCGGAGGAACATTACAACTCTGCTCCTTCTCATACTAATTTTATACTCTCTATTTTCAGTATACCTCGAGACACATATCTTAATATCCTCAAAAGACACCCAAGATCACAGGTCCAAGATATATGTCTCGAGATATATCAACAGAGTCTTCAAAACGGTGCATCTAACAATTTAAAAACACTTCATTATACCCTCCCTAATGATATAAAGCGTACTATCAAAGCAAAATATCTCCGATATAAATCTACATGCACCAGTCCCGCCCCAATAATTCCATCCCGAGCTATTAATAAAACCATATTTTTATGGTGTGACATATTTTATTACACCATCCTTCATCCAATACACGTAGGGCCAAAATAAGTGCGCTTTTTTGTAATCAATTTTAATTTTGTTTGACGGGAGCGTTTAAAAAGGACGACTATATTTACTTTTTTTTCTGTGTAATAACATGGTTTTAGTAGAAATGTGCTAGATTTAGTTGCCATTTTTATTAAATTGTGGGAAAATTAATGGTTTGTTTTTGTTTGAAAGTAGTGTAGCCATTATAACTCTGTATTGTACAATCATTGTATTTTGTTATTGATACATAATATATTATAACGTATAACATAAACTCACGCCTATATCCCCGAAGGGGTAGGCAGAGGTGCTAGCACCCACATTTCACCAGTTTATGTTTAGGTCCCAATGTAATAGGTGGCGAGCCTATTGTCATTAACCGGGCACTTGTAAACCTGCGATAAATACACACATAACTTCGAAAAGCATCGAAAAGTCATTGGTGTGTGAGATAGGAAAAATCCCAGGATCGAACCCGAGACCTCGTCTCAGCTGTCCATTACCCATACCAATAGGCTGTTATTGTAGAAATATATAAACTAATATTTATGTTTCAAAGTACAGAAAGTTTTGGATTTACAAATTGAAAACAATATCACAGTAATAATATCTCTTTGAAATATGGTTATGTTACGATTACGATATGTTTTTGAGTATATTTAGCCTTTTCACTAAATTTTGAAAATTATTACATGTGCAAATACTATAGCAAGCCTAAATTAATTAAAAAAAAATAGATAGATACTATACACCAATACACAGCAGAGACAACTAGGTAGTAAGTAAATACAGTTTAATGTATAATGGGCGGCCTTGTCGCTGAAAGCGATTTCTTCCAGGAAAACTTGGGATTTATTTATTGGAAACATAACAGCTATTTTACACAGATCATGGGTAAGATCAAAAATTACTTAGGACTAAGCCAATAACAAAGATTTCCGACATGATGGATGAATGGATGGACAGTAATGTGAAAAGAGAAAATATATATGGTGTAGTTATCATATAAAAGTACATAAAAGGTTTCCTAAACTATCCTATCCTATAAAATATCCAATAAAAGATATCATATGATGAGGCCACCTAAGTTGAATAAAAAAAAGCTGAGTGTCACCATTGTGACATGGTGTATGTGGGTAATGGTGACCCTCTTTTCTGAGACTTTGCCTTCAGCTTACCATCGTGCAAGGCGAAGTCTAATTTTACGTGTCCTATATATAAAAAAAGAGAAATGTTTAGTAATTATGAACGGCACTGTACCAAGCAGCCCGTGTATGACAGTTAGTACTAAAACTGTTTAATTAAGAATACCGGTATAACGGTACCATTTATTTGAAAACATATTATTATCTACATGCAGTTTTTAATAACACGAGAGAAGGAACGAGATTTGATGCTTCTCCCACACAAGTAGACCACCACATAGAACTTACATACGTATAAACACGCCTTTATCCCCGGAGGGTTAGGTGAATTAACACCCACATTTCGACAATAATTGTATTCGGTTTCACGTAATAGGGGATGAGCCTTTAGCCGCATTCCGGGCACTATTGTTGACTCGAGACATGCATCTGAGGCTGAGTATGGGCTGTATATATCTGTCTAATGTTAAACAGCCCTATCTCTTAGTCGCCTTATAGGTAGAGTAGAATTTGGACCACCCCATCTCTTCACATACGGGGTCGTACAAGCCGTCTAAGGGATAGGGCTGTTTAACATCAGAAAGATATATACAGCCCAGACTCAGCCTCAGATGCATTGCTCGAGTCAACAATGGTGTCTGGAATACGGCAATAGGCTCACCCTCTATTACGTGGGACCGAATACAATTATTGGTGAAATGTGTGTGTTAATTCACCTCTGACTAACCCTCCGGGGATAAAGGGGATATTTTTTTTTTTTTTTATATAGGACACGTCAATTGGACTTCGCCTTGCCTGATGGTAAGCTGAAGGCAAAGTCCCAGAAAAGAGGGTCACCATTACTTACACATACCGTGTGACAATGGTGACACTCAGCTTGACGGCCTTATCATATGCTTTTTCACGCCCCGCTTAAAGGACCCGGGACTGTAGGAAGAAGGAAACACGTGAGCTGGTAATGAATTCCAGGCCTTGATGGTGCGACAGAGGAAAGAGTCTCCGAACCGCTTGGTTCTTGATCGGATGTTTTGCACCGTGTGCGGATGACATCTAAGACCTGCACGTGTTGTCCTGTGTAGGAAAGGGGAGGGTGGGACTAATTGGAAGAGCTCATCAGAACACTCCCCATGGTACAGACGGTAAAATACAGCCATGGACGCAACATCTCTACGCAGCTGTAAAGGTTCTAGGGTGTTCGTGATATATATGTATGTATGTAAAATACATTCATAGTTACCTGTACAAATTGCTTATTAAAAATCCTATTTGTAACTTCGAACTAGTCTCAGATTTATGATATCGTAAAGAAAAGTTTAAGAAACGTATCAATAACTCAACGCTACACCATTTGTAGTCATTAATTGCAGGTATATCGCCCATAAACTGGTGGCAACTAATAGTTGAGCATAAATTGCTGTTTATGGCTGTAATTTAAACAATAAAGACGTTTTTAGATCGAGGAATAATTGATATGTGGTTGAGAGCAACGTTTTATGTCTTGGTGAGGCTCAACCAGGAGGTATTGGACTTCATTAGTTATTAGAACACATGTTTACCTCCCTGATGATGTATCTGCTAATTGATGGTTGAAGCTCGGCTGTAAGTTTTCTACTCAGGGTTGAGGGGTCAGGAGCCATTAAAGTATTACGCAAGCAGATTTATTACAATTATTTCCCCCCCCCCCCCCTATCAGCAAAAGTAAGCAAAATCTAACCCTCTCCCTCCCCCCATGCTTACGTAAACATTGGTACCTATATGCATATTTCTTTTCATGTTTGTTTTTTTAGGGTAATGCATGCTATACTATGAATCACTATCTAGGAAACCCCCCCCCCCCCCCAACCCATATGTCTTCAAAAATAAGCAATGCCAAGACCCCCGCTCCCCTCTTTAATGCTTACGTAATAGTTGATGGAACCCTTCAGATAGAAGTTGATCCCGTAAAAGTCACGCTAAATCAATGTTTAAGAAAGAGTGAGAGAGCGGACCCGAGGCTTTGAAGCGTGACTTTGCACTCGGATAATGATGAAAGTAGACGTTTGTGAAGATTGCAAAAAGAAAATATCGCGCTTTTGTGTCTGTCCACCCCGAACGGAGAAATGTGGACTACATGCATGCATGTTTGTGTGTTACTGCAAGCCTGTCATTTATACCACCACACCCAATTCTGGTTTCAGGGTAGATAAACATTGATTGTGATGACTCTGGGTCAGCCGGGGCATCGAAACTGCGTGCGACTGAAGACCTGAAATGACGTGCGTTTTAAGTCGGTTCGAGTCCAACATAGTTACACTCGCCTTGTGGTGGATGAGTGGGTATTTCCACACGAAAAAAATAGAATACCTACACATTGATTGTCACCCAATATCACCTCTTATTGAGATATATACGTAATATTTCTTATATCTGTGAACTAGATATCCATATCTTATGCAAAAAATCTCGTGTGTCAGCCATTATCAGATGGCATCAATGTTGTGACAATCTGACAAAATCAGATAGTTCTTGACGGAAAGTACCAATATATAAATATATATAACACAAAGGTGACTGACTGACTGACATAGTGATCTAACAACGCACAGCCTAAACCACTGGACGAATCGGGCCGAAATTTGGCATGCAGGTAGATGTTATGACGTCGGCATCCGCCCTGATTAATTCTACCCCCAAGTGTATGAAATAGGGGATGAAATTTTGTATGAAACTTTGTCAATTTTAAACCGATCAGGCTGACTTTGCATGCATAAAGCTACTATGACGTAGGCATCCTCTAAGAGGATTTTGAGATGCAGACTATATAAAACTAGCTGTTGCCCACTGCTCCGCCCGCGTAGACGTCACGAGTCGGTTAGCGCGTAGTGTTGAGTCAACGCTATTGAACATAAAAAAAATTCTAAAATAAAAGTAGACTACGTTACACCTTATTACAACAGCTAGTATATAAATATAATTCTAGCGTCATATATCGTTAGTGAGGAATATATTTGAGTCGGAGGCGTGACAACACTCGATTCAGTCGATCAAGCGAATTGTTTTACACAACTTTCACTGCGTGCTTGTCATAAAACGTGTTCTGTTACAAATAATATAAAAATGCAAATGTATATCGTCAGCGCATAGTGTTCCACCTTCGGAGCAGTCATTCCTCACTTATAAGCGGGTACACACCTGTCGATTGACGGACTTTTAAACAGGCTTTCCTCTCGGAGGGATTGGCGCTTTTTTTTTTACGTGCGCAAAATCCCCACGGATACCTCCCCACCGGAGCCGGTGGAGGAGGTTATGTCGGACTCGAACCAACTAGAACGCACGCCGCCTGTGAGTCGTTTTGGTTGCCGAAGGTGAGGTTGACAGGCATATCCCTCGCACCACGGCTGACCCAGGGAAGGCGCTTGTATGAAGTAGAAGAAACGTCCTACAGCACTTTTAATGTGCGCAAAGTTCCCACGCACCACCGGATCCGATGGGGAAGGTTATGTCGGACTTGAACCGACTAAAGCGCACTCCGACTGTGTGGACCGTAGGCTGCTGTAGGTACGATTATCTGACATATATCCCTTGCACCCCAGCCGGCCCAGGACCGTTTCTTAAGAGACGGCCCTCTTTGGGTGTGGGGTACCCCACGGTAGCCCTCCTAGACAAGTGGCCGGAGTATTATAGAATGGATTGACTAATTTATGGGATTTGACGTTTATGACATTCGTCAAAGCATGATATAATAATAAGCTACATTGAATCCGAGAATCAACGTCGTGATACACAGTGCGAAACATCAAGCAATAAAACTATTCAATAGTCTGCCCAGTCACTTAAAGCTTTATGTCTATAAAACCTATTCCTTTAAGAAAAAGTTAAAGTCCTTGCTGTTGGAAAAGTGTTACTTCACAGTGGAAGAATTTGTGGATGATGACTAAAATGTTTTTCTGACTAAATGTAAAGTTGTAGTTAATGGGATCTAAAATTTTATTTTATTTTGACGTTATTTTTTTTTTATATACAGAACACGCTTCGCTTTGCCTGATGGTAAGCTGAAGGCAAAGTATGATTGTATGTATTTATTAGTTAAACCAATACAAACTACGTTTGGTTAGAAATAAATAAATTGAATTGAATTGAATTACAAACGACAAATCCCATAGAGGGGCAGGTATGTTACGGTTAACTACTTAATGCTTAAGAGAAGCTTAAATAAACATATTTAAATACCAAAGAGAGTGAGTAAATCAAGCCTGGTGCATAATCTAACAGTCTAGTCCTACAATCAATTCGATACAAATTCGATAACTTACGGTCGGAGAGGGGCCGAAATTGATAGTCTGTGGGCGGGCGCGGACGGCGGTACCAATCCTCGAGTCCCATGATTTATAGACGTCCATAGAAGCGGATGAACCGACGTGAAGTGACGTTAGAGAAGTTGGTTTTAAACGATGTTTGGTGATTTAGAAATAACACATTACTTTTTAAGTTTACATAACATAATATAAACTCACGCCTATATCCCCGAAGGTATAGGCAGAGGTAGCACCCACCTTTTGCCAATTTATGTTTAGGTCCCAAGGTAATAGGTGGCGATCCTATTGCCATTAACCGGGTATTTATAAACCTGCGATAAATACACACATAACTACGAAGAGCATCGAAAAGTCATTGTTGTGTGGCATGGTAAAACCTGGGATCGGACCCGTGACCTCGTCTCTGCAGTCCATTACCCATACCACTAGGCCGTATTACGCTGTAGGAGTGTAGATACTAATAATCCGTGGGGTGACGGAAAAAGAATACAAGTATGACCACCCCACCTCATCTGAATAATGTCGTAAGACTAACGGAAAAATACGCAGACGATATCACTGGGCGTTCCGCGTCTCTCCGTTTCCGGGGACGAGTTGGGGACTCTGTGGTCCCCACACCCGAGGGGAGCTAGACCGAGAGAGATTGCTCTGGGTTTGCCGGGGTGCGAGGGATATGCCTGTCAATCTCACCTTCGGTAACCAACTACGACCCGCAGATGTCGTGCGTTTTAATCGGTTCGAGTACGACATAACCTCTCCCACCGGCTCCGACTAGTGGGTATCAGTGAGGATTTTTTGCACGTAAAAAAGCGTGGCAATAGTAGGCCAAAGTCTTCTAACATTGAAAGAGGCCTATGTTCAACAGTGGACTGCTATAGATTTATTGACTGATTGACTACCAGGTTTGAATACCCGTTCGTGTTTGATGTTCCATGGTTCCTTTATTACTGTGAATATAAAATTGATACAATACATTAATTACATAGTACCCGTATTTTGCTGTTGCGGAAAGCTCCCTGGCGAGATCGTTCAATTTTAAATATATTTTTGGGATAATGGATTACAGCAATCGACAACGTCAACCAATTTGGCGTGCAAAAACAGCTTGATATACAACATTTTTTAAAAGTAACGTCTATATACGTATCTGTATTGAAAATCCCGAGGATATAATGATTGTGATGTTGTCTAAAGCAATAGACACCTAGAGCAGTGGTAGTTAGTGTAGGTATATGCTTTGTATGAGTTCTTGAGTTCAATTCATTCAGTCACAAAATGAACAAAAATAACTATTGTTTTTATTCAGGAGAAGACAGTGAAATTACTCTTGTGTAGTGTAGATTAATCTAGACGTTAAGGTGTATGTACCCTCGAAGGCTCTCGAAAATCTGCTGAAGGCCACCATTGTTATATCATAGGTATCTGCAATAGTGACTCTGAGCCTTCAGTTTACCATCACGCTAGGTGAAGTTTAATTGACGTATCCTATATATAAACAAATCTATATATTAGTTAAGTATATATTTTTGTATGTATGTATGTATGTATATGTTTATGTATTCCTATTACCTGGGGTATACATCTTGTATACTTCTTACATTAAAACCTCCACTTTCATGTACACTAGACTTAGCCTCTCATATTGCAATTCCTCTGTGCACTCCCGGGTTCGCTGGAAGAAAAGTCAATTTTGAGTTAAGCTCGCCTTTGTAAATTACATCTATTTTTCTATATAAATGTAATTTTGTGTGTGTGTACAATAAAGTAAAAAAAAATATTGCAAAAAAAAAAAATGAGACGCAAATATATTAAATATGATCATTATTACGACTTATGACGCAACACAACGTACGAACACAGCATTTCTCAAACACAGTTCATTGCATTATTAAATATTGACACATTGAGCCCACCTTTCCGTCTGTACATCACTAAGATATTATATCTATCAAATGTATCCGTTGCAAGTTGTGTAACGTTTAATAACGATTACGACAGGTACTATAGTGATTGAAAGAAACTCTTTAATTGACCATTTTAGAGAAATCAATCAACTTTTATTTGTGAAATAGATCGTTATTCTCGCTTCGGTATTGTACGAATAGTTTTATATAATAGTTACTGGTACCTGAAGTCTTTCTTCTTTAAAGGATAAAAAATAATACAAGATATGACGTCATGAGACGTCCGGGAGATTTGGAACATCTATAATAATAATAATAATAAATATTCCACGACATTCCACACAACGCTATCTAGACCCATGGTAAGCTTAGCTTAACTAGCTTGTGTTATGGGATCTAGAATGCGGATAAACATACTTAGATACTTTTTTTTTTGTAAATACATACATATTATACATAGAAACACCCAGACCAATGCAAATATACATATTCATTATCGTTTTCGTATACGTATTCATTATCATATCGATTAAGATAGAAAACATTTAAACGGTCCAGGAGGGAGTCGAACCCGCGATCTTTCCCTTACAGGGGGAACGCTAAGCCGCTGAAGCTTCACCTGAAAATATATATCCGTCTTACGGCGAAGGTAATCGATTTTGAATAGTTAGCAGAATAAATTCACTTCATCACCGCAGTAGCCTAGTGGTATGGATAAAGGACGCTGAGACGAGGTCTCGGCTTCGATCCCAGATTTTACCATGGCACACACCAATGACCTCTCGATGCTTTTCGAAGTTATTTGTGTATTTATCGCAGGTTTATAAGTGCCCGGGAAATGGCAATAGGCTTCGCCACCTATTACATTGGGAGCTAAACATAAACTGGTGAAATGTGGGTGCTAGCACCTCTGCCTACCCCTCCCTATTTCATTCAATGGAACATCTAAATTGGTAGGATCGCTTTTTATATTGCATTAACAAAAATTACATCACGGGATTTTCTACTTCTAGCGTTAATACCGATTGCATCCGAAGATATTATTTCGGAGTTTAATTGTGGGTTTGAACAATTTTTTTTTTTAAATTTAAAATTCAAGAAAACGGTCGAATCAATATTAAACAATAGAAAATGTTAGAATAAGTATTTTATTTTGAACGACAAAAATCTATCTGGTTATAAAAGGTTACGGCAGTGAACGTTTGCAACACTAGAGGTGTCATTTGAGCGTTGCCAGTTGCGGGGTGCAAGGGGGAAAAGGAAACGAAGGGAGATAAGGCCTTAGGTACTTACAAGTCGTACGGAATTCAGGGGTGGTACTTATGTTCCTCGATCGAGGAACATCAGTTTGAAACATGTGATTTCAAAACTTACGAAGAGTTATAAAATCGAATTTTAAATATAATCATACTTTTAGTGATTTTTAAGATTTATTAAACTTCACAAAAACGTAGTTATTGACAATTGTATTGACCTATTATACGAAATAGCAATGTTATTTTTACGTATGGTTCCCGGCAGAGTAGAATTTGGGCCACCCCATCACTTCCTATGCGGTGTCGTACAAGGCGACTAAGGGATAGGGCTGCTTAACACCAGACAGATATATACAGTCCAGACTCAGCTTTAGATGCATTGCTCGAGCCAACAATAGTGCCCGGAAGACGGCAATAGGCTTACCCCCTATTACTAACCATCTATGGACTTGTTCCGAAATAAACTTTATTTAATTTAATTTAATTAATTTAATTACGTGGGACTGAATTGAATGATTGGTGAAATGTGGGTGTTAATTCACCTCTGCCTAACCCTCTGGGGATAAAGGCGTGATTATATGTATGTATGTATTTTTACGTGTACGTTTGTGTTGAAGAAAATATGAATCTTTTTTTTATTTTAAGTCTTATAAAGTTTATAAAGTAAAAATTTCCCACAAAACGTATAAATTTCATTCATTTAAATCTTTTAATTGAAAATCTTATTCAAAATCTCTACTTAACCGAATACTAAGTATTTTCCCAAGAGGCTTTTAATAAGATGATGACAGCGAGAATCGTCTTATAACTTTGTCGAGAAAAGTTCCGGGAGGTCTTAAACTATGGTGATTTTAAAAATAGCTTAGGAAAACATCTAAAATTCATGACACCTGCAGAGGGTAAAGTACATGAAGAAACAATAATACTATTGAGTAAGAGTCTATGGGGCCCCATCAAGAACGCAGGGGCTCAAACCTATTAGACCTCACCTGTAAGTTGGTACACCTGCTGATTGACGATAGGACCCTAGCACATACTTACCTCTCGAGACTGGGGCACAGGTTACCTAAATAGTTGGAGCTACCCGGGCTGTGATATATGTAAACACATCTACTTTCTTAAAAATAAACTTTGCTCACGTCTGCTCGATGAACTACAATCAAATACAAATAATCTAACCCATTTCCATAATCGTGTATCGCTCATGGTGACCGACTAACCATATTTGAGGAGCAAACATTTTTTTCGATAGTAAGTTCAATAACCACGGAATAAATATTTGAATAAAGGGTCTGGTGGACCGTCGGGTCGCGAGCGAAGGGTTACACACATATGACATTTTATTACGAAACATGTTAACAGTGTTGAGCTATGATTACTTTATGATTCTTTTGTAAGAATATTACGTTTTTTGTTAAGAGAAAAAAATTGCTATTGGTTTGGTAAGTTATTTTTTTTTGTGATTTTGTTATTACAGGGAGTTTCTTTATGAATAGGAGAATGTAAGAATACATTTTATGATATAGAAAGTCAATGATTTCAGTTCGATCGAACTTCTGTCATATTTTTAAGTTTGACTAACGCATCGAACTTGCCATTGAATTCTTAATTTAGCTGAATGCGAAGACTTAGCACAGTCAGTTAGATCATTCTCTATTACTACTGATTTATTTTCATACCATTTCTTATAGTACCGAAAACCGAACTCTCTATTTTCCAAATACGCTAAAAGTCGCAAAAGACTTGTTTCCTGAACGAAAGGCTATCTCATACGTTTTTTACTGTTCAACAACTTTTGCCGCTGAACTTATTCACAATAGACAAAGATTACCCAACATCTACGAAAATAGCACAAAAACAAACCAGGACCACACTAATGGATCTCAAAAGTGTGCAAATGGCTGAAAAAAAATAAAAAAATATTAAAAATCCCCTACCGCTGGTTTGTTAAACTGTTGCCCACAAATACGGGAGCTATAGCTCAATGATCTCGACCATCTACGTCTGTAGTCCAGTCGTTAAAGGGCTGAGGCGATGCCAAGTGGGGTGTGTTACATAGTTAGAGAGGGCTCGAGCCCTCGCTCTGGCGTGAGGACTTTGATATAAGAGGCAGCGAGTTCATTTGGAGTAACTATTAGTATATTTTGCCTGATAAGCTTTACCTACCGAGGCCTTGCTTACTTTGTGAATGAATGATGAATGATGAACAGACTGAATGAAGGATCATTAATGAATGATGAATGATGATCATAATGAATGATTCTTTTTTGCCCGTTTAGGGTACAATATGAATGATATAATATACAGTACAATAAAAAAAATTGAGTTGTTGATTCTATGTGTTTCCATATGATTACTAAAAAGAACGTAATTTGAACGAAATAGAATAACTTTTTTTTTATATATAGTTTTTATTCTCCCATTTTTTTTGTAATATAACTTAAAATCGCTGTATCTTATGACCTGCTCCCCTAGGCAGGTGTATCGAGCTTAAAATGAAATGTTCAGTGCATTAAACTTGAATTTTCCCTGCCTGCACGTGTTTTCGGGAGATATTTTCCCAATTCCCCCTCGGTTTATACCACAGTTATACGCCATACTTTTACAGCTAATCATATTACACGGTATGTAATAATAGGAGCTGTACAAGTATGGTATGAGTATAAACAAAAACGAAAATAGGGGATAAACGCGTGATTATATGTATGTATGTGTGTATGTACTTCTTATCCCGGGAATGACTGGGATCAGAGAAAGTAATAAAATTAACTAAGCTAATGGTGTGTGGAGGTCAGGTGACAGTCGCTTCATTAACAATATTAGAAGTCGACACCGACTGAATTGGGAAAATACTCGGAGAATGGGTAGACCGAAACTAAAGTACCTTTTTTTAACGTGCGATAAATTCCCACGGATACCCCTCACCTAAACGATGAGAGAGGTTATGTCGGACTCGAACCGACTAAAACACACTACGTCTGGGGGTCGTTGATGGTTGCCGTGAGGTTGGCAGGCATATTCCTCTCACCCCGGCCATACTATACTAAAGTACATATGTATGTATTATGGGTTTTATATTCCAGATAAACATGTTTATTGTTTAGGAACCGTTATTATTTTGTAAAAACCTACAATAAAAATCTAACACTTTATAAGTAGACATAGATATTCATATATAAAATTATTTATTATTCCAATTGACTATTGTCACTTATTGCTGTATTGTCTATATTTACGTTTAAGCTAAGTTAAATAAAAATATATTTTCTTCCTTTCTTTCTTTCTATTTCCATAAATGGAAATAGAATCGCCATGCTTCAGATCCTCTTTGAAAAAATATCATCATTCTTTATCCCATCTTACATTAAGGAACAAAATTTGTATCCAAACGCACTTAAACAAGTTTATTTTACGCCGTTACAGAATAAGTGATCCTTTCTAAAACCCATACAAATTGGATCATTAAATCTAATACAAGCTAGATCCACCAGCTTTTCTTAATCTTGTACTCAGACGGGAACATTCCTTACGCTGATTGATTCGAGGCCTTATAAATACATTTTTCTCTACCATTGTGGCCACGGAAACAGCGGTAATACGACAGGTTTTTTTTATACCACTTATGTGTCAGACAAGCACACGGCACTGGTGGAAAGTGGTTACCGTGGCCTATGAACGTGTGCAAAACCAAGGGAATCACACAGTTTCTGTGAAGTCAGTGTAAAAGACAAAGCAGGACAAGCTTTTGATCTTCCCACTGACAGCACAACAACTCTTTAGTGAACTCTAGCTACCCTACTCACCGCCGGGAACACAAAGTTATTATGGCCGCGGTATGCCTAAATCAGGAAGCATTTTTTGACAAATAGGGAATTCATCCTGGCATGTTGCGACTTGAAACGGTGCGTACAGTGCCGTATGAAAAGAACATCATACTGCGCACAATTTATATGTAGAATGATGTACCGTCTGTGGAATCATCTTCCTACTGTAATTTCCTCAACCAACTACATTATGGAGTTCTTCAAGAGGAGCATCAGAACGTTTTTATAGGTTCGCAGCACGAGTGTAACGCCCCTGGTGTTGTACACGTTCATAGGCCACGATAACCACTTCGAATAAGGTATACCATGTGTTAATCTGCCACCTTAATGATTTAAAAAAATCGAAAAGAGAAAATTCGCGATAATCTTATCATTTGCACAAGTTCAGCGATCTAGACTACTAAATCAGTAGATAATAATATTATTCGAAGGGTGGATACACTGAAAGTTTTATATTACTGTCGAGATAAGTTCTTCAGGGACAAATAGAGGTCTGATAAGGGTGCATGTCTCAGCGTTTTTGTCCGAAACGTAAAAAAGTCTGACGTTGAAAGGAATGGGTTATGTAGTAGTGGTGGAACGTGATGATGTGGAGAATGCTAACAAGGGTTGGGATTGTAAACGATATATATATATATATATCATTCTGAATATATAATTGGGTATTTGATAAACTATTACAAAAAAATATTGAATGTGTTGGATATGACAGCTTATACGTAAATAATAAGTAAACAAAATGTATACTGACATAGCCGTGTGATTCCTGGCAGAGTAGAATTTGGACCAGCCCACCTCCTCCCATGTCGTACAAGGCGACTAAGGGATAGGGCTGTTTAACATCAGACAGATATATACAGCCCAGACTCGGCCTCAGATGAATGGCTTGAGTTAGTAATAGTGGCCGGAAGGCGGCAATGGGCTCACTGTGATCCCAATGGTGAATTCACCTCAGCCTAACTCTTCGTGGATGAAGGTGTAATTATATGTATGCATGTATTTCACAAAAATTGAATTTTAAATATTTCATTTTTACTAAATAATGATATTTTTTATCTGTATTTCACATGAGGCAAAATGCAAAAGATCTGTTGACGGTTCACGTGACGTAATTATGAAAATTTTACACTTAGCGTAACAGAAACTTTCATTGATTGGTCTCTTCGTAGATATTATTTAATGACGTCACGCGCAGAATGTCACGTGGATGACCGTTTTACGCGCACTTTTTAAGCTAACAAAGTGAAAATGTATTTTTTACTAATTAATAAGGTTTTACGGGAAAATGTTGAATGGCAACAGGTATTAAATCGGGGGTTTTGATTTAGCTTATAAGTCTTTTACAGGAACGACTAACATCTGACCTCCTAACTCAGAAAGAAGCTGTTTTAGAAGCCACACACAAAGAGTTACCCCAAAGATTATAAATGACTTAAAATCGTTAAAATATTCAATTAAAATCATAAGATTGTGCGTAAACACGTTCTGAAGAGGGGAGGGTTTTAAATTAATATCAAATTTGGGGGAAGTCCCCGTTAGTTTGCAGGTGGGCAGGGCGACACGGCTAATTAACATCCGTCTATGTTTACTATTTTACGAATGCGAAGAGTGGGATCTAACGGGGAAATACCGTTTTGTCACTTAATACAGATGTTAAGATGCAATGATAGCAGTATGATACATTTTGATTATTTGTAAAAAAATATGAAGATTTCAGTTTCATATTGGAAGATTCAATTTCAGAGAAAAATATTCGGTGCGGTCACATGTTCGATTCGGTGAAATGATGAAGTTAATACATCTCTAAGCAAATAAGGCCTGTGTCATCATCACCTGACACAAGGTTTCTTTGTTTAAAAGGTGACTGTGATCAATTTTCTAATTAGGTTAACAGGCTTATTGAACAATAAATTAAATTATTATTATTATTGCTCTCTATAGGTACATTATGGGGTAAATATTTAAAAAGGTAGCTTGACAACCATAGCATACTTTTTTGGAAATATAGATAACCTACCTGACTATTGCAAATTGTATTCCGAAGTAAGCTAACTAATAAAATTGGAAACCATTTTCCATTACTACATACATACTTACATATAATAACGCCTTTATCCCCAAAGGTTTATGCAGAGGTGAATTAACACCCACATTTCACCAATCATTCAATTCGGTCCCACGTAATAGGGGATTAACCTATTGACGTATTCTTGGCACTATTGTTGACTCGAGTCTGGGCTGTATATATCTGTCTGATGTTAAACAGTGATAAACATCCCTTAGTCGCCTTGGGAATGGGAATGGGAAGAGTCCCATGCGATGACGAGGCGACTAGATGGGGTGGTCCAAATTCTACTCTGCCGGGAACCACTACTAGATCTGTAGTAATAAGACTGTAGGTCTAAACAAGCACACTTCAATATAATTGGGCCCCATTTCCATAACTTTATTAAATATGTATTAATAAAGCTAAACATTAATATAGTACTTTAGTTGGTTAAATAAATTTCAGAGGGTACTTACCTTTTTTTATCAAGGTACGCAACTAAATATAGCCGGAGCCTTACCTGTAACAAGAAGAATATATTAGAAATTATATTATTATTATTTATATTAGATATTAAGAACATGACTGTGCTACTTACAGTTTATACATAAACCAACAATATTCTGTATAGAATATTTGAATATGTTTTGCCTTTATTAGATATAAAATGTTCCGCGAGCCAGCAAAATTCGTACCCTGGGACCACTTTTTTTTATACCACTAAGGTAGACAAGCGCACGGCTCACGTGATGGAAAGTGGATACCGTGGCCTATGGACGTGTGTAACACCAGAGGAGCCATATCGTACTGCCGATACTGTAAGCACAGAGTTTCTGTGCCGTCAGTGTAGAGGACAAAGCAGGACTAGCCATTAGTCATCCCACTGATAGCACAAATTCTCCGCTGAGCTCTGGCTATCCTACTCACCGCTGGGAACACAACACGAAGTTATTATAACCGCAGTATTCTGTAGGGCGGAGGTACTTACGACTACGAAAATACGTCAGAGAGTTGTATCATCAAGACGTCCAGATCGTCAGCTACAGTGATGCGAGTGGGCTTGCTGATAATCACGGGCTTTCAGGATACAAATCTCTGAAGCATTTTACGATTTACAACTATTTGTCCAAGAAGAAACGACTGACGAAAATTTTGTGCCTGGTTCGTGGACTCAAAACAACTAAGCATCAAAAATCAGTGTTCTTTCTTTCTTTACAGAATTTAGGTGGTAGACAGGCACACTGTCCACCTGATGGTAAGTGGTTACCGCGACCTATGAACGTTTGCAATACCAGGGGAGTCACACCCGTGCTGCCGACCCTGTAAGAACAAAGAGTTTCTGTGCCGTCAGCACAGAAGACACAATCATTTCGAGACTGCCGGTAGAAGTGAAAAACTCTATATACAGGATACTTATATGCAGAAGCAATGGCGAATGGAGAAACTGGATGGTAAGCTAAAGGCAAAGTCTCTGGAAAGAGGGACACCATTACGAACACTTAGCCTATTACAATAGCGGCACTCAGCTTGGCGACCTCATCAGATGCCCCTTCACGCCCCTTTTAAAGGACCCGAGACTGTAGGAAGAAGGAAACACGTGAGTTTTGATCTAGTTTGTCGTGCATCATGCCATCCATTTGGGAAGTCATTAGGAATCGGGTTAAAGATACTCTTCGCCATTGCAGAAGTGACAGTATCTCGAGATCAGTGATATTTTATCCATTTCAATATTTAAAATGTCATGTTAATACAAAAATGGCAAACACAGATGCAGAAATTTCGCTTCAATAACTTTTATATGCTTAATAGCAATAAAAAACAAAAACCATTGCTGTTGTTGAAAGAAAACACCAAAAACAAAATTATAAAATATCGTTATGCAAATGAAATACCGTTTCGCAATACATATCAATTTCGCACAGCGGCGGTTCATTTTTCACGCCCCCGGCGCTAAAAACTGTTTGTCCCCCCTGTTTTTGGCATCGTTTATGATTTATTCTACCGCTCCACGGTTTGACACCCCTGACAGTGACAGACTTGGGAGCAAAACTTTCGGGAGTTGCAGTTTGTTACATTTTATCTTCACGCTGAAGTTGACGGGGCTGTATCAAAAGTTTCAGAAGATTTACGTTGAGAGTAAAGAATGATATTATGGAGAAAGAATACTAGCTGTGTGTGGCGGTTTCATTCGTACTTCGGTTCTATTCAGCGACTACAAGTATCTGTATGGACTTCTTCTCTTATTGCTCGTATCTTTAAGGGTCGTAGCGTGATGTTAAATAGCCTAAAATCTTCCCAAAGAACTTGAATATGAAATGTTAAACTGCTCTATCCCTTAGTCGCCTTGTACGATGTCGTATTGGCAGAGATGGGGTGGACCAAATTTTACTCTGCCGGGAACCATGCGGCTTATATAAAGTACCTTATAAGTTATAATATAACCTATAATCTATCTCTGTACCAAGTTTCAACCAAATCAGTTCAGCCGTTAGAGTATGATTGAAGAACAAATATACATACAAACTAAAATGGTAGTATACCAAATAAAAACAATGCTGCGGATGCTTTGTTTCTGAAATGGGGGGACTGTCCTGTTACCCCCTCCCGTAGGGACTACAGAAACAACCGTAACCAAGTTGGACGCAAGCTTGCATGAATGGTTAATTGAGAGTACAGAAAATTCGTGGAGTGTGTGAGAACAGAGGCTAATGGCTGCAAATGGCCGCTGCTGTCACTGTACCCCGAAGGGAGGAACGTGTATGTTTATGTGTGTAGATAATCCACTACAAAAGTTGCTGAGCACTAATAAAATTACACAATTAAGTTCATTTGATATACATCGATTTTTATTTCACACATACATTCGATATGTAATGTGTTGGTGTACAATAAAGATTATCCTATCTTATCTTATCTTATCTTATCTTATCTTATCGATAAATATTTTTTTTTAATTATTTTTTTTGTTTTGTTGTTGTAATGTAATTATTATTAATGTACAAGTACGTTTGTAAAATTCACTAAGTTAATATGTTTCTCGTCATTTATTTTAAAAGGTGAAAATTGGTTGGTACTATTTGTTTTCGATGGTGTAATAAGGGTGAGTTATGCGTGTTAATTTTATTTTTCTGTATCCGACTGCTAAGAAAGGTTATGTTTTGTTATTACTTTAGGAAAAACCGTTTTTTTTTAAACAACTTAGGTGGCAGACAAGCACTCGGCCCACCTTATGTCAAATACACTTGAAAAAAAGCCCATAGACCAAATTTCAGCCATATCCGTTCAGCCGTTTGAGCGTGATTGAGAAGCAGACATTCAAACTGGATCACAAACTGTCACATGTGTAATATTAGTAGGATTTTAAAAATATACGCACAAATCTATAGTTGAAGCAAAGGAGTCCTCGAGTGGAGACCGCTAGAAGGCAAACGGAAGGTAGGACGCCCCCTAGCCAGATGGACGGACGACCTGAAAAACGTGGCTGGGACAGACTGAATGCGGAAGGGTGAGGATTGGATAAAGTGGCGTACATTGGAAGAGGCCTATATCCAGGAGTGAACAGCGGTGGGATAATTGATTGATTGATTGAAATTATTATAATAAATATTTATTTATTCATAAGCAAAATAAAAGCAAGCATGAAACAACTCAACACAATAAATTAACATTCAGTGTTAATAAATTACGTAAAATGAACTTAGTTCGTTTACATGTCTGTTTCGAATCTGGCACTACAATATATTATAACATAACATAAACTCACGCTTATATCCCCGAAGTGAAGTGGTAGGCAGAGGTGTTAGCACCCACATTTCGTTAGTTTATTTTTAGGTTTCAATGTAAGTGGCGAGCCTATTGCCATTAACCGTGCACTTATAAACCTGCGATAAATACACACATATCTTGGAAAAGCATCGAAAGGTCATTGGTGTGTGCCATGGTAAAACCTGGGATCAAACCCGAGACCTCGTCTCAGCAGTTTATTACTCATACCACTAGGCTACCGCGGTAATTTTAATATAATATTATATTTGCCATAATTAAAATTTGCTATAATTAATAAATAATATTAATGTGTAGTTACGAGTATTATCGCTCTTTTCCAATTTAATCCTACTGAGATACATTTATCCAAACTTACCTAACATGTTTTCAATACGTCGTGTTACCTTGCATTCAAACAAAACATTTTTAGATATCTGTGACCAAATATTGATAGCATATCAGTATATTTGCGCTTAATCCTCTATCTAAGGAAGTTATGACACCAATATTTATCTTAACAGATGCCTTTACGTCAGAAATCTATGAAAGATTGAAATCGTGTCCCAAAAATCTTAAATATCATAGATACGTTACGAGGAAATAGCTTGTCCTGGATCTTTAGACACGTAATGCTTAGGGTTAAAAGGAACTTCTTGAGGAAGACTTCACTGGCGATGGGTGGCCTGTGTGAAAAATAGCCAGGTACAGGATATTCTACACAGAAGACCTCAAGTATTTAAACAGAGATAAATAAGAAAAAAAAAAGACATGAATTTTGCGCGGACCTCAAATTACAATGGGGCTAGGGCAAAAAAGGATTACGATAATAATATTTGTACGTCTTTATGCGTTTATATCTGACTGTGCTGACTATCCTTCGTAGAAGGTACCTCCAGATAGACTCCTCTAAATAAATACTAAAATAACTTTAATATTGATGGATTGAATGCTCACTTACTTTGGATATGCGTTAAGACGGCCATTACGTCCTGCTGGCGGTGTGATTTATATGATATATTCGAGTGATATAACAGTGGCAATCAATCACACATATATTAGTGTGTAACACTTTGACGGGTAATGGCATTAGTTTGTCCAAAGCGCCACACATCAATCATTGATCGTAGTTACAGCCGAAACTTTCGCGTTTTTTAACATGCTTTTGTTAGACATGCAAATATAATATTAATCTACAATTTTAAATTACAAAGTCAGTTTGTTTGAATGTGTTAATCTGTTGGCGATCGTATTCAAGCTGCTTCTTATTATCACAGCGAAAACTGTTAGTCAAGTTATTTTTTGTAAATTTACGAAGTATGACATTTTTCCAATTCAAAGGAAGGAATCCTTACCAGAATCCCGTAGGGAGCGGACACACGTGAAATACTGGCGTGGCTAACGTGGCTCTGGTAGAATATCTTGAAAAACTTGACATTGACGAAATTGCAGCGATTCGCTTCAGAAGCCATCAAGAAGAAGAAGTAGAAGGAGCCTTTGACTAGGCACGGTTATTAACCCTGGCGGGCCGTGCCTCAACGGTTTTTGTGAGGATTTTGTTCATATGCGTAGCAGAGCGAGAACTTCACTTTCGCGATGCAGGATTGAACAGAAGTTGATGCTACTACGTCAGCATCATTCAGTCAGCATTGAACTGATCTCATAATTAATCGAGAACATGGATAGTGGATCTAATCTTATTGCTCGGGACATAACATCTTGGAATAAAAATGTGCTCTATAAGCGGCAGTACACGTATTTTAGGTATGTTTTGGGTTTAGCATGGGGTGTTACGGCGATAGACGACCTCAAATTCACCAAGCATAGACTATTACAAAACAATCCTCACGCGCCCGGGTCTCGTTTGTCTCATGATTTAGGTCCAAGGTACGTGTCCTGAGGTATACTATTTTTTTTTCTTGTGAAATATCCCCCCGAACCTCCCCCCCCTCCCCCACAAGAGCCATGAGTTTACTCGAACCGACTAAAACGCACGCCGTCTGAGGGTCGTAAGTTGACGGAGGTGAGATTGCGGGAGGCATATACATCGCACCCTGGGTATACTCGTACAATCCTACTATCTATTAATATTATAAATGTGAAAGATTGTGAAGTTGTTTAGAAGATTGTAACTTAATCACGCATAAACCACTGACCGGATCTGCTTGCTGATACAGGAATCACAGATTTAAAGTCTGGAATAACACATAGGCTACTTTATTCCTGGATTAAAATCGTTCCCATGGACTACAGGAACAGGACATGACACGAAATAATTAATTTGTAGTGTTATCTTATTAGAAAACTACTAAAACAATAAATCTGTCACAGATAACTTATATAAAATTACCATAAAAGCAACTTAATACCTAACATTTTATAACGTTTTTGAAACCGTTTCGTTCCTTTGGTTGAGCATTATTAAGATAGTAGCTACATACACTGTTAGTTTTAAAATGGCTGCTAGATAGACATAATTAAAGATTTCTAAGAACATCCACCAACCGTGACACGCTCAAGGCTGAAGGTCATCAGCTTTTGAGGTAATGGAGCATTTCCAGTCTGATTCTAATAATAATCTCTTTTTATTTGAATACTAATAGTGCTATCATTATAATGACATCCTCAGTGGAGTGGCGGTCGTACTTTTCAGGGCTACGCAGAGGACGTAGGTTCGATTCCCACTCAGCGTAAATATTGGTATGATCTGCATTGCTCTGCGTATTTCTGTGTCTCGGAAAGCACGTTGAGTTGATGGCCTCTACTGACATGCGAACATTTATGGCCGACGTTACGTGTAGATGTAATTTTTTACGGAGGTATTCCCGTTCCATTTGAGCAGTCCGACTGGGGAAGTACCTCCGCCTTATAGAACACCACGGCTGCGTGCTGTATTACCGGCGGTGAGTAGGGTAGCCAGAACTCACTGGAGAGTTTTTGTGCAGTCGATGGAAAAACTAAGGCCTTGTCCTGCTTTGTCTTCTGCACTGATGGCAAAGAAACTCTCTATTATTACAGGGTCGGCAGCACGAGCGTGACTCCCCTGGTGTTGCACACATCCATAGGCCACGGTAACAACTTTCCACAAGGCGAGTCATGTGCTTGTCTGCCACCAAAGTGGTATAAATCAAATATACCACTTTGTGAAAATCGCGAACCCCGAACCTAGCAAACGGAAACGCAAGGAACCCGCGGCCCACGACAAAATGTCCGCTTGCATGTATTGTGGGGTATTTAGTATCTGTAAACCACATATGGTGGGACATAGCGTACGTAATATAGCTATTAAGACCTTTATAACTAACCTATGATTCACAGATTAAATTTTATGAATATGATTGACGACAATTAGCCTATTACGTGGGCCGAATATCATAGTTGTGAAATGTGGGTGTTAATAAATCTCTGCCTCTACCTATATGTATATAATAACCGTTCACCCCAATAAAAAATTAAAAACATCATAAAATAATATGATACGTATTACCTCAGAAGTGTTCCAACAGCGAATGACGCGCAATTTTTATTACCCCGCGGCAAGTCGGCCATGTTTCCTCAAACGTCAATCAGACACTACCCGCCATTTCTCAATGACAGCTAGCGGAAGGAGGTAACTTTTTAAAAAATAGAGTGAAAATGTAAATCTGGGCGCGATCGTATCATTTGGTTTTGTTTGCTTTTTAGGTCGGCGGATAGGGAGTGAATATGTATGCGTGTTTATTTTAAATATCGATGTTTATTTAAACTATTCGGTTCGAATTTGAATGAAATAATTGACGGTCAAAAGAAAATATTGTGAAAGGAAGAGCAAGTTATCCATTTTTGAAGTAAAATAATATTTAGGCGCGTTTGGCATCTTTCATAAACATAATTTATTGAGTTGGGTTAAAACTATTGAAGTCGACACACTGTTCATTAAGTAATACCTATATACTGCACTGCTTAAACATATTATTTTCTACTTATTATCTTAAAAATAATTCATCGTAAAGTACTTACGTGTCTTCAGTGTCAAAAGCAGATGTACGTATTCAGATTTGATCGTTTTTATTTGTTCAGTAGTTATATTTATTTCTAAATGAAAATGCTCCCTAACTACTGAGTGGCCTCCATCAAAATATTTTTTATTCAGATTTTTACTTCGAAATTTGTCTACTTTCGACGCTGACTATACGTACATACATATAATCAGGCCTTTATACCCGGAGGGTTACGAGTAATCAGAGGTGAATTAACATCAACCTTTCAACCAATCATTAAATTCGGTCCCAGGTAATAGGGGGTGAGCCCAGAGCCGTCTTCCAGGCACTATTTTTGACACAAACCATGCATCTGTGGCTGAGTCTGGGCTGTATATATCTGTCTGATTTTAAATAGCCCCTTGGAATATCTAATGTATTTGTATTTTAGAATTTTAAACGATTACAATGACATTTCACCCCACGCAAAGGAAAATAAGGGATCGTTCTATTATTGATATTGATACAGGGTTCGTGTATCAAGAGTTTTTTTTTAATTTCTATCGACCTGTGCGAGGGTGTGTTATTGACGTGATGGAACAGCGGTGAATGACATGCGGTATCAGTGGTGACAGAAAACTAAACGAAAATATTTCTGACATGTTCTATTGATATTCCATGGTGGTATAAACGCGTGGTTTTTTTTTTATATAGGACACGCCAACTTGACCTCACCTCGCCTGATGGTAAGCTAAAGGCAAAGTCTCAGGAAAGAGGGTCACCATTACAGACACTAAGTGCTACAATGGTGGCACTCAGCTTGGCGGCCTCATCAGCTTTTTCACACCCCGCTTAAAGGCCCCGCGACTGTAGGAAGAAGGAAACACGTGAACTGGTAATGAATTCCAGGTCTTGGTGGTGCGGCAAAGAAAAGAGTCTCCGAACCGCTTGGTTCTTGCTCGTATATTCTGCACAGTGTGAGGGTGACATCTATGGCCTGCATATGTTGTCCTATGTAGGAAAGGAGATGGTGGGATTAGTTGGAAGAGCTCGTCAGAACACTCACCATGGTAGAGACGGCAGAGTACGATTTAGACCATCACATCTCTTCCCATGCGGTGTCCTACTAGGCGACTAAGGGATAAGGCTGTTTAACATCAAACAGATATACACAGTCCAGACTCAGGCTCAGATGAATGGCTTGAGTCAACAATAGCTTCGAAGACGGCAATAGGCTCATCCCCTTTTACGTGGAACCGAATTTAATGATTGATAAAATGTGAGTGTTAATTCACCTTTGCCTGACCCTCCGGGGATAAAGACGTGATTATATGTATGTATGTATGTTGAACACGTATGTAACATTGAACCATAGTATTATCTGTCTAAGAGTGAGCAGGTTAATACGCTTTTAAAAAAGCTGGTTAAAAACATTGGAAGCTTTTATGAACTTGTATGAAAGTTCTAAGTATTAACAATCGTGAGGTATGTATACACAGATGTGAATGGCGAGTGGTTTTGTCTCTGCCTACACTATAGAGAGCGTAAGTACCTACTCACGAAATCTGGCAGTTGTATAACTGTGAAGACAGTGAGGTACTTGTGCTAGGTCTGTAGATTCAAAGATATTAAATGAATGTTTGTTCAGTTCTGAAAGAGATCTATTGTACATGTTATGGTAGATTTCTACACATACTATAGAAGGTACATACATACATATAATCACGCCTTTATCCCAGGAGGGTTAGGCAGAGGTGACTTAACACCCACATTTCAGCAATTGCCGCGTGGTTTCCGGCAGAGTAGAATTACGATGTCGTACAAGGCGACTAAGGGATAGGGCTGTTTAACATCAGACAGATATATACAGCATAGACTCAGCCTCAGATGCATGGCTCGAGTCAACAATAGTGCCCGGAATACGGCAATAGGCTCAACCTCTATTACGTGGAACTGAATACAATTATTAGTGAAATGTGGGTGTTAATTCACTAGAGAAGGTAATTAAACATATAGTTCGATTTTGGTGTGGTCTATTATAATTAAACAAAAACACAAACAGTATTAGACCCACTTCCTGCTTATTAAACACTCCAGCAAAGTCAAAATTCTAGTGTTGGGAGTAGGACACGTCAGTAGTGTAATGGCCCAGATTCCAACCCGACACCTTTAGACCGTGAGTCTGACTCCTTAACCACTAAGTACTATTAACCGCTTAATGGTCGGCAGCGCTCCCGTTTACCGGGAACGAGTTGGGGACTCTGTAGTCCTTACACACCCGAGAAGAGGGCCAGATCGTGAGAGATGGCCCTGGGTCGGCCGGGGTGCGAGGGATATGCCTGTCAACCTCACCTTCGGCAACCAAAGCGACCCACAGGCGGCGTGCGTTTTAGTCGGTTCGAGTCCGACATAACCTCTCCCACCGGCTCCGATGGGGAGGTATCCGTGGGGATTTTGCGCACGTAAAAAAAAAAAAATGGTCGGCAGCGCGAGTGTAACACCCCTGGTGTTGCATACGTCCATAGGCCACGGTAACCACTTTCCATCAGGTGGGCCGTGTGCTTGTCTGCAACCTAAGTGGTATAAAAAAAGTAACCTAAATCTGGGATTGGTAAGTGAGACAGTTTAAGGTTGAGTTCCACCAATGATTATGAACGCGTTTAATTCAATTTAAAATAAGTTAAGTTTTTTTTTTTTTTTTTTTACGTGCGCAAAATCCCCACGGATACCTCCCCACCGGAGCCGGTGGAGGAGGTTATGTCGGACTCGAACCGACTAAAACGCACGCCGCCTGTGGGTCGTTTTGGTTGCCGAAGGTGAGGTTGACAGGCATATCCCTCGCACCCCGGCCGACCCAGGGCCATCTCTCACGATCTGGCCCTCTTCTCGGGTGTGGGGACTACAGAGTCCCCAAAATAAGTTAAGATTTCGTGGTTACGTATAATAAACATTTTTCTAGCCCAGTCTTTCTCAATGGCATTCATATAATGAAGGGTTATAACGAAGTTTGATATTAATTGAACTCGGTTGCTAATAAAAATATCTGTAATTAAACTTAAACCGCGGTAGCCTAGTGGTATGGGTAATGGACTCCTGAGATGAGGTCTAGGGTTGGATCCCAGGTTATACCATGTCACACACCAATGATTTTTCGATGCTTTTCGAAGTTATCTGTGTATTTATCGCAGGTTTATAAGTGCCCGGTTAATGGCAATAGCACCCAAACATAAACTGGCGAAATGTGGGTGCTAGCACCTCTGCCTAACCCTTCGGGGATATAGGCGTGAGTTTATGTTATGTTATGTTTGATTAATTTACTAGTACCTAAGTCATAAATATCAATAAAGATTTTAGGGTAAAAGCATCATTACGCGTCCAAGCTGCCAAGAAAATCTGTCACACTGTATTTGTAACAAAAAAAAACGTCGGAAACGGAAATGCCATCGTTCGGTTTTCGAATTAAGAGTGCTAATTCGTGCGCGGCGAGATCAAAGCAAACCGCCGACCAATTACGGCGCGGCGTGTGCGCAACGAAAAGCGCCAGTTTGAATTACGTTCAGAAATTTCAAGTTATGAGCTCATAAATTGGTTATAGATTTCTTCCTTTTAGTTTGAGTAAATAAAAATATTCATTTGCGTTAGTAGCGTAAGTATTTAGGGTTTTTTAAGCAAATACATATGTACAAATTCAACCTCTGTGGCGTGGCGGTAGTGAACGCGACCGCTACGCAGGAGGTACGGGTTCGATCCCCGTCCAGTGCAAATATTTGTATGTATTAATATGGGTATTTGCATTGATCTGCAGGATATTGAGCGATTCTGCTCAAAATTAGTAACTTCTGAATTTCCAGTAGATCTTGATAAATTCCTATTCAATTCGTAAAATATTCACTCATATGATTAGAATTACAACAATTCATTTACTAAGTAGATTCTAATTTCGTGTAAATATACCTGCAGGACAAAATATTATAGATTCCTATACAATTCGTAAAATATTCACTCATATTATTAGAATTACAACAATTCATTTACTAAGTAGATTCTAATTTCGTGTAAATATACCTGCAGGACAAAATATTATCCTAATACGATTCCAATAAAGTAGCCATTTTAGTTTTAGACCTCCTGGTCGTGCATCGAAGAGCACGTTAAGCCGTCGAGGGACGGTCTCGGTTGCCATACGAACATCTATAGCAATCGTTACGGGTAGCCCTGAAAAAATTTACAATGGTTCTATATCGCCATTGGGTTGTGAAGGTCTAATGGCAATCACTTCACGGAAAACATCGAAGTTAATAGTAGTTAGGGGCCAGTTGAAAACCAACGCTGGGTACGCCGTGCCCAGCATTATGCTGAACTGGTCCCATTCTTGGTGTAACCTAAGTGTGCCCGATACAAGCACTAAATAGGTAATATGTATAATAAATATCACTATTTAGTTTTAAGTATGTTTGTGTTGTACCAATAATAAAATGTCTTTTCTTTCTTTCTTCAGGTTCAGTCAAATTCGCAGTTGGACTGAAATGCGACCGATTGCTACTGGAATTAACGTTCGGATGAAGAAGATATTTATGTATTCCAGAATGGTGCTCAGCCCTCAATCTTGATTCATCTAAGAACAGATTATATAGACAATCTGTCAAATCTGTCAATCAAGATTCAGGAATGAGAGACCAATAAGAAGTATGTGCTAGTAAAAAGCAAAGGTGAAGCACAGAAGGTTATGGTTCATATTCCAGATGCTGTCGATAAAAATGGTGGTCCCTATTTTGACGGCCTCGACAGATAACTTTTCACGCCGGGCGTGAAAGAGCCGGGATTGTCAGAAGAAGGAAACGCGTGTAGATGCAGATAGAGCATATCATGTGATGTACAATTTGTCCATTCAGTAGATACGATAGCTCTTACTAGCTATTTTATGAAATCTCTTTTTCCCGCTCCCTCTTATGCCTTAACCCACAAATTTCTACCAGTTTGTTCAGTGTTGCAACTCTCTATAGTACAATTATATAACGGGAGGTGGATATGCGCTAGATTAGACATTTCCACCACATTATGACGTAACTAAAAATTAGCGGATGGACTATAAATAGAGGTTTCACCCTACACCATGCAAATTTCCTTGGTGTAATGGCTGGTTATGTAAGGCTTGAAAAATGGTATATGGATAGATAAAACACCATGGTCTTTCATCATTATTCTTGCGTTAGTACCGGTCGCATCTGAGGCCTTCACGAGGTCTGCTTAAATATGACATGGATTTTTTTTTCATCTATATTGGGAGCGACTACAGTCTGGCCTCCCAGCTTGAGTTGTGGCATAGTATAGACCTCCGTCTTGACCTAACTACTATTGTCAGCCGGTAGTGTAACGGACATGACGTCTACTTCTGCGCCATCCGGCTATAGCCAAGCCACTATATTGACATCCCACGGACCTATTTTTTACGTGCGGAAAATCCCCATGGGTACCCCCATCACTGGAGCCGGTGGGAGAGGTTATGTCGGACTCGAACCGTTCAAAACGCACGACGCCTGTGTGTCGTTTGGTTGCCGAAGGTGAGGTTAACAGGCATATACCTCGCACCCCGGCCGGCCCAGAGCCATCTCTCTCCATTTGGCACTCTCCTCGATTGTGGGGACCACAGAGTCCCCAACTCCCCAACTAGCTGGTTTCTGCCAGGGTGACAGGCGGCTCCACCCGACACTCCCAGGCCAGGGGGGCGGAGGTCATTCCTTGACCTCCGACGCTTGAGTTGCCTCAGTACGCGATCACCTTGGCTTGCGATCCTCCTTCGCTCCCGTTGCCGTTCCCGACTCATCCCACAGACCTGTGTAGATGTTCATTAACCCAGCCCGACCCTATGGAGCCTTGTGTGGGATATTAGGAGAAAAGCAGTCTAGCCGTCATAACCTGCCATTTTTACCCGACTACGTCAGGCCAAAGGAGTGTTGTGATTTTGACAGGCTATTTATGTATGTACATATATTCATTTGTTACCTCATAGCTAGTTAATGAGCTCCTTAAATACTTTTCCCTAAAATATATCTGTAATCAAAGTCAAAAATGTACCTATAAATATCAAGGATAGCGTGCCGTGGTCGTATGCCACTTGTTCCTAGAATGTATTGTTTTGTTAGACTAAGTGGCATACGACCACGGCTATCTTTAATATTTTCTTGTTTAATCTATTCTAGAGCGTGATTTTTCAGCAGTCGGGTGTTAGTTAAAACTACTATATAATTCTCCAATTCTTTTATTTTGTCGCCTATTTCAATGGCGGGAACACACTTCCACAACTAGTTCTGCGAAACGCCATAAAAAGTACAATACATCACCGTTCCGTTTCACCGAGTACTAACTGCACCCATGGGGTAAAACGGGGAAGGTATCCCAAAATAACTCTAACGCTTCTCGCGACTGTTCTTGCGATGTCGTCGCTTATTTATTAGTTCGACTTGAAAGGTGACGTTTTGAGCTGCGAGCTTTACAAGACTGAGAGTGGGGTAAGGTGGGGGAAATAAATCAACGATTTTGTTTTAGGAATGTTAGCTTTTAAATATGTGATCATTTATCAATATATATACTTTTACATTTATATATACTCTTTAGTCATTTTAACACCTATCTTTGTTTAGGTATTATATTTTCACCAATTCATTTTACTTAATTTCACTGGTGAAACCAAGCCTCAGAAACTTCAGAGAACGCGTCTTAAGAAGTAGGTACCTAGACTAAGTTTAATTACATAACATAACATAAACTCACGCCTATAACCCCGAAGGGGTAGGCAGAAGTGCTAGCACCCACATTTCGTCAGTTTATGTTTAGGTCCCAATGTAATGGCGAGCCTATTGCCATTAACCGGGCACTTATAAACCTGCGATAAATACACAGATAACTTCGAAAAGCATCGAAAAGTCATTGGTGTGTGCCATGGTAAAACCTGGTATCGAACCCGAGACCTCGTCTCAGCAGTCCATTACCCATACCACTAGGCTAACGCGGTTTAAGTTTTTATTAACCGAGTTCAATTAATATCAAACTTCGTTATCACCCTTCATTATATGAAAGCCATTTAGAAAAACCTGAAACTCAGTTTAGTCTACGGTATTTATTATCCGCCGCGTGGTTTCTGGCAGAGTAAAATTAGGGCCACCCCATCTCTTCCCATGCGGTGCCGTACAAGGCGACTAAAGGAGAGGGCTGTTTAACATCAAACATATACAGCCCAGACTCTGCTTAAGATGCATGGTTCGAGTCAACAATAGTGCCCGAAATACGGCAATAGGCTCACCCCCTATCACCTAGGACCTTGAATGATTGGTGAAATGTGGGTGTTAATTCACCTCTGCCTAAACGTCCAGTGATAAAGGCGTGATTGTATGTATGTATGTATTTTCATAATCATTTCGAACTTTTGATGGTGTTCAGTTACTTGTGTTACTGAATGTATTTATACCAAAGGAATGCATAAAACAATGAAATATTTGTTGCAATCGTCTGTACTTTACGTCATCATAAACGCATAATAAATAAACGATTATATTATTATTATCGTACTAGTTCTGAATCTGGAAGCGCCTATTTTATCAACCGAGGGGTAAGGTAAGGTCAGCACGACAGGAAATGTACCTTTGATAACCTAGTAATTAATCAATTTATTTATGACTAGCATTGCGCCCATGACTTGGTTCGCGTTGACGATTTTGGTTTACAATTACATTCATATAATCACTACTTCACTCCCGAAGGGTTAAGCAGAGATGAATTAACACCCACATTTCACCAATCATTTGTTTTTAGCCCCACGTAATAGGGGGTGAGCCTATTGTCGTCTTCCGGATTCGAGCCATGCATCCGAGGCTGAGTCTGGACTGTATATATCTGTCTGATACTAAACAATGTAATAATTAAAGTTCTTTTTAAAATAAAAGTAGCTTAAGTTATACCTTTTTTTTACGTGCGAAAAAATCCCCACGGATACCTCCCCACAGGAGCTGGTGGGAGAGGTTAAGTCGGACTCGAACCGACTCAATCGCACGGCGCCCGTGAGTCATTGCTAATTGCCGAAGGTGAGGTTGACAGGCATATCCGCACCCCGTCTGACCCAGGAGTTCCACCTTATAACATTAGCTGTCTGCAGTAAAAATACCAGCTACGTAAGTACGACGTCACTACCTCAAAGTTTGAATTTATTTGTACACGGCCCACCATGATGGGAAGCGGTTACGTCACGGTTTAGTCGAATTTAGTATAATTCGACTAAACCGTGACGTAACCGCTTCCCATCAAGTGGGCCGTGTGCTTGTCTGCCAACTAAGTGGTATAAAAAAACCTAAATTCGACTAAATTCTACTAAAGCTAAACCACTGTCATACGACAGACGTGTCACACGACGGTATTTCCGTCCAATTGAGCAGTCCGACTGGGGAAGTACCTCCGCCTTACAGAATACCGCGGCCATAATAACCTCGTGTTGTGTTCCCGGCGGTGAGTAGGGTAGCCTGAGCTCACTGGAGAGTTTTTGTGTTGTCAGTGGGAAGACCAAAAGCTTGTCCTGCTTTGTCTTTTACATTGACGGGACAGAAACTAATTATTGAACAACTTACCTAAGTTATACATTTGACAGTGATTATTATCACGATAAATCACATTTAAACCATCACATACCTGTAACAAACAAACAGCGTTGTATTAGTAGTGGATTATGAAATAATACCCAAAGGAATACATATACATACTAATGCATGTTAACAAGGTCGATGAATGACCTCCGCCCCCCATGAGCGCAGGCCTGTGGGTGACCGCGCGTCACCCTTGCATAAGCAGGCCGTGGCGCGCCGCAACTCCCCATTTCCGGGGACGAGTTGGGGACTCTTTGGTCCCCGCACTCGAGGAGAGGGCCAGATAACGAGATGGCCCTGGGTCAGCCGGGGTGCGAGGGATATGCCTATTAAACTCACCTTCGGCAACAAAAAACGACCCACAAGTGGCGTGCGTTTTGGTCGGTTCGAGTCCGACATAACCTCTTCCACCGGCTCCGGTGGAGGGGCATCTGTGGGGATTTTGTGCACGTAAAAAAAAATGCATGTTAACATTTTAAATCATAGAATTTGGTCGAAAATAATAATTGAACTCTCATTTTATTTTTTAACACTAATCCCTAAGTTTTCTTTACTTTATAGTAGCAAAGAAAGGCGATAGAATTAATCAAAAATAGTTTTATTTCAATCTTCTAATAATATCATAAAACTAATAACGACCAACTGTGGCGTAGCGGTAGAGCATTCGACTGCTATGCAGGGGGCGCGGGTTCGATTCCCGCTCAGTGCAAATATTTGTATGCATGAATATGTATATTTGCATTGGTCTGGGTGTTTCTATATTAGAACCATATCCTCAGTACCCTATGTATAATATGTAAGTATTTACAAAAAAAGTATCTAAGTATGTTTATCCGCATTCCAGATTCCATAACACAAGCTAGTTAAGCTATGCTTACCATGGGTCTAGATAGCGTTGTGTAGAATGTCGTGGAATATTTATTTATTATAAAGTTCTATTTTTGAGTGTCCAAAGTTTCTTCTAAAGTTGCTACAGCGAAAAATCGCCACAAAACAAAAATCTTAGCGCCATAATAAATAAACAGAAGCAAGAGAACGGCTCTGCCAATAATAAAAAAATTATCAAGATCAATAAAATTGTACCAAATCACAAAAACAATCAAGATTTTATCACAAAATTGGAAAGATATTTCATTTCTTCAATTCCCTTCACATCCGTCGTGACTCCACATAAAACGTTATATTATTTATAGTATATTGAATTTATATCCTGTAATGATAACCTGACAATGATGACCTACAGAATGTCTTAATATGTCATTAAATGATAACTGTTTAATGATATAATATGTCATTAATGATGCCAGTTGACATTTGGTGTGCATTCGATTATCTTGCCGGAACTGTGAGTTTGAATGAATGATTGCATTAATAAAATACTCATTGTTTAAAGATATATGACTGACAAATGATTTACTCAATCGTCTCAAAAAGAGATATGCAAAAGAACTATTGAGCTCATGAACTTATTACCGGGAAAAATAGCATTTATGGTAATCCAGACTCAATCTATACTAATAGGTATTATAAAGAGGAAAGATTTGTATTTTTATATGTAACGAATAAACTCAAAAAGTACTGGACCGATTTTAATAATTCGTTTTTCATTAGTAAGCTACATTCTTCGTGAGTAATATAGGCTACTTTTTATCCCGATATTCCCATGGGATCAGGATTTACGCGGGTGAAACCGCGGCGCGGTGCTAGTCTAGAATAATGTTAACGGGAATTACATACATACATACACACATACAAACATATAACCACGCCTTTATCTCCGAAGGGTTAGGCAGAGATGGATAACACCCACATTTCACCAATCAAACTTTTTTTTTTTTTTTTATATTTGACTTCGAAAAGTTCCGCGCAGCGACGCTTATCTGACCTCCACAACCCAAAGGCGATACCGAAGCATTGTAGCTAGACCAGTTGTTGGACTTCTTAGGGCTCTGACTACTCATAACGTCTGCCATGGATGTTGATATAGCCACCGGGACCGACGGCTTAACGTACTTTTTTTTTTTTTTTTTTTATTCCACTTAGTTGGCAGACAAGCACACGGCCCACCTGATGGAAAGTAGTTACCGTGGCCTATGGACGTCTGTAACACCAGAGGAGTCACAGTCGCGCTGCCAACCCTGTAAGTACAGAGTTTCTGTGCCGTCAGTAGAAGACAAATCAGGACAAGCCTTTAGTCTTCCCACTGACGGCACAAATTCTCCAGTGAGCTCTGGCTACCCTACTCACCGCTGGGAACACAACACGAAGTTATTATAACCGCGGTATTCTGTAGGGCGGAGGTACTTCCCCAGTCGGACTGCTCAATCGGGCGGATATACCGCCGTGTCCTACCTCCTACAACCTCTCTCCTCTCCTCCTCCTCCTCTCCGAGACACGACCAGACCAATGCAAATACTTATATTCATACATACAAATATATGCATTGAGCGGGGATCGAACCCGCTCCTCCTGCGCAGCGGCCGCGTTCCACGCCACCGGCTGTCAATTCCACAATATTATTATTGAGGAGGTAGGACACGGCGGTATTTCAGCCCAATTGAGCAGTCCGACTGGGGAAGTACCTCCGCCCTACAGAATACCGCGGTTATAATAATTTCGTGTTGTGTTCCCGGCGGTGAGTAGGGTAGCCAGAGCTCACTGGAGAGTTTTTGTGCTGTCAGAGGGATGACCAAAGGCTTGTCCTGCTTTGTCCTCTACACTGACGGCACAAAATCTTTGTTCTTACAGGGTCGTCAGCACGGATGTGACTACACTGGTGTTACACACGTTCATAGGTCATGGTAACCATTTTCCATCAGGTGGGCCGTGTGCTTGTTTGCCACCTAAGTTGTATAAAAAAAAAATCTGCTGTGCAGTAATCTCACCACTAATTTTTAAACAGCTATTAAAAGCATACCGTATTGCCTACATAGATCAAAATTAAAAACATGATCACCTAACATCCCTAGGGAGTTCGACAAACGATTCTAAGAAAGCGCAGAGCAGAAATAGACATACTTAAGCAATTTCAAGTGTACTAAATCGTCACTTAAGTTGAAAACTTCGGGGGTGAGCAGACAGGGCCGTCTGCCAAGTTGGGCTGTTCCGAATTAGGACCGAGCATTAATTTCGAACAAGACAAACGCATTTGCGCCGTCTAACTTAGAATTTGTTGATATTTTAAATGGAGAAATTTGATTTTGATACAGTTTATGGAATATGAAATTAATTTTAACGGCTTCGCGATTAATTTTGTGTTATTTTTAGTATTTACAACATAATAATGCAAACGAAATATCAGCTATAGTATAAATACAAAATTATAGAATACTAGCTGACCCGGCAAACGTTGTTTTGCCATATAATGTTAAGGGTGGACAACCCTTATTACTAAGGGGTATGAAAAATAGATGTTGGCCGATTCTCAGACCTACTCAATATGCTCACAAAATTTCATGAGAATCGGTCAAGCCGTTTCGGAGGAGTACGGGAACGAACATTGTGACACGAGAATTTTATATATAAGGATTATCGATATATAACACGTTAGCGTCGCAGCGTGGTTCCCGACAGAGTAGAATATGGGCCACCCCATCTCTTCCCATGCGGTGTCATACAAGGCGACTAAGGGATAGGGCTGTTTAATATCAGAGCAGCAGCTCAGACTCCGGTTCGAGTCAACTACAGTGCTCGGAACTACAATAAGCTCACCCCCTATTACGTAGGACCGAATTTAACGATTGGTGAAATGTGGGTGTTGATTCACCTCTGCTTAACCTGAGGATAAGGCGTGATTATATGTATGTATGTAGCGTGCCGCCTACTCTTGCTTAATATGCGTTTATTCAAAGTCCACTAAAATTGCGAGGACTCAACCACACTGGTCTATTTTAAGGCACAAAGAAAACGCATCAACCACTCAAGGATTCCGCCAGTGTGTTCGACTAGATTTAGAAATACACCGTCCGTGCAGACGAATGTGAATGCTAAAATATGTATGTTGTATAGCTGCGTATTTTCTAAATATGGTGTTAGGTATTTCTTAATGCTCATTGTAGAGGTTCTTGAACGGGAGTAAAATTATGTATTAAGAGAATTAATGGGCTCGCGGTTTAGTTCGACATGTATACTTTGTAAGTAGGTATAAGAAGGTTTTATATAACATAACATAAACTCACGCCTATACCCCCGAAGGGGTAGGCAGAGGTGCTAGCACCCACATTTCGCCAGTTTATGTTTAGGTCCCAATGTAATAGGCGGCGAGACTATTACCATTAACCGGGCACTTATAAGCCTGCGATAAATACACACATAATTTCGAAAAGCATCGAAAAGTCATTGGTTTGTGCCATGAGAAAACCTGAGATCGAATCCGAGACCTCGTCTCAGCATTACCTATACAACTAGGCTACCGCGGTTTTTTTTTACAATAGTTCGAAATTCCACAGAAATGGCAACAACTTATTGATATACTAAAACTTTACTTACTCGAAATAAGTCATAATTATATATAAGTAGATATACTAGTTTATTTATACATTTCTAAAACGAAAATTTCCTGAAAAACTTAAAATATGACTCGATTGCGACGTCCCTATTGATTATTGATCCAGTCCTGGATTATTCTTTTAAAAAAGAATGTTAGAGCCGAAATTATTAATATCCCCTGTACACACTAAGACAAGCAATTTAGCTTAATTCTCTAAGCTAAATTTCTTGTGTTAGGACCAAGTGAACCTACGCTCACGTCGGCAGTGTAATGGCCAGGAATTGAACCCTCTTGTTATTTGTTCGCTCTGCGGGTTATGGTGATCCATATGTATGGTCAGTATCTTAGTGGTTAAGGAATCGGCCTTACGATCGAGAAAACACCTCTCACACCTCTCGCCATAGGCAGGGAATTCATCCTCACACATTACGACCTGAGACGGTGCGCACTGTACAGTATCAAAGAAACTTCATTCCACGCACACTCAAGCTGTGGAATGACCTCCCTGCTGCGGTTTTCCCAAGCGCCTACAAAATGAGGTTCTTCAAGAGGGGCATCAGAAGGTTTCTTCATGGTCGGCAGCGCGAGTGTGACACCCCTGGTGTTGTATACGTCCATAGGCCCCAGTAACCGCTTCCCAGCAGGTGGGCCGTGTGCTTGTCTGCCAACTAAGTGGTATAAAAAAAACCCTGGTTTGAATCCTGGCCAGTACATTACCGACGTGAACTCACTCCTAGCACAAGCAATTTAGCTTAGCTGGAGAGGTTAGAGGGAATATTAGTCATTTTGGTTCTAATATTCTTGAAAAGAGAAAACGCTCAGGCTTTCCTCTCGGGGTTGGAAAGGCAGTCACCCGGGACACCAGTGAGCCAGCTGAGAATGCAACTGGGCCAAGCGCTCTGATGATTCGATCGAACTTTCGATCGTGAGGTTGACTCCTTAACCACTAAGCTAACGAAGTTTCATTATATTTGAGAGTTTAGCGACGATAGTTTTCATCTCTGTTCTTCGTATTTTCATCCTGACAAGGTTCCGCGATTTAAACATTCAAATACATAGTACAAATCACCTTTCAAACATCTGTTTGAAACCCAGTTTATTTTCTACCTTTACAAATTCAAAGAATAAATAAAATTCCAGCACCTTTTCATACAAAACAATACCTACATTGACTGAACGCACGCCATAACTAAATGTCGTCAATACGAAAGTCACACTTCAGACAAAATAACAGCTATTGTTTTAAACGTTATTGTTTTATTATGTCTAAAGCCCTAATATTATTGAACCCTGTGGTTAAAATAAATTATTTAACTGAACTTATTAAATTAAGAATGGTAAAAGGGGCAAAAATGGTTGCGTCTGTTCTTATTTTATCATTTTTACCCGAGTACGGTGAAGCAAAACGAGGGTGATTATGACAGGCTATGTATGTGTGTATATAGCTGCTCAACCATTCATTAGAACTGCAGAAATGAGTTACCGTTAGAAGGGCCCTAGTCGTCCGTTGGTTATAGGCAATATGACGTGTCACTGATTCTAATGTAGCGCCCTCTTGCGGTCATAAAGTACTGTGTTAAAAAATAAATTTGAGATAAACATGTCATATTTGATATCAAATGAAAGGGCTTAATTAGCATATTTCAAATATGTATAAATTATACCTTGCCCCTAAATAATATAAATAAAAAAAACATTTTAAAACTAAAACCCGACTACTAAAAATCACACTCCAAAAAGTATTAAACAAGAAAATATCAAGTAGAGCCGTGTTCTTTGCCACTTTTCCTTAGAATGTATTATTTTGTAAGACTAAGTGATCGTGATTTTTTTAGTATTAAAATTATTGGGATATTTACCATGTTGTTTTGCTCTGAGTTTCCGATATTTCAACGCTGTTGCAAGCACCATGAACACGGAGGAACTGACTGAGTAAGTAATAAAATACAATAACACCTAATAAATCCGTCTTATGTATTTGAACTACATTGATGTAACTTAAAGATTTGTATTACGACCCAAGGCTGGTATTCATACACCCACCCTAACATCAGCAATATCCCACAATAGTAACAACAATTTTCTATTACGAACTTCAAAGAAAGGTACCGGAGTTCTCCCAAGAGAGCTGTACGAGGTAAGTAAGTGATTATTCAACAGATGGCCAGCAGTGCTCGAATTCCTATTGACGTGACGTGCCCTTGAGACAGACCCTCGTCTGGTATAGTGGACTGAGAGTGCAAATACGTTCAGAATGTGAATGTGGATTGAATTTTAGGAACATAAGTTACAGAAATTAGCAGTTTTTTACACATTAAAATTGTTTAGATATTATTACATTGTTGGTGGCTGTAATGGTGACCCTTCGTTCAGGCGTGGTGAAATCATATTATCTTATATAAAAATTCACAAGATTGTTATAAAACATATTTATTATATCATATCAAAAGAGGTTTTTGATTAGCATAAAATCTATTTATTATATTTTATCTATGGTTTGAAATTTTCAAATATAGAATCGTTAATTCGTTTCCATTACAATATTTAAAACAGGGAGTTCTAAATTCAAAAAAATACTAAATCGACTTTATGTATTGTCAAGCAACGCGCGAAAATGTCACTTGGAAACGAAACTGATTCTTTTAACGCGCCAAAATAATATACAATATGGTCGGTCGATACGGAAAATAGCCAATCAAAACCCTGGCACTACAACACCAAGTCATCAAAAGTATTAAGACCACAGATATATAAACACATCAATACATATTTTAATCTACTTAAATACAGTTCACTCCGGTTCCCAATCGGCACTACCGAATGAGGTGAGCGAACCAAATGTCTCTCATAAACTATTTCCACTCCATTGGTCGAATCTCGGCGAACGGGTAGGTATTGGTTTTTATTCTTTTGGTACTGAATTCCGGGTGGTTTACCCTGTTAGCGGGTGAATGGAGTTATTTTTGTGGGTACTAGGACTATAATTTGTGGTAGGTACTAGGGTCTAGACGCTGAAGCCTCTGTGGTGCTGTGGTGTCACGGTATATTGCAGCAGCTGGGAGTAACGATTCGTTTTTTTATACAATTAAGGTGGCAGAAAAGCGCACGACCCATCTGATGGAGAGTGGTTACCGTGAGCTATCAACTTGTGCGGTTTCTTAATAATGCCATTTATCCGTATCGAAGTTTAACAAGTAATGTAGGTATGTGAAAATATATAAATGTATAGTTATTAGACAAAAGAGCGGATTGCAGGACTTTTATTTCTATGTAATATTTTTGTGCGATCAATAACGCGTCGTCTCCACACATACATTACTAGTTGAACTTTGATATGGATAAACGACACTATTAACAAACTGCAATGAATTAAAACCATGAAGAAAATTATCATATTCAAGTGTATTTCACGGTACACTAGCTGCAGTTGTCTATACGGTCGCCTTCGGAATTCTATTCTGTGCCTTTTTTTTTACTCACGCATAATCTAAAGGAGGTAGGACACGGCGGTATTTCCGCCCGATTGAGCAGTCCGACTGGGGTAGTACCTCCGCCCTACAGAATACCGCGGCTATAATAACTTCGTGTTGTGTTCCCAGCGGTGAGTAGGGTAGCCAGAGCTCACTGGAGAATTTGTGCTGTCAGTGGGAAGACTAAAGGCTTGTCCTGCTTTGTCTTCTACTGATGGCACAGAAACTCTGTACTTACAGTGTTGGCAGCGCGACTGTGACTCCTCTGGTGTTACAGACGTCCATAGGTCACGGTAACCACTTTCCATCAGGTGGGCCGTGTGCTTGTCTGCCATCTAAGTGGTATTAAAAAAAAAAAATCTGTACCGATACTACTTACTCGCTACTACTGTCAACCGAGCTAACTGTGAACTATGGAATAATACGGATAATATTCTGGGATATTTATTGAATAGCCAATTTTTGGAGGACAGTCTCTGCAGCGTGGCGGTAGTGGTAAAGCGGATCCCAGACCCTGAGGTGAGTACTTCGGATGCGACTGGAATTAACGCTACGATGATGAAGAAGAAGCCGATTTTTGAGGACATCGCTCTCGAAGGTGGAAGGGAACCAAGACTTTGAACTTATTTGTCATTTAATAAGTGAGAAGCTGTAATTTTAAATTATACGAACTCGCTTAAAGACAATATTATTTAGGAAGGAAAATGATAGTTGACGAAATGTCGATTTTAATAGGTACACCTCTATCTACCCTTTTGGAGAATTAAAAGCGTGATTATATATGTATGTATGTTAATCCGATAGGATGTAATTGCGAGCACGCTCTTCAGCTAATGTAGTGTATTAGACACAGGAAGTTGTACACTACATTCGTGACCGAGTTAACTTTAAATAGCAAATAGTTTAATTACAATTTTGGAACCGTGGTAGCCTAGTGGTATGGGTAATGGACTGCTGAGACGAGGTCTCGGGTTCGATCCCAGATTTTACCATGGCACACACCAATGACTTTTCGATGCTTTTTGAAATTATGTGTGTATTTATCGCAGGTTTATAAGTACCCGGTTAATGGGAATAGGGTTGCCACCTATTATCTATCTAAATATCAACTGGCGAAATGTGGGTGCTAGCACCTCTGCCTACCCCTTCGGGGATACAGGCGTGAGTTTATGTATGTATGTATGTACAATTAGTTTTCGATTCACTATAGTTGCGGCACGCTATGATGGCCGTTTTGTATCGACTGGTTTAGCTCGTTTTGTCTTTTTTAGCGTGTGAAGTATTTTCTTCTGTGCCAATCTCTCCATATTTTTCTTTATTTATTCGTCTAACAGTTCGTTAAGTTCGTTCGTTTCCTATCTTTATTGATTTGAATAGTTATTATGCTAAATGCTTTATGCAAAAGTGTATTACAGTCTCATTACGTCAGCTATTTATAATGTAGGTACATATATATATTTACGCATTTATCCCCGGAGGGTTAGGCAGAGGTGAATTAACAGCCATATTTCACAAATCATTGAATTCAGTCCTACGTAATAGGGGGTGAGCCCATTGCCGTCTTCCAGGCACTATTGTCCGGGCTGTATATATCTGTCTGATGTTAAACAGCCCGATCCCTTAGTCGCCTTGTACGACACTGCATGGTAAAAGATGGGGTAGTCCAAATTCTACTCTGCCGGGAACCACGCGGCACTTTTGTCGTCTCCTTTGTACACTTTCAGGCTACATACAGCAGCTACTTACTGATAGCCTTTTAACAGAAATGCTTAAACACATCTTAAGTCCGACATCTCTAAATATAAATCTATAATATAAAATGAATCACTGAATGTGTTACTAAGGGCAAATCTCGAGAGCAGCTGAACCGAGTATGTTAATTATTTTTTTAGATTATTCCTTGAAGTACGAGGATGGTTTTTACGGAGAGATTTTTTTTTAAATTGCCTAAAAAAGTCTTATATCAACACCTTTATATACTCCCATACAAACTGCGGAACTAATTTTGATGAAATTTAATTTAGGGGTAGATTAGACCTTGAGAATGGACATAGGGTATGTTTAGTCGCAACAAACAACATTCGCGCGTGCGGAACCACGGGCAACAGCTAGTATAATGTAAATATATCTCTCAATATCACTCTTGAATAGCCTCCAATCAATCAGTATCAAACTTCATACTATCCTGAGGAACCCTACAAAATCAATCACAAATAAAACGAAGAAAGGCGCCAGGCAGTCATGGGTTCCGTGATTTAAATAACATACCGATTCAAGCCACGTCCATACATGACGAATGAACTCTGTAGACGGACTTGGAATATATTTTTTCTAGGATTCGTCAGTAGATAATAATGTGGAGATACAACGTCGGTCATGCGTCATTCTACGGGGTGTTTGGGGTTCCGTGGGCGAATTAATATTTACATAGCACTAGATAAGTCTTCATTGTATATATAAAAACCGTGGTCGTATGCCACTTTTCTCTAGAATGTATAGATTTTTTATACAAAGTGGCATACGACCACGGACATTCTAGATTTTTTCTTGTTTAATACTTTTTAAGGTGGTTATTCAATAGGTAGTCGGGTTTAATTTTTATACTTAATTTTTTATTTATGTTATTTTGGGGCAAGTTATATTTATACATATTTGAAATATACTAATTAAGCTTTTTCAGATGATACCAAACACGATATGTTTATCTCAAATTTATTTTTTAACACAGTCCTTCATGACCGCTAGAGGGCGCCACATTAGATTCAGTGACACTTTATATAGCCTATAACCAGCGGATAACTAAAACGCTTTTAATGATACCTATTTTGTCCAGTTCTAATTAGTAGTTCAGGAGCTATGAGGGAATAGATGAACCTATATAAATACATACATACATGGCCTATCAAAATCATAATCCTCCTTTGGCTTCACCGCAGTCGGATAAAAAACAAAGTTGTGTAGTATATATGTACAATGGGCTCCCTTATCACTAACGGCGATTTCTTCCAGAAAAAAGGTTTCCAGCAGAGAGAATTTGGACCACCCCATCTCTTCCTATGCGGTGTCGTTCAAGGCGGCTATAGTGCCCGGATAACGACAATAGGCTCATCCCCTATTTACGTGGGATTGGTGAAATGTGGGTGTTAATTCACCTCTGCCTCCTCCGTCTACTCCGCCTACTCCGGGGATAAAAGCGTGGTTATATGTAAGCATGTAACCTTAATATATTCTGAAATTGCCAGCCGCTTCGTCCGCGTGACATTTGGATCCCGCTCTCGCAACCTATGGGAATCTATTACGGGATAAAAAGCTGATAATAATCTATACATGTACCATATTTCAGCAACATTCGCTAAGCCGTCAGGGCGTGATTTTTTTTCTAAGACACGCCAATTTGACATAACCTCAGGAAGGCAAAATCTCAGGAAAGAGGGACACTAGAATAATAAACATCTATAATATTATTTTATCATTAACTTTCACATTTATACTATACTATTAAAATAGCGTAAATAATGCTTATCTTTCTGATTAATACAAACAAACTGTCCTGCAGTACAGGGTCCTTTAAGCGGAGTGTGAAAGCGCATATGATGAGGCCGTCAAGCTGAGTGCCACCATTGTAACATTACTTAGTGTCTGTAATCTGTGACCCTCTTTCCTGAGACTTTGCCTTTAGCTTACCATCAGGCGAGGTGAAGGCAAATTGGCGTGACTTAGATAAAAAAGAAAAACTATGGTAGCACCACTTTCTTAAGTGCGCACTTTACTTCTATATACAGCTTATCACTTTAACCATAACCATTTCGTTAACTTGCGCTATAAAACGATCCAAAACACTATTATAATGCTATGCAAATTCGTCTTCATAATTAAGGGTACGCCGCGAAGATACGGCGAATTTCGAAGCGTCTAGCTCGCGTATATGTTAAAGTTATGACCGTCTTGAATTGCAGCCGCTCGAAGTTTGTCAGCGAAATGCTCATTTGAATGTTCCAGGTTTAGTCTTCTAGTCTAAGAGACAGTGAACGCAGAATATCAAAATATCATAGTATCAAGGCTGCTTAGTTCTTGTAGGTAAGAACATTTGCCTGGTTTAAACTTTTTTTATGTGCGGAAACTTTTTGGGCTTTTACTCACCGGAGCCAATGAGGTGGTAGTCCAGGCGGGATTCGAACCTGTTATCTTTCCCTTACATGGGGAACGCTCTGACCACTGAGATAAGATTCATTTATTAATTTATTTTTTGTAAGAATATTGTATAAAAGTTGTCACAAAGTTGGTTGTACATAATATTCTGCTGTCTACAGCGTACAAATATTGATAGGTTGTAACACAAATTTAAATATTTAAATATATGTCAGCGTACAATTATTATTTTTTATACCACTTAGGTGGCAGAGAAGCACACGGCCCACCTGATGGGAAGTGGTTACCATGGCCTATGGACGTATGCAACACCAGGGGTGTCACACTCGCGCTGCCGACCATGAAGAAACCTTCTGATCTTAAAGAACCCCATATTGTAGGTGCTTGGGAAAATCGCAGCAGGGAGGTCATTCCATAGTATGAGTGTGCTGTTCCTCGTTTAAATGATATAGTCATAATAGAAGTTATATGATTACAAAATGTCAAATCATAGGTTATACAAGTCAAGGTTCACAGAATAAGTCAAATTTAGACTCAAAACGTTCGCTTAAGAAGTCTTTCGTGGAATAGTAACATTTAGTCAGAAGGAATTGGAATAGTTTATATTTAAATGTCTTAAGCTTTAGAGTCTTAAGCGGGTAGTTTATTATAAATTCTAATTGCCATACAGTAAACATTATTAGAACCACCAAACCTTCGCCTGAAACCATACAAATGATTCTATATATATATCCGTCTTACGGCGACAGTGAAAGCCATCTGCCGATATCCGTACGAACTATCTGAATCAATGAATGATGTTGCAATCAATTTTAAACATTGATATTTGATGACTCCACTCAAACTATTGAATGAAAATAAAAAAAATTTTATTGATGCAAAATGTTACATAGGTACACAATTTCATAACACAACAACTATAGTCATTTTGGGTAACTCTGACCAAGTTTTGTGTAATAAGTATGTTATGATCTAATGAGAAACATTCTGCAGAAAACCCACTTAACTTAACCTACATCTATCTGTGGTTTCCTCACTAGGCAAGCCTGTATCGAGGAAACCTAGAATGCAATTTTAAAGTAAATAGAAAATATTTAAACAGTTCATTTTTACAACCTAATCGATTTGAATAATAAGCATGCTTTAAAAATTCATTCAAGATATATAACTAGTTCTGCAATTCACAGGCTTTTGTTCTATACGGAACTTCGAATGAATATCCTCCCTGAGTAGTCGCGAGCCGTTTATTGATGTTATTCTGTCTGCCAAGGCCGAGAGCCGGAAATCATAAAGCAGTTATAAGTTCGGCCCTGTTTCCTATGATTCGCATTTTATTGGCCTTAAGTCGAGGTCCGTATTCTATCAAGTTTCTTTTAATAGTACAGAGGAAAAAAATGACAAGAAGACTTGTTTTATTTTGGCAAAAGTGAATGGGATGAAGGGTAAATAAGGGAAACTCAATTTTACTTTGATATAAAGAATCTGTTTATGTTCAGCAAGTTATTTTCTAATGATTTTATCATTTAACTTTATTTTGAAACAAACCAGAAAAACAGTTCAATAAATATCTGCAGTTATAAAAAGGCCACTTTATCGGAATCGTAGATATTTGGATAGTATTTTGTCATGCGGCGGCATATTTACACGAAATTAGAATCTGCTTAGTAATTGAATTATTGTGTTTCTGCTTATATGAGTGACCATTATACCAATTTTATAGGAATTTATTGAAATCTACTGGAAATTCATAAAGTTATTCATTTGTAGCAGAAACGCACAAGGTTACCTTTTTAGACCGCCTGATTTTTGGCAAAAATCTTCACACATTTTCTCGTTTATCCTAAACATTTTGAATCGTCAATATTTCAGCTTTTAAGGACGACTGACCACTCTAATGACATAATTCAAGTTTACCCTAAAACACACCGGAAAATTACGACGAGAAAAGTCTAAAAAGCACCTAAATTTAGCTAAAATTGTTCACACTTTTTCTCATTTTCCCTAGACATTTTGAAATGTCGAAATTTCAGCTAAAACGCAACAATTTAGCTCTTTTGTTGAGGTCCGGGCGTCACTGTAAGAATGTTTTTTGACCGAACCAGAGGGATTGAAACAAAAGGCCCACCGAAGGGTATCCAGGCTCCGAAGGGCGGCACATTATTCACCGTTTTTATCGTGGCAAGATGGTAATGACTCTTATTGTATCGTTATTGATTGGTACTTTATTTTATAAAGGAAATCTTGCTTTTTGTGAACGGAGGATTTTTTAGTTAAGATCTTATTGAGGCTTTTGTTAGTCGCTCTTTTTGTGATGGTGGTATTTCTTTAGTTAAGATGTAAATTTACTAGTATGAAATTCAATTTATCGACAAAAATGAATGAAAGGTAAGCAAAGCTTTTCCATATTTCATAACATAACATAAACTCACGCCTGTATCCCCGAAGGGGTAGGCAGAGGTGCTAGCACCCACAATTCGCCTGCTTATGTTTAGGTCCCAATGTAATAGGTGGCGAGCCTATTGCCATTAACCGGGCACTTTTCCGTATTTCATCAGTTCCTATTGGCTGCGTCCCCGCCGGTATCGGTTATCCCGATCAAATATAACCTTTCCCAAGGTCTAGTCTATTCCGATACCAAATTTCATCAAAACTGGTTGAGTAGTTTAAGCGTAAAAATGTAAGAATGAACAGACAAGAGTAACTTTTTTTTTATTCCACTTAGGTGGCAGACAAGCGTACGGCCCACTATGGACGTGTGTAACACTCGCGCTGCCGACCCTGTAAGAGCAGAGTTTCTGTGCCGTCAGTGTAGAGGACAAATCAGGACAAGCCATTAGTCATCCCACTGACAGTACAAATTCTCCAGTGAGCTCTGGCTACCCTACTCACCGCTGGGAACACAACACGAAGTTATTATAACCGTGGTATTCTGTAGGGCGGAGGTACTTCCCCAGTCGGTCGGTGGTTTACTTTTGCGTTTATAATATTAGTAGGGATTTAGCTTCTCGGAATTTTAGGGATAGGTATGTGTCACAATGTTCAAGGCAATAATTACGAGTATAAACAATTAAAATTCCTACAGAGGACATTAAGATGACAATGAAATGTCACTTTTAAACCATTTTCCGTTTACATAAAGGAAATTACATTGTATTTTTGTGATTAAACACTTGCGTTGTTGCCTTGTATCGAGGTAAAACCTTTTCCTTTTGTACAATCTTGGCGTTAGTCCCGGTAGCATCCGAGGTCACTTCAAACTCTGAGGCTTAAGGCAAATGCAAAGCCACGTATAGTTTCTGGCATATATTCTTGACCCCAATCACGTCACAAAATGTACTTTTATGCACAGTATGCCTTTTTTGTGGCCTCAAGAGGCTATCCTTATCGCGGCGGAGGAGTTCAGATTCACTAATCATAGATTGTATCAAACCAATCTCCGCGCGCCAATGTCTCGTTTCTCTCGCAACTTATGGTCAAGATTTTTTAATACATATATATATATAGGATACGTCAATTAGACTTCACCTCGCCTGATGGTAAGCTGAAGGCAAAGTCTCAGAACAGAGGATTACCATTATTCTTTCTTCCTACAGTCCCGGGTCCTTTAAGCGGGGCGTGAAAAAGCAACTGATGAGGTCGCCAAGCTGAGTGCCACCATTGTGACATGGTATATGTATGTAATGGTGACCCTCTTTCCTAAGACTTTGCCTTTAGCTTACCATCAGGCGAGGTGGAGCTAAATTTTGCGTGTTTAGGACACGCAAATTTAAATTAAAAAACACCTATATCATGTTATATGCTTTTTCATGCCCCGCTTAAAGGACCCGGGACAGTAGGAACAAGGAAACACGTGAATGAACTCCAGGCCTTAATAGTGCGACAAAGGAAAGAGTCACCGAACCGCTTGGTTCTTGATCGAATCAGATCCTGTTAACTGTACGTATCTATAAAAAGAGACAAAAGAAAGTTGTTTGCGCGTTATTTTTTACCAAAATGAATAGTAATATCGAAAAAGAAAGTCGCCGAAATAGCGTGGTGACCTTGCAAGGAAACTTGGTACAATGGTCATAACTGTACTTAGTGAGCCCAATCCCACACTACAGACATACAGACAAAGAAACAGTCGCTTTCATAGCAAAACTGACCAATTGCTCTTCAATATTTATCTAGGACGAAATAACAAACGTGGGTTAAGACAATAAAGGAAACTATATGAGATGCTGTATTTGCATCTCAATGTGTGATGTGTTGGGATATTGACCTCATGTTAAGGGTTTTATAGACAGCGTTCAACTTACTGAGGAGATGGTAATAATCCTACAAATAATATAATATACTATACAAGAATTTATGACTGGTAGAAACAAATAAACAAATCAAATAGCTACCAAATACTGGTTAATGAAGGAAAACTATATTTTGAAATAATTTAATTGACTGATTTAATTTCTAGCTTGACATACATGAAAGTTTCATCAATTTGTAATTCTGTAATTTGCATGTTTTATTTATTTTATTCTATTCATCGAATCCAATTTTGACATATCTGTGATAATGATAAATGTAGCTTTAAAAATGTAATTTGATTACTGTAATTTTGTAATGTAATTTAGTACCTAATGGAATTTCATAATGCAATTTAATAATACAATTAAATAATTTCATCTAATGATGTAATTTAACAATGCAATTTAATAATGATTTTTTATAATTGTAATTCACTAATCTAAAAAGGTTTAATAATTATATAATAAGGTATAATGTATCATATTTAAATTGAAACTGACTGATGTGTTATAAAGAACCAACATATTATTGCATGCAAGAATTTATTTTAACTTTAAACTAAAGTTTAAACCTAATCTTTAAACTTTATTTTTGCACACCGAATACGGTGAAACATGCTGCACTAATCAAAATAACAACCTGTTACCATTGTTGAACCATGTTTCTTGCAAATAAAATTTCATTTCATTTCATTTCAAGAAGCGAAAGATGTCTGCCAGGATTGTGGCAAGTGGAAAACTGTAATCTCTGCCTACTGGAAAAAGGTGTGGTTGTTTGTATATATAACAATAGGTCGTTACATATCAAAATTGCCGTTTTTTAAGAAATTGGAGAAATCCCAATTTTCATAACATAACATAACATTTTAGCATTTTTTTATGTGTATGAGACAACATTAAGCAATAAACACTTTTGAAAAGTGACAGGTGTAAAAATGTTATACGAAATTTATTATCAAAATGAATAGCATTTAGTAAGTACTGTTTTTGAAGATCGAATTTAATTTATCAAGAGGCCAATAAAAACAAAATTTGTTGTAAAATCTTGAAATCAACTTTCAAACAAAATATAAATAATGGAAATAACTATTAAATTGCAGGAACAACGAACTCATGAATCTGTAAGGACCTAATATATATGAAAGTTTGCTAAGATGTTTGGATGTCCTTAGTCGTCCGCCTTTCGCATCCAGTCATCCCGACCACCTTTTTCAGGTCGTCATGCGTATTCTTCTTTATCTTAGCGTTAATCTCAGTCGCATCCCTCTCAGTCAATCACAATCGTCAATCTCAGTCATCACTTCGGATTCTGGGGTCAGTTTCATTTATCTATCTGCTGATTTTGCTGAACTTCCAAATTTTCTGTGAAGCGACTGCCACCTGACCTCCACAACCCAAAGGCGAAGCATTGTAGTTAGACCAGTTATAGGAATTTTTAAATTATCTATAACGACTGTCAGATGTTTGTATGGCAACTGCGCGTCGGCTTATCGTGCTCTCTGAGGCACGATCAAACCAATGCATACAAATATATGTAGTATAACAGTAGAATATCAATGTATAATAAATAGCCTGTGACCACGACTGGTGTAACCTGGTTGAAACGCCAAGCAAACCAAAGGTATGTATGTACCTAAACCAGAACCAAGCGGTTCGGAGACTTTTTCCTCTGTCGCAACATTAAGGCCTGGAATTCATTACCAGCTCACGTGTTTCCTTCTTCCTGCAGTCCCGGGTCCTTTAAGCGGGGCGTGAAAAAGCATATGATGAGGCCGTCAAGCTGAGTGTCACCATTGTCACACGGTATGTGTAAGTAATGGTGACCCTCTTTTCTGGGACTTTGCCTTCAGCTTACCATCAGGCAAGGCGAAGTCTAATTGACGTGTCCTATATAAAAAAATATAAAAAAATGACTGCGTTAATTCCCGATAACATTATTTTATATCATGAAACGGGATAGTTTAAAAGTTATTAAAATCATTTCAGTGGTTTATGCGTTGAAGCGGAACAGATAGAAGATAGATTTACTTTCGCATTAATAATATTATTAGTATGGATTATTGTGAATGTATATCGGTTAAAAATAAGTAGAAAGGTACAATACTTAGGTTGGCTTATAAAGGTATTTAATAAGCCATTTAGTGGGAATGGCGGTGTGTTCATAAAACTTGAGGCTGTGTGTGCACCTGTGTATAATGTTAATTTAATTTTGTTCTAAGTTAGTTTTAATGATTTCCCTGATGTTAACTAGATTAAGTTTAGTAAGATTCAATAATGTTGAAACTCAGTGGCATTATTTATATATAACAATATTTTTTCAGCATGATTGTTCTGAGTATTCTCTTCATGATGCATTTTATATGTTTCTTTTACCACCTCCCCTCATAAAAACATACATACATACATATAATGATGCTTTTATCCCCGATGAGTAAGGCAGATGTGAATTTAACACCTACATTTTACCAATCATTGTATTCGGTTCCACGTTATAGGGTGTGAGCCTATTGCCGTATTCCGGGCACAGTGGTATTTAAAAGTAAATAGACAATATGTAAAATATCTTAATTTTGGTTGTAGTGGTATGGGTAATGGACTGCTGAGACGAGGTCTCGGGTTCGATCCCAGGTTTTACCATGGCGCACACCAATGACTTTTCGATGCTTTTCGAAGTTATGTGTGTATTTATCGCAGGTTTATAAGTGCCCGGTTAATGGCAATAGGTTCGCCACCTATTGCCACATTGGGACCTAAACATAAACTGGCGAAATGTGGGTTTATGTTTTATGTTATGTTCATAAGTATCAACTGAAATCTATACTTAATATTATAAAGCCGTAGAGTTTGTTTGTTTGAACGCGCTAATCTCAGGAACTACTAGTTCGAATTGAAAAAATCTATTTGTATTAAATAGAGCGTTTATCGATAAAGGTTTTAGGCTATAGATCATCACACTACTACTTAAGGGAGCCTCGCAGTGATCATAAATGTCAACAAATCCAGTAGATTTCCAGATATTGCTTGAAGACTCAAAAAGTAGGGTAGCCAGAGCTCACAGGAGAGTTTTTGTGCTGTCAGTGGGATGACCAAAGGCTTGTCCTGCTTTGTCCTCTACACAATATCTCTGTTCTTACAGGGTCGGCAGCACGGATGTGACTCCACTGGTGTTACACACGTTCATAGGTCATGGTAACCACTTTCCATCAGGTGGGCCGTGTGCTTGTCTGCCACCTAAGTTGTATTAAAAAAAAATTCGGGATAAAGGGCTGATGTGAATATGCCACGGATGAAGCTGGGGCGAGCCCGCTAGTCTTCACATAAAACTATTTTAATTCGTAAACTTCTGACAGCTTCGTCTCTCTGCTCCAACAATCTTGTACGTTTGATATTTTTAAACTAAAACTATTATGACAGGACGCGTTTTAAAGGGTATTATGTGTCAAAGCTCTTTTAATAGTGAGCTGTTGTCAACCCCTTTTGTAATAGTTAAATTTTCGTTGGTAAAGAAGAATCAAACAATCAATTTCATTTATTCAGTTTAGGCACACAAAGAGCACATATGAACGTCAAAATTTTACAATTAGGTATGTAAAGAAGTAATATAAAAATATTAAATAATGTAAAAATAAACCATTGGAAAATGATTCTTTCGCTGGTTCGGTATGTTAGTTCTACTGAGAAGATACCAGCAAGAAACTCAGCGAACTATATTAGAACTAGATAATTTTTCTTTTTTTAAATTTGCTTTAGTTTACAATTTATTTTGTGCGAGCAAGCAAGAGACTTATGTTGACCACGCATTAACATCATTAAGATACTCATCCACTTTATAGTAACCTTTACTCATTAAAGCTTTTTTCCCAAATGTTGTCCACCCCTACATGACCCCACTCCTAACACAAGCAATTTAGCTTAGCAGGAGGGCTTAGAGGGAATATTAGTAATTTCTATTGAAAATATTCTTTAAGAATTATAAGAGTACTGTTATAATACCGATATTATAAGTGTGAATTAAACGCGTGGTTCCCGGCAGACTAGAATTTGGACCATCCCATCTCTTCCCACTGCGGTGTCGTACAAAACGACTTAGGGATAGGGCTGTTTAACATCAGACAGATATATAGGTACAACCCAGACCTTTATCTGATCTCAGCCTCAGATGCATGGCTTGAGCCAATAATATTGCCCCTTTTACGTGTTTTTGATTTTTTTTGATTGAATTCGGTTCCCCTATTACGTGGAACCGAATTCAATGATTGATGAAATGTGGGTGTTAATTCGTAAGAACGAAAGACGTAATTATATGTATGTATGTATGAATTAAACAGAAAAGACATAAGGCATGTAAGCGTCGCTAGCTTAGTGGTTAAGGAGTCGGCCTTTTGATCGAAAGGTCCTGAGTTCGAATCCAAGCCATTATACTACCGACGTGAACCCACTCCTAACACAAGAAATTTAGCTTAGCTAGAGGGGTTAGACAGAATATTAATAATTTCGGTTCTAATATTTGAAAAAAAATAAAGGAATTCATACGACGTGATTTTAATTAATACCTTTTTTTTATACCACTTAGGTGGCAGACAAGCACACGGCCCACCTGATGGAAAGTGGTTACCGTGGCCTATGGACGTCTGTAACACCAGAGGAGTCACAGTCGCGCTGCCAACCCTGTAAGTACAGAGTTTCTGTGCCGTCAGTAGAAGACAAAGCAGGACAAGCCTTTAATCTTCCCACTGACAGCACAAATTCTCCAGTGAGCTCTGGCTACCCTACTCACCGATGGGAACACATCACGAAGTTATTATAACCGCGGTATTCTGTAGGGCGGAGGTACTTCCCCAGTCGGACTGCTCAATCGGGCGGAAGTACCGCCGTGTCCTACCTCCTAGTAAATTACCCTGTCGATTCGTTCGTTACTAATCATTCGGCGTCATTCTCTTGGTGTCTACCCGGTATATTACAAACAAATGTATTGTTTTATGTGTAATGAGGTCTTGAGAACAATAATACATCGTCTCTTTATTTTGTGTGGAAACCTAAAAGAACTGTAAGTTTTAATTCATTGTTAAGTATTCTCATGAACGTAAATATTATAAGAAAGTAGACATTTTAATACAGAAGTGTAATTAATTACCATTGTACGTTTTATTATCCATTGTTTGCAAAAATATGAAATATGTTAACGAAAGTAAAATAAATAAGATAATAATTTAATTATCTTTTTTCGTTTGGTGTAATTATTATGGCGCGTACACACCAACGGTAAATATACAACCATTAAAGCCACAAGCCGTTACACGTTTAAAATGGGAGTTCGGAAGCTCATGCTGGATAAATTGGAAAATACTTCATTGTAATTATGTTTTAATATGTATTGGTTAAATATTACTATGTGTATATTACTATATGTTTTTACCTAGTTACCTTTCATAATGCAAATACTTTGTTATTCTCTTCACTACCCAGTAGGTATTATGCTGAACTGATCCCATTCTTGGTGTAACCTAAATGTGCCCAATACAAGCACTAAATAGGTAATATAATAAATATCACTGTTTAGTTTTAAGTATGTTTGTATTGCACCAATAATAAAATGTATTTTCTTTCTACCTGTAAGGTAGACTGGTAGAGAATCCCTGTGGCATTAAGTCCGCCAGTGTATATGCTCAAATAAAAAAATAAAAAATTCAAATTACCCTGAAATAAATTCGACCCTATAACGTGAAATCAAGCAACTGGGGAATTGAGTGTTAATACCTCTGCCTACCCGTTTGAGGAGATACATATACTTTTACGCTATACTAAAATATAAATGTAAAAGTTTGTGACAATTGTATGACCGGATGTTTGTTACTCATTACTCAAAAACAGCTGTAGGGACCTGAATGAAATATGGCACAGGAATACACTATTGTACTGGAATAGCACATAAGTTAATTTTCATAACGGGAACAGATTCCCATGAGGCATTTTTATACTATTTAGTTGGCAGACAAGCACACGGCTCTCCTAATGGGAAGTGGTTACCATGGCCTTTTTTTATACCACTTAGGTGGCAGACAAGCGCACGGCCCACCTGAAGGAAAGTGGTTACCGTGGCCTATTGACGTGTGTAACACCAGAGAAGCCACACTCACGCTGCCGACCCTGTAAGCACAGAGTTTCTGTGCCGTCTGTGTAGTGGACAAAGCAGGACTTGCCTTTAGTCATCCCACTGACAGCACAAATTCTCCAGTGAGCCCTGGCTACCCTACTCACCGCTGGGAACACAACACGAAGTTATTATAACCGCGGTGTTCTGTAGGGCGGAGGTACTTCCCCAGTCAGACTGCTCAATTGGGCGGAAATACCGTCGTGTCATACCTCCTATAAACAACTTCTCAGTTCAGTGTGGCCTATGGACTTATGCGCAACTTTTAAAAAATTCCATATCATAGTCGCTTGGGAAAATCACAGCATGTCACGGCAACTCCCTCTCTACGATAACAGGACCATTACTTCCCGCGGGCGATACAACACCTAGTAATAACTCTATAAACAACAGAAAAAATCTCTGGCCACTAATATCCTCACATGTAACCCAAAAATAGCATCAGTATACTAACAACTCCTTTGATGGCAGCCCCGGGCCCTGCAGGACACCGTTATGGAGGTGTAAAAACACTCCTGCATGTTTATCCTGTGGACAAACTGTTTGAAGTGGTGGAGATCATTAAGAACTGTGAAGTTGTTTACAAGATATTAATATGTGTGTGTTTTTTGTAACGGTTTTTGAAGAGACGTTGGTTGTTTTGTTAACGAGATATTGTTAGACCGCGCTATGATTTTGGTAAGCTTGGTATGTAAATTTTATAAGAAGTAGTGGTTCATTTATTCCTTTGCAGATGCAAAGTAGCAAACTTAAGTCAGCGCGTGTAGAATTTGTAAAACCATACTAATATTAGATCTTGAAATTGCCGAAATCTTCTTACAGATTCATGAATTCGTTATTCCTGTAATTTAATAGCTTTTTCCATTATTTATATTTTGTTTAAAAGTTGATTTCAAGATTTTACCACTTTGTATTAAATTTTGGTTTTATTGGCCGCCTGATAAATTAAATTCGATCTTCAAAAACAGTACTTCTTAAATACTATGCCATTTTGATGATAAATTTCGAATGACTTTTTTACAGCTGTCACTTTTCAAAAATGTAATAAAAGTGTTTGTTAGCTTAATATTGTCTCATTCATACACAAAAAAATAACCGCGGTAGCCTAGTGGTATGTGTAATGGACTGCTGAGACGAGGTCTCGGGTTCGATCCCAGGTTTTACCATGGCACACACCAATGACTTTTCGATGCTTTTCGAAGTTATGTGTGTATCTATCGCAGGTTTATAAGTGCCCGGTTAATGGCAATAGGCTCGCCACCTATTACATTGGGACCTAAACATAAACTGGCGAAATGTGGGTGCTAGCACCTCTGCCTACCCCTTCGGGGATATAGGCGTGAGTTTATGTTATGTTATGTTAAAAAAAACATAAAATTTGTATTTGTCAATCCTGAGAAAAATGCAAAAATGTTAGTACTGAAAATTGAGTTTCCTCCAATTTCTTCAAAAAAAAAAACGGCCCATAAATGATAATCGTTTTTTTTTTCTACTTAGGTGGCAGACAAGCACACGGCCCACCTGATGGATGGATCTTACCTTTATTAGTGATATTAGGAGGAGGTACTTCCCCAGTCGGACTGCTCAATTGGACTGAAATACCGTCGTGTCCTACCTCCGTCAAAAAAAAGTCTCAGAGGAGAAAAGAGGGTCACCTTTACTTACATATACCATGTTACAATGGTGACACTCTACTTGATGGCCTCATCATATGCTTTTCACGCGCCGCTTAAAGGACCCGGGACTGTAGAAAGAAGTAAACACGTGAGCTTGTAATGAATTTCAGGCCTTAATGGTACGACAAAGGACAGAGTCACTACGAAGTTAAGAAGTCGAGGCCCATAAATGATTATCTCAGTAAAATATACAGTGGTTTGTGCTCAGATGAATTGATTGACATGAAGCCCGCGGCTTCATTCTATCATCGCACCTCTCGCCATAGGCAGGGAATGCTTCTTCACACATTGCGACCTGAGCCGGTGCGCACTGTGCGGTATGAAAGAAACTTCATCTCACGCACACTCAAGCTGTGGTCTCTCAACTCAACTTCAATGCTACGGTTTTCCCAAGCACCTACAATATGGGGTTCTCCAAGAGGGGTATCAGAAGGTTTCTTCATGGTCAGCAGCGCGAGTGTAACACCCCTGGTGTTGCATGCGTTCATAGGCCACGGTAACCACCTCTCATCAGGTGGTCCGTGTGCTTGTCTGCCACATAAGTGATATAAAAAAATGGGCCTTAATAGGAATATTTATTGAAGCTAAAAGGAATTTCTGATCATCAATAACATTATAATCAAAATGCAATCACGAAAATTCAATGTTACGATTACACAACTGTTTTAATCACGTCCATTCTTGTTTCAACATGGTCCACACTTCACAAACGCTTATTTAAATAAACATGCTTGAACATGAAGGCCATGCAGTTTTGTTTATTTTTTAGGTAGTTGAACTCTTTGTGGACTAAACTTCTTGGATTACAACTATTACAAGATTCGCGGCGGCGGCGCGCCTGCGACGAGTTGGGGACTCTGTAGTCCCCACACACCCTAGGAGAGGGCCAGATCGTGAGAGATAGCCCTGGGTCGGCCGGGGTGCGAGGGATATGCCTGTCAACCTCACCTTCGGCAACCAAACCGACCCACAGGCGGCGTGCGTTTTAGTCGGTTCGAGTCCGACATAACCTCTTCCACCGGCTCCGGTGGGGAGGTATTCGTGGGGATTTTGCGCATGTAAAAAAAAAACTATTACAAGATCTACAATAATGTTAACGGGAATTAATGCGATTATGGTATAGGTACATACATCAATCAACTAGCCCATCACAGTCCACTGCTGGACTAGGCCTCGCCCAATGTTGGAAGGCTTTGGCCTACTGTTTCCACACTGGCCAGACGGGTTGGTACAGGGTTTAATTTCGAGTTTTCCTTCTCTCGCAGTGATAGTCTGCGTATGTTTCCATTAGTCGCCTCTTACGACACCCTTCGGATGAGATGGGGTGGTGATACTTGTATTCTTTCTCTGTCACCTCATGGATACATACATACTTTTGGCTTAACAAGCTAAAACAAAATATAATGCCCCTGTAAGAGTGAGGTAAAGATTGCGGCTTCGAATCCGGCCTGAATCGATTGATTTTTTTCTGTATCTTAATCGATTATTATTAAGTAGTTCAAGTTATTTTTTTCATATAAGTTACCTTCTACCAGTAAGTATGTTAATAAATATATAAATAAAAAAAAGAGTCAACTAAACCAGTTAATGTAAAGGACGAGTAGGAAAGTATTTTTTTTTTAAGAACACGTCAATTAGACTTCGCCTTGCCTGATGGTAAGCTGAAGGCAAAGTCTCAGAAAAGAGGGTCACCGTTACTTACACATACCGTGTGACAATGGTGACACTCAGCTTGACGGCCTCGTCATATGCTTTTTCACGCCCCGCTTAAACGACCCGGGAGTGTAGGAAGAAGGAAACATGTGAGCTGGTAATGAATTCCTCAGGTATACCAGTATACCTCAGGTTCTAAAGTGCCATGCATTTTGATTTTAAATATACCGACCATACATACCTAAACGATTGAACAGGTTAAGTTGGTAATTAAAGAGTTCAAGTTTGACCATTCTTTGATATATTACATAACATAAACTTACGCCTATATCCCCGAAGAGGTAGGCAGAGGTGCTAGCACCGACACTTCGCCAGTTTATTGTTTTCAAGTCCCAATGTGACGAGCCTATTGCCATTAACCAGGCACTCATAAACCTGCGATAAATACACACATAACTTCGAAAGGCATCGAAAAGTCATTGGTGTGTGTCATGTTAAAACCTGGGAACGAACCCGAGACCTCGTCTCAGCAGTCTATTACCAATACCACTAGGCTACCGCCGTCTTTGATATAATACAAAGATCTAAACACATAGAGGTCGTGAGCTACGAGTACTATCATCAATCACGTAAAACCAATACTAGTCTGGCGAAATATTGATGTAGAATTAATACACGTCTACTTACGCCTTCAAGGGTATAAATGCGTGATTATACACAAGTTTAAAATCACGATATAATAAGCCTCACGTTCTAGTTGTAACAGTAGTGATTTGCGAGTCGGTTTGGTCACGACGGGACATGCAGTTGCAGAGATAGTGAGTAGCAAACAGATAAATAAGCAGATTAGGTTAATGTGAGCTAGGCATGAACGAGAAAGTTTGTGATCGACTTATGAACCATATTCAACTGCTACTGCTATAAAATATGGTGTATATTACTAAGATTTACGGATAATATTGAACAGAAATAAATATATAGGTACTTGAAGCGGAGGAGAGGGCCAGATCGTGAGAGATGGCCCTGAGTCGGCCGGGGTGCGAGGGATATGCCTGTCAATCTCACCTTCGGCAACCAAAAACGACTCACAGGCGGCGTGCGTTTTAGTCGGTTCAAGTCCGACATAATCTCTTCCACCGACTCTGGTGGGAGGGTATCCGTGGGGATATGCGCACGTTAAAAAAAAAGGGTACGTACTAACATCCATATTAAATATATAACAGTGGGTGAGTCTTTTGCCATCAAGCGGAAACTTGATCATGGGCTGTATATTTACCTACTGTCGGATGCAGAACAGCACTGTTTCTGAGTTGCCTTCTACGAGAGGGATGGGATATCCTATCAAGTGTTATATTATTAAGCTGATAAGCATTCTGAATGCCGTACGAGGCTCTGGTGCAGGCTTTACTCTTGGGTTTGGGAGTGGGGGACAGAAAGCTAAACAAAGTCAACTCAAGAAAAAGAGTGTAAGGTAGACCCCAGTCTTAATAAAGTACAAACTTTGAAAACAACAGGCATTAAAGCTATGATGATGATGATTGTAGTGGTGGTGATGATGATGATGGTGGTGACGGTGATGATGGCGATGGTGATGTTGATGATGATGGTGGTGGTGATGATGATGATGACTATTTATATTTACCATTAAAACTGTTCTGTGACTGTTTGCTACCATAATACTATATCATAAAGTTATTTCAACTGTTGTAGAACCAACTTCAGACAGTAATTATGTAAATATCTTAGAAGATTAATACTACCTTCATAAACGACCATCTCAAACGCTCTTGCTAAACACACCACGCTCAGACACACCGACATGCTTACTTAAGTCGACCTTGTGCATAACGAGGATTATTAAGCGCACGCGCAGAAAGATATTTGTCAACCGCAAGTTGTGAATAATGGAAAATTAACTGAGGAACAATAGAAAACTGCCAAGAGAAATAAATTACATAATTAATGCTAAATACAAATACTTATACATACATACATATAATCATGTCTATCCCCGGAGGGTTAGGCAGAGGTGAATGAACACCCATATTTCACTAATCATTGTATTCGGTTTCACGTAATAGGCTCGCGTCATGCACTTGAGGCGGAGTCGGGGCTGTATATCTAGTTATATATCTGTCTGATGTTACACAGCCCTATCCCTTAGTCGCCTTGTACGGCACCGCATGGGAAGAGAGGGGTGGTCCAAATTCTACTCTGCCAGGAACCACGCGGCTTTTTTTTCTTTTTTTATCCCCCTATACAAACTGAAAGTTATACCACTTATCGTCATATCGGCTTATCCAGTTAGAACATCCAGCCGCAGCGCACCTGCCTGAATAGCACCTAGCCTTGGCAACGAAGAATTGGGTAATCGTGTATCTTTTGTTATAGTAGCAAGTTTTCCGTTCTTTCATACATTACTTGTTAAACTTCGATACAGATAAACGACACCATTGAGAAGCCGCAATGAATTAGAACCATAAACAATATTATTACATTCATGTATTCCATGTATGTTGTTTCTGCTGCATGCTGTATGCTACTGCTGTATTCATATACATACGAATAATAAACCTTAATTCTTCATGAACAAAGTCAATAATATTCTTCATTTTGTTCATTGTTCTACGAAAACATTAAGCGCTGTTGTAATTTATAAATTAGAATGTGTTAATCTACTTTTGTCAGGGGCGTACTTGTATTTTATAGAGTCGCAGACCTTCTGTTGATTCAAGTTATTTAGGTTCGTTTTATGACTACGAAACGACTACTCCTGCCTTTGAGAGATATCAAGTTTATAGTCTTGTTAATACTTGAAAACGTCTAGAACAACAACTTTAGTACATACTTGAAAGCTGATAGTGATAATTATAGTTTTAATTAAAGGTTAAGAAGTCGGCCTTAGGATCGACAGGTCTCGTGATCTAATTTTAGTCATCGGCCTTAGAATTGAGAAGTGCTCCAATCCTGCTATACCACCGACTTGAACCCACTTCTATTACAAGCAATATTAGCTTACCTCATCTGACACAAATAGTAATACATTTATAAAATACAGAATCACGTATTAAATAACCTTCTTCTTAGAGCATGGGCTGGGACTGGATGCGGAAAGCGGAGGACCGGAGGAAATGGCGCACATTGGGACAGGTCTGTGTCCAGCAGTGGACTGCGGTGCGCTAATTGATTGAGGAGCATGGGATCCTCTTTCGTACTCATTGTCTTCTCGTTTGGTTTCATTTAGCTGTTAGGGCACGACTGCCGTCAGACCAACTCCGAGAGGGAAGCCTGCGTCAGACTCGTCAGCTGATCAGCTCGCGAACCGGTTTGCATTTGTGGCTGAGCTTTGCCGGGAATATCCTGGGTGGCTACTTGGAACTATGTAAAGCAAAGGTGAGCGTCCAAATAAAATTATTTTTAAAGAATTCTATCACGATTTGCGTGTTATTTTAGTATTTACCCTGAATCTGTTGAAATTCTGTGTTCCTGGCACTATTTTTGAGTCAAGATATGCATCTGAGGCTGAATCTGGGCTGTATATATCTGTCTGTTGTTAAACAGTCCTATCTCTTAGTCGCCAATATCATTACGTATTTGAGTATTAAAATTCTCAAGACCGGCCAATATTGGTATGTGCTCATACCGGTTTAATATTTGTATATGAATAAAGACTACCTTGCATCATGAATATTAAGTTGCTCCAATTAACAAATATATACACACCCGTCTGTAAAACGAGCGAATATTAACATGGCTGCCTGCTACCACCTGCAAAATATTCTGATGAATGCAAATGATTGGTAGTTACAGTAAATATGACTACTTAAAGTAATTTCGTAATAATTTATGAAAAGGCGCCTCAGGCGCAACGCAAGCTTAGTAATGCGGGCGCCAGACATATTTGAACAAAGACTTTGAGAAACTGCTCACTAGTGTATAAGTGACACACACATACGCAAATAAAAATAGTAAATATTTACACCTATAATAGTTATATAATTGATCACTTCAGTCTATTTACCGTCGCCGTCTTGTGGCGGCCCTGGGAGTAAGGGTTCTCACGTTCTCCACCTTGCTCGCGGCGATGGTCCGCTGAGCGGATGAGTGGGCGGCCGGCGCCTCTTTCTGCGAGCAAGTAATGCTCGTGAAGGAGGAGGCCGGGCGGGAGCGGCAGCGGGAGCGACGAAGGATCGCAAGCCAAGCTGCCCGCGTACGAAGGCAACTCGGGCGTCGGAGGTCGATGAACGACTTCCGCCCCCCATGAGCGCAGGCCCGGAGGTGACTGGTGGAGCCACCTGGCGCGCCTCCCATTTTCCGGGGACGAGTTGGGGACTCTGTAGTCCCCACACACCCGAGGAGAGGGCCAGATCGCAAGAGATGGCCCTGAGTCGGCCGGGGTGCGAGGGATATGCCTGTCAACCTCACTTTCGGCAACCAAAACGACCCATAGGCCGCGTTCTTTAGTCGGTTCGAGTCCGACATAACCTCTTCCACCGGCTCCGGTGGGGAGGTATCCGTGGGGATTTTGCGCACGTAAAAAAAACCGAAGCCGTAAGATGGATATATGTATTGAAGAATTTGGATGGTTTCGGGCGAAGGTTCGGTGCCTTAGTGGTCAGAGCGTTCCTCTTGTAAGGAAAAGATCGCGGGTTCGAATCCCGCCTGAACCAATTAAATGTTTATCTATATTTTAATCGAGTCTACATATAGTCCATTACTTTACTGGCCCTCCCGTCACTCTTCTTCTTCATATTCTAAGCCTAAAACTCAGTGTCTTTCAACTCGGAGTCTGGGGTCCGCTTTACCAGTCTAACTGTGGCTAAACTTCGATATTTTCCGTGCCTGACTGACCTCCATAACCCAAAGGCGACTTGCGAATTGCAACTAGATCAGTTGTTAGACTTTTTAGGGCTCCAAGAACGACTGTCATAGATGTTTGTATGGTAATCAGGACCGACGACTCAAAGTGCTCTTCGAGGCACGAGCAAACCAATCCAAATATCTATTCATGCATACAAATATTTGCACTGAGCGGGAATCGAACCCGCGCCTCCTGCGTAGCAGCCGCGCTTACTACCGCCACGCCACTGAGGCTGCCTGCCAGCACTGATAGCAACTTTCAAATTATATCTCTGTGTCTATGTAGATATACTACAGCTTATCCCTTTGGGGCAAATTATATTGAGTAGTTATATAAAAAAAGGAATTTGAGTACGTCATATTTCGCAACCTGCCATTTCACAAAAAGAATCCAATTACCCAAGAATTTCTAATGTAATAACCATATAGGTACTTTAGTATTAAACTGTCCGGACAACTTGCGCTTACGCAGCTCAAGTTCCGCACAGATCAAGTTTGGTGCCTGCCAAGCCTTGCATATCATTACGCTGTTACAATAAGTGCGAAAACGAGTGGAACAAGTCTGAGATGTTCAGCAGAACAGGTGCGATGTGTAACAACACATCTGCCATGAGATGAATGAATAATGAATTAACTCACGCCTATATCCCCGAAGGGGTAGGCAGAGGTGCTAGCACCCACATTTCGCCAGTTTATGTTTAGGTCCCACTGTAATAGGGTGCGAGCCTATTGCCATTAACCGGGCACTTATAAACCTTAGATAAATACACACATAACTTCGAAAAGCATCGAAAAGTCATTGGTGTGTGCCATCGTAAAAACTGGGATCGAACCCGAGACCTTGTCTCAGCAGTCCATTACCCACACCTCTAGGCTACCGCGGTTAGTTCCATGCCGTGAGATAGGGTTTGGTGGCGCATGGCCGTGCGGTAATGGACTGTATTGCGGGAAGTAGCTAACCGTTCCATTGACGCTTTGCACACAAAAGACAGGTGGTCGGGTTGCCGCGGGAGTGATCCAAGCAATGAATGCAACCCGAGAAATTAGGAGAGGATGCACTAACCTTCACGACACACGTGTTTTCATCGCAGCCGGTACACGGATCCTCTCTTCCCTGCTCAGGAGCTGCCGTCAGCATCACTAGATCACTTGAGGAACACACGAGAGGCACAATCCGATCGGTAAAGGTCTATGAAGCGGTAAAATGTAACAAACATTAATCATTTTTGAGAGACGCGAGCGCGGTCCGTCATCACGCTGGCTAGTTCAAAGCGAGACTGAGTGTCTATATCACAAATGGCGGACGGAAGCTATCTAGTCCTATTCTATGGTTTTTAGTGCGGGAGAGGAGACGGGTATAGAAAGAGTGTGTTTCCACGTCAAGAAATACAGCTTCTACCTCGGCGCAACCATTCCCCCCGGCTTGAAGGGTTACCTTCGAAACGACAAATGCGAAACAAATATAAAGTCTAATCTAAATCTAGGTTTGGGAAATAACAACTAAAATATAAACCTAGATTGGAGCTCGTGCCTACTGCTGGCTAGGCAGAGGGCAGAGGCGAACAAACAACACAACGCAACAGTCTCGACCAAGACGAGACGCGATTAGCCAACAACAAAATAAGGGTCTCTTCACGTGGGACCGATACAACAAGCGAGTGCTTCTTCTCCTCGGGTGGTTCGGAAACCGTAGTGGGATTGAATTGACTAACTGGCCACTTATCTAACGCGGCATGAATCCAGGACGGTCCACTAAACCATAACGGGTGATCTAAAATTTGCGAAGGAAGCAATCCACGAGAGAGACAATCGGCTGGGTTGTCGGTGCCAGCAACGTGAAAGAGATTATGTGGCGCCAATTCAGATTGAATTTTTGCCACTCTATTAGCGACGAATGTGTCCCAACGATGGGGCGAAGAGTGGGCCCAACACAAAGCGACTGTTGAGTCCTAAAAGCTAAAAATTACTAATATTAATGCGAAAATTTACAATTATGTCATTAAGCGACACGGAAGTGCTAGTCTTAGCACTGCCATCCAAAACTACACGGAGTTTTAGTAGTAAGCTTATCTTCTCTAATAACTCCGCGGTGCGGGATAATGTACGAAGGCTGGGTCCCGCCAGTGTCCGCAGGCGCAGGTGAGATGTAACCTTTATCTAAATATTCGTTAACAACCTCATCATAGGCCCGCTTCGACTTTGGGGACGCCTGCATCTTTCGTTCCAAACAAAGAAAGCGTTTTTCAGCGGATACACGGGAGCCACCGAGCGAAAACTTGCGGATGGTAGACTCCAGTGGCGGCTCGACGGTGCAACAGAACGAAGCAGTCGAGTGACTAAAACTATCCATAGAAGCGGGTGCGGAACCAATTATAACAAAACCAAGAACTGTTTCCAGTGCGTGCGGAGCGGGGTACGTCGGTCCCCCCTGAACCTTACGTGACAACTGGAGGTGCGGGAGAATCGAAGCGCCGATCAATATATCGACGACTCCAGGAACAGCGTAAGTCTCATCTGCCAAAGGCAAGTCTTTAAATTTCGTTAATAAAGACGTGTCAACCGGGACGGTAGGCAACTGTTCAGCTATTCTATCTATAACGAGCGAATCCATGTCAAACCAAATATTATTATTAAAACGAGATCTAAACCTTGTTTTAACGGTGCCACGAACAGCTGACTGTAAGCTTCCAAAACCCTTCACCACTGAGCGGGTCGAACGCTTATCAACATTGAAACCAAGACGCCGACAACAATCTTGAGTAATGAAATTACTTTGCGAAGCGCCATCTAACAGCGCTCGAACAATGCGCGGCTTACCTAATGCATCAACAATAACAACGCGAGCGGTCGCAAGACACACAGTAGTGAGTGCAGCACTAGCGGAGAACGAACACAAGGTGACGTCATCCGCGGCGGTCACCGGGCGGGCCGGAGCGCGCGCGAGCGCGGGCTGCGGCTGCGGCGCAGGCCGCCGTGTGTCACCGCTCGACGAGCCAACCGTGCTCACATTGGATGCGGCATTACCATTCTCAAAATGAAGCAAAGCGTGGTGTCTCGCTTGACATTTGCGACAACTATTTCTACTATTACATAAAACAACGCGGTGTTTAGTACCGAGACAATTAAAACAAAAATTATTAGCGCGAACAAATCCATAACGATCACCAGGCGACAATTTTAGAAAACCAGGACACCTGTACAGTTGCGAATGATGAGTGCTACACAAAGAGCAAACAGGTGACTGTACACGTGCTGGCGCGGTACCAACATAAGTATGAGTTGACCTCAGTGACTTCGATGACGCATCTACTTTGCGTGCAGAATCAGCAACTATCTTCGCGCCTTCATGTTTCGATGAAGAGCGTTGCAATACCTTTATATGCTCGCGAACAAAACTTTCCAAGTCTTCGAACTTAGGAATCCTATTGCCGCGATGATCCGACTCAAACAAACGAATGGTTTCGGAATCTAATTTCCTTAAACCCATATACAAAAATACGAAGTCGCAGAGGTCATCGACCTTTAGGTTATTTACGGCGCGAACAGCTGACGCGAAAGTATCTAGAAATTTCTCTAAGTTTTGATCGTTACATGCCGTAATAGATTTCAAATCAAACATCTGATCTAAATAGGCGTTAGCTACCGATCTTTTATCCTCATACCTAGCTTTCAAAGTATTTAAAATTAAATTATAATTCTCGGCACTAAACGTAATTCCAGCGCAAACGGTTATAGCTTTACCAGTCAATTTTTCAACGAGATAATGCAATTTTTCGTGATCTGTCAACGAATCGTTCTTATCTATTGTATTCTCAAAACTATCTATAAATAGACACCAATTGCGAATGTTACCATCAAATTCTGGTATTTGAATTGGTGGCAACTTAGGTCGGTCGCGAGTGGGGTTGGGTAGGTCAGCCGGTTTCTCCAAACTCCCAGCGACGCGCTTGATACGACAATACAAATCGTCAAACGACGACAAGGCCTGATAACTCACTGAGTAATCGGGATTCAAATTCAACTCTAAAACGTTGATGTCATGTACTAAGGTTTCGAAATCCGCGCGTAGACTATCTAAGTTTTCTATAGAACACAAGAACGAATCTCTGATGACCAAATCAGAGGTTTTAAGTGCATTATCATAAATCGATTGTACGCGAGAGTAAATCATTTCTTTTTTAGCGTTTAAAAGTTTCAATTGAACCTTACCGGTCCTATCAACCTTTGGGGACATGTTTACAATTAAATCTCAAACTAAAGTGCGGTAAACAAAAAATATGAAATGACTTAATCTTAGCGGTACAGAGCAGCGAGGCGGCGGGTAGGTATTTACAACTGTGAATGCACGCTTGAACAAACGCGCATAGCAACAAGGTCGTACCTACGCGATGGTCGCTGTCTAGGTTCAACTATTATTTCAGAGACTAAGTATTGCGTAATATCTATTCAAATTAAAATACTTTCGTATGAATTGGGATGAGATGCGAGCGAGGTAGGTACAGCCACGTGTCCACCCACGCAGGTACTAGGCAAATACGACGCGAGCCGAGAACAACGTAATTGAAAAAAACAAAACAAAGCCAAATGCGTTAGGTATTACACTGTGCCCATGCACTAGGGCGTCTGAGTATACCTAAGATCTAAGCCTAAATGTCTGGATGCGGGGTTTTCTACTAAAATAACCAGGCACTTAGGTGCGATGCGAAAATTGCGAACTACGATTAAGTGTTGATATGATACCTAACCTATTTATGTATTAGGTAGGTACAATGCGAGCCAGCGGCGAACGGACAACAAATCTAATCCTAAGTGTCTGGATGCGGGGTTTTCTACTAAAATAACCAGGCACTTAGGTGCGGTGCGCTCATTCCCATTAGAATAATAACAAAATACGAACTACGGCTAAGAATCCGGCTCGATCCGGACCAAAAATGGTGGCGCATGGCCGTGCGGTAATGGACTGTATTGCGGGAAGTAGCTAACCGTTCCATTGACGCTTTGCACACAAAAGACAGGTGGTCGGGTTGCCGCGGGAGTGATCCAAGCAATGAATGCAACCCGAGAAATTAGGAGAGGATGCACTAACCTTCACGACACACGTGTTTTCATCGCAGCCGGTACACGGATCCTCTCTTCCCTGCTCAGGAGCTGCCGTCAGCATCACTAGATCACTTGAGGAACACACGAGAGGCACAATCCGATCGGTAAAGGTCTATGAAGCGGTAAAATGTAACAAACATTAATCATTTTTGAGAGACGCGAGCGCGGTCCGTCATCACGCTGGCTAGTTCAAAGCGAGACTGAGTGTCTATATCACAAATGGCGGACGGAAGCTATCTAGTCCTATTCTATGGTTTTTAGTGCGGGAGAGGAGACGGGTATAGAAAGAGTGTGTTTCCACGTCAAGAAATACAGCTTCTACCTCGGCGCAACCAGGGTTCCTTAACCTATTAATTATAATTCATTTGGATATTCGGTATCCGGATATTGTCTGGATTCAAACAGTTTAAACATTTAAAAATTGATTGTACGGATATTACTGAATACCCCTACAACCTAAGACCACTTTCAAAGTAAAAGAAGGCATTATAGCAAGTAAATAAATGTGGTATCTACCTACCCCATTGAAAAAGCGGCGAAGATATTCACCGAATAGTGGGTTTACCGTACTGGATTAACTGTGGTCCCATTGGAACTGTCATATAGAATAAAATTAAGTTTTATTTGGTGTAGTGGGACTACGGGGAAAAAAATTCCACGCGGTCCCACTAGTGGGCCATACTGGCGGGACCATGGGTATACTCCCAATTGGTATCTACTAATCTTATGGTCTGAGTGACACTCGACCACAGACTCCTTATCAAAGTATACTCCGATACTCCGATGCTTACGCGGCTGTACCGACTGTCCTACAGCTCGGGTACAATGCCTTCGGCTTGGAATGAGGCGAATGTACAGCCGATCCCCAAGAAGGGGGATCGCTCAGAGCCAGCCAACTATCGACCCATAGCCGTCACCTCAGTGCTGTGCAAGGTCTTCGAGCACATCATTCACAAACAGCTCATGCGTCACCTAGAGGATCACTCCTTAATTAATGACCGGCAATATGGCTTCAGGCCGAAACGGTCAACGGGTGATCTTCTAGCATACGTTACCCATCTTTGGGGTGAGGCTATGGACAAGCACGGCGAGTCACTGGCAATTAGTCTTGATATCGCCAAAGCTTTCGATAGAGTCTGGCACAAATCGCTTCTCTCCAAGCTACCAGCCTTTGGTCTGCCTCCTAGACTGTGCAACTGGATTGCTAGTTTCCTGCGGGAGCGCTGTATCCGCGTCCTCTGTGATGGACGGGCTTCGGAGTTCTTGCAAATAAATGCTGGCGTACCGCAGGGGTCTGTATTATCTCCCGCTCTCTTTCTTCTGCATATCAACGACATGCTGTCCACTGGCAGCATACATTGCTATGCAGACGATAGCACCTTACACGGGAGTTATCACGGACAACCTGCGGCCAAACAGTCTGATATCGTGGAAAAAAGACAGCTTCTTGTCACTGAACTGGACCGGATCTTGAATCACATTTCTCAATGGGGCTCTGAGAACATGGTCGAGTTCAATGCCAAGAAGACGCAGGCTTGTGCGTTCACAGCAAAGGTATCTTCTTTCCTTCCCCTTCCCACTCTTCAGAGCACGCCACTGCCACTGCAGGACAATCTCAATATCCTAGGCATGGATATTCGCTGCAAACTGAATAACAGAAATTACATCGAGAGCATCATCAAAACAGCCTCGCGGAAACTCGGACTCCTAAACAAAGTGAGACGTTTTTTCACGCCGGAGCAGCGGTGTCTTCTCTATAAGACACAAATTCGCTCCTGCGTGGAATACTGCTCGCATCTCTGGGATGGCTCCGCGAAATACCTACTAGATGCTCTCGACAGGTTGCAGCGACGCGCGGTCCGAATTATTGGGAACCCTGAGGTCACGAACACCCTCGAGCCTTTGCAGATGCGTAGAGATATTGCTTCGTTGGCTGTATTTTACCGTCTCTACCACGGTGAGTGTTCTGACGAGCTCTTCCAACTAATCCCACCATCTCCTTTCCTACATAGGACAACACGTGCAGGCCTTAGATGTCACCCTCACACTGTGCAGAATATACGAGCAAGAACCAAGCGGTTCGGAGACTCTTTTCTTTGCCGCACCACCAAGACCTGGAATTCATTACCAGCACACATGTTTCCTTCTTCCTACAGTCCCGGGGCCTTTAAGCGGGGCGTGAAAAAGCATCTGATGAGGCCGCCAAGCTGAGTGCCACCATTGTAGCACTTAGTGTCTGTAATGGTGACCCTCTTTCCTGAGACTTTGCCTTTAGCTTACCATCAGGCGAGGTGAGGTCAAGTTGGCGTGTCCTATATAAAAAAAAAAAAAAAGATGAAAAAAAAAAAACTTTATGTAGATCTCACACATACATACATATATATTCACGCCTGTAAATCCCCGATGGTGTAGGCAGAGGTGTAGTAACACCCATTATTCGTCAACTATGATCTTACACAGTTATTACACAAACGTAGAATCTAAAAGAGAAAATGCAGTTTTTTTTTATAAAGATGGGTAACATTAATAGAAAACATGGGTTTAAAAATTCTAACCATATTTTAAATAACCACAAGAGACAGGCATATCCTGTATTAAATTTTTCAATGAATCGATAACGAATGACAGACTACCGGATAACCGGATATTCGGTTAGAGAACCGATGCTATCAATAAATTAATCTACAGAACCCACAACATTCAACCAAGCTATTCACCACAGCTTGTCAGCGTAGCAAAATGTTACATCTCATTCTATCAATCAATATTGCACTTTAAATCAACGCCATGAAATCACTTTTAGAGTACACTCTCAAATCACTCATATGGTAGTTTTGATACTTTATAACAGACGGCAATTGATGTGTGAACATGTGAATTTTCTAACTGCCCTGTGAAGTAATGCTAGTAATTGAAGCGATCAATTTCTGTACCACGTTCAAGTTTAATCTATATATATATATTTTATTTATACTACTTAGGTGGCAGACAAGCACACGGCCCACCTGATGGAAAGTGGTTACCATGACCTATGAACGTGTGTAACACTAGTGGAGTCACATCCGTGCTGCCGACCCTGTGAGCACAGAGATTTTGTGCCGTCAGTGTAGGGGACAAAGCAGGACAAGCCTTTGGGCGTCCCACTGACAGCACAAAAACTCTCCAGTGAGCTCTGGCTACCCTACTCACCGCCGGGAACACAACACGAAGTTATTATAACCGCGGTATTCTGTAGGGCGGAGGTACTTCCCCAGTCGGCCTGCTCAATTGGGCGGAAATACCGCCGTGTCATACCTCCTATATACATATAAATAAATAAACGTTCTACAACATTCCACACAACGCAATCTAGTTTACCAGCTTGTGTTATGGAATCTAGAATGCGGAAAAACATACTTAGATACATTTTTTTGTAAATATTAACATATACATAGAAACACTCACACCAATGCAAATATATTCATGCATACAAATATTTGCGTTGAGCGGGAATCGAACGTGCGTCCCCTTTGTAGTAGGCGAATGTTCTACCGCTACGCTACGCTCTAATGTTTTTGTAGTTAGTTATCAATTTAAGTTGTTGCATTTATTTAAAAATAATATATGTTTGAATAATTGTTCGTCTAATGAAAACGTGTTAAAGGGACAGATAGACTTTTTTTTTTTTTTTTTACGTGCGCAAAATCCCCACGGATACCTCCCCACCGGAGCCGGTGGAGGAGGTTATGTCGGACTCGAACCGACTAAAACGCACGTCGCCTGTGGGTCGTTTCGGTTGCCGAAGGTGAGGTTGACAGGCATATCCCTCGCACCCCGGCCGACCCAGGGCCATCTCTCACGATCTGGCCCTCTTCTCGGGTGTGGGGACCACAGAGTCCCCAACTCGTCCCCGGAAACGGGGAGGCGCGCCACGCGCGCCGCCGCCGCGGCCTGCTTCTGCCAGGGTGACAGGCGGCTTCACCTCTCACCCCCAGGCCGGCGACGCCCGAGTTGCCTTCGTGCGCGGGCAGCTTGTCTTGCGATCCTTTGTCGCTCCCGCTGCCGCTCCCGCCCCGCCTCCTCCTTCACGAGCATTACTTGCTCGCAGAAGGAGGCGCCGGCCGCCCACGCATCCGCGCAGCGAACCATCGCCGCGAGCAAGGTGGAGAGCGTGAGAACCCTCACTCCCAGGGCCGCCACAAGCTCCCGCCTCGGCGTCTCCCACGCCGGACACTCGGTGAGCGTGTGCGGACCTGAGTCCTCGCTCGCGTCGCAGTGATGGCACTCGGACGTTGGCTCTTTCTGCATCCGACGCAGATACTTTCCGAAGCATCCGTGCTCGGTGATCATCTGCGTCAGACGGTACGAGAGGCTGCCGTGTGGCCTCTCTAGCCACTCCCCCATGATGGGTCTTACCGCCGTTACTACGGCGTGCCCTGCGCTTGGTTGCCCAAGTCGTCTCTCCCATTCCGCCACCATTTCCCTGTGGAGCCGGGATCTCACGGCCCGAATTTCTTCGGGCTCGGGATCGTGACCCCGCTCCCGCGCCGCCCTTCGGAACCGGTATAGCGCCGAAAGGCATCTCGCTTCCAGGATCCATGGTGGGGATCCGGCGAGGAGACTCGCCGCGTTGAAGGATATCGTGCGGTACCCCCTTATGATGCGGCACGCCAACTTCCGCTGCGGACGCTGCAGCAGAAGCATGTGCCGATCACTCAGGGTGTCCGCCCACACGGGACACCCGTACAGGGCCATGGACCGCACGACACCCGCGTAGAGTCTCCTGCAGGAGTCCTCCGGGCCCCTCAGGTTGGGCAGTAGCCGCGCCAGAGCGTTGGCTGTGCCCGCCAATTTGGGGCCCAGACTTCGGAAGTGCTTCCCGAAGTCCCACCGGCCGTCGAGCACGAGCCCCAGATATTTCATCTGGGGCTTGATGCCGATGAGAGTGCCTCCCACTGTGAGACTGGAACCAGGTGGTGGCGTGCGCCGAGGTCCATGAAAGAACATGGCCTCGGATTTATGCAAAGCCACCTCAAGGCCCAGCCGCCGGATCCGTTCCACGACTTGAGCAACCGCGGTCGTGGCCCTCAGGATCGCTTCGCGGTGTGTAGCCCCGCTCGCCGTCACTAGCGTGTCGTCCGCATAGCACGTGACGGCGGCGCCGTCCGCAAGCTCACCGCGAAGCACCCAGTCGTATCCAATGTTCCACAGTAGCGGCCCGAGAACCGATCCCTGTGGAACACCGCACGACATCTCACGCCGACCGACGCCGGTCGCACTTGGGTAGATGACGGCTCTCTCCGTCAGGTACGCCCCGACTATGCGGCGGAGGTAGAGAGGCACACCGTGGTACACGAGTGCCTCCCTGATGCAACTCCAGGGCAAGGTGTTGAACGCGTTGGAAATGTCCAAGGACACCGCCAACGTCACCTCACCCCGGGCAACTGCCTCCTCCGCCAAAGTCCTCACGCGCATGATGGCATCCACGGTGGACCGCCACCGGCGGAAGCCATATTGGGCATCCGCCAGGTCCGGCCCCCTACCAGAGAGGTGCTCGACGAGGCGCTTTGCAATAACTCTTTCAAAGAGCTTGCCCACCTCGTCGAGCAACACAATGGGCCGGTAGCCGGACGGTTCGTCCGCCGGGCGACCCTCCTTTCGGATGAGGACCAGTTTCCCCGTCTTCCACATCTTCGGAAACTGGCCCCGCTCCAAGCATGCGCTGAGGAACCCTCTCAGTCGGGGTTCGAGACCGTCTTCTCCCAGAGCTAGGACCCACGCGCGGCCCGGAATGCCGTCGGGTCCCGGGGCGGTGCTCTTCTTGGCTCTAAGCCTTCGCACCGCCAGCTCCAGTTCTACCCAAGTGACCTCGGGGACTTCGTCGTCAACTACCACACTGGGCGCCACAGGCGACCGAGGTGGCGGAGTCATCTGCGGCGGAACGTGTTCCGCTCGCGCCGGGAACAGGGACTCGACCACTCCACCGAGCAGAGCTGGCTGGAGAACCCGGGTCAACGGCGGGGCCCGGGGGCGCAGCTTTCCTCTTACCATAAGGTAAGGCCGCCCCCATGGGTCCCGCTCCAGCGTCTCCATGAGCTCCTTGTAAGCCGCGGCTTTCGCCCGCTTAATCTCCGCTCGGAGGGCATCTCTGGCCTCCCTGTATCCCACATGAAGCTCCGCCACTCGGGGCTCCGTATCTGCGGTTCGGCTACGCCTCCTACGGAGTCTGGTCCACCGGCGGTGCGCGATCACGCAGGCTTGCCGTAGCCTCGCGATCTCCGCAGACCACCAGTAGACCCGACGCCTCGGACTATAGGGTGGTGCCCTAGGCATACCCGCATCGCAGACACGAGTCATGGCCTCCCGGAACCACACCGCCTCATCGTCGATATCGACAGGCCTGTCCGGCGCAATGGCCCAGGCCTGTACGATGGCGGCCTCCAGGAGGACCTCCCGATTCAGTCTCCCAAGCACCCAGCGTGGCTCGCGTGGGGCCGGTATGACCGGCGCATCACCCGCGGGGGGGGAGACATCAAACCGAACGTATCGGTGATCCGCCAGTGTCTCCACCCCCACAACAACACGCCAGTCCCGCACACGGTGCGACAGCGAAGCGCCTGCGAACGATAGGTCGATAATCGAACTGCGCTCCGCGGCCACGAACGTGGCTTCGGCCCCGCGATTCTGGAGAACTAGACCGTGATTAGCGGCCCAGCTCTCCAGAGCCCTACCTCGTGGGTTCGTGTGCCGGGACCCCCAGGTCACTGACCAGGCGTTGAAGTCCCCGAGCACAAGAACCGGATGAGGGTGGCAGGCGTTGACAACGTCGGTCAGTCGCTCCAGCGACTGCCGGTACTCCCCTATGCGTCGGTGTAGGCTCGGCGTGAGATAGACGGCCACGACCGCAATCTCCCCCACACGCGCCGCTACGATGCCATGCTCCCTTGCCACGACAACAGGGGGGGGGGCACCCATAGCGGCGTTGTACACCAGTGCCGCCGACCCGTCCAGGTCGACCACCCAGGCAGGCCCAAGGGGCCGGTGAGTGTACGGATCGGCGACAGCGGCGACGTGTATGGACCACTGTGCCATGCTCTGGAGCAGAAGACCCTGAGCATCGGCACCGCGGCCCACGTTCGCCTGCAGGATGCGGAGCTGGGGATCCATTATGGAACCATCTCCGCATCCCGCCGCGAACTTTGGGTGGAGCCCCCGCCTTGCGGCTTCGGCTCCCCCCCGGTGCAGGCCTTGCTGCCAACCCTATGGTCGGCCGGTTTGCCCCCCGCTGCACACCTGAAACAGTGCAGCGGAGCTTCGCATCCACCGGCCGTATGGCCGGGTTGGCCACAGCGGAAGCAGCGGTCACCGACCGTCACCGCCGCCGTGCACTGCACCCCCACGTGGCCGACCGACAGGCACCTAAAGCACCTGGTCGGTCGAGCCTGCAGGAGCCGGACCTGCACCCGCACCACGCCTCCAACGGCGAGGAACCCCCGGTCGGCAGCCTTTTTGGCTGCTGCGATGGGGCAGCCGACAACTGCCGCCCCCAGTCCACGGCGGCCGAAGCGGATTGCTCCGACCTTCACCGCCTCTAGGGGGCAGCCCCCGGCCTCCGCCACGGTGAGGCGGATTTGCTCCGCCGTGATGGAGTCGTCCAGGTCCGAAATGCGCATTTCTGCGCACTTGTTGGGCCTGGACACCCGGACGTCGGCTGCATCCAGCGTGTCCCGAAGCCTAGCCGCTAGGGCATCGGCCTGGGGACCGCTTGAAGCGCCGGGGATCTCCAGTAGCCGAGCACCCGTCCGAGTGGGTTTCACCCGGATGGGGCCCGGCATATCGAGAGCCCTCATGTCAACGCAGGCTCTCGCCTGCGTGACAATCTGGGCGTACTGCACGCCCCTCTCCGCCGCCTCCGCCGTCATCGTTAGCACGACGGCGGTTGAGCGGGGGACGCGCAGCCTCCCCGGCACTCCCCTCGCAGCAGCCTCAGCCTTCTTGGCATTTTTGGCTGCCTTCCTTTTCGCCTTGCGCCGTTTCTTGGAGGCTCCGGCCACCTCCCAGCCTCCCTCCGGCGGGGAACCTGTGGAGGCAATCCCCACCGGGGTCCGGGCTGGCACTGGGGCTGAGGCTAGGGCCGGGGACTTCTTCCCCTTGCCTTTCCCCTTCCCCTTGCCTTTGGCCCGGGCACCCTGGGAGCTCCCAGCCTCCACGTCGAGAGCGACAGTGGCTCGAGCGACCGGAGCGGCAGGAGTGGCAGGCGCAGCGGACGGGCTGCGGGCCGACTCCTGCAGGGCCTCTGCGACCGCCGGACTGGTGAGACCTCTTCTCACCGCTCCGGCATACCCCGTAGGCGGCGCCAAGGGCGGGCGGCGGCTGGAGTCCATGACCGCCTCCATGAACCTCCGGGTGCGCTCCTCCTGCGTCACCTGCCACCTCCGCTGCTCAGCCAGCGCCGCCTCCTGCCGCTTTTCCATGGCGGCCATTGCCGCCATGCATGCCGCCAGTGGGTCCATGGGCCTAACCGGCTGCAGCACCGGCGACTCCAGCCGAGCGGGCTGCGCCAGTGACACCGGCCGCACCGGTGTCTCCGGCCGCACCGGTCGCACCGGCGGCCTTGACCGCACCGGTGTCTCCGGTATCACCGGTGCCTCCGGCCGCACCGGCGACCTTGACCGCACTGGTGACAGCTGCGGCGCCGGCGGCACCGGCCGCTCCGGCTGCACCGCTAGTCGCCGCCGCGCAGACCGCGTCACGCGCTCCGCGGGCAGCCCGGCGACGACCTGACGGAGGTTCGCCATTTCGGCCGCCATCCTCTCCATCTCTTTACGGTGCTCAGCCGCCGTTCGCTCTACGCTGTTGAGGAGCTCAACTTGCCTCCTGCCAAGTTGAGCTCGCTCGTTCCGGGACTCGGCCAGCTCCGCCTTGAGCAGCTCAAACTGCTCAACGAGGCGCGTCGCAGCCAGCCGGACCCGGTCCTCCTCCGGCGTTAGAGCTCCAGAGCGGGCCCCGGCCAGTCTCTCCAGGGCCTCCATCACGTCCCTGGACGTGGAGCCGTCGGTACGAAGCGCGGGCGCCGCCGAGACGGAGGGACTCGGCGGCGCTCTCACATCTTCCCCGACTGAGGCCCGTGAGGGGGCGGCTTTGGTGCCCCCACCCTGCAGCTTTCGGCGGCTAACCGCAAACTGCTTGGGTGGGGGGGGACGCATTATTTCATCCCCACCGGAGCTGCTGGAAGACGAGTCGGTCAGGGTCAACTCGAGATCCGACTCGGTCTTCTGTGGGGGGATGATTTTTTTTTTGCGGTTCCGCTTCCGCCGTGGTGCAGATTTCCGGGTCTGCAGACCCACCGGGCTGTTCGCCCTGCTCCTCTCAGTGGCGGTGTCGAAGTCTTCCGACACCGTCCCTGCTTGTGACGCGACCTCCGCGTCTTGGTGCTGCGCGACCTCCGCGCAGACTGTTTCACTTGGTGATGGTTTGTTTTTATTTTGTTTTTGTTTTGTATCCATTCAAATCCCACGAGTTGAGACGATTTAAGATACACTTCCCGGGTGACGCTCATTCCGAGAAGCGGGGTACATACTGTGGAGTTCCCCAGGTATCCACAGGTTTTAAGCGACTTCGCTGTCGGGTTTTCAAGACTTTTCCTTGTCGCGGGCCGGCCAATTAAGGCAAGCCCCGCGGCCTTCAGGATACCGGCTTCCCAAGTGTGGCTAGCACTCAGGTCGTTGTCGATATCCTGGAGGTTACGCGACGCGGGAGAGCAGCCAACTCTCCCAACACCGACGGTGGCACGAATGCCTGCCAGCCTCTGCGCGAGCAGTAGGCCGGCCCGTCCCTGGATCCCATGGATCCTTGTGTCGCCCCCATGTCCCCTCTGAAAGCAGAGGGATACCGGGAGCGACAGGCTAGCCCTAAAAAGGGCTGTTTGGGATGGAAGGGATTCTACGAGTCCCTTCCCGCAGGCCTTGCAGACCCGCCATACCACGACCCCCTCAGGGTCAGCTAGCCCTAAAAAGGGCTTGTCGGGTTATTTGTCGACGGCTAGCAGAGCTCCTTCTCCTTGGAGTCAGAGTCTACTAACCGTCGTCCAGGGTGCACCAGCCTCCCCGCTTCCGTTCCCCAGGACCGCGGTCCAGAGGGAAAAGAAACAGGTAAGCCAACGTGGAGGTTACCCAACCCGCACCCCAGGGACAGATAGACTATTAAATTATGGATAATGTCAATATATTCTATATCTATAATAATAACATCTATAACTTACCAATGCAATTATAATAAATCAATGTTAATTCGGGTACGTACCTGTAACCAATAAAATATATTACTTATTAAGGAATCAAGATACATGGTCTATAAAATTTATTGAATTTTCAAAGGAGGTACCTTTAGAGGTACCGTAGAGACCGCTAAGGAATACCCAGTGGGTGCGAGATGACTGACGATTACAATCCCGGGGTTGAATACCGTCCGGTTGTCTTTTTGGAAAGGTTAGATGGATCTCCTAAACCTGAGAAGAAACTCTGCTCCAGATTCTCGCCTTATACTTAGCAGGTGCACAGATTTGGTGGCGTGGTTAGTTTGGACCTCAACTACGTCAAGGATGTTGATAGTGCTCTCTACACCCAAAAAAAGCCAGTCAAGTGCGATTCTGACTCGCGCACCGAGAGTTCTGTAATTTAATCTACACAAACCGTAATATATTTTGAATGTGTTAACTTAGAAGTTTGATTTTTAAATAGTTTCTACTTGTAATAGACCTCAGTATGTGGTATGAATCTCAACTTTTCTGAGAATATCTGGGTAGCCAATGCTCAATGGAGAGTTTTTGTGCTATCAGTGGGAAGATTAAAGGCTTGTCCTGATTTTGTGTTTTGCACTGAAGGCACTTAAAATCTCTGTTCTTACAGGGTTGGCAGCACGGATGTGACTCCACTGGTGTAAGACACGTTCATAGGCCACGGTAACCACTTTCTATCAGGGGCCGTGTGCTTGTCTGCCACATAAGTTGTATAAAAAAAGGATAAAGTCTTGACAGACATACAGACGGACCACGAAGTTATTTGAGGTACGGAATCCTAAAAATAGACAAAAGATGACATAATGCACAAAATCTTCTGCCAAAACAAGGATGGGTCACTACTTATCTAATTAAATTAAGTATTACTATCTATTCGACAATACTACATGTAAAAGTAGTACAAACTGTGTTTAACTAGTCCTGTTACATCCCTCCTTCATATATCAATAAATTCTCCCCTCAAGAGTGCACAAGACAAGAAACATGGTTCCCATTAACAAGAACAAACTCAATAGATGTCCAACCGATAGCTGATACAACTTTCGTCCGAGGTAATGCGTCAGTTGACAGGTGCTGTCATTGCGTGCGCGTACGCATCGCAGCGGCTGTCAACGCTAGGATTTATTTATTTATTATTCGTTTATATCGACTGGGTGTGTTCGTTTGTTTTTATAATTGTTACTATTTTTGGATTACGGTCACGTGTGTCTGGTTTAAGTAATATAGTGCAGAGGTGTGTTAGCTAATCTATATTGGTATGACACTGTGTACTTTAAGCGAGGTGTGAAAAGACATTTCAAAATTGACAATATGGAGAGCTGTCAACGACAACTGTTCAATTTTTGACACTCGTACCGATAGCCAAATCACACCAGGCAGTGGAAAAAAGAATTTAGAACCTTCTTCAATTTTTGAAGTCGATTAAAAAGGTCAATAAGGCTGCTTTAGATATCTTCCTGGATAGAAAACAGCAGAAGTACATGTATCTTGTGGCCTGTGACAGCAGTAACTTTACCCCAAAGTCGATTGCGTCTAAAATGTCATCTTATGGCAGCAAAACCTTTTAATAAAATGTGAATAAAAGTCGCGAAAGTTCCCAAACAACACCTGATATTTAGCAAAGTAATGTATCAACATTATTCCTGTTATACACCTGGCAAGGGATAAAAACAGGACAACATCACACGCGAACTGAATGTTTAATAATCAATCAATTGCCGGTAATGCGAACCCAATTAAGTCTCATTTTATTTCTCCAGAGATAGTAAGCAGCTGTCTTGTACTTCCATTAAATGATGGACAAGTAAACAGTACGAGAAAGTATACAAGAAACATGTTAAAGCAATGTAGGGATTGACAGGTGTTGAGAATCACGCGCACACGATGCGCAGGCGACGATGGTGAGTGGCAAGGGCTTAGGGATGTCGACACCGATGTGAAAAATATATGTCCTATATTAATTATTGTTAATTAGAGCGTATTATTGTCATCGTTGGAGAATCGCCAGGTTTTAAAAATTATAATTGGTTTTATTTCAGAGATTTAGTACAAGGTCAGGGCTGTCTAAAGCATGCTATAGTTTGTCTTGTCAATCAATTTCAAAGCATGAAAATAATGAATCACTTGATTTTATAACCGATGCATAACGTAAGTATTTATTTATTTTTTAACTTTATGCACAGTTTATTGTACAAAGGCGGACTTAATGCCAAAGGCATTATCTGACAGTCTACCTTAGGGTGATGCAGAGATGCGTTGAGGTAGGTTCAGGCAAAAAATTAACCATGAACTATCAACGATAAGGAAATACTCAAATTTGTTCACAATAATGATATATACATATAAATATACATACATATACTATACATATACAACCATAATACATTTACACAAACATTTACATAAACCATACACATTTACATAAACTACTTATATACTCATATTATACATGGTATGTACTTACATATAATCAAGCATAGATACACAATCATAAAATACACACATCAACAAAGTCTAGGGAACAAGGACATTTCTAGTTTTTATTTAAAAACCCTTTCTTGTAATAGTGAGTGTTTTATATCAATAGAAGGGTATTTTTATACCGTTTTTAATTTTAATTTTAATAAAAACATTTTCATACCAATTTTTTTTTTTTTTAAGAAAGAATTGAATAGTGCCAATATTGAGTATTACAACCTTCTATGATTAGGCACAAAAATAACGAGGTAGTAAGAAATACAGTAATTAACCGTACTTTAAACGTTTTTAATAATCTGTAGGACCTCCTAAAGCATTAGCAACAGCTCGACAACGGCGTGGCATACTTAGTATGAGATTGTCAATCATCGTCTGTGGAATATGACTCCATACACCGCGAAGGTGTAAAAAAAGTTGTTCTTCAATGTTCAGATTTTCCAAAGAATCACTGAAAGCTCTTCTCCCAAGCAAATCCCAGGCATGCTCTATGGGATTGAGGTCGGCAGACTGAGCAGGCCATTCCAACGTCGTCATATTGTGCTCGCTTAACGCATTGACCACTACCCTCGCGGTGTGTGACCGTGCATTATCTTGCATGAACATAAAATCTTGACCGAACTGCTGTCGATGAGGGATTACCATGGGGTGTATAACCTCTTGAATGTATTGGTTTGCATTCAAATTGCCCCGTATCCAAACGAGGTCGGTCCTTCCACCAAGGCGAATTCCAGCCCATACAATGATTGTTCCACCTTGGTAAGGATGAACTTCTTGCGGATTCTGGAGACGACTCCGACGTCCAGGAACTCGCCATATACGCACTCTTCTCGAATCAGGATGAAAACCGAAGCAAGATTCGTCGGAAAACAGAACCCGTGCCCATTGATGGTCGGTCCACTGTAAATGTGCGTTAGCCCACAATAAGCGACGACCTCGATTTCCACGTCGAAGAGCTGGAACCCTAAGCGGTCTGCGAGCATAAAGATTGGCTTCGTGTAGTCTTGTTCTGACAGTTTGATCGCTAATAACCACTTGATGCTGAGACTGGAGGCCTGCGACCAACTGACGAGCAGTAATCGTGGGTTGCCGCCTTGCGGAATTTTGCAAGAAACGATCTTGTCGCGGGGTAGTAACCCTATTTCGTCCCCTGTGACGTTCAGCAACATCCCCTGTAGACCTGTAGCGTGCCCATAATCTGCAAATTACGCTTGGTTGGGTGTTGACAGCATCCGCTACGTCGCGTTGAGTTCGTCCAGCTTGCAGCATACCAACAGCCCTTAACATCTCTTCGCGACTTAAATGACGACGTGACATGATGACTACAGTCACAAAAATGCACAAACCATACGTAAAAAACGTATTATTGATAATAAACGTTATTTACAATCAAAAAAAATAATTTTTATTTTGCCTCAGAGAAACTGCACAATAAAACACTTTTAAAAGTTTTCCCTCCATATTCGAAAATCATTACTTATTTAAATTTATTTTTAAATTTCGAACAACTCTGTAATCTACTTTATTCTATTTTTATTTATTTGCTGCCAGTTATTTGCAAAACAAGATTTACACGAAAAAAAATAATTGGGGTCATCTTGTTCCCTAGACTTTGTTGAGGTGTTTATAATGATCCATTATGACGACTAGGAGCCACTGTAGAGCTGACGTACCTTGTACTTGAACGTAGCACGGTTGGTGGTCATCCTGATTTCGAGAGGAAGCGCATTCCAGAGGAGGACAGCTTGCACGAGGAAAGAAAAATGAACTAGACCAGAACTATGATGCTACGTACAGAAAATATTTCTAAATATTACCTTTATCAGTGATACTAAAGGTATGTATTGAGAATTGATGCATTGAGGTATCTTTTTTTATACATGAGGTGTCAGACAGTCACACGGCCCACCTGATGAAAAGTGGTTACCATGGCCTATGGAAGTATGCAAAACCGAGAGAGTCACACTCGCGCTGCCAACCCTGTAAGCATTGAGAGTTTCTGTGCCGTCAGTGTAAAAGAAAAGGCAGCTTTTGGTCTTTTCATTGATAGCATAAAAACTCTCCAGTGAGCTCTGGCTACCCTAATCACCACCGGGAACACAACACGAGGTTACTATGGCCGCGATTTTCTGTAGGGCTTACTCTTCAAAGTATAATAGCTAAAGAAATTGGGATAATATTTGGTACAGAACTCAGGGTTGCCAGTCATTCAGAATATAGGTTCCCGTGAGTTGCGGCTTATAGCTAGTTATAAATGAAAATATGCATTTTTCGACAATAGTTCCCAAGAACTTTAACAATAAAGGAAACAGTCGTATCATCTTGCCTATTACATAACTTTTAAAGGATCAAAATGATCAAAAATCACTGCTAAATTATTTTAGGTTACTTCCTATTAGGGGAGTGGCGTTGATGGCTGCGCCACAGTGTATACTTTTGCTGCTATCATCGACGCAATCTGTGTTTGTCTGTATTGTGTTTCTTTGCTCCAATAAAGATTGTAATTATTATTTTATTATTAGTTAAGATATATATTTTTAATTTTGGATTTGATTGAAACAGCAAATTCAACAAATCACGAGTGCCAACCCTAGAGAATCATTGAAATGTCTCTTACAAATTAAATTACGGCTTCTTTGTTTTGAAGTGAGCAATCTGTTTGTGCCGGTATCTTCACGACTAGTCCCCAGAGCTGGGGCAAGTTTGTTATTCCATTACCATACACTCCCGGGATGTCGGGAACTTGTGAACTAGTTACAAGTTAGTGATCGCAAATTGTTTTGTCCGTATCAGGACTGTTAAATATCTGTGGAGCTGTAGGACGATTTCTGAGAGTATTTCAGAAGATGTAGCCTAGTGGTATGGGTAATGGACTGCTGAGACGAGGTCTCGGGTTCGATCCCAGGTTTTACCATGGCACACACCTATGACTTTTAGATGCTTTTCGAAGTTATGTGTGTATTTATCGCTGGTTTATAAGTGCCCGGTTAATGGCAATAGGCTCGCCACCTATTACATTGGGACCTAAACTGTGGCCATAAACTGGCGAAATGTGGGTGCTTAGCACCTCTGCCTACCCCTTCGGGGATATAGGCGTGAGTTTATGTTATGTTATGTTATGTGTCAATTTTAATGGCTTGATCGATGAAGTATGTTATGTTTGTATGTTCACACGTACCGAGCACTCGGCCGAGCGCATTGTCTCACTACTCCACTCGGTGCGTGTGATCAAAAGTTTCGAGTGCCAATCGGGGTCTCTGAGATATTGTTTCTAGGACACACCTGCTGTGGTTTTTCCAACTGACTACATTATGAGGTACCTACAATAATGTTAACGGGACTTAACGCGAACATGTTATAGGTACATAGGTACATACCTTTGGTTTGCCTGATGTTTCGACCAGGTTAAATCGGCCGTGGTCACATGATGACTGTCTGCCTGTGACCACACCCGGTGTGACTTGGTCGAAACACTTTGATATTATTGAATATCTTGGAACGAGATAGTTTAAAAGTTATTACATTATGAGTGTCACTCCTCTGGTGATGTACACGTTCATAGACCACGGTAACCACTTTCCATCAGGTGGACCGTGTGATTATTTGCCACATATGGGGCCAAGTATTACGTAAGCACTAAAGGAAAGAGGGGTCTTTGTATTGCTTATTTTTGATGCCATGTGGGGTCGGGGGGTTTAGATAATTTTACTTTTTCACATATAATATAGCACACATTACCCATATATGCCTTTAAAAAAAACAAACATGAAAATGAATGAATATCAATGAACACCGTGCGTTTTTAGTCGATTCGACATATTCACCTCATCGATTGTTTCGGTAAGGGAGTATATGCACGCAAAAATGCTCAATTTTGGTTTTGAAATATTTTGTCCGACTGTTTTTAGGTGAAAAAAACTCAGAACCCTCGGATACAAAGAAAGATGAAGGGTTTTTTAATAGGATTCCCAGAAAAAATAATTAAGGTTTTCTATAATAATAATATAAGCCGCGTGGTTCCCGGCAGAGTAGAATTTGGATCTCCCCATCTCTTCACATGCGGTGTCGTACAAGGCGACTAAGGGATAGGGCAGTTTAACATCAAACAGATATATAAAGCCCAGACTCCGCCTCAGATGCAAGGCTCGAGTCAACAATGCCTGGAAAACAGCAATAGGCTCACACCCTATTACGTGGGACCGAATACAATGATTAGTGAAATGTGGGTAATTCGCCTCTGCCTAACCCTCCAGGGATAAAGGAGTGATTATATGTATGTATGTATGTATGTAATGTGCATAACTATGGTTTAAAACGATACCTTCTAACTAGTACCGTTTCATTGTTATTGCCACTTTCTGTATCAAAAGAACAGCCTTTTGAATGTAATACAGATCTCCACAAATGATAAAACCATTTTGGGGTAAAAAAAAAGAACCATTGTTACATATTTGCAGTGGCCAGCTTTCTTCGCAGCTGCGAGAGAGGCAGGTGTGCAGTGCGGACTCTGATATTCGCCATGTACGGCCTTCGGCGAGGAAATAACATCTTATTGTAATTCGATACAATGTTTTTTTGTGCAGATAATGGTGTCTTGGATTGTATTTAGAAGCGATTTTGTAAAAAGGTATGGAGGTAGTGATATTTTGGGATACTGATCGGTGTTTTATAAACGAGATAACATAATTTAGTTTTTAAAACCAATTTGTTTTAAACAGATGCAATGGCGATTTATTTTTTGTTATTTTTATTCGACTATGGTGAAGCAAAAGGAGGGTTATGATTTTGACAGGCTATGTATATATGTAACGCATGTAGGTTCTTCTGTTCCCTCATAGCTCCTCAACCATTTATTATTAGAACTGGACAAATGAGGTTTCGTTAGAAGAATCTTAGGCATCTGCTGTTTATAGACTACATAACGTGTCACTGAATCTAATGTGGCGCTCTCTAGCGGTTTTTTAACACAGTACATTAGTACTGTGTTAAAAAATAAATTTCAGATAAATATATCAACTGAAAAGGCTTTGTTAGCACATTTCAAATATGTATAAATTATATCTATTGCTTGCCCCAAAATAATATTAATAAAAAAATTAGTTTAAAACTAAAAACCGACGGCCACCTGATGGGAAGTGGTTACCGTGGCCTATGGACGTGTTGAATACCAGGAGCGTCTGCGACCCTGAAGAAAACTTCTAATGCTTCTCTTGAAGAACCCTATATTGTAGGCGCTTGTGAAAACTGCAGTAGGAATTCATTTCACAGCTTGAGTGTGCGTGGGATGAAGTTTCTTTCATACCGCACAGTGCGCACCGTCTCAGGTCGCTGCCTATGGCGCGCTTGCTTTCGTCACGGGAAGACTAGCCCATTCATTACCAAAGTTACCGGTAAACTTAATTTTCGAACTTTTAATATAATAATAAACATAAAAACATATCCCCGGATGGTTAGGCAGAGGTGAATTAACACTCACATTTCACCAATCATTTGTGAAATCTTACGTGATAAGGGGTGAGTTTTTTGCCTTCCTCCGGGCACTATTGTTGACTCGAGCCATGCACCTTATATATAAATATATCTGTCTGATGTTGAACAGCCCTATCCGTTAGTCGCCTGTGTCCCCGCATGGGAAGAGGTAAGGTGGCCTAACATAACATAAAATGAAAATAAACTTGTACTCTGAAGATTACAAAAATACTTACTACATCAATTATTTAGTCATGTGTTTCAATATAAAAATCGTTAGTTAGTTCAGCAACTTTTGAAACCGACAGTGCCTATATACCTACTGAAACGCGAAAGCTAACAACTGAAAGATTTATTATTCAAGAAAGAAAGTTGTCAAGTATATTATTTCGCTTTTTCAAGTAGAAAACAATATAAAAGAAATCTAAATAAACATGTCCGACCTCGAAACGCTCCATACAAACATGTTTTGTTCCGCACTTATTGTATTTAGACTAATGACATGCAAATTTTGCGAAAAACAGATTAGTTAAGTTATTCACGAGACTGAATATAGTTATTACTCTCAGTGGAAGCGTGGCTTCCGGCAAAGGCCACCCATGCGGTGTCGTAAAAGACGACTTAGGGATAGGACTATTTAACATCAGACAGATATATACACAGCCCGGACTCAGCCTCAGATGCATGGCTCGAGTCAAAAATAATGCCCGGAATACGGTAAATCACCCGCTATTACGTGGGACCAAATACAATGATTGGCGAAATGTGGGTGTTAATTCAACTATGCCTAACCCTCCGGGTATAAAGGCTTGATTATTTGTATGTGTGTATTATTCTCAGGTAATTTATGCACAGAGACTAAAATCGCTCTTCCTACAGTCCCGGGTCCTTTAAGTGGAGTGTGCATCTGATGACGCCGTGAAGCTGTAATGGTGACCCTCTGCCTTTATCTTACAAAAAGGGAGGTGAATCCATTTTTTTAGTAGCATATGTCCAGGGCTCCGCCCGCGTTGATGCTAGTATCAGCTAGTACTATTATAAAATTGTAAATTAATCGTGTCTATACATTACATGAACGATTCTGGAGTATTTTTTGAAGTTCTCATTTATTTCTGTTTGTTTGCGATGAACACGAAAACTACTGAACTGATCTTGATGCGAGTTTTTTTAGAAATGACTTCATCAGACTTAAAAAAACAGTTCCTATGCAGAAAAGAACCACGCACCACCCAGTTTCCAAAATGGAACTGTATGTTTCTATCCTGCATAAATACAGAAATAATTGCTTCATGATCAAGCCATTAAAACGTTTAGAAATTAAAATCGAGACCAACTCGACCTTTTCTAATGGTAGGGTACAAATGTAAGCTCCAGGGTAGGCAGAGAAAGTGCACATTTGCTTTCACTGTTATGATATAGGTACTTGGTGGAGATTAGCTAGGAAATTGCTGTGATTTGAGGTTTGCTTATATTAGAAGCTAGATTAACAGATATGAAGGAAAAGCTAAGACAATTTGGATTTGATTTGTGATGAAAGTTAAAGCGACATTAAGAGGTTTTATTGAAATTTTATGACACGCCAATTTGACTTCGCCTCGCCTGATAGTAAGCTAAAGGCAAAGTCTCAGGAAAGAGGGTCACTATTACAGATACTTAGCATGTTACAATGGTGACACTCAGCTTGACGGCCTCATCAGATGCTTTTTCACGCCCCACTTAAAGGACCTGGGACTGTAAAAAGAAGGAAACACGTGAGCTGGTAATGAATGGTGCGGTGAAGGAAAGTCTCTGAACCGCTTGGTTCTCGATGAAATATTCTGTCCAGGATATTGTATTTTGAAACTAGAGATGGCCACAGCCGAGGTGCGAGGGATATACCAGTTGAAATCTTACCTCAGCCAAGAAATGATCCAAGATGGTATGCGGTTTTAGTGAGTTCGAGTTTGACATATCCACCCTCAGGGGGATTTCTGCACTTAAATAAGTATTAATCTGTCTTTTAAAAGTATTTATGCAAGTTGTATTTTCATGGCACGAAAAAGATGCTTTTTTGTAATCTGAAAAATATACGTCCTTTCAATATCGAGCGACTGTGGTTCATTTGTGAAATACCTTTCAAAACCTACAACATTCATCAACACAATTTCAAAGAAAGTGACTCCCATTGTAAAATGAAAGCAGATTGCATATCAGTGATAAGAATGATAACAGCGGTATGCAATTCCGGGTTAAGATGTTATCATAACATGTCGTCATACGAGATATAAGTACCTACTCTTGTTATACGGCATATAATATACTGAATATATTTACGCCTTTCGTTCTTCCAGGTAGGTAGAAAACTGTCGTTATATGCATCAGTCCTTACTAAATAGCAAACACAGAGAGGAGGTGTTGTCATTAGACATTACAATGAAATAACACGTGACACTTTGACCATGTGGCGAATACAAAATATTGACTAAGGCTTCACCTGACGTCATAATGTCAAGATTTAGGCATCCTCCTCATTGCTTCTGTTCTATGATCCTTCACTTATACTTTTTACTTTTTTTTTTAACTAATGTTCTCTACAAGCGTGAATGTCTTTGCAGCATGGTCATGCGGCGCCGCCACCGTAGGGCAATATCGATGCTATCACAAGATAGTCGACAGATCAATATTATGGCTATTGATACTTATTAATACTGATAGTATCAGTTGTGAGTACTTATAATATCAGTATTCATAGGAAATACTTACGCCTATACCACGATGTAGGTACTTGATATTAAAAGAATATACCACCATTCAAGTTTAAACATGACCATTTTAAGATTTATTATTTTTCTTGGATTTCATTGGTGTGTAGCTTGGAATTTAACCTGAATTCACCACCAAAACAATTATAAAATTAGTTTCAATAATCAATTCAATCAAGTTGATCGCACTCTAGGCCTCTCCCAATGCTGGGAGGCTTTGGCCTACTGTTTACACGCTGGCCAGACGGTTTGGTACAGGGTGTTATTTCAAGTTTGCCTCCTCTCGCAGTTATATCGTCTACGTATTTTTCCGTTATTCGTCTCTTACGACACCCTTCAGATGAGAAAGGGTGGTGATACTCGTAATCTTTCTCCGTCACCACTATAATCACTTACGGGATACTAATAAAAAAAATTATTTTTTTATTAGTATCCCGTAAGTGATCATCAAAGTGAAAAATAAATCTCTTCGGCGCGACGGTAACTCGAGTCGCCAAACGCCATCTTGTTTTCACAAGTTGTTTTGATTCATAAACCGAAAACCAGTGAAGTGCAACAACAAAATACCGTTTTAACACAACTATATTTCAAAAATAGAACATAAAAATAACGTTTTCGTAACACAACACTTTGATAATCACTTTATTTTTATTACTTAATGAAATCGTACCGTAACTTTCACGTTTGATATACGAAAATAGACTTAATGACAAATGGATAAGAGTTAGAAGGTATTCAAGATTAGTCTCGGAATGTCACGCTTGAAAACAGTGGGAAGTCGATCTTGTTAATCTTCTTTTAATCGTTCTGAAATCACGCGCAGATCGTAACAGATCACGTTACGAAATAATTATTACATCCGACACGTCTTGTTCGTATCGGGTATAATAATAGTGTTTATGAAATAATCTCATCTATCATAATAACTTTGATACCTTAGCGTAATGGGTAAGGGATAGCCGTTTTTATAAGCTTCTTGATGCTACTGAGAATTTCCTAACAGAAAAACTTCATTTTTACTTGTGTGTAGACCGAACTTAAAATACACAAAATATATTTTTTTACCAAATCTATTAAAATTGATGTTATGGAATAAAAGCTATGGCAGAACGAGATAATCCAGTAAAATCTAATTAAAAAAAAGGAAAAAATAAAACATGTTTATTGCGAATCACAATGTACATTTAGACATATTAAAATACAATAATGAATCAAAAATAATAATAATAATGTGGCGATGCCACATGTACCCAGCGCCGCGTACGTACGTAACTACGAATCCTACATCGCGCATGTAAAGTTCTCGCGCTGGTATAGCATATGTACATCGTCCCAACGACAATCGTTGGGCCGCGGCCCGCCAGGCGTGATCACCTTGCCTGGTCGGAGGATCCTCCCTTTGTGTTGGAGGAACATCACACCTCGTTCCTCCACAGTGGTGACCCCGACGTGATCTGATCACGTAACCTTCGCTGAACATATCATCAGCATTCTCATCGTCACATCACATTCACTTCTCCCGCATGAGCGGTAATCAAGTCTTCGCCATCCAGCACTTTCGGCCCTTACAAGGATACCATAGCATGCAGCGACCGCTGCAGCCTGGTTACCCTTCGGCCTCACCTGCATCTAAGGCACACAGTGCACGTACACACGGTCCATGTAAGTAGAGGACAGCTCTCCCGTCTACGTGGCACTCAGCCATTACGCAGCATTCGCCCCAATACACGGGGGACTTACCTCGCTTCATCGAGGATTCGCCCCGTCACTGCCGAGGACTCACCTCGCCCCACTGGCGGCTCGCCGAGAATTCATCTCGACGCATCGAGCCCCAACACAAGGCGTTTCACAGCAGGACCGCAGCACCGCATCACCGCACTTGTCCCGCGTCTTCGGGACCAGCGGTAGTCCCGACTCACTGGGACTAGCGAGGAAGACTGTTCCACTAACGGAATAAGCGGCGTCCAGTTCCGACGAAACGGAACTACTCAAGACTGGAAATGGCATGCTCATCAAGAGAGCTTAGACAGCCGACTCATCGCGAATCAACCTCCGGTCTGGAGGGGAGTGATGTGGCGATGCCACATGTACCCAGCGCCGCGTACGTACGTAACTACGAATCCTACATCGCGCATGTAAAGTTCTCGCGCTGGTATAGCATATGTACATCGTCCCAACGACAATCGTTGGGCCGCGGCCCGCCAGGCGTGATCACCTTGCCTGGTCGGAGGATCCTCCCTTTGTGTTGGAGGAACATCACACCTCTTCCTCCACAATAATACAGAGAACTGATAAAATAATACCATATTAGTATGAGTAGAAATTGGGCCACCCCATCTCGTCCCATGCGGTGTCGTACAAGGCGCTAAGGGATAGGACTGTTTAACATCAGACAGAAATATACAGCTCAGACTGAGGCACAGATACAAGGCTCGAGTCAACAATAGTGCCCGGAAGACGATACTAGGCTCTGACCCCCTACTACGTGGGGCCAAAAACAATGATGATTGAAATGTGGATGTTAATTCACCTCTGCCTAACCTTTCGGGGATAAAGACGTACACATATGTGTGTAAATTAAACACAAGAGTTTAGTTCTAATTACTTCTTTTTTATTTTTCATTTTATATAGAACACGTCAATTAGACTTCGCCTTGCATGGTAAGCTGAAGGGAAAGTCTCAGAAAAGAGGGTCACCATTACTTACACATACCGTGTGACAATGGTGACACTCAGCTTGACGGCCTCATCATCCTAGGACTGTAGGAAGAAGGAAACACGTGAGCTGGTAATGAATTCCAGGCCTTAATGGTGCGACAGAGGAAAGAGTCACCGAACCGCTTGGTTCTTGATCGGATGTTCTGCACCTTGTGCGGATGACATCTAAGACCTGCACGTGTTGTCCTGTGTAGGAAAGGGGAAAGGTAGTTGGAAAGGGTTGTCCTGTGTAGTGAAACGTCAAATGTAGTATAATTTATATAATAATTGATATCGAGGGTATATGGTTGCACGCACTACCGTCACCTCTCTGGGCACCTTATTAGACGACGACTCTCTGCGGGTGGCAGTACCTAACTATATTATTGATGGAATCCATCCTAAACAACCGCAAATACCTTGTACAACACGACTGAAATTATAAAGATTTACTCTATTTCCGATTTCGGTAGTACAGTGGTACAGTGAATATTGAGAGGACAGTAAACAAAGCTGATTTGCAAAAGTACACATACTGTGACGAACCCCAAGTCCCCAAACAAATACGTCATAAGAATAGGAAGACATAGATTACTTTTCGGTTCCACTTTTACTGCTAACACAAATAAAAACCGAATCAGAACATCTCTATCCCACAAAAAAATTCAAAACTTTTTTTACACATCCTATGTGAGTTTATTCAGGCGCATGTTTTTATAGAAAGGATGTAACAGGTTTATTGACCATCTGACAACGAATCAGCTCGTCCGGACTCCTCACGACTATCGTGTTTCATTCAGGCTGTATAAAAAAAAACAAGTACAATCTTAAGAAATTGTGTATTTAATTACTTACAGGATGTTTCATTAGGTCAGCCAGTGGGTAAAATGATCTACTTGTGTCTTTTTTATCTGTGACTCGTGACGCTGTAGTCAGCATTAGGAAGTACCTCCACCCTACAGAATACTACGGCTATAATAACCTCGTGATGTGTTCCCGGGGGTGAGTAGCATAGCTAGAGATCACTGGAGAGTTTTGTGCTGTCATTGGGAAGACCAAAGGCTTGTCCTGATGTCGTGTTCTGCACTGACGGCACAGAAAATCTCTGTTCTTACAGGGTCGGCAGCACGCGTTTGACTTTCCTGGTGTTACATACGTTCATAGAACATGGTACCCACTTTCCAACAGGTGGGCCGTGTGCTTGTCTGCCACCGCCGGGAACACAACACGAGGTTATAATAGCCGTCACATTCTGTAGGGTGAAAGTACTTCCCTAGTCGGACTGCTCAATTGAGACGGGAATACCGTCGTGTCCTACCTCCATACTACTACGCCTTTCTATTACTACCCACTACTTTTTTCTTCCTTTTTTTTAAGGTTCTGAAAATACGAACACCTTTAAGCCATTTGTAAAAAGATGTAGCTTCCTTGTATAAGTATTTTAGGAACGATTCTACGGCGGTGGAAGTTTAGGGGCAAATAGGTCAACTAGTATTGAATTGCGATAGGTAAATTGATTGTTGATTGAAAGTGAGGCGTGAAGAGGCATCTAACGAGGATGTTATGCTGAAGACCGCCATAAAAAATTCTAACATTGTTGGCATCTATGGAGATCCTTCGTTTCCACTTCACTTACAGCTATCAGCCATGTAAAGTCAACATTATTGCTGACCTCCATATAAAAACACCATATAAAACATACTAAACACATAATTTCTCGCTCCATTACCCATTACTCCTAGAGTGTTATATCTAAATTCGAAGAAAGATGACGCCAGCTTCCCATATAAAGTGACCGTATTTGGCTCGGCGCCCAAGCGCCTGGCGATAAAACTAAGAGCCGCTGATAGCCTAGTCATTAGGGCTATCGGCAGGGATTTGCAAATAGATTGGCAGAAGACCCATATTCTTGCTGACTTTCAATTTTAACACGTTTTATATTAGGTTTTACTTGTGACTGAAATACGAAATTAAAGGTTTAAGGGAGACAGATGTATTACTTTTTGTAAAACATTTTTTCTTTAATCCGGGTCATTCAAGCGGGGCGTGAAAAAGCATATGATGAGGCCGTCAAGCTGAGTGTCACCATTGTCACACGGTATGTGTAAGTAATGGTGACCCTCTTTTCTGGGACTTTGCCTTCAGCTTACCATCAGGCAAGGCGAAGTCTAATTGACGTGTTCTATATATAAAAAAAAAAAAAATGGACCGAAATTACTAATATTCGCGCTAACCCCTCTAGCTAAGCTAAAGTGCTTAGGTATGTTGTCGATATCGAAGAATAGAATTTTAAAATTAAAATAAATCTACAAGCCACATCTACAAGACAGCCTCTGTGGCATGGCAGTAGTGAACGCGACTGCTACGCAGGAGGCGACGGTTCGATCCCCGCTCAGTGCAAATATTTGTATGCATGAATATGGGTATTTACATTGGTCTGGGTGTTTCTATGTATAATATGTATGTATTTACAAAAAAAAAAAAAGTATTTAAGTATATTTATCCGTATTCTAGATTCCATAACACAAGCTAGTTAAACTATGCTTACCATGGGTCTAGATAGCGTTGTGTAGAATGTTGTAGAATATTGTAGAATATAGAACAAGTAAGAAAAGGTTAAGGTGTATGCTTGGGACGCTTTGGTAGAATGCTTTATTCGACGAGGTAGGACACGACGGTATTTCCGTCCAATTGAGCAGTCCGACTGGGGAAGTACCTCCGCCCTACTGAATACCGCGGCCATAATAACCTCGTGTTGTGTTCCCGGCGGTGAGTAGAGTAGCCAGAGCTCACTGGAGAGTATTTGTGCTGTCAATGGAAAGACCAAAAGCTTATCCTGCTTCGACTTTTACACTGACGGCACAGAAACTCTCTGTGCTTACTGTGCTTTAGCAGCATGAGTGTGACTCCCTTGGTTTTTCACACGTCCATAGGCCACGATAACTACTTTCCATCAGGTGGGCCGTGTGCTTGTCTGCCACCTAAGTGGTATAAAACAAAGCTAGGTAGCATTCCTGTGCTGGATTGCAAGACTTCACTAGAATTATCAATTTTCGCCTTAAACCCTTGCAGAATTCCACAAAGATCTTATGTGTGGTAACTGTGGTAAGACCTCACAGACCAAGAGTCTTGACGCCAAGCACGACTAATTGAACATATTAAGCAACGAATGTGTATTCAGAAAATAAGACCTCCAATCTGAATTTCACTAAAATCCGGTAAGATTAAAAAAATTCACACTATTTCTTTTACAAACTTTCGTAAACACTTACACATTGGCTGTTTATCACATTTTGTACGTAAAAAACAGGTTTTAATAAAATGAAACAAAAAATTCACACAAAAAGTTAATTTGTGTCTATATGACACAGAACAAAAACTACGTCCTGTTCTTTGCACCTGTCGCCGAGTCAACAACACTATAAAGAAATAGAGGTGAGCACAGTCAGGAAATCGATATCGATATACTAGTCTGAATGAAGGACACGCTAGACAACTGCGAGAGGACAAGATATGCTCCGGGGACGAGTTGGGGACTCTGTCGTCCCCGCAAGGGCCAGATCGAGAGAGATGGTCCTGGGTCAGCCGGGGTGCGAGGCATTCGGCAACCAAAAATGACCCACAGGCACCGTGTGTTTTAGTCGGTTCGATTCCGACATAACCTCTCCCAACGGCTCCGGCGGGGAGCACGTAAAAAAAAAGAGTACAGGATATGCGAAGCCCATACCGCAAATTGCAGATGTCTTGAAAACAAGTTCAGTCAGAAGCACTCTAAACCGATGGTTTTATACAAAAGATCTATTGCAAGTACAGGAAGCTCGTGGGTGAAGTATATAAGTATAGAATCAAATGATGGATTTTTGTCTCTGCCTGCACTGGAGAAAAGCGAGGATATTCCATATCTCACTATTATTAACACTTTCCTTCCTATTTGTCTACAGTTCAAGATTTAGATCAAAATGTAGTGGTATTTCTATTTTTATTTTTCATGAAGACCACTAAAGAATTTGTATTGTAATAATATATTTTGTTGTAAATCAGATTACACAGCGCTGCCATTCAACATACACAAAGTTACGTAAAATTGCAAGCTCATACATTGTTTGAACTAGAAAAGCGACTTCTAAAAAACTATCTACCATCTAACATTTTAACCTCATACTATCTCTATCTTGTACCACAGAATAGATAATAGTACAACGTACTACTAACTAGCTGTAATACTTTCACAAAAAAGCAGTACAAAATAACTAGTATCGATAAAATCTACACTGTCCCATCACTAGTACGAGTCGTTATCGTTTTAGGTTTCCGTGTGCGAACGTAAAACAAAAAAAAGGTTAAAATTGTTAACTTTTTTTTTTGTAAAAAATGCCTTACAAGTGTGAAAATAAAGGTTGTATTTCATTGTAGGAATGGCTCGCAAGAGATTTGCGAATGGTGAATTCATGTAAATGTGGCGATTGTTTGTCTGACGAGAAGATTACTGTGGCGAAAAATGGCTTTCTGTAGCCTTGGAGAGAAAAAGTTGCTAGGTATGAGAAAAAAACAGTTAAAAAAAACGTTTATAATATAAATAAAAGATAACTTACTTACCTAATATTTTTATGCTAGTACATCACAAGGAGTGTAACTTTTTTTTGTTTTGTTTTTTTTAAGAATATCAGAACCGAAATTACTTTTTTCATCTTACATACGGTCTCTATACAGTCTCATTATTTCACGTTTTAGATTTTTTTTGTTTTTTAATAGATTTGAATTATTTGGTCTCGTTAAGAGTTATACCTACCTACTTCATTTAGAGCGTATCTTTCCCTTTGTAGCCCTGGGTCCGCATACTCCTCCTTTTACTTTTAATTTTGCTTCTACTACTTTTATGGGAGCGATTGATCTCTGGCTGATCTCCCATCTACGACAGTATTTTGCAGTTCTTTTCAGGTTTCAGGCGCGAATTTTACAGAAAAAGTTCGAAGGCGAGCTTAATGTCCATTTGCAATAATTATGGCTTACAGGTTAAATTGTCAGGTGAGTTAGACATATCAGCATTACAAAATAAGCCTGTATATTACCACATCGTACCAACTCTTCGCCTTAACCTAGCTTTTTTACAAGTTATTCTGTATAATTCATACCTAAAAAGAACATCGTAACCATTGGTCCATGACCAGCGCCCGCAAAAAAACCGCTTTTACAAAACGCCGTGGAGCAAATCCAGATTACTTTGACGATAAAATTTAATTATTATTGTGGATGTTACTTTTTTATATATACTACCGTATTAAGAGTTAACCGCGAATATATTCGCGAAGTAGCTCCGAATATTAATATCATGTTTTATAATAACGGGTGTGATGCAAAACGAAAAGTGGTCCCACTCAGTGGGCTAAACATCTTATTAACGGGAACGTTGCTAAAAAACCTTATTACAAGCTTGCAAGTCTCGCAACCCAGCTGGTAGCTGGTATATCTGTTGATTGATAAACAAGGGTCTAGTGCAGGGTTTCCTCAGAAACTGTTGGGAGGTGAGACGCCAGTTGATCCTATAAAAGGCAATAAAAGGGGGAGCATGAAGGCGGGCCACAGGTTCCAGAGTGCGAGCTTTGGATGCTACTGGGACTGGCGCTCGGTCTAAAAAGCTGCAGTTAACCTTTCCAATTACATTACTCTCATATCTTCTCATAATTAACCATTACTATGAATTCACTTTTCGCATTACTATGAATTCGCAAAATCCCCACGGATACCCTCCACCGGGGCCGGTGGAAGAGGTTATGTCGGACTCGAACCGATCAAAACCCACGCCGCCTGTGGGTCGTTTTTGGTTGCCGAAGGTGAGGTTGACAGGCGTATCCCTCGTACCCCGGCCTTCTTCTACCAGGGTGACAGGCGGCTCCACCTGTCACCCCCAAGCCTGCGCTCATGGGGGGCGGAGGTCGTTCAACGACCTCCGACGACCGATTTGCCTTCGTACGAACGTAATTACACTTCAACGTCTAGTACTCGCAAGTACAAAATTTCTTCACACGGAAACATTAATCCCATATCAAGTACAGGAGCCATGAAAGCGACTGGCATCTATCAAGCGGACAGACAAACAGCGCATTCATTAGCGGTCGCTGCACCGCGCATGCGTCGAGTGGACATCGTACTCGCTCGCACTACTATCACTATCCTTGTCTGTACTGAAATTGAAATAGCCGACTGTTTTTAAATATTTTGTTAGTAATTTTGAATTTAGAATTAGAAAATCGATATAGATTAAAACAAATGCAATAAATTTATGCAGACTGACCATTTCGTTGGTTTTCTTGTTGTGATAAATAAACAAAGAGCCTTTGATGAAGTAGGTAGCTTTTTATTTCAACCAGTTGATTCTTGTATAAGGCCGTTGTTGTACGACGGTTGAGTTTCAAATATCACATTAAGATATTGATATCGGTAGTCGTAAAGCAGCAATAAACATTTGGACAATCGATTTATAAGAGTGTGAAAAACTGTTGAAGCTTAATAACTTTTTATAGACCGATTTAAAAGTGGATATTAATTATGAGTGTAGCTTTATTTTTATTAAATTTTTATTACATTGAGAATTCAAGTAAACCTATTTCACATAACTGTGTTACCGACTGAATATTTTTATGTAGGTACCTTGAAAATCCTATGCCTACTGCAATCTTTTGGCCCTGGTAGAATCATGACAGTGAGGTCATCCCAAATAGTGATTTTTTTTTTAAATAATTAGCAAAGGTTACTACAGGTCAAAAGGTTGAAGGTAACAATCATAAATAGAAAAGGGCTGATGGATGATGTCACAGATTCCAATCTACTGATATCATACATGATTCTAGGTCTCAATTCTTAGTAAGTATTATATCATAGATTAAATTAAGAAACGTTATGACATCAGATTAGGTAGAATATGTATTCGTTTTATAATAAATATATAATTAACACAAGCCCGCTTATTATTTAAATTAAATCCTTGAAGAATTTTAAACGAAGAAGACGGAAGAGGAATTTTCTACAGAATGCAAGTTCAAATAAAAGTATTTCTTTAGACCCCTCCAAGGGTGCTTGTGTTTGGAGTGAGATTTTGTGGATAGTATAATCGCCAGGATTCGAATGCAGGATTTCTCGCTCTTAAGTCCGACTCCTTAAACACTAAGCTATCGACTTTCAATAAACAAATTTACACAACACAACACATTCCCTCATAAGATTTATACGCCGCAATGGCCACAATTCTCCGGTGTGGTCTATCTTAAGGCAAAACAAACTCATCAACTCCCGTGGGTGACACGAGAGCCTAAAGGATTACTCTAAGAGAATGGGCCCACATCTACTTGTTTACACATTACAAACATCGTGTGCCACAATCACTTATCGTGCGATATTTCCTCGGATCTTGGCTTTTAGTCAGAGGGATATACGGGATGACATGTGAGAGGGTTTTGTAATCCTTCGGATATTATAAATGCGAAAGTTTCATTAAGTACCTATAATATGATTGAAACGTTACGACTCACGAGTTAAGGTCATGTTTTGAACCTCGTCTATAATATAATAATTTTTATCGACATATCATTATTGCAACATAGTCATAACAGATAGTCATGGTGTTGCAACTATTCCCATTATCGACAGTTAGTTCTCGCACTTGACACATTTATAGCATAGAAATTATAGTTAGCAATGATAATGAACATTCATAATTACCAAAACGACAATCCCGGTTGCATCCAAAGATTACACTTCACCGCCCGCTCTGCTCCGATTTATCTTAATTTGGCTTTTATGGGAACGACTGCTGTCAGACCTTCCAACCCCGTAATCTGCGCCAGACTCTCGTCCGTTAATAAACAGGTGTACGATTGCTTACAAGTGAGGTTCACTTGAACGCTGAAGATCGCAATGTGACTCTTATACACTCAATCAACAACTTAAATAACTTCAAGTCATAGATTTAATAAATTTATAAGATCTACATGCAATAATTCTACAATAATCTGTTGAGGATTGTGATCCTAAACAGATTAACAGAAAATAAAAAGTGTGCCGCACCGTTAGAAAATCTTACTCCTTTTGTGTCACAATTAGGCATTTTACATGATTAAATAGGTCAAAATATGTTTCCAACTGTCACTTCTGTACAACGAACTATTCTATATCGGGCTATGTGCATTGTGCTATAAATATGTCAAGTGCGAGAGCTGTTTGTCGCCAGTGTGTACAGTTGCGACACGGCTGCCATCGTAATATTATCTTTTATTTGTTGCACTTTCAGTACTGTTCAGTTGAATGCTCTTTGACCAAGCGAGTGACGCATAACCATATCTGATTTCTGTTGCCAACCCTGTAAGTACAGAGTTTCTGTGCCGTCAGTAGAAGACAAAGCAGGACAAGCCTTTAGTCTTCCCACTGACAGCACACTTTTACTTTCATCCATCAATTGTACTCGTATATTCAACTTCTAACTTAGGTGATACGAACAAAATGGAAATAACAACAAAATAAGTTTAATATAACATTTTCACACCGGATACGGTGAAACATGCTGTACTAATCAAAATATATCCACCTATTACCATTGTAAAATCATGTTTCCTGCAAAAAAAAGATTTCTTTCTTTCTTTCTTTCTTTCTTTCTTTCTTTCTTTCTTTCTTTCTTTCTTTCTTTCTTTCTTTCTTTCTTTCTTTCTTTCTTAGACTCTTTATTTCTCTAAGGTATATTTATAAACCCATGTGAAGGAATTGGAACAATTAATTGTGTCTTTATTTGTTTCGAATTATTATCAATGTATTCATGTATCTTTCGCTATAATTTGTTCTTATTTGCTGTTGCTGTTCACTAATATCTAATACTAATTATCTTGTTTGTACGTGAAAACTTTTAAGTGGCTTTTTCATACTATTTACTTTTGTATATATGTACTTATATTAGCTGTAAGTTATCCGTAAAAATAAAATAAAATAAAAATAAATGTTCTGTGAATCGCCACCTATTACATTGAGACTAAACATAAACTGGCGAAATGTAGGTGCTAGCACCACTGCCTACCCCTTCGGGGATATAGGCGTGAGTTTATGTTATGTTATGTTCTGTGAAGTAAATTACTTCGTTCCAAGTCTACGGTAGCAGTTAATGATAAACTGTTTACGTTGAAATTGGTTCTTCAGTTTTACTTTGATTTTTTTAGTCATAGACTCAGCCTCAGATGCATGGCTTGAGTCAACAATAGTGCCTGGAAGTCGGCTATAGGCTCACCCCCTATTACGTGGGACCGAATTCAATGATTGGTGAAATGTGGGTGTTAATTCATCTCTGCCTAACCCTCCGGGAATAAGGGCGTGATAATATATATGTATATTTTAGTCATTAAGTTTCCTAGTTTCTTACCATTAAGGGAAGTGTAGGCAATTGACAGAATTTATAAAAAAAGAAAGTCGAAACGAAATGAACCTGACTTGCAAACCAGTGTACACCTGCTGTTTGTCAGATGAGTCTCTAGCTCAGCCTTTCATCTCGGGGTTGGGAGGTCGGAGGGAAAGATGTGTAAGCGATGAGATAATTAATGTAAGATAATGATGAGGTACTCATAATCAACAGAAAAGCTTTATAATAATATACTCAACCCAGGAATCGAGTCCCCAATCCAACGATTACACACAAACATAAGCTCAATGGCTCAAACAATTCCCAGTTGAGGTAGTAAACCATTAATTATTGATTGATTTACAACCCATTTGCCGACAACTGGGCATCTTAATAGCTTTATCTTTCAATTCAATAGTCTCAATGTTTACTTTTAAACTGGATTTTAAATAAATCAATTAACTGTTTAGATTTCCAGTTTATCACGCGACCACACACAGACAGAATGAATTCATTTTGTATATCGGGCCATTACAGAATCATTACGGCGATGAAATCTTAAGTTAACGCTCTTCCGATTTAGATAAAACTTTGTCATTTTATAGCTTGAACTAGCGTGAAGGTTATATGCATGTTATCAAAACGCGTGATTTAATTTATATTAATGAATTATTGAAAAATAAAACAACCCGACTGCTGTGTAAAAAGTCGAAACAAGTTTGATAGCAGACGGTATCCATTTGCCAGCTATCAAACTTGTTTCGAAATTTTAGACAGTAGTCGGGTTTTTTATTTTTCCATAATATATTTTATTTTAAACTTTTTAGTGCCGCATGGGAAGAGATGGGGTTGTCCAAATTCTACTATCACGCTATAAAAAGTCAAGAAAATACACAGTGCTTTATGTCCACTAGAGGGCGCGACATTAGATTTATAGCCTGTCAAAATCATAACCCTCCTTTTGCTTCGCTGTAGTCGGGTAAAAAGGCAACTTAAGTGAATAGGGTCACTGGTCGCAGGTTTTTTATTCCGTGAGCTCACACTACATCTATGTTATGTACCTATATAATCAGCTACAAGCTACAGCGAAAGTAACTAAATACGAGAGAGAATTAAAGCTAACAAAATTTGAAAGTTTAAATCTGTTAAGCTACTTTTGTCACTAAGTACGTATTTCAATACAACACAAACCGCTCCTACATAATTAACATACCTCAACATCATATTCTAAACAAATCACAACCATAAGAGTACTGCTGACACCACAGCGACGTTCGCGTGATGATAAACGAAACGTCACGATATGATGGATTTAGGTATATGTGCTCATTAGGCGCGAAACTGCGTCGGCATTTCCGCCATGATTAATACGATAGAAAAGAGTACAAAGGTATGTGTGATTGTGTGCTATTTGAAAGCGTTTAGTAGATACGGATTATGTTCAAATGTTAGCATTAAATAACATTCATACATGCATACACACACATGTATAATATATATGTATTTACAGTAAAAACCCGCGTGGTTTCAGGTAGAGTAGAATTTGGACCACCACATCTCTTCCATGCGGTGTCCTACAAGGCGACTAAGGGACAGGGCTGTTTAACATCCACACCCGAGGAGAGAGCCAGATAGTGAGAGATGGCCTTGGGTCGGCCGGGGTGCGGTCAACCTCACCTTCGCCAACCAAAAACGACCCACTATTAATTGGGACTGAATTCAATGATTGGTGAAATGTGGGTGTTAATTCACCTCTGCCTAACTCTCCGGGGATAAAAGCGTGATTATATGTATGTATGTACGTACAATCAAACATTTTGTTTATAACACAAGCTAGTTAAGCTATGCTTACCATCTCTAGACATGGCGATGTGTAGAATGTTTTAGAATGGAAAATTCCATAATTTAATATAATTTTATAATAAATGTAATGTAAGTGCAATGATTGATGACTGTGATGTTTAGTATTATAATATAATAATTGTTCGATTTGTGAAGACTGAAAAATTTGCATGCTGCAGATTGCGGCTAGACATGCTGTACTCATACATATTGTAAGACCTATGTGACCATGTTTAAAGGCAAATAAATTATTCTTATTCTTATTCTTATAAAAAAAATACATCCAAGCTCGTAGTATAAATAGGTAGAAGTGTTTCGCAAACCATGATTTTAGGTCCCACATAAGAAAGTCAAGTGACGCTGGCGCTGTCACAATAATATATGGGGTGAAAATCTGGTTACATGGGTATTGTCACATGTAATGGTGACCCTCTTTTCTGAGACTTTGTTTTTAGCTTCCCACCAGGCGAGACGAAGTCTAATAGACGAGTCCTATACAAAAAAAAATGAAGGCCTCGGATTTAATGGGGAATAACCATTGCATTCTGAGACGGTACACACTGTGCGGTATGAAAGAAACTTCGTCCCACGTACACTCAAGCTGTGGAATGAAACTCCCTGTGGCGGTTTTCCCATGCCCCTACAATATGGGATTCTTCAAAAGGGGCATCAGAAGGTTCCTTCAGAGTCGGCAGCGTAAGAGAAGGGTATATCACGCAGGGTCAGCTGCGATATTCTCTTGCACTCCATACATTTGCACTACGCACCAGCATGCTGTGACGTCACCAAGTGCCACAATTTCGGCTCGAAAAATTGAATTTTCAAAATCAAATATCTTTAAAACTGTTTTTCATAAGAAAATTTCACTTTTAAAGTTCATTGTATTATTGTACGTACATTTTACATGGATAGGACACAACTTCATTTCACAGCTGTACTTCAGGATTCGGGTCGCGGGTAAATGCTAGTGTTGCAACATCACGAGTAGCGGGATCATTGTTTACTACGAAGCTGCAAAGTAGTGTTACAATAATTACGAGTCGTCGCAAAAATACGATCTGCATGGAGTCTAATCTACATTAAAATCTTAATAACTAAAATATCGCACGCGCATCTCGCTAATTAACCACCCAGACGGTATTCATTTATTATTTTGTAGTTACATTTCGCAAAGTTTCGGTGAAAGTTAGGCGCGTGTACCTCAAATTAATTTTAATGAGACTACTGTAAGTATGTATTATTGTAAAATGCTACCATATTAACGTTTTTTATTTTTTTCTACCACCTAAGTGTGGTACACAAGCATACACCCCACCTGATGGGAAGTGGTTACCTTGGCCTATGGACGTCTGGAACACCAGGGGCGTTACACTCATGCTGCCAACCTTCTAAAGCTCTTCTTGAAGAACCCCACACGCTAATACTTACAAGTTTAATCTATCTAATCTAGTCACAATACTTAATACCTAGAAATCTAATTACGCGCTAATGTCATACAAAGTCTGAACTCGGCCGGTTCACCTTGACTGCCTTCCGAGAACGGAGCTCGTGGTGAGTGTGACGTCACTCGTTTAGATACGCTAGCTCGCGTCAGTGTGCGTTAATTAAGGGTTGTCAAGTTCTGTTATTTTATTTTATTAGTGTGTGTCCAAGCTAGTTAGTTATTAGTGAGATGAGGTGGAGGTTTATGAATCTATTTGTTAGTAGATCTAGGGCTGTCACGTTTGTTGAAATTATTTTTACATTATTAAATTTTTCTACCGATATTTTTTTTTCATGCTGATCGCCGTCAGTAAAATTTATTATTACGTCACCGAAGACTCTTCTCATGTACGAACGTAAGCCTCTCGGACTTCACTTCACCAGTTAGGGTCAAGTGGGTATGTCGGACTTGAACCGACTAAAATCCCTGAGATTTACATTGAAACCGACTAGTCTTAGCTGCCAACATTATTGACGACGATCATTGACCATTTTAAATTATTATGAATGTAGATATTAAATATTAACATTCCTTTTCAATGTTTTCGTAAAAATTAATATTTACGGTGAATGGTTTAAAAATAGGTTTAATGAACAGTGGACTGCGGCAGACTTGATTGATTTGTAGGAAGTAGGACACGACGGTATTCCCGTCCCAATTGAGCAGTTCGACTGGGGAAGTACCTCCACCCTTCAGAATACCACGGCCATAATAACCTCGTGTTGTATTCCCGGCGGTGCAGCAGAGCTCATTGGAGAATTTTTTTTTCGTAATTTTTGAAGTTCTTACAACCCTAAAAATTTCACAGTCATAAAAAAAACTTAATTTTATACCACACGGTCTAAATTTAAAAACCTTCTTGTCTCAAGGGTTGTCACACAGCTGACACATTTTTATCTCTCCAAACAACTTATTATCTGGTAACACTTCTCGGAGACAAATATACACTTGCCCATTCACTCATTGTTACCAACAAAAGAAAGAGACAACAATAGTCTAACGATAGGCAATGAATGGTGTAATTTCCTTTGGATGACGCATCAATTCTTTGAAAAAATACGGTACCGTTTAGCTTTTATGGCTATTGAAATAAGGTTCAATATGACTTTAAGACAGTTGTGACAAAAAAATTGTGAGAATTAACCTTGGAAGTCCTTGAAAAAAAAAGTCTAAATGTTTGGATATTATTAAACTTGTTCTTAGAAGGCAACAAGTTCAAACTTGGTTAAAGACTGGTGGAAACTAAAAAAATGCGTAGGTACTTTGTGTTTTACGCATCTTTTTACAAGCATCTCAATCTTTTATTATAATTTTTTTTTCGATACTAATCTAAAAAGCGTGGCCCGTGATACGATTGCTTGTATGTAGGTACAATATAAATGTTACGTGATATTTCTTGTGGGTATCCGGCGATGGGGTACCACCATAGGAGTAGCCATTACTGCGGATTTTCTTTCGGTATTGAGGGGTCAGTCGGCAGTCACTCCCGTAAGAGCCGAAATAAACAAAATTATGAAAAGAAAGAGTAGGAAAGCGGGCCCAGACTTGCAAAGTTAATGCTTAGAATCAAAGAATCGATTTCATTTATTCATTTTAAAATTATGTATAGAAATAATATAAAAATATGAAACAATGTACAAATAAACCATTGGAAAATGATTCTTTCGCTGGTTCGGTATGTTAGTTCTACTGAGAAGATACCAGCAAGAAACTCAAAGAACTATATTGGAACTGGATTATCTTTTTTTTTAAATATGATATTGTTTTCAATTTATATTGTGCGAGCAAGCAAGAGGTTAGATATAGATAAGAGGTTAGGTTGACCACGCGTTTTTATCATCAAGAATGCAACTGTTATAGGCGCTCAGGTGAAGAAGAGGGGTATCTTAGTCTTACAATATAAAAGACATTGTAGGAATAGAATGATCTTCCATTCGGACGATTAGTAAGTTATTTGCAAGTAAAAGTTCACTCCCCAATTTGTATGACCCGGGAATCTAACTGCAGACGTCATTCACAATAATCGCACTTAACCCACTACCGTTTAAACTTTATACCATGTTTTAGTTTTAACACTTTATATGAACTGTGTTTAGCTACGTCTATCTCTATTCTTATATATACACAAAATAAGGTTAAGAACTTTTTTGAGAATGTGATTTGATACTTTTTTCAAAACTAAAAAAAACTAAATGTCTATTAAATAGGTAGCACTGGCAGTATAATAAAAAAGATAAAATAAAAGTAGGGTGTATCAAATTTACCTGCAACTGGAGACAACTTCCGCATGACACACCATCGCGATTTCCACTGAAAAAAAAAACAAATATTACTTATAAATCAAGTAAATTATACGATATGATAAGCTTGATTCTGAGAAGTCTTAATCGAATGAAGTTGGAAACCTGGAAGACGACAGTTGCTCCCGTACAAGCTAAGACTAAGTTAATCATGATAAGGAGGTGACAGTGGATCCCGAGCTACGTTTGAATGATAAAAAGGTCGTTAAAAAAACAAAAATAATTTTAAGAAGTGTTCTGGCCAAAGACTCAATTAGCAATCTTCGCATTTATCTACATTTACATTAATTAAAACTTGAATTTGTAATTTAACTACAACTATATTCACCAAGCGTAACAGTGTAGCAAAAATAGCCGAAAGGTAAACGCTATTCGATGAACTGTTTGTAGTAGTTCGTGTGCAAAGCAACGTCCGAGCTATGTTTTTCATATGAAAAATTGTATATTACTTGAGTACTGTCTCATACATCGTAAATATTAAGTAAGTATATTTGTAAAAAGAAGGTACGTTGAGTTTCTTAAACTTTCTCAAGACGAGGCAATGATACCTAATTCGTTAATTTATCAGTTATTTTTCCCTAATTAAATCTTGTATTAACAACTTAGGTGGCAGACAAGCACACGGCCCACCTGATGAAAGTAGTTACCGTGGCCTATGAACGTGTGTAACACCAGTGGAGTCACACCTGTGCTGCCAACTCTGTAAGAACAGAGATTTTAAGTGCCTTTAGTGCAGTACACAAAATCACGACAAGCCTTTGGTCTTCCCACTGATGGCACAAAAACCAGTGAGCTCTGGCTACCCTACTCACCGCCGGTAACACAACACGAGGTTATTATAACCGTGGTATTCTGTAGGGTGGAGGTACTTCCCCAGTCGGACTGCTCAATTCTGACGGGAATACCGTCGTGTCCTATCTACCTACCTACATGTATGTTTAAGTTACTAAATATATACAATTACAAATTCGGAAGCTTAAGTTAATTAACAATTTAATTAGAGTTTGCAAATATAAAAAAGTAAACTATATAAAAGTTTATCCTTTGTAAAATTGATGGCCGTACTAGCCGATCGAAAAAATAATATACTGAGCTGCGCGCGTTTGTTGTCGCGCCACGGTTGCGAGACAGCAGCGCCCCCATCTCCCCGCAGTTGCCAAAACATCGCCGGCCACACCGCACGTTCGTTACGCATATTTTTTCCAAAATGGCGGAGATTGATGCAGAAACGCTAATTCTGTCTATGAAAAAACGACCCGCGTTATACAACAGAAACGATTCTAATTATTATAGTCATAAAAAATATAAAGCTAAGCTTTGGATGGAAGTGTGTAAAGAAGTGTTTCCGAATTTCGACAACTTGAAGCCACAGAATAAGGTTGAATACGGTGAGTAGATATTCACGCGATTTTGTGCCATAGCACTTAACAACTAAGACTATATTCGCAAGTCAATCCTTTTCAATGATAGATTATTTTGTGTCAGTAATATAGTGTAAATTAGTCTTTATTGCCTAGGATTAAGATTCAAATTTGTTAGTGACAGGAAACAAAGATATTATTATGATCGCCGATAAATTGTCGTTGTATTCGTAGTCGCGAAACGAAAACCATAAGTTGCTTGACCATCGAAATATACAGTCAGCAAAAAAAGTAAGTCTACACATTGTAATTTACAAATCACCTGAATAATTGAATTCTTGTGGAGATTACAAAAATATGTAGGTACAATAAAATATAAATTATCGTGCGTAAAGTCAGGGTTCAGGTAGATCAACCATGGACATGATGCAAACATGGCATTACATAGGGTTGAACCAACAACATTAGACATTGTAGTAGTAAAAGGTGGAAACTGTCTGTGTAGCGGCCCACCCTACACAGACCGTTTACATCGGTTGAGGCTCAAACCAACCTCACCTTCTACACGGCACACCTCTTGGGGTTGAGAGTCGTTCCCGTAAAAGCCAACATACCAATCAAAAACAGACCTTGGGCTTCAAAGTGCGGACTTTAGTCGTAAGTGGGATAAAGCTGTGAGGAGGACGCTGACATAAAAAATAATTGTTTCATATGGCGATGAACCTACAAACATTGGACACGGTAGCATTTAGACAAATTAGTCAATAAACCACTGCGTTTTCGTTAGATTAGAGACCGTGTTGCCATAAAACAATATATAGAACACGTTCACAAAACTCTAATATATTATCTTCTTACATGAAATTTAAAGGCAATACAAGATATAAAATGAAAATAATATACAGATATAAACTTTCAGGTTTGTTGCCCATCTCCAAGTTCCTCCTTTCTACCAATTAACGATCAATAAGTCTCAATAGGCACTTTGAATATCTCATAGTTATTGCTCATAGACTTGATAGCTTTCAGTCAGAACACCGTCTGGCCACATGTTGCCAAGTTCTGGATAGAGCGACAGAAATATAGCTGCATTGCTCGCGCGTGGGCGTTTTGTCTATCTTGTTTCTCATTCACGTCGCACAGGAGTCAATTAAAATGCGTTTGTGTAGGGTGACTCTAATTTTTGTTTGTAAATGGAATCCAAAATGGTTCATAAACTTAATGTAATAGAGAAATTATAACGAGTCTCCATCAACATCTACCTGCCCTTGTCCCATTGTTTGGACTCGGTGCAACATGTCATTGTTCTCCATACATTCCTGTTAGATGTAATTTTCTCAGTTACTTCCATCTTTGGCATATCCTCTTTCACGCAATCCATACAACTTTTCTTGGGCTAACTTTAACTTTTAACTCTTTCTTGGGGAATAAAAACGTTTATGAGCATAATATGCCTAGATAATAGAAATGTTAGTATGAAGCTCTGTAACTGAAGTGAAACATGTAAAATTTATTCAACGCGTAAGGTAAGATACTTATTTGTTACAAACAGGCTTTAGCGGCTAAGGTCAGGCTTGCAATTGAGAGGATGAACTCCAGCCATTACTACACTACTGCAAGCAATTTAGCTTAGACAGATAGGTTAGCGAGAATCTCGGTAAAATATTCTTAATAATAACTTGCAAGTAAGTTTCCAATATCATAATTTTTTAATTACAGTAATGATATAAATAATTAAATGCTCAGTGAAAAATCATTCATCATTTTAATTAAAGTGTCATAGAAAATAGTCACAATAAAAAGTCTTCCTGTAACAAAAATCATAGACAAACTAGCCGATAGAAAAAACCATGAACTGCGTTGCGCGTGTTCGACATCGCGCCACGGTTGCGAGACAGCAGCGCCCCCATCTCCCTGCAGTTGCCAAAACATCGCCGGCCACACCGCACGTTCGTCACTCATATTTTTTTCAAAATGGCCGAGATTGATGCAGAAACGCTTATAAAGTCGATAAAAAAACGTCCCGCGTTATACAATAAAAACGATCCTTATTACTATAGCCACAAAAAATTGAAAGCTGCACTTTGGGTAGAAGTGTGTAAAGAAGTGTTTCCGAATTTCGACAACTTGAAGCCACAGAACAAGGTTGAATACGGTGAGTGGATATTCTGGCGATTCTGTGCCTTAAAAATCACGTACTAAAGTCTACAATCGCAAATCAATCGTTTTCAATGGCAGACTATTTTGTGTCCGTAATGTTGTACATTTTGGTGGAATAGTTTATCGAAAAAGTGCTTTATATCCATGGGTTAAGGTTCAAACTCGTTAATATGACAGGAAGTACAGATAATACAAGAATCGCCGACACATCGTCATTAGCTGTATCTGTGCTAAGTGAAAACTATTAGTTGCCTTGCATTTTAGTGTGAAGATTGTTTGTTGTTCAGCAAAGTTTTGGAACACAATGCATTTATCATTGCGGTATCTTTGGACTAAGTTTGTGAGATTGTATGAATATTGGGTATAAATAATTATATCATCAATGATTTCTATTTAGGTATTAGGTACTAGCTGAAAAAAAAATTGTTGCAGTTCCAGTGCTGAGGCGGGCATGGGAAACGAGTACGGGATGCAAGGACTGGTTGAATAAGCTAATGAAGTTTGACACCTATGCTATTTGTATATAAGTGCACTTTTCTGTGATATCATCTGTGTCATGACAGCTATAAAAAGTTACGCGTGGTCGATGTTCGGTTGATTGCCGTTCATAAAACCATTTTTTTTTTGGTCTGTTAAGCCAGTCTAGTACCTAGTAGTACCTATACAATGCTGAAGTCATCGATAAAATATAAACACGTAGATACACTGGTGAGGCGGAAAGCACGGGAAACTCTCTGTAATATGTTATGTTTTCGCGGCAAATCACCCACAAAATGGGTAGACCTTATTAAGTCTTCTACGAAGTGTTCCTTTACTGAGTGTACGCGCTGGGCCCTAAATAGAAAGAGGTGCAGGAGTCTCACACAAAAACTGCAACCAGCCTACCGGACGATCCATGACCACGATCACTCCGCCAGGAGTATACGACTAAGAAGAATGGTATGTTTGGAATCGCCAACTGACACCAGATAGACTAAGTACTATTACGAGTGAATGTATTGTTGATATTATAATCCAAAGTTGTATCGATGGGTCCCATTCGTATCCAAAGTGTTTACCTTGGATCCTGCACTCCAGATTTCGCTTTCCAACTTTAACCTGCAGCCTGACGCAGACATGTGACGTGACACACTTTTTCAGGATTTAATTGGTCGATGAGAACGAAAGTGCTATGTTGAAGCTGCTGGCTGTAAAACCAGTCCATGTCACCATATCTGAGATAATGCTACCTCTAAGACCACGTAGTCACGGAGAAGTACAGTAACAGCTCCAAAGACTCATCAAATCGTAATTCATCGTCAGTTTGAATAGTTAAACTATACTTAGGCAGACTGCCAAGAAGATGATTAACCGGAAATTTATAGGATGTATCCGTAATCCGGATGAATGGATCGTAAGTCGTTTTATGATTCAATTCAAGAGAGACAGAAAAATTGTGTATTTGTAATTTTATTTTTTTATATACCTCACTACACGTGGCTGACGGAGAAAGAATACAAGAATCCTATCTCATCTAGAGGGTGTCCGTAAGAGGTAGCTAACCGAAAGATACGTAGACGATATCACTGCGAGAGAAGGAAATCGCAAATTAAGACCCTGTACCGACCCGTTTGGCCAGCGTGGAAACAGTAGGCCAAAGCCTCCCAACATTGCGAGAGGTCAATTTCCAGCAATGGACTACTATAAGCTAATTAGTTGGGAACGCGGCTAACAGACACTGGATAATCCATGCAGTTTGTGGAAACTTGCGGTACAACAATTTCTCAGAACGCTTCTTGTAGCGAAACAACATCTCCTAAAAGACAAATGGTTTTAATAATTATGAGTTCGGGATCGCGAACTCTCTGCCAGCTGGCAAGCGGCGGTAAAGAGAAAATGGAGACGATATAATATTATTGAATAAGGTTCAATTTCGCTAACAGAGATCGTTAATGGTATGGTGATTTCTTTAATTCGTAAGGAAATCATTCGATTGCGGTCTTTTTTACTAACGTACTGAATAGATAGGCAAGGTTATTTGCTGTTTGTTATTAATCTAGACACATGGTTGGGTGATGTATGCACGAATCAAGTAGACGTAGATAAGAAGTCTTCAGACGGCATGGTAGACATGAAAAGGCAGATACATAGGGAGAGGTAACAGTAAGGATCGAATCAAGAAATCTTGTACTTCTAAGCGTTGCCATGTAAGGATATCCATCAAGCAATTAACCTATCGGAGTCCACTTCTGGACATAGGCCTCACCTAATATCAAAGACCCGATCCGTCTTCCTCCTCAAATCTATTCCAGGTACCTGCTGGATACAGACTTCTACAAATTGCTATGTTATCTCTCTTTGAAGGTATATGTGTATCTAATTACAAGTAAAGTCGTTCAAATATTGATAGCTGAATACGTAATTGTATAAAATACATTTAACCCATGTTTCTGTAATGAGACAGTTCAGACACTTTTGAAATGGGTACCATGTTCCATGACAATGCAAAGTTTAGTCTTGTAAATGTTTTGACTTCGTATCTTTGGAGCTATTTGTATTGGAAAACATGGGTTCTATTTGTCTTGAACACTGAGTTGAGCTCTAAGCAAGATATTTCTGAGTATTAGATGTTGCTAGTAAATGTAATAGGTGTATTTAGGTACTTTAAACACTTCAACAAACATTTGTTCGTTAGTATTGTGTCAAATATTGGAGAGTCGGCAGCGCGATTGTAACACCCGTGGTGTTGCATACGTCCATAGGCCACGGTAACCACTTCTTATCAGGTACGCGCCGTGTGCTTGTCTGCCACCTTAATGGTACAAAAAAGTCAAATTAACCAAATTTTAAACGACTCCAAAAAAGGAGGAGATTATTTCTTATAGACGAGGTTTTAGTGCATGCTTCCCTCTCAGTTTTGAGAGGCCAGATGACATAAAATACGTATACGCTAAACCCAAAGGAGGAGTAGGGGACAAACGGATCCTGTGCTCTGAGATGAAAACCTTAGATGCAACTGGGAATGACATTAAAACATTTGAAACTTTGTATGTGTAATAAAATGCTGCAACGAATAAAACACGAGTATAGGAATTATAATAGACATCGGTAATTGAAAACGGACAATACATTTTGCAAACTGAACATGTATTGGCCATTTTATAGGTATTTAAACTATCATGGTCACTCTCTAACGCAGACCAATACAAGATGGTAAATATCCTGATAACTTTAATACTTAATGTATTGGCCAGTCTACGTAGACGACTTGCTACTTGTTATGCTGATGAATAGTACAAATATATCAGTCTATATTGCCTTAATTATTTTAGCGTGCAGCTATTCCAAGGTGTTGCTTAGAACGATAAACTGAATTGAACTAAATTGGATCGTATATAGACAAGTAATTGATTAAATTAAAGTGGACTTGTTAGTCAGACTTGAATGTACACTTGATAAATGTTGGGGACTAAATTTTACCTTTAGATTTAGAATGTCTCTTGATGAACGCTTGGAAGTCATTTTGGCCAGAATACGTACTATTTTAGAATTTATTGTTATTTATTACTTTAGTAGTAGAACGATGAATATTAATGCTTGCAATTAGATTAACATTCAATGATATTAATGAAGTCGTTTGTTGCTTGAAATATATAATTTAAGTACAATTAGAAGAATTTATTTCATGTCATAAATATCTTTCCTATTATGATATGTTTTCTATGTATGTTACTATACCACACATTCAGATTATGTTCCTAACCTAAGGAACTCCGAAGAATCTGAAGACTGCTCACCACTAGAACCAAGATATTAGAGTCTTGTAGTTGTGAGGTTGTTTCCCAGTCAGGGCTTAGATGTCACCCTTACACTGAGCAGAATATACGAGCTAGAACCAAGCGGTTCGGAGACTCTTTTTCCTGTCGCACCACCAAGACCTGGAATTCATTACCAGCTCACGTGTTTCCTTCTTCCTACAGCCCGGGTCCTTAAAGCGGGGTGTGAAAAAGCATCTGGTGACGCCGCCAAGCTGAGTGCCACCATTGTAACATTACTTAGTGTCTGTAATGGTGACCCTCTTTCCTGAGACTTTGCCTTTAGCTTACCATCAGGCGAGGTGAAGTCAAGTTGGCATATCCTAGATTAAAAAAAAACACCGAATTCGAATGGAAAATACATACTGCTTTGCCGTGTAGACGACGATGGCTGGCACACCCAGTATTATAAGAAAAAATAAAATATGGCCGACAAAATGAGGGTTTCGTGCACTGCTGCCTACCCCTTCAGAGGTAAAATTATAATAAACCCTGATTGACTGTTATCGCCGTAAATAATTCCATATTTGTTTAGCATACATAATTGTACCTATTACCGGTGATAAGAGGTTGTTGCACTCAATTTCTTCGATGATAACATGCGCATGAGTTGCATAAGTAGGACTTTTTGTTTCTATACCGTCTGTGCCACTACATGCGAGCAGTAGACCTATCATGAAATATCCATAGTTGCGGATCGAAGTACAGGCATTTATCCCGAAATCGGATCCGACGAAGGTACTTGTCATACTTCGTTTCGTCGGAAGAAATATAAGATGACTTCGTAATACCTACATGGCTAAATGCTAAGTCTTTCATTCGTGTTTCGTTGTAGCCAGGGAAACAGAAGTGTTCGCGTCTGATCGCGTCTATGTTGTTATTGAATTGACCTTATAGATTAATACAACAGTCTTATCATCTTTTGGATGCAAACTCAAACATTGTAATTATTATTGTGATTGGCTGTGTTCCTATTACCTTTGAACGTGCCACGTGTAACTCTATCAAAACGAAACGAGACCAAATACAGTCCATTTAAATTTCTTCTTCTTTCCAGGTCATGAACTACAAAGGCGGTGGAAGAGTCTCCGGACATGTTTCACCAGAGAACTTGGCATGCAAAAAAAAGAACAGCAGAAAAGAGAAATGAACGAAGGCCCCGTGAAGAAACGGAAAAGATACGAGTATTTCAAGCTGATGTCATTTCTTCTTACAGCCGATAACGCTGATGAGGAACAGCAAGATGGAGACAGGGAATCTGAATCTGATTCACACGATATAGATGATCCCTTGGAGAGTATTAAGAGTGAATCTATGGTCTACCAGTCAGCAAACGTAACAAATAACTCCCATTTTGAAGTGGAAACAGATACTGGCATTGTGAGGCCAATTTATGAAGGGAGGAATGAGAATCTAGAAGATAAAATCCTTGATATGCTTAGAGAGATCAAGAAGGATGAAGAAGATGAAGACAGGCAGTTTATGCTGTCGTTAGTACCTAGTTTTAGGAAACTAGATGCTAAGCAGAAGTTTGAAGCTAGGATAGAAATTTTGAGAGTTTTAAAAGATGTTACCTTTAAAGTGAGTGAGGGTAGTTAGCATATATTATAAGATGTTTTACTGTCATAAAGTACAATTATTTTGTTGGATATAACTCATAATTTGTGAGCCAGTAGGCAATAATGAAGAGAGAAAAGTTGAGTTTGATTTATTTTGTATCTTATAATAAGATATTCAATTAAGGAAACTTTTAACCCCTACAATTATTAAGATATTGACGAATTTTAATGTTGCGTTTTCATTAGATACGACAAAAAATATTTTTGTTATATCTAACACTTTTTTGTTTTATTTTTTAGCGTCTAAGGGGCAACATCGATATTATAATGTTGCTGACCTTAAACATAAACTTGTCAAATAAAACAATTAAAATAAAAGTACGCAAAAGTCATTAAGTTGAGTCGTTTTATTCTTTCTCTCAACGATTTATTATTCGTAAGCCCATATACCGAAATAATAAAAGCTAATAACTGCCAGGACATAATTTTTACGTTGTTTTTCACTACCTAGCAACCTCCGTCTGATCTCCTTGAGTACCTACCCACATAACGTTTAATTTGATTGTTCGAGTGTTTAACTTTTTATGTATGAGATGAACATAATGTTTTTTTTTTTTATGCCACTAAGTTGGCAGACAAGCACACGGCCCACCTGATGGGAAGCGGTTACCGTGGCCTATGGACGTATGCAACACCAGGGGTGTCACACTCGTGCTGCCGACCATGAAGAAACCTTCTGATGCCCCTCTTGAAGAACCCCATATTGTAGGCGCTTGGGAAAACCGCAGCAGGGAGGTCATTCCACAGCTTGAGTGTGCGTGGGATGAAGTTTCTTTCATACCGCACAGTGCGCACCGTCTCAGGTCGCAATGTGTGGGGATGAATTCCCTGCCTATGGCCAGAGGTGCGATGATAGAATGTAGCTACGGGCATCATGTCAAACAATTCATCTGAGCACAAACCATTGTATAGGCGGTAGAACACACACAGTGAGGCAAAATCCCTCCTAAGGCTAAGAGGTTCCACTCTACCTGTGAGTATGGGATTGTCAACCAGCCTCAATACCCGTCTTTGCAACGAGTCGAAGGGGTCAAGCTGGTATGCAGGTGCTCCAGCAAAAAGGTGACAGCAGTACTCCATGTGAGGCCGGACCTGTGCTTTATAAAGAAGGAGTTGCTGCCCAGCAGGGAAGTACTGCTTCGCCCTGGAGCACTCCGAGTTTTCTTGATGCCAACTTAACCTTGTCCTGCAAATGACTTCGGTATTGGACGTCGCTGGAGATATCGACACCAAGGATCCCGATACTCGATGTTATGGTAGGAGATGGAGTGACCAACGTTCCGTTTATATGGCTCACTAGAGCTTCATCCGTCAGTGAAGTCAGTGGCTTGCATGTGAGGTTGACTTGGTCTCGAATGTACTTGGAGCCCCATACACCCAAGATGAAAAGAGAGTGGTAGGACATGAAGGTATTCCCGTCCCAATCGAGCAGTCCGACTGGGGAAGTAGATAGATAAATAATTCTTTATTGTACATCAACAGATTTACAGTAGGACAAGTAGGTAGCATGTATACAGATCAATGTACAATGGGCGGCCTTATCGCAGAAGCGATTTCTTCCAGGCAACCTTGGGATGGACAGTAATGTTATAAAATTAAAAATATGGTGTAGTTAACGGCTAAACTAAAATAGATAGATTATTAAAAATAAATGAACGAGAGAGAAGTATAAGTAACACATAGATATATAAAGTACGCCCAACAGAATACCGTGGCCATAATAAACTCTTGTTGTGTTCCTGGCGGTGAGTAGGGTAGCCAGATCTTACTGGAGAGTTTTTATGCTGTCAGTGGGAAGACCAAAGGCTATCATGCTTTGTCTTGCACTGACGGCACAGAAACTCTCTGTTCTTATAGGTTCGGCAGCACGAGTGTGACTCCCTTAGCATTGCACACACCCATAGGCCACGATAACCAGTTGTCATCAGGTAGTCCGTGTGCTAATCTGTCACCTAAGTTGTATACATAAAAGGGTCATGGGGTTTGATCTCTTCAGGGAGATTGCGAAGCGTATGGTCGACAGTTCTCGTGACCAGAAGGCTTCTTACTTCTTAGGTCCGAGAATAAAGATTGCCATACAACGTGGAAACACGCCAGACTTCTGGGAACGCTACGACATGTGACTCATGTCAGTAGCTGGAACAAGCAGAGCCGCGGGTAACAATAACACACAGGATGTAAGTATAAATTAAGATTTCAAAAAAAGTCTACTATAGGTTACTACCTACAGAGATTATTAATTTCTTACCTTTTATAGCGACGTCGTCGCGTCGTGGCCACTTTTTAATTAAAAAAGCAACAGGGAACTAAACTTTTGCAGAAAGTGGTCTTTGGACGATTGGTATTAATTTATTCATGGGACCACAGAGCAGAGAGAATAGCATGGGATTTCACGAAATGAAAAACCAGACAAAAGTGTAGATACTGGCATATATCTTGACACCAAACTCGTAATAAAATGTACTCTTAATGCGCAGTACGCGTATTTTGGATATTTTTTAGAAGATAACACTGGTTATAGCAACCAATGGTGGCGGAGGAGCTCAAACCCACCAATCTAAGATTCCAATACGTCAAGATATTTGCCGGCCACTTTACCTACTGTACAACTCAAATGAAAACATAATGGTATTGATACCCTTACTGCTGATCAAGCATTCGGTAGTTTAGCGGTAGTAACATCGGCTCTACGATCGAGGGGACCTGAGTTCGATCGATGATCGATACCGATTAGAACCCACTCTTACATACGCAATCACGCTTTTATCTTCGGAGGGTTAGACAAAGATGAACTAACACTCACATTTCATTAAACATTGAATTCGGTCCCACGTAATAGGGGGTGAGCCTATTGCCGTGTCCCGGGCACTATTGTTGACACGAGCCATACATCTGAGCCTGAGTCTTGAACCTATTTAGCTTAAGTGGAGGGATTAGGGTAAATACTCATATATGACCATCCCTAACTACCCTAAGCACGCTTGATCGCCATAAAATACCGCGCTTCATGTTTTAATCTGTCCATTCTATGTTCTATAGGGCGATGTAAAAGACATATCCGGCAAGAAAAATTTATTAAATATTAATAAGGTTCCATATTTCTATTAACACACATTTAAAACAACATTGAAGACCTTTTTTTTTTCTTTGGGTCCCTTTGTACCCTGAGATTTACAACCGAAGGCACGAGATCAAACAAAAAAACGAGGAGTCGGTGACCGTTAATAGGATTAGGTAACTTTTTAAAACATGTTTTATTTAGTGATCGATAATTTTTTTAACAACAGGGGTGAAAGAAACGCCCTGTGTCGGCTGGGGTGCGAGGGATAAGGCTGACAACCTCACCTCTGGCAACCAATAAAGACCAAATCGGAAATAATTCAAGTGTGATTTGGTCCTAAATTCTTGCACCCCTATTGAACTATTTCGGACTTCACTTCATGAAAGCTGACGTAAACAGTAACCTTCGGCAACCAAAAAAACAACCCACAAACGTCGTACGTTTTGGTCGGTTCGAGTCCGACATAACCTTTCCCACCGGCTCCGATGGTGGGAGTATCCGTGCGGATTTTTCGCACGTAAAAAAGTGTCATTTGGTCCTAATTTCTTGCATCCCTATTAACCATTCTCACTCATCGAAACTAAAGTAAATAGTGAGAATGGAGGTCAGTATGTCGAGCTCGAACATAGGCATAGGCCTCTCCTCCTCCTCACTGTACTTTGTCTGGACATAGCTCCAGGAGTGAACTACGATAGGTTTATTCATTAATTGAATGGACAAAAACTGCATTGTGACACTCAAGTCAGCTATACAGTACGAGGAGCTAGGTGTATCCTAGAAAGGACATCCCTGATACAACATTGCTGCCTGCTATATTTACGCTCTAGACCCAGGACCGTTATCCCGCATTCTTTGCATCGTAATAGTGACCATCACTCCTGACACTTCTCCTTTAGCGTACTTACAGGGAGTTGAAGTCATATTGAAGTACCTTGCATTAAAAAAATCCGTAGACAAAGATTGTTATAAGTCAATCTAAGCCTTAGTTTTTGCTAAAGTTTGACCAAAAATAGTACTTAACCTATTTTGCCCGAATAAACTGCTACATAAAGCTATTATACAGGCAAATAAACAATAAAACAGCGGGTAATGAATACCATTACAGATTTATTGGAAGCCAGCGTTTCCGGAACAGATATACTCGCATATATTTTATGATGCAGCTTCCGGATTGAGATATATTCTGCTCTGAATGGGATGATTCGACTTTCAGAATATTCAGATTACGGAATCCGGACATCGTTTGGTATATATACCTAATAATAGTTTGTAAATGGGTAGGTATGTCATTTTTTCGCTACTCTACTAATGACGTCACTTGGAAGATTTAGTGGTGGTGAAATCGTTTCAATAGCCTCACATCATGCACAATTTGGTTATATTTTATGGCAATCGATCCGTAAAGAGATATAATATGTAATTATTGTTCCCGATTGCATCTTGGGATCCGCTTACTACTTCTCTTGTTGGTTCTGCTTATACGATTACGAGCCTTGTCTGTTAACCTGCAAAGTTTACCACCTTGTAAGTTAGGTTAGCTTCATCCCGGAGGCTTCCCACACACCCTTGTTCAGTTTTCTGTAACCTGTTGGGCACACATCTAAAACACCGGTCACTATCCTTGGGACTCCATTCCAGCTTAACGTTAGACGGGGTACACTCAATTCCATGATCAAATTATTTAAAAAAGAAACATGATTCCTGGTCAAAACACTTGTAAATCTTTACATCAAGATGGAAACGCACAATAGCTATTGTTTAATCAATCACACAATAGTTAGCCACATGCAATAGTTAGCTAGATATTATCTATGCTAAGCAGAGCTTGAGTCACAGACACAGTTCACGGTAGCCCTTCCTGTTGTGTTCGCTAAATCATTTGCATGTGTCATTGATTATTATTTTTATACTGAATTCACAGAATTATTTTTCATTTAATACACGTCTAGATGTTTATATACGGTTAGGGAACTTGTAATGAAACTAGCTCAGAGCTTTTGGGTGAGGAGCTTTTGTAAATGTTTATCCTGATTTTATATTCCAGAGGAATCTTTTACCAGGATATAATAACTTATTGCTGATAAGATATTCTGCCCCTCTGGATAAGTTGGCCGGCATATGACCACGGCTGTGACCACGGATAGGATAGGGCTGGTCAAAACGTCAGGCAAATTAAAGGTATGTATGTACTTATACCATGAGCGCGTTAATACCCATAAACGTATGGTTGTTTAATATCAGACAGACATATACAGCTCAGACTCAGTCGCAAATGCACGGCTTGAGTCGACAATAGTGCCCGGAATACGGCAATAGACCGTCACCTATTACGTGGGACCGAATACAATGATTGGTGAAATGTGAATGTCAATTCACCTCTGCATAACTCTCCGGGGATAAAGGCGTGCTTATATGTATGTATGTAAAATTAAACACGTCCACTATTTCTAAGTATATGAAACTAATAATATTAGCATTACAATTCCGGTTATAACTGATACGAAGTATATCAGTTTAATCAAACCTTTCTCAGAAACTACTGAACAAACACAGCGTAGCTATCGTTATCGATATGACACATTTCTGGATATCGATAAGATACGTCTCTAGCTACCACACTTTGAATATTATCAGATATTGTATGCGAATAATCTTCCCATGCGGTGTAGTATAAGGCGACTAAGGGGTAGGGCTGTTTATCATCAGACAGATATATACAGCCGAGATTCAGCCTCAGATGCATGGCTCGAGTCAACAATCTGTTGTTGACTCGAGCCCGGAAGACGTCAATAGGCTCACCCCCTATTACGAATTCCCAGCGGTGAGTAGGGTAGCCAGAGCTCACTGGAGAATTTGTGCTGTAAGTGGGATGACTAAAGGCTTGTCCTGCTTTGTCCTCTACACTGACGGCACAGTAACTTTGCGCTTACAAGGTCGGCAGCGCGAGTGTGGCTTCTCTGGTGTTACACACGTCCATAGGCCACGATAACTACTTTCCATCAGGTGGGCCGTGCGCTTGTCTGCCACCTAAGTGGTATAAAAAAAATAACTAATTCTCCTTCCCTTTTATAATGCATGCACTAATGTAACAAAAAGAGAAAATAAATAAATAGCTGTCTAAAGTCACTTCAATCGCCTCCACAAATGGCGTTATTCAATACAGGATTTGTGTTTATGTACTTACATATCCCGACTTCTTAAAATCATTGTTTTATTTAAGGTAATAATGCGATAATGTATAGATAGTATCATTTCGTACTCTGCTAGAATTTTATGTAAGCACCTTTCTGCTACTAATACACTTCTGCTAGGGTGACCATTTTTACGAATTTAACAGGACATTACCGGACCTAATATACAGAACACATCCATCATTTTTACTTGGTATACATTACTTACTAATATTCTAGTCAGCTCTTGTTAGTTACAACTAACTATAGATGGATAGATAGATAACACTTTACTGTACACCAATGCATTTACAGCTGAGACAAGTAGGTAGCATGCACATACAGTTTAATGTACAATGAGCGGCATTATCGCTGAAAGCGATTTCTTCCAGGCAACCTACTTATATACGTCAGTATTCAGTACTAACACTCCACTTTGTGAATGGGCATTCATTTGAATCCGCATTAATTTTACTACTGCATTCATAACGCCCTAATCAAGTTATCCCGTATAGACTTTTTGATAGTGAGTTTATGATTGATATGTTTTAATCAATCAATTAGCCCATCGCAGTTCACTGCTGGACATAGGTCTCTCCCAATGTTGAGAGGCTTTGGCCTACTGTTTCCTCGCTGGCTAGATTTTTTTTATTTTTTTATACCACTAAGTTGGCAGACAGATGGGTTGGTACAGGGTTTTATTTTGATTTTTTCTTCTCTCGCAGGGAATATGGTTATGAGTCATGATTATAAGTATTTTACAGACATTAATATTGTTACGTGCACGGGGTTAAATGCCGTTTACTCAACGAAGAGATTTATTAGCTCACCACAAACTAGACAACAATATATACGATTTTTTTTTCAAAGAATATTAATTACTGAAATTAAACTTATTCATAGGAAACACGGTGATGATAAGATGTTACATTTTTAATTTTAGATACAACATATTTCGCCTTCATTCTTCATACGCATACAAATCTTTTACATAAATTTGAAATTCCTAGTATTCCCCCTAACCCCTCTAGCTGAGCTAAATTGCTTGTGTTAGGAGTGGATTCAAGTTGGTAGTGCAATAGCCAGGAATCTTACCCGCACTGACGTTTGAAATACAATCTTCCACACCACAACGCACTTAATCTAATTCCTATGCTTAATGTTCGTAATTAATAAAATTAACCAAAAATTCTCTCACCTTTTTCCCATCGCGAAACTTAACAGTGCCTTCGATGATTGAATTGGCGGGACTCGAGTCCGCCATTTTGGAATTCTGAGCGTCACGTTATGCGACCACAGCGCTGCCGTGGCGACATCATGAACTAACACATGTTACACTTTTTAGTAATTACTTTATCACTGAATTCACCTTTTATTAAACACTTATACACTGTCTTCACTATAAATCTGTAACAAAAGAAAATCAGTTAAAAAGTTATTGGTGTATACTTGATGTAAAACGGACAGCTTAACTTAAAGACACTTGAAAGTCCCGATAGCTTTTCTGGCTCGTTGAGTATAAAGTAAATCATGGATATTGTCCGCTTTCAGGTTAATAGTTATTTGTTTATTCATTCATAATTTGAAGTATACAGTTAGCAATTTAATATACATCATTCAACATTCGAATAAATAACACAATTAGTAACAACCAAAAGTAGTGTCACCCTACTACGAGAGCAATTCGCAGTCAAGACATGGCGGATTCGGACCTCAGCTACAACACCACGCTCGTGATCTTACTGTTAATGAGACATTTACTTTAGTTGTTAGGGGTTAACAAGTATACTAGCTTAAGAGAGGAGTTCTCTAAAAAAACACGGGAGAAATATATATTTTTAACAGGAGTTAGGACTCGGTGGTATTTCCATCCAATTGAGCAGTCCAACTGGGGAAGTACCTCCGCCCTACAGAATACCGCGGCCATAATAACCTAGTGTTGGTTTCTCGGTTCTACTCCCCGTAGGGTAGCCAGAGCACACTGGCGAGTTTTTGTGCTATCAATGGGAAGATCAAAGGCTTGTACTGCTCTGTCTTCAGCACCGATGGCATAGAAACTCTCTGTGCTTATAGGGTCGGCAGCGACCCTGGTGTTGCTCACGTGCATAGGCCGCGGTAACCATTTCTCATTAATGGTCTGCCACCTAAGTAGTATAAAAAATACGATCGGATTGCACCAGTTATAATAATTTCGATTTAAAAAATTTAAAATTCCGGAAATACCCGGAATCATTTAAAATAAACATTTTCATGTTTACAAATATTTGCATTGATCGGGAATCAAACACGCAACCAGTCAGACGCTTACAGCTACGCCATAGATATCGTCATTCTCGTCATCCTTCTCCTCTATACGTGTCAACTGGCAACAAATTGAGTAACATTTCTGCTCTTAAAAGCGTTTATAAAACAACAGTTACCGCAAACTAATTTACGATTTATGAAAAAAAAAGTTGAATGTAAATCACAGTTTAGTTTCTCATTTGTCTTGTTTCAAATTCCACCCTTCCCGCCAATCGATAATACCAAAGTTTTTTAATTTTAAACTTAGGTAACCGTCGTCCGCCAGGCCCACTTGTCTGCTTTTTTTTTATTTTTGCAAATTTAACATAGGTAAGTATATTATATTCGTTCCAAAATGCAAATTTGAATTTCATACATAAATTAAACTCGTAATTGTTGAACTTATTAAATTGGATATTTTATTAGCAGGCTAATCTGTGTTGATTACTTTGGGGCCAAATGATTTTTAAATGAGCATCGACTAGTCGTTGACAGTAGATGTTTGCTTCTATTAGACGAGATCAAAAATAATATGGGGAATATGAAAAACTTAGGTTGCCCTTTGGTCGCAGTAATTCAACTTTCACAATCCACTTAATTGGTATAATTACTTTAAAGATCAAGGTTCTAACTACAAGGATCTAGATTTGACAACACGTTGACTATAGAATAAATTAGTTTGGTTGGAAGCAAGGACTTCTGGTAGCGATTCGTACATAATAGGGTGAGCCTATTGCTGACAGCTGGTAATTTTTTCAGTGCCTGAATCTTTACTGTTGAATAGAGAACAGCCGTTTTTCCTATTCGACCCTCAATACCATAGATATTGACTATGACATCCATGGGAAGATGAATTTTTTTTTTTCATTCCATTTTTGCAAAAAAAAAATAACCTATTATAAGTATCTAATTTTAATAATAATTAATGCCACGCAATTAGAAACCTTAATCTTGTTACCTTTTCATAAAGTATGACGCAATGCAGTTCGACCTTCGAGAACCATTGGTCACGTCTAGACTTTTTTAGTTCTGTCTGATTCTAAATTTGAACTAAAAACGAAATGATGAACAAAAAATGGCGGTTAGTCAATTCTATTACAAAAAAACATTGAATTGTATTGACACTTCTTTGACGTCCGCCCAGCGTGAAAACAGTACGTGAAAAGCTCCCAACATTGAGAGAGGCTTATGTATAGCAGTGGACTGCATATTAAGTTGTGCTAGTTGTGAAATTCCATGTGAAAAAAGCATTCAGTTGAATTGAGAAAAGAAGAATGATATTATAACAGTACCTATATTGTTTTGGCATACCAAAGGAAAATAAAGCTATTAGGGAAAATAAAGCTATTAGGTACCAAGTCCCGCTACTATTAAGATGTAAATAATTTATCCGTCTACTTGGGCATTTTATCCAGGTTTAGTGCTGCTACTAAGTATAGCCTAAAACAGAATCACTTTTTACCTTACCCACGAATCCTACTCAGAAGGATTCACATCAGGCACAGTATTGCCTCATCAGGCACAGTATTGACACGTGCTACCAAGAAAAATAAAAGTAGTAGCTTAGCGTAACTTGGTACCTAATAGCTTTATTTTCCCTACGACTTATGTTGCACTTCTTACGACATTACTGGGTAGAAAAACCTAATGGCGATACAACGGTATTAGGTAATTATAAAACGGATATTTATTTTAATAGTTATTCAAAAAAACAAAACAACTTTCGTGCCCCACTAATCTAAATACCCAATACATCACAAAATAAAATCCTGCTTTCTATATTTACCCAACCGAAAATGGGCAAAAACGGGGCAAAAAAATTAATCTGTGCGTATCCCCATGTGGTGTCCAATGGGGATCGAATTCAATAACAAACAGTGGAATGGCACCCACGTGGACAATAAAACGTATTGCAGATGTGGATCGGCCTGTACGAGGATTTCCATCATTAATTCTGTTCTGTAAATATTGCTACATCGATTGGCGTCAGTGGAAAAATACAGGACGTTGTTTTATGAAGTGAATTTATTGCGGACAAAGTTGTGGAATAATTTGAAATTGCCGTACAACTTTGCCCGCAGCGGTGAAGCTTTAAATTTTTATGATTGAAATGGTTTTCAGTGCGTTGTGTGGATGAATATCTAATAAAGTAACTCCAATATAGATGTCTATTAATTTATTAATAATACGTCTTTATTAACTGTATCTTTTAATGAAAATGGTATGTTTCATGCATTCTTAAATATAATATTTCATTCACTTTCAATGTATATAAGTAGTAAAAGTGGAATTTTAACAATTGTTTTAAATATCTGGCAACCTATAAAGGTAATTTTGTGCGATAATGTCATAAGATATAGTTACCTACATAGTTAAGTAAAAGTTGCTTGAACTACTTAAATATTTAATTGTTTTTAAAGTTGTAAAACACCTGAGTGAAAGGTATGAAAGGCTATCACATAACCAACTGCACACCGGTGTTTTATTCTAGGATATTGCTAATTTCACTGAAATCCATTGAGCTATTATACCGTGAAGACGTTACAAACGAACACAATACTCGTTCCTAAACTTCCGCATTAATATAAATGGTTACTTTAACTTCTTTGTTAACGTAATCCAAATAAATTGAAAAGAAGAGTTACATTTAGTTGTTACTGTTATACAATTTTATAGGACCATGGTGAGTGTTCTGATGAGCTCTTCTAACTAATTCCACCCTCTCCTTTATATGTCACCCTCACACTGTGCATAATATACGAGCAAGAACCAAGCTGTTCGGAGACTCTTTTTTTGCCGCACTACCAAGACCTGGAATTCATTAACAGCTCACGTGTTTCCTTCTTCGTACAGTCCCGGGTCCTTTAAGTGGGGCGTGAAAAATGTGATGAATGATGAGACCGCCAAGCTGAGTGCCATCATTGTAACATTACTTAGTGTCTGTAAGGGTGCCTCTTTTTTCTGAGACTTTGCCTATAGCTTACCATCAGTCCAGGTAAAGTCAAGTTGGCGTGTCCTAGATAAAACAAAATTGAGATTTAACTTTCAAAACGGGTTTCCTGCATTACCTTACTTTATCTAATTTACAATTATTGACTTTTAAATTAGAATTATAGTCAGTTCGATATTTTTATATTTGTACATACATACCTACATATAATCACGCCTTTATCCCCGGAGGGTTAGTCAGAGGTGAATTAACACCCACATTTCACCAATAATAGTATTCGGTCCCACGTAATAGGGGGTGTGCTATTGCCGTATTCCGGGCACTATTGTTGACTCGAGCCATGCCTCTGACGCTGAGTCTGGGCTGTATATATCTGTCTGATGTTAAACAGCCCTATCCCTTAGTCGCCTTGTAAGACACCGCATGGGAAGAGATGGGGTAGTCCAAATTCTACTCTGCCGGGAACCACGCGGCTTTATATTTGTCAATTATAATTATGGTAAATTAATTACACGAAATTATTGAGGATTTTATGATACTCATTTTGTTGTAATGACATCAGTCGTACACAGTGAATATTATAGAATATCATCAATAAACAAATCAATTTTACATGCACTACATACTTTCTATGTTCAGGAAAATCGTTAAATTTAGAAAAAAAAATTGATCATTCGCGTGTATCACGCATATAGATAACTATAAAGGAAATAATTTACTTTTATGGGGGCAGGAACTAGGAATATACTCGTAAAACAGACATTGTACATGTATGTATGTTATTATCATGATCCTTTATAGCTACGGTAATTTGGGGGCATAGAAATTGGGTGTAATATCCTTGTAAATTGTATTACTTTTCATAATTTTACAAGTTACTATGTAAATTTGTGTAGTTATGACTTGTAAATACCTCATCTTTTTAAGTCTTTAATAAATAAGGTTAAAAATGAATAAGTAGCATGCAATGTTTTTTTGGATTGTCAGCGCGTATGTTTGCGTGTTATAAGGTCGTGTATTCAAGTCCAGGGTTATGCCATTTTCTGTAAACAGCTCGGGTGTTGCAGGTAGACCAGTTTGTTATTATAAGTAAAAAAAAACTCTAGAATATTAGAACCTTAATTACTAATATTCCCTCTAACCCCTCCAGCTAAGCTAAATTGCTTGTGTTAGGAGTGGGTTCTCGTTGGTAGTGTAATGGCCAGTATTCCAACACGGGACCTTTCGATCATAAGGCCGTTTCCTTAATTTTATGGCAAGGACACTACCAGCGATACTACCAGTAGTGTCGTTTACAAACTAACGACACTACCGCGCCCATTTTAACCACGAAGCTACCGACGCTCATGTCAAACTAACTTAAGTCTAATGTAAAATTCGTCAGAAACGAAAATTTCACGAATTGTAACATTGTTTTTCTGATTTAACACACACTTTAAAATAAAAAATATAATTCATCCCACAATTACTTGCAACATGCTGTACATTTAAATAATATGGTCCTATAAATTTATATTCGTGTAACGTTCTCGCCAAATCGTTTATATCTACCCTAATATCGTTTAATATTAATATTAATTTCACTGTTATTATTAGGGGCTGTTCCTAACGGGGCAGTGAAATAACTCGGCCAGCTGACATAATTACGAATTTACTTGAAAACGTAATAATCTAAAAATGTTTTGTTATATTTTTCTGATATCAATTTCCCGTTTGTCCTGTTGTCAGGCAAAATAATATAATTGAATTTCACAGTATAAAAAAATTCAGTAGTGGATAGTACTGAGTGGGGAAACTATCCTGACCCTTTTTAACTACTTTCATGATGAAACCTTTTGAATTAACCTTTTCCCTTCTATGGGCCGTATGCTTGTTTTCTAACTTCTCTTCATGCGTGTTACCTAACATAAACGTGAAAGGTTTAAATAGAATCTAAACTAACTGTTGCCTGCCGCTTCACTCGCGTCTTTGAAGTTATAGCCGTGACCTATACCATCGTCATTATCATCAAATAATCCTAGTGTTCGTTCTTAACTTCAATTTGTATAATATCAACATAAAAATCACCGAAATACCGTTAATAAAACATTAACCTCCTTTCAACTTAGTCGGTCAAGAAGGCCAAAGGAGACGATAAAAAAAAGGTTTACCTCAAAACAAATCTCAAATGAAAAGTTATGGCCGTAGACAACAAAATAGTTCCATTTTCAAAATTCGTAACATCTGCTTTTTTTTTTACTCAAGTAACACTGTTAACTTCGCACCCACTTTGGGATTTGGAGCTTCTATTATACTAGGCTTCTTTGCAAATGTTCTGTGCAGATGGTCAGGGCTGCCACGGTTCAGTTGGCGATAATTATATTATATTTTTGGGTGGCTGATTTTGATTAATAGAGCAAGACATTTCGTTAATCATATTTTTGCCACACAATGGCAAGGGTAGGTCATATTGGGTATCGAATTTCATGACTTGTGTTTTTATTCTTCGTTTACTTTTCGCTTGAAAGATAAAAATTCTGTGGTGTTATATTAGAATTCAATGCAATTAATTTAATAAACTTGATGCTTGAATGAAGTTCAACAATCAATGTATCTTTTAACGTAAGTACAGTTACAACTTTCATGTGAAGCGGGTATAGAGCATGGTTATATATATTTAAATTTAGCATTGTTATAATCCTTTGTTACCAAACACAAAAAGTACTTCTCTTAGTAAATTGAAAGGAAGTTGCTGTGAGATTTGCTGCCGTATTTTTTTCAGACTTTTAAGAAACACGCAATAATTAAACAATTTAGTCTAGATATTACAGTTAATTTATTTCGTTAATCTAAAATGGAAGATAACCTACACAAATTACAGACAAAATGTTTAATACATCTATCTAATTCTCAACTACCACTATAAATAAAAAGCATTATCAAAAATAAATTAAACGTAATTAAAATTTAATTCAACACACCAAAACATCAAACAAATATCTTTAATCAACCCATTAGAAAAAAGTTATCTATTGATCACGACTGTAATGAAATTTCCAATCAAGCTAAGCATCTAATTTAAACCATTTAATTACACCTACAAACGTGTGGCAGCCCTACAAGATGTCGAAGAGCGACCACCTGCCTGCCGTGGACCGGATTATTCAAAGCATTTCCTTTGTACTTACTACGACTTTATTAAAATACTCCACGGGGATATTTCATTATTAAAGAAAGACAGGGCAAGTATATATATATATATATACCTTTCTGTATCTTTTCGCAAGATGAAATCTTTCGAAGTTGACTTGCAACTTACAGTTTTATCTTTGTAATATCAGTTCGTCATATTTTATGACGTCATAATATTAAGTGTTCGGTCGTAATTTGAAATGGCGGTAAAATTTATTGCTTGCCTATCGGCGGTTTCAAATGCGGAGATAAGCGATCGCTTGCGCGCGAACTTCAGTCACTACTTATTAAAATGTACTGTCAGCATGTAAAGATGCAAATCAAATATCATTTTTTTTAAAAATATGAATTCGAAATTCAATACTAATCGAAAATTTTAGTGTAATATTTTTTCATTGTTGTATTCTGCTCGCAGGCTACGCCTGTTAAGTTCTAGTATAAGAAAATATAACATAAACTATTACTTAACTACTTCGATTACTCTCCGGATCCTGCACTAGAATTCCCTGTGTCTTGTAATTCATTCTCCTTCATTTCGTTATGTTAATGACAAATAGCTTAAGTCTTTCTGTTCGTGATACTAAATTTATCTCTATTCCTGCGAATTTATATCTATCCCCTAAGAAATAATCAGTAGTGTATTGACACAGTACATTGAGTACATTTCACTTACACATTTGTACAACTATTAGATGAATGCCAACTTTACAGGCTGTGTTTACGACTTTTACAATACCCACTGGCAGAGATAGGGTGGCCCTTTTACTTTGCTGGGAACCACGCCCGTTTTAAAGTTGTAAATAAGAATTGTTTTCAATGGAACTAACAAAAATCTATATCTATAGATTTATGAACGAGTCGTTGCATTTGCACATATTTGTTTCTTTTTTCTGATCGTACATTTATTTTTTTATTGAAGTTGCATGTAAAAATGCGATGACGGTTTTACAACTTTATCTTTTTAATAAAACAGACGCATAATATTTATACATCAGTGGGAGTTAAACTCACGTCAGTCGAAATCGAGTTTCTACGATATTTGACCCATAGATCTAAAAACATTTTTATTTCCTTTCTCGCTTTTATGAAATAAAATCGGTTTAGTCATAACTAGCATTTTAAAATATGGTTTTGTAAACAAAAACCGAAACCCATACAAAACCGTAGCATCCGCCATATGTTGAGATCAAATTTTATACGGTCAGATGGTTCAAGTATGTTTTACTAAAATGCACGTTATGATAAGGTTCTTAGAGTATATTTTTGAATGTACGGCGTTCGTTGTTTTTAAGGGATGATTTTGTTGGCAATTTGTGGGCAATGTTATGGTAGTAATTTACTAAGTAGCGGCAAAGAATTGTGTAACACGTGGTTAAGTTAGTATACGTATTTCCATTGATTTCTGTATTAAAAACCTAATACATTACTATTTTCCTGTGGTAATCCCCACGGGTACCCCCCCGAAATTCACCGGACAACGGGGTTGGTATGTCTGACTTGAACTTACTAAGGTCACATGACGGGTGTTAGGTGCCACAATGCGGTAAGTCCCGCACACCCTAACCTTAGCTGACCATGGGTCATCTATGGCTTTTGAAATCGCCCCCACAAATTCAATATATGTATTACAATATTGTTACAAACAAAACGATAGCACCCCCGGCACTCTTATACCTTAAGCGTACTTAATGCATCATGTTGGTACTTAACCTCAGCATGAAGTTAGAGTGATGAGGATGTTAAGAGGTAGACACAAGCACACGGCCTATTTGATGGAAAATGGTTACCATGAATTATGGATGTATGCGACACCAGTGGCTACCAACCCTGTAGGACCCTTATATTACCAGTTTTGAAGAACCTCGTTATGTCAGTATCAAAATAAACAGGATATATACCATGTTTCATTGTTTTGAGTTTCCAATATTTCGGCGCACGTCTGGCATCCAGTGGTCCGTCTTCGCTAAAACAACCGGGATCAAGCCAAAACAAAATCGCCAGTGGATACAGTAAGCATCGTGTGTCGTGAACGTGATCGAGATCGGGTTCGAGTTTGTAGTGAGAGTGAAACCAATGGTAGTGCAGATACGCGTAGTAAAAGAACCCGAAAGAGGGTAGATCGACATAATTGCTCCTAGAAAAATCTTTTTCTCTGTTCACCGCCACTACTCCAGTTCCTCCGTGATCATGGTGCTTGCAACAGCGCCGAAATATCAGAAACTCGAAACAACTACGCGCCTACAGAATACATCACCGCGTATCACGGCCAATCAATACGTGTACTACGATTCCGGCATTCAACAGTGTGATTGCAAACGTTTGTTGAAGAATGAATAAGTGTTCAGGTTGCTCCGCCACACTGAGAGAGAATGGCTACTTGAGATGCAATGCATGTAAGTCACACTTTTGCTCACTATGTCTAAACATCAACCCAGACACTGATCCTAACTTTCTAAAGCCGGAACAGCGATCCAAAATTAGATGTCCTTCGTGCATCAATGTAACTAATAGAAATCGAGGCGACAACACACCAGTTGGATCACCAAAAGTCGATAATAGTTTCTCCAAACCCAATGAAAGAAGTGCTAATGTCAAGTTACCTAACGAACATGGACCTGCTCTAACTCTTAGCGACATCAGCTCGCTTCTAGATTCGAAGTTATCGCCGGGTTCATCCATAATGAAAGACTTACGCGCGGCTTGGAGGGATGACGTCAAATCCATGATCTCAGCAGAAATTAATTCCGCCGTAAAACATATCAAAGACGACTTCACCTCAACCACTGACTTTATCATGGGCGAGGTGGCTAATTTAAAGTCAAAAGTTGAGGAAAGGGATGTGGCAATTAAAACACTGGAAGAAAGACAATGTAAACTAGAGAAGGATAACACAGAACTACGCACCCAAATTAATAACATAGAAAAACGGTCACGTGCATGCAACATTGAGATACAGTCTGTCCCGGAGATAAATAATGAAAATCTGTTTAACACTTTTAATAAGCTCTGCGAATTGGTGAATGTCAACATCCCTGTGACTGAAATCAAGGCTTGCAGACGTGTAGCCAAAATCGATACCACCTCAAAGAGATCACGAAATATAGTAGTCACACTTGGCTCTTCTCGACTCCGTGATGATGTGTTATCGGCGTGTCATCGCTATAACAAACAACACCCCAACGACAAACTCAGCTCTAAGCACATCGGCATCACGGGTGACACGTGCCAAATTTATGTGAACGAACATCTTTCTCCCGATAATAAAAAATTACACAGCGCTGCCAGAGAGCTCGCAAAGGATAAAGGATATAAATTCATATGGGTCAAATATGGGCGGATCTACCTTCGGAAGGATATTGACACTCCAGCTATACGTGTGACTAATCTTGACTTTCTTAGAATGCTGCGTGAAAAGTGAGAGTGTTACCTCATGCATTAATTATAATTATAATGTTCAATTGTCTGACAGAAAACTTATTTCTGTATTTAAATTCATAGTTAAATATCGCTTTACTAATGTTATTTTAGTAATTAAGAATAATTATCTGTTACTCTTTATTTCCATATGTATACATTTATCTCCTAACATATATTTAACGTTATCTCTAAACTACAACACTTATTCATACATACGAAAGACAACAATCTATATATGTACTAGCTGGCTCAATTATCATTATCTATTGTCGACAGCCCACCTGGACGAGTTTTTTTTTTAATAATTCATTACACACTCACTCACAACATGAACATCTCTGGCACACTGAAGATGAAGGTCAGGCGCATGTTAGTGTCATTAATAATATTGTTATTATTACGATCCCTCACATTCTCAATGACAACCTCATTATGAACACATACAGAATAAGTTACTCGGTTTCTTTTTTCTCTCCTAATTAAGCTCAAATTATACTATCAGAATGTGAGAGGTCTAAGAACAAAAACCTTACAATTTTATAGAAATATTTTAAACAATGATATAGACATTCTTTTGATTACTGAAACCTGGCTGCACCCAGGTATTTTGAATTCAGAGATTTGTGACCATAGGTATGAGGTTTTTCGGAACGATAGGCTAACGACTACTTCGGGAGGGGGCGTTATGATCTGCACAAAGAAAACTCTAGCGGCTACTTCGCGTCCGGAGTGGGGTAGTCCTACTTCAGAATATCTGTGGGTTACCATTCCCAAGCGTTCAATCGGCGGACTTACGGGAGATTTACACATATGCGTTGCCTATGTCGTGGGTGGGTATAGCTGTCAACCTGCAAACATACAAAACATTATAGACTCGATATCACATGTCGCTGCTTCTTGTCCCAACGACCTTATTATGCTAACAGGCGACTTCAATTTGCCCTGCATAAAATGGTCTCCAGCTCTTGCCACTGTTGAACGCGAGGGCCTAATTGAAGTTCAGCTGGCCGCGACTGATCTTATCAACACCTGCAGTTTACTGAACCTTAACCAATACAATTTTTTCACCAACAATTATGACCACACGATCGATCTGATGTTCGCTAATTTCTTCTTATCGGTGAACAAATCATTACACCCACTTGTCAAGGAGGACCCGAGTCACACGACGATGGACATTGAAACAGAGGACATATTCTTACCGACTTTAAATAAGACAACCTCTCCTAGGTTAAGATTCTGGAAAGCAGATTATAACGTTATTAATTCAGACATTGACAAAATCGATTGGGATTATCTTCTCAAGCAAGGCACAGTCGATGAAGCCGTCGCCGTTTTTTACGAACACATTAATGAGATAATTAAATTACACGTACCAGTATCACACACCACGGCCGGACAAAATTACCCCGTATGGTACACACCTTCTCTAATTAAATTAATTAAACAAAAAACTAAGGTCCATTCTAGATGGAAAAAGTTTAGCAATAATAGAGACTATGACGAATTCTCACTCTTGCGCGCCAGACAAAAAGTATTACAAGACATATGTTACGATAACTTCATTAAAACTTCACAATCAAACATTAAGCAAAATCCTAAACTGCTTTGGAGCTTCATACACACTATGCGTGGTAAATGTGGCAATACAGGTTACCCGAACACAATGACTGACGGACATGGGACATTTGATAACGGAGAAGACATTACTCAGGCTTTCAATGCCTTCTTCCAAAGCGTATTTACCACCCCAGCAACTAATTATCCACATTACGAAGAACTGACAGAAGCTCCCAGGGGTGATAGCGGCTATATTAACACCATAGTTGTAACTCCGGACATACTCTCAAAATATTTAAAGAATCTAAATATTAACAAGGGTGCAGGCAGCGATGGCATACCTGCAATTTTCCTTAAAAGGTGTCACGACAGCATCTGCAAACCACTCGCCATACTATTCAATCGCTCTGTTACGAGTGGAATGTTCCCCGATAGGTGGAAAGAAGCTCATATCGTGCCGATCCATAAGAAAGACTCTAAAACTATAATTCAAAACTATAGGCCAATATCCATTCTCAATGGTATTTCCAAGATTTTCGAACGAATAGTCTACGACTCCATTTATCCCACGATCGCCTCTAATGTCGGTGAACAACAACATGGCTTCCTGCGGCGTAGGTCAGTTTGCACCAATCTTTGTAGCTTCACTAACTACGTTCTACACAGTATGGAGCAACCTGCTCAGGTTGACGTGATCCACACGGACTTTGAAAAAGCTTTTGACCGTGTTGATCACGTCATCCTCCTTAATAAATTACGCAAGCTGGGCATTCAGGGCGACCTATTTCGATGGGTCAAATCATATATATATAAAAGAAGACAGGCTGTTATCGTGGGTGGACACAAGTCTAACTTTATAAATATCCCCTCAGGAGTTCCTCAGGGATCTCATTTAGGGCCTTTACTCTACAACGCTTACTTATACGATATTCATGAATGTTTTGAACACTCGAAACATCTACTATATGCGGATGACAAAAAAATATTTCTGAAAATTAATACAGTCGAAGATTGCCAAAAAATACAATCAGATGTGGACCGCTTATTCGAATATTATAAACGCAATAGAATAAATGTAAACATAGACAAGTGCGTCGTAATAACGTATACTCGCAAACCTAAACCAATTCTTTATAACTATAAAATTAACGACCATTCAATTACACGTGTTAATGATGTTCGAGATCTCGGTGTATACTTGGACAGCAAAATGTTATTCAGGAAGCATATAGATACAGCTGTTAATAAGGCTTATAGAAACCTGGGTTTCGTGTTTCGGGTGTGCAAACCATTTAATGACATCTCATGTATTAAGATGGCATACTACGCGTACGTTCGCAGCATCCTTGAGTTTGCAAGTATCATCTGGAACCCACAATATACGGTTTACATAAAGAGCATCGAACGAATACAAAAGAAATTTATCAAACATTTTAACTTCAGAAAGAAAATAGAATTCCCAACCTATGAGGAAGCTTGTAAACATCATCGAATCGACGCTCTGGAAAACAGGCGCATCATGCTGGACATGTCTTTTCTCCACGACATAGTCAATTCCAACATCGACTGTCCCGATCTACTATCGCTTACGTCTCTAATAGTACCCCGGCGAGCCCCCCGACATGAACTTCACGATGTCTTTCACGTACCTCGTAGCAAAACTAATTATGGAAGAAATGAATACATCTCACGAGTTAGCAAATACTATAACAACAATTTCAGCAATATAGATATTTACGACCGGTCTAAAAAAAGCTTCAAAAAAGAGATAATAGAATCAATATCAAAAAAACAATAAACATTGAGTATTTATGTTAACTTAAATCATTACAACTAATACAAACACTTATTTATTTATTTTTTTAGTATGTTTCAATATTTATTTATGATCTTATCATTTTATTTATATTATATAAATATGTACACGCATATATATAAATATATATGTATAATGTAATCCATATATCATTAGCTAAGTTATCTGTTCACAACTGTTTTCAACGGTTCAATTAAAATGTTACTTATGATATCCTGTTATTGGCCAACAAATACTGTGTTATTTACTGTTTTAGTTATATAAGTTGAAATTGCTGTTGGATATCTTGTAAATAAATAAAAAAAAAAAAAAAAAAAAAAAACAATGAAACATGGTAAATATCCCGTTTATTTTGATACTGATGTGAGTGACCATGATAGTTTAAATAAACTCGTTGTTTTCGCTTGGCAGTTCATTCAGGGAGTTCATTCTACACTACAACTTGAGGGTGCGTGGGATGAAGTAATTACATAAGTCACTTTGTACTTTTTCACCTGACCAAAAAAAATAAACGGTTCACATTATGAGGAGGTAGGACACGGCGATATTTCCGCCCAATTGAGCAGTCCAACTAGGGAAGTACCTCCGCCCTACAGAATACCGCGGTTATAATAACTTCGTGTTGTGTTCCTGGCGGTGAGTAGGGTAGCCAGAGCTCACTGGAGAGTTTTTGTGCTGTCAGTGTGACGACCAAAGGCTTGTCCTGCTTTGTCCTCTACACTGACGGCACAAAATCTCTGTTCTTACAGGGTCAGCAGCACGGATGTGACTCCACTGGTGTTACACACGTTTATAGGTCATGGTAACCACTTTCCATCAGGTGGACCGTGTGCTTTTAATTTTTTTTTTAAATACAGTGGAAAATTCACCTTTTTTGTGACAATGGTGACAGTTTGACGGCCTCATCATGTTTTTTCACGCCCCGCTTAAAGGACTCGAGACTGTAGGAAGAAGGAAACACGTGTAGCAGGTTCTACCAAGTGCCATGAATCAACAGTATTAACAATTACATAAGTGTTAATTTTCTACCTTAGTAGTGCAAAAAAGTCAGAAAAAAGAGCATTAATCAAGCTATTATAGTGATTGAGATCGACGCATGCGACTTTAATTGCAGACTTGTAAAAAAGTTTTAATCGATTCATTATAAATACTGTTGATACAATCGGTAATTACTTCCACGCGCACCAATGTTGGATCCAATATGGCGATGTTGATATTGGGTGTTGGGGCCAAGATTCTCGGAGCAATGCCTAGTTTTCCAAGTTTCAACAAGCTACCTAATGAAATTAGGAATTTACCTGTGAATACATTTAAAAATGTAGTTAAGAATAAACTGTGCCGAAAAGGCTATTATAAAATCAAAGAATATTTTAGATGATAAACAAGCTTAAGAATATTCTTCGCCTTGCCTGATGGTAAGCTGAAGGTAAAGTCTCAGAAAAGAGGGTCACCATTACTTATACATACCATGTGACAATGGTGGCACTCAGCTCGACGGCCTCATCATATGCTTTTTCACGCACCGCTTTAAGGACCCGGGACTGTAGGAAGAAGGAAACACGTGAGCTGGTAATGAATTCCAATCCTTAATGGTGCGACAAAGGAAAGAGTCACCGAACCGCTTGGTTTTTGTTGTTCGCTCTACTATGCTACTCAAGTAAATTTTTGTATTTAGACTAAGTAAATGTTTGCAAATAGAACAAAAAAATGCCCGCTCTGTTTCTTGCACACGGCCCGCTTGAAAGTGCTTACTGTAGCAAAACACGAGAGAAGTCACACTCGTGCTGCCGACCTTGTAAGAACCTTCTTATGACCTTCTTGGAGAGCGCCATATTGTGGTCGCTTAGAAAGCCCGAGAATCACGCTAAAACGATGCCACACTATGCAATTTACGTTTTCCCAAGCGCCTACTATATAGGGTTCTTCAAGAGGGGCATCAGAAGGTTTCTTCATGGTCGGCAGCGCGAGTGTGACAGCCCTGGTGTTGCATACGTCCACAGGCCACAGTAACCGCTTCCCATCAGGTTGGCCGTGTGCTTGTCTGTCAACTAAGTGGTATAAAAAATTAAAAAAACAATAATAAAAAAAATTACATACTCCCAGGTTTAGGGCCAATGTTGGTTCCAATATTGGCATAAATACTACCATTGTTACATCACCACTGCATGCAAATATGGACAGTTCAATTAAAGCATTGGCGTGATAACTTCCAGAGCGTATATCCCGGTTAAATTAACCTCGTTCGCAGTTACAGGGTTGAATCTGGACTTCGCCACAGAGTATATAATAGTACAAATACAGAAGGTCCATCACTTTGATTTGTTAAAAAATACATTACTTGTACAAAATAAAAACTTTGATTCCATCACGAGTGTGGTTTAACGACACAAAACTCTTGAAGTATGTAATGATAGAAAGGAGTGCTTTTGTCTCTTTATACCCTGGCGGAGGAAGAAAGGCGTGAAAATAATTATCTACGTATTTGTGTGTTTAAAAGGGGACCCGTTTAACCAAATATTCATTTACCAAGCTGATATTTTATTGAGATTTTTGTGAATGTTATGTACACAGTAATTGTTATATGTATCGGAGACTTTACCAATAATTGAAAGTTGTGTGAATAGTGTAATACATGTAATGTGGTTGTACTCTTATTTAATAAATAAATAAATATCCTCCTTTTATAACTTAAATACAACTTAAAGTATTAAGATTCACAATAAAATCTAGAATTACATTCAATTCTAAACAGCCTCTTAAAACGGAATTATATTAGACCTTATATTTTGATCTGGATCAAGTGCATAAAATAAATATCGTTTAACGAGCCACGCTTATAAGGGCACGGTTAGTAGGCTTCCATTACACATATAAGACAGTGTTATAAGCTGGCATGGAGCCAAAAGGCAGAGGTTCGCTGTATCATTATAGGTGCTTTTGATCGAAGTTCAGAGCCACCCAGCGTGCACATCGGTATCGCTGATGCTAAGCCGGCGAATTTTCCCGTTTGACCCCCACTTAGAAATCGCGCAATTTTTATGACTGTCGATACTGGTACTTTTTATTAAAATGTACTAAGGTGGATCGTTGCGTTAAAATTGCCCCGTTCTAACAAAAAAACAAAACAAACAACGAGCCTATCGCAGTTCACTGCTGGACTAGACCTCTCCCAATGTTGGGAGGCTTTGGCCTTGTTTCCACGCTGGCCAGACGGGTTAGTTGGTTGCCCCGTTAATCCTATTAATATTATAAATGTGTAATTTTGTGAAGGTGTTTGGATGTTTCTTATTCAATCATACTCTAAAGGTTCGAATTGGTGCCAGGATGGTTTATAGTCTTGAAGAACAAATTTAATTTCCAGGAATAGGCTCCTACAGGTAGATGGAATAGTTTATTGCATAAATAAGCTAATATTTTAGTTGTTGTTACAATATAATAGATTTCACTCCTGAAGTTACCTAAACTCAAGAGCTTAGAAGTATTCTACAGCTATGGTGCGTGTTCCGACAAACTATTCTAATTGATCCCACCTTCTTCCATCCTATCCTGATCCTGTTAAATACTATCGATACCATCGTGAATAAAGCGATTCGGTAATTCTTTGTTGTAAGAAAGAAATCCAGTTCTCTCAATTAAAATTCTTTACCTTGCACGTTCTCCCCTCTACCTACAATCCCGGGTTTCCTGAGCTACAGTTAAACGTACTATGAAATGAACTCCCTGCTGCGGTTTTCCTAAGCGACTACAATATGGGGTTCATCAAGTAGCGCATTAGAAGATTTTTTCTGGGTCGGCAGCACGAGTGTAACTCCTCTAGTGTTGCATATGTCCATAGTCCACGATAACCACTTCCCATTAGGTGAGCATTGTGCTTGTTTGCCACTTAAGTAGTAAAAAAAGTAGCTAAACAAACATGAAAAAAAAAACAGTTTTTATAAGCCACGGAGACCACTAACCATAATGTGGAGTCTTACCATTTAAAAGAACATTTAACCATGAAGACTTTTCACGGGCGGTACAATTTAAACTGTAGTGCTGAATTGCAAATATGTGTGAAGCCCTGTAAAACGTAATAGTGCCCATTATTATGTACTCTAATTTTCAGGCAGCTTGGCAAGCTTCCCAAAACGCGTTTCTAAATTTTGTCGTGGTGTTTGTTACAAGCGATAGCAGATTTTTTTCTGGTAATCTATGGTTATCTTATTCTTTTATCTTATTATGAAAGTAAAATCTTGTACGATTGGATAGATGTATGGATGTTTGTTAAGTACTCTTTCCAGCTAAAATGGCTGAAAGGAGTTTGAAATTTGGGACAGATAGTGTGAAATAACACATTGGCTTTTTATCTCGGGAATAGATAACTGTGGATCGCAGGCAATTGACTAGAATTATTACACTTTTATGGAGCTATGTGCATTTGGGTAAGGCCAATTGGCCATAGCTTTAGCCAGCATGGCACTGGCCTACAGGTCAGTAATACATAGAGAAGTTTGTAAAATATTCCTAAAACCACTACCGACCCCACTCTACTCGATTCTTAACCAAACTCCAACGATATTCGACAATCCGATTCGAACCTTGTTAACTGACAACTCTGTAGGCAGAGTGACGTTACTGTTCAGATTTTGATAGTTTAGATTTTGATAACGGAAAAATCGAGCAAAAAGAAACCAAGAACTTACGCTTCCCTTTTATGACTTGTACCACAGCTATCGACATAGACATCTCTCTGTAATGTCTGTCAGTTAATGAGGTGTAGCATGAATTGCCAGCTTAATTTTATTATCCATAGCCTGTTGTAGCCCACAATGTATAGTCCGCAAACTTGAGCCGCCTCGGTTCTGTGGTTCGTCATCATTGTTGCTGCGATCGTGTGGTTCCAAGTTCGATTTTGGGTCAGATAACACATTATTGGTTCTTAATTCTAATTCTGGATTCAAATAAGTGTAAAATAGTCATCAGTCCAGGTCCTCAGACCTGAAGGTAATCAACTAAATCGACTTAGCAGTTTCGAATATTACGTGAAAAACACAAACCTACAAACTTTTCGTATTATTTGAGACTATTACGTTTACAACCGAGGGTATTTGGCTCCCGTCAGCGCCAACGTTCCATTTAATAAAACTCAAAGCAATCATTTTAAGCACATTCTCAAATCGTTTTCTGCGTAAAATGGATATATATTTTTTACGAGACCCTCGTTACCTTGATACTGTAAAATTGCAATATTGTATAATAAGATGAAAAAAGGGTATTGTAAAATGTCTATAAAAGTTTATTAACTGGAGAAAAATCCTTTTAGAGGTAAAACAAAGGTAGGCAGAAAATGTACAAGGTCGAGGTCACGCTTGTATACTCTGTAGTTAGTGGTTATAATGACTTCATGCAGTTATCTTCTATTAGAAACAATGTAAATTTTAAAAAACTACTTTTGAAAAACCGACTTCAAAAACTAAAAACTATAAAATAACAATAATGATAAGAGAAAAATTACTGAATTTACAGTTTTATTAATCTGTTAGAAGTCGGAATCGGTATACGGTAAAAAAAAACAATCTAGGTAATTGAGAATCTCCTCCTTTTTGTAAATCGGTTAAACACAAGTTTTTTTTATACAACTTAGGTGGCTTGATGGAAAGCGGTGACCTAGGAACGCGTGCTACACCAGAGGAATCACACCCGTGCAACAGGCCCTGTCAATGCGGCAGACATTGATCACACACAGAAAAAGCCTTTAGTCTTCCCACTGACAGCACAAAAACTCTCCAGTGAGCTCTGGCTACCCTACTCACCGTCGGGAATACAACACGAGGTTATTATAGCCGTGGTATTCTGTAGGGTGTCGGACTGTTCAATTGGGACGGGAAAACCGTCGTGTCATACCTTATCCAAGTAACACCATATAACGCATTTGCTATAGTAAGCGTGCCACCAGTTAACCTGTATGTTAGTCTGCTACTTAAGCAGCCTAAATGTATATCATCTTAACAATAGCCATAATAGATAATGCTCTCATTGTTGTGCAATAGAAATCCCTTTCACCCCTGGTGGTCTGTCTCAACCGCTCCTTTATTTCTACCCTCGAAAATTATTTGTCGCGCCATTTTCTTACCCTCTCGTGTGAATTTGTAAAACTGTGTATAAATTTATTGCAAGGGTGCATTTCTTTTGTTTATTTGTTTGTAACGAATATTCTAATATACTACTGTCCCTGTAGGCAAGTAGAATTTGTAGATTATAATAATTAATATATGGGATTTTTATAAATATTAATAAATAAATATTCCATCACAACATTCCACACAACGCTATCTAGAGTCTAGACCCATGGTAAGTATTTTTTTTATTTTATATTTTTACATAGGACACGTCAATTAGACTTCGCTTCGCCTGACGATAAGCTGAAGTCAAAATTTCAGAAAAAGAGGGTCACCATTACTTACATATATCATGTTACAATGGTGACACTCAGCTTGACTGCCTCATCCTATGCTTTTTCACGCCCCGCTTAAAGGACACAGGATTGTAGGAGCATAGCTAACACCAGTTAACAGGTCCCCCTTTTTTATACCACTTAGGTGGCAGATAAGCACACGGCCCACCTGATGGAAAGTAGTCACCGTGGCCTGTGGGCGAGTACGACACCAGAGTCGCAATCACCTGCCGACCCTATAAGCACAAAGAGTTTCTGTGCCGTCAGTGTAAAAGACAAAGTAGTAAAAGCCTTTGGTTTTCAGTGAGCATCAAGCAGTGAGATCTGGCTACCCTACTCACCATCGGGAACACAACACGAGGTTATTATGGCTGCGGTATTCTGTAGGGCAGAGATACTTTCCCAGTCGGACTGCTCAATTGGAAGGAAATATCGTCGTGTCCTACCTCCATCAAGTATACCTCAATAGATATACCTCTAGATGGTTCTTTAACTGCCATCACTCCTCAATTTCCACTTAATCATACATGTAGGTCCAAGTGTTCTATTTCACCAAGTGAAGCAACATAACCCCGGGGTATCCGGTTCAGTTCCGACTATTAAATCACTGCGCCGTTGCGAGGTGATTACACCTGCATTGTGAGTGAAACCTTTGAATACAAGGTCGTATACAAAATGAAGTGATAGTCATTATGTTGATATAAAAAATATATGATTGTACTATGTATATCAATTTTTCGGTCTAGATAATATGTAGGTAGGTACTATTGACTTTCTATGACCTCTTTTTGAATGTTAACGTGTTATATTTGGTTGGAGGAATACATATATTCACGCCTGTACATCCCTGAAGGTATCTATGTGTTTGTAGGTATGTCTATTAGATAGTATGCATCTAGTGTCCAGCGTGGGATACGCCGAGACGGGAGCTGGTGGCGGCCCTGGGAGTGATGCTCGTGAAGGAGGAGGCGAGCCAAGTTGCCCGCGTGCAACCTCCGCCCCCCATGAGCTCAGGCCTGAGGGTGACGGGTGGAGCCACCTGTCTCTCTAACAGAAGCAGACCGCAGTGGCGGCGCGCGTTGCACGTCTCTGTTTCCGAGGACGATTTGGAGACCCTGTGGTCCCCGTATCCGAGGACGGACAGATCAATAGATATGACCCTGGGTTAGCCAACCAGCAATGACCCACAGGCGCCGTACGTTTTAGTCGGTTCGAGTCCGACATACATCTCTCTCACCAGCTCCGGGAGGTATTCTCAGGGATGTTTTCGCACATTAAAAAAATAGTATGCATCTATGTAGGTATGTAGTTATGTATGTAGATTTATATACATACACGTACTAGCTGACCCACCCCAGCTTCGCCCGGGGTATATTTAGAAGCTTCATATCCCTTTGAGCCCGTATGTTTTAGTCTTCAAAATATGTATGAAAAATTGCCGAATTTATTAACATTTATTATCAATGCTCCGCTCCCTTAAGTAGTAGCGTGATGATATATAGCCTAAAACCTTCCTCGATAAATGGACTACCCAACACTGAAAGAATCATTCAAATCGGACCAGTAGTTCCAGAGATTAGCGCATCAAACAAACAAACAAACAAACAAACTCTGCAACTTTATAATATTAGTATAGATAAGTATAGATGTGTGAAAATCCTGATCATTTTGGTGATTATGTGTCAAAAGGGTGGTATTTAGCTTTAATAGAAGATACTAATGAACATAACATAACATAAACTCACGCCTATATCATACCCGAAGGGGTAGGCAGTGGTGCTAGCACCCACATTTTGCCAGTTTATGTTTAAGTACCAATTTAATAGGTGGCGAGCCTATTGCCATTAACCGTTCACTTATAAACCTGCTATAAATACACACATAACTTCGAAAAGCATCGAAAAGTCATTGGTGTGTGCCATGGTTAAACCTGGGATCGAACCCGAGACCTCGTCTCAGCAGTCCATTACCCATACCACTAGGCTATAAAATTACTAATGACACTGATATAAAAATATCAATATTATCTTTTGTTGCAACCTTTATATCAGACTACTTATAAATAATTATCGTCTCCAGCTCCAAGGTAAGACCAATCTCTTAATTTCCATAAAGCGACTTCATAATAAAATAACAAAGAATATTATAACAAATATGAATGCAATATGCCTATACACGGTACACTGACGTCAGCCTATATCTTTAACTCGTACCTGAGGTCTAAAGAGGTCTTTGTGGAATTAATTCACTGGTCTGAGGTTCTAAGATATTATACATATTGGCCGTTTGTGTAGTTTCTAATCCATAATAACATTATCTATGTGAATATGTGAATCGAGGAGGTAGCACACGACGGTATTTCCGTCCAATTGAGCAGTCCGATTGGGGAAGTACCTCCGCCCTATAGAATATAAGCGGCCATAATAACCTTACGTTGTTTTTCCAGCGGTGAGTAGGGTAGCCAGAGCTCACTAGAGTTTTTATGCTGGCAGTGGGAAGACCAAAAGTTTGTCCTGCTTTGTCTTTTACACTGACAGCACATATAATCTCTGTGCAGAATTGGCAGCGCGAGTGTGACTGACTACTTTGGTTTTGCACACGTCCATAGGCCACGGTAACCACTTTCCTTCAGGTGGGCCGTGTGCTTGTTTGCCAAAACAGAAAAGAAAAAAAGAAACTCTGCCTGTCTGTTACGCTTTCCCGCCTAAATTACTAAACCAATTTTGATAAACTTTGGTACAGAGATAGATTAGACATTGGGTAAGCACATATTTGGTAACAGCCGATCTCCGGTCTAAAGTGCTTTTTGGATTTTGGATGCAACCGGGACGAACATAATGATGATGATGAGATACCGTAGCAAACAAGTATCTACACTACCCGAGTGATGTTAAGTGATTACCGTGACCAATAAACACTCAATAATCACTACCTAACGTGTGTCATAAGGTAAGATGTATATCGACTCATATAAAGTTATATGGAAAAGTGCAACCGTATCTCCTTTGTCGAGTGTACGTACGGCCAACGAGACAAGGATACACCTTCACATAAGAAATCCTAAAACAGATAAATACTAGTCTAATTTATTACTCCGACGTTCCTCGCATGGCGTCCATTGTAAGTACTCACGATTTATGACTTGACAATAAATTCGAGAGAACTTCTTTATTATGCGCATGCCTGTAAATTCCTGTAGGTTTAAAGCTGAAGTTCATTGAGATACATTTCGACAAATTTATTAAAATCTTCCCATTCTTCTCACTACTTAACTTCTGTACACTGGGCAACAGTAGTTCAGTGGTGGCCCGCCTTGAGCGCCTCCCCGTTTTCGGGGACGAGTTGGGGACTGACTCTGTGGTCCCCAGACCCGAGGAGAGGGCCAGATCGAGAGAGATAGCCCTGAGTCGATCGGACTGCGAGGGATATACCTGTTAACCTCACCTTCGGCAACCAAAAGACCGTACAAGCGTCGTGCGTTTTAGTCGGTTCGAGTCCGACATAACGTCTCCCACCAGCTCCGGTGGTCGGGGTATCCGTGGGAATATTCCGCACGTAAAAATAAAACCAATGACACGTAGCAAAGTCATAAGAATGAACTGTCTTGAAAACAGTATCGGAACTTGAAAAAGTAGTCATCACAATGATCCAGGGAGCATTCAAGGCTCTCGTTTTGGAGTCCGGGTCTATTGATCCATTTTTTATTTCGGTAAATTTCGTTATTACGGGATCGAGAGATTCTGACTAACCTCGAGAGGTAAAGGCTGTGTTAGATCCTCATCTGTTGATGGCACCGTGTAAGGTGTACCGGATATAAAATAAGGTTAGCTTAGACTCCATACTAAGTAAAAGTTGCTACGTCATACTGTATCCATATTTCGCTAGTTTTATTTTCATATTTTACGTTATAGATAACATACTAAGTACTTCTAGGTAGAACTGAGACACTGCCAACCCGAAAATAAAACTGACGACAAAACAGAAAATAACCGCGGTAGCCTAGTGGTATGGGTAATGAACTGCTGAGACGAGGACTCGGGTTCGATCCCAGGTTTACCATGGCACACACCAATGACTTTTCGATGCTTTTCGAATTTATGTGTGTATTTATCGCAGGTTTATAAGTGCTCGGTTAATGTCAATAGGCTTACATTCTGACCTAAACATAATCTGGCGAACTGTGGGTGCTAGCACCTCTGCCTACCCCTTCGGGGATATAAGCGTGAGTTTATGTTATGTTACAAAACATAAAAAAGGCAATAATAGTTTAACATTCTATAACCTTTCATTGCCAATAAGAAAACCTATCAATCATGTCTCGCGATTCCCGCCAAAAAAGACACAATATGACATAATCTGTACATTTTACAGTAGCTAGACAGATAGTCTGCGAATTACAAGGCTAACGACTTCTAAATGTCAGTGTTATAATACCTAGTCTAGGAGCTTTGCTGATGTAACCATAGATATAGAATATGATAGATATAATAGGATGATTAAGATCTGGAAAAAATTGAATCGTTTCAGGCGGGATTCAAACCCGCGATCTTTCCCTTACAGGATGAATGCTCTGACCAGTAAGCCACAGAACCTTCGCCCGAAAGCATCCAAATTCTTCTAGACATATATCCTTCTTACGGCGACGGTTAAGCGGCATCTAGAAGAATTTGGAGGGTTTCAGGCGAAGGTTCTGTGGCTTAGTGGCCACAGCGTTCCCACAGCTGTAAGGGAAAGATCGCGGGTTCGTATCCCGCCTGAACCGATTAAATTTTTTCTATATCTTAATTGATTTCAAGAGTAAGCATACTAAATGCTTTGAAATTTCATTCAATAATAGGATGAGCATCGCAGAGTATCACTAAATATCTCGAGACACATAATATATCTTGGACCTAAGTAGAGAGTCAAACGAGGCTCTGGTGCGAGTGTAATGCGAGTATAGAGCACACATTTTAGGTCCAAGATTCATGTCCCGAGTAATGAATAAGCCTTCCGCGCCTTCCCGTGTCCCTATTTTTTTTTGTTTTTTTTATACCACTTAGGTGGTAGACAAGCACACGGCCCACCTGATGGAAAGTGGCTACCGTGGCCTATGGACGTTTGTAACACCAGAGGAGTCAAAGTCACGCTGCCAACCCTGTAAATACAGAGTTTCTGTGCCGTCAGTGTAGAAGACAAAGCAGGACAAGCCTTTACTGACAGCACAAATTCTCTAGTGAGCTCTGGCTACCCTACTTCAGCGATCAATAGTCAACATAAAAATGCCAAATTATAGGGGGCATTATTATCTACTGAATAGCTCACGCAACGTCATCGGTCATCATTATCTTCCTGCCTTCGCATCGACTCACGATTTCACTCGCTTATGTCCTCATCCTGTGGGAATATCGGGATGAAAAGTAGCTTTTGTTTTTTAAGGAAATGTAGCATTCTCGTGGCAAAAAATCAAGTAAGTCAAGTAATTGAGTTTATTCGTTGCAAAAATAATAAAAAAATCCTCTTTATAATATTAGTGTAGATTTGTTTGCAGTAGGCGTAATATAGTGTGTGCTTTTTTCTCATATTAACATTCAGTCCCTTCCTGGATATATCATCTTTCACACAATCCATTTATTCGTTCTTAAGAAGAGTTCCTCTCCTCTTGTAACTTCTATGTTTAGTCTCTTCTCTGTGATTTTTTTTCGATATCACTAGCATAATATCCAAACCAGGACAAGCGATGTCCTGATAACTTTTCTGTCATCATATCTAAAAATAAAACTTAAGTGTTGTCGCTGTTTGTGTTGGTGAAAAGCAAAAGGCACGTTCAGTTTTCATGCTATTTTCACATTTGGTATCTAGCCTACCCTATGTCTGTGTCTGTGACATTGTCCTAGAGACTCAGAGATACTTGCGTTTAGAAAGGTTGGCACATTTTAGGATCCGTGTTTGGACTTCTAAGTAGGGACGAAGCGTCCATTATATTGGCAGTAGAGCAACAATCTCGGAAGGATGAAGAATACCAATTATTTTCCATCTCGTACCACTACTAGTTAAGGAGAAAGCCCGTATACCTTATAATTAATTGGTATAGGCATGTAGTTCTCTCCTTAATATAAAAAAGGTAATAAGCGACAAATAACCTTCGCTAATACATTAAATCAACGGCTCATCGCCTCGCAAATACAAAATTAAAGCAATTTAAAACACATTACAGGACGCACAGAGGTCAAAAAATCTCAACGTATTCGAACAAAAAACTATAATTAACTAGACAATTATTATGAGCTAAGCGACACCAAAAAAATCACCCTCAAAATGAATGTCTGATAAAAACTTAATATCTCTTCACATTCAAAAATAAACCTTATTTTATGTCCTTAAAGCTGAAATTACAATGAGCGAAGTGTTTTCTTATGGGACCATTATCGACGTTTCCCTAATCTTGGCTTTCGGTATTTGTTTAAGCAAATACGGCGTGTTTGATCATATGTGCCCAATGTGTGTCTTTAAATGTTGGTTCTAATGTGTACCAAGAGTTTGTATTAAAGTCGTTATATAAATATGAAGAGGTACATTTGTCGTGTGTGTTTTTGATTCCAAATTTATATCTAAAAAGTAAATTATTAGAATACATACACACACCGCAGTAGCCTAGTGGTATGGGTAATGGACTGCTGAGACGAAGTCTCGGGTCGATCCCAGGTTTTACCATGCCACACAGCAATGACTTTTCGATGCTTTTCGTGTATATTTATTGCAGGTTTATAAGTGCCCGGTTAATGGCAATAGGCTCGCCACCTATTACATTGGGACCTAAACATAAACTGGCGGAATGTGGGTGCTAGCACCTCTGCCTACCCCTTCGGGGATATAGGCGTGAGTTTATGTTATGTTATGTTATGTTACATACACACACTCAGACGTTCCCATTCAGTTGCTTTTCAGCAGCCTTGGGCGCGGGTCATGAAGAACTTTTTTTTTGTCCTGAAGAGTAGGTTATCTCTTGCGCGACAAAACAGTTGGTGTAAGTTACTATTTTTTTCCTAACAGATAACAATTAAGTAGCTCATTAGTATTAGAAAAATAGTTATTAAAACTGTTGATCAATGGGTGGACCCTTGCCTGTCTTATCGTGTCTATAATCGATGTTTACCCTAAGTCTGTGGTTCTTAGGACTGAATTGGATTAAAACTGCTGTCAGTAATATCTGTTTAATAATTAAGTGGTAATTTCAAAGTATAATAATCTTACATACTAAGTCGTATTAATTGGCAACACGTGAACGAAAATTACTTTCACATACTGACACGTAATGAACAGTATTTCATTGCAATTATCATAAAAAAAAATTAAAGTGTATTTGTAAGGAGAATTAAAAGATTTGATAGTGACGAAGTGTTTATACATCTATTTGATTAAGGCGTCACGTGTTTCCTTCTTCCTACAGCCCCGGGTCCCATAAGCACCACTACCATTACATGGTACCTATGTAAGTAATGGTGACCCTCTTTTCTGAGACTTTGCATTCAGCTTACCACGGTGAGGCGAAGTCTAATTGACGTGTACTATAAAAACAAAAAACAATTACCTACATAGCTTGATTTCACGAATAATAAATGCATATCGACTTATCGATTGAATTGTGAAATGATGTAAGCGACAATGCAGATCGTCAGCTTCACAGTGTAAACCCCGGTTGTATTCAAAGCTAGTAATTTAGAGCCTGAGGATCGCTCTCCTATCCTAATTTGGGTTACCTTGGCTTTCACAGGAGCGACAGCTATCTGACCATTCCAGCCAACAAAAAACCTGCACTAGAACCTTGTCCGTTCAACAAACAGCAGGAATAAATGGCGGCTAGCAGACGAAATTGGATGGTACAAGGTCTCGGTGGGCCTTACTCCCATAAGTGACATACACCATTATCAGCATCATCTTCGCGTTAGTTCTGGTCGCATCAGAGGCCTTTACTTCGGAGTTCGTTATAAGCGACAATATCCTGCCACAGAATAACCAGGAAGCTATTTCTATCTTATTCAACAGATACCCATAAGTATCACCTGCCAACAACCTCGAACTCACCAAATATTTCTTAGAAAACCTTACAATTTCGCATCAGGAAATGACTGCTCAACCGCATTAGGCACCCAGTAAGGACATTTTGCCATTTCTGACGTAAGCGCCCGCGCAATCGCCATTTTTGTTTTATTAATGAGGTTCGTGTCATGTTTCTTGTTTTGAAAACATACTAAACGAATCGTTTATAATCGTTCGAACGGCATTTGAACCCACGGTAAGCTGATTCTAGGAAAATATGGTACCAATTTGGGTCCGATTTAGTAAAATAAACTCGAATCGACTATAACCGGACGCCGGATCTCTGGTCTCACCCCTCAGCACAGTTACCTATTAACGGATCTTAAATGCCGGGGTGTAGGGTAACCCAATAAGGCATATCCCTCGCACAGCAGCTGACCATGGGCTATCTCGGGCCTTGAGGTGGCTTTCAGGTAGTTTACAGATTACACAGATTATAGTTTTTGTTTTCTATTTTCATTTCAAAAAAGAGCCCCAACCCGTCTCCTATTTATTATATACCACTTAAGTGGTAGACAAGCACCTTGTGGGAAGTGGTTACCAGTGCCTATGGACGTGTGCAACACCAGGGGCGTCACACTCGCGCTGCCGACCCTGAAGAAACCTCCTAATGCCCATTTTGAAGAAGCCTATATTGTAGGCGCATGGGAAAACCGCAGTAGGGTTCATTCCATAGCTTGAGTGTGCGTGGGATGAAGTTCCTAAGTTTAGATGCCATCAGGATCGATGCTTGAATGAGGCATATTTTAAGATGATAAAAAATTTAATTAATTCCACTTTAATTAAGGTACACAATCAAATACACAATTAATTATCACCACAAGGATATACTCAAGCACAACTACTTATATTAAAAAAAAATAATTAGGCTAAACCACCTGTTGACTAAAAAAAGCCCCGAAAAGAACAGGTGTCCTTGTAATTGACCTTCTCTGGCACAAAAAGCCCCACCTGTCCGACAACCGGTCCAGTCCATACGTAATGTGGCTCGTGGACGTCAGTGGGATTATAGTCAGGATAATAAGATATTGTGCCTTTTAAGGTAAGCGTTGACACGTGCAAAGCGGGCATTATGTCAACATGGAATTGAGAAATTACCTTCACCTTACAGAATACCACGGCTATAATAATCTCGTGTTGTGTTCCCAGCGGTGAGTAGGGTAGCCAGAGCTCACTGGAGAGTTTTTGTGCTGTCAGTGGGAAGACCAAAGACTTGTCCTGATTTTGTGTTCTGCACTGAAGGCACAGAAAATCTCTGTTCTTACAGGGTTGGCAGCACGGATGTGACTCCACTGGTATTACGGTCATGGTCACGATAACCACTTTCCATCGGGTGGGCCGTGTGCTTGTCTGCCATCTAAGTTGTTTAAAAAAATGGGTTAAAAATACAGCTGCATACGCATACAATGATAACAGAGGAACGAGAAATCGTTTGAATATGCTAGAATGTCAAGTGAAGCTACATAAGTTCAGACGTGCTCAGTGAATATAAACTCAGTGTATTTTGATCTAATCGCAATTATTTTCACTAGTGAAATCCGACCTTAGAGGTCAAACGTAACTTTGTATCAACCATTGTTGTATTTGTTTAACAATCACATAATAAGTTTTGTATCACGACTCACGAGCGCAATATGGCGCAAATGTAATGCATATCATATCACGTAATGCTATTTTATTACATGTAAGTATCACTATCTAATATTAACATTATGTAAAATAATTATTGGTTTAGTAATAGCTTTATGTCTCATTCATAAAATAATTCAGTTGTTATTTTATAATGCACCAGGAAATTGACTTTCTTTTTATCTAGGACACGCCAAATTGACTTCACCTCGCCTGATGGTAAGCTTAAGGCAAACTCTCAGGATAGAGGGTCACCATTATATACACTCAGTAATGTTACAATGGTGGCACTCATCAGATGCTTTTTCACGCCCCGCTTAAAGGAGGTTATTATAGCCGTGGTATTCTGAGTTTGTGGTATGAATTTCAACTTGATACCTCCCTCCACGCATTCCTAAGAAAAAGGTCTTGACAGACAGACTGACAGCAAGGTGATTTTATAGGAATAATGATTGTTTTTTTCCTTTTTGAGGTACGGAACTTTAAATCTAGTTTCACTGAAGCACTACGTACCAATTATCAACTTGATGGGTATCTTATTTGACCTCATGGCCGACTCACAAAGTATACGTTTCATCTCTAAAGCATATTCACTCTGTGGTCTCTCCCCTCAGCACAGTTCCCTATTAAGCTTTATTTTTTTTAAATAACCCTCGTTTCTGTTACACTCGTTGTATGAGGGTAAAGAGTAGCCTCAAGCATTATATCAAACAGTACCTCAAAATTATATACAAGCGGTAAAATAAGGGCACAATGTCGTGCCCTAAGGCTTAGGATCGATAACGCTTTTGAATTAGGGAACGGTAAAACTCAAGACTCTTCTGTGTTGAATCAGAGTTGGAAGAACCTATGGATGAAAAATCCAGGGAGTTTATAAGAGGATGATAATTATATTTAAGGTGCAATAATTTTCTAAAATACGCGCTGAGTTTATTGTCCGGGTCCTCTCAGGTCGAGGACGCGTTTCGAAATGGTGGTCCATTTGCTAAATTAGTATTCCATATTTCTTTTTATATTGACGTTTTGTAAGTGCCGATCTAATGGTCTATGCAGAGTAAATGATTTTTGACTTTGACTTTGACTTTATTCATATTCATATAGACATTGATTCCGTGATCTGTGATCTTGCGCTCCAGCCTTTGCGCCCTGTGCGGCCTCCAAAGACTAAGGAGTCCTAAAAAGAATATTTTCTACAGAGCTAGATTTTGTCAAGATGTCTGCTGATCACTAATAGGTAAGTAAGTATATTTAGTTAGTCTCTTATTGATTCGTCTGAGATTAATTCGTTGGTTCCATTTTATTAGAGTATTTTTTATAACTATTAGGTGGCAGCCCATCTTGTAAGAACAGAGTTTCTGTGCCGTCAATGCAGTAGATAAAACAGCTCAAAACTTCTCACTAACAGCACAAAAACGCTCCAGTGAGCTCTGGCTACTCTACTAACCGCCGGGAATACTACACCATTACTAGACGCTAGGTTAAACATTCCAGTTAAGCCTTTAACTATAATTCGCACCTGTAATACCGAAGGGGTAAGCAGAGGAACGCAGAGAGCATTTCGTTAGGAGTTTTGACTCCAGGTAATACGGCATATTGCCGTCAAGCAGTCACTTTATCATGGGCTGTATGTTTACAGTCGGGTGGAGAACAGCACTATCTATTAGCCACTTTTTACGACTCCCACGGGAAGAGGTAGGGTGAACTAACTTTTAAACTTTCGTGTTCCACGATACACAATAATGTTTACGGGATCATGGTATATGTACCTTTGATTGGACCAAGTTTCGACTAAGTTACACGTTACGTTACGGTCGTGGTTACAAGCTGACTGGCTCAGTGGTGCAGGCCTGCTGTCTTCGAGTCCGTGAGGCAGTAGGTTCTACATCTACCCGCACATTCTCCATGTTTTTTTTTTTTTTTTTATACCACTTAGTTGGCAGACAAGCACACGGCCCACCTGATGGAAAGTGGTTACCGTGACCTATGAACGTCTGTAACCCAGAGGAGTCACAGTCGCGCTGCCAACACTGTAAGTACAGAGTTTCTGTGTCGTCAGTAGAAGACAAAGCAGGACAAGCCTTTAGTCTTCCCACTGACAGCACAAATTCTCCAGTGAGCTCTGGCTACCCTACTCACCGCTGGGAACACAACACGAAGTTATTATAGCCGCGGTATTCTGTAGGGCGGAGGTACTACCCTAGTCGGACTGATTAATCGGGCGGAAATACCGCCGTGTCCTACCTCATTGTGAAATCCAATCAAAATCCATGTACCGTCACATAAACACATACCTATAGCACGATCGCGATAATTCCCGTAAACACTATTGTGTAAGAGATAGGATGGCTCAATGCTTCTCCACAGGGAACCAACGCGGTCTTTGAAACCGTCTTTGCTTCGAATAAAATAGTGTGTTAATATAAACACATCTCTATTAAGACAAGTTCATTATTTAATTCCGGTTTACAAACGCAAAGATTCAATGTTATCCGTTGTCAATTATAAATGTTAATTCGTGAGCTAAACTTGTAAACTCGTTTCTGCAATATTCTTCTAAACCGGTTTCAGTTCGAAACGCGCAACGAATTTCATTAAAAAAATGTTCTTTTGCTTTTGAACATCGAACGAGTCATTGATAAAATCTTTTTTTTTTTACCACTTAGGTGGCAGACAAGCACACGGCTAACCTGGTGGTATGTGGTTACCGTGGCCTATAGACGTATGCAACACCAGGGGTGTTACACTCGTGCTGCCGACCATGAAGAAACCTTCTGATGCCCCTCTTGAAGAACCCCATTTTGTAGGTGCTTGGGAAAACCGCAGCAGGGAGGTCATACCACAGCTAGAGTGAGCGTGGGATGAAGTTTCTTTCATACCGCACAGTGCGCACTGTCTCAGGCCGCAATTATTTTTTAACTGGTTTTTTTTTTCAAAATCTCGTCGGGTCTCATATGACATGCGTCCATAACTTTCTCTCTACTCACAGAAACATGTAATGTAATTCTTTATGATATCTCATCATCATTATCTTCGGTTTTGGACTAGTCCCGTTCTTCTTAAGAGTCCGGAGAATCAGAATCTTTCCGTCTTTTACTCTCCACTTTGCACGGTCTTGAGAATTCCTGGCATCCCTGGCACTGAGACCAATAGCACGCATGTGCCGATTACACACTTTATGATATACCTATACGAATAAAATAATATTTAAATGTATTATGGTTTCACCTAATATCAGAAACCTTAACAGTCGAAAAATTAGACTGTATTTTAAATTTCATGAAAAAATTCAAAAAAAAGCACAGATAAATGTATTAACTCCTAATCTTAAGTACTTAGGTACATTTACCTAAAGCAAATCTTTCAAAATATCGTAAAGCAACTCAAGTTAATCCACGTCGAGACATTACCCAGCGGATTACGCTTTAGTGCTAATCAAGTTATCTCTTAATCTTGGCAAATAATCAATCACGGTCTCACAGGTTGTAAATACTTAACTGAGATTAAAACTTTGGTACGTAGACTTGAAATAGAAACTCAGAACTAAAAGAAAGCAAGAAAGAAAGAAATAAACGAAGTTTATTTAGCCGCGTAACAGAAAATGCATCAATTCAAATACTTAAACGGATGTCCAAAAGAAAGATGACGTAGAATTCGTCCAAGCAAAGCATATTGTTTTTGTCGGACTGTATGTAACAGCTGTATTGGATGGTGTTCGAATTGGCAGCAAAAAAAAATATTTAAAAGTGTCAATACGAACAATTGCTCCTTCTTTGTGTCTCGTGTCAGTGTTTGTGGTCGAACTCCGAAACGGCTGGACCTAATTTAATTACTTTTCTAGGGTTCCGTACCCCGGAGGGCGTGACTCATATTGTATGAAGTTGAAATGAAATGTCAAAGAGACTCATTTGACATTTCATTTTACATTATTTGATTTCATTTCTTTGATCATTTAAAACCAAAATACAAGTGTACGGAAAGTAATTACTTTCAGATATTAATTTGCAACAAAAGAATATATTATATCTAAAATCAATTTAATCAGAACATGTAATTTAATTCCCAAATCCAACATTAAATTCCGTGCTCAAAGGGCCAGAGGCCGGGCCTTTGTTCCGAGTACAATCGTTTGACCTTCAGCATTATGCCCATACTAACTTACATATATTATGTTTAATTTTATTACATCTGTGTATGTTCAAGTACATATATGTTTAGCGAGCTGTTATGGTAGATATCCGCAATAAGATATTGCTTAGTACAACAAAAGTTGGTAGAAACTAAATTACTTACATTACAAACGACGTTCCTATTATGTTTTTGGCACCAAACACACAAATATTTGGCACAAACCTATTGCCGTCAATTAGACACTGTTATGGCCCGCGACTTTTAATAAAGAGAATAAGCAAGCTGAAGTAGAAGTGGGCTGGCCACGTTTGTCGAAGGACCGATGGCCGTTGGAGCAAACGAGTCCTAGAGTGGAGGCCGGGAGAAGGTAAACGGAAGGTAAGACGCCCCTTAGCCAGATGGATTGACGACCTGAAAAACGTGGCTGGGACAGACTGGATGTGGAAGGCAGAGGATCGAAAAAAATGGCACACATTGTGAGAGACCTATGTCAAGCCGTGGACTACGGTGGGCTAATTGATTGAAGCTCATGTCTCACTGAGGGTTTCCGATTACTTTGTATACATGTATCAACATCACAGTCCAAGCTCAGGTTTCCTCGATCCAACTTCTTCAATGACAATTTGGTTTACTTTGGTTTATACAGTGACTGCAGTTTCTGTCTGACTTCCTTACCTAGAGAGGAATCCCTGCAGCAAGGTCTCATCTGTCTACCAGACTCGTAGAGTGTAGATGGGACTCGCTTAACTTGGTCCCGAAGATCTTAGTGAGATCTCAAACAACTCAATTACAAAAACTTCTTGTTATTATTCGTTCTGTCTGCTATCCGTGTGGTGCTGGAGAAATAATACAAGTGAAACCACCACTTCTTATCCGACGGGTGTCGTACGATGTCATTGCGAGACAAGGAAATCTCGAAATAAAAACCTGTACCAACCCCGTCTGGCACGGAAACAGTAGGCCAAAGTCTGCCAACATTTGGAGAGGCCTAGTCCAGCAGTGGACTGCAATGGGCTAATTTATTAATTGATTATTTGAATATGATTGAATAATCTTTTTGGATAAGGAAACACTGCCTTCAAGTGCCTAACCATACACCTTAAGTACATTCCGACTTAGAACAGTAAGTTACTGTTTTGTTAATAATAACAAAACTGTTTAACGTAGCAATACTTATAGTTGTTTTATACTGTACTTTATCCTATCTCAGCAAATACCTATTTCAAGAACTATAGGTAAAATCATACAAGTGTTGCATCATAGAAAACTAACATTACATTAACGTTTTATCGTGAATACGAAACCGCGATATGCAGAAAAACAATCCACGAGAACCTTGGATTTGTTTACATAACGCAAACGTAACGGATTTGTAACCTATTCAATAACTGGAGTTTTCTAATTAAAAATTAGATTTATATACATACATATAAACACGCCTTTATCCCCGGGGACCTCCGCCCTACAGAATACCGCGGCCATAATAACCTCGTGTTGTGTTCCCGGCGGTGAGTAGGGTAGCCAGAGCTCACTGGAGGGTTTTTGTGCTGTCAGTGGTAAGACCAAAAGCTTTGTCTTTTACACTGAAGGCACAGAAACTCTCAATGCTTGCAGGGTTGGCAGCGCGAGTGTGACTCTCTTGGTTTTGCACACGTCCATAGACCACGGTGACCACTTTCCATCAGGTGTGCTTGTCTGCCACATAAGTGGTATAAAAAAAGGCAGAGGTGAATTAACACCCACATTTCACCAATCATTGTACTCGGTCCCACATAATAGGGGGTGAGTTGTCGTATTCCGGGCACTATTGCTGACTCGAGCCATGTATCTGAGGCTGAGTCTGGGCTGTATATATCTGTCTGATGTTAAACAGCCGTATCCTTTAGTCGCCTTGTACGACAACGTATGGGAAGAGATGGGGTGGCCCGAATTCTACTCTGCCGGGAACCACGCAGCTATTAGATTTATTAACTTTTTGTCTACGGTATTGAGTTTATGGAGCCCAAGACTTTCGACGTCCGGCCAATTTCACTTGCTCATTGACACAAGAGGCTCTGGTGCAGATTTTCCTTCCGTGGTTGTGGAATCACATAGTAACGGCTCCCGTAAAAAACGTTATGTTTCTAAGTACATATTTTGATCTCAAGTTTTGCGTTTCAAAACGAAACGTTGTGTTTATTTTTATTTTTTTGTTGTTTTGCAATACATAAAATGGACTATGAACAGGATTTTGTATTGAATTTTTTGTATTTTTTTTTCAAGAATATTAGCTATCGAAATTACTAATATTCCCTCTCACCCCTCCAGCTAAGCTAAATCGCTTATGTTAGGAGTGGGTCCACGTCGGTAGAGTAATCGCCAGAATTCGAAAAAAAAATCTAAGTAAGTATGTATATTCGCATTCTAGATTCCATAACACAAGCTAGTTAAGCTATGCTTACCATGGGTCTAGATAGCGTTGTGTAGAATGTTGGGAAATATTTTTATATTAATATTTCTAAAACGTGATATAAAAATGGATAATTCGCATTTGTGCAAATTATTTTACCCAAGTCCTGTTTGATTTTCTTCTTGTATGACCTCATAGTACCTATACTTACTTAAGATATGGAATATAGACAAAATAAAGATAAATAACCCCACTAAGAATCTCGGGGAATGCCAAAGTTAGCAGTTAGTTTGAAATATGAACCGAAGCGAATTCCCCGAACGTCTACGGTCTACCTGCGAACTTATTTCAAAGAACCTTATTGTTTCTATAGAAAAATACTTCGCAAAGTATGCAACACCTAGCGGGCGACGGTTATGCTTTGCCCTTTTTTTAAAGAAAAAGTAAACATTGTTTGTTTATGATAGCAACGTGGCATAGATTTGCGTGTACGTATTTTAGCGTGAGAATTTGAGATCTGTTCCGTATCAGACAAAGTTTTGGCAGGTTTTAATAGATTTAATGGAGACATCCTACAGAAGCTGGCGCCTACTAACGTGCTCGATGCCAATACACAAGTATGCTAAAGAAATCGAGGTGGAAGCATAAGTAGTTGGAGCAAAGTTGGGGCCCTAAAAGTTCGTTAACCTGATCTAACACAGAAATTTGAAATTGCCAGTGGTTTGTAGGTCAGAACTAAGTTCAGATGGAAGTTTGGCTGTTTAGTAGTAACCTAGCCTGCAAGCTGAATCCCTGAAGGTTCGCTGAATGACCTCAAGCTCAAAGGCGTAAGTCAATAAGTGCTCACCCCTATACGAGCAGATTTTGATTCATCTCTGGCTAACACTTCTAGAATAACAAGCGTAAAGCGTCGGAGGTCGATGAATGACCTTTACCCTCCATGAGCGTAGGTCTGCGGTGACGGGTGGAGACGCCTGTTACCCTAGCACAAGCAGGCCGCGGCGGTCCCTGTGTACCCTGTGGTCCAGATCGAGAGAGATGACCCTGGGTAAGTCAGGGTGCGAGGGATATGCCTTTCAACCTCACTTTCGGTAACCAACAATGATCCTCAGGCACCGCGCGTTTTAGTCGGTTCGAGTCCGACATAACCCCTAATACCAGCTCTGGCGGGGAGGTATCCGTGGGGACCTTTTCGCACATAAATAAAAAAAATAACAAGTGTGACTAACATTGTATGAGAAACCATCGACGTTTATAACAAGGTGACACATTACATTGCTTTCTTATCTATACATATCCTACCTTAATTAGAGTAACCACTCCAATATCAGCTCGTATCTATACTGATAATACTAGCATACATAATAAGCATGGCCTCAACAACACCTTGGTAATAGTATATTGTACATATTCATTCAACCACAGATGTTCTGCGGTTTTTATGTACCACTAACAAACTTCATGTAATGCTATTTCCAGGATATTGATGTCTTTGTCATGATATTTGTTGCTGTATAGTGTAAAGATATTATAACTGATATACATACATATAATCAGAGGTGAATTAACATCCACATTTCACCAATCATTGAATTCGGTCTCACATAATAGGGTATCTCCTATTGCCATCTTCCAGGCACTATTGTTGACTCGAGCCATGCATCTGAGGCTGAGTCTGGGCTGTATAGGTAATAACCTATTACGTGGGACCAAATTCAATGATTGGTGAAATATTAGTGTCGTCAAAGCGACTAAGGGATAGGCCTGTTTAACATCAAACAGATACCTATCCCTTAGTCGCTTTGTACGACACCACATGGGAAGAGATGGGGTGGTCCAAATTCTACTCTGCCGGGAACCACGAATATATTAATGTCAAAATAGCCATGAATTACTCAAACAATGCACATATTTGTATTTTACGAGCGTAAAACAAAGGGACGGATAGATCAAACAGATTTATGAAACGAGGGTGTATGGGCGACCCCATAGGGCTCGACCAAGACGTACGTATGTCAACCAGATCAAAGGCATGTCTAAAGTACCCGGAATCGACGAAATGATTTCCCTCTCCTTTCCTTCATAGGACAACACGTGCAGGGCTTAGATGTCACCCTCACACTGTGCAGAATATCCGAGCAAGAACCAAGCGGTTCGGAGACTCTTTTTTATTTGCCGCACCACCAAGACCTGGAATTCATTACCACACGTATTTCCTTCTTCCTACAGTCCCGGGTCCGTTAAGCAGGGCGTGAAAAGGCATCTGATGAGGCCGCCAAGCTGAGCGCCACCATTGTAACATTACTTAGTGTCTGTAATGGTGACCCTCTTTCCTGAGACTTTGCTTTTAACTTACCATTGACGTGGTGAAGTCAAATTGGCTTCCTAGATAAAAAAAAATAGGCACCTACATGAATACAATTATAAAAGAAGAAGAGAAAGACGTATGCCAGGATAGCAGCAGATGGAAACATGAGGTCTCTGCCGACCCCACTGTGTAAGAGGTGTGATTGTATGCAATGTAAAATAATGATATGTAATTATATTCATAGATAGATTTAAAATAACGACAGTAATTTCAATGATTTAATGAATTATAAATTATTATATTTTGAGTTCTTTAAAAATTGAAAGTATGTAATTCATTTTTAATTTTTATAGAAATCATGTAAGTACTTTGCTGGCATTGGTGTATTATTTTTTCATGGGACCCGTAAATTAGACTACGCCTCGCCTTATGGTAAGCTGAAAGCAAAGTCTCAGACAAGAGGGTCACCATAACATACATATACCACGTTACAATGGTGACATGGTATACCATGAAGAGGTATAAATAGGAACATTTATACTTAATGTGACATTTGAATAATTCCGTAAAGTAGAACTATTTTAATTCATATCGATAAAGGTATAGAAAAAATTTAATCGGTTCTGGCGGGATTCGAACGCGATATATCCTTTACAGGGAGTACGCTATGACCACTGAACCACAGAACCTTTGCCAGAAACCATCCAAATTCTTATACACATATAGTATACCCTTCTCACGGTGACGGTTGAACGCCTGAACCAATTTTTTTTCTATATTAATTGACTTGAATAGTTAGCACAGTTAATAACAATGACCCACAGGCGCCGTGCGTTTAAGTTGGTTCGAGTCTGACATAACCTCACCCACCAGCTTTGACGGGGCGGTATCCGAGGTATCCGGTACCTCACACTTAAAAAAAAATTTTTTTTTGTAAGTGTGTCTTTAAAATTTCAGTATCAGAATAAACGGGATATTTACCATGTTAAATATCCCGTTTATTCTGATACTGATGTCAGTGACCATGATAGTTTAAATAATTTTAAAATTTCATTCATTACTATAATTAATATTAATGAATGTAGTAATGAACCGCGATAGCCTGGTGGTATGGATGATGGACTGCTGAGACGAGGTCTCGAGTTCGATCCCAGGTTTTACCATGGCACACACCAATGACATTTCAATGCTTCTCGAAGTTATGTGTGTATTTATCGCAGGTTTATAAGTGCCCGGTTAATGGCAATAGGCTCGCCACCGATTATTACATTGGTACCTAAATATAAACTGGCGAAATGTGGGTGCTATCACCTCTGCCTATATCCCCGAAGGGGTTTCGGGGATATAGGCGTGTGTATATGTTATGTTATGTAGTAATATAGAAAATAGTTTACCACACATTTTTTTTTAGACCACTTAGTTGGCAAACAAGCACACGGCCCACCTGATGGAAAGTGGTTACCGTGGCCTATGGACGTTTGTAACACCAGAGGAGACACATTTCTGAAACATCAATTCATAATATTAAATATTTTCATGTCACTATCACAATGTTCTTGTCAGACCTCATATACGTTGAGTGACAGGACCTGAGACATTGAGGGACACTATTTAATCATGTAACGGTAAACTGCAAGGGGGCGAAACGAGAAAACTAATTACCAAGTCCGACCCTGTTTTATGACCCGCCTGTAGCGGAGGAGACCCTAATACGAGGAGTTAAACTTTGGGCATGTATCTTTAAGGGTCTCGATAGGGATGAATTTTGCGCAAATAACCTTTTAAACTACATTTAGCCCTTATTAGTTCACCTGTCTAATGGTCGTAGATATTACGTTAGTCATTTTTAATGTGGCTACATCTTTGTATACTCACACCTGTGTGCCCCAGAAGAGTAGACAGACGGGTTAATGAGGCATTCAGATTTCACCACTAATATTTTTATTACCGTGTGAGTATTTTACCTGTCTTAATCGATTTGAATAGTTAGCAAATTAAATGGAAAACGTCAATTAGACTTCGCCTTGCCTGATGGTAAGCTGAAGGCTGTCTCAGAAAAGAGGGTCACTATTACTTACACATACCATATGACAATGGTAACACTCAGCTTGACGGCCTCATCATATGCTTTTCACGCCCCAATTAAAAGACCCAGGACTGTAGGAAGGAATCCTGCTTTAAAAAAACATTTTTACACTTACCTATAATAAAATTCAATTTACTTTGTTTAGCTTTCATTGAGTATAAGCTCAAGAAATCATATCAACATTTTTATTAAATCCTTACATAAACTCATAAACTCACGCCTATATCCCCGAAGGGGTAGGCAGAGGTGTTAGCACCCACATTTCGCCAGTTTATGTTTTAGGTCCCAATGTAAAAGGTGGCGAGCCTATTGCCATTAATTATAAACTTGCGATAAATACACATTTAACTTTGATAAGCATCGAAAAGTCATTGGTGTGTGCCATGGTAAAACCTGGGATCGAACCCGAGACCTCGTATCAGCAGTCCATTACCCATACCACTAGGCTACCACTAGGGTATTAAATCCGTAAGTAATTTATGCAAAATAAGTTTTACTTAGTAGCAGTAAGTATCTTTTTTATTACTTTGCTGCTGCATGTATTCCATCGCTGAACTATGACGTCATATTTGTTGTAAACTGCTTCTCTAGTAACATAAGTCTTGAATTATAATTTATTTATTTTCTTATAGCATTAATTAGCCATTATCTCTTAATTTATTAATATGCGCCAAGGTAACAAGTGGCTTGAGACGCAGGTAACGACACTCTGTTGATTAATAGTCACTTTATTTAATGTTATGTTGTTTGAAAATTGGACAATTTAAACAATATTTCCACCTAACTGTAAAAAATGGCGTCTTAAAGTATATTTCAGTAAACATTCTTTGTAGACATTACAACATTTAAAAAAAGAATTGCATCTTTTATCAAAGAGACAACTTTTTTTTTTATTTGGCCTTCACAGTTCCTAATTTAATTTCATTCCATGATATATTTTCTCACAAAGTTCAGTTTGTCACAGTAGTTAGTGAAATTACGCAAGATACTCAAGACGACAATTAAAAAGCAAGCGCTATTATGCTGAGTTTCATAATTACTTTAGTCTACAGAATTGTAAGCGTACCGTACTGTTACACTGGTCGCAAAGAACAAAAAATATTTTTAAAAAACCCGGCTGATGCTGAAAAGATCGCAACAAGTTTGATCGCAGGCAGTACCCATTTGCCAATCATAAACTTAGAAAAAAATAATAAATATAGATATAAATTAAAATGCAGACATGATATATATTTTCAAATCTTCGTGATAAGCCCTTTAATTTGATACCCATATTGTAGTACTTATCTAAATTTTTTTTTCTCGCCTTTAAACTATAGGGTATTACAGCGGCCATGCTGGTTTTTTTTTTCACGTCCTCTATTTAAGAAAACTTGGGTTTCTAAGACGAACCAAACGATATGTTAATTGAAGACATCCGTCCCGTAATTTGGAAGATATGAGGTATAAAGAATATTACAAAATCACAAAAGATACGCGCGAAAAACATAACCCTACTTGGCAGTCGGGTAAAAAAATGGTTAGATTTTTGCTGTGCACCACATTTGGCCACAGACAATTTTTTGGGTAACTTCTTTTATTTCAGTTCACTATGCGCAAGTTTAGCGCGTATATTCTTATCGGCTCAATGATATTATATTTTCAACTGTATCGGCATATTTTTAACTGACTACCATCAATCAATTCGATTGGTATTTTTTTGTATTAAGTTTACTCTGCGATTTATTATTTGATTTAGGTAATTCTTTATTAGTTCGATGCAGAATAGTTCCCATAAAAATTTGACGTAGTTTGGACCAGTAGTTTATATTTTATAAACATTTATGTGTGTTTGGACACGTATATTTTTAACTGACTCCTCTATGTTCTTCAATATTTCCATCGTTTATGAACCGATTTCAAAAATTATTTTTGCATTGGATTCGGTATAACTCACAAGCTGTAGTATAAATGTCATGGGTACTGGACTGAATTTACAGATTTACTGATACGTTAGAAGTCGGTGCCTACTTTGTCTGTTGTGCCTGAACTACTATAATTCTTTATCCAACAAATTGAAATAATATGGCCTCTCGGGCTAGGCACCGACTTCTAACAGATAATAAATCTGTAAATTCAGTAATTTATATATTTTTTTTATTATGTCATCTTAAAGTTTTGAGATTTGAAGTCGGTTTTTTTAAACTTAGTTTTTTTATGAAATTTTCTCGTTATTTGTGAAAAGCGAAGAGAAGTTCATTGGATCACACACAAGTTTAATTTAATTTAAGTAATAATGTTTTACATTTCTGTTTTCGTCACAGGCATAAGTAATTCGTCTTAACTTGTAGTAATTACTTACTTATCTACTTAATACCCTACAAAGAAATCATTGGTACCTACCGTGTAACATAATTCGCAGAAGCCCACTCATCTGCCTAGGTAATCTGTCATCCGTCTTTTCGTTTTTAAGTCTGTATTTTATTTATTGACCGTACGAACGAAGTCAAATTTATAGACAATGCATGTGCCAATTTGTCTGTTCGTTTGTAGGTATACAGCTCCCGTAGCACGGCACTCTAGATTTGTGTTTTTCGAGTCCCTTTGGCGAATAAAACGAGTCGATTTGGTCACAAGACTGATTATTCTGCTATTTCCGTGGTCAAAGAGACTCGCTAGGACGGATCTTTTTCGTCATTCTGAAAATGGTCGTACTTTTGAAGTTTTTTGAACGAAATTTAATAAAAAGATTTTCTAAAATGGGTGAAAAAAAGGGGATATATTGTTGCAACGTCATTAATTGGAAAACTAATTTCAAACAAGGCATTGTGAAATAAAATCGAAAATAATATGGGGTGCGGAATAGAAGGGGGGAGGTTGCTATGGGTGCCATTTTGACCAATTTTGATAATACATATAAGGCAGAAAGAATTGATACTTAATGAGATGAGAATAAATACCGCAAGGTCTATATTTCTCAGAACTTACTACTTACCTATCTCTATTCAAGGTTTTTGATTTAAATAATAACTAAACGCCAGATTTTTCCTGTCTTTCTGCGTTGGCGTCTACATAAATTATATTTTATCCTCAAAGATTCTTGACATGAACTTATAGCATAGTTAGGTACTTATGGGGCAGAAACCTCATAAACATAAGGAAAATAACAATCACGGATATAGGCTTCAATTGAGTTCTATGTTATTAGCGACCTGCCATGGCTTCGCACGGCTATTAAACGATGGAATTCAACTTATAAAATATGAAAACCGAGTTTAGTGGAACTTGAATGTAATTATATTCACTGGTGAAATCCTGAATTATCTATTTTCGTGCTGATGCAGTTAGCTTTCTTTTAATTTTAATCAAAGTAGTGCACGAATTTTGTACACAACGGATTTAAAGGTACATCATCATTTTAAACAAACGGGATGCTATACATAAATTACTAAGGGATCCATAATCTTCTTTTTTTATAAGAAAAATAGGTAGGTAACTATAGAAATTACCATGCGAGAACGAATAGTGATTTGACTATCTCGAGTATTGCAAGTTCTGGGCATTCGACTCCCGGCTTGGATAAAATATTGTAAGGTTTTTGTCTATGCTAATAGTAGACCTGGAAAGTGTCCAATAAACGATATTAACCTTTTATTGTGTGGAAATAAAAGAAACTGCTAGCGAAATTTTCTAGACTTCCAAAGAACCCTGAGGTTTTTACATTCTTATCTATACTATATTTATATTTTTCATATTTTATAGAGGAAAGATTTGTATTTTTGTATGTAACGAATAAACTTAAAAAGTACTGGACCGATTTTAATAATTCTTTTTTCATTGGAAAGCTACATTCTTCGTGAGTAACATAGGCTACTTTTTATCCCGATATTCCCATGGGATCAGGATTTACGCGGGTGAAACCGCGGCGCGGTGCTAGTAAGTTATAAAAAGGTATAAGAATTCTATTCTATGAGATGAGTAGGTATCTATATAACATTATACTAAGTATAGATTTTCATTTCTTACTCCACGAACTTAGACATTACTCAATTTGTTAAACTTTGCCCCATACACAGGTTAACGAGATTATAACTTGTTAAACTTTGCCCCGTAGGTAGTAGGTACTCACCTACAAACACACAGGTTACCGAGAATTCTAGTAACTTTATCTTCATCCCATATTTAGTAACAAAAATGCAAGACGCATTCGTCTATCTATCATTTATACCTATATCAAGCTAGGAATGATGTTGACCTCGAAACACTGATATATTTTAATATTTATAATACTCAATATGTTACCTAAAGCCATGTAAACCAAACGTATTAAAACATTATTTCTTGTCAATGAAATATACGTGCTTATTTATTACAAACACAACGATGTTTTTCAACTAATTAGTGTTGGACGTGGTAACATTAGGTATCAATTTGACTGGTCATAGTTTTTGCGTCAGCTCGCCGCGCCGTAAGCCGTAAGGCTTTTTACTACCAACCTTGGTAATATAACTTTTTTACATGCCTACGTCCACAGTTTAGAAACACGAATATAACGTAAAATTAAGTTAGTCTTTACACAACTGTGTGAAATCACAAATCGATTGATTTAAAACCTTGAATCATTTCTATCGACAATCATTATGCGGGTACGTTTGATATTATTGCACCTATCAGCTCTGCAGTTGAGCAAACAGATAATTCTGTATCAACAAAATTCGCTCTGATAGCGATAAAAACTCTAGTTTTATCGAAAAACTATATAAGCCACGTAGAAACGCTAGACAATGGATTGATAAGAGAAAAATAATACAAACCGTAAGCAATCCGTTCACTTTGCGCGAGCTAAGCGCCCGCTACCTGATCTTAAGCAACATTCCACAATAAACACACAAAACAAATTATTTTTCTCACAAAAATTCAACTCACTGAACACAGAAACCGTTTTGACACTCGCACAAACACCGCGGTACTTTCAAAAAAAAGTATTATCAACGTTTTTTACGAAAGTTATCACGCGTTTTTGTGAAGAGACGTACATCCACCCTTGACAACGTTTCGACGCGGACTGAGGTTCGCGAGCGAGCGAGAGAAAGCACAGATAACATTTGAATGGAAAGATGCAAGTCAGAAAGAGATGGGATGATAAGAATGAAGTTAGCGGGCCCGCGGAATGGCATGACCGGGAGTGACCACATGGCACGCATTTAGTTTAGTACAATCATTGCACAAAATCGAGTAGTTGGCGCGTTTTTGTTTAGGGCCACGTGTTTCGAATATGTTTTAAAAATAAAGGCATGGGCACTTGGGTGCATGTTTTTTGTTAGGCGAAGGGCATACTTAAAACTTGCCTTTAATGAGTATAAAAAGTGTCTCGTTATTATTTTTACGACCTCATTTTAAGGTAGAGGGGTTTGTTGATTCATAGATATTAGATTCATAGGTACCTTCTTTGTTTAAATTTTATTAAGTCTGGGTCAAGTGACAGAATCAATATTGAAACTTGAAGTCTAATGAGTAACCAATTTATTTTGATTTTAGTGTGTGTCACGAGCTGCAGTAGGATTAACATAATACTATACATAAAATATTAAAATACACACTTATACAAATACATATAACACAGTAAAAAAACTTTTAATACTTGGTACATACATATTACTAATACTGCACATAATACTACAATACTAACTAATACTCTTCACACCAACGAAGAAGGTTTGTCAGCCTCTGTGGCGTAGCGGTTACATGAGTAGAAGCGGTAGTGAACGCGCCCGCTACGCAGGAGGTGCGGGTTCGATTCTTGCTCAGTGCAAATATTTGTATGCACGAATATGTATATTTGCATTGGTCTGGGTGTTTTCTGTGTACAATATAGTATGTATTTACAAAAAAAAAAGTATCTAAGTATATTTATCCACATTTTAGATTCCATAACACAAGCTAGTTAGGCTATGCTTACCATGGGTCTAGATAGCGTTGTGTAGAATGTTGTAGAATATTTAAGTATTTTTTGTGTTGTTTAAATATTATTATTTCTGTGTCATGTCAAGTGACAGACATATTCTTGATGAAGTCTAATTAGTAACCGATTTATTTTGATTTTAATGTGTGTCACGAGCGGCAGTACGGTTAACATAATACTACACATAAAAAATACATAACAACACACATACACATTGTATACCACATTAAAAAAAAACATATAATACTACATTCCTACTACTAATACTACACATAATACTACAACACTAACTAATATTCTTTACACCACCGAAGAAGGTTTTTATGTGGAGAGGTTTTTTTACCCCAGAAAACCGCACGCACGGACAAAAGAGTCCCCATTCCATTCCACCCCTGAAAACCTCTAGTAGATTAGTCCTTAAAAGACTTGAGCCCCAACCACTACCATTTCCAGGCCTCCTTGTTTGGAGAAGGGCAGTCTCTCGTATGAAGCGGTGACGCTCGAGGAGGATTTACCGGGATCATCCCTGTAAATACCCCTCGAAATTCAGCTCATCGGTAAAAAGGTTACTATAAAGTGGATGAGTATCTTAATGATGTTAATGCGTGGTCAACATAAGTCTCTTGCTTGCTCGCAAAAAATAAATTGTAAACTAAAGCAAATTTAAAAAAGAAAAATTATCTAGTATAATATAGTTCGCTGAGTTTCTTGCTGGTATCTTCTCAGTAGAACTAACCTACCGAACCAGCGAAAGAAGCATTTTCCAATGGTTCTTTTTTACATTTTTAAAATTTTTATAATTTTTCTTGACATACCTAATTGTAAAATTTTGACGTTCATATGTGCTCTTTATGTTTTTTTTTTATACAACTTAGGTAGCAGAGAAGCACACGGTCCACCTGATGGAAAGTGGTTACCATGACCTATGAACGTGTGTAACACCAGTGGAGTCACATCCGTGCTGCCGACCCTGTAAGAACAGAGATTTTGTGCCGTCAGTGTAGAGGACAAAGCAGGACAAGCCTTTGGTCATCCCACTGACAGTACAAAAACTCTCCAGTGATCTGCTACCCTACTCACCGCCGGGAACACAACACGAAGTTCTTATAACCGCGGTATTCTGTAGGGCGGACGTACTTCTCCAGTCGGACTGCTCAATTGGGAGGAAATACCGCCGTGTCCTACCTCCTCAGAAAGCTATGCCCAAACTGAATAAATGAAATTGATTATTTGATTGATTGATTGATGAAAAAAGTAAGTAAGTAGCTGTTCTATGCCGGAATGTACTTAAAGTGTGTGGTTAGGTACTTGAAGGCAGTGTCCCCTTGTCCAAAAATATTATTCATTCATATTCAGATAATCAATCCACAAATTAGCCCATCGCAGTCCACTGCTGGACTAGGCCTCTCCCAATTTTGGGAGGCTTTGGCCTACTGTTTCCACGCTGGCCAGACGGGATGGTACATGGTTTTAATTCAAGGTTTCCTTCTCTCGCAGTGGTATCGTTTGCGTATTTTTCCGTTAGTCACCTCTTACGACACCCTCCGAATGAGATGGGGTGGTGATACTTGTATTGTTTTTCCGTCACCAAACGGATAATTATCCGTTTGGTCCAATATCCAATTGAGCAGTCCGACTGGGGCAGTACCTCCGCCCTACAGAATACCGCGGCTTATGTTCCCAGCGGTGAGTAGGGTAGACAGAGCTCACTGGAGAATTTGTGCTGTCAGTGGGAAGACTAAAGGCTTGTCTTGCTTTGTCTTCTACACTAACGGCACAGAAACTCTGTACTTACAGGGTTGGCAGCGCGACTGTGACTCCTCTGGTGTTACAAACGTCCGTAACCACTTTCCATCAGGTGGGCCGTGTGCTTGTCTGCCACCTAAGTGGTATAAACAAAAAAACTTATTTAGACAGATTTTACGATAACATAAACTCGAAATTAATTATTAATTATGAAAAATAAAGATTTTGACAACTTCATTATTCGACGTCGTGAAACAAACTTGGTAGCTTTTTGTTTAAGAATGAGATGAAATACAAGTTCCTTGTAAAGGTGAGCTCGATATTACAGATCTCAAAGGTAAAAGTTAGCAAATTATTATGAAAATTTTAATTAAAGTTCAGCGGCTCAGTGAGATTATAATTTTCTGGAATTTTCCAATTACGGTACAGATTCTAAATGTACCTGTCAATAACAGAGAATATATAATCGAGATAGAAAAAGGATATGTGGGAACAAAGACTTTTGGGACCACGCAGACTGAACTAGCGTTGGTAGTTTAGTGGTTAAGGAGTAAGCATTACAATCGCAAGGCCCTGGGTTCGAATCCTTCGAATGAGATCGCATTGCTTGTGTCACGTCGGCAGTGTAATGGCCAGGAATCGAACAGGGACCTTTCGATCGTAAGGCCGACCAACTCGACGGCGTCGGTAGCAGTCAAGCTGTAGCTGTTGGGCATTTCTTCACGATATTATTATCCGTTGGAGGTAAAATTCCTTATTACCACAATAAATCCCTCTCTCTCTCGCTCTCTCTCTCTCTCTCTCCCGCTCATGTATTTGCACAAACATCCTCTCATCCGATAAGCATATAACGTCTCTGTTCCGTTGTGGGTAAAAAGAGCACTAGTGAACCGCCTGGCTAGGTAGGTAACAAATGTCTAGCAATGGTGCTCCCACCGGGTCCAGGTTGGAGGGATAGGCCCAAGAAGTCCTAGCTTGTCGTTGTGGAAGATCACATACGTGCCAATTGTCTCACCAAATGGAAGAGGAAAAGTCGGGAGGCGGAAGCTCCGAGTTCATTCCCGGTTTCGAATGTAATCAGGGAATTCCGTCTATTAGGGATATACGTTGATGATAAGTAACAGAAATTGTTACTACATATATATAACCACGCCTTTATCCCTGAAGGGTTAGGCAGAGGTGAATTAACACTCACATTTCACCAATCCTTGAATTTTATAGGAGGTAGGACACGGCGGTATTTCTGCTCAAATGAGCAGTCCGACTGCGGAAGTACCTCCGCCCTACAGAATACCGCGGTTATAATAACTTCGTGTTGTGTTCCCAGCGGTGAGTAGGGTAGCCAGAGCAAACTGGAGAATTTGTGTCAGTAGGATGACTAATGGCTTGTCCTGTTTTGTCCTCTGCACTGACGGCACAGAGACTCTGTGCTTACAGGGTCGGCAGCGTGAGTGTGGCTTCTCTGGTGTTACACACGTCCATAGGCCACGGTAACCACTTTCCATCAGGTGGGCCGTGCGTCTGCCACTTAACTTAACACTGAAGACACATATTTTTTTTGCTCCCAGTTATTATTATTTATTTTAATTTGAATTCTATACAATTAACAAGTTTTATGTCTACATTACAAGGCTAAAGTGACTACCTGCCGGTTATACTGTTTTCCTCTTCATTCTATACTTCTTATACTTCACACTTTTCAATCCTTCACTATGGACAAGACTGTGGCAGATATGAAAGTTGACTTCCACAAGAGAATGGCGGCATTTGAGGAGGCATTGCAGAGGACAGCCAGCACAAGTACACCAGCGACGGTCTCAACACTGGCTACTGAGTTTGCAACTTATCGAGCCGACATCACAAAAACTCTAAGTTTGCTGCAGCAACAAATTGAGGCCCTAACCCAGACTGTGGACAACATGGAGACACAAAGGCGACGCAAGATACTGCTTTTCCATGGTATCAATGAGCAAGCTGAGGAAGACACTGCTAATGTTGTTGTTAGCACTGTCAAGAAGCAGTTGGGCATCTCGGACTTCAGCACGGAGGCTATACGTCGGTGCCACAGAATGGGTCGTCTGTCCTCTAACAAGAAGCCAAGACCCATCATTGTTAAGCTGCAGGCTGTGGATATTCGCGACAAGGTATGGTTCAGTAAGACAAAGTTGAAGGGTTCTGGCATTACAATGTCTGAATTCCTTACGAGGACACGGCATGACCTCTTCATGACAGCGCGCGATAAACTGGGCGTCACCAAATGTTGGACCAGGGAAGGCAGTATTTACGTGCTGCTTGCGAATGGGCCGCAACGAGTGGCTTCTCTGAGCCACCTTGAGCGGATTTGTGTGGAGCCTGGGAGGCCTGCTGTTGTGACTAAGGCTGCGAGCGTAGAGCGAGAGAGACCCTGTGGGGTCTGCAGTGCCAAAATCTCGACGAGTTGCGGTTTCGAAGAAGTAAGTCGTCGGTACCTGCTCATAATACGCTGGGTCCAGGTAGATGTTGAGTGTATTTGTTTTGTTTTTAAGTCATTACCCACAATTTTATAGTATGTTCATTTATTATTATTTTTCTCTCTTTCTTGTTTACTTCACTACCTACCGAATTTTACTTTTGTTTTACACTTTATTTTATATGTAAACACAAATTAAAAAAAATAACAGCACCGTCAACATTCAGCATCGGTGTCTGTCACATTTGTCAATGACAGGTGTGACGGATGTCATTGTCATTGGTGTTGGGTGTTGACGATTGTCTTTGGCTGCGTTCCATTTCTCCTTTACTTATATTATTTTGACTTCCAAATCGTGCTTTCCTTTTACTTATTGCTATTAACATCTACCTCCAAGGACAGTTCAAATGCCTGGACCCATAGATTTTTAGATATTTTTTTTTTTTTTCTCTTTATTCTGGTTCTTTGTTTTTGTTTTACTTTTGCATTACTTCGTTTTTTTTTTTTTATTTATTTTTTTTTTTTTTTTTTTTTTTATATAGGACACGTCAATTGGACTTCGCCTTGCCTGATGGTAAGCTGAAGGCAAAATCCCAGAAAAGAGGGTCACCATTACTTACACATACCGTGTGACAATGGTGACACTCAGCTTGACGGCCTTATCATATGCTTTTTCACGCCCCGCTTAAAGGACCCGGGACTGTAGGAAGAAGGAAACACGTGAGCTGGTAATGAATTCCAGGCCTTAATGGTGCGACAGAGGAAAGAGTCTCCGAACCGCTTGGTTCTTGATCGGATGTTTTGCACCGTGTGCGGATGACATCTAAGACCTGCACGCGTTGTCCTGTGTAGGAAAGGGGAGGGTGGGACTAATTGGAAGAGCTCATCAGAACACTCCCCATGGTACAGACGGTAAAATACAGCCATGGACGCAACATCTCTACGCAGCTGTAAAGGTTCTAGGGTGTTCGTGATCTCGGGATTCCCAATGATGCGGACCGCACGTCGCTGCAACCTGTCGAGAGCATCTAGTAAGTACTTTGCTGAACCATCCCAGAGATGCGAGCAGTACTCCACACAGGAGCGAATTTGTGTCTTGTATAGAAGACACCGCTGCTCCGGCGTGAAAAATCGTCTCACTCTGTTCAGGACTCCGAGTTTTCGTGAGGCTGTTTTGATGATGCTTTCGATGTAGTTTTTGTTATTCAGGTTGCAGCGTACATCCATACCTAGGATATTGAGATTGTCCTGCAGCGGCAGTGGCGTGCTCTGAAGAGTGGGGAGGGGAAGGAAAGAAGATACTTTTGCTGTAAACGCACATGCCTGCGTCTTCTTGGCATTGAACTCAACCAGGTTCTCAGAGCCCCATTGAGAAATGTGATTCAGGACCCCGTCAAGCTCAGTGACAAGAAGCTGCCTTTTCTCTGCGATATCTGACTGCTTGGCCGCTGGATGTCCATGATAACTCCCATGTAAAGTGCTATCGTCTGCATAACAATGAACATTGCCGGTAGACAGCATGTCGTTGATATGCAGAAGAAAGAGAGTGGGTGATAAGACGGACCCCTGGGGCACGCCAGCATTAACCTGCAGAAACTCTGAAGCTCGTCCGTCACAAAGGACGCGAATACGGCGCCCCTGCAGGAAGCTAGCAACCCAGTTGCACAGCCTAGAAGGCAGACCAAAGGCAGGTAGCTTAGAAAGAAGCGATTTGTGCTAGACTCTATCGAAAGCTTTGGCGATGTCAAGACTAATTGCCAGTGACTCGCCGTGCTTGTCCATAGCCTCACCCCAAAGATGGGTAACGTATGCTAGAAGATCACCCGTTGACCGTTTCGGTCTGAAGCCATATTGCCGGTCATTAATTAAGGAGTGATCCTCTAGGTGCCGCATGAGCTGTTTGTTAATTATGTGCTCAAACACTTTGCACAGCACTGAGGTGACGGCTATGGGTCGATAGTTGGCTGGCTCCGAGCGATCCCCCTTCTTGGGAATCGGCTGAACATTCGCCTCTTTCCAAGGCAAAGGCACTGTACCCGAACTGTAGGATAGCCGGTACAGGCGCGTAAGCATTGGAGACAACTCCGCTGCACATTTTTTCAAAACTACCGCTGGAATACCATCCGGACCACTGGCTTTCCGGACATCGAGTGATTGCAGCACTGCACGGACATCGCGTTGCCTGATATGGATATCAGGCATCGCGTGGTCACTGTCGGGTAGTGTTGGTGGCTGCGTACCACAATCATCGATTCGGGAGTTGGCCGCGAAGAGATTAGCCAGCAGATTTGCCTTCTCTTGCGACTCATGGGCCAGGGATCCATCAGGGTTACGCAGCGGAGGCAGCGAAGGCTGACAGAAGTTGGCTTGCACGGCTTTAGCCAGTCGCCAGTAGCCACGGCTTCCCGTGGGATGCATCACTAGCTCTTGACCAAGCCGCGCTATGCGCAGGGCATCCGCTCTGACATAGGCCCTTCTACAGACCTTTGTGGCTCTGTTGTACGCTGCCTTGAAGTGGCCCAGATTGGGATGGCGCGTGGCGCGCGCCCTTACCCAAGCGCGGTACGCAGACTGTTTTTGTTCAACAGCTTCCGCGCACTCGCGCCCGAACCAAGGGCGCACCCCGCGGTCACCGGTGACATCGGTGTATGAGATATAGTATTCCATACCCAGACCGATCTCACCGGCGACAGCAGTAGCACAATCCGATGGGTTCTTACCTTCAAAGCAGCGCTCAACCCACGGGATGGACGCAAAATAGTCACGAAGTCCATCCCAGTCCGCTGACGAGTAGTGCCAGAGACGCCGCTTCCCCTGCACGGGTCGTGGGGGCGCCATAATAGGCACCGTGGAACAGACCAGGCAGTGGTCAGAGTTGCCTAACGCGGCTCGCACCGATACACTGTACCGGTCCGGATCACTCGTCAGCAGAAGGTCTAGCAGAGAAGGTGCTTGGCCCGACCTTCTTGGTATCCTAGTGACCTCGTGCACCAATTGGGTCAGGCCGTGCGCCAGAGCAAATGCGTGGGCGGCTCTTCCCGCATGGTCTGTTTTGGAGGAGCCCAACCAGATCTCGTGGTGGGCGTTAAAATCCCCCAAAAATACCATTTCGGCATTCGGAAATCGCTCCTGCGCATCATCTGCCGCCTGACTCAGATATTCAAAGAGTCGAGTTGTCTCAGCATCTCCTGTATGGGAACGGTAGAGGCACACATAGATCTGACTCGTAGGGCCATGGTCTACGTGTACCCAAAGGACGGAGAAGGATGGGTCCTCTAGGCAGCGCAAACGGCGACAGCAAACATCCGCCCTAACAAACACGCACACCCCGGCTTTTGCACGAAAACTTTCCTCAAGAACATAGCCAGGGTAGAGCAAGTAGGTCGTGTCGTCAGGGCGGTGTATTTGCGTCTCCGTTAGAAAAAACATGGCAGGTTTCGCCGTCTCTAGGTGTTGGTGGACGGCGTTGAGGTTTGCATGGAGCCCACAGATGTTAGTGGACTCCACCTCAAATAGCAAGCTTTTGGGAGTGTGACGAGCCGCTGTGTTGCCTTTTTCTTATGTATTCGCTTTATCAACAAACCGGCAGATGGAACTTAAACGTTTAGTTTTTGCACTAACCAAATTAAGCTACTGTTCCTTTTACATAATTGCCTTTTTTTTTTCCAAATTTATTATAATATAATTAAAAAGTTTCATTTAAATCTATTTATATTGTTATATTGTACATATATATACTTATATCTGTATATTATATTTCATTTGAACCATCATACTTATATATATTTAAGTTACATAAAAGTTTTTTCTTTTTTTTTTTTTGGGGTCTGGGAATGCCTTTTGCAGACTATAGCAGTGACTCTGTTGGTGGTAGTGCTAGCCACCAGAGGAAGCCTTCACTTGCTGAATCTCTCTCATCTCAATTCTCCGATGTTCCCAATAACTTTAACGTTGTTCATATAAATGCACAAAGCATTCCGGCTCATTTCCCTGATATGCTGGCAAGCTTTGACTGTACGCATATACATGCAATTCTTGTTTCGGAATCATGGCTAAAGCCATGTTTACCCACTTTACAATATACCTTACCAGGATTCAACCTCATCAGAAACGATCGTGTGGAGCGGCGGGCGGGTGGTGTAGCAATCTATCTGCGCGCGCACATAGCTTACACTATTCTGAGCATGTCGCCACAGCCACCGCACGCTGGTGAGCATATCTTTCTGGAGGTTGAACTTCTGCACTCTAAACTTCTACTTGGCGTTTTCTATTGTCCTTCTTCCAATATAAACTACTTTTCTTCATTTGAACTTCTCCTTGATACATTTGTACCGACGTATGGTCAAAGTATAATCATGGGCGACTTTAACACCTGCCTTATCAAGAACGACTCTCGTTCATCAACTCTTCAATCTATTATCCAATCTTGCAATCTGTCAATTCTTCCTACCGATACAACTCATCATGCTCCTCACCTTGCTCCTTCTCTGCTCGACCTGATCATCGTTTCCTCTCTACAGCATGTAGCAAAGCATGGTAAGTATACTGCTGATCAGTTCTCCTACCATGACTTGCTATTTTTATCTTATCACCTTCGTCCACCTAAACTTAAATCTAAATTTCTTATGCAACGCAACTTTAGTGGTATGAACATGGAAAACTTGCGCAGGGATGCCGATGTCTTGGACTGGAGTCCACTTTATAACTCTAGATGTGTTGATGAGCAAGTTGGAATCTTTACTACTAATATTATTAAGTTATATGATGTACATGCTCCGGTTCGCAGGATAAGGGTGAAACATCTTCCAGCGCCTTGGCTAACACGTGAGATCAAAATACTTATAAATAAAAAAGCAACAGCCAAGTCGAAATATAAGAGGCGTCCATCCGAAGTGAACCGGGAAAACTATGTTGCTATTAGAAATCACTGCAATCGGGTTTGTAGGAGTGCGCAACGCCGTTATATTCATAACTCAGTAGAAAACGAGGATCCAGCAAAAGTCTGGAAATTTCTAAGGACATTGGGAGTAGGCAAATCTCGTCAAGAGTCGATCCCTAACAACGTAAACTTAGATTCACTGAATGAACATTTCTCCTCTTCGTCAAAATTTGATAAAATGACAAAACAAAATACATTACAGCGTCTTTCATCTGTCTCAACTCCCAACTGCTCTCCTTACTTATTTAGTCAATTCTCGGCTTGTGATGTTAGGAGGAGCATAATGTCAATCACGTCTAATGCTGTGGGTACGGACTGTATCAGCCGTAATATGATCCACCCTATCATTGATGAAATCCTTCCTGTCATCTGTCATATCCTGAATTTCTCAATAACTAACAACGTGTTTCCAAAAACGTGGAAAGAGGCTCAGATAATCCCTATTCCTAAAAAGAAAAATCCTTCCTCTTTTTCTGATTATCGTCCTATTTCTATCTTGCCCTTTCTTTCTAAAGTCCTTGAACGTCTCATTAACACTCAACTTTCTAATTTCCTCTCAAAAAACGCACTACTGAATCCTCTCCAGTCTGGATTTCGTCCTGGTCACAGTACTACTACTACTTTGGTTCATATTACGGAAGATATCAGATCAGGTATGGAAAGCGGTGAGCTGACAGTACTAACTTTGTTGGACTTCAGTAATGCATTTAATACCGTGGATTTCGACGTGTTACTTGGCATATTGAGCACTCTTAACATATCTCCAACGGTGATTGACTGGTTTCGTAGTTACCTGTTTGGTCGCCGGCAGCGTGTATGTGTCAAAGAATCCGTCTCCTCTTGGTGTACAACAACCGCTGGTGTACCACAGGGCGGCGTTTTATCTCCCTTACTGTTTGCAGTTTTTATAAACTCTATCACCGACGAACTATCTTCTTCCTACCACCTGTATGCTGATGATCTGCAGATATACTCTCGGGCCCCGCTGGACAAACTGGCGGTAGCTGTCAATACAGTAAATACTGACCTAACATCGATATGCTGCTGGAGTGCCTCGTACGGTCTAAAAGTTAATCCATGCAAGACACAAGTCATTATTGTCGGGAGCTCCAGGTTGATTGATAAAATAGATTGGTTAACCCTACCTCAAGTGACTTGCAATGGAACAATAGTCCCATATAGCAATAAAGTAAAAAATCTGGGGATCGTTATTGATAGTCGCTTGTCCTGGGGGCCGCATCTCCTGGAACTAAGGCGTAAAGTATTTGCAGCGGCAGGGTCCCTGCGTAGGCTTCAAAATTTTCTACCCACTGCCACTAAGACTGCGCTTGCACAATCTCTTATTTTTCCTATTCTCGACTATGCTGATGCCAGCTATCTAGATCTCACTGAAGACCAACTTAACAAGCTTGAGAGACTCCAAAATCTTTGTATACGATTCGTATTTGGATTACGTAAATATGATCATGTTTCAGATCTTCGAAAAAAGCTCAAGTGGTTACCTATACGCCTTCGCCGGAATGCGCATATTCTCTCCTTACTATACAACATTTTATTTAACCCACTAACTCCTTCTTACCTGAAACAGCGATTTGAGTTCTTACACGACACTCACTCAAGGGTTTTGAGATCATCGGAGAATCTAAGGTTGAAAATACCGAGCCATTCCACCAACTTTGCTGACAAATCCTTTTCGGTTCAGGCGGCTCGGTTGTGGAATGCTTTGCCAGTGAATGTCAGGCGAGCTCAGTCCTTGCCTGTGTTCAAAAGACTCGTCAAGGAATACTACCTGTCTCTATGAAAGAGTGGAATGACAAGGTAGAATGAAGTATATCTATGTTTGTGTTAATGTATTGTGACTTTTTCTAGGATATATATAGTGTGTATGCTTATATGTATAATTGTATTTACCTATGGCTATTGTGTTTTCTTTTTCATTATTATTATTTTATTTTATTTTCTTTATGTACACCTAACTGCCCTAAAATATTCTTCTCCTATTTTCTTATCTCCATCCTATGGTTGCCTGTAAGAAATTGCCGCAAAGCGATAAGGCCGCCATCTGTACGTGCCACGGAATTTGTATCACTTATTCTAGTGTAATGTCTAATTGGTGTACAATAAAGACGTCATTATTATTATTATTATTATTAAGTGGTATAAAAAAATAATTTGGTCCCACGTAATATGTAAATAGGAGGTGAGCCTATTGCCGTCTTCCAGGTACTATTGTTGACTCGAATCAGGCATCTGGGGCTGAGTCTCAGCTGTATATATCTATCTGATGTTAAACAACCCTATCTCTTAGTCGCCTTGTACGACACCGCATGGGAAGAGATGGGAACTACGCGGCTTAAATTGTTAGTAATCCCGTTAGTACTGCCAACTAAGATACGTCAGCCTCAGTGGCTGTACCTGGTTTGCTGTAGTGAAGGCAGCCGCTACGCAAGAGTGAAAGGGTTCGGTCCCCGCTCAATGCAAATATTTGTATGCATTAATATGGGTATTTGCATTGGTCTGGTCGTTGCGGGTTGCCATACAAACATCTAATGCTGTCGTTCGGTTAGTTGGAGGCCTCAAAAGTTCTACTAGTCTAAATACAGACCTTCCTCAGAATTTAGTTGACATGTCACTACATAAGTCGGAGAATACACACTTGAATCAGTGCCACTACAAGCAGTAAACTCCCAAAGAGACCTTGGAGTCACTATAACACATAATCTTAAGTAGGATGAGCACATTGCAGGGATAACCAAAAAGGTCAACTCCATGTTATACGTGATTCGTAAAGCATTTTATGTCATAACCAAAGAATTGTTTCTTAACATGTACAAAACCTACATACGACCTTTGTCGGAATATGCCTTCCAAATTTGGAGCCCATATTTTAAAAAGGATATTCTATTGTTAGAAGGAGAGCAACCAAAATGGTCACTGGCCTGAAAAATATGTCATATGAAGAACGCCTCCTGGATCTGAACTTAGCCACACTGGAGCAGAGAAGGAGTAGAGGAGACCTCATTGAGACATACAAGATTCTTAATGGGCATTACAATGTGACAAACATCGAGAACATGTATATCAAGAACACAAACAGACACTTAAGAGGCCACTCAATGAAAATCAGTAAACCTCAGTGTGCCAGCAACCCTAGATATCACTTTTTGCCAAACCGGGTGGTGCAATTGTAGAACTCCCTGCCAGAAACAATAATAAGTGCTCCTAGCATAAACATTTTTAAAGATAGACTGGACAAGCATTTGGAATGTTAAACACAAGTGCAGTGATATACACGCATCAGCTTTAAGCTGCAAGTGTATCAAACAATAATAATAAATAATAATAAATTTAAATATAAGTGAAAACACTTTAATGAATAAATGTTATTATAGATTCACTTGCTTGTTCGCAACATGTACTTAAACAAAACCATATTTAAAACAAAAGAAGATATTCTAGTTCTAATATAGTTCTCTGAGTTTCTTGCTGGTATCTTCTGATTAGAGCCATTATAACTTAATTCTGTAGAACTAATCTACCGAATCAGCGAAAGAATCATTTTCCAATGCTTCACTTACATTACTTATTTTTTTTACATTATTTCTTGACATAATTGTAAAATTTTGACGTTCATATGTGCTCTTTATGTGCCTAAACTGAATAAATGAAATTGATTCTTGCACCTCCGCCTACCCCTTCGGGGATATAGGCGTGAGTTTATGTTATGTATGTTACGATTCTTTGATTCTTCGATGTCGCCCATAGGCTGTGGAGGTCAGATAGCAGTCACTACGCTCAGAAAATATCGAAGTTCACCCGCATCTTAGTTAGACGAGATAGCTGACCCCAACTGAGTTGACTCAGAGAATGATGATAACTTCCGGCTAACCTAAATTACTTGAGTGATTGCACGTCGGTACACTACCGGGTCAGGATTTGAACCCCAGGACTTTCGATCGCAAGACCTACGCCTAACCATTAAGCTGTTATTTATGCAGTTCACTCCAATAACTCAATGAAGAAATATAACTGCCAATTTTGGCCTTAACCCAAATCCAAATAAATAATACAGGATCAAAAGGTCATTTTCTCATTCCGATATTTTGCGAAAAATAAAAAATTATACAGGATGAAATGCCGTAACTTACTTTAATGCAGGCAAAGGGCGAAGGTGTAAAAACGGCCATGAATATTATACGAAACGGGAGGTCGTTTACAAAAACATAGAAAAAAAAGTTCATACCTACCTACTCACATTTTTATTTACCGTTCTTAGCTTTGGTAGCGCGGCCATTTTGAATTTCTGAGTGAAATGTCTTTGGTAATCTTTGTATTTTCTTTTTCAGCTGTTGTTGTTTTATTTGACTTTGAGATTTGATTTAATTTTTTATGTAATTTTCCCTCCATTTTTAATGTCGGTTAATAAATTATCACACCTTAGCTCTAAAGGCGGAACAAGCCCGCTGAGTTTCTAGCCTAGTGTCTTATCAAGTCGGGGTCGCGTTTCGAACCGGTGCGGTGGTCCATTTGCATTTTTATTATTTTTTATTTTTATCAGTGCTGTTTTAATGGAATTTAAAACATTGGTTTATTTTTGAGTTTTGTCGTTTTTACCTTACCTAACCAAACTGCGAACAGAACCCATGAAGTATTACAATATTTAAATTTGAATCACACTTTCATCCTCATCAAACTGAAACAAAATTTATGAACGGATCGTCACCTCGCGTTCAGAAACCGTTGCAAAAGGAAATGTCTTGTATGTCTACGAGTTTTTCCCAACGAATAACGTTCAGAATAGACGGTTTTTCCCCGCCAGGCAACCCTAATGTGCTAAGAAAACCGATAAGTACCCCCAGCGGTCATTTCATCCTGAGTTATTGGTACTTCGTGAACAAATAGTGGCAAATATTCAATGTGGGAATGTCGTTTATATGGTTTAGTAGGGTTGGCAGTGCTGTGAGTGTGTTCTTTACATACTAATATGGTAGTCCGTCTGCTTGTGAAGGGTCCGCAGAAGTGGACAACCTAAACATGTTTTTATCTTTTTTAACAAATTACATAATACGGACATAACTAACAGTTTAGTAGTATTAATGAACCACTAAGGTTTGTGCTAATACTACAAGTTATACTTAAAACAACGAATTGTTATCTTACATAAATAGTATAATTGACAAGGTATACAAAATACAACAATAATAACTTCACAGATTGTATAGAAAGTGGGATTTGGTTTAAACTTAATATTGGTCGGTGAAATTATATTTCTTAATTTGGAAGGCGATTGATTTACACAAAGCGAGGCAGTAAATATATGCAGATGTACACGTATTACATTTTTTCATTTCAAGGTTATATTTTTTATTTTATTATATAGAACACGTCAATTAGACTTCGCCTTGCCCGATGGTAAGCTAAAGGCAAAGTCTCAGAAAAGAGGGTCACCATTACTTACACATACCGTGTGACAATGGTGACACTCAGTTTGACGGCCCCATCATATGCTTTTTCACGCCCCGCTTAAAGGACCCGGGACTGTAGGAAGAAGGATGTCAGTTTATGGCAAATTGGGAACCTTTTGACTGTGACTGGGACTGGGAATTCGTAACGGGAACTGATAATGTAAACATAGGTAAGTACCGTTCATGAAAAATCACAACCATATCCTTGCATCGAAAATATGGGTGCAATTTACACTTCTGGCTCTCCCTCTCTGGTTTCTTTATATAACTTAGGTGGCAGACAAGCACACGACTCACCTGATGGAAAGTGGTTACCGTGGCATACGGACGTGTGCAACACCAGAGGAGTCACACTAGTCCTGCCGGCTTGTCTGCCACCTAAGTTGTATAAAAAAGGTGTATTAACACAACATTCACATTTCTCAACCTATTTACTGTCGGGTAGAAAACAACCCTATCCCTTAGTCGCCTTTTACGACAATGACACCCACAGGAAGAATAAAGTTTAAATATCTTCACGTGCAAGTTTAAGTTAAATTTTAAATGCCTTTGCCTCTGTTAACAAAACTTTTAAACAACAAACAATGCCAACACTCGTCAAACAACACGATATTTGATTAAAGACTAAACCCAAGGGTACAACACTATGTGATTAGTGACGTGACGTTCTCAAAAGAACAATGTCCAACTAACGTCAAAGGGAGCCAGCCTTTTGCTACAAAGCTTTAGCCTCTTACGATAGGTATGGATATTGTAATGAGCGGAGCGAAAGAAAACCACTCAACGCCTGTACTGCATTTGACTGGCCTAGGGGCAGGTTCCCCGGCAGAGCAAAATTTGGACTACCCCGGATCTTCCCACGCGGTGTCTTACAAGGCGACTAAGGGATAGGGCTGTTTAAAATCAGACAGATATATAAAGCCCAGACTCAGCCTCAGAAGCATGGCTTGAGTCAACAATAGTACCCGGAAAACGGCAATAGGCTCACCTCCTATTACGTGGGATCGAATTTAATGATCGGTGAAATGTGGGTGTTAATTCAACTCTACCTCATCCTCCGGGGTAAAAGCGTGATTATATGTATGGGCGGGTTTTTACAAAGGAAACTGAAGTAAATTAGCTGTTATGCTTACTGATTAAAGAACGAGGCTTTCACTCTTGGAGTTGGTGAGTCAGATGGCAGTCGCTTGCGCAATAGCCATTTCATATTTTATTTTTTAGAATTTTATGGTGGTATGGTTTGATTTTCTTTCCAACATAATTGCTTCTTATGTATGATACGACAAACAAATAAGATACGAGGGAATTCGCATTGAGTTTGAGTATTTGCAAGGACTGGGGAAGTACATCCACCCTACAGAATACCGCGGTTATAATAACTTCGTGTTGTGTTCCCAGCAGGGAGAGTAGGGTAGCCAGAACTCACTGGACAATTTGTGCTGTCAGTGGAATGACTAAAGGCTTGTCCTGCTTTGTCCTCTACACTGACCGCACAGAGACTCTGTGCTTACAGAGTCTTCAGCGCGAGTATGGCTTTTCTGGTGTTATACATGTCGATAGGCCACGGTAATCACTTTCCATCAGGTGGGCCGTGCGATTGTCTGCCACGTAAGTGATGTAAAAAAAAAGATTAAGAGCAGATCCGCTCGAATTGAAAAACTCTTAACTTCATATTTAAATTGCAATTTATTTTTAAATTATTAAAAGCGAGTATTGGCGTAACCTTACGCGAATATTGACATTGAAATTATCATTTTTTATAACAGATATGGTGTTTTCACGAGTATCAAAACGTTTTTCGATTGCTTTAAATAATAAAATAACACGAAATAAATAATCAGAGAATACATGAAAAACAATTTATATAAAAGACTATACATTCAACAATTACAATGAGTGTCGCGACTAATGATGAGTATTAGCTAAAAATTTCAAACATAAAATCGCTTCCTCCTCATCACACTGTTCAAACCCTAACAGCACATCGTGTAACTAAAGCTTTTTGCACAGGCTTTTGAGCGTTACATACTTCAACACATCGTCTATATAAGTTTCAACACACAGCGGTAGTTGGAAAACTTGCGAGTTGTGTGTCTTTTGGTGAACTTTATACCATGAAGTGAAAGTTGGTACCAAGTTTCGGATTTAAAGTTTACATACGACTTCATCCGGATGGATTTCGGCTTGCAATTTTTTTATTCATAATATATTATATAGGATGCGCCTATTTGACTACACCAAGCTAAATACAAAGTCTCAGGAAAGAGGGTCACTATTATATACACGTTGTATGTTACAATGGAGTCTACGTGAGGCTGTTTTGATGATACTCTCGAAGTATTTATTGTTATTCAGTTTGCAGTGAAAATCCATACCAAGGATATTGAAGTTATCTTGCACTGGAAGTGGCGTGTTCTGAAGAGTGGGAAGGGAGGGTAAGAAGATACCTTTGCTGTAAACGCATGCTTGCGTCTTCTAGGCATTGAATTCGACCAGGTTTTCAGAGCCCCATTGGGAAATGTGATTCAGAATACGATCAAGGTCAGTGATAAGCAATATGAGACTTTGTGGCCGCAGGATATCCGTGATAGCTCACGTGTAAGATGCCATCGTCTGCAACATTTTGCATGAAAAGGTGGCCCTAAACAATATTCTAAATTTTAACGTTAATTCCAGTCGCATATGATGTTTTCACCTCGGAGTCTGGGGACCGCTTTACCAGTCTAACTGTAGATTTGGCTGAACTTCGATATTTGCCATGAAACGGTTGCCATCTGACCTCCACAACCCAAAGGCGATGTCGACACATTGCATTCAGACCAGTTGTTGGACTTTTTAGGGCTCCAACGAATCGTAACGACTGCCATAGATGTCGGTATGGCAACCGGGATCGACGGCATAACGTGCTCTTCGAGGCACAACCGGTACAAATATTTGCACTGAGCGGGAATCGAACCCGCGCCTCCTGCGTAGCGGCTGCGTTCACTACCGCCACGCCACAGGCTGTCAAGCCCTAAACAATATCTGAGACTTAAGACCACCTCTTTTACAAGCCGGCAGTTCTGGCTCACATGCTGATTGACCAACAATGCCTTGGTGTTCACTTTCCTCTCGTGGTTGAAACTTCAGACGGCAGTGGCTCCCGTAAAAGTCAAGATAAGTATCAAAAGAATATTGGGGAGTAAGAAGCTAGTGACAAATGTCAAGATACGCATAAAAAAGGAGAAGAGCGGACCAGAGGAATATGCTTTCCTCCTTTTCTGATGAGGCCGTCAGGCTGAGGGCCACCATTGTAACATTACTAGTGTTTATAATGGTGACTTTCTTTCCTGAGACTGCCTTGAGATTACCATCATGCGAGATGATCTTATGACGTATACAAAAAAACGTTGAAATGCGAAATACATTTCATAGATGTGCAGTCAGCATCAGATCGACCTTGACGAACAAAGTACCTTGGTTTTCCCCCTTCCTGTTCACCTATTGCTTTGATATTTGACACACCTTTAGTGCAGACAATTAAACAATTTAATTTCAATATTCAATAAAACAGTTTAATTTGGTCCTAATTATTTGGTATTTGGTATTTGAGTAGTCCGACTGGGGAAGTACGTCCGCCCTACAGAATACCGCGGTTATAAGAACTTCGTGTTGTGTTCCCGGCGGTGAGTAAGGTAGCCAGAGCTCACTGGAGAGATTTTGTGCTGTCAGTGGGATGACCAAAGGCTTGTCCTGCTTTGTCTTCTACACTGACGGCACAAAATCTCTGTTCTTACAGGGTCGGCAGCACGGATGTGACTCCACGCACTGGTGTTACACACGTTCATAGGTCATGGTAACCACTTTCCATCAGGTGGGCCGTGTGCTTGTCTGCCACCTAAGTTGTATAAAAAGAAAAAAAATAGATCATTTTGAGACTTTGTAGCTTTTTTTTCAGGTGGCAGACGGCCCACCTGATGGAAAGTGGTTATTGTGACCTATGGACGTGTGTAACAAAAAAGGAGCCACACTCGCGCTGCCAACCCTGTAAGCACATAGTTTCTGTGCCGTCAGCGTAGAAGACAAAGAATGACAAGCCTTTAGTCTTCCCACTGACAGCACAAATTCTCCAGTGAGTGAGTCAAAATCGTTATGACGCTGACTGTATATACCCTTACATATTGTTTGCTCATTCCCTTTCCTAACTAAGTACGGAACGAAGATATTATAATTAGCCCGTAGCCCCTTTGAAGGAGTTCATTTTCAAAGCGAAAGTTTCACCTGTTTTGTAATGGTGTTGCCACACTGGTGCTATAGAATGTTCTATTTTTGAATATGTTCATATTCAAAAATGTTTTAGAAATAACATAACACTACTAGCCAGCCTTCCTTGGCTTCGGCACAATAAAAAAAATAAGCATTTGTCCTGGCAAAATACACGTTAAAACTCTAACATCTTGCAGAAATATCATAAAGCTAAACTGTGAGTACCATAAGTAGGTATAGGTGTGCAAAATGAAAAGTAGAAAAGACTGACAGTAAATGTACATAGTGTCCGCTTGACGGTAATAGGCTCACTCCCAATTTCGTATGTCCGAAAACCATGGTAGATGATATGCAGCATTTAAATAAATCTCTACCTATCTGTTTCGGGATTTAAAGGCGTGGTTTTTTTTTTTTTTATACCACTTAGTTGGCAGACAAGCACACGGCCCACCTGATGGGAAGCGGTTACCGTGGCCTATGGACGTATGCAACACCAGTGGTGTCACACTCGCGCTGCCGACCATGAAGAAACCTTCTGATGCCCCTCTTGAAGAACCCCATATTGTAGGCGCTTGGGAACACAGCAGCAGGTAGGTCATTCCACAGCTTGAGTGTGCGTGGGATGAAGTTTCTTTCATACCGCACAGTGCGTACCGTCTCAGGTCGCAATGTGTGGGGATGAATTCCCTGCCTATGGCGAGAGGTGCGTTGATAGAATGTAGCTACGGACATCATGTCAAACAATTCATCTGAGCACAAACCATTGTATAGGCGGTAGAACACACACAGTGAGGCAAAATCCCTCCTAAAGCTAAAAGGTTCCACTCTACCTGTGAGTATGGGATTGTCAACCAGCCTCAAATCCCGTCTTTGCAACGAGTCGAAGGGGTCAAGCTGGTATGCAGGTGCTCCAGCAAAAAGGTGACAGTAGTACTCCATGTGAGGCCGGACCTGTGCTTTATAAAGAAGGAGTTGCTGCCCCGCAGTGAAATACTGCTTCGCCCTGTTGAGCGCTCCGAGCTTTCTTGATGTTAACTTAACCTTGTCCTGCAAATGACTTCGGTATTGGACGTCACTGGAGATATCGACACCAAGGATCCCGATACTCGGGGAGATGGTAAGCGGTGTGCCCAGGAATTGCGGCGCTACAATGAATGGGGTTTTCTTAGCTGTATACACATACTTGTGTCTTAGTGGGGTTGAATTGGAATTGGTTTAGTCGTCCCCAATCGGACACTCCAGAGAGAGTAGTCTCGATTTCAGACACAAGTTGTTCGCGACTCTTCTCCACCTCGGACTGAGGGATATTTGCACGGCCCGTGTAACACGTGTCCCCGGTGCTGTCGTCCGCATAACAATGAATGGAGCCATCAGACAGCATGTCATTGATATGCAGCAGAAACAGCGTCGGAGACAACACGGAGCCTTGTGGGACACCAGCGTTTATGTTCATGCGGTCCGAGCAGCTGCCGTCGACGACGGCTTATTCTATGTATGTATGTATACCATCTTCATCATCGAAGGTTTCGTCCACTACATCCGAGGCTTTTACGTCAGAACCCGCTTAAAATCAGAGGTACCTAAGCTGTGTTGCATTGTATAACTCGTGCGTATTACCATCGCATCTGGCTTCCCAAACGTAACAAAAACAAATCTCAAATAAAATCCGATAAGCAATAACTACGAAACTCAAACTCAAATGCTCCACGGTCACAGTGTTGCGGATGCTGCTGGTCTCGAAGGACGAGAGCGGAGCCTCGTGTGGGGATGCGAGAGAAAGGCGCCTTGTTAATTCGCACGAGTTGTAGATGTTTGGTTAATTCCCAGCAGTGTGGCCGCTCCTTTATCGAATGGATTTAATAACATAAGTGCTCACGTACGGAGTGTTTGTTGGAAGAATCAATTGAGTAATTACATAGATGTCTGCGTTGTATTTACTTAATATGTTTAAATTAAAATACAAACACATCCACATTATACTCCCTTTATAACACACACACACACATACCAGACACGCACACACACCACACACGCACACACACACACACACACACCAGACACGCACACACACACACACACACACACACACACACACACCAGACACGCACACACACATACACACATCTGTATGTATTAATTAAATATTACCGAGTAAGTTCTTAGTGTGGTCACGTGTTCGTTTGTAGCGGCCGCAAGATATTTATGCTGTGCCGAAAGGCTGCATGGGTAGAGTAGTCGGCATATATTGTTTTTTATCTAGGACACGCCAACTTCACCTCACCTCACCTGATGGTAAGCTAAAGGCTAAGTTTAGGAAAGAGGGTCACCATTACGGACACTAAGTAATGTTACAATGGTGGCACTCAGCTTGACGGCCTCATTAGATGCTTTTTCACGCCCCGCTTAAAAGACCCGGGACTGTAGGAGGAAGGAAACACGTGTGCTGGTAATGAATTCCAGACGTTGGTGGTGCAGCAAAGATAAGAGTCTCCGCACCGTTTGGTTCTTGTTCGTATATTCTGCACAGTGTGAGGGTGACATCTAAGCCCTGAATGTTTTGTCCTGGGTAGGAAAGGAGAGGGTGGGATTAGTTGAAAGAGCTCATCAAAACAACATCTCTACGTATCTGCAAAGGCTCGAGGGTGTGCGTGACCTCAGGGTTCCCAATAATGCGGACCGCACATCGCTGCAACCTATCGAGAGCATCTAGTAGGTATTTTGCGGAGCCATCCCAGAGGTGCGAGCAGTATACGTGAAAAATAATTTTATGTAAGTAATTTTGTAAAATTTGCGTCAATTTCCAACAAAATCAGGACATTGTTAGACAATTTTGTCGCTGGTACACAGCGACAAAATTGTCTCAATCTCTTAGAGATATACAAAAATCTAAAGCGTGTTCGTAATAACGAGAAAAGTAAGAGAGTTCAAAATTCACCTTAGAAAACATTTTTCAGACCTTGTACGAAAGAAAATAATTTATTTCTTCTGTGTCCTGTTTATCGCCGACTTTTTCTTTTTTATCGCTGTTTACTTGAAATAATGTCGCTTTTGCTAACCCTCCTCATTTATTCTAACATGATACTTAGAGAGAAGGTTCTTGGGTTGAATATCGAATGACAAACTTTTACTAATGCTGTAATTATTGATGTATCAATTGGAAGTAACTTACTTGAAGCCAAATACTGGATGATAATATACTTTTACAGTGAGCAAACGCATTCTGTTCTTTATTTATAGTACATATTTATAAAGGATATACAAGAGTGAGTAATGATGAAAAAAAAACATTACTCACGCTTGTGTATCCTTAAACACGTTGGTAGATGAGTGTTTACGATAGTCTGTGACATTCGCTGGTACATAATTTGCAAGTCAGTATATCTGTTGATTGAGGACTGAGGCGCAGGCTTCCTCTTCTCTTCCTCTGGGGGCTGGGCGGTAACACAGTAGTTACTTCCATAAAGGAGAAGGAGTAAACGGAGGGAGTAAAATCCAGGAATAACGCTTAGATATTGATGATGATTGATAACTGTCCAGGAGGTAGGACACGACGGTATTCCCGTCCCAATGGAGCAGTCAGACTGGGGAAGTGCCTCCACCCTACAGAATACCACGGCCATAATAACCTCGTGTTGTGTTCCCGGCGGTGAGTAGGGTAGCCAGAGTTCACTTGAAAGCCGCCTGTCACCCTGGCAGAAGCAGGTCGCGAGTCATTATTATTGTTTGTTAGCGTAGGCCGCAAAAAGTACTAATCGAATTTTGAGGCGGCAGATGTATGTTTGGTGTGAAAGAGTATTTATCTTATTTATCATTATCTTAGGTAAGTATTTTTGGTTGCCATCGGTTAAATAGAACCGAAGATATGACCAATATTCGCGATAACCGATATCCGCGCCGGTGGAGCCGCAGGCATCAGCTGTTTATCTAACATTTATCATATCATATCATAACATAACGTAAACTCACGCCTATATCCCCGAAGGGGTAGGCAGACGTGCTAGCACACACATTTCGCCAGTTTATGTTTAGGTCCCAATGTAATAAGTGGCGAGCCTATTGCCATTAACCGGGCACTTATAAACCTGCGATAAATACACATATAACTTCGAAAAGCATCGAAAAGTCATTGGTATGTGTCATGGTAAAACCTGGGATCGAACCCGAGAACTCGTCTAAGCAGTCCATTACCCATACTACTAGGCTACCGCGGTTGTGATATCATGTGGCAATAATAACAAATACATAATACATTATTCCTTTCCTCTGAAGTAAGTCATACCTACGTCAGGCCTGACCCTACACATCCCTGTGGAGTAACTTCAAGAGTTGAAACGTCCGTCCCCATTGCATTATGGTACATAGCTCACCTCTTTTCGCCATGTATTATTAATATTGTTATGCTCCAGTTTTATATTTGAATGATGTCATAAGGTACCTTTTCGTTTTACTTTTAAACGTTCTATATGAAACAATTTTTGTAGTTAGAATAGTGGTAGATACTGTCAGCGTTGGAGCGATCTTGAGTACAATATGAGAAACCTGGGTATTGAAAGGAAATTAAACTATTTTATTGATTTATATTGTATTGTTGTCAGAACTAAAGTTGTGTAGCAAATATCAGAATACTCAGTCAACAAGAAGGATAGAAAACCAAGGCATGAAAATCATTTAGAGTACTTTATTCTTCAAAATCGACCTGATGCTGGCTGTACCTTGGGCTGTCGATGTTTTTGCAATGTTTTAATAAAAATTTGCAACGGATTTTATCGTGATTTACTTGGTACAATTTTTTTGTAACACTTGGTTGGCAGAGAGGCACACGGCTCACATGATGGAAAGTGGTTACCGTGGCCTATGGACGTGTGCAAGGGAGTCACACTCACGCTGCCCACCCTGTAAGCACAAGAGTAAGCACAAGACAAAGCAGGACAAGCTTTTGGTCTTCACTGACAGCACAAAAACTCGACAGTGAGCTCTGGTTACCTTACTCGACGCCGGGAGTACAACACGAGGTTATTATGGCCACGGTATTCTGTAGGGCGGAGGTACTTCCCCAGTCGGACTGCTCAAACAGAAATACCGCCGAGTCCTAACCTCCTCAAATCATTATTGCTAATCTTTTCGTGTTGATTTCGTTGAGAGACGGTCACTCTAACCGTGAGAATACAATAATATAGCGATAACAGAAAAATATATTGCGAGTCGGGCAGTATATTTTTCTGTTCACGCATCTCGTTCTGACTGTAAAAGCTCCAAAATTAGCCATATCCTCGCCATTCCTGGCTAAACCACGGCTATAAAACCGTTGGAATTCTTGACACCAAAACGCACAAAGGTACTCTATTGTTTTCTAAACAAGATTTTATTTCCTTTAGCGATACGCTTGAAATTTTTTAAGAAGACACTGTGAAACGTACTTTTTGTCAACAGATTTAAGTTGAAATTTGATGAACATACGTGTGTGAAGAGCTTAAGTGCCTGCATACTGCTTACAGTAGCGTCCAGTCTCCTAAAGTGTTTTCCTAGCGTTATTGAGTTAATTTTAATGCAGAAACTTTCGTGTGGATTTTTTTGGAAGATAAGGTACTTATACCTATACTAAATGTGTAAATTGTCTTTTTTTATACCACTTAAGTGGCAGACAAACACACCCACCTGATGGAAAGTGGTTACCGTGGCCTAAAGACGTGTGTAATACCAGAGGAGTCACACACGCGCTGCCAACCCAATGCACAGAGTTTCTGTACCGTCAGTGTAGAAGACAAAGCAGGGCAAGCCTTAAGTCTTTCCACTGACAGCACAAGCTCTCCAGTGAGTTCTGGCTACCCTATTCACCGCTGAGAACACAACACGAAGTTATTATGGCCGCGGTATTCTGTAGGGTGGAGGTACTTCCCAAGTCGGACTGCTCAATTGGAAGGCAATACCGCCGTGTCCTACCTGTTAAAAAGATGATGATTACATTCCTGCAGTGGTTTCCTAACTACTAATGCACCAAATAAGGAAACTGGTGTGATGCTTCGATCGTAAGGCCAACTTTTTAACCATTAAGCTACCGACACTTGAACTTCAAAGCAGACAACGTCACGCAATGTACGTTGCGCCACCTTATCGAGTACGTCCCCCCCATCATTCCCCTGTCGAACACCGATTATATCCCAAAGCAGCCACAAAAAGCAACAATAAATAGTCCAAAACAAAAAGCGAATACTTACTTTCAGAATAATTTAAAACACGTTGCTAATGGAAGTTCTAAATTCGAACGACAATGGATGCGTGCGAGTCACAATTGCGTTCTATTTTCAAACCGTAGCATGCGCAGGCGCATATCCGCCCGATTGTTTACGGGGGCTAACGTTAGGGTTGTGCGGTACATCTGGCGGTTATAGGAAGCAGATATTTGAGACTAGTATTTGATATGATAATTTTATTGAAAGGTGAGAATATTGTTAGGAAAAATTTGAACAATGTGCCTGGTATAATGTGAAGCAGATGGATTGCGTACCTAATTTAAAATTTCGAAATTCATGAATCCAGTGACGCAAAGGATTACCCCAGTGATGCACAGAAACCCAGTGATATTATAAGCTTGGAGTTTGATATTTAGATAGAAAATTAATTTTAGTAAAGAAATTAACACCTAAGCGAAAGTAATATCTTTATTTATTTTTGTACACATGAAGTTCAATAGGTATATAAATTAATAGATAATAACATAAACATAAACTCTCATAAATTCACGCCTTTATCCCCGAAGGGGTAGGCAGAGGTGCTAGGAATCACATTTCGCCAGTTTATGTTTAGGTCCCAATGTAATAGGTGGCGAGCCTATTGCTATTAACCGGGCACTTATAAACCTGCGATAATACATTTCGAAAAGCATCAAAAAGGCATTGGTGTATGCCATGGTAAAACCTGGGGTCGAACCCGAGACATCGTCACAGCACCCATACCACTAGGCAACAGCGGGCAACAATCTTCATCATCTTAAAGTTGTCTTCTATACTGACGGCACAGAAACTCTCAATGCTTACAAAGTTGGTAGCGCGAGTGTGAATCTCTTGGTTTTGCACACGTCCATAGGCCACGGTGACCACTTTCCATCAGGTGAGCCGTGCGCTTGTCGCTGGGTTGGCTCTCCTTACCCTATTTTAGTTTAGCTTACTATAGTCTGACTTCAAAACCCGAAGAGGAAAATCAGAGCCTCGTCTTTTGTTCAGCAGGTGCTCGGTGCACCAATTAGCTGGTACAATCGGTTTGGGCCTCAAGATAGTTGGTAAGACCCTTTACCTACATGACATGACTTGTTACGTAAAAGTACAATATCGACACCAACAATTTATACTACGCTAACTCGATTTTTAGGTAAATTCGTTTTTTTATGCCAAAGTTCTTAAAATGTGCTATTTTATATGTAAAAAAAAAATCATGCAGAAATACACAAAAATAACGAAGTTACAAATTTTATAAAACGCTAAGTATAGGTATTTTTTGAAATCGCTCGATTTATATTCCGCTAACTATTATTATCGGTGTGTACGCGGGAAGGGGACGCGCCGCTTGTTTGTTTACACTAGTCTAACGCTACTTGGCGCTTTGTTAAATGGAAGTGCGCGGTTTTAAATACTTTATTAGTGTAATGATAAATAATAGAGTTATATTTACAAGTTCATTGAAATATTAATAGTGTTAGTGTGTTATTATAAACATGTCACGAAAACGAGCTAAATATTTAGTGGAATTAACCAAAAAGGAGGAATATTCATTGAGGAGTGTTCATGAAAATGATGAGATTCCACTTTATACTGGCGAAAGAGATAAGTTTAATGTGATATCAAAGATTATAATGTATAATAATGTATATAAATATGGTTAATAATAATTTACTACATGTTTTTGAAAGTTTGAACCATTTTGCTCAAAGTCCGTATAACACTACGCTAACATTTACTTGGCGTAGTATAGCGCGTTCGAGTTTACGTTTTTGATTGGTCATGCACAAGTTAGCGACTCTTATGTGTTAATCAAAGCGCATATAAAGCTATATTATATACTTTATTTACAGTTGCTTGACATTTTATACGTAATTCTAAGTACCTGCATACTTTATTATAATAATAATAAATTGCATTATACCTATTGTTATAGAATCGTCACCATTACCTGCCGAAGTTGATAAACCTGAATTCATGGCTTTGTATAATTACATCATGGTTGATGAGACTGTTCAAGAGCAAAATTATTCCATATCCAGTTCTGCAAGCCAAGATATAATCTCTTCCAAAAATGATGTAGTATTAAAACATGTAAATTTAAACGATTTGATGGCGCCTAATACTCCACTTAATATTTGTTCACCAAAGGTATTGACTTCTATTCGTAACCCTTCTCCGATGATATTAACTCCACCTAGTATCGAACCTTTGTTTTCAGTCGTCACTAATGATCTTTCTGACAGCATAGATAATACCCCCGTACCATCACCCTATTGTGACTTTTGGGAAACTTCACAAAGCTTAAGCGATACTTTGATGCCGACTTCTTGTCAAAATACCGAAGATACAACTCTCACACCTGAAGTCGGTATATCTGCTCAAGAAGATTTTTCAGATGCCCAAATGGATAACGGCCTCATCAATAACACGGATTCAGTATCGGCAATATCTACTCCCTGTAACTCTATTTTCTCAACTACAACGTGCAATGATAGTGACTATTCTGCCGTATCGACTCCAAGAAATAATAAACGTAGATCTAAAAAGAGAACTGATGTGGGTCTAAAACGTCTAAAGCTTGAAGATGAGTGGATAGTTAGGAAGAGAAAACGTCTGTGTAATAAAGGATTGGAGTATAAAACGTCAAAAGGGAAAACCAAAGTTGCAAGAAACATGAAAGCCAGCTGTGTCAATTGTCGTCTGCAATGCTATAATAAAATAAGTCAAGAAGTTCGTATTGACTTGTTTGATAAGTTCTGGGGTACTGGTAATCATGCGAAACAATGGCAAATCATCGCCAAGTATGTCATACAAAAAAATAAAAAGACTGCCACTAATGTTGAAAATGAATCAAGTCGTCGATCACACACTTTACATTATCATCTTCCCATGAATTCCGAACATGGCATCATATTACAAAAAGTTTGCAAAACAATGTTTTTAAACACCTTCAATATTAGTAAAGATTTTGTTTACACTGCAATACGAAAAAACATAATGAACAATGATTTTAGTAATGTTACTGATGACAGAGGCCGCCATAAAAATCATAAATATATCATTTCAAATGAAATGAAACAAAATGTCATAGATCACGTTAATTCTTTCATCCCTGTTGAGTCTCACTATGTTAGAAAATGTTCGAATAAAAAATATTTAGATCCTTCGTTATCTTTTTCAAAAATGTTTAAGCTGTATGTTGATTGGTGTACCGATAATAATTACAATGTTAGAGTCCAAACTGTAAGACAGTATAGAGATATTGTCAATAGTAATTTAAAGATAGGCTTTCATTTACCAAAAAAAGACCAATGTGACCTCTGTCATCAGTATAAAAATACATCAAACCCTACAGATGAATTGAATGAAAAATTTGCTAAATATCAAACAGAAAAAGAAATTTCACGTAAATTAAAATTAGAATGTAAACTATTAGCAATTTCTAATAATAAAGTAGCCTGTGTTGTATTCGATTTTCAAAAAGTGTTGTGTACACCGCATGGTAATACAAGTGTCTATTATTATAGACGTAAGCTCAATGTATATAATTTTACAATTTATAATATGGCATCAAAAGAAGCTTTTTGTTATATGTGGGATGAGCAAACGGCTAAGAGAGGGGCTAATGAAGTGGCTAGTTGCTTATATGACTTTTTTAATAAATTAACTTCTAAGGGAATTCACGAAGTCAACCTATGGTCGGACAACTGTGGGGGACAAAATCGTAACCGTATTGTTTACTATATGTATTTATTGGCTACTAAAATGTTTGAAATGAAGATTAGCCACCATTTCATGGAAAAGGGCCATACACAAAATGAGGGCGATTCAGTCCATGCTTTGATAGAAAAGACTGCAAGAGGTAGAGATATATATTCGCCAGATGAATGGTATTCACTAATACGATGGGCTAAGGTCAATGGGAATCCTTATAATGTTGTTGAGGTCAATCAAAACATGATATTTGATTTTAAAAGTAATATTAACAAAAAAAATTGGACTAAAAATTTAAATAACGAAAAAATTATGTGGAACAAAATTAAAAGAATTGAAGTGTCTCCTGATAATTACGGGTTGTTGGATTATAAGTATAGTTTAGCTGATAACGAAAGCAATCAATTGCAATGTTTTAGAAAAACTTCTACTCGACTCTCCCACTTGGAACCTTTGCCCGAAAAAGCATACAAAAGCTTACTCAAAATTAAAGTAGCAAAATATAGAGACTTAATATATTATTGTGATAACAATATTATTCCCGAAAAGTACCACACATTCTATAGGAATATACTTACGACTGAAAATGATGAGGAGAATATAAGTGATGATGAGGATTGAATTTTCTTATTGTTATCTACTTATTTAAACCGATAATAATTATTTGATATACGAGTATATGAGAATAGAAGTTATTAAAAGTAAAAAAAGTAAGAATAACTAATTATGTGCAATTTGTGATTTAAATATAGTTAATATTACCTACTTATCGAGCTGTGATTGACCTGATCTCATATTATTGATAATTAATAAGTAAATAAAAATAATAAACATTTAAGTATTAATAAGTGATTATTGTGCCATTTTTGTTCATAATATATTTTTGATAGAATTTTTAATAAACACTGAAGTTGATTACTATGCTATTCTTGTTTTAATTATAATATTTACCTACATAAAATAGTGCTATCTACTCAATTTCACCTATAGTTTATAAATTTCAGCTTTAATACCACGTTGAAATTTATACATTATAAAATTAAATCTAAATTTATGAACTTCTTCATATTGTTTCTAGAAGTAAAATTATAATACGCTAACTTGCGGTCAGGTGAATGTATATGCATATGTACGCTATATATAAATTAGCGGTTTTTAATACCATGTACGCAAGTATCGCGTTTACCGTTTAAATAAAGCTAACTTAAATAACTTGGTATTTAGCAAATAAATTTGATATAATATACTTGATTAATAAACGTACAAACCTAAAATTACAATTAATGCATAACATATTATAGAGTAACCATTATAATGCACAAAAAATTACACTTGTTAGTATTGTGCTCGCCCGCAGTACACTACGCTAACGCTAGTTAGCCGTGTATAGTGCGTAAAATATTATTCAGTAATTACGGATATATACAGCTAACTTGCGCTTAATAAAAAACTATGAATAATTAAGAAAAAATAAATATAAGGAATTACTATAAATAAATCAAAGATGAATAGTGCCAAATTACAAACCAATATCTTTATTAATATAAAAGTTATCACGATTTTCCCTTCATAAGCGTCTCCTGTAAAGTACACTTTTACGAGTTAGCTTAGTATAAATTGCTGGTGTCGATATGTGCTAACCCTAATCCTTACTATCAGATATCGATGATCAGACAGGCGCCGTCTGATGACAGATTATCAAAGACGATGTGAAACTTGGAAGCGGTAGCAACACTTCTTTAGTTTTCCAAGTCTATTTTTCTCATTCGAGAATTAAAGAATCAATTGATTATTATTCAATTTATTCAATTTAGGCACATAAAGAGCACATATATTATGAACGTCATAATTTTACAATTATGACAAAAATATTAAATAATGTAAAAATAAATCATTGGAAAGTGATAATTTCGCTGGTTCGGTAGGTTAGTTCTACTGAGAAGATACCAGCAAGAAACTCAGAGAACTATATTAGAACTAGATTACCTTTCTTTTTTTAAATTTGCTTTAGTTTACAATTTATTTTGTGCGAGCAAGCAAGAGACTTATGTTGACCACGCAATTACATCATCAAGATACTCATCTACTTTATAGTAAAGTTTATTCATTAAAGTTTTTTTCCACCTCCATTTTAAACTAAGGTAGGACACGACGGAGTGTGACTCAATTGGTTTTGCACATGTCCATTGGGCACGATAACCATTTTCTATCAGGTGAGCCGTGTGCTTGTCTGTCACATAAGTGGTAGGAAAAAAAACACATGGTGCTTTCTTTCAACCGTCGTAGGTCTTTTAAACGAGATGTGAAAAACCACGAGACCACGAAGCTGTAATGGTGACCCATCTGCAAAAGTAAAAGTACATTGGCGTAATCGGCATTAAAGAAATTATTATTACATACATACATATAATCACGCCTATATCCCCGAAGGGTTAGGCAGAGGTGAATTAACACATACATTTCACCAATCAATGTTTTCGGCTTCTCGTAATAGTGAGTGAGCCTATTGCCGTCTTCCGAGTACTATTGTTGACTCGAGTCGATCTGTGCCTAAGTCTGAGCTGTATATATATGTCTGATGTTATACAGCCCTATCCCTTAGTCGCCTTGCACAACACCGCATGAAGAGAGATGGGGTGGTTCAAATTCTACTGTACCGGGAACCACGCGGCGATTATTATTGAATGAAATTTTAAAGCATTTGGTATGCTAATTATTCAAAGCGATTAAGATGGGAAAAAAAATTGAATCAGTGCAGGCGGGATCCGGGAGGAAAGATCACGAATCTTTCCTTTAGAGGGGAATGCTCTAACTACTGAGCCACTGAACCTCGCCTCACGCCATCCAAATCGGCCTACTATTAGCGTGAATCCGTTAAAAAGAGAAAATCTAGTAAAAATATAGTCATAATCTAACTGAAGCTGGTTATAAATGTATTCTTTTAAAAATAACTAATAGGCAGGGAATTCATCATCACACCTTTCGTTTTCAGACGGTGCGCACTGTATGGTATGATAGGAAGTTCATCCCACGCACACTCAAACTGTGGAACGAACTCCCAAGCGCCTACAATATAGGGTTCTTGAAGAGAGGCATTGGAAGGTTTCTTCAGGGTCGGCAGCGTGAGTGTAACGCCTCATGTGTTGCACACGTCCATAGGCTACGGTAACCACTTACCATCAGGTGGGCCGTATGCTTGCCTGTCACCTAAGTGGTGGGGTGCCCGCTGTGTGGGGCTTGAATAAAATATTTTTCTTTCTTTCTTTATAAAAAAATAATATAAATATATCGCAGGTTTATTAGTGCCCGGTTAATGGCAATAGGCTCGCCACCTATTACATTGGGACCTAAACATAAACTGGCGAAATATGGGTGCTAGCACCTCTGCCTATCCTGTTATGTTATAAAAAATATTGGGTAGCTGAATTCCATTCATAGCCAACAAAACCTACACCATAATTACAATTCTCTTATAAAAAGGAAACCATTACAAACAATATCATTAGCCATATGTTAAGTATTTGCGCACGCGTCTACCATATATCAAGTAGGGTAGGAACCCCTATTCATGGACTTGGTAATTAGGGTACCGCATTGGCCAAAACAATTTATTAACTCACACACCTGGGTTCGTTTGATAAATTGCACTATAGTAATTAGTTTTAATGATTAACTAAACGTGAAGTGTCGGATGTCGGGGTGCGATGATGAAAGGGTAATTTTGTGGAATTATTTGGGTTTATTATGGGTGAGAGTGAGATTACTTTTATGGGTAAACTAAAATCGAAACTGGCAATTTTGAAGTTCAACCATAATTAATGTGGTTGAACTTAGAATCGCGGTCTTACAAATCTTATATATAAAATTCTCGTGTCACGGTGTTCGAACTTGAACTCCTCCGAAACGGCTTGACCGATTCTCATGAAATTTTGTGAGCATATTGAGTAGGTCTGAGAATCGGCCAACATCTATTTTTCATCCCCCTAAATGTTAAGGGTTGTCCACCCTTAACATTATATGGCAAAACGACGTTTGCCGGGACAGCTAGTATATTATAATATTTGTTTTGACAATTAAATGCGAATAGTTAATAAAATAATGTTTACGGGAATTAATGCGATCATGGTATAGGTACATAGGTACATACATTTGGTTTGCCTGACGTTTCGACCTGGTAACACCAGCCGTGGCTACAGGCGACGTGCTGACAGGAACGCGATAGTTTAAAAAAAAAACGAATAGTTACTTCATAATTTAAACCAAACTACATACAAGAATTTTAATGCGTTTTTTAGCATCACCTGTAATGACTTAATGGTTAAGGAGTCGACCTTACGATCGAGAGGTCCCGAGGAGGCACAGATTCAAAATAACTCAACCATAAGCTCAATGACAGCCTCCTTAGAAATCTCTACCTTTGAATATGATATGACATTTGTTTTTTGGTGACTAGTTCAGGGGAACACAGCGGTGTCACTCGATATCCGATTTTGGATTGGACAATGTGAAAGACAAAACATAAACTCACGCCTATATCTTCGAAGGGGTAGACAGAGGTGCTTGCACCCAAATTTCGCCAGTTAATGTTTAGGTCCCAATGTAATAGGTTTTACCATGTCGCACACCAATGACTTTTCTATGCTTTTTGAAGTTATATGTGTATTTATCGCAGGTTTATAAGTGTCCGATTAATGGCCAAAAATATTTCAAAATATTTCACAACATTCTACACATCACTATCTAGACCCATGGTAAGCATAGTTTAACTAGCTTGTGTTATGAATACTAGAAAGCGGATAAACATACTTAGATACTATTTTTTTGCGTAAGTACATACATATTATACATAGAAACACCCAGACCAATGCAAATATACATATTCATGCATACAAATATTTGTGCTAAGCGGGAATCGAACCTGCGTAGCAGTCGAATATTCTACCGCTACGTCACAGAGGCCGTCAACATAATAATTATATAATAGGCTCGTCTCGTCACATAACACATTTCATACATTTTACTTCCTGTCGGCTATCGGATGTCGGATATCGGAACCAAAACCGATATCGCATCGGATAATGGGAAAACGTTCTAAAGTTCACATTATCAGCTATTCTATGTCAGTACAGGTACTTACGGAAATTGACGAAGGTTGCCGAATGCACCCGAGCCATAAAGGCAATAAAACTATCTGAAAGTAATAATGACGACTGGTATCGCGGCTCATCCCCTAGCATTTGTCAGTATTATCGACTTTTCGATTTATTGCTGTCTTGGTTGAAGGAATAGATGCTGTAGGATGGCGGGCGATCAGTGATGGCTTTGACTATATACCGTATAGACTTAATATTGCTAACAAAATGCATCGTAAAAGACTGAATACTCGGCATGTGTGAGTAGGCTAATGTCAATATTGTCGTCGGCCGGGGTGCGAGGGATATGCCTGTCAATCTCACCTTCGGCAACTAAAACGACCCACAGGCGGCGTGCGTTTTAGTCGGTTCGAGTCCGACATAACCTCCTCCACCGGCTCCTGTGGGGAGGTATCAGTGGGGATTTTGCTCACGTAAAAAAAAAAAATTTCAATATTGTCTTTAAACTATCAATGTGTTATACAACTTAGGTGGCAGACAAGCAAACGAGCCACCAGATGGAAAGTGGTTACCGTAACCTATGAACGTCTGTAATAGCAGTGGAGTCAGACCCGTGCTGTCGACCCTGTAAGCACAGAGTTTCTGTGCCGTTAGTGTAGAAGACAAAGCAGGACAAGCCTTTAGTCTTCCCACTGACAGCATAAACTCTCCAGTAAGCTCTAGTTAACCTACTCACTGGCGGGAACACAACACGAGATTATTATAGACGCGGTATTCTGTAGGGCGGAGATACTTCCCCAGTCGGACTGCTCAATTGGACGGAAATACCGTTGTGTCCTACCTCCTCAAATAGCATATGGAAGCTTTGCAATAACCCTGTTTTGACAGTGTGCTTTTAAAGGACCTTTAATTCTGTGTTTTCTTTTCGTGAGAGGATACTTGTTTTTTTTTTTACGTGCGCCAAATCCCCACGGATACCTCCCCACCGGAGCCGGTGGAGGAGGTTATGTCGGACTCGAACCGACTAAAACGCACGCCGCCTGTGGGTCGTTTTGGTTGCCGAAGGTGAGGTTGACAGGCATATCCCTCGCACCCCGGCCAACCCAGGGCCACCTCTCGCGATCTGGCCCTCGTCTCGGGTGTTCGTGAGAGGATACTTGAGATTGAAAAATCGACGACAAAAATATAGAAGTAGGTACATATGTAATAATAATGTTATATTTTTTTCAAGTGTTGTGTACTACTGTACACATTGTAACATTGCTTAGTGTCTGTAATGGTGACCTTCTTTCCTGAGACTTTACCTTTAGCTTACCATCAGGCGAGGTGAAGTCAAGTGGGCGGGTCTTAGATAAAAATATAAAAATAAAGTTTCTATAAGACTTAATTTAACAAAAACGTTGTTCAGTCAGAGATTACTAAATTATTATAATTTTTTTTTCAATTACGTTACTTTTAGATCTGGTTAATGATCCTTCTTTTAAAATAACATAAGTACATAGTTTTTTTTTATATATATAGAACACGTCAATTAGACTTCGCCTTGCCTGATGGTAAGCTGAAGGTAAAGTCTCAGAAAAGAGGGTCACCATTACCTACACATACCGTGTGACAATGGTGACACTCAGCTTGACGGTCTCATCATATGCTTTTTCACGCCCCGCTTAAAGGACCCGGGATTGTAGGACTATTTTGCAACACAAGAAAGTTACTGTAGGTATTAGTTAATCGTTATGTATTTATTAGACAGAGTTAATATTAACTAACTCTTCTTCATCATTATATCACAATATCACAGATTGCCGCGTGGTTTCGGGCAGAGTAGAATCCCATCTCTTCTGATGCGGTGTCGTACAAGGCGACTAAGGGATAGGGCTGTTTAACAATACTCAGATATATACAGCCCAGACTCAGCCTCAGATGCAAGTCCGGAATACGGCAATAGGTTCACCCCCTATTACGTGGGACTGAACACAATTATTGGTGAAATGTGGGTGTTAATTCACGTCTGCCTAACCCTCCAGGGAAAAAGGCGAGATTATGTATGATTATATGTATGTACAGATTACTTAATAGTTACTATGTTTAACTTTATATACCTACCAACAGTAATATACTCTAAAACACATCTAAGGAAAATATTTTTTTTTTTTTTTTACGTGCGCAAAATCCCCACGGATACCTCCCCACCGGAGCCGGTGGAGGAGGTTATGTCGGACACGAACCGACTAAAACGCACGCCGCCTGTGGGTCGTTTTGGTTGCCGAAGGTGAGGTTGACAGGCATATCCCTCGCACCCCGGCCGACCCAGGGCCATCTCTCACGATCTGGCCCTCTTCTCGGGTGTGGGGACTACAGAGTCCCCAACTCGTCCCCGGAAACGGGGAGGCGCGCCACGCGCGCCACCGCCGCGGCCTGCTTCTGCCAGGGTGACAGGCGGCTTCACCTGTCACCCCCAGGCCGGCGCTCATGGGGGGCGGAGGTCGTTCATCGACCTCCGACGCCCGAGTTGCCTTCGTACGCGGGCAGCTTGTCTTGCGATCCTTCGTCGGTCCCGCTGCCGCTCCCGCCCCGCCTCCTCCTTCACGAGCATTACTTGCTCGCAGAAGGAGGCGCCGGCCGCCCACGCATCCGCGCAGCGAACCATCGCCGCGAGCAAGGTGGAGAGCGTGAGAACCCTCACTCCCAGGGCCGCCACAAGCTCCCGCCTCGGCGTCTCCCACGCCGGACACTCGATGAGCGTGTGCGGACCTGAGTCCTCGCTCGCGTCGCAGTGATGGCACTCGGACGTTGGCTCTTTCTGCATCCGACGCAGATACTTTCCGAAGCATCCGTGCTCGGTGATCATCTGCGTCAGACGGTACGAGAGGCTGCCGTGTGGCCTCTCTAGCCACTCCCCCATGATGGGTCTTACCGCCGTTACTACGGCGTGCCCTGCGCCTGGTTGCCCAAGTCGTATCTCCCATTCCGCCACCATTTCCCTGTGGAGCCGGGATCTCACGGCCCGAATTTCTTCGGGCTCGGGATCGTGACCCCGCTCCCGCGCCGCCTTTCGGAACCGGTATAGCGCCGAAAGGCATCTCGCTTCCAGGATCCATGGTGGCGATCCGGCGAGGAGACTCGCCGCGTTGAATGATATCGTGCGGTACCCCCCTTATGATGCGGCACGCCAACTTCCGCTGCGGACGCTGCAGCAGGAGCATGTGCCGATCACTCAGGGTGTCCGCCCACACGGGACACCCGTACAGGGCCATGGACCGCACGACACCCGCGTAGAGTCTCCTGCAGGAGTCCTCCGGGCCCCTCAGGTTGGGCAGTAGCCGCGCCAGAGCGTTGGCTGTGCCTGCCAATTTGGGGCCCAGACTTCGGAAGTGCTTCCCGAAGTCCCACCGGCCGTCGAGCACGAGCCCCAGATATTTCATCTGGGGCTTGATGCCGATGAGAGTGCCTCCCACTGTGAGACTGGAACCAGGTGGTGGCGTGCGCCGAGGTCCATGAAAGAACATGGCCTCGGATTTATGCAAAGCCACCTCAAGGCCCAGCCGCCGGATCCGTTCCACGACTTGAGCAACCGCGGTCGTGGCCCTCAGGATCGCTTCGCGGTGTGTAGCCCCGCTCGCCGTCACTAGCGTGTCGTCCGCATAGCACGTGACGGCGGCGCCGTCCGCAAGCTCACCGCGAAGCACCCAGTCGTATCCAATGTTCCACAGTAGCGGCCCGAGAACCGATCCCTGTGGAACACCGCACGACATCTCACGCCGACCGACGCCGGTCGCACTTGGGTAGATGACGGCTCTCTCCGTCAGGTACGCCCCGACTATGCGGCGGAGGTAGAGAGGCACACCGTGGTACACGAGTGCCTCCCTGATGCAACTCCAGGGCAAGGTGTTGAACGCGTTGGAAATGTCCAAGGACACCGCCAACGTCACCTCACCCCGGGCAACTGCCTCCTCCGCCAAAGTCCTCACGCGCATGATGGCATCCACGGTGGACCGCCACCGGCGGAAGCCATATTGGGCATCCGCCAGGTCCGGCCCCCTACCAGAGAGGTGCTCGACGAGGCGCTTCGCAATAACTCTTTCAAAGAGCTTGCCCACCTCGTCGAGCAACACAATGGGCCGGTAGCCGGACGGTTCGTCCGCCGGGCGACCCTCCTTTCGGATGAGGACCAGTTTCCCCGTCTTCCACATCTTCGGAAACTGGCCCCGACTCCAAGCATGCGCTGAGGAACCCTCTCAGCCGGGGTTCGAGACCGTCTTCTCCCAGAGCTAGGACCCACGCGCGGCCTGGTATGCCGTCGGGTCCCGGGGCGGTGCTCTTCTTGGCTCTAAGCCTTCGCACCGCCAGCTCCAGTTCTACCCAAGTGACCTCGGGGACTTCGTCGTCAACTACCACACTGGGCGCCACAGGCGACCGAGGTGGCGGAGTCATCTGTGGCGGAATGTGTTCCGCTCGCGCCGGGAACAGGGACTCGACCACTCCACCGAGCAGAGCTGGCTGGAGAACCCGGGTCAACGGCGGGGCCCGGGGGCGCAGCCTTCCTCTTACCATAAGGTAAGGCCGCCCCCATGGGTCCCGCTCCAGCGTCTCCATGAGCTCCTTATAAGCCGCGGCTTTCGCCCGCTTAATCTCCGCTCGGAGGGCATCTCTGGCCTCCCTGTATCCCACATGAAGCTCCGCCACTCGGGGCTCCGTATCTGCGGTTCGGCTACGCCTCCTACGGAGTCTGGTCCACCGGCGGTGCGCGATCACGCAGGCTTGCCGTAGCCTCGCGATCTCCGCAGACCACCAGTAGACCCGACGCCTCGGACATAAGGAAAATATTTCGATTTCATAGCACATCAAGTAGTAATAAAAAATGACAGCGCAAATCTGCACCTTTCAAACACAATAAAGAACAACTTAGTTTTGTTCCCTATTGTTCTTTAAAAGGAACGCCGCGCCGTTTGAAGGGACTATTTTCTGATGATATTGAAAATAGTCCCTTCAAACAGGGGCTCGGCCCTAAACGAGGCAATCTCACCTACTTACGCACTCCTAACTTCAGGAGATTTGTGCCAAACGGAAAAAACAAGATCATAGTCACATCAAAGGAGAAATAAAGGACGGAGAGGGTAAATCATTTTATCTAACATGTATAGTGCAGTATACACAATCAATGTTGAACTTCCTTTAAGGTTACTTGCAGAAGATGTTTTAAAATGTGTGTGTATTGAAGAAGGTTAGGTTTACATAACATAAACTCAAGCCTATATCTCCGAAGGGGTAGGCAGACGTGCTAGCACAGGTCCCAATGTAATTGGTGGTGAGGCTATTGCCATTAACCGGGCACTTATAAACCTGCGATAAATACACACATAACTTCGAAAAGCATCGAAAAGTCATTGGTGTGTGCAATGGTAAAGCCTGGGATCGAACAGTAGACCTCGTGTTAGCAGTCTATTACCCATACCAATAGACTACCGTGGCTTAGGTTAGGTTTATGTAGTTGTATTAATAAATAAATTGAAAATAAAATATATTTTTAGTTAATATATTTTTTATACCACTAAAGTGACAGACCAGTTCACTGTCCACCTGATGGAAAGTGGTTACCGTGGCCTATGGGCATGTGCAACATCAGGCGAGTCATTATCGAGCTGCCGACCCTATGAGATCAGAGTTTTTGTGCCGTTAGTGCAGAAAACAAAGCAGGATATGCCTATGGTATTCCCGCTGACACACAAAAACTCTCCAGTGAGCTCTGACTACCCTATTTACCGCCGGTAATACTACCCACTGGGTATAAGAACAAAATTTATTTGCCCATTTATTTTTAATAATATGCTATGATATCGCATTGACGACCTCGGTGGCGTAGCGGTAGAGCATTCGACTGCTATGCAGGGGGCGCGGGTTCGACTCCCGCTCAGTGCAAATATTTGTATGCATGAATATGTATATTTGCATTGTTCTGGGTGTTTCTATGTATAATATGTATGTATTTACAAAAAAAAGTATCTAAGTATGTTTATCCGCATTCTAGTTCCCATAACACAAGCTAGTTAAGCTGTGCTTACCATGAGTCTAGATAGCGTTGTGTGGAATGTTGTGGAATATTTATTTATTTATTATTGTAAAGTTTATATACCTTGTAAATTTGAATAATAAAAAGAAACAAATTATTACTGTACCTAATAAATCATTTTCAACACGTGATACGTCACCGCCCCTCTCCCCCCGACGGACATGTTCGCCCCCAATTAGATACCGAAGCATAAATAGCGAAATGTGGGTGTTAATACGCTTCTGTTTACCCTTTCGGGAATTTACAGCCGTGAGTGTGTGTATTCGATAGCTTATCACATCGTATAACACTTATACTTATGTATAAGTATTTGAACCCATCAGCTGTGGAAGTACTACAATAAAACATTGTGAGGTTGTCACGTAGCCTGTGTTCTGTATACTATAATAAAGGACATAGCTCCGTTGCAATCATATCGCAATAATGAAATTGTTGACCTGAATATACAAACAGTGTATTCGAAGTTTGAAAAATCACGCTTTGAATAGTATTAAACACGAAAATATCAAGGATAGCCGTGGTCGTACGCCACTTTTCCCTAGAAAGTTTTGTTAGACCAAGTGGCATACGACCACGGCTATCCTTGATATTTTCTTGTTTAATATATTTTGAACGTGATTTTTCAGTATTCGGGTTTTAGTTTTAAACTTTTTACATACTTGAGCCATTTGGGGTTGAGACGCTGGAATCATTGGGTCCAAGTGCTCGTCTCTTGCTTAGAGAAATTTTTAAACATTTAATTGACATTACCCGTGACCAAAGGGTTTGCGTAAAGGATTGGTATTGCCATTCAATTCAATTCTTTGACTCCTGAACCTGCAGGATTGTTTAGGTATATTCTGTTTATTTTTTAAACATTTCAATTTAGATAACTTCCGTGTACATTATGTAAATATTAATATAAATGTCAAGAAACTTTTTACTTATATTGTTTTGGTGCAAGGCCCCTAATTACGTGGCACCGAATACAATGATTGGTGAAATGTGGGTGTTAATTCACCTGTGCCTAACCCTCTGGGGATAAAGGCGTGATTGTGTGTATGTATGTATGTATAATATAATGTTTTGAGAATATAATGTGGTCAAAACATGTTCACCGAATAAATGATAACTAACAGGCGGGCACAGGATTAGAATTTTTCACGAGCACTTCTTTCTCATTTGTAGAAGCATACCTAATATTTTAATAACGTTTTTATGGAACACATAGTCGGTTCCAAAACTCCAATAAATATTAAAATTCCCGTATTTTCCCATAGGCCGTGGCAGCCGACCCTCACCCCTCATAAACGAACGGGGGTGATTACAAATTATTGCAGCACGTGTCACCAATATCCGTTGTTTTTGTGAGTTTGTCTGTCTGTCACGAGGAATCGTGACACGTGGCACTATTCTGGAGATAGTTTTATTTAAAGTTTTTATTTATTGTGGCCTATATCTACACTAATATTATAAAGAGGAAAGATATGTACCTATTTTGGTATGTTTGTATGTTTGTAATGAATAGGCTCAAAAAGTACTGGGCTGATTTAAAAAATTCTTTCACCAATAGAATGCTCTTTTCTTCGTGAGTAACATAGGCTACTTTTTATCCCGATATTCCCACGGGATCAGGATTTACGCGGGTGAAACCGCGGCGCGGTGCTAGTAGATCCATAAAGACATAGTTGTATTTGACAGCCTTCGTGGCATGGCGGTGGTGAACGCGGGTTTGATGCTCACAAATATCTGGTCTGTTTAAATGTATCTAAATGTCTGGTCATGCCTCGGAGAGCTAAGACGTCGGTCCCGGTTTCCATAACAGCATCTATCGCAGTCGTTACGGGTAATTGGATTCCTAAAAAGTCTCTTTGAGTTGTGGAGGTCAGATGGTGGTCGCTTCACGGTAAATATAGAAGTTTAGCTTAATCTGCGGTTAGACAGGTAAAATGGACCTCAGACTCTGAGGTGAAAAGCAGCTTTGGATGCGAGAGGGAATAAAGCTAAGATGAAGAAGGAAAAATACACACTTGCATCTATGTCTGACTCTAGAGATGTGACTTGCTCCAATATTCAAACCCCAGTACTATGTTGCGTTCAAAGTTTACACTCTGAAGTCCTGGGTCCGGTTTTTTTTGTGGCATTTCGGCTCTTACGGGTACGACTGTCGTTTGACCTCCCAATACCAACTACCGTTTAACATTGTATTGGAGCAACTTAAAATTCTGTTACATTATTTTATCATAGTTCTTTATAAAATAGCGTACTTCAATGTAGGCGAAAGTTCTCAGGACAGCAAGTGACTAGTAATATGACCTCATCGTTCACCAATCGCTGTTGGTCGTTCGATTCCCTAAAGAGGCAAATATTTATTAGATTAACAGACAATCGATGAAGACAGGGTCTGTGGTGTTTACTCACTGTTGTAGGTAAATTAATATAAGTTTAACTTCAATACGTTAAGAATTTTGTAGTGGCATTTCACATTGCTATTCGTATTTGCGTATTTGACAAACAATTACCATATGTGGACAGTGTATTTGACAAACCATTTGCCTTATTGCCTATTTGACAAATGTAAACAATACCAAATACGTACAACTCACTAGTTAATTTTTTCTTTTTTTAATCTTTACGGCCAGTAGAGTACTTTTAACAGTAGACAAAATGTGTCAATTCATATATGTGACACCTCTTTGTAGTGATTACTTTTTTGTGAAATAAAATGTGTTTATCTCTATTTACTTACATGTTTGCATATACGTCAAATGTTCGGCCAAATACTACAAACGCCCAATAGCAAACACAAAAAGCCAAATGAAGTGGTAGTCGGTATTTACGCCCAATTGAGCAGTCCGACTGGGGAAGTACCTTCGCCCTACAGAATGCCGCGGTTATAATAACTTCATGTTGTGTTCCCGGCAGTGAGTAGGGTAACCAGAGCTCACTGGAGAGTTTTTGTGCTGTCAGTGGGATGACCAAAGGCTTGTCCTGCTTTGTCCTCTACACTGACGGCACAAAATCTCTGTTCTTACAGGATCGGCAGCACGGATGTGACTCCACTGGTGTTACACATGTTCATAGGTCATGGTAACCACTTTCCATCAGGTGGGCCGTGTGCTTGTCTGCCACCTAAGTTGTATATAAAAAAAAACTATGAAAGGAATAAGTTCAAATATATGGTGTAAATTCATACTATTAGTGATACCAATATAACAGAAACGGAAACATACTGATTGTTGACATTTGTTATTTTAAATATTTTTAACTCTAGCAACAGTTTTCTTCTTTTTGTCATGTAAAACAAAAAAATACAAAAAACTAATAAAATGCTCATAATAAAATGATTGCTTTACTTGTTAACGTTTTTCATTAAAGATAGTGACAATTCAAACACAAACTATGTTTTTGTATTCTCCACAGTATTCTCGTACTCAAGAGAATAAAAATACACAACTATTGTGCGGTAAATCTACGATAAAGTCCTTACTAACATAAACTAGTACTCTTACTTGTTCAATATCGTTATTTGTAATAATAACGTTCACAGATACACGTATTCTGAAAATAGTATAACTCTACCATTGTGAGTTTACTAATGAGCTCTGTAATTTTTTTTTATGTATATAGGACACACCAACTTGACTTCACCTCACCTGATGGTAAGCTAAAGGCAAAGTCTCAGGAAAGAGGGTCACCATTACAGACACTAAGTGTTACAATGGTGGCACTCAGCTTGGCGGCCTCATCAGATGCTTTTTCACGCCCCGCTTAAAGGCCCCGGGACTGTAGGAAGAAGGAAACACGTGTGCTGGTAATGAATTCCAGGTCTTGGTGGTGCGGCAAAGAAAAGAGTCTCCGAACCGCTTGGTTCTTGCTCATATATTCTGCACAATATGAGGGTGACATCTAAGGCCTGCACGTGTTGTCCTATGTAGGAAAGGAGATGGTGGGATTAGTTGGAAGAGCTCGTCAGAACACTCACCATGGTAGAGACAGTAAAATATATCTGATTCATCTTATATCGAAAAGCATGTGAACCGCTGTGTAACTCCTATATGGTGGAAATAGTGTCCATTTTGAGCTTAATGGTACAGTACTTTTAGTCTTTTACCACACTTTACAAACTTGGAATTCTTTACCAGCACAGGTTTTCCATCTATTCCAAGTGTATAGGACACCAGCAAGAATTTTTGGTCCCATGTGGACGTCATTTGTAAACTGTTCCTGTCAAGGTTGGAAGGTCAAACGGTAGTCACTTGCATAAACGCTAAATTAAACCGCAATGTGCGTTATAGTACTCATTTCACTGTCTTCAGCATACCATCTATCCTAGTTACTTTTTTATGTGTAAATCCAGCTAGGGTGTGTCCCACCGTCTATTCAGGCAGATATGGCCAATCTATTGCATCTTCAACTTGCTTATTCTGTTAGATATATCGGAAACTTCATCCCACGCACACTCAAGCTGTGGAATGACCTCCCTGCTGCGGTTTCCCAAGCGCCTACAATATGGGGTTCTTCAAGAGAGGCATCAGAAGGTTTCTTCATGGTCGGCAGCGCGAGTGTGACACCCCTGGTGTTGTATACGTCCATAGGCACGGTAACCGCTTCCCATCAGGTGGGCCGTGTGCCTTGTCTGCCACTTAGTGGTATAAAAAAAAAAACACAATTAACTCACAAAAAAGTGTTCACTTCAAAGAGGTGTCAAATGTAAATTTTCACATTTTGTCTACTGTTAAAGGAACTCTACTGGCCCTAAATAATTAAAAAAGCTGAATAACTTGTCAATTGAATGTATTTGGGATCGGTCATATTTGTCAAATTGGCGAATAAGGCAAATGCTTTGTAAAATAAAATAAGATAAGATATTCTTTATAAGTATTATAAGATAACAATTTAACAATAATTATAACGCAGAATGGGCAGACTTATCGCTAAAAGCGTTTTGTTCCTGGCAACCTTTGAATGGATAGAAGCAAAAGAAATGATAGGGTATCGTAAATTATTTTTAAAAGAGAAGGAATTTTTTTATATACATTAAATAGCTAAACGTATAATGCGTATTTTACTACAGCAGTTAAGTAAGAACTAAACTACTGTAGTTAACCAGAATAGGTGCACTTTCATTATAACTCCTCGAGCTACATTAAGTGGTGCTCAAACAACTCGTTATACGAATATTATTGTTTGTTTGTTTGTTGTATTGTTTCTCCATAACTACTGAGCGATTGTTCCGCACGTGTACCGATATCGGAGGGGCGTTTTAATAACTCCGGGAACAAATCAATCAGCAGAAACTATTGTCTGTTCACGATATTTGTGACGTATGAGCTTCTCTTGTTACATGTTCAATAGGTTTGACATTCAAGAATTGCTAGCAGTATTTTCAATTAATTATCATCTTCAAAGGAATATTATATCTAAATAGGTATTTAAACTATCATGGTCACTCACATCAGTATCAAAATAAACGGGATATTTACCATGTTTCACTGTTTTGAGATTCCGATATTTCGGCGCTGTTGCAAGCACCATGATCACGGAGGAACTGGAGTAGTGGCAGTGAACAGAGAAAAAGTTTTTTCCTAGGAGTAATTATATCGATCTACCTTCTTTCGAGTTCTTTTACTACGCGTATCTGCACTACTATTGGTTCCAGTTCTTCCGTGATCATGGCGCCGAAATATCGGAAACTTAAAACAATGAAACATGGTAAATATCCCGTTTATTTTGATACTGATATTATATCTATCATGTCTTCAAAGGTTCTCCATTTATATTTGTTTTTTTTTTAATGAATACATACATACTTACATAAAATCACGACTGTTTCCCATAGGGGTAGGCAGAGATCACGGATCTCCATTTGCTACGATCCTGACATACTACTCTCGCTTCATTCACTCTCATTAGATTCTTCATGCATGCTCGTCGGTTTAGAGTAATCCTGACCTGCCCCTTTTCTAAAACTTCTCCGAATGAATATTAGAACCGAAATTACTAAAAAAAACAGCCTCGCGGAAACTCGGACTCCTAAACAAAGTGAGACGTTTTTTCACGCCGGAGCAGCGGTGTCTTCTCTATAAGACACAAATTCGCTCCTGCGTGGAATACTGCTCGCATCTCTGGGATGGCTCCGCGAAATACCTACTAGATGCTCTCGACAGGTTGCAGCGACGCGCGGTCCGAATTATTATGAACCCTGAGGTCACGAACACCCTCGAGCCTTTGCAGATGCGTAGAGATATTGCTTCCTTGGCTGTATTTTACCGTCTCTACCACGGTGAATGTTCTGACGAGCTCTTCCAACTAATCCCACCATCTCCTTTCCTACATAGGACAACACGTGCAGGCCTTAGATGTCACCCTCACACTGTGCAGAATATACGAGCAAGAACCAAGCGGTTCGGAGACTCTTTTCTTTGCCGCACCACCAAGACCTGGAATTCATTACCAGCACACGTGTTTCCTTCTTCCTACAGTCCCGGGGCCTTTAAGCGGGGCGTGAAAAAGCATCTGATGAGGCCGCCAAGCTGAGTGCCACCATTGTAGCACTTAGTGTCTGTAATGGTGACCCTCTTTCCTGAGACTTTGCCTTTAGCTTACCATCAGGCGAGGTGAGGTCAAGTTGGCGTGTCCTATATAAAAAAAAAAAAAAAAAATTACTAATATTCCCTCTAACCCCTCCAGCTAAGCAAAATTGCGTGTTTTTTTTTTTTTTACCACTTAGGTGGCAGACAAGCACACGGCCCACCTGATAGAAAGTGGTTACCGTGACCTATGGACGTTTGTAACACCAGAGGAGTCACAGTCGTGCTGCCAACCCTGTAAGTACAGAGTTTCTGTGCCGTCAGTGTAGAAGACAAAGCATGACAAGCCTTTGGTCTTCCCACTGACAGCACAAATTCTCCAGTAAGCTCTGGCTACCCTACTCACCGATGGGAACACAACACGAAGTTATTATAGCCGCTGTTATTACAGGCGGAGGTACTTCCCCAGTCGGACTGCTCAATTGGGCGGAAATACCGCCGTGTCCTACCTCCTAAGGAGTTAGGAGTGGGTTCACATCGACAGTGTAATGGTCAGAGAGATTCTCATATTTTATTTGAAAATCAATAAATTGTTATCTATACAGGATTACGAAGTATGCCACAGCGTCAGTAGCCTAGTGGTTAAGAAGTCGACCTTAAGATCGAGAGGTCCCGAGTTCGAATCGTGGATGTGAACCCACTTCTAGGACAAGCAATTTAGCTTTGTTGTAGGGGTTATTAGTAATTGCGGTTGCTAATATACTTTAAAAAAAAAACAAACAAAAACAAAAAAAATATTTTTCACCTGAACGGTTAATTGTGTCACAGCATTCTCAAACGCCTCTCGTCTTTTTTTTTATATATAGGACACGCCAACTTGACTTCACCTCGCCTGATGGTAAGCTAAAGGCAAAGTTTCAGGAAAGAGGGTCACCATTACAGACACTAAGTGTTACAATGGTGGCGGCTCAGTCTGGCGGTTAACAGATAATGCAAACTTAAAATATTATATAGTGGAAAAGTACAATGTGTCTTATTCAATATATGTATAAAAACTATTAGTTTCTAAAACACATTTGACCAAAGTCTGAAGAGAGGTGAAATGACCAATATCGCTAGCTCTCTCGCTCGCTTGCGTTTGGTGTGGCCCTCTCTTTTGGTTACGAACATTTGACCAAAGTCTGAAGAGAGGTGAAATGACAAATATCGCTAGCTCTCTCGCTCGCTTGCGTTTGGTGTGGCCCTCTCTTTTGGTTACGAACATTTGACCAAAGTCTGAAGAGAGGTGAAATGACAAATATCGCTAGCTCTCTCGCTCGCTTGCGTTTGGTGTGGCCCTCTCTTTCGGTTACGAACATTTGACCAAAGTCTGAAGAGAGGTGAAATGACAAATATCGCTAGCTCTCTCGCTCGCTTGCGTTTGGTGTGGCCCTCTCTTTTGGTTACGAATCTGGATACATAGTATTTTTAATATCATGTGTTATAAAATTAATTAGATACAAGTATTAAAACCGCGGTAGCCTAGTGGTATGGACTGCTGAGACGAGGTCTCGGGTTCGATCCCAGATTTTACCATGGCACACACGAATGACTTTTCGATGCGATAAATACACACATAACTTCGAAAACGAAGTTATGTGTGTATTTATCGCAGGTTTATAAGTGCCGGGCACTTAGGGCAATAGGCTCGTCACCTATTACATTGGGACCTAAACATAAACTGGCGAAATGTGGGTGCTAGCACCTCTGCCTACCCCTTCGGGGATATAGCCGTGAGTTTATTATGTATTAAAATACCAATAACATTCTAAAACATACATTATTAAACAGGCGGTGAGTAGGGTAGCCAGAGCTCACTGGAGTGTGTTTGTGCTGTCAGTGGGAAGATTAAAGGCTTGTTTGTCCTGATTGTGTATTCTGCACTGACGGCACAGAAACTCTCTTACCCCTGCAAGAGAGTTTCTGTGTGATACCCCTGGTGTGTGTGCACACGGGTGTGATTCCCCTGATGTTACACACTTTCATAGGTGGGCCGTGTGCTTGTCTGCCTGAACTGAGCATGGCTTGTGACATTGGTTCTAGAATACTGATAAATTACATAAATTTACTTAGATATCTTTCAATAATAATTATGCGCTCCTATGCACTAAAGCAAATAGGTAAATTACTGCATACAAATATTTATTATGTGTGGGAAGGGCATTCGCAAATAAGTGGGTACACGGTACACACGAGTAATAGCAAGCAATAAGGCATGAATCATATAGAAAAGAAATAAGGCCTCAAAGCAAAATCTACGTCGTCTTGCATTACGCAGACGCAATATTGCTTTCATTATATCTTACTCTTTATTCCTTTTCTGTTTTATTCCCATCTTTTTTTGATACCACTTAGGTGGCGAATAAGCACACGGCCCACCTGATGGGTAGTGGTCACCGTGGCCGGACGTGTGCCACACCAAGGGCGTCACACTCGCACGGCTGACCCTGAAGAAATCTTCTAAATTCTCTCTTGAAAAATCCCATATTGTAGGCGCATGGGAAAACCGCAGCATCTATTTATTCCATAGATTGAGTATACGTGAGAAGAAGTTTCTTTCATACCGCACAGTGCGCACTGTCTCGGGTTGTAATGTGTGGGAATGAATTCCCTGCCTACGGCGAGCGGTGCGATGATAGAATATTCCTGTGGGCATCATCTCAAACAATTCATCCGAGCACAAACTGTTATAAAGGCGGTAGAACAAACACAGCAAACTCACACTTTCGTGTTTTTCCACAATTAAAAAATAATATGACAGCAATTGTCGTCATCAGCTACTAAGGCCTTAAAGGGCTAAGCTTTAAAAAAAAAAACACGTACGCAAATAAATATCAAAGCAATTAAGCATTAATTTGGTCTGGCAACATTTACATAGCGTCACCGGAAGCGGAAGGGCCCGTTACATTAGATGGCTACAAGGCAACTGCATTAGTGTATTGTTGGAACTAAATAGAGGAATTTTGCACGCCTTGTATGGGGTTTTAACGCTTGTTATACAGGATTTATGTACACGTAGTTATGTACGTTTACACCTAAGTATAAAACATTTATCTATTTGATAGTATAGGTATTTAAACTATCATGGTCACTCACATCAGTATCAAAATAATCGGGATATTTAGGCACCACGTTTTTTTTTACGTGCGCAAAATCCCCACGGATACCCCCCCATCGGAGCCGGTGGAAGAGGTTATTTTGGACTCGAACCGACCAAAACGCACCCCGCCTGTGGTTCGTTTTTGGTTGCCGAAGGTGAGGTTGACAGGCATATCCCTCGCATCCCGGCCGACCCAGGGCCATCTCTTACGATCTGGCCCTCTTCTTGGGTGAGTCCCCAACTCGTCCCCGGAAACGGGGAGGCGCGCGAGGCCGCCAGGATATTTACCATGTTGCATTGTTTTGAGTTTCCTCTCACTTATCTAACTAACTCAAAACAATGCAACATGGTAAATATCCCGATTATTTTGATACTGATTTATTTGACAAGTTGCTATACGTCACAGGCTACAGTGAAAAAGCAAATGTGTTTTATACTTGTTTACAACTTGTAGGCTACATTTATTTATCATTTATTCATAAACCATTATTTACATAATATACACGGAAATTATAGAAATAAAAATATATATACAAAAAAGAATATATATCTAAATAATCCTGCAGGTTCAGGCGTCAAAGTAGGCTTATACATGCTATGTGAACGAAAAGGTATCTGAGACACATGTATAAAACAAGTATTATGTTTTGATTAGTCTTCTACAAGTCTTCAATGACTTTTTTATAAAAAAGTTTACAACTTGATTTACAACTTCGTACGTGGTGTACACGAGGGGTAATAATACCAGCGCATTACAACAATATTTGTTGGAAATTTTGAAGTTATTATTTAGAAAAAAAGCAATATCGATAACGGACTTGGAACTGCAACCAGATCCTTACAGGGGAAATATTCTAACCAACAGAGCTAATTGGAGACGTCCTGGATATTCGAAATTTTCGAAGGTTCAAGTCAAATTTTAAGTCAAAAATAATTTATTCTGAATGGGCCATTAAATTGGCATTTCCAAAGCGTCAATATAAAAAGAAATATGAAAGACTAGTTTAGCTAATGGACCACCGGTTCGAAACGCTTCCGCGACCTGTGAAGACTCCGGGAAGAAACTCTGCGGGCATTGATTTCCCTCCTGTCTTGTGTGTAAATTATCCGATATAAAAATACGGCAGTTTTCTTTATACCACTTAAGTGACAGACAAGCACACGGCCCACCTGATGGAAAGTGGTTACCGTGGCCTATGGACGTTTGTAACGCCAGAGGAGTCACAGTCGCGCTGCCAACCCTATAAGTACAGAGTTTCTGTGCCGTCAGTGTAGAAGACAAAGCAGGACAAGCCTTTAGTCTTCCCACTGACAGCACAAATTTTCCAGTGAGCTCTGGCTACCCTACTCACCGCTGGGAGCACAACACGAAGTTATTATAGCCGCGGTATTCTGTAGAGCGGAGGTACTTCCCCAGTCGGACTGCTCAATTGGGCGGAAATACCGTCGTGTCCTACCTCCTTAATTTGTCAGCAGCTTTGAATATAATAATAATAATAATATAATAATAATAATAATGTTTATTTCTCACCAAAACGTTTACATAACAAATCTCAAATAAAATACAGTAGAACGTAATTAATAAATTAGTACAAGGATCAATCAGAATTATGGCGGGCTGGCACCTGAACTAGGAGAATCCTGTGTCTCAGGCTACCAACCCTCCACCCCTGGCCAGAATCTAATATAATTTATAAATGAAGATGTGTGAAAATACGTGTGGGTGTGAGTGTGGGTGTGTGTGTGTATGTGTATGTGTATGTATGTGCGTGTGTGTGTGTGTGTGTGTGTGTGCGTGTGTGTGCGTGTGTGTGTGTGTGTGTGTGTGTGTGTGTGTGTGTGTGTGTTTTATGTATACATATGTTCGTGGATGTGTACGTATATGTTTTGTTTGTCTTTGGGTGTGCATTGAGTACCTATGTGTGAGTGTGTGTTGCGTCTGAGTGAGGGTTAGGCGTTTACGGCTGCATGTATACCGTATGTGTAAGTATGCGAATGTGCATCTGGATATGTAAGGATTCAAGTTCCTAGTGGTTTTTGCTTTATACTCGTAGATTTTTTTCTGTGCTAAGGTAATCATGGGCCATTAGATATTTTTTAAGTATAGATTTTAACCTAAACTTAGGCATTTTGTAGATTTGGTTCGAATCATTAACGAACCGATAAATGAAAGGGCCCATGTAATACAGTTGACGTCGAGCGAACATTGTGTTGAAGGAGGGAACAGGTGTTCGAATTCTTCTTTTACTCAGTGACATCTTAGATGGATCGATAGATTTATGGTGACGTAGGACTGTACAGTAGATGTATAATTGGCGAACTGTGAGGAAACGCGATTCTTCATAAAGTTTTTGAGTGGGATATTTCCTGGTCTTATGGAACATGACTTTGATGACTGCGCGTTGGGCTCTTTCCAGCTCAAGCAGATGAGTTGGAGCAGCTCCACCCCAAACAGGGCAGCAGTAAGACAGAACGCATTGGCAAAGGGCATAGTATATGCTGGTTATGAGATTGCAGTCCGCAGCTTCGCGTAGGTTTTTAAAAATTGGAAGTAATTTACGTACTCTTTTGCTAAGTGACGATATATGCGGTTTCCAATTTAAATGGCAATCTATGATAATTCCCAGGTATTTATGGGTATCGGTCTGGGCAATGGGAATGCAGTCACAGTAGCCACTATTTTCGAGTTTGCATTGGGAAGTATGAGCTGTAATAGAAAAATTTGACATTGAACTTGTTGCTTCCGTTATTCTAAAACAAATATATTTTGTTTTAGTTACGTTAATAGTTAGTAAATGCTCATCAAGCCAAAGGCTAACTCGTTTGAGGCCCATTTCAGCAGACACTTGGACCTGTGGCCATGTTTTCCCACGGCAAATCAATACGGTATCATCTGCAAAAGCCAGTAATTCCGCGTTATCTATTTGAAGTTTACAGAGGCTATTAACGTAAGCTAAAAATAGCGTTGGACCGAGGGTACTACCCTGCGGAATTCCGTACGTAACCGGAAAGCTCGTGCTATAAGTGTTTTCTACTTTAACCACCTGACTTCTTCCATCCAAATAGTCTCGGAGCCACTCCAGAACCGTACCTCTATACGAAGGAGATTGGTGCTTGTATGGTTATCGCTATGATGATTAGGACCATGGGTGGGTCCTTAGGTCCTATGATCCCATAGGACCTAAGGATCCGCATAGCATCCGCCATAGCATCATCAGAATCAGTAAATGAATGCCAGTAAAACCTGATCACAACTTCAGGCAAATAAAAAACTTACTTTAAATAATGATTGTGTTAATTCCTGTAAATGCTGCATTTTTTTACATACTTCTTCGCAACGGGCTTCGCACCATCATTGAGGTAGCGAGGCACACCAGTGAAGACCCTGGCACGCCGGCATCATCTCCAGTCCCGTGTCCACTAGCTAAGTGCATATACCATCCCTGCACAACGAACCGAAGAACGCCACAGCAGAATACTTTCGGGCGTCGGATGTCGGTGAACGACCTCCGCCCCCCATGAGCGCCGGCCTGGGGGCGACAGGTGGAGCCGCCTGTCACACTAGCAGAAGCAGGCCGTGGCGGCGGCGTGCCTGGCGCGCCTCCCCGTTTACCGGGAACGAGTTGGGGACTCTGTAGTCCCCACACACCCGAGAAGAGGGCCAGATCGTGAGAGATGGCCCTGGGTCGGCCGGGGTGCGAGGGATATGCCTGTCAACCTCACCTTCGGCAACCAAAGCGACCCACAGGCGGCGTGCGTTTTAGTCGGTTCGAGTCCGACATAACCTCTCCCACCGGCTCCGGTGGGGAGGTATCCGTGGGGATTTTGCGCACGTAAAAAAAAAAAACAGCAGAATACTTTTTACGAATCCTCACCTGAGATTTATGTACTCATTACTTACCTATTAAATCACGCCTTTATCAGCAGAGGATTAGGCAGAGGTGAATCACTGAAATCGGTCCCACGTAATAGGGGGCGAGCATATTGCCATCTTCCAGGCACTATTGTTGACTCTAGCCATGCATCTGAGGATGAGTCTGGGCTATACATGTCTGTCTGATGTTAAACCGCCCTTATTTTAGTATTTTTATGTTACTTATAAGTGTTCTGTGCTCAACAGTCACAAAGGATCCTTGTTATATTCAAAGAGTAAGTGCTATTATCAGTATTTGCTAATATTTACGTTATCACTGTGTAATATTTGGCCGCTGTACTCATAAACCGCAATGTCAAAGCCAAAGGCAAAATATTTTTTTAAGATAAGATGTTAGGTAAACGTAGACTCGGGTACACAGAGGGCGTGACAGTGCAACATGTTTTATAAGTTTGGTATAGTATAACCTTAGGTGATCCCGCGGTAGCCTTTCTTTTTACGTGCGCAAAATCCCCACGGATACCTCCCCACCGGAGCCGGTGGAGGAGGTTATGTCGGACTCGAACCGACTAAAACGCACGCCGCCTGTGGGTCGTTTTGGTTGCCGAAGGTGAGGTTGACAGGCATATCTCTCGCACCCCGGCCGACCCAGGGCCATCACTCACGATCTGGCCCTCTTCTCGGGTGTGGGGATTAATATGCCGATAAATAAATTTAAATTAGAAGTGAAAAAAACTGTAATGAGTAAAGGTTATTATAAAGTGGATGAGTATCTTAATGATATCAATGCGTGGTCAACATAAGTCTCTTGCTTGCTCGCACAAAATAAATTGTAAACTAAAGCAAATTTAAAAAAAAAGAAAAATAAACTAGTTCTAATATAGTTCGCTGAGTTTCTTGCTGGTATCTTCTCAGTAGAACTAACCTACCGAACCTGCGAAAGAAACATTTTCCTATGGTTTATTTGTACATTATTTAATATTTTAATATTATTTCTTGACATACTCAATTGTATAATTTTGACGTTCATATGTACTCTGTGTGCCTAAACTGAATAAATGAAATTGATTCTTTGATTCTTTGAGTGACTACAGAGTCCCCAACTCGTCCCCGGAAACGGGAGGGCGCGCCAGGCACGCCACCGCCGCGGCCTGCTTCTGCCAGGGTGATAGGCGGCTCCACCTGTCACCCCCAGGCCAGCGTCACCCCCAGGCCGGCGTCACCCCCAGGCCCGCGGTAGCCTAGTGGTATGGGTAACGGACTGCTGAGACGAGGTCTTGGGTTCAATCCCAGGTTTTACCGTGGCGCAGACCAATGACTTTTCGATGCTTTTCGAAGTAATGTGTGTATTTATCGCAGGTTTATAAGTGCCCGGTTAATGGTAATAGGTTCGCCACCTATTACATTGGGACCTAAACATAAACTGGCGAAATGTAGGTGCTAGCTCCTCTGCCTACCCCTTCGGGGATATAGGCGTGAGTTTATGTTATGTAGTTGATCTTTTCTAATGAGACTAACAGATTATGTACAAGCCAACCAAGTTTTTTTCTATGACACACCAACTTGACTTCACCTCGCTTGATGGTAAACTAAAGGTAAAGTTTCAAGAAAGAGGGTCACCATTACAGACACTAAGTAATGTTACAATGGTGGCACTCAGCTGGGCGGCCTCATCAGATGCTTTTTTACGCCCCGCTTAAAGAATCCATAAACTTGGCTCTGGCGGGTATAGAGGGAATGTTGGTATTCCTGTACATAAACATTCATACATATATACATATAATCACGCCTTTATCCCCGAAAGATCAGGTAGAGCTGAATTAACACCCACATTTCACCAATCATTGTATTCGGTCCTACGTAATAAGGGGTGAGTCTATTCCCGTATTCCGGGCACTATTGTTGACTCGAGCCATGCATCTGAGGCTGAGTCTGAGCTGTATCTGTCTGGTGTTAAACAGCTCTATCCCTTAGTCGCCTTGTACGCATGGGAAGAGATGGGGTGACCCAAATTCTACTCTTCTGAGAGCATAAACGTAAAGATAAATTTATTCAAATATTTTTTACACAATTACACACCAACTAGGCACTTAATAATAATTATAAACTACACTTAAATCAAAGCAAGTATCTACCCATTTCTATCATTGATGTCACCTATTTTAATCAGATATAATCCTAAAAAGACCAATTCTATTCAATCTACAGACAAAACTCGCAAATGGATAAAAAAAACAATCATACATCTAGAAATTCCTTTAGCAAACACTACTGTACATTATTATTCTGCTCACGCCGCTGGCTCTGACACTCATAGCTTGAATATGTTAATACAACTCTATCGCATAAACGTTTATAGTTCTTTAATTCGATTACGTATTCTGATATCCATCGTATTAACACGTTTATAAACGCGACGTGCTTTGAATTCTTATGTGACAGCCTTTTTTTGTAATACTTAGTAGTGTACTCGCAAAATAATTGAAGACAGAAGTTCAGGTTTAAACAACGGATAATAATTCACACACATATAGACGCAAATCTATTAAAAAGTACCTTTTCTCTTCTAGTATGATTGGTGTGAGAAAAATACGGCATAATACTGTAATAGACAATATTATTTCGATATTTTAACTTTCTACAATTATTTTAACTTTTAACTTAAGTTAACTATTTTATTATTAGGTTTTTTTTTTACTTTTAACGATCTTGACACGAGACAAAATGTACTTTCGTCCATATTTAGTTTTAAGAAATCACTATTTATAAGCTGATGTCTCGAAAATGCTGCAGTGGAGTTTATCGCGCCGTTTCTTCTCTACTTAGTTTTTGTTATAAGCAGAATTTGACGTCAAAATATGTAATTACGTTGATACTGTAAAACTCGCCGGGATATTTACCATATTTATTGTATTTTCCGAGTAACCGTTACGTAAATATTACGTTGCACTATTTGGAGAATAAAGAATTTGAAAATAGTTTAAGATTTGTACCTATTTTGACTTGACCACTTGGTTGACCAGCAACAATACGCGACTTTATAAGTGAAGTGTAATTGAAGTGTCGGTAGCTTATTAGTTAAGGAGTCGGCCTTACCATCGAGAGGCCCCGGGTTCGAATACTGGCCATTACACTACCGACGTGAACCCACTCCTAGCACAAGCAATTTATCTTAGCTGGAGGGGTTAGAGGGAATATTAGTAATTTCGGTTCTAATATTCATTAAAAAAAACTGTAAATGCAACGCTTTTTTTTACGTGCGCAAAATCGCCACGGCTACCTCCACACCGGAGCCGGTGGGAGAGGTTATGTCAGACTCGAACCGACTAAAACGCACGCCACCTGTGGGTCGTTTTGGTTGCCGAAGGTGAGCTTGGCTTGCGATCCTGCCGCTCCCACCCCGCCTCCTCCTTCACGAGCATTACTTGCTCGCAGAAGGAGGCGCCGCCGCTGGCCGCCCACGCATCCGCGCAGAGCGGTCCATCGCCGCGAGCAAGGTGGAGAGCGTGAGGACTCTCACTCCCAGGAAATGCAACGCTTTGTACCTACCGTTTTGTATTGATGAAAAAGTTTTTTTTAAATTAGTTGATGTCGCAGAGTAAAACCTCCTGAGAATTGACAAAAGATTCCTCTTTACGCATCAAAATTCATGGTTATTGAAAATCAGAAAAAATAACAGAAAATTTCAAAGAAACTCATAAAAACCAACAACAATGCATAGGCACACTCAACATTACATCGATGTTGACTACCAAAATCTCAAAATGATCTTAAAACCAGGGTGTTAAGAGCAAGTTAAACTGTTTTATTGATTTAAATTGTATTATCGACCGAACTGAAGGTGTGTATCAAATATCAGAATAATCAGTCAACAGGAAGGGGGGGGGGGGATTACGGTATTAGTACTTTACTAGTCTAGATCGATCTGACGCTGACTGTACTAATTACTGAAAGATGGGATGAATTTCCAGCACCAGAAAAGCACGAACAGAAAGCAAATACTTGAAGTGAACACGGAGATTTATATGAGATGAATTTCCAGCACCAGAAAAGCACGAAAAGAAAGCAAATAAGTGAAGTGAACACGGAGATTTATATGACATAAATTTCCAGCACCAGAAAAGCACGAAAAGAAAGCAAATAAGTGAAGTGAACACGGAGATTTATATGAGATGAATTTCCAGCACCAGAAAAGCACGAAAAGAAAGCAAATAAGTGAAGTGAACACGGAGATTTATATGAGATGAATTTCCAGCACCAGAAAAGCACGAAAAGAAAGCAAATAAGTGAAGTGAACACGGAGATTTATATGAGATGAATTTCCAGCACCAGAAAAGCACGAAAAGAAAGCAAATAAGTGAAGTGAACACGGAGATTTATATGAGATGAATTTCCAGCACCAGAAAAGCAAAAAGCAAGCAAATACGTAAAGTAAAAAGGAATAAAAATAAAAGGAGGAAATTTATATTTGAGTTGTAGCTGTTAACAGATATAGATGATATAGGCTTGTCTAGTTTAAGAAAGAAAAAAGAAAGAAAAAAACATTTATTTAACACACAGGGTAGACAGAGCGCACTGGAGAGTTTTTGTGCTGTCAATGGGAAGCCTAAAGGCTTGTCTTGATTGTGTCTTCCCCAGTCGGACTGCTCAATTGGACGGAAATACCGTCGTGTCCTACCTCCTAAAATTGTAGGCATTTTAATAAAAGGTAGGTACCTAGTAAATAATAAAAAAATGGGATTCTATATTTTGTGTTTAACTGTCTGCGTGGATTATTATGGATATACCGTCTTGTCCTATCTCCTATGATTACGATAGGTCATGGTAATCACTTTCCATCAGGTGGGCCGTGTGTTTGTCTGCCACCTAAACTGTATAAAAAAATTGGTTGCCTGTAAAGTCGGTATACGGGCGAAAGTTTTACGTGACAACGACTTTGAGTGGTAAAATAATTTTAATGTGAATATTCATTCGTATAGTAGGAAGAAGGATGAAATAATAGTAACAATTTAAAACATTTATTTATACAAAGAATTATATTTAAAACATTAATTTATACAAAGAATCTCGCACTGAATTTCATATTAACAAAATTTTATTTTTACCTTTACACATATTGGCAATTCATTTACACTCAGTGTGTATGCCTATCTCTCTCACTCTCTCTCTCTCGCTCTGTCTCTCTCGCTCTTAGGCGGGCTAACTGTGCTCGAGTGGAAGGGACGCGTGCCTTTCACTTTTTATGTCTGTCTCTCTCGCTCTTAGGCGGGCTAACCATGCCCGAGTGGAAGGGACGCGTGCCTCTCACTCGCTCTCATTGTGAGCGCATAACGTGAGCGGAGCGTAACGCAGTTTCTTGAAGTGTCACCCGGCAAACCAATTTATAAGACGTTGTCACGTCAAAAAACCACATAATGACCCTAAACAATAAGGAATAAAAAAATAAAATGAAATAAAAAAGATCCTATGCTAAACAACTAATAATAATAAAAATAAACAACATAACAATTTCAGAGAAATACTTATATGAATTGCTAAGACCAACTCCCACAAATCAAATAAGCCTCCTATATATGTCAGTATGTGTGTGTGTGTGTGTGTCTAAAGGGCCGCAGTTCAGCTAATATTACAGATAATGATTAGGTACTATAATATCTGCAAAGCTGATTTTCAACTGCCGCCGTCGTCGGCGCTAGATTGTTATCTAATTTTAAGTAGTCTAGTGGTATGGGTAATGGACTACTGAGACGAGGTCTCGAGTTCGATCCCAAATTTTACCATGGCACACACCAATTACTTTTAGATGCTTTTCGGAATTATGTGTGTATTTATCGCAGGTTTCGGAGTGCCCGGTTGATGGCAATAGGCTCGCCACCTATTACATTGGGACCTAAACATAAACTGGCGGAATGTGGGTGCTAGCACCTCTGCCTACCCCTTCGGGGATATAGGCGTGAGTTTATGTTATGTTATGTTATGTTTTATGATATTCAAGTCTCAAGACCTAAACCACTCACAGGTTATAAGCCTATTTTCACATATATTGCGTCTAGGAATGCAGCCATATCCGTCCAGACATGTCTACATACCTGGACGGGTATGTACTAGTTTCTCCCGCGGCGCCGTTCGAGAAAATTGATGACTTTGTATGGTAGTACTTCGTGGTTCCAGCGTAGTGTTTTTTGTTCTATCGTTGTGCGAAGTGAAGGAAATTACATGTAATTATGTATTGATTTCCCGGTTTTAAATTATCAGTGTAATTTTTTTATTGCGTTTTGTCGACAAGTTAATTGAGAAACTGCGTACAGTTAACGAGAAAAGTTACGATGCGATAATTGCTTTTCAATATTCACGGGATATTTTTTAAGCAGATTTGTTTTTTTATGCTCGTTAAAGTAAGCTTACCAACAGATTTTTCTTCAAAATTGTAGACATTTTAATAAAAGGTAAATAATATAGAAAATAGAATTCTATATTTTGTGTTTAGTCATGTACATTAAAATTAGGTCATGTACATTTAGTGTTAGGTACATTAAAGCTTCTACTTTGGAGACCAGGATCCACTGTCCTTTTTTATGTTCCCCACGGGTACCCCCTTCCCCCCAAGCCGGTGGGAGAAATTATGTAGGACTCGAACCGACTGAAACGAACGGCGCTGTGGGTCGTTTTTGGTTGCCGAAGGTGAGGTTGACAGGCATATCCTACTCTTTCTCTTGATTTATCGTACCTTGATTTTTACGGGAACCACTGTTACCTGGCCTAAGATGAGTTTGCACTAGAACCTCAACTCGAGACCCGAGGATCTTGATACGGCTCCCATATACCCTAACGTCTTGACCTATTAGGTTACCCTAAAAAATAAGTCAATGAATCAATTAGTCCATCGCAGTCCGCTGCTGGACTAGGCCTCTCCCAATGTTGGGAGGCTTTCGCCTACTGTTTCCACGCTAATAAGACGGGTTAGTAAAGGATTTTCCTTCTCTCGCAGTGATATCGTCTGCGTATTGTTCTATTACTCGCTCCTTACGACACCCTTCGGATGAGATGGGGCGGTGATACTTGAATTCTTTCTCCGTCACTTTCACATCAAATAAATACACACACACAGGTTTTAACAGTGGTCACACATATATTAGTAACATATATCTATTAGAAACACGTTGATCACCAAGACCTGGAATTCATTACCAGCTGACGTGTTTCCTTCTTCCTACAGTCCCGTGTCCTCGTGAAAAAGCATCTGATGAGGCCGCCAAGCTGAGTGCCACCATTGTTACATTACTTAGTTTCTGTAATAGTGACCCTCTTTCCTGAGACTTTACCTTTAGCTTACATTCAGGCGAGGTGAAGTCAACCTTACATTTTGAACCTAATATGAACGTAACTCTCACCAATTGGAAGTCCATTACTTAATCCAGTACCCTAATTAATTTCAATACATTAATATCTACCATCTGCAATCAACATTACCGTTGACAACCGGCATACCCCCAAGATTTATGTCTGCCGACATATTTTTATTAATGCCGATCACACGCGCGCCCTCTGTGATATTAATTAAAGATATTAGGAGCTATTAATTGTTCCAATACAGAGTGTATTTTCTTTTGTATGTTTTTATTTATTTCGTTATTCCGGTCGTAAGGTTAATAGGAGAATAATGTTGGAGATTAGGGGGTTGAAGGGTGTGTGTATGGCGATGACATATTGGTTGTTTTTTTTTTAAAATAGCAGATTTAGGTAGATTAAAGTGATTTTTTTTGGGTTTAAGAATCAAAGAATCAATTTCATTTATTCAGTTTAGGCACACAAAGAGCACATATGAACGTCAAAATTTTACAATTATGTATGTCAAGAAATAATATAAAAATATTAAATAATGTAAAAATAAACCATAGAAAAATGATTCTTTCGCTAGTTCGGTAGATTAGTTCTACTGAGAAGATACCAGCAAGAAACTCAGCGAACTACATTAGAACTAGATTATTTTTCTTTTTTAAATTTGCTTTAGTTTACAATTTATTTTGTGCGAGCAAGCAAGAGATTTATGTTGACCACGCATTAACATCATTAAGGTACTCATCCACTTTATAGTAACCTTTACTCATTAAAGTTCTTTTCACTTCTTTTTTAAATTTATTTATTGGCATATTAATCAAGTCTTGAGGAATTTTATTAAATATTTTTATGCAGCTGCCTACAAATGAATCACCGACCTTGTGAAGCCTACGTTTTGGTACAACTAGTTTATCTTTATTTCTCGTATTTAAATTGTGTACATCAGATAGTTTTTCGAAAACATTTAGGTTTTTTCGTACATATAAGATATTTTCATAAATGTATTGAGAGAAGTTTTCAAAGAAATTAATATTTTAACAGTTGTTAAAATATTAATTTCTTTGAAAACTTCTCTCAGCGAGTCGCGGGGTCTGAGGCTATAGATCGCTCGTATCACTCGTTTCTGTAGTACAAATTTAGGTTCAACGACGGTATTCCCGTCCTAATTGAGCAGTCCGACTGCAGAAGTACTTTTCTCTACAAAATACCGCGAACATAATAACCTCATGTTGTATAACTGGCGGTGAATAGGGTAGCCAGTACTCACTGAAGAGTTTTTGTGCTGCCACTGTTTTGTCTTCTGTACTGACGGCATAGAAATTCTATTTTTACAGAGTTGGCAGCACGTGTGTGACGCGCCTGGTGTTGCACTATGGTAACCACTTTCCATCAAGTGGGCCCATTGGATGGAAAGTGTGCTTGTCTGTCACCTAATTGGTATAAAAAAAACCCGTAAACTGAATTTTTTTTCGTCCAATAAAATATATAAGTAAATCAGGAGTTGACATATTTTATTTTATTTATTTGGGAAAATAAACAGTCTCACAAATGACTACCAAAAATGATTTGAAATAGAGGAATATCTTTGCGAAACCAACACCATTTTCCACATACCTTATATCTTAACGTGAAGTATTTTAAGCTAACATGCGTTGTTCCTACTCAGTGTGAAGTTTATAATACAATTAATAAACTTAAAAATCTAAACTTTTCATTTACAACTGTTTGAATTTTCCTGAAGATACTGAAAAAATATCTACGTTATGGGTGCTTTAAAAAAAATTCACGAAAATAGTGATTATAATTTCCTGCTAGCCGACGCAGCGGCTCTCGCAAGCCTGCGTTAGTATGGAAAATAGAGACAGTATGTGCACAATGTGAGTTGCGCGTGCGCCTTTTTTCGTGTTAATTTTTTAGGCACCACATAACTTATCTTGAACAAATCGAACAGAAACACCGTCTTCAACAAGACACGTAATTTATATTACAGTAGTGTAAGGGTTATCGCCAGCGGTCCAATTCGGTCAGACATGATCCAATGTGCGTTAGTTCCCACCGGTGACGAATTGATACGTTTCAACTATTATATGGATCAATGGTCCGGCCCACGGTCAACCCTTTGCGATTCGACACTTTATTGTGAAAGCTCTTCATCCGTGGCCAGAGTTTTGGTCAAACGGATACCTTTGGTTACGTAACTAAGTTGGATTAAACTTTTCTATTAGAACTATTGGGATATTTGCCACTTTGTTTCGAGTTTAAGATATTTAAATTCGACGGCCTCTGTGGCGTGGTGGTAGTGAACGCGACTGCTACGCAGGAGGCGCGGGTTCGATCCCCGCTCAGTGCAAATATTTGTATGCATGACTATGGGTATTTGCATTGGTCTGGGTGTTTCTATATATAATATGTATGTATTTACAAAAAAAAAAGTATTTAAGTATGTTTATCCGTATTCTAGACTCCATAACACAAGCTAGTAAAACTATGCTTACCATGGGTCTAGATAGCGTTGTGTAGAATGTTGTAGAATATATATATATTATATTAAATAATAAATAAATAAATATTACACAACATTCTACACGACGCCATCTCTAGACCAGTTAAATTAGCTTGTGTTATGGAATCTAGAATGCAGATAAACATACTTTTTTTTTTTTTGTAAATACATAGGTACATAAGATACATGGAAAAACCAATGCAAATAAACCTATTCGTGCGTACAAATAGTTGTACTGAGCGGGAATAGAACCCGCGCTTCTTGCGTTGTACTCGAACATTCTACTGCTACGCCGCTGAGGCCGCCTTTTGACCGTATTTTGGCGCTCTTGCAAGCACTGGCCAGTAATGAACGCTGTTTACCAATTGATTGTTTTCAGTTAAAAAAAGAAATACCGCGGTAGCCTAGTGGTATGGGCAATGGACAGCTGAGACCGATGACTTTTCGATGCTTTTCAAAGTTATGTGTGTATTCATCGCAGGTTTATAAGTGCCAGGTTAATGGCAATAGTCTCACCACCTATTACATTGGGACCTAAACATAAACTGGCGAAATGTGGGTGCTAGCACCTCTGCCTACCCCTGGGGATATAGGCGTGAGTTTACGTATGTATGTATGTGTAAATAAATATCAGAAACTCGAAACAATACAACTTGGTATAAAAGGAGGACGAGGACGTGACGGTATTTCTGACCAATTGAGCAGTCTGACTGTGGAAGTACAGAATACCGCAGCCATAATAACTTCGTGTTGTATTCCCAGCTGTGAGTGGGGTAGTCAAAGCTCACGTGAGAGGTTTCGTATTGTCAGTGGGAAGATCAAAAGCTTGTCCTGCTTTGTCTTTTGCACTGACGGCACAGAAAATCTCTGTGCTTACAGGGTTGGCAGCGCGAGTGTGACTCTCTTGGTTTTGCACATATCCATAGGCCACGGTAAACATTTTCCATCAGGTGGGCCGTGTGTTTGTCTGCCACTTAAGTGGTATAAAAAATATCCTAGTAGTTTTGATAGTTATATGAGTGACCATGATAGTTTAAATATATGTAATTAACTTTATTAAATGGATATTCTAGATTTCTAGATACATTCTGACTAGAAATTAGATTGATTTATTTCAGTATACAGATCTAGGATGGAGTAATATAAACTTTTTCTTGATTAAAAAAAACATCCGTGGAACTTAAAGAACATACGAAAACAACGAGAATTGTTATGGCCATTTTCGAGTTTTCCACTTAATAACATCCATTTTTATCAAGTAAACTAGCTTGTGACTCATGGTATGGTTTTTTTATTATAATACAAAAACTTTCATATAAAATCATACATATATATAATCACACCTTATCCCAGGAAGGTTAGGCGAAGGTGAATTAACACCCACATTTCACCAATAATTGTTTTCGGTCCCACGTAATAGGGGGTGAGGCTATTGCCGTATTACGGGCACTATTGTTGACTCGAGCCATGCATCTGAGGCTGAGTCTGGACTGTATATACGTTAAACAGCCCTATCCCTTAGTCGCCTTATAAGATACCGCATGGAAAGAGATGGGGTGGTCCAAATCCTACTCTGCCGGAAACTTTCAATGGGCATAAATTAGAATTAAATTAAATTAAAATTATTATATATTATTATTATAATTTCTTTAGAATCACGAGACTCTGCCCTAATGAAATTTTGATCCCGCTCTCGCTACCTAGATAGAACCTAAGACATAGGAGTATGTCCCGGGAATAGAAAACTATTCCCGGGACATACTCCTATGTCTTATTCTCGACTATCATCTATTCTTGGACCACAAATAAACCAAATCCATACAGCCGTTAGAGCGTAATTGAATTACAAACATTCAAACTTCTTCACAAACTATTGAATGATTTTTTTTTATACAACTTAAGTGGCAGACAAGCACACGCCCCACCTGATGGAAAGTGGTTACCGTGACCTATGAACGTGTGTAACACCAGTGGAGTCATATCCGTGCTGCCGAACCTGTAAGAACAGAGATTTTATGTGCCCTCAGTGCAGAACACAAAAGCAGGACAAGCCTTTGGTCTTCCCATTGACAGCACAAAATGTCTCCAGAGAGCTCTGGCTACCCTACTGACCTTAAACTTAAAGCATTTAGTATACTAGCTATTCAAATTGATTAAGTTACAGAAATTAATTAATACGTTCAAGCGGGATTCAAACCCACACATCATCTTTCCCTTACAGGGATTCAATTCAATATTTTTTTCTATACCTTAATCAATCTTCACTAACTTTCATATATATATATAATGTACTTAGGAGTACGAAGGAGTAGAAAGACATTTCACTCAAGCGCCAACAATATGAGGTTCTTCAAGAGGGGCAGCAAGTTTCTTCATGGTCGGCAGCGCGAGTGTGACACCCCTGGTGTTGCATACGTCTATAGGCCACGGTAACCGCTTCCCATCAGTGGGCCATGTGCTTATCTGCCACCTAAGTGGTATGAAAAAAAAAACATGAATTTCAAACTTTTTTCTATTGTTTAAAATAATATATCTAGGGCATATCATACAGCTCTATCGAGACCTTAGCCACATAATAAAGAATAGTAATACATACAGAGGGAGTACTCCATTGATCTTTTTTCATATAGGACAAGCCAACTTGACTTCACCTCGCCTGGTAACTTAGTGGTATAAAAAATAACACCTTGGTCTTCATTGTTTATCAAATACCTAAAAATAACATCGACAATTCATCTATCGCACCATATGGGACACAACACCCCTGCATCACGGCACGCTTTGTCCCCTTCACGGACCATTATGAACCAACAAGGCACATTATCTTCCGTTCCGGCTGAGCTACTTTTAATTGAGTACCACCCTTCGTATAGATATCATTAGCTTGATGAAATGGATGTTTTATGAAATGACAGTTTCGATGATTAAGATTCGTTATACGTACGGAAGCAAAACGGGGGAAAATTTTACAATTGAACAACTTGTTTTAAGGGGGTAAATTTTCGAAGGTAATCCGGATATTGGAAAGGTTTTTTTACCATTATCATCTACACAGAAAAAAAATAAATGTTTACGGGAATTAACGAAATATACAGGATGTATTTTTGAAACGGGGCAGTAAGGGCAAGTACCTTAACCGTTGCAGTTACAGCAAAACGTTCTTAGAAGACCTTCCCTAACTTTTTGACATATTTTGAACTGCATTCACAGATTTTGTAAAAATCTTACAGTTGGCAAAAAAAATGCAAAAAGACCAACAATTTTTTTTTTATGCCAATCGATTCTATTTCATGTGGGGATCAAAAAACTCTATGAGACCATTTTAGCTTTCAGTACTAGGAAAGACAGAAATCGCCAAAAACGTTTCCCATACATTTCGGCAACAGAAACCAATTTCTACGGTGGTCTAACTTTTTGTTATGGCCAGGAAGTGGGTAGAATTGACTGTAAAGTAAATAAAAAGAATTTTTACCCTCAAATTTCGAATTTGATTCAAAAATCTGTGTGTTATACTTAGTTTCAGCTGAGAAACTTCGTATGAGTTATTAATTAAGGATTTTCGCTAAAATGTCTTCTAATCGTGAAAAAATTGACTTATTAGAAGCATATTTTGTCAATAATCGAAATGCGGGCACTGCATTAGTGTGGTACCGCAATAAGTATCCGTTGCGGCATGTGCCAACAAGAAAGGTTATTACAAATCTTTTGAAAACCCTGGAATTGCAGGGTTCTTTCAAAAGAAAGCGGCAGCCTCGTGTGGACATGGACACGGAGATTGCGGTTCTGACTTATGTCAAAGCATATCCAGAGGTATCGTCCAAGCAAGTCGCCCTTGAAGTAGGTGTATCCCACTACCTTGTGATAAAGATATGGAAGAAATACGGCTACAAGTGCTATCGATATGGGCGCATAGTTCAAGTGTTACAGCCGGGTGATGATGTTCGAAGGCTTACTTTTTGCAGATGGCTAAGAGGAAGGAAAAATAAGCAGAGATCATGAATTTTTAAATTACATACTGTGGTCAGACGAAACGAATTTTTCCAATAACGGTATGTACAACAGAAAAAATCACCACTATTGGTCCAAAGAAAATCCACTAAGAGTTACGGCAAGTCATAATCAGGTTCGCTTCTCATTCAACTGTTGGTGTGGTATAATGTCCAATCGAGTCATAATGGTGGAATTTTATGAAGGGAAACTGAATTCTGCCATGTATAATGAAGTCATTTTACACCATCTTGAAAACGAGATGGACGAATAGCCCCTGTCGGAATTGCGAAAAGTTCATTTTCAACAAAATGGTGCTCCGCCACATAACAGTCACCTTTCACGTTCCAATTTGAGCCGCCTATTCGGTACACAGTGGATAGGTACACATGGTCCAACACAGTGGCCACCTCGTAGCCCCGATCTAACACCACTTGATTTTTTTTTATGGGGCTTCATGAAAAACGAGGTGTATAAGACGACGTACGCCAGTGTTCAAGAGCTCAAAGATGCATTAATGACCATTTTACGTAATATTCATCCCAGAACATTATTAGCCGCCATTCGTTCAGTGCAAAAAAGGATAGACTTATGTATTCGTGAAAATGGAAATCATTTTGAGCAATTTATTTCATAAACCAATTTCTTAAATGTTTAAATGATTTTTTTTATTTAAAAAAGTTCAAAATTTTACCTGACCTATGAGTTTCGAGTTGATTTATCATATTTCCGTACGAAATGTATGGGAAACGTTTTTGGCGATTTCTGTCTTTTCTAGTACTGAAAGCTAAAATGGTCCCATAGAGTTTTTTGATCCCCACATGAAATAGAATCGATTGGCATAAAAAAAAAAGTTTGAACTTTTTGCATTTTTTTTGCTAACTGTAAGTTTTTTACAAAATCTGTGAATGCAGTTCAAAATGTCCCAAAAAGTTAGGGAAGGTCTTTTAAGAACGTTTTGCTGTAACTGCAACGGTTAAGGTACTTGCCCTTTGTGTATTTTTGAAACGGGGCAGTAGCCCCGTTTCAAAAATACACCCTGTATACCTTAGATTTGTCTGACGTTTAAAAGTTAGTTATACAGAAATAAACTAGGATAGAGCAGCTAAGGTCGATGAATGACCTCCACCCCTGCCCTCCGCCTGGGGGTGACGGGTGGAGCCGCCTGTCACCCTGGCAGAAGCAGGCCGCGGCGGCGGCGCGCCTCGCACCCCTCCCCATTTCCGGGGACGAGTTGGGGACTCTGTGGTCCCCACACTCGAGTGGAGGACCAGATCGTGAGAGATGGCCCTGGGTCGGCCGGGGTGCGAGGGATATGCCTGTTAACCTCACCTTCGGCAACCAAAAACGACCCACAGGCGTCGTGCGTTTTAGTCGGTTCGAGTCCGACAAAAAAAAAGGATAGAACGGCCATGTGACTGGGAAATGCGGGGTAACTTTTTAGACAATTCCTGCCCTATGAGACAGGAACTTTATTACTAACTACAGTTAGTTGTAGTTCGTAGCTGTGCCTGCATGGATGTCGGTTATGTTATGATAGCTTGTGTTTTTCCTAAGCTCAAGTGACCAAATTTATCAAAATCGATACAGTGGTTTACGCCTGAAAGCGTAACATACAGACAGGGTTAATTTCACATTTAAAATTGTTACTAATATAGATTTCACAAAGCATATTACAAGCCAGTACATGGGTGGTCACTTAATTGTCAATAAACAAAAAACCGAACTACCCACAAGTACTAAAGTATTTTAAACACAGGAACCATAAAACAGTGTAGTCTATTCGATGCCCGTATCGGTACACCGCATCCAGATAGCCGCAACATGTTGTAACAGCCGGGTATCGAACGGCCGTAAACATACACATCCGACTGCTGTGCCAAATGATTGTGGATGTGAGCCAATATCGATTTTTTTATCTATACTTATGATAAAATACTTATATACACACATACAATGACGCTAATTTCCCTCCGGGGTAGGCAGTTTCAATAATGAATGAAATTTTAAAGCATTTAGTATATTCCACAATATTTTACACAACGCTATCTAGACCCATGGTAAGCATAGCTCAACTAGCTTGTGTTATAGAATCTAGAATACGGATAAACATTCTTAAATACCTTTTTTTTGTAAATACATACATATTATACTTAGAAAACACCCAGACTAATGTAAATACCCACATTTTTGCATACAAATATGTGCATTGAGCGGGGTCGAACCCGCGCCTCTTGCGTAGCAGTCGCGTTCACTACGCCACAGAGGCTGTCATTAACAATTCAAATCGATTAAGTAAGGAACGTTTTATGAATCAGTTCAGGTGGGATTCGAACTCGTGATCTTTCTTTTTCAATGTGAATGCTCGAACTTCGCCTGAAGCCATCCAAATCTTCCTATTTATATATCCGTATTACAGCGACGGTGGGAGCCATCTACCGATACTCGTACCTACGAACTATCGGCATTAATGAATGATAATAACTTTTAAACTTTCGCGTTCCATTATACACAATAATGTTTACGGGAATTAATGCGTTCATGGTATAGGTACATACTTACCTTTGATTTGCCTGACGTTTCGACCAGGTTACACCGACCGTGGTCACTGGCTGACTGTAGTATGTCAGGCTGGTAGTATCAGCCTGTACCCTCTCAGCTAATAATCTTTCTTTACAGCGTCCCTAGCTATGCCACGGCTATCAAGCTTTTTTTTTATTACACTTAGGTGGCAGACAAGCACACGGCTCACCTGGAAAGTGGTTACCGTGGCCTATGGACGTGAGTAACACCAAAGTAGACACACTTGCGCGTCTTAACTGATTTAATTTTTTTCTTATCTTATTCAGTTGTGATAACGTTTTACTGAATTTGTTTGTACAATATTTTAAATTACAGTGCGACCGCAAGCACTGTATTTTTGGAGGAGTTAGGACACGACGGTATTTCCGTCCCAATTGAGCAGTTCGACTGGGGAAGTACCTCTTACCCTACAGAATACCGCAGCTATAATAACCTCGTGTTATGTTCCCAGCGGTGAGTAGCATAGTCAGAGCTCACTGGAGAGTTTTTGTGCTATCAGTGGGAAGACCAAAGGCTTGTCCTGATTTTGTGCTCTGCACTGACGGCACAGAAAATCTCTGTACTTACAGGGTCGGCAGCACGGGTGTGACTCTCCTGGTGGTACACACGTTCATAGGTCAGGGTAACCACTTTCAATCAGATGGACCGCGTGCTTGTCTGCCACCTAAGTTGTATAAACAAAAAGTTATACATAAGCATAATAATCATTCTATTTCCTAATCAAGATATTCAATTAGACCATCTTCCGAATACTTTTAGCCCCAGACATAGGCAGCATTCGAACTGATTTTAGCCACATTCAATCGCAAATTTTTCCAGCATATGCGTATAATGAAGCCATAGAAATAGAATAGGCTAGATAAGATAAGAACTCATTTTTACAATTTTAATAATTCAGTTCTATTATTTTATATACCATTCAGTTTTCAGTTTTTTAAAATAATAATTCATATAAATACACATGTTCATAAAAAAATAAATAAATTTTATAACATACTAAAACATAACTAAATAAAACGAAAACTACACTGACGGACTCATAAACTGCATCAAAGTAATAGACGACTTTGAAATAAATATTTTAACCAAGTATGCATACTTTCTATGCAGATTTAAATTGAAACCTCTAGATTGGTTCGTGAACTTTAAAACAGCGTAGGGTCATATCTTTAAGTTTAAGTTTATGTACTGGAAAGGACCTTAAGACTTTTATTGAAGAAAAAACAGAAATTTAAGAAAAATTGGTTTAATTAAAAAATTGGTTTTAACAATAGACACAAACTTTATGCAAGGGTTTATTTGTGTTTTAATAAGGTGTATTACCCCCACGTGCCCTTATTACGGATTCTAATCGGTTCCGCATAGATTTTATAAGGGTTTTTAAAAGATCTTGCGGAATATTGTCCCATTCTTCTGAAAGTGCTGTTCTTAGTGCTGCCACTGTCGTGGGCGAAGGGTTTCTCGCATATACAGCTCTTTTTAAATTGTCCCAAACATGCTCGATGGGATTAAGATCCGGGCTGCGTGCTGGCCAATTCATTGTACGTATCCCAACCTCTTCGCAATAATGTTGAACTTGTGCAGCTGCATGCGGCCGGGCATTATCCTGCATTAAAGTAAAATTTTCGCCTATGAATCCCATGTAAGGCACCACGTGATCTTCTAATATCTCTGTTATGTAGCGATGTGCTGTCAAACCCCCTCTATTACCGTTTTGACGGACCATGTCTATGAACACAAGTTCGGTTCGCCCGTTCATCGATATGCCACCCCAGACCATACATGAACCGCCTCCAAAAGGAACACGCTCCTCAATGCAACTTTGAGCATATCGCTCCCCACGTCGACGATAGACTCTTCTGCGACCATCTGCACCATATAAACATGTCCTACACTCGTCCGTGAACAATACAGAGGCCCACTGCTCTTCTGTCCAATTCAGGTGATGACGCGCAAATCTTAAGCGAGCTTGTCTGTGAGCTGTAGACAACTTTGGACCATTTGCTGGTCTAAAAGGGGTGATATCCGCTTCCTTTAACCTTCTTCTTATTGTTCGTGCACACACGTTTACTCCACGCACTTCATTAAGCTCGGTTTTGATGTTAACTGACGTGAGGAAACGATTTCGCAGGGAAGTTATAACAATAAATCGGTCATCACGACCTGTGGTTGCTCGAGTTCTGCCTGTACCACGTCTCCTCCTGTAAGAACCTGTCTCTACAAACCTTCTGTATATTCTAGAAACCGTAGACTGGTTTAAATTTAAATTTCTACCAATCGTTCGTTGATCCAAGCCCTCCCGCACCAATGCTACAATTTGTGCCGCTTGTTCGGACGAAGTATCCATATTATGGTTCAAAAACTCTCGATGTGTTAAAAAACTAACCCAACAATTATGCTGGTAACAATAATTCAATTGACAAAACAAAAAAAATCAATGAGAATCAATTTAAAACTTTGCTATAAATAACACGCAAATCTGATACTACAAGTAAATTTTCTTTCCCGGCTATATTCATTTGTTTTACTGCAGTTCTATTTTTAAATTTAATTTTTTTTTAAGATTAAGAGCCAGTCTTTCCATATTTATATAATTTAATCTAAAAAGTTTGCATACTTATTATAAAAAATCCTTTTAGAGTAAACCTGAACTTTGATGCAGTTTATGAGTCCGTCAGTGTACATGTCACAACTACATGTCAGTTAAAATGCGTCGTAGAATTCCTCCACGTCGCTTGTAGTAGTGTTCCCAGAAGACTGGTAGCATTGCCACTTTGTAAAGGAATGTTTATTCTCTGATCTAAAAAGAGGTAAGCCTTCTGGTCACGAGAAGCGTCGCTTCGCAATCTCACGGAAGAGATTACGGGCACTTGGGCCCCATGATCCCACAGTTTCAACTCCAAACGGCACAAATTCATAACCTCCGATGAGTTTGGAGTATTTCCTGCGCTTGAGATGCCTTTTATTTTTCTCTATATGTATCCACAGATATTGAGTAGGATAGAAATAATAATTACAGAGTAGGTACGAGCCGTTCGTTTTAGCGTGTCTTTAAACTGGTGTAGCGTTCATATGTGTTGAGTCTTTCCATTCGTTTATTTTAGTCTTGGTTCATCCTTAGTGATCATCATCTTGTTCTTCGTAGTAGCATCTGAGGCTTTCATCTTGAAGCCCAGGGTACGCTCACTTCTTCTCTTTCTTTTGATTTGGTTGTTTTGGCGTCAGAACTTCCAACCCTGAGAAGAAATCGTCATCGGTCAATTAGAAGGTGGTGTAGGCCTTACTTTCAGCTTCTTTCCTTGAGGCCGGATTAAGTAATATGAAAGTACCCTAAATAAAAAAAAAGTACCTCTCATGAAATCATTGGTGGATATACGGTATCTAGCCTTCTCTAAATCTGTGGCAATGGTCGTCTCGTGGAGCCAGTGAATGCTGTCTGAGAATCAGCTATGTGGACCAATCAGACACGCTTGTAAATAAATAAAATAAACTGTTTTCAATTGCTTTATTGGTTTATTTCTTTTAGTATTCTTTTTTCTTAAAAAGCTGCGGAAGCCTAGTGGTATGGGTACTGACTGCTGAGATGAGGTCTCGGGTTCGATCCCAGTTTTTACCATGGCACACACCAATGACTTTTTTTTTTTTTTTATACCACTTAGGTGGCAGACAAGCACACGGCCCACCTGATGGAAAGTGGTTACCGTGGCCTATGGACGTTTGTAACACCGGAGGAGTCACAGTCGCGCTGCCAACCCTGTAAGTACAGAGTTTCTGTACCGTCAGTGTAGAAGACAAAGCAGGACAAGCCTTTAGTCTTCCCACTGACAGCACAAATTCTCCAGTGAGCTCTGGCTACCGCTTCGATGCTTTTCGAAGTTATGTGTGTATTTATCGCAGGTTTATAAGTGCCTGGTTGATGTCAATAGGTTCGAAACCTATTACATTGGGACCTAAACATAAACTGGCGAAATGTGGGTGCTAGCACCTCTGCCTACCCCTTCGGGGATATAGGCGTGTGTTTATTATTATTTATTATTATATAATTTAAATTTAAATTAGAACCGAAACTACTAATATTCCCTCTAACCCCTTCAGCTAAGCTAAATTACTTGTGTTAGGAGGGGATTCACTTCGGTAGTGTAATGACCAGGATTCGAACCCAAGACCTTTTACTAATTTCGGTTATAATAAGTATTCTTTTTAAGAATAAAATAATATTACACATTGGAACAATTATTTTCATAAGAATTTAACATTTAATTTTGGATTTGATAAGAGAGACTTGCTGATACACTACAGACTCTTCTCTAAAATGAATAATTACTATTCAACCAATTTAATTATTAGGTCTCGTCTCCTCCTAGATTGTTGAAATTATCTTATTGTCTTGCTATTTAAGTAACAATATTTTCGTTCAATAAAAGTCCTTATTAAAAATAAACTTCAGTAGATAATAAAACCATGTCTGATCAGGAAATCGAACCCGCGATCTAATACACTTTACCATCAGTGCACAATCAAGGTAATCCGTTAACATCTAAAAGTATCTATAAACATTATTGGTTGCGCCGATGTAGAAGCTGTATTTCTTGACGTGGAAACACACCCTTTCTATACCCATCTCCCCGCCCGCACTAACCATAGTGTAGTTCGTCCATCCGCCATTTTGTGATATAGACACTCAGTGCCGCTTTGAACTAGCCAGCGTAAAGGCGATCGCGCGCGCGCGTCTCTCAGAAATGAATAATATTTGTTGTATTTTAATCGCTTCATAGACCTTTACCGATCGGATTGTGCCTCTCGTGTGTTCCTCAAGGGATCTAGTGACGCTGACGGCAGCTCCTGAGCAAGGAAGAGAAGATCCGTGTACCGGCTGCGATGAAAAACACGTGGGTCGTGAAGGTTAGTGCATCCTCTCCTAATTTCTCGGGCTGCATTCACTGCCTGTATCGAATCCGCGGCAGCCCGGCCACCTGTCTTGTTTTGTGTGTAAAGTGTCAATAGAACAGTTAGCTACTTCCCGCAATACAGTCCATTACCGCACGGCCATGCGCCACCATTTTTTGGTCCTTCGAGCCGGATTCTTAGCCGTAGTTCGTATTTTGTTATTATTCTAATGGGAATGAGCGCACCGCACCTAAGTGCCTGGTTATTTTAGTAGAAAACCCCGCATCCAGACACTTAGGCTTAGAATTTGTAGTCCGTTCGCCGCTGGCTCGCATTGTACCTACCTAATACATAAATAGGTTAGGTATCATATCAACACTTAATCGTAGTTCGCAATTTTCGCATCGCACCTAAGTGCCTGGTTATTTTAGTAGAAAACCCCGCATCCAGACATTTAGGCTTAGATCTTAGGTATACTCAGACACCCTAGTGCATAGGCACAGTGTAATACCTAACGCATTTGGCTTTGTTTTGTTTTTTTCAATTACGTTGTTCTCGGCTCACGTCGTATTTGCCTAGTACCTGCGTGGGTAGACACGTGGCTGTGCCTACCTCGCTCGCATCTCATCCCAATTCATACGAAAGTATTTTAATTTGAATAGATATTACGCAATACTTAATCTCGGAAATAATAGTTGAATCTAGACAGCGACCATCGCGTAGGTGCGACCTTGTTGCTATGCGCGTTTGTTCAAGCGTGCATTCACAGTTGTAAGCACCTACCTACCTACATAGTTAACGCTCGCGCCGCCTCGCTGCTCTGTACCGCTAGGATTAAGTCATTTCATATTTATTGTTTACCGCACTTTAGTTTGAGATTTAATTGTAAACATGTCCCCAAAGGTTGATAAGACCGGTAAGGTTCAATTGAAACTTTTATACGCTAAAAAAGAAATGATTTACTCTCGCGTACAATCGATTTATGATAATGCACTTAAAACCTCTGATTTGGTCATCAGAGATTCGTTCTTGTGTTCTATAGAAAACTTAGATAGTCTACGCGCGGATTTCGAAACCTTAGTACATGACATCAACGTTTTAGAGTTGAATTTGAATCCCGATTACTCAGTGAGTTATCAAGCCTTGTCGTCGTTTGACGATTTGTATTGTCGTATCAAACGCGTCGCTAGGAGTTTGGAGAAGCCGGCTGACCTACCCAACCCCACTCGCGACCGACCTAAGTTGCCACCAATTCAAATACCCGAGTTTGATGGTAACATTCGCAATTGGTGTCTATTTATAGATAGTTTTGAGAATACAATAGATAAGAACGATTCGTTGACAGATCACGAAAAGTTGCATTATCTCGTTGAAAAATTGACTGGTAAAGCTATAACCGTTTGCGCTGGAATTACGTTTAGTGCCGAGAATTATAATTTAATTTTAAATACTTTGAAAGCTAGGTATGAGGATAAAAGATCGGTAGCTAACGCCTATTTAGATCAGATGTTTGATTTGAAATCTATTACGGCATGTAACGATCAAAACTTAGAGAAATTTCTAGATACTTTCGCGTCAGCTGTTCGCGCCGTAAAGAACCTAAAGGTCGATGACCTCTGCGACTTCGTATTTTTGTATATGGGTTTAAGGAAATTAGATTCCGAAACCATTCGTTTGTTTGAGTCGGATCATCGCGGCAATAGGATTCCTAAGTTCGAAGACTTGGAAAGTTTTGTTCGCGAGCATATAAAGGTATTGCAACGCTCTTCATCGAAACATGAAGGCGCGAAGATAGTTGCTGATTCTGCACGCAAAGTAGATGCGTCATCGAAGTCACTGAGGTCAACTCATACTTATGTTAGTACCGCACCAGCACATGTACAATCACCTGTTTGCTCTTTGTGTAGTACTCATCATTCGCAACTGTACAGGTGTCCTGGTTTTCTAAAGTTGTCGCCTAGTGATCGTTATAAATTTGTTCGCGCTAATAATTTTTGTTTTAATTGTCTCGGTACTAAACACCGCGTTGTTTTATGTAATAGTAGAAATAGTTGTCGCAAATGTCAAGCGAGACACCACACTTTGCTTCATTTTGAGAATAGTAATGCCGCATCCAATGTGAGCACGGTTGGCTCGTCGAGCGGTGACACACGGCGGCCTGCGCCGCAGCCGCAGCCCGCGCTCGCGCGCGCTCCGGCCCGCCCGGTGACCGCCGCGGATGACGTCACCTTGTGTTCGTTCTCCGCTAGTGCTGCACTCACTACTGTGTGTCTTGCGACCGCTCGCGTTGTTATTGTTGATGCATTAGGTAAGCCGCGCATTGTTCGAGCGCTGTTAGATGGCGCTTCGCAAAGTAATTTTATTACTCAAGATTGTTGTCGGCGTCTTGGTTTCAATGTTGATAAGCGTTCAACCCGCTCAGTGGTGAAGGGTTTTGGAAGCTTACGGTCAGCTGTTCGTGGCACCGTTAAAACAAGGTTTAGATCTCGTTTTAATAATAATATTTGGTTTGACATGGATTCGCTCGTTATAGATAGAATAGCTGAACAGTTGCCTACCGTCCCGGTTGACACGTCTTTATTAACGAAATTTAAAGATTTGCCTTTAGCAGATGAGACTTACGCTGTTCCTGGAGTCGTCGATATATTGATCGGCGCTTCGATTCTCCCGCACCTCCAGCTATCACGTAAGGTTCAAGGGGGACCGACGTACCCCGCTCCGCACGCCCTGGAAACAGTTCTGGGTTTTGTTATAATTGGTTCCGCACCCGCTTCTATAGATAGTTTTAGTCACTCGACTGCTTCGTTCTGTTGCACCGTCGAGCCGCCACTGGAGTCTACCATCCGCAAGTTTTCGCTCGGTGGCTCCCGTGTATCCGCTGAAAAACGTCTTTGTTTGGAACGAAAGATGCAGGCGTCCCCAAAGTCGAAGCGGGCCTATGATGAGGTTGTTAACGAATATTTAGATAAAGGTTACATCTCACCTGCGCCTGCGGACACTGGCGGGACCCAGCCTTCGTACATTATCCCGCACCGAGGAGTAGTAGAGGAAGTTTTTCCCGATTCCCGCGGGGTAACTCGTGTTGTACGGGTTAAAACTGCAACCGGATCGTATCTGCGCCCGGTTGTTCGCCTCTGCCCTCTGCCTAGCCAGCAGTAGGCACGAGTTCCAATCTAGGTTTATATTTTAGTTGTTATTCCCCAAACCTAGATTTAGATTAGACTTTAGATTTGTTTCGCATTTGTCGTTTCGAAGGTAACCCTTCAAGCCGGGGGGAATGGTTGCGCCGATGTAGAAGCTGTATTTCTTGACGTGGAAACACACCCTTTCTATACCCATCTCCCCGCCCGCACTAACCATAGTGTAGTTCGTCCATCCGCCATTTTGTGATATAGACACTCAGTGCCGCTTTGAACTAGCCAGCGTAAAGGCGATCGCGCGCGCGCGTCTCTCAGAAATGAATAATATTTGTTGTATTTTAATCGCTTCATAGACCTTTACCGATCGGATTGTGCCTCTCGTGTGTTCCTCAAGGGATCTAGTGACGCTGACGGCAGCTCCTGAGCAAGGAAGAGAAGATCCGTGTACCGGCTGCGATGAAAAACACGTGGGTCGTGAAGGTTAGTGCATCCTCTCCTAATTTCTCGGGCTGCATTCACTGCCTGTATCGAATCCGCGGCAGCCCGGCCACCTGTCTTGTTTTGTGTGTAAAGTGTCAATAGAACAGTTAGCTACTTCCCGCAATACAGTCCATTACCGCACGGCCATGCGCCACCAATTATATTACTGTATAATGAATAAGCTGTCCTTATTAAAATAACTGTCTCATTCGTAACGAATGCGTCATTCAAATTTATAGCTACAGGTTGTTTCATTGTAGGTACATTCATTATTTAAATAATAATTATAATAGTAATAAGTCATTTCCTTGCTTGCTCGCAAAATTTAAATTCTAAACAAAACCATATTAAAAAAAGGATAATCTAGCTCTCTGAGTTTCTAACTGGTTCTCTTAACCTCAGTAGAACAACTTAGGTACAGGATCGGCGAAAGAAGTAATTTTAACTTTATTTAATATTCTTGATATAATTTATTGCATAATTGAAAAATATTGACGTTCATATGTGTTCTTTACGTGCCTAAATTGAATGAATATATGAAATTGATTGTTTGATTATTCTTCTTTGATGAAGTCGTATTCCTATTACAGTAACTCCTGTAAACCAGGACTATGAGTAGAGACCTTGTGTTTTGTTGTGCATATTTGTGATAAGCTTTGTTGAGAGTTATAATTTGGTATGAAAAAACATGAAAGGTGATTTCAACGCTATCACAAAAAATCTGGATTTTTTAGTTTCACAACCTTTTTATATCAAATGAACGAACAATTTGTCAATATTCAATCTTTGTTATGTCAGTTTTGTATGTGCATAAATCTTAAATAATTTTTAAGAGCAAAATTTTATATTACATAAAATGGTTACATTATTGTCGTTGTTGTTTCAATCCCAAGTTTTACCATGGCACACACCAATGACTTTTCGATGCTTTTCGAAGTTATGTGTGTATTTATAGCAGGTTTATAAGTGCCCGGTTAATGGCGATAGGCTCTCGCCACCTATTACATTGGGATATAAACATAAACTGACGAAATGTGGATGCTAGCACCTCTGCCTACCCCTTCGGGGATATAAGCGTGAGTTTATGTTATATTATGTTATCGTCGTTGTATTGCACTCATAACCATTTTTATGGAACTGAAGACAAATTGTATTCTAGAACTATGCTTGCGTGGAGCTATTGTGATCGGCAATTGTCTGAATCGAGTCTTATTCCTGAACTACGCTCAGTTGTGAATCGATCCTCACAATGAAATTAGAACTTCCATATATGTTCTTGTGTATGCCCCAATCTGATACTCGATTCATATCTAAATTCAGACGAATTGTGTATAAGAACAATTATTCTAAAATAAAACCAATGGGTAAATAACGATTTTCTCGCTCTGCATTTGCTTGAGCGACTTTTTTTTAAATCACTTTGATGGCAAACACGATCCCCTGATAGAAAGCGGTTACCGTGGTTTAAGGACGTATGCAAGCTTCTAGAATACGGGCCTTAGAGTTTCAAAATCAAGTTGGTAATTAAAACAACAGCCTGTATAACGTCACGGCAGCCATCGGCCCGTAGTGGAACATCCTAGTTATTAATATCTCTGTTCAATAAGCTCTGCTTTGATACTGCACCAGATGTGCTGCAGCGCTCGCGACTCCTCGCTACAGCGCAATTAATCCAACTAAAGGGTTCAGAATAGAATTGTAATAATTATCATTTTAATTAGACTTTGGTTATTAATATAATTGTTAATTGGAGTGATGGCGTTTTGAGATTTATGAGTAAATTTTATGTATCAACCCAGTTTTAGTTGGCTGTATGGCGCCACACCAAGAGCTAAGAATGGGAGCAAACCTTACGTGTAAGCTTCTGATTAATGGTCGAGTCCCTGGCGCAGATTTAACTCTTTTTTTATACCACTTAGGTGGCAGACAAGCACACGGCCCACCTGATGGAAAATGGTTACCGTGGCCTATGGACGTTTGTAACCACAAAGGAGTCACAGTCGCGCTACCAACCCTGTAAATACAGAGTTTCTGTGCCGTCAGTGTAGACCTCGCGGCAGGCACACTCTTGTGCTTACAGGGTTGGCAGCACGAGTGTGGCTCCCTTGGTGTGCTTGTCTGTCAACCAATGTGGCATTAGGAGGTTTCTTCAGGGTCGGCAGCGCGAGTGTGATGCTCCTGGTGTTGCACGAGTCCATAGGGCACGGTAACCACTTCCCATCAGGTGTGCCGTGTGCTTGTCTGCCACCTAAATGGTATAAAAAAAAAGTAGGTACCGTGGCCTATGGACGTGTGCAATACACTCGTGCTGCCGACTCTGTAGAAACCTTTTCATGTCAGGGTTTGGTAGCGCAATTCTCGCCACGTGAGCTAGTGGACTGTATTTCGCGGGGGATGAAGTTAACTGTTCCATTGACGCTTTACACAACAAACAAGACAGGTGATCGGGTTGCCGCGGATGTGGTTTAGGCAATGAATGCAACCCGAGAAATTAGGAGAGGATGCACTAACCTTCACGACGCCACGTGCTTTCATCGCAGCCGGTGCACCGATCTTCTCTTCCTGGCTCAGGAGCTGCCGCCCACATCACTAAATCACTTGAGGGACACACGAGAGGCACAATCCGATCGGCAAAGGTCCATGAAAGCGGTTAAAATCCAACAAACATTATTAATTTCTGGGAGTCGCGCGCGCGGCGGCCATTGTTTCTAATTCAAATGCGAAGTGAATATGCGTCTATTTTGACAATTGAGCCGTGCGGAAACTATTGCTATCTCACTTTAAAAGGTAGCGCGGGAGGGAGATGGGTACAGGAAGCGTGTGTTTCCGCGTCAATGACTTGACTATTACTATAGCGAAAAATATAAATTCTACCATCGGCGCAACCAGGGTTGAAGAAACCCATATTATAGTCGCTTGCAAAAACCACAGCAGGGTGTTCATTGCGTGCGTGGGATGCTAAAGTAATTGTGATTTGAATTAAAAATGTTTCACGGCAGAGTAGAATTTGGACCACCTCATCTGTTCTCATACGGTGTCGTATGAGACGACTAAGGGATAGGGCTGTATAACATCAGACTGATATATACAGCACAGACTCAACCTCATATATATGACTCGAGTCAACAATAGTGCCCGGAATACGGCAATATACTCACCCCCTGTACCAATATACTCACGTAACAACGTGGGACCGTATACAATGATTAGTCAAAATAGACCCGGTAGAGTAGAATTTGGACCACCCCATCTCTTCCCATGCGGTATCGTACAAGACGGCTAAGGGATAGGGCTGTTGAATATCAGACTGATATATACAGCCTAGACTCAGGTACAGATGTATGGCTTGAGTCAACAATAAAGCCCGGAATACGGCAATAGGTTCACCCCCTATTACATGGAACCGAATACAATGATTAGTAAAATTGGGTGTTAATTCAGATCTGCCTAACCCTCCGGGGATAAAGGCGTAATTAAATGTATGTTAAAAATATAAATTCTACCATCGGCTCAACCATTCCCCCCGGCTTGAAGGGTTACCTTCAAAACGAAAAATGCGGAACAAATCTAAAGTCTAATCTAAATCTAGGTTTGGGAAATAACAACTAAAATATAAACCTAGGTTTGAACTCGTGCCTACTGCTGGCTAGGCAGAGGGCAGAGGCGAACAACCGGGCGCAGATACGATCCGGTTGCAGTTTTAACCCGTACAACACGAGTTATCCCGCGGGAATCGGGAAAAACTTCCTCTACTACTCCTAGAGGCCAATGTAAAGGAGGCGCATTCTCAGTCATAAGGACTACCACCGTACCTACAGTAATTGGGTTGGATGGAGTATTCCATTTTTGACGTGACTGCAGCGTGTGCAAATAATCGGTTCTCCAACGATTCCAAAACGATTGGACTAATTTATCTAAAAGAGCGTGACGAGTTAGAAGGTGCATTCTATCGTCATCAACATCTATTGCGGGCAAATATTTTAGAGGAGTCGTATTTAAGAAGTGAGCAGGCGTCAACGCTAATGGCTCTGACGGATCGCTAGATAGAGTCCGACACAGCGGACGCGTGTTCATCACCGCCTCTACTTGAGCGAGTACGGTGCTCAACTCCTCGAACGAGAGAATCTGTTCGCCTATGACGCGAAACAGATGCGACTTAAGGCTTTTAATATTCGCTTCCCAATTACCACCAAAATGACTAGCTGCAGGCGTGTTAAAGTGCCATTCAATGCGATTTTCGGCTAAGATGTGAGCAAATTCACTTTGGTAGTACTTAGACCGTAAGAATGTGTGCAATTCCGAAATACTACGTCGGGCCCCTACATAGTTTGTACCGTTGTCCGAATACATGCGCTTAACCGGACCACGACGCGACAAAAAACGTTTAAAAGCGGACATAAAATTTTGCGTACTTAAATCACCGGTCAACTCTATATGAACCGCGCGAGTTGTCATACAAATGAACAAACAAACATAAGCTTTCGTGGAGCGAATGCCACGACCACGAGCAATGGTGACTTTGAAAGGCCCAGCAAAGTCTGTGCCGGTGTGTACGAAAGGTTTTGCGGATTGAACAACACGACAAGAGCGATGATCGGCCATTTCAGGCGCGATAAAACGCGGGCGGAGTTTAAAACAAGGTACACATCTGTGTACTCTAGCGCGAATCAAATTACGAGCGGAAATTATCCAGTACTTCTGCCTCAAAATAGACATTAACAAATCGGGACCAGCGTGACAATTCACCTTATGATGATAATCTACTAACAAATCTAATACGTGGTCCTTACGCGGGAGAACTACTGGATGCCTTTGTTCAAATCCCAAACTTGAATTTCTCAAACGACCACCTACTCGAATGAGTCCATCTTCCAAAAATGGTTTCAAGTGTCGGAAAGAACGACTACAAGGTTTGTTAAATTCTAAATTTTTAAATTCAGAAGCAAAATAACATTTCTGCAACTCGCGAAGTATGACCAATTCAGCTTTATCTAAATCAGCGGCGGTTATATGACCGCGCGTAGATAAAATTCTCAAAAATCGGCCTACATAAACAACACAACGCAACAGTCTCGACCAAGACGAGACGCGATTAGCCAACAACAAAATAAGGGACTCTTCACGCGGGACCGATACAACAAGCGAGTGCTTCTTCTCCTCGGGTGGTTCGGAAACCGTAGTGGGATTGAATTGACTAACTGGCCACTTATCTAACGCGGCATGAATCCAGGACGGTCCACTAAACCATAACGGGTGATCTAAAATTTGCGAAGGAAGCAATCCACGAGAGAGACAATCGGCTGGGTTGTCGGTGCCAGCAACGTGAAAGAGATTTTGTGGCGCTAATTCAGATTGAATTTTTGCCACTCTATTAGCGACGAATGTGTCCCAACGATGGGGCGAAGAGTGGGCCCAACACAAAGCGACTGTTGAGTCCGAAAAAGCTAAAATTCTACTTATATTAATGCGACACGGAAGTGCTAGTCTTAGCACTGCCATCCAAAACTACGCGGAGTTTAGTAGTAAGCTTATCTTCTCTAATAACTCCGTGGTGCGGGATAATGTACGAAGGCTGGGTCTCGTCAGTGTCCGCAGGCGCAGGTGAGATGTAACCTTTATCTAAATATTCGTTAACAACCTCATCATAGGCTTGCTTTAACTTTGGAGACGCCTGCATCTTTCGTTCTAAACAAAGAAAGCGTTTTTCAGCGGATACACGGGAGTCACCTAGCGAAAAAATATCTCCCTGGAAAGGGAGCGCGACAACACAACGACCCTGCTCATCACGAGTAGTCGTGCGACAATAAATCTCCTCAGCCATCTTGTCATCAGGGCTTAGGATTGGTGGGACATTGACCTCTTCAATTTCCCAAAACTTGCGGATGGTAGACTCCAGTGGCGGCTCGACGGTGCAACAGAACGAGGCAGTCGAGTGACTAAAACTATCTATAGAAGCGGATGCGGAACCAATTATAACAAAACCTAGAACTGTTTCCAGGGCGTGCGGAGCGGGGTACGTCGGTCCCCCTTGAACCTTACGTGATAACTGGAGGTGCGGGAGAATCGAAGCGCCGATCAATATATCGACGACTCCAGGAACAGCGTAAGTCTCATCTGCTAAAGGCAAGTCTTTAAATTTCGTTAATAAAGACGTGTCAACCGGGACGGTAGGCAACTGTTCAGTTATTTTATCTGTAACGAGCGAATCCATGTCAAACCAAATATTATTATTAAAACGAGATCCAAATCTTGTTTTAACGGTGCCATGAACAGCTGACTGTAAACCTCCAAAACCCTTCACCACTGAGTGGGTTGAACGCTTATTAACATTGAAACCAAGACGTTGACAACAATCTTGAGTAATAAAATTACTTTGCGAAGCGCCATCTAATAGCGCTCGAACAATGTGCGGTTTACCTAATGCATCAACAATAATGACGCGAGCAGTCGCGAGGACGACAGTAGTGAGCGCAGCATTAGCGGACAACGAACACAAGGTGACGTCATTCGCAGCGGTCTACGGGCCGGCCGGAGCGCGCGCGAGTGCGGGCTGCGGCTGTGGCGCAGGCCGCCGTGTGCCACCGCTCGACGAACCAACTGTGCTCACATTGGATGCGGCATTACTATTTTCAAAATGAAGTAAAGTGTGGTGTCTCGCTGGACATTTGCGACAACTATTTCTACTATTACATAAAACAACGAGGTGTTTAGTACCGAGACAATTAAAACAAAAATTATTAGCGCGAACAAATTTATAACGATCACTAGGCGATAATTTTAGGAAACCCGGACACTTGTACAATTGCGAATGATGAGTATTACACAAAGAGCAAACAGGTGATTGTACATGTGCTGGTGCGGTATTAACATAAGTATGAGTTGACCTCAGTGACCTCGATGAGGCATCTATTTTGCGTTCAGAACTAACAACTTTCTTCGCGCCTTCATGTTTCGATGAAGAGCGTTGCAATATTTTTATATGCTCGCGAACAAAACTTTCTAAGTCTTCGAACTTAGGAATTTTATTGCCGCGATGATCCGACTCAAATAAACGAATGGTTTCGGAATCTAATTTCTTTAAACCCATATACAAAAATAAGAAGTCGCAGAGGTCATCGATCTTTAGGTTCTTTACGGCGCGAACAGATGATGCGAAAGTATCTAGAAACTTCTCTAAGTTTTGATCGTTACATGCCGTAATAGATTTCAAGTCAAACATCTGATCCAAATATGCGTTAGCTACCGATCTTTTATCCTCATACTTAGCTTTCAAAGTATTTAAAATTAAATTATAATTTTCGGCACTAAACGTAATTCCAGCGCAAACGGTTATAGCTTTACCAGTCAATTTTTCAACGAGATAATGCAATTTTTCGTGATCTGTCAACGAAACGTTCTTATCTATTGTATTCTCAAAACTATCTATAAATAAACCCCAATTGCGAATGTTACCATCAAATTCGGGTATTTGAATTGGTGGCAACTTAGGTCGGTCGCGAGTGGGATTGGGTCGGTCAGACGGTTTCTCCAAACTCCTAGCGACGCGTTTGATACGACAATACAAATCGTCAAACGACGACAAGGCCTGATAACTCACTGAGTAATCGGGATTTAAATTTAACTCTAAAACGTTGATGTCATGTACTAAGGTTTCGAAATCCGCGCGTAGACTATCTAAGTTTTCTATAGAACACAAGAACGAATCTCTAATGGCCAAATCAGAGGTTTTAAGTGCATTATCACAAATCGATTGTACGCGAGAGTAAATCATTTCTCTTTTAGCGTATAAAAGTTTCAATTGAACTTTACTATCGGTACTACCAACCTTTGGGGGCATGTTTACAATTAAATATCAAACTAAAGTGCGGTACACAACAAAATATGATATGACTTAATCTTAGCGGTACCTATAGAACAGCGACGCGGCGCGAGCGATATTCCGTAGGTAGGTAGGTACTTATGACTGCGAGTGCCGGCTTGAACAAACGCGCATAGCAACAGCCAGATCTTACCTACGCGATGGTCGCTGTCTAGGTTCAATTATTATTTCAGGGATTAAGTATTGCGTAATATCTACATACATACATACATACATAAAATCACGCCTGTCTCCCATAGGGGTAGGCAGAGATCACGGATCTCCATTTGCTACGATCCTGACATATTACTCTCGCTTCATTCACTCTCATTACATTCTTCATGCATGCTCGTCGGTTTAGAGTACTCCTGACCTGCCCCTTTTCTAAAACTTCCCCGATTTGGTCCAGGTATGTGCGCCTAGGTCTTCCCCTTCCGACGGTACCATCCACACTCGCCTCATACACCTGTTTCGTTAGTCTTCTTTCATTCATTCTCTCAACATGACCAAACCATCTCAACATTCCTCTCTCAATTCTCATCACTACATCTTCTATCACTCCACATCGTTCTCTTATCACGCTATTTCTCACTCTATCTTTCAAGGTCAAGCCACACATACTTCGCAACGCACGCATTTCTACTGCATTCACTCTACTCTGATGCTTTTTCTGCCACACCCAACTTTCACTACCATACATAAGAGTCGGCACCAATACTCCTCCATGTACAGCCAGTCGTGCCTTTTCGGACACTTTCCGGCTGCTCATAAAGTTGTGTAGTGCCCCATTCACTCTATTTCCAGCCATCACTCTCCTTTCAACATCTTCTTCATGCTTTCCATCTCTCGTAAACAATGTGCCCAAATATATGAACTCATTCACTTGTTCCACTTCTTCTCCATCTATACAAATCCTACACTCTGTCACGCATTCATCTCTTTCAAAAACCATAACTTTTGTCTTACTAACATTCACTTTCATTCCTTTCCTCTCAAAAGCTTCATGCATAGTTGTTACCATCTCCTGCAACTCATCTGCCGATGACGCCAGTAAAACCTGATCATCAGCATAAAGAAGACATTTGACGAGTAAATTCTTCATTTTTAAACCACATTCTTTATCTTTCAAATCTTGCAAACAACTGTCCATGAATAAGTTAAACAGCCATGGTGACGCTACACATCCCTGTCTAACCCCCTTTTGGATACTAAACCATTCAGTGTATGACCCATGTATCCTCACGCAAGCTCTGGAGTCCTCATAGAGAGACTTCACAGCTCGAATAAGGTTGCTGCTCACCCCATACATAGACAGTACCGACCAAAGTTCATTCCTCACCACTTTGTCATAGGCCTTTTCCAAATCCACAAATGCGCAATAGACCTTTTGACTCTTGGCCAAAAATTTCTCGGCTATGCTTCGCAATGAAAAGACCTGATCCGTACATCCCATTCCCTTTCTAAAACCCGCTTGTGCATCCCATATTTTCTCATCGGTTTCTTTCATAACTCTCTCAATCAACACTTTCGCATACAGTTTGCCGACGACGCTGAGTAGGCTAATGCCCCTGTAGTTTTTGCAGTCTTGATGCGAGCCCTTTCCTTTGTAAAGTGGAACTATAACGGCCTTACACCAATCACTTGGTACACGACCGCTAACCCAACATATGTTGAAAAGGCGGCACAACTGACTTGCTACAAGGCCCTGTCCAGCCTTCAGCATCTCGACTGTCACCTTATCATATCCCGCTGCTTTACCAGCTTTCATACTTCTTAATGCACTCACAACTTCATTCATACTAATACCACTTTTATCAGCATCAACATAGTCATCCATCACCAAGGTTAGTGCATGTACACCATCCTCTCTTTCAAACAAACTTTCAAAATAGTCCTGCCATCTTTTTAACACACATTCCTCACCTTTTACAATACTTCCATTCTGGTCTCTAATAGCGTTCAGCTCGGAGCTCTGTGTTTCTCCTCTGGCTAAACGAATGGACTTCCAAAAGAACTTAATGTTCGTCTGGAAATCCCCAGATAACCTTTCATCAAACACGTCTTTTTGTTCCTTTTTCTTTCTAGCAATCACTCCTTTTACTATCCCTTTCAGTCTTCTATATTTATCTTTCGCTTCATCCACATTCTCAATTGTAGCTTGCTGCATTCTCTCATTAGCTCTGACTGAGAGCCAGTCAAGCCACGCTTTCTTTTTCTCACATACCAACTTTTGCACTTCTTTATCCCACCATGCATGCTTCACCTTTTGCACTTTACTTCTTTTACTTATACCACATACTTGGGAAGCCACACTCACAATCTCATCTTTGAATACCTTCCATAACTCCTCAATCTCACAAATACTATCAAGATCATGAAACCTTTCAGTTAATTTGCTTCCATACTCCTCTCTCACTTTATCTTCTTGCAAATTTTCTACTTTTATTCTTTCTAGAACACTTATGGGCTCACGCCTTCTACGTCTCCATCCTTTAAAGAGATCACTTATACGGCACATAACCAAAAAGTGATCTGTATGGATACCCACACCGCGATATACCCTAGCGTCTAGAATATTTTTTCTCAATCTTTCATCCACTATTACAAAATCAATCATACTTTTACTGACATTCTTCGCTTCTCTTGTATACATATGAATCCTTTTATGTCGAAACATCGTGTTTGACACACAAAGGTTCCATTCCAAACATACTTCAAGCAAACCTTTACCATTTTCGTTCACTCGTTCATCTCCGTACTTGCCAAGAACCCTTTCAAATCCATCTCGTTTCAGTCCTACCCATCCATTAAAATCACCTAGCATTATTATTCTTTCATTATCCTTACATTCTCTTAATACATCTCTTAAACTCTCCCAAAACTGTTCTCTTTCTTCTTGTACTTCCTGGGACGTATTCGTACCGGAGTCTACAGGAGCATAAACCCCTACGACAAAAATACGAGTGAGTCCCACTTTCATTCTCATCCACATCAGTCTAGCATTCACACATTCGAATATATTCACACACTCAGCCATTCTAGCAGATAGGATGACACCAACTCCCTGGCAAGCTCTGTCGGTATTGGGTACTCCCGACCAGTACCCGGTGTAGGGTCCGTGCTTGGTGGTGTCACATCCTTTCCTCTTCGTCTCATTCACACAAAGCACATCAATCCTTCTTTCATCCATCATCTTACAAACATCATTCATTTTTTCTTCCATTCCTCCTCCAACATTCAACGTAGCAAAACGGCTCTCCGTGAGCCACTTTTCGCCCCCACTGGAAACGAGACGTGACGGGTGGCGTACCGCGTCGCCGCCATGCGGATGATAAATTTTTGGAATCATCATTGCGTTCCCACGAGTCATAGGGAAAATATGGTCCACCCCCGCAGAGCCCTTTACGGAGGTAAGGCGGAATCTCAAGTGTGTCCTGTGACCGCCAACACAGACACCCTCCGTTACACCAGCTTGCCCTCTGGTCACGAATCCTTGGCACGGGTCGGCTAACACCTTGGATCGGGGTTTTTTCTCGGGTATGCTCCCTGAGAGTTGGTTTTATTTCGGAGTGACCTTCTCCTAGATGGTTGCAGACCAATACTGACGAGGCCCATCTCCCCGGTTTTGATTTCAGAGTTTTCCTTCTCTTAGACGGGTTGCAGCCCAATGCTGACGAGGCCCATCTCCCCGAATAAATATTAAATAAATATTATTATTATTTTCACAAAAAAAAAACAACCTCAAAAAAGTTGAAAATGAATTGTGTTTTATTCATGCGTTGTCATATCAGGGGACCTTGAATCGTTCCAGTAATATGACGAGGTGCTTTAACAGTTCTCCCTTACCAGGTCCCCCTGACCAGGCAACGGTTGAATAAAAATTGTTCTAGGTTTGTCTATATTTTGACAGAGAAACACTCACCAAGTTTGAAATTCATGTTACCGAGTTAAAGCCTGCGGATACTATGATTGTGGTGCGTCTTGTGGCGAGCGTAAATAAAGGTATTATTAATTCAATCATTTTATTAATAGTTTCAGGGCTGCACTTTGGTGACATCTTTTTAGGGTTATCTGAGAAGTAAAAGAAAACCCAAAGAGAGGTACACATATTGAAATACCCTTGTACTTTTTTAACAAAATTTTTTGTTATTCAATTGTAAAACTTTGAGGATGCCGTAAGGCGAAACCGGTCAGGTGTAATTATAAAAAATACTGTGGAAAAAGTAGATACAAGTGTATTTCAATATACTTATGTAACATAAAATTCCACCAAGTGCCATCAATCAACTGTATAAATAGTCTAAAGTGAGGTATTAGTAGGCAGGGTAGTAGTAGGAGTAGGCAGGGAATTCATCCACACACATTGCGACCTGAGACGGTGCGCACTGTGCGGTATGAAAGAAACTTCATCCCACGCACACTCAAGCTGTGGAATGACCTCCCTGCTGCGGTTTTCCCAAGCGCCTACAATATGGGGTTCTTCAAGAGGGGCATCAGAAGGTTTCTTCATGGTCGGCAGCACGAGTGTGACACCCCTGGTGTTGCATACGTCCATAGGCCACGGTAACCGCTTCCCATCAGGTGGGCCGTGTGCTTGTCTGCCAACTTAGTGGTATAAAAAAAAAAAAAGGGTACGTTTTCATTCTTAAAATTGTATTTGCTTCCCGAATAATACAAATATGCATGACATGACATCTGAATTGTTCTTGTGGCCTTTTTTCTGAAACCATTTTGTTCATCACAAAGTACTCGCAGTGTTTTGAAAACTGTAAATTGAAGTGTTAATTGTTTTATGAAATTGAGGGTCTTTCTAACCGGCTTTAAAGAGGAGGAGGTTCTTAATTCTCATTTTGATCGGGTTGTTTTTTTTGTGTGTTTGTTACACGATTATACCGTCAATTATTATGAATGAATTTTAATTATTCTTATTTCACTAGATGGGGGGATTTGTGAAATAGACGGAGATCCTCAAAGTATAACCCAAAATTCTGTATCTGTTACTCTTATATAATTTAACCAGCGACAGTTTAACATATTTATGCATACAAATATTTGTACTGAGCGGTAATCGACTTCTGAATTTGCAGTCGAACATTGTCTTCACTGTCCATTGCAAGAAAGAAAGATAGAAAGAAATAAATAAATAAAGAAGGAAAGAAGAAAGAAAAATATTTATCTAGCCCATACATATTAACATTACGCTTAACCAAGAGTAGTGAAAATAACGACGTACAAGCCCAAAAAGGTATCTACCTCAGCATGATGCTGCATACACACGTATTGAACATTTCAACATGTATTTTAGTTTATGAATCTGTGTTCAAAACAAAAAAATATCTCCCAAGCAGCACGCAATCGTTGTCACCATCATTAAATTAATAACTGTCTTAATTACAACTTAATAATCAGGACAAGGTTTGTATAGAAGAAAATTTAAGAGATCATTTGATCAAAATTCCACGCGGGCAGAACTGAGATTATTGGCTAGCTTGTGTAACCCTGAAAAAATTCATGAAACGAATAAATTGTTAGTATATAAACGCTCGCCATAAGGAGGTAGGACACGGCGGTATTTCCGCCCGATTGAGCAGTCCGACTGGGGTAGTACCTCCGCCCTACAGAATACCGCGGCTATAATAACTTCGTGTTGTGTACTAAGCGGTGAGTAGGGTAGCCAGAGCTCATTGGATCCATTGGACTCACTGGATCTTGGAATGGATGCTGTCAGTGGGAAGACTAAAGGCTTGTCCTGCTTTGTCTTCTACTGACGGCACAGAAACTCTGTACTTACAGGGTTGGCAGCGCGACTGTGACTCCTCTGGTGTTACAGACGTCCATAGGTCACGGTAACCACTTTCCATTAGGTGGGCCGTGTGCTTGTCTGCCAACTAAGTGGTATAAAAAAAAAAAAAGACACACCACGATTAAAGTATTCGCAGACTTTAACTTGGAAACATGAATTTCAAACTTGGTGAGTTTCTTTATGATTTCTATGTATTTTTGTAGGTATTGTATTTATGTATCCTTGGCAGAATTTTACCGTCTCTACTGTGGTGAATGTTCTGAAAAGTTCTTCCAATTAGTCCCACCCTATCCTTTCCTACACAGGACAAGACGTGCAGGACTTAGATGTCACTCGTACACGGTGCAGAATTTCTGATCAAGAACCAAGCAGTTCGGATACTACTACTTTAGTTAGAAAATATCATACATACATACATACATATAATCACGTCTTTAACCCCGGAGGGTTAAGCGGAGGTGAATTAACACCCACATTTCACCAGTCTTAAAATTCGATCCCACGTAATAGGCGGTGAGCCCGCCTTCCAGGCACAATCGTTGACTCAAACTATGCATCTGAGACTGAGTCTGGGCTGTACATATCTGACTGATGTTAAACAGCACTATCCCTAAGTCACATTGTACGATACTGCATGGGAAGAGATGGAGTGGCCGGGAATCAGGCGGCTTTACGTTTCCAAATAAACAATAATATGACAAAAACTATTATAAACTAGACCATTATCTTTCCCAGGAGCCCTGCTGGTCATCGTCGACGATGGCTCAGGTGGAATGTGACTGCCAAGACGCTGACGGGAATCCAGTGTCAGCTAGAACCCCGATCGCTTGCATTTTGACGTGTGCCCTAATATCGTCGGATAGCATGTTTGCCGAGATGTTAGCGAAATAGCACTGGAACACTGGACCACAACTCATAGAAGTGAGACGTTATATATTGTGCGTCTCTATCATAATAATTTATATAATATTTTAATATTTAAGCTCATGATTCAAAATAAAAAATAACCTCTCAAACAGCACGTACTCGTTATCAACATTAATTTTCTTAACTACATACATACATATAATCACGCCTTTATCCCCAAAGATTAGGCAGAGGTGAATTAATACCCACATTTCATCATACATTGATTTCGGTTCCACGTAATAGGGGTGAGCATATTGCCGTCTTCCGGGCACTATTGTTGATTCGAGCCATGCATCTGAGGCTAAGTCTGGGCTGTATATTTCTGTCTGATGTTAAACAGCCCTATCCCTTTTTTTTTTTTTTTTTTTTTACGTGTGCAAAATCCCCACGGATACCCCCCCACCGGAGCCGGTGGAGGAGGTTATGTCGGACTCGAACCGACTAAAACGCACGCCGCCTGTGGGTCGTTTCGGTTGCCGAAGGTGAGGTTGACAGGCATATCCCTCGCACCCCGGCCGACCCAGGGCCATCTTTCACGATCTGGCCCTCTTCTCGGGTGTGGGGACCACAGAGTCCCCAACTCGTCCCCGAAAACGGGGAGGCGCGCCACGCGCGCCGCCGCCGCGGCCTGCTTCTGCAAGGGTGACAGGCGGCTTCACCTGTCACCCCCAGGCCGGCGCTCATGGGGGGCGGAGGTCGTTCATCGACCTCCGACGCCCGAGTTGCCTTCGTGCGCGGGCAGCTTGTCTAGCGATCCTTCGTCGCTCCCGCTGCCGCTCCCGCCCCGCCTCCTCCTTCACGAGCATTACTTGCTCGCAGAAGGAGGCGCCGGCCGCCCACGCATCCGCGCAGCGAACCATCGCCGCGAGCAAGGTGGAGAGCGTGAGAACCCTCACTCCCAGGGCCGCCACAAGCTCCCGCCTCGGCGTCTCCCACGCCGGACACTCGGTGAGCGTGTGCGGACCTGAGTCCTCGCTCGCGTCGCAGTGATGGCACTCGGACGTTGGCTCTTTCTGCATCCGACGCAGATACTTTCCGAAGCATCCGTGCTCGGTGATCATCTGCGTCAGACGGTACGAGAGGCTGCCGTGTGGCCTCTCTAGCCACTCCCCCATGATGGGTCTTACCGCCGTTACTACGGCGTGCCCTGCGCTTGGTTGCCCAAGTCGTCTCTCCCATTCTGCCACCATTTCCCTGTGGAGCCGGTATCTCACGGCCCGAATTTCTTCGGGCTCGGGATCGTGACCCCGCTCCCGCGCCGCCCTTCGGAACCTGTATAGCGCCGAAAGGCATCTCGCTTCCAGGATCACAGCCCTATCCCTTAGTCGCCTTGGACGACACCGCATAGGAAGAGGTGGGGTGGTTCAAATTCCGCTCTTTTTTTTTATTTATTGTCAACAGTGGACTGCCGTGGGCTAATTGATTAATTTTATCTATAGAAGAGAATTTAAAAGATCACTTGACCGGAATTCCACGCAAGCAGAACCACGGGTAACAATAGCATATAAACGCTCGCCATGAGACGCACCACAATCAAAGTATCCGCAGACTTCAACTCGGTAACATGAATTTCAGACTTGGTGAGTTTTTCTCTTTCGATTAAAATAAAAGATCTAGGGCATATCATACAGCTCTATCTAAACTCTAACTAATCATAGCTTATAATATGGGTTCCAGAATACGAATAAATTAAACGAACGCACCAACCTGTGAGAAATTTGTTTTCGTCCGTATTTATATGGACGAAAGCACACTCAGCAACCTTGTCAAAACTATTGAAAATCAATCAATTCCTACAGAAAAGATTAAGTAACACGCTTAGTCTGTGGAATGATCTCCCGGCTGTGGTTTTGCTATACGTCTTTCAAGAAGGGCATTAGATGATTCCTACAGGGTCGGCAGCACGAGTATGACGCTCCTGGTTATTGCACACGTCCATAGACTACGGTAAACGCTTTCCATCAGGTGGCCTATGTGATAGTCTGCCACCTAAGTGGTATAAAAGTCCTGGGATTGAACGCAGATATTTTTGAAAGCCTTTGATCACTACTTATTACTCTGTCCATAGTACAGTCTGCATCAGATTAATATTTACTAGGAAAATACTCAAATATATCGTTATACCAAGAGCTCAAATAGTTATTTATAAGCATCCAGAGTATTCAAAACATCTTATTTTTTTATTTTCTTTTATTGGTACACAAATTAGTTATACATTATTTCATACAAAATGAAATTTGACATTATACAAATTGGTAAATGTATAACCCACACTTATGTCCGCAAAATAAGTAGTTAAAAGAGTTAAAATTGTGCTAATCCTTTGCCTCAAATTGAATCAAAGAAGTGAAGGTATACCTTGCATTCTAAATTCATTGTCCGAAAGTGCGAAAATATCTAAGTGAACAAAGTCTTTTAATTATCTAAAAGACGACGACCAACGATAAATTCTCCATAATAATATAAAATACGATAAGATACATTTGTATTCTAATCTAGTGTAGCTTCTCTTATTCATTTGGAACAAAAGATGCGCAAGAAATGGAAGGGATAAATTCACAAGAAAACTATAAAAATTGTGATTAAATGACATTATGTAAAGATAATTTTGAACACTGCTAGCTTTCCTCTCATTTACACAACGAAACAAGTTGTAAACTTGTTAGTAAAAAACTTGTTGAAGACTTCTAGAAGACTAATCAAAACACAATACTTGTTGTATACATGTCTCAGATACTTTTTCGTTCACATAGGATGTATAGCCAACAAGTTGTAAACAAGTATAAAACACATTTGCGATCACACTGTAGCCTGTGACAAATTGCAACTTGTCAAATCCATGTTTTATGAAAATGTCTCAGGAGAAAACGAGAAAGATACCATTGACCTGTTCACAAATCAATATGAGCACTCTTCAATCAGTCACTATTGTCAGATGGTATATGTAAGTAATGGTAACCCTCTTTCTGAGACTTTGCCTTTAGTCTACCATCAGGAAAGGTGAAGTCCAATTGACGTGTCCTATATTAAAAAAAACATGGGACCGAATTCAGTGATTGGTGTAATGAAGGTGTTAAGTTAATTCATCTATGCCTACCCCTCCGGGGTTAAAGGCGTGATTATATGTACATATGTAATTTTGGTTAGCTCTTTGAAGTGGCAATGGGCGGGACATATAGCGCGCAGAACAGATGGCCGATGGAGCAAAAAAGTTCTGGAATGGCGACCGCGTACGGGCAAACGTAGCGTAGGACGCCCAACGACCAGGTGGAAGGACGACCTCATGAAGGTCGACGGGAAGCGCTGGATGCGGGCTGCTTTAGATCGGTCATTCTGGAAGTCTGTGGAAGAGGGCTATGTTCAGCAGTGGACTATGTGTGGCTGAGATGACGATGATGTAATTTTGGTAATAAGATCATTTTGAAAAGGTAGTTTATTAGTCAAGATCTATCAGATGCTGACTGTACCTAATATCAATATTTATAGATCTCTCTAAACATATACATATGTATTAGAGGGACAAAGGGACTCAGAGGCTGCCCGAATTCAAAGGGACGACCGGGATATGGATTATTAGGCATTCAAGATATATGGCCTCTTAGGAATACATAATATATGGATGAAATTTCATATAACTCTAGGATTATATGAATATTAAAATCGAGTTGAATGATTTTTTTTAGATATTAATATATCTCAGACAATCTCACCTCCGGCAACCTTTTTTTATAGGTATTTTTTTATTTATTTGTTGAATTTCTATTTGATTTTTATTATTTTGTTGTACTAAGTTTCAATACAATGTAAGATTGTTTATGAAATAAAAAAAAAAAACCTGTGACCCTCACAGTCAGCGTGTGGTTTTAGTCGGTTAAAGTCCTACATAACCACGGGTACCCCCACCAGAGCCAGTGAGGGGTACCCGTGAGGATTTTGCGCACAATAAAAAGTAAAAATCAGAGGAGGTACGACACGACGGTATTCCCGTCCCTATTGAGCAGTCCGACTGGGGAAGTACCTCTACCGTATGGAATACCACGGCTATAATAACCACGTGTTGTGTTCCATCCGGTGAGTAGGGTAGCCAGAGCTCACTGTTATTTTTGTGCTGTCAGTGGGAAGACCAATGGCTTGTCCTGATTTTATGTTCTGCACTGACGGCACAGAAACTTTTGCACGGTTGTTGCACCTGATGGAAAGTGGTTACCGTGGCCTATGGACGTTTGTAACACCAGAGGAGTTAAAGTCGCGCTGCCAACCCTGTAAGTACAGAGTTTCTGTGCCGTCAGTGTAGAAGACAAAGCAGGACAAGCCTTTAGTCTTCCCACTGATAGCACAAATTCTCCAGTGAGCTCTGGTTACCCTGCTCACCGCTGGGAACACAACACGAAGTTATTATAGCTGCGGTATTCTGTAGGGCGAAGGTACTTCCCCAGTCGGACTGCTCAATTGGGCGGAAATACCGCCGTTTTGTATGATAACTATTCAAATCGAATGAGATAAGAAAAAATAATCGATTGAGGCCGGATTCGAACTCGCGACCTTTACGCTCGCGACTTTACCTGGGAACGCTCTGACCTCTGAGCTACCGATCCACGCCTGAAACCATTCAAATCTTCCTATATATCCTTCTTGGGGCGTCTTAGGATTTAAATTATACTGAAAGACAGCCGTTGAGAAATGACGCCTTTTGTTTGTACTCATCATCATCATCCTTTAGGCGCAGTCGCATCTGAGGCTTTCGCCAAGCGACCGTGGCTTAGTGGTTAAGAAGTCGGCCTTACGATCGGGAGGTCCCGAGATCGAATCCTGGCCATTACACTACCGACGTGAACCCACTCCTAACACAAGCAATTTAGCTTAGTTAGAGAGGTTAGAGGGAATATTAGTAATAGTGATTGCTAATATTCTTTAAAAAAAAAAAGAATTCGAGTTCCACTTTAGTATATTGTGGATTCGTTTTCAGGGTTCAAAAGAAGCAAAACAAAATCATTATAGGATCACACAGATGTCACCCGCACACGGTACAGAACATCCAATCAAGATCCAAGCGGTACGGTGACTCTTTCCTCTGTCGCACCATTAAGGCCTGGAATTCGTTACCAGCTCACGTGTTTCCTTCTTCCTACAGTCCCGGGTCCTTTAAGCGGGGCGTGAAAAAGCATATGATGAGGCTGTTAAGCTGAGTGTCACCATTGTCACATGGTATGTGTAAGTGATGGTGACCCTCTTTTCTGAGACGTTGCCTTCAGCTTACTATCAGGCGAGGCGAAGTCTAATTGACGTGTTCTATATTAAAAAAAACCACTACGTTTTCCGTCTGTCTGTCTTTCAAGATCTTTTTAATAGGATCGTAGAGGTATTTGAAATAGTAAGTTAAAATATATACCACATACTCAAGTCTATAACGTTTTGAAACCGTGCAAAAATCAAACTTCTAAATCAACACATTCAAAATGTATTACGGTTTTTGTAGCTTAAGTTACAGAACCCTCGGTGTGCTATTCCGACTCGCACTTGACCGGTTTTTGACTATATCGGTAGCAACTACCATATGACCTACTAGCCACAGTTATAGTTAGTAGCCAAGCACCACCTTCAACCACAATCATCATCATCTTAGCCCTGTTCCCAATTGCATCCGAGGTGTTCACTTCGGTACCCGGGGTCCTCTTACTCGTCCCCCTCCTTTTAATAGTCCCACCCTCCCTTTTCCTACACAGAACAACACGAGCAGGGCTTAAATGTCACCCGCACACGGTGCAGAATATCCGATCAAGAGCCAAGCGGTTCAGTGACTCTTTCCTTTGTTGCACCATTAAGACCTGGAATTTCATACCAGCTCACGTGTTTCCTTCTTCCTACAGTCCTGGGTCCTTTAGCGGGGCGCGAAAAAGCATATGATGAGGCCGTCAAGCTGAGTGCCACCACTGTCACATGGTATATGTAATGGTGACCCACTTTTCTGAGACTTTACCTTCAGCTTACCATAGTTGCATGGAAAAACCACAGGAGGCAGTTCATTCCACAGATTAAACGTGTTATGTCTTTTCTGTAGTAATTGATTGATTTTCAGTAGATTTTAGGTTACTGAATTTGATGTCCATTTAAATACGAGCGAAAACAAATTCCCCACAGGTTGTTGTGTCCGTTTCATTTATCCGTATTCTAGAACCCATATTATACGCTATGATTAGTTAGGGTCTAGATAGAGCTGTAAGATATGCCCTAGATCTTTTATTTTAAACGATAGAGAAACACTCACCTAGTTTGAGATTCATGTTACCGAGTTGAAGTCTGCGGATACTTTGATTGTGGTGCGTTTTATGGCGAGTGTTTATATGGTGTTCGAATTCTGGTTAAATGGTCTTTTAAATTTACTTCTATAGATTAAATAAAACAATTAGCCCAGGACATAGGCATCTCCCAATGCAAACAAATACAAACCTTGTCCTAATAATTAGGTTTAATAGTTAAGACAATTAATGTTGACGACGATTTCGTGCTGTTTGAGATTATTTTTTATTTTAAATCTTAAACTCCAATATTAAAATATTATACATTATATTATTATACGGAAGTACAATATATAACGTGTCACTTCTGTGAGTAGTGGTCCAGTGTTCGAGTGCTATTCCGTGAGCATCTCAGCTAACATGTTCTCCGACCTCAGCAGGGCACACGTCAAAATGCAAGCGATCGGGGTTCTAGCTGACACTGGATTCCCATCAGCATCTTGGCAGTCACATTCCACCTGAGCCATCGTGGATGTAACGCAGGCAAGTGCGACGATAACCAGCAGGGCTCCTGGGAAAGATAGTGGTCTAGTTAATTGCAGTTTTTGCCATGTTGTAGGGGAAGTACCTCCGCCCTACAGAATACCGCGGCTATAACAACTTCGTGTTGTGTTCCCAGCGGTGAGTAGGGTAGCCAGAGCTCACTGGAGAATTTGTGCTGTCGGTAGGAAGACTAAAGGTTTGTCCTACTTTATCTTCTACACTGACGGTCCTGAAACTCTGTATTTACAGGGTCGGCAGCGCGACTGTGACTCCTCTGGTGTTACATACGTCCATAGGCCACGGTAACCACTTTTCATCAGGTGGGCCGTGTGCTTGTCTGCCACCTAAGTGGTATAAAAAAAACTAACTAAAGTATTTGTGGAAAAAATAATAATTTTGTGAGTTGGCGGGTACATGGTCGATCTTAAAGAACAAAGTAATCAAAATGATCTTAATACCTTGGTATCCCCGCTTTTAGTTGACTATTTGTTCTGATATTTGGTACACACCTTTAGTGAAGATAAAAATAAAATTTAAATCAATAAAACAGTTTGATTTGATTAGAATATCTTGGTATTAAGATCGTTTTGAGACTTTGTAGTCAAGACCGTTCTGACGCTGACTGTACTTTAGATATACCGAAAGCCTTTCGGTATACCTAAAGTACAGACAGCGTCAGAATTAAAGGTTAAGTTTTTCAAACCATCTTAGATATGAATTAAATTTTAAAGCATTTAGTATGCTATTAAAATCGATGAACATGGGAAAAATTGATTCGGTTCAGGCGGGATTTCCCAGTAAGGAAAAGGTCGCGGGTTCGAATTCCGCCTGATCGATTAAATTTTTCATATCATAATCTATCTCAGATTTTAATAAACTTTATACTTCTCTAGAATTACTGATTTTATTTGTTCTTGCAAAGATAAATGTATCTTATTTATGTATCAGTAGTTGAAACTATTATTACCAAGCTATAGACGGTATTTCCGTCCAATTGAGCAGTCCGACTGGGGAAGTGCCTCCGCCCTACAGAATACTACGGCCATAATAACTTCGTGTTGTATTTTCGGCAATGAGTGGGGTAGCCAGAGCTAACTGGAGGGTTTCTAAGCTGTCAGTGGAAAGACCAAAAGCTTGTCCTGTTTTGTCTTTTACACTGACGGCACAGAAACTCTTAATTGCTAGCAGGATTGGCAGCGCGAGTATGACTCTCTTGATTTTGCACGCGATTGGACCCCGGACTCCAAAGTGAACGCCTAGAATGCGACCGGGGCTAACTTGAGGATGCAGAAAAGAAGTATATACGTAATACGGTGGGTGACGCCGCGCTGCCACACTAGTCGCTGTCCTAATTGTACTAATAAAATATAAAAATTTCAATAGGGAAGATGGATTCAAACTATCCTAAACGTGGAATCCAGTGATTAAGATACTATAAACAAAAAACACAGTGCCGTTAAAAACTGACATAGTGAGTGTAGTGTGTCGCCAGCCTAACCGTTCATAATAAATGTAATGGTGGGTTGGCACTCAAAAAATGTTCCCCGGATACCTCTCGACGCTCGCAAGCTCAAGTCAAGTCGTGACCACGGGTGCTGCAACGCATCCGAAACTTCGGCAGAAATAGTAAGTTCCATAATTTAATCGGGAAAGTTCCCGAACCGTTGTATAATTATGAGTACAAAAAGCCTAGTGGTATGGGTAATGGACTGCTGAGACGAGGTCTCGGGTTCGATCCCAGGTTTTACCATGGCACACGCCAATGACTTTTCGATGCTTACTGAAGTTATGTGTGTATTTATCGCAGGTTTAAAGGTCCCGGTTAATGGTAATAGGCACGCCAACTATTACATTGGGACCTAAACATAAACTGGCGAAATGTGGGTGTTAGCACCTCTGCCTACCCCTTCGACGATATAGGCGTGAGTTTATGTTATGTTATGTTACAAAAAGCGATTCTTCAAGAAGGGCATTACAATATTTCTACAGGCTCGCAGAGCAAGTGAGACGCTCCTAGTTGCACTCGACCATAGGCCATTGTAATTATTTTCCATCAGATGGGTCGTATGCTTGTCTTTCACTTCTTCTTCATCCCAGCGTTAATAGGAAGACCAAAGGCTTGTCCTGATTTTGTGTTCTGTATTGAAGGTACTTAAAATCTCTGTTTTTAGAGGGTTGGCAGCACGAATGTGACTCCACAGGTGTTACAAACGTCCATAGGCCACGGTAACCACTTTCCATCAGAAAGGCCGTATGCTTGTCCTGCCACCTGAGTTGTATAAAAAAAAATCCCAGTCGTATATAAAGCTTTCACCTCGGTGTCTGGGGATCGCTTATACCAGTCTAAATGCGGATTTGGCTAAATTTGGATATTTTCCGTAAAACGACTGTCATCTGACCCCCATAACTCAAAGGAGGTGTCGAAGCGTTGCAGTTAGACCAGTTGCTGGACTGTTCAGTGCTGCAACTACCTGCATCGACTGCCATATATGTTCGTATAGCAACTGGGACCGAGTATTTTTTTTTTATACAACTTAGGTGGCAGACAAGCACACGACCCACCTGATGGAAAGTGGTTACCATGACCTATGAACGTGTGTAACACCAGTGGAGTCACATTCGTGCTGCCGACCCTGTAAGAACAGAGATTTTGTGCCGTCAGTGTAGAGGACAAAGCAGGACAAGCCTTTGGTCGTCCCACTGACAGCACAAAAGCTCTCCAGTGAGCTCTTGCTACCCTACTCACCGCCGGGAACACAACATGAAGTTATTATAACCGCGGTATTCTGTAGGGCGGAGGTACTTCCCCAGTCGGACTGCTCAATTGGGCGGAAATACCGTAGTGTCCTACCTCCTCATTATGTATCCTCAGTATGCTTGTCTTTCACTAAATACTCGTAGCATAAAAAAGTACTATCACAGTCTGCTGCTGGATATCAGCCTTCACTAATGTGTGCTATTGCATGCTTGTTTAGTAATTACACTTACTAAGATTCAAAAAAAAAAAACATAACATAAACTCACGCCTATATCCCCGAAGGGGTAGGCAGAGGTGCTACCACCCACACTTCGCCAGTTTATGTTTAGGTCCCAATGGCGAGGCTATTGCTATTAACCGGGCACTTATAAACCTGCGATAAATACACACATAACTTTGAAATGCCTTTGACACGCCAATTTGACTTTAGCTCACCTGATGATCAGATAAAAGCAAAATCTCAGGAAAGATCGTTATCATTACAGACACATAGCATGTTACAATGGTGACAATCAGTTTGACGGCCTTATCAAATGCTTCACGCCCCGCTTATAGAACCCGGGACTGTAGGAAGAAGGAAGCACGTGAGCTGGTAAGGAATTACAAGTCTCAGCGGTGCAGCAATGGAAAAAGTCTTCAAACCGCTTGGTTCTTGATCGAATATTCTGCACGGTGTGCGTGTGACATCTAAGCCCTGTACGTATTGTCCTGTGTAGGACTAATTGGAAGAGCTCATCAGACACTCACCATGGTAGAGACGGTGAAATACTGCCAAGAATATATACATACAATATATAAAAATAAATAAAAATCTTAAAGAAACACTCACCAAGTTTGAAATTCATGTTATCGAGTTAAAGTCTGCGAATACTTTGATTGTGGTACGTCTTATGGCGAGCGTTTATATACTTAGAATTTATTCGTTTCATGAATTGTTTCAGGGTTACACAAACTAGCCGATGACCGCGACTTTGCCTGCGTAAAATTCTGATCAAATAATATCTTAAATTATCTTCTATACAAACCTTGTCCTGATAATTAAGTTGTAATTAAGACAGTTATTCATTTAATGATGGTGACAACGATTGCGTGCTGCTTGGGAGATATTTTTTATTTTAAACACAGATTAATATATTTAAATACATATTGGAATATTCAACGGACAGTGAAGACAATGTTCAACTGCTAATAAAATTCAGAAGTCGATGCCCGCTCAGTACAAATATTTGTACGCATAAAAATGTAGCTATATTTGCATTGATCTGTTTCTGTGTATCGCCTTCCAACAGATCAGTAAATCTGTGAATTCAGTCATTTTTCTATCATCTTTATCATCTTTCACCCTAACTGGTAGAGCACTATGTCATATTATCGGAATGATCCAAGGTCCCCCCGACAATGACAACGCTTGAATCAAAATATGTATTACTAGGCATATCAAAGAAAGTTATAGGGCTAACTAACACAACTTATTTTGCTAACTTACTAACACGACTTTTTGGGGGTTGTTTTTTGTGACGGGCGTTTTTTAAATTTTTCATAATTTTAATATAAATTTTTATTTTACACTTTTTAAATTTATCTACACGTCAAGCTCTTTGATTTGAGACCCATATTGAGAGAGTTGAGAAAAAATATGTACTCCGTCATTTTGTATCGGCGCGGCGGCCAGATTGGACAGATTTTTTTCAAACATAGCTAAAAACACTCCCTACTTTTTTTTTTTTTTACGTGCGCAAAATCTCCACGGATACCTCCCCACTGGAGCCGGTGGGAGAGGTTATGTCGGACTCGAACCGACTAAAACGCACGCCGCCTGCGGGTCGCTTTGGTTTCCGAAGGTGAGGTTGACAGGCATATCCCTCGCACCCCGGCCGACCCAGGGCCATCTCTCACGATCTGGCCCTCTTCTCTCGGGTGTGTGGGGACTACAGAGTCCCCAACTCGTTCCCGGTAAACGGGGAGGCGCGCCAGGCGCGCCGCCGCCGCGGCCTGCTTCTGCTATGGTGACATGCGGCTCCACCTGTCACCCCCAGGCCGGCGCTCATGGGGGGCGGAGGTCGTTCATCGACAGAACACTCCCTACTAACATATCTTTCAAACAAAAAAAAAACGAAATCCAAATAGGTTCATCCATTCAGGAGCTACGATTTCACAGACAGACAGGCACACACTAAAACACACACACACACACACACACACACACAGACATGTCAAACTTATAACACCCCATCGTTTTTGCGTCGGGGGTTAAAAAAAGTTTAAAATCGGTTTATAAACGACAGAAATATCGAAGAACATAGGGAAGAAGTCGGCTAAATATATACACGGCAAAACACACATAAATGTTTATAAAATTAAAACTGCAAGTCCAAACTTCATCAAATTTCAATGGGACCAAATGACAACTATTTGGCGTCGAACTCAAAAAGCATCACATAAATCGGATCATAAATTACCGAGTAATCGGTATACATACATAAAATTTACAAAAAGCAACCCCAAAAAGTCGTAAATAAATTGTGTTAGTTAGGCCTATAACTTTGATATACCTAGTAATACATACTTTGATGCAGGCCTTGTTATGTCGGGGGACCCTAACTGGTAGAGCACTACGTCATATTATCGGAACGATCCAAAGTCCCCCAAACAATGACAACGCTTAAATCAAAATATGTATCACTAGGTATATCAAAGTTATAGGGCTAACTAACACAACTTATTTTCTACTTTTTGGGGGCTTTTTTTTGTAACCGGGTATTTTTAATTTTAAATTTAATTTAATTTTACACTTTTTAAATTGATCTACTCGTCAAGCTCTTTGATTTGATATCCATATTGTGAAATAGTTGTGAAATAAAATGTAATTCGCCATTTTGTGGTGGCGGCCATCTTGGATTTGAAATTTACCATATTGTATGGTGTTTTACTAGTCAAGTCCTTTCATTTAATATCCATATTAAGGGAGTTGAGAAAAAATATGTTCTCCGTCATTTTGTAGCGGCGGCCATCTTGGACCGATTTTTTTCAAACATAGCTAAGAACACTTCCGACTAACATAACTTTCAAATAAAAAAAAACTAAATACAAACCGGTTCAACCGTTCAGGAGCTACGATGGCACAGACAGACACATACACACACACACACAGACACGTCAAACTAACTATCACCCCTTCGTTTTTGCGTCGGGGGTTAATAAAAAAAGATACTAATCAAATTTAGAACCTCCTTTTTTTTGGAAGTCGGTTAAAAACCAACCTCTCTTTAGGTTTTATTTTACTTCTCAGATAACCCTAAAAAGATGTCAGCAAAGTATAACCCTGAAACTATTAATGAAACCAATAAATTAATAACATCTTTATTAACGGTCGCCATAACATGCACCACTATCATAGTGTCTGCAGACTTGAACAGAGATGAAATTCAAACTCGGTGAGTGTTTCTATGTCGTTAAAATTAAAAGATCTAGGGCATATCGTACTGCTCTAGCTAGACCCTTACTAAGCCTGTCTTATAACAGAGGCGAAGGGTAAAAATTTTGCAAATCTTATCTCTTTTGGAACGACTATAGCAATTATATATAAAATTCTAAGTGTTCTGATGTAGATTATTTATTACAGTATAAAACATATCTACCACGGCTTCCCTTTGCTGAGCAAGCTGGTAAGAATCGTGTTATATTAACTCTTTGCCACTGGCTTGTAGTATGGGTTGTAACATTAAAACTACCGGTTTCCTTCAGAGTAGAATTTGGGCCAACCCATCTCCCACGCGGTGTCGTACAAGGCAACTAAGGGATAGGGCTGTTTAACATCACACAGACTCAGCCTCAGATGCATGGCTCGAGTCAACAATAGTGCCCGAAATACGGCAATAGGCTCACCCCCTATTACGTAACCAAATCCACCTCTACCTAACCCTTCTAAAAATAAGCGCGCCCCATAGCTGTATTCCGTATGGAAATACGGAATGCAGCTATGAGGCAAGGCAGTCAACTCTAACCTAGAAATTCTGCAGAGGTTTCAATCAAAAATGCTAATAATGACCATGGTATCTCACTAATGGAAGACTTCACCTAGAACTTGGCATCAAAACCCTAAAAGAAGAAATAAAGGAGAGAGCCACAACATAAAAAGAAAGACTGCAACTGCCCCCTAAGAAATTGGCACACCAACTTATGGAGCAAATATTCCCATGAAGAGAGGAGACTAAAGAAAAGAGTCTCTCAAGATCTACTATTAAAAAAAACATTTAATAGGACATGTCACTGGATCTGTACCTATCAGATCATTCATCACCATTGTTCATGAGGCCGCCATGCCAAGTGGTCAACATTACTTGGTGTCTGTAATGGTTACCTACTTTCCTGAGACTTTGCCTTTAGATTAGCATCATGTGAGGTGAAGTCAAATTGGCGTGTCCTAGATAAATAAAAAGAATGTCTTTTAGACAGCTTATAATAACAAAAAGATTTTTTTTAAAATATATATTATACCTGACAAGTATGTTTACCTATATAAGCTAGTTAGGTTTAGCTTATTTGGATCGTTGAGTAGTATGTCTTAGAATGGTATCATATTAGTGTACCATTGCCTGAAATAACTGGTCACCGATTCTAGTTTGCAATCACTGCCCTCTCGAAGCCCACAGAGATTTATGTTTCGGACTGTTGTGGTTTAATATTGTCTGATCAATCAATCTAGCTTTGTGGTCGACTCGACGCTCAGAGAGCCTCTGTTTGAGTACAAATCTATATTATTAAACTGAAATACGTATTAATTCACCTTGTAAGTATTACTTACACTTGTAACACTTACACTTTGTAATTATTAGTCTTTATAAGGCAAACATATAAGTAGAAAGACTAAAAGCTTGTCCTGTGTTGTCTTTTACACTGACGGCACAGAAACTCTCAATGCTTGCAGGGTTAGCAGCGCGAGTGTGACTCTTTTGGTTTTGTTCGCGTATATAGGCCACGGTGACCACTTTCCATCATGTGGGCCATGTGCTTGTCTGTCACCTAAGTGGTATAAAAAGAAACATATTTGATATTTTTAACATACATTTAATTACGCCTTTATCCCCGGAGGGTTAGGCAGATCTGAATTAACACCCAATTTTACTAATCATTGTATTCGGTTCCATGTAATAGGGGGTGAACCTATTGCCGTATTCCGGGCTTTATTGTTGACTCAAGCCATACATCTGTACCTGAGTCTAGGCTGTATATATCAGTCTGATATTCAACAGCCCTATCCCTTAGCCGTCTTGTACGATACCGCATGGGAAGAGATGGGGTGGTCCAAATTCTACTCTACCGGGTCTATTTTGACTAATCATTGTATACGGTCCCACGTTGTTACGTGAGTATATTGGTACAGGGGGTGAGTATATTGCCGTATTCCGGGCACTATTGTTGACTCGAGTCATATATATGAGGTTGAGTCTGTGCTGTATATATCAGTCTGATGTTATACAGCCCTATCCCTTAGTCGTCTCATACGACACCGTATGAGAACAGATGAGGTGGTCCAAATTCTACTCTGCCGTGAAACATTTTTAATTCAAATCACAATTACTTTAGCATCCCACGCACGCAATGAACACCCTGCTGTGGTTTTTGCAAGCGACTATAATATGGGTTTCTTCAACCCTGGTTGCGCCGATGGTAGAATTTATATTTTTCGCTATAGTAATAGTCAAGTCATTGACGCGGAAACACACGCTTCCTGTACCCATCTCCCTCCCGCGCTACCTTTTAAAGTGAGATAGCAATAGTTTCCGCACGGCTCAATTGTCAAAATAGACGCATATTCACTTCGCATTTGAATTAGAAACAATGGCCGCCGCGCGCGCGACTCCCAGAAATTAATAATGTTTGTTGGATTTTAACCGCTTTCATGGACCTTTGCCGATCGGATTGTGCCTCTCGTGTGTCCCTCAAGTGATTTAGTGATGTGGGCGGCAGCTCCTGAGCCAGGAAGAGAAGATCGGTGCACCGGCTGCGATGAAAGCACGTGGCGTCGTGAAGGTTAGTGCATCCTCTCCTAATTTCTCGGGTTGCATTCATTGCCTAAACCACATCCACGGCAACCCGATCACCTGTCTTGTTTGTTGTGTAAAGTGTCATATGAAACATGTTAACTTCATCCCCCGCGAAATACAGTCCACTAGCTCACGTGGCGAGAATTGCGCTACCATTCTTTTTGGTCCTGATCGAACCGGATCCTTAGCCGTAGTTCGTAGTTTGTTATTATTCTATTGGGAATAAACGCACCGCACCTAAATACCTAGTTATTTTAGTAGAAAACCCCGCATCTAGGCATTTAGGTTTAGATTTTGTTGTCCGTTCGCCGCTGGCTCGCATCGTATCTACCTAATACATACATAGGTTAGGTACGTGTAATCGCATTTGTTATTATTCTATTGAGAATAAACGCACCGCACCTAAATACCTAGTTATTTTAGTAGAAAACCCCGCATCTAGGCATTTAGGTTTAGATCGTAGGTATCCTAGACACCCTAGTGCATATGCACAGTGTAATACCTAACGCATTTGGCTTTTGTTTTTATTTGTTTCAATCTCTAAGTTGTCCGTTCACCGCTAGCTCGCATCGTATTTACCTAATACCTACGTGGGCAGATACGTGACCAATACCTCGCTCGCATTTCATTCAAATTCATACGAAAGTATTTTAATTTGAATATGAACGAAGAATGGCGGACGTTGTCATATTGCGATATTTGTTCACATTTTTATTGATAAATGCTTGTTGTGCGGGCCTCCCAGGTCTAGATTCAGATGACGAAGATGGCACGTCAGGCAGCACACAAGGGCCTGATGCACAGCACCTACAGGACCCAACTATTGAGAAGATGATGGTACAACAACCCAGGTACAAATGCCACCAATGTGAGCCGCCCGAATGTGACGAGTCAATGGACATGTGTCACAATGCTCTGTACTGCTTCAAATCCTCGGTGCGGGCCATCGACGGAGCCCTGCAGCACTCGCGCGGGTGCTCCACGAGGCAGGACAATTACCAGTTCACTTGTAGAACGACGCCGCAGCAAAGCAAGCGTCACGCGGGCTACCTGAACGTGACGTGTTGCCAGGGCGACCTGTGCAACAACGGCAGCTTCCCCTGGCTGCCGGCGGCCGGCGGCGCGCCGGGCGCCCCCCAGGACACGGCCGTGGAGCGCGTGCCCTCGCACACGTGGAAGCTGTGCGCCAGCGCCGCGGCCGCGCTACTCACGCTCACGACGCTCGCTGCCTGCGCTGTGTTCGTGCTGCGCAGGAGTCACAGGTTGCGCGTGTCAAGGGCGGCTCTCCATAAACTCGGCGCTGACTCCAACTATTTCTCGTCAAATCTCTTCAGTCCGAATATGACCAGCGCGTACTATGAAGGAGTAGAAGGTTCCCAAAACGGCAACTGTCTCCGGGCTGTAGCGGCCGGGGACTCTACGCTGCGGGAGTACCTGGAGTGCTCGGTGACCAGTGGCTCCGGCTCTGGCCTGCCCCTCATGGTGCAAAGAACCCTGGCGAAGCAGGTCACGCTTATAGACTGTGTTGGCAAGGGGCGCTACGGCGAGGTGTGGCGCGGCTCGTGGTACGCGGACGCCGTGGCCGTGAAGATCTTCTTCAGCCGCGACGAGGCGAGCTGGCGCCGCGAGACCGAGATCTACTCCACCGTGCTGCTGCGCCACGACAACGTGCTGGCCTACGTGGGCAGCGACATGACCAGCCGCGCCAGCTGCACGCAGCTCTGGCTAATAACACACTTCCATCCGCTGGGCTCGCTGTACGAACACCTGAACAGGACCACGTTGACAAGACACCAGATGATGGCCATCTGTTTATCTGCCATCAATGGACTGCTGCATCTGCACACGGAGATACATGGGACGCAGGGCAAGCCAGCAATAGCTCACCGCGACATAAAGAGCAAGAATATCCTTGTAAAAGTGAATGGCGAGTGCTGTATCGCGGACCTGGGGCTGGCCGTGACGAGACAACACGTGGCCCAGGGGGCCCAGCATAACCCGCGCCAGGGGACCAAGCGGTACATGAGCCCTGAGATGCTGGACCAGACGATAAACACCTCTGAGTTCGAGTCGTTCGTGAAGTGCGACGTGTACGCGTTCGGGCTGGTGCTGTGGGAGGTGAGCCGGCGCGTGCGGCCGTGCCCTTCGCCGAGCTGGCGGCCAGCGACCCCAGCTTCGACGACATGCGCAAGATCGTCTGCGTCGACGCCTACCGCCCCGACCCGCCCTCCGACCCCCACCCCACAATGGTGGGCCTCGCGTCACTAATGCGTGAGTGCTGGCATCAGAACCCATCAGTCCGACTGCCGGCGCTTCGCATCAAGAAGACCCTCGTCAAGTTAGCAGCCAACGATAATACCATACGACTGAACGATGACAATGAAGTGTGTTAGCCGACCCGTGCCAAGGATTCGTGACCAGAGGGCAAGCTGGTGTAACGGAGGGTGTCTGTGTTGGCGGTCACAGGACACACTTGAGATTCCGCCTTACCTCCGTAAAGGGCTCTGCGGGGGTGGACCATATTTTCCCTATGACTCGTGGGAACGCAATGATGATTCCAAAAATTTATCATCCGCATGGCGGCGACGCGGTACGCCACCCGTCACGTCTCGTTTCCAGTGGGGGCGAAAAGTGGCTCACGGAGAGCCGTTTTGCTACGTTGAATGTTGGAGGAGGAATGGAAGAAAAAATGAATGATGTTTGTAAGATGATGGATGAAAGAAGGATTGATGTGCTTTGTGTGAATGAGACGAAGAGGAAAGGATGTGACACCACCAAGCACGGACCCTACACCGCGTACTGGTCGGGAGTACCCAATACCGACAGAGCTTGCCAGGGAGTTGGTGTCATCCTATCTGCTAGAATGGCTGAGTGTGTGAATATATTCGAATGTGTGAATGCTAGACTGATGTGGATGAGAATGAAAGTGGGACTCACTCGTATTTTTGTCGTAGGGGTTTATGCTCCTGTAGACTCCGGTACGAATACGTCCCAGGAAGTACAAGAAGAAAGAGAACAGTTTTGGGAGAGTTTAAGAGATGTATTAAGAGAATGTAAGGATAATGAAAGAATAATAATGCTAGGTGATTTTAATGGATGGGTAGGACTGAAACGAGATGGATTTGAAAGGGTTCTTGGCAAGTACGGAGATGAACGAGTGAACGAAAATGGTAAAGGTTTGCTTGAAGTATGTTTGGAATGGAACCTTTGTGTGTCAAACACGATGTTTCGACATAAAAGGATTCATATGTATACAAGAGAAGCGAAGAATGTCAGTAAAAGTATGATTGATTTTGTAATAGTGGATGAAAGATTGAGAAAAAATATTCTAGACGCTAGGGTATATCGCGGTGTGGGTATCCATACAGATCACTTTTTGGTTATGTGCCGTATAAGTGATCTCTTTAAAGGATGGAGACGTAGAAGGCGTGAGCCCATAAGTGTTCTAGAAAGAATAAAAGTAGAAAATTTGCAAGAAGATAAAGTGAGAGAGGAGTATGGAAGCAAATTAACTGAAAGGTTTCATGATCTTGATAGTATTTGTGAGATTGAGGAGTTATGGAAGGTATTCAAAGATGAGATTGTGAGTGTGGCTTCCCAAGTATGTGGTATAAGTAAAAGAAGTAAAGTGCAAAAGGTGAAGCATGCATGGTGGGATAAAGAAGTGCAAAAGTTGGTATGTGAGAAAAAGAAAGCGTGGCTTGACTGGCTCTCAGTCAGAGCTAATGAGAGAATGCAGCAAGCTACAATTGAGAATGTGGATGAAGCGAAAGATAAATATAGAAGACTGAAAGGGATAGTAAAAGGAGTGATTGCTAGAAAGAAAAAGGAACAAAAAGACGTGTTTGATGAAAGGTTATCTGGGGATTTCCAGACGAACATTAAGTTCTTTTGGAAGTCCATTCGTTTAGCCAGAGGAGAAACACAGAGCTCCGAGCTGAACGCTATTAGAGACCAGAATGGAAGTATTGTAAAAGGTGAGGAATGTGTGTTAAAAAGATGGCAGGACTATTTTGAAAGTTTGTTTGAAAGAGAGGATGGTGTACATGCACTAACCTTGGTGATGGATGACTATGTTGATGCTGATAAAAGTGGTATTAGTATGAATGAAGTTGTGAGTGCATTAAGAAGTATGAAAGCTGGTAAAGCAGCGGGATATGATAAGGTGACAGTCGAGATGCTGAAGGCTGGACAGGGCCTTGTAGCAAGTCAGTTGTGCCGCCTTTTCAACATATGTTGGGTTAGCGGTCGTGTACCAAGTGATTGGTGTAAGGCCGTTATAGTTCCACTTTACAAAGGAAAGGGCTCGCATCAAGACTGCAAAAACTACAGGGGCATTAGCCTACTCAGCGTCGTCGGCAAACTGTATGCGAAAGTGTTGATTGAGAGAGTTATGAAAGAAACCGATGAGAAAATATGGGATGCACAAGCGGGTTTTAGAAAGGGAATGGGATGTACGGATCAGGTCTTTTCATTGCGAAGCATAGCCGAGAAATTTTTGGCCAAGAGTCAAAAGGTCTATTGCGCATTTGTGGATTTGGAAAAGGCCTATGACAAAGTGGTGAGGAATGAACTTTGGTCGGTACTGTCTATGTATGGGGTGAGCAGCAACCTTATTCGAGCTGTGAAGTCTCTCTATGAGGACTCCAGAGCTTGCGTGAGGATACATGGGTCATACACTGAATGGTTTAGTATCCAAAAGGGGGTTAGACAGGGATGTGTAGCGTCACCATGGCTGTTTAACTTATTCATGGACAGTTGTTTGCAAGATTTGAAAGATAAAGAATGTGGTTTAAAAATGAAGAATTTACTCGTCAAATGTCTTCTTTATGCTGATGATCAGGTTTTACTGGCGTCATCGGCAGATGAGTTGCAGGAGATGGTAACAACTATGCATGAAGCTTTTGAGAGGAAAGGAATGAAAGTGAATGTTAGTAAGACAAAAGTTATGGTTTTTGAAAGAGATGAATGCGTGACAGAGTGTAGGATTTGTATAGATGGAGAAGAAGTGGAACAAGTGAATGAGTTCATATATTTGGGCACATTGTTTACGAGAGATGGAAAGCATGAAGAAGATGTTGAAAGGAGAGTGATGGCTGGAAATAGAGTGAATGGGGCACTACACAACTTTATGAGCAGCCGGAAAGTGTCCGAAAAGGCACGACTGGCTGTACATGGAGGAGTATTGGTGCCGACTCTTATGTATGGTAGTGAAAGTTGGGTGTGGCAGAAAAAGCATCAGAGTAGAGTGAATGCAGTAGAAATGCGTGCGTTGCGAAGTATGTGTGGCTTGACCTTGAAAGATAGAGTGAGAAATAGCGTGATAAGAGAACGATGTGGAGTGATAGAAGATGTAGTGATGAGAATTGAGAGAGGAATGTTGAGATGGTTTGGTCATGTTGAGAGAATGAATGAAAGAAGACTAACGAAACAGGTGTATGAGGCGAGTGTGGATGGTACCGTCGGAAGGGGAAGACCTAGGCGCACATACCTGGACCAAATCAGGGAAGTTTTAGAAAAGGGGCAGGTCAGGAGTACTCTAAACCGACGAGCATGCATGAAGAATGTAATGAGAGTGAATGAAGCGAGAGTAATATGTCAGGATCGTAGCAAATGGAGATCCGTGATCTCTGCCTACCCCTATGGGAGACAGGCGTGATTTTATGTATGTATGTATGTATGTATTTATTCGTGAATATAATATAGTATATAATATTCTGCCATTATACAAATTTTATAGTAATAGTTAAAATGTCAACATTAAATTAGATGAGATTTATTAATTTCCTGCCTGTTATTAACAATTCAAATTATGTTAATATAGATTACCATGTCAAAAATTACCATGTACTTTTAATGTCAAAATTATCATAAAAAAACAAGTAAAGAAAAAAAATTTGTTTAACTCTTTTTAAATTGATGTCAACCTCTTTGATTTGATACCCATATTGAGGTAGTTGTGAATAAATATACACTCCGTCATTTTGTGACGGCAGCCATCTTGGATTTGAAATTTATCATATTGTATGGTATTTTATAAAATTACTACCTATATCAAATTTTTATGGGACCAAATGGCCACTATTTTGCATCGAACTAAAAAAGAATCACGAAAATTGGATCATAAATCTCAGAGTAATCGGTGTACATACTTAAAAAAAATGCTGATCGAATTGAGAACCTCCTCCTTTTTGAAAGTCGGTTAAAAACTGACGTTTCCAAATAAACAAAATGATAAAAGCCATAATTAACTCGACCGCTACCTTTTCTAGGAGCACCGCTGGCCATTGTCGCACTTGCTTGCGTTATATCCTCAATGGCTCAGGTAGAATGTGACTGCGTAGATGCTGAAGGGAATCCAGTGTCAGCTAGAACCGCGTTGGCATGCACTTTGACGTGCGGCATACTCGTAATGGATAGCATGGTTGACGAGATGCTCACGGAATAGTACTCAAACACTACAGTGTTACTAGTTAGTTAGGTTTAATGAATTTATTTCTCAAAAGACTTACATGTCACTTTACGAGAAACAATAATAGTATACAATGTACCAGCAATATTTCGTTCGTATGTCGGTAACGAGTTAATATGTCTCGATGACGTGTTGTGCTAACTTCTGTTTAAATGTATGAAGAGAGGTTATACTTTTTATAGATGAGGGTATTTTATTATAAAGTTGTGCGCCTTCGTAGGTAAACATTTTTTTGCCGTAGTTTGTGCGTACCTTCGGAAGCGTAATAAAACTTGCTCGACGACTGCTTCGGCTAGTTAGTTCCTTCAATTTTTTAAAGGCTAGGTTAGTATGGAGTTGGCTATGCAATATTTTTCTAACGAGAATACACGTATTGTAAATATATAGATGTCTAATGTTCATTATTTTGGTTTCAGTATAAATCTTAGATGTAGGTGTTAGGTAGTTATAGTGGAATAATATTTTAATTAATTTATTTTGTACGATTTGTAGCTCCGATAATTTTGTTTTGCCTGCACTGCCCCAAATTTCTATTAGATAAAGCAAATGTGGTTTAATCAGTGAATTATATATGGTATAACGTGTCCGACGTGGGATACATCGAGCAATGTGCCGAAGTGATCCTATTAGGGAAGATAACTTTTTTCTTATGTGCTCGATTTGGATATTCCACGTTAGGCTATCTATTCTGAGTCCGAGATATTTTTCAAACGATTTGTTTTGTATCGGTACATTATTAATTTTTAGAGGTTCATATGGTGTGATTGTTTTGTTTTTTGCTTTAAAAATTACGTAACAAGTTTTTGAAATATTAATGGTTAAAAGATTACTTTGGAACCAAGCGAATAAAGTATATAAATCCTCTTGAGCCTTAGAGATAATTTGTTGTATTGACGATCCAAAATAGAACAAACATGTGTCATCCGCATATAAAGTTATGTGACCATGTAGACCTATATCGCGAATGCTATTTATGTATATAAGGAAGAGCAGGGGGCCCAGCACTGATCCTTGCGGGACACCACATGTTACCGGTAAGGATTCACTTTGAGCATCCCCAACTCTGACTATCTGGAATCTGTTTTTTAAGTAAGAGCGAAACATCTCAAGTGCCGTACCAGTGATACCTATACTTTCCAGCTTGTTTAATAGTAGTTCATGACTAACCGTGTCGAAAGCTTTTTTCAAATCAATGAATATGCCTAGAACAATATTTTTTCGATCTATATTTGATTTTATTTTTGTAACTAAGTCAATCGTAGCCGAAAGTGTGTTACTTTTGCGTCTAAAGCCGTACTGGCGTTCGAAAATAAAATTAATTGAGTTTAAGTAGTCATCTAATCGTTTGTGTAGAATATTTTCTAATATTTTGGAAAGTACAGGTAACACTGAAATTGGCCTATAGTTTCCTGGGTCAGATTTTATTCCTGATTTGTAAATGGGGGTAACTTTCGCTATTTTAAGAGTCAGTGGAAATTCACCAGTTGACAGCAGTTTGTTGAAGCATTTTGATAAGATACTAAGCATTTTGATAAGATACTAGTTACTAGTCAAGCCCTTTAATTTGACTCACGCACGCACATAAGCACGCATGCACGCACATACGCATGCACGCACGCACATAAGCACGCACGCACGCACACACACATACATAGACACGTTAAACTTAACACCTAGGTTATAATATTATATTATGGTGATTGTGACTCAGTAGGTCCGCGGTGGACTTACATCTTTACTGATCCGCGTTCGAACCCATCTATTATGTAATTATTATGTTGTCTGAAATACGGTAATTAAGTTATCTAGTTCAGACACAGATGTTCTATGGAATGAGATATTTGATTGAATATGATAAATGTGTAATGTGTAATGTAATTTGTAATAATCAATGTAATTGAAATAAATAAATAAAAATAAAATTATAAATTATAAAATTAATTATTTTTTCGGCTGGAGTGTGAGGACTCAGATAATCTCACCTCCAGCAACCTGCAGCCCTCACAGTCGGAGTACGTTTTAGTCGGTTCAAGTCCGACAAAACCTCCCCCACTGGCCCCGGTAGTGGGGGTATCTGTGAAGATTTGGCACACATTGAAAAAAAGGATATATTATTTCACACGATTCTATCTAGACCCTAACTAAGCCTAGTTTGTAATATGGGTTGCAAAAGTGTTTTCTTAAACCATACCAAATGCGTATTCCTAATTCATACCAATTTCCATTCTTAAGTAATACTGACGCAAAAAGTACGGATAGCACGATCATGCATTCAATTAATTTAATCATTTTAAATAGTCATTGAATTATAATGAATTGTTAATAACATGCATGTATTTGATAATAGTCTAATTTAAATTTCAAATAAACTATACATATAATTTGTGCGCTACAAATGGCACAATATGCTGAACCTTCACGTGTACTTTTTTGAAATTTTTTTATGATATTCTATATGGTATGATATATGTATACTATGTTACAAGTGACACCATCGACAAATAGTGCTTCTTGATTATTCTTTTAAATTTCATTAACGTCTGAGCTCGTCATATTTCCATTGGTAGTTCATTCCACAGGCGTAACGGTAAAAAAATTATCGAAGAACCCTGTGGAATGCTTTGGCATTTTTAGGACAAGTCTCCTCGATGATCTTAAACATTTTTCATGCGTATCGGAAAGGAACTGAATTTATCACGATACATAACAACTAAAAGATTAGTCTATTCTGTTCTAATGTTGCATTAATCTTAGTCGCATCTGAGGCTTACTACACCTCGGTGTTTGGGGTCCACCTGTTATATAGTTTGGTAATAAATGTTTTAAATTTTCGCAAATAAATAAATAGCTATTAGTATTTACATGAATACATAACATTATTAATTTTGAGTTTATAAAAAATCTGAGTTAGCTGTAAAACTAATTCAAATAACCTTTCAGTCTGCCTGCCGTAGCCATCAACACATAACAATATGTATTTCACAAATATTTTAATTAGTAGAAAAAAACCAACGTTTCCAGATGATAAAAGCCACAATAAACTAGATCGATATCTTTTCCAGGAGTACTTCTGGTCATCGTGGAGCTTGCCTGCATCACAACTACGATGGCTCAGGTGGAATGTGATTGCGAAGACGCTGAAGGGAATTCAGTGGCAACTAAAACCCCAATTGGTTGCTTATCGACGTGTGGCGTACTCGCTTCGGAGAGCAGGGTTGACGAGGTGCTCACGGCATAGCACTTGAACATTGTACCACTACCCACTGAGGAAACCACGTTAAACATTGTGCATCCTTAAGTGTTAAGTTTATGAATCAAAATTAAAAATAACATCCTTTGTTCAATAAACAATAGGGTTGTGTCCTATTTACAATTGTACATTTTACAATAATATAACGAACTACGACCTCCGCCCCCCATGAGCGCCGGCCTGGGGGTGACAGGTGGAGCCGCCTGTCACCCTGGCAGAAGCAGGCCGCGGCGGCAGCGCGCCTGGCGCGCCTCCCCGTTTTCCGGGAACGAGTTGGGGACTCTGTAGTACCCACACAGCCGAGGAGAGGGCCAGATCGTGAGTGATGGCCCTGAGTCGGCCGGGGTGCGAGGGATATGCCTGTCAACCTCACCTTCGGCAACCGAAACGACCCACAGGCGGCGTGCGTTTTAGTCGGTTCGAGTCCGACATAACCTCTCCCACCGGCTCCGATGGGGAGGTATATATAAAAAAAAAGAATATAATATAGCGAACTGTAAAAGTGAAACTTTCTTATGACAAATAGTTTTAAAGATAGGTATTTGATTTTAAAAATACAATTTCTTGAGCCGAATCGCTCCATACAAAATCGTGGCATGTGGTGACGTCACAGCGCACTGGTGCGTAGTGAAAATGTATGGAGTGCAAGAGAATATCGCATTTATCTCAGTCTATGTAGCGTATACAGTTACAACAAGATTGATTTGAAATTTAATAAAGAATCTAAAAAGTTAGAAATTTTGCTTTATTTCGATTGTCTATATTTTGACCTATTTTGGGAATTAAAAATAATGAGAAGTCATAGTTTCAGTTTAGTTAGATAATAAATAGATAATAATCTTAGTTTACTATGCATTTTACTCAGGAAACTACCCTATTACCTATTTAATATATACATACTAACAGTCACGCCTTTTTCCCAGACTATTGTTATAAAACAAAAATAATATAATTATACAATACTAGTGCTGATTATAAAATCATTTTTATACTACTTAGGTGGCAAACAAGCACACGGCAGGAAAGTGGTGACCGTGGCCTACGGATGAATGCAACACCTGGGGTGTTACGCTCGTGCTGCCGACTCTGAAGCGAGTATCATGCAAGTTCTTCTAGGTTGCCTGACTACCATATGTAGTTGCGACCATGGCTGCTGAAAAGTAACCGAAACGTCGGACTAAACGTAGGTAAACCAAATAAATACCGATGTAATATAAAACAAGTACAGCATTACATACAAGCTCAAGTGGTTTATGGTTTGCTTTCTATGTATCTAAATTGTATGTGAAATGACAAAAAATAAATCATTTGTGGTTTTATTTCAATGTGAATTCGAGTAAACTTTAGAAAATTATTTTTTATTAATTTATTCGATTTATGAAATGTTTCAGGGATACGCCTTGCTAATATATTTTTAGAGTTATCTAAAATTAAAAAAATAGAACATAAAGAGAGAGTACATTTTATTGTTAGAGCGTTTTTCTATTATGCGATCCGATATCGGTGTCGGACGACGATAGCCGATATCCGATATCTATCACATTGTCCAGCCCGACATCGGATAGCGCTGTGTTGACCCGATATTAGGTTATTCTGATCTAATCTCTCCAAGCTACCAGCCTTTGGTCTGCCTCCTAGACTGTGCAACTAGATTGCTAGCTTCCTGCGGGAACGCCGTATTCGCGTCCTCTATGATGGACGGACTTGGTAGTTGTTGCAGGTAAATGCTGGCTCCGTATTATCTCCCACTCTCTTTCTTCTGCATATCAACGACATGCTGTCCACTGGCAGCATACGTTGCTATGCAGACGATAGCACCTTACACGGGAATTATCACGGACATCCTGCGGTCAAACAGTCTGATATCGCGGAGAAAGACGGCTTCTTATCACTGAACTGGACCGGATCCTGAATCACATTTCTCAATGGGGCTCTGAGAACCTGGTCGAGTTCAAAGCCATGAAGACACAGGCTTGTGCGTTCACAGCTAAGGTATCTTATTTCCTTCCTATTCCCACTCTTCAGAGCACACGACTGCGACTACAGGACAATCTCAATATCCTAGGCATGGATATTCGCTGCAAACTAAATAACAGAATCTACATCGAGAGCATCATCAAAACAGCCTCGCGGAAACTCGGACTCCTGAACAAAATGAGAAGTTTTTTCGCGCCGGAGCAGCGGTGTCTTCTCTATAAGACACAAATTCGCTCCTGTGTGGAATACTGCTCGCATCTCTGGGATGGCTCCGCGAAATACTTACTAGATGCTCTCGACGGGTTGCAGCGACACGCGGTCCGAATTATTGGGAACCCTGAGGTCACGAACACCCCCGAGCCTTTGCAAATGCGTAGATATATTGCTTCCTTGACTGTATTTTACAGTATCTATCATGGTGAGTGTTCTAATGAGCTCTTCCAACTAATCCTATCATCTCCTTTCCTACATAGGACAATACGTGCAGGGCTTAGATGTCACCCTCACACTGTGCACAATATACGAGCAAGAACAAAGCTGTTCGGAGACTCTTTTCTTTGACCTTTGCCCCTCCTTTGATGTCCACAACATTTTATGACAAGTTCTTCACTGTCCAGGCTGTACGGCTGTGAAATGCGCTGCTTGTCCATCCGTCTCGTGTATCCATAAGACGCGCCCAATCCCTGCCATTTTCAAGATAATGAGGCTCTGCCAGCGTGGGATTCCAAACACGCGTTTTAAAAAAAAGGTTATTCTCTACAAGCCTAGGTAGGACTATATTTATGTATGTTTAATGATATAGATTGGGGAAGGCATATGTCCAACAGTCCACTGTTGGACATAGGCCTCTCCCAATGTCGACAGGTTTTGCTTATAGATAAAGTTAGATTTATTTTTAAGTCGATATTGCACGCGGTTCCACCCATGTCGAATTGATCTATTCTATTCGAATACCACATTTCTAACACGAGGAGACGAGACGAGATCTTAAAAAGTTAGGGATAGTCTCCTAACCTCTCGTTTTCTCTTAAGTATAAAACATGTATTTGACAAGTTGCAATATGTCACAGGCTTACAGTGTGAACGCAAATGTGTTTTATACTTGTTTACAACTTGTTGGCATACTACCTATGTGAACGAGAAAGACACCAAGCTTGTCCATCGCCGCGCACCAGCTATTGGCCGTATACAGCACTGTCGGCTCCACAGCCGCGTTGTAGATGGCCCGAATCACCTCAGGGTGTAGCCCCCAACTGATTCGAGTCATCCGTGCTAGCTTGTGGTATATGCCGATCGCCTTTCTGCATACGTTTGTGACGTGTGTGTTAAATGCTAGTTTGTGGTCGATGGTCAGTCCCAGGACTTTGATTTCCTTGGACAGTCCAATGTCTATCCCGCCCATGCAGAGGCGCGGGACATCGTACTTTAGCCTCCGCGTTATTACCATCGCACAAGTTTTGTGTGGTGCGAATTTCAGCTTGTTTCGGATGCCCCCCCCCCCGCACATGCTCGAGAGAGGCATTGAAAGAAAAGAAAGAAAGAAAAGAAAGAAAGAAAAGAAAGAAAGAAAAGAAAAAAAAGAAAATTTATTCATCGACGTTTTGGTACTTAAAAAAACAATAACTTATTCATTATATATGTGTTCATAATATATGTGTACCTCACGCGTCAGCCGAAAAGGATTCGGTTCAGCATTTGCTAGACAGCTATCTAGCGTTGGTTTTCAACCGGACATTGGCCTGTCTCTCAATTTCCAGGGCGCTGTCCCTATCGAACACCATCACTACATCATCCGCAAAAGCCTGCACATGAACCGCCTTTTCGCTTAGTTGGTGGAGCAGAGGGTCCAATAGCAGATTCCAAAGCAAGGGTCCGCCAATTGAACCCTGGACGCAGCCCTTCTCCGTGGAGCGTCTGCACTCCTCGCCCGCATACCTTACCCATGAGGGATGACCCCCTGTCGCTAAGATAGCTGCTGATGACTCGCCTCAAGTTCCCCGGACAGTTCTCCTCCGCCAGTCGTACTTTAATAGCTGGCCACCATGCGCTATCGAAGGCGCCTTCTATGTCCAAGGACACCATAAGGGTCACCCTCTTCTCGTCGAGTTTAGCCCTTATGTGGCCCATAAGGTCATAGAGGGCGTCTTCGGTGCTTTTCTGAGGCATGAAGCCGTACTGGCGGGGGCTAACCGCCGGCAATAAATAGAAATTGAGGTGAGCCACCAGCATCCTCTCGTACACCTTCCCCAAGACGGGTAGTAGACCAATAGGTCTGTACGACTTGGGGACGGCGTACGAGTCCTTCCCTGGCTTCCTCAGTGCCACCACCACGGCCTCCTTCCATATCTTGGGAAAGTAACCGTGCCGGAGGCACCGATTCAGCAGCTCCAGGAAAAGTGTGGGGTCGGCCCTAATGGCGTGAGTGCAGATGTCGGCAGTAAAGCCATCCGCTCCCGGAGCTTTTTTAGAGTTAAACTTGCGCAGAGCATCAAGGAGTTCACTCACCGTAAAGGGTGGGTCATCATTATGATGACCACTCTCGCCATCAACCTCTTTTGATTTCTCGCGTATCTCCTGATGCCCCGCGTTATCCTCCTCTACCCGATCCTTCGGATAGAAGGTTTTAGCCAGGAGTTCGGCCGAACCCTTTGCGTCCAGGTAAGTTCCATTGGCGGTCAAGAGAATGTCTTCCTCCCTTACTGTGGCCCTTTATAAATCAATTCACCGTCATATGAATCGTGTATCAAAACACCTGGGTCCACTCCACTGTCAGATATTTTTATTCTGATATAACTCTATAAAGATATTAGCAAAACGTTACCCTGAAACAATTCACGAAACGAATAAATTAATAATATTTTAATTAGTCACAGTTTTCTATTTTTTAGTTAAGTAATTCTGTTATTATCTCCATAGTATATAAACGCTCGCCACAAGACGCACCACAATCAAAGTATCCGCAGACTTCAACTCGGTAACATGAATTTCAAACTTGGTGAGTGTTTCCGTATCGTTTAAAATAAAAGATCTTGGGCATTTTAAACAGCTTTATCAAGACCTTAACTAAGCATAGCTTGTAATATGGGTTCTAGAACGCGAATGAAATTTAAACATTTTATTTCTTTTACGTTATAAAATGTGTATGCTTAGACTGGACTTGAACCCGTGACTCCCGCACAGGGGGAATGCAGAGAGAATGACACTGAGCTGCTGAGCAACGAGTTGAGCATTCGTAAATCATTCAATATATTTCTTTGCATTATTTTGTTTAAACCTAGTTTAATTCCTCATAACACCACAATAAACTTCCTCCCAGCAAGGACAAAAGTTATGTTGACTCAAAGTTTAATCCATCCTCTGATTGACTATGGTGATGTGTGCTATCTTGACCTGAATGCAGACCTTCTCAACAAACTTGACTGTCTTCTCAATTGCATTCGATTCATCTTCAATCTTCGTAAATATGACCACGTGTCTTCTTTCCGCTCGCAGCTTAATTGGTTAACTATTCGTCCTCGCCGTAAGTTACGCACACTTACTACTCTCTACAATATCCTCAACTCTCCCTCTATCCCTACTTACTTAACTTCTTATTTTCAACTTTTAGATTGCATAGAACATGTTGACAAACAAACGTATTTAGGATTATTAATTGATAACCACCTTAACTAGAAGGAACATATAAACCAAGTGTGTAACAAACTAAGAATAATTCTAGCTAAGTTTTCAATAATTAAATGTAAAGGACCCTATCAAATACTCCTACTTCTCTATAAATCTCTGGCAGAATCTATAATATCATACGGACTATCGAGTTATGGTAGAACATACAAAACCCATCTTGACCAAATATACACATTGCAACTAAGGATTCTAAAACGAATAGTCCCACGCAATATCAAAGAGAAATTTAAAGACGATTACCACCAACTTTTTGATTTCTGCAAAATTATCCCTATACATCAAAAAATAGAATTAACATTACAATTGAAACTAAAAAACTAAAACGAAATTAACAATACATGTGAAATCATCTGATGAACATGGTATGATAACCCGTAGTGTCAAAAACGCGAAGTTATTACTGCCAAGATACACCAATCTATATGGGAAAAGAACATTAAAGTATATCATACCATGTCTAATCAATCAACTACCTAAACTTATAAGGAACTCAATAACCAATCGAAATATAAAAAACATATTAAAACAATACTTTATAGAAAACAAAATAAATGCGTAAGAAGTTTTTGTTGGAGCAGCCTGTATAGTAATGCATAATATCGCCAAGGCACAGCGACGCGGGGCGGGGCGGCGCGGTGTGGCCGCCGACGACGCGTTCATTCTACCTCCTAAGTTCTTACAATTTCTCGCTTGTGTATAAAAACTGTTATTATTGTAATCTGTTTGAACATTGATGGCACTAATGCACGGAAAAACTCTAATGAGTTTATATGGCATTTTTATGACGAATGTTTTTGTATTTAATTAAATAAATAAATAAATAAAAAAAAATTAAGAGATTATTATGTTCCAGGAATGATAGAAATCTTCGTTCTACAGACAATCGGCTCCTTGCATTCCCAACTCATAGACCAAACTTTTTAGGCTGTTCGTTCTTTATTGAGGCCGTTCGTCCGTGGAATGCACTTCCTCAGGAGATCAGGAAGAGCATAAGTCGCGATGTGTTCAAGTCCAGGGTACGGCAGTTAATCACCACGGAATTGGCAGAGTTATCGGCTCAACAATAATGTTTTTACCACTCATGTATATTTATATATATCTATATAATATTGTATTTATGTTATATATGTATATTAATCAGATATGTATGAATTATGGTATGTAAGTGTATTGTTTATGTAAGTGTATGTAATTAATCTATAGTATCATCTACATGCTACCGAACAATCAAATCGATTTATCTTATTGAACCTAGCTTATTCCTCATTAATATGCGCCTACCACGTACTAGCTCTGCACCATCCTATGGTAGACTGGTAGAGAATGCCTACGGCATTAAGTCCGCCAATGTAAATCGTGCATAAAGAATAAATAAATATAAATAAATAAATTATATATAGAAACACCCAGACCAATATAAATATACATATTTGTGCATACAAATTTTTGTACTGAGCGAGAATCGAACCCGCGTCTCCTGCGTAGCAGTCGCGTTCACTATCAATACGCCAAAGAGGCTTGTCATATAGACGATGACATAGTTTCCCCATGACCCATTCTCTAAATATTAGCCTCTCATCCGCCATAAAGGTTCTTATAGAGAATCTTTAACAATCCACGTATCCAATTTCCATAACTTTCACCCATTTTGCATGAAAAAATGCTATATATCTGTCAAAGGTAGCGACCGATGGGTTGAACTGCAGGTAACCCTATTCTACCCATTCTGATTCAAATAAGTAGACCTTTTATAAATCATTTTGGCTTCCGGTAACCGCTAAACCCTTTGACGTAGGGTTAGCATAAAAGTTGTTATGATGTATATTTATTCACTTGTAAGATGAAAATTGGGGCTTGGTGGCATGAACCAGCAATCCACTAAGCTCGTATATGTGGTACTGACCCTTTTTTAACTCGGTTAAATCAAAAGTAAATATGTAGGTAAACAAATTAGGTAGGACATGACGGTCATCATATCAGCCACACACAGTTCACTGCTGAACATAGGCCTCTCCCATAGACTTCCAGAATGACCGATCTAAAGCAGCCAGCATCCAGCTCTTCCCGGCGACCTTGATGTGGTCCTTCCAGCTGGCTGTTGGGCGTCCTACGCTACGTTTGCCCGTACGCGGTCACCATTCCAGAACTTTTTCGGTCCATCGGCCATCTGTTCTGGGCGCTATGTGTCCCGCCCACTGCCACTTCAACGAGCTAATCCGCTGGGCTACGTCGGTTACTTTTGTTCTCCTACGGATATCATCATTTCTGACGCGATCACGTAGGGAAATACCGAGCATAGCCCTCTCCATAGCTCGTTGAGCGACTTTGATTTGAGATTAAAAAATAATTAACTATCCCACCCCTTCCCTTAATTCCTCTAATTTACAGTATTAAATTGTTACGTAAGTGTCAGTTAGCCAGACAAGTTTCTGTCACATAAATGATAATATAACAATATTTATAATTACACACACACACATACACATTTCGGACGCTATATTTATTGGTGCAATGTAATAGGGGTGACCTTATTGTCGCCAAAGGGCACTTTTACATGACCTTGTGACTACCATTGGATGATGAACATACTTATAAGTACCTAATATTAGTAACAGAAATCACTAGCGTTCATAGGACTAGGGTCACGTCGGTAGTGAAATGACCAGGATTCAAATCCGGGACCACTCAATCGCAAGCCCGACTCCATAACCACTTAACTAACAGAGCAAATTTTGAACGAAATTTTTAAAGCATTTTTATGCTAAACCATTCATATCGATTAAGATATAGAAAAAATTGAATGGGTTCAGACGGTATTCGAACCCGCGATCTTTCTCTTAAAAGGGGAGCGCTCTGACCACTAAGCCACAGAACCTTCGCTCGAAACCATCCAAATTCTTCTTTAATTCTTTATTGTACACAAGAAAATAATACATCAACAGGTAATCAACACAAATACATCTTGGTGTACAAAGGCGAGCTTAACTCAATATTGAGTTTTTGATTAAAAGTGCAAAAAAAATGATAAAAAAAACAAGTGTATAACAGCAGAAAAAATACATATAATACATACTAAGAATAAAAATATTAAACATATACAACACAGCAGACATATTACATATATACCGACTTGTATATATTTCAATTACACAAATATACAATAGATAATACATAATATATTACTATAATATTCATTAACACACATTTATCTAGTTTGAGAGAGGAACAGTTTACTTTGATCTTGAATACGTTCAAAGAAATGCTATCGAGTACCGAAGGAGGCAACGAATTCCATAACCTTACTGCGCGAACAGTAAATGAGCCATCGTAACGGCTGGAGCAGTGAGGAGGGGTTCGAAGAAGGAGTGCTGAGGAAGTGCGATATCTTTTATTATTCTTCTATAATATTCTATACATATATACATATACTCGTATTCGTCTTACGGCAACAGTTAAGAGCCATCTACCGACATTCGTACGAATATATGGAGCATTATATAATTATATACATGGCGTTAAGTATAGCTACTACTTCGGTATAAGTTGTGTCATATACATATATCCCATGACATCAAATCAAATCAAATCATATTTATTGTAAATCATAGGTACAGAAGATGTGGTTCCTCAGCGCATGCTTGGAGCGGGGCCAGTTTCCGAAGATGTGGAAGACGGGGAAACTGGTCCTCATCCGAAAGGAGGGTCGCCCGGCGGACGAACCGTCCGGCTACCAGCCCATTGTGTTGCTCGATGAGGTGGGCAAGCTCTTTGAAAGAGTTATTGCGAAGCGCCTCGTCGAGCACCTCTCTGGTAGGGGGCCGGACCTGGCGGATGCCCAATATGGCTTCCGCCGGTGGCGGTCCACCGTGGATGCCATCATGCGCGTGAGGACTTTGGCGGAGGAGGCAGTTGCCCGGGGTGAGGTGACGTTGGCGGTGTCCTTGGACATCTCCAACGCGTTCAACACCTTGCCCTGGAGTTGCATCAGGGAGGCACTCGTGTACCACGGTGTGCCTCTCTACCTCCGCCGCATAGTCGGGGCGTACCTGACGGAGAGAGCCGTCATCTACCCAAGTGCGACCGGCGTCGGTCGGCGTGAGATGTCGTACGGTGTTCCACAGGGATCGGTTCTTGGGCCGCTACTGTGGAACATTGGATACGACTGGGTGCTTCGCGGTGAGCTTGCGGACGGCGCCGCCGTCACGTGCTATGCGGACGACACGCTAGTGACGGCGAGCGGGGCTACATACCGCGAAGCGATCCTGAGGGCCACGACCGCGGTTGCTCAAGTCGTGGAACGGATCCGGCGGCTGGGCCTTGAGGTGGCTTTGCATAAATCCGAGGCCATGTTCTTTCATGGACCTCGGCGCACGCCACCACCTGGTTCCAGTCTCACAGTGGGAGGCACTCTCATCGGCATCAAGCCCCAGATGAAATATCTGGGGCTCGTGCTCGACGGCCGGTGGGACTTCGGGAAGCACTTCCGAAGTCTGGGCCCCAAATTGGTGGGCACAGCCAAAGCTCTGGCGCGGCTACTGCCCAACCTGAGGGGCCCGGAGGACTCCTGCAGGAGACTCTACGCGGGTGTCGTGCGGTCCATGGCCCTGTACGGGTGTCCCGTGTGGGCGGACACCCTGAGTGATCGGCACATGTTCCTGCTGCAGCGTCCGCAGCGGAAGTTGGCGTACCGCATCATAAGGGGGTACCGCACGATATCATTCAACGCGGCGAGTCTCCTCGCCGGATCGCCACCATGGATCCTGGAAGCGAGATGCCTTTCGGCGCTATACCGGTTCTGAAAGGCGGCGCGGGAGCGGGGTCACGATCCCGAGCCCGAAGAAATTCGGGCCGTGAGATTCCGGCTCCACAGGGAAATGGTGGCGGAATGGGAGATACGACTTGGGCGACCAGGCGCAGGGCACGCCGTAGTAACGGCGGTAAGACCCATCATGGGGGAGTGGCTAGAGAGGCCACACGGCAGCCTCTCGTACCGTCTGACGCAGATGATCACCGAGCACGGATGCTTCGGAAAGTATCTGCGTCGGATGCAGAAAGAGCCAACGTCCGAGTGCCATCACTGCGACGCGAGCGAGGACTCAGGTCCGCCCACGCTCACCGAGTGTCCGGCGTGGGAGACGCCGAGGCGGGAGCTTGTGGCGGCCCTGGGAGTGAGGGTTCTCACGCTCTCCACCTTGCTCGCGGCGATGGTTCGCTGCGCGGATGCGTGGGCGGCCGGCGCCTCCTTCTGCGAGCAAGTAATGCTCGTGAAGGAGGAGGCGGGGCGGGAGCGGCAGCGGGAGCGACGAAGGATCGCAAGTCAAGCTGCCCGCGTACGAAGGCAACTCAGGCGTCGGAGGTCGATGAACGACCTTCGCCCCCCATGAGCGCCGGCCTGGGGGTGACAGGTGGAGCCGCCTGTCACCCTGGCAGAAGCAGGCCGCGGCGGTGGCGCGCCTGGCGCGCCTCCCCGTTTCCGGGGTCGAGTTGGGGACTCTGTAGTCCCCACACCCGAGAAGAGGGCCAGATCGTGAGAGATGGCCCTGGGTCGGCCGGGGTGCGAGGGATATGCCTGTCAACCTCACCTTCGGTAACCAAAACGACCCACAGGCGGCGTGCGTTTTAGTCGGTTCGAGTCCGACATAACCTCCTCCACCGGCTCCGGTGGGGAGGTATCCGTGGGGATTTTGCGCACGTAAAAAAAAAAAAAAAAGGTACAGAAGATGTTCACATAATAATTAGTTCAGCTATGTTTCACCATTTGGGTATACAATATTAAGTAGATTATTAATTTTAATAAATTATTAGATTATTAATTAAATTGTTAAATTAGTTATCACATAAAATTAAATAAAAAATACAAATAGCACAAAGTTAATCGTAACAGAAATTAAATTCATGCACCAGCACCACTTTCATTTTCATTTTGTCATTATAGGCATATACCTATTAAATTACAGTGAGTTATCCTTCAAAAATTCATTAATGGTATAATAACATTTTTTAATTAATAATTTGCGAAATTTTAATTTCAAATTGTCCATTTCAATTATATCTCTAATTTTTATTGGTATTTTATTATATATTCGTGGACCTAGGAAAAACACACTGTTATGTAATAATTATGTTTTACTAGCTACTATGGACAATTTATCACAGTTTCGAGCCCTAGTTCGGAACTCAAACAATTCTATGTTAGATTTAATAAATATTGCAACTTCATATACATAAAGAGAAGAAAATAAAGATATGCACACATTGACAGCTTAAAGAACAACATTGATGTCAGCTTATTCACACAAAACGCGTTTTTCACACCGTTTTTTTCAGCGATGCATTTTACTGATAAAGCTGTGTCTATATAGTAATATATATACTTGTATTTCACTGGAGCAAAAACTATATTTTAAAGATGTTAATGATTTTTTTGCTGACTGTATGGCCGCGCCAGTAAACAATGGATGCTGATGTTTAACTGTACATACTTACATAGTATAATCGATATCAACAGTGCCTTCGCCATGATGAAATTGTGATAGGTTCTAAATAATTTGACATTTTATGCAACAAGCCCAAACTCCTAAGCCCTATCTCGATGACCCTAGGTCAGTCGGGGTGCGAGGGATATGTCTGTCAACTTCTCCTTCAGCAACCAAAAACGACCTAAAGGCGTCGTGTGTTTTAGTCGGTTCGAGTTCACGAATCCGGTGGTGGAGGAAAACGTGGGGATTTTTCACCCAAAAAAAAGAAACTTAATCTATACTATTTAATATTATAAAGAGGAAAGATTTGTATTTTTGTATGTAACAAATAAACTCAAAAAGTACTGGACCGATTTTAAAAATTCGTTCACCATTAGAAAGCTACATTCTTCGTGAGTAACATAGGCTACTTTTTATCCCGATATTCCCATGGCATCAGGATTTACGCGGGTGAAACCGCGGCGCGGTGCTAGTATTATAACATAACATAAACTCACGCCTTTATCCCCGAAGGGGTAGGCAGAGGTGCTAGCACCCACATTTCGCCAGTTTATGTTTAGGTCCCAATGTAATAGGTTGCGAGCCTATTGCCATTAACCGGGCACTTATAAACCTGCGATAAATACACACATAACTTCGAAAAGCATCGCAGCGCAGGCTAGTATTATATATTTATCAATTTCTCACAAACAATTACATTTATGTCATTTGAAACCTAATTTGTCTCACCACGACACACGAATGCAGTTGTTTTTGTGTTGTTTTTTAGCCCACCCGTGGGGTATAGAGGGGTGAACGCAGATGGTATGAATAGGGGACTGTTTATTTGGATCGTTATTGATTTTTGTGTTATTTTGGGAGTTAAATAATTAATTTTACGGCTCGAGTCAGTTTATTAGATGGCGATATAAGTGTCATTTATTATTGAGACTAGAGATAAAGAGGCCCGCCGGATAATCTAAGGTACATTTAGTCACGCCTTTCTACTCTGATCGCGCATCGCGCCTGATGGTAAGCTAAATGCAAAGTCTCAGGAAAGAGGGTCACCATTACAGACACTAAGTGTTACAATGGTGGCACTCAGCTTGGCAGCCTCATCAGATGCTTTTTCACTCCCCGCTTAAAGGCCCCGGGACTGTAGGAAGAAGAAAACACGTGTGCTGGTAATGAATACTTAGGGGGTCAAATGGCTGTTGCTACCATTAAAGTTGAAACAAACAACAACAAGGCAAGGAATAGAAGAGCGGACCCTAGACTCCAGTATGTATGTAGGTTCATTGGTCCCTCATAGCTCCTCAACCACTAATTAGAACTAGACAAATCAGGTATCGCTAGAAGCATCTTAGTCGTCCGCTGGTAGCCATATAACGTGTCACTAAATGTAATGTGGTGCCCTCTAGCAGTCATAAAGTACTGTGTTAAAGCGAACTGCGAGCAAGTAAAGCTCGTGAAGGAGGAGGCGGGGCGGGAGCGGCAGCGGGAGCGACGAAGGATCGCAAGACAAGCTGCCCACGTACGAAGGCAACTCAGGCGTCGGAGGTCGATGAACGACCTCCGCCCTCCATGAGCGCCGGCCTGGGGGTGACAGGTGCAGCCGCCTGTCACCCTGAGAAGAGGGCCAGACCGTGAGAGATGGCCCTGTGTCGGCCGGGGTGCGAGGGATATGCCTGGCAACCTCACCTTCGGCAATCAAAGCGACCCACAGGCGGCGTGCGTTTTAGTCGGTTCGTGTCCGACATAACCTCCTTCACCGGCTCCGGTGGGGAGGTATCCGTGGGGATTTTGCGCACGTAAAAAAAAAAACAAGAAATATGTATCAAGAATAGCCGTGGTCGTATTCCACTTAGTGTAACAAAATAATACATTCTAGAGAATACAAGCTTTGGGTGTAATCAGGTTTTGCATTCAGACGAACAAAAGCCGACTTCATTTGGTATTAGTCTGATACTCCTTAAAGAAAGAAAGAAAGAAAGATGTTTATTGCGACACAGCATACAATACAAAAAAAAAAAAACAGAATGCAAAAAGAGAAAATTGAAAATAAAAAAGAAATACAGTATAATATTTATATACTGTGGCGGGTGAGGTGCCACGTCACTTTGATGCCAAATATGACACTTGACAAGTCAATGTCACATCTGTCAGCAGCAGGACGTGACGTGTCACACATCACACCGCTACGTGGCAGATTCTCTTTTTTTACACTATTTTGTATAATATAATATAATAAAAACACAGCAGGTACCTACTTAACCCCCTCCACATACGAGTACGCTGTGTCCACAAAGGATGGGCACTCAGCATACACTGCGATGGGTATATGCCATCACAGCACTGATTTTCAGTGCCACCCTTACTTAACCTAAATAACAAATACTATAACTAATACATTTTTCTCATCGTCATGCAATAACGCTACTTGAAATCGAAGAAGACACGATAATCCGCAAGAGACCTAAGCATCAGAAAGATGTAAGGATTCAAAAAGTAAGTAGCATTTCCAACATTTTTCAATGAGACAATATTTCATTACACATACATCACAACATTTCTCTTGTTAACATTCATCCTGATCGTTAGTCAGACCACTATCACCTCACACATTTTACTAACTGCCACTAAAGCACCTATGCTAAAGTATCATTTGCCATCGTTACAGGTCTGCCAATACGAAAATAAGACATGTACAGACAGCCTCACACCGAGAGCTGCCAAAAGCGAAAGGGGCGAATCTGGAATGACATAGCTTAGGGGCCATGACTTCAAGGTAAGCAAGTTGTGTGTAAGATTTAAAATAAGACTACTAAGGCTGTAAATGTGAAAGTTAGTGTAAATGTTTATATGCTGTAGATAATTTTGTTACTCCATCACGCTTACCGGATTTAGCTGAAATTTGGCGGATTTAGCGATAGCTTATAATCTGGAATTACATAATCTGTTATCTACTTTTTTATCCCTGGAATAGATGCCTATTGGTTGCGGAATGCTCGCTGCCATATGGCGAGAACTACACACAGACAAAATTCCCATCTACAACGAGCCTGCCGTACATTCAGTGTGGTTTGTCGGGATGTTGACATAGACTTATACTTCACTAGTGTCTATAAAGTAAAGAAAGCACTACTTTGTTAATTGAGTACTTTTCTTTTATCATGCTTACTATAAATAACACTTAATATAGATGTGAAATTGGTAGTTAAATTGTGTTGAATATCCTCAAATTTAAACGACATGTTATCGGCGAAAACTTGTAAATGACCGTCAATATGTTATTTGATTTTCACCTACTGTTACTTTTTAGCTATAAGTTTTCGTAAAATGTTAAAATAAATAGATAAATAACGTTTGATAGACTATTCGCTCGATAAAACGCTCTCGTTCATCTTTCTGTAATGTAACATTCGCAAGAATTCTCATCACAAGGGATGGCTCGAGTTTCACAGGGACCTTAAGGGACAGTATTTGGCATGATTCCTTTAGGTGAAATCAGACTTTTCAGAATGCCGAGTGAAAGAATTCAGAATGCCGCGTGGATCCCGGCAGACTAGAATTGGGGCCAATTCATCTCTTCCCATGCGGTGTCGTACAAGGCGACTAAGAGTAACTTGTTTAACATCAGACAGATATATACAGCCCAGACTCAACCACAGATACATAGCTTTCGTCAACAATTGTGCCCGGAATATGGCAATAGGCTCACCCTCTATTACGTGTTCCCCCTATTATTGATGAAATGTGGGTGTTAATTCACCTCTGAATTCAGACTGTGTCGCTCGACAGTTTCTAGTTCTTGTAGTGTTCATTGTGCAATAATAGTTTCTATTTCGTGGCTGTCGATGCATGTCGGATCATACATCGTGATGGATAAACACTTTCACGTAATGCACAGTTCTGCTTACACCGGTAATTTATAGCGCAGTGTCACGCTATGATAAAACCCCGTGTTAAACCCAACACGCCCCTTAGCGTGATACTATAAAAGTGCTGCGAATCATGTTTAAAAATGTATGATTAGATTTAGGAATGACAGTATTCCTGTCCCAATTGAGCAGTCTGACTGGGGAAGTATCTCTGCCCAACAGAATACCGAGGCCATAATAACCTCGTGTTGTGTTCCCGGCGGTGAGAGTCAGAGCTCACTGGAGAGTATTTGTGCTGTCAGTGGGAAGACTAAAGATTTGTTCTGCTTTGTCTTGACGGCACAAAAACTTGTACAGTGTCAGCATCCTAATGTGGCCCCTGGTCCATAGTTCACGGTAGTCATTTTCGATCAGGTGGGCCGTGTGCTTGTCTGTCACCTAAGTGGTAAAAATAAACTTGACTTGAGTCCCAACGATCTTGGTGGAGCTAAAAAAATCAATGCATAATACATGACAAGGAAAGGAATAAGTCACTAAGGAGATAACATCCCGCAAATATGTATGGAAGAGAATGACATCAAAAATTGGGACAAGGGCAAGCAGATGATGATGAAACGAGAAAAAAAAACAATTCTTATCTAACCACAGATAATAAAAACAAAGCCGTCCTTGTCACAACGGTGTCATCTTTAACGAATGCATTATCATTTATCATTGCGACCTACCCCAAGCTTTATGATGCTTAATCATAATCAAGTATTACAAACTTTACATACAATTAAAATACAAACAAAAACATACCCTATGATCACTGACATAAAGTCCTTACAATACGCAAATACAATCTTTGCCACTGAAAACTGAAACTGGTAACTCCTGAGGATTGGTTCAAGGGATAATAGTTCTTATGTCTTAGAAGATAAGGTGGAATAAGTGACACGAGGTTAGAAAAAAAAACCCTGCATTGACGCGTAGTAAAGAAATGTTATCTGAGTTATGAGAAGCAAACATATCTACAACCACAGATTTAGAGTACGCTAGATGTACAATGGACTTTAAATGGTTTGAAAATCGAACGTGTAATATTTGCGGAACTACGGATGACGTCACGTGTGTTATTTTTTTGTTAAATTACATTGGTGTAAATCAATGCAACTAAAATAAGTTCTTAAATTTAACTTTTCTTTTATACCACATTGGTGGGTAGACAAGCATATGGCCCACCTGATGGAAAGTGGTTACCGTGGCCTATGGACGTATGCAAAACCGAGTTTCTGTGACGTGTAAATTAACTTACGTTGAATTGCATTGGTGAAAATTCTTTCAACAATGACTTCCAATGAGCTTCATTGAGTAAATCGTGATAAACTGGGTTTAGTTTAAGTTGATCACGATTACTGTCATTGGAGAGCTATACATTCAGTTCGTGATTGTGAGATCCGTAAAAATAAGTTCAGCGTCAAAAGTATTTATTTAAGAGTTTATATTATTAGTGGTCATTGGTAAAACCACATCCAGTCAGTTGGTTCAATCCAGCACTTTTACGTTAACCATCAATCGGTGAGGTTGAACATTAAGCACTGAAACTGCATTTTACGCGGAATAGTGCAAAAGCTTTGTCGCTGCACTAGCTCGATGGTACCCTAGGTAGGACGGATAACTTGCGCTATCTCAATCAATCAATTAGTTTACTGCAGTCCCAATAGACAGTGTGTTATCTATCTCACTCTATGTCTACAACCGTACCAGCAGGTTTGCTAAAATATTTCGTTATTTGCGTATGAAGTCATTTGGAAAGAAACAGATACGATTGGCGAGGGCTGAACTGAGAATATTGGCGAAGAGACGATATCTCTTTTTATATTCACGCTTGTAAATCTTCGAAGGGAAAAGTAAAGGTGTATTGTAATCTATAGATTTTTCATTTAAAGCGGGTTTGGAGCAGGTTTTTTTATACCACTAGGTGGCAAACAAGCACACGGCCCACCTGATGGAAAGTAGTGACCGTGGCCTATGGATGTGTGTAAAACCAAGGGAGTCACACTTGCGCTGTCAGCCCTGTAAGCACAGTGAATTTAGTTTAGTAAAAGACAAAGTAGGACAAGCCTTTGGTCTTCCCACTGACAGCACAAAACCTCTCTAGTGAGCTCTGGCTACCCTACTCACCGCCGGGAACTCAACACAAGGTTATTATAGCCGCGGTATTCTATAGGGCGGAGGTGCTTCCCCAGTCGGACTGCTCAATTGGACGGAAATTTCGTCGAGTTCTACCTCCTCAAATTTTAATTACAGACTGGAAGCTCGTATGTGTAAAGAGGTAAAGACACGTCTGCCTGCCCCAAAAGGAAAAAGGCATAAATGTACCTATTTGAATTTTAGACACGTAAACGCAAAGGAAAACAAAATGTTTTTATCAATATTTGTGAATTTCTTTAATACATCTTCTTTAGCCTGAGTTCATGACGGTATTCCTGTCCCAATTGAGCAATCCAACTGGGGAAGTACCTCTACCCTACAGAATACCGCAGCTATAATAACCTTGTGTTGTATTCCCGGCGGTGAGTAGGGTAGCCAGAGCTCACTAGAGAGGTTTTGTGCTGTCAGTGGCAATACTAAAGGCTTACCCTGATTGTGTCTTCTGCACTGAGGGCACAGAGACTCTCCGTTCCTGGAGGACCCTGTAGGTCATAAAGAATTCAAATATAATTTGTTGACGGCAATAGGCTCGTTCCCTGCCACATATAACCAAAATATCGTTAGCCAAACATTAATGTAAATATAATTTACTTTTAAACTACCCTTCTATAACAAAAAGGTTCGACTATATCAAAAATAAATTATTTATACAAACTAAAACACCGCGTCAAAACAATCTCCCTCACAACTCAGTTTACGTGTTAACCAAATATATTTTAAACACAAAAAATACAACACTTAACACCCAGATCTGTCCACAGGCGCATTAAGCCCTATGCACATAATACACTGCTGTCATTACGTGTGAAGACGGTGTCGCGACAAGGTGACAATGTTTAAATAGATAGTGCAAGTTGTTAAGGACTTCTGATAAAAGATGATTTTTTGGTTAATTTTTTTTTTCTAACTGTTAGGAGAGAAAATTAATACAAAGGCGGGTTCAAAGTTATCTGGGCGCTAATCCAGACTGTTATTTTTTTTTATACCACTTAGGTGGCAGACTAGCACACGGCCCACCTTATGGGAAATGATTACCGTGGCCTATGGACGTGTGCTACACCAGTTTTATAGGCGGTAGAATACACACAGCGAAGCATAGTCCCTCCTAAGGCGGAGAGGTTCCACATCACCTGCGAGTATGGGATTGTCGACCACTAATCTAGCTCTGGGCTAGATTTCAAACAATTAAATAGAGCGATTCTAATCTCATTGAGAATCAATCGTTTAACTATACTTCTATATACACCCTCATTTTATTGTCGTTTCGGAATAAATGATTTGGAACACAGTTTCCATAGCAACGATAGAAAAGTAGGAGGTAGGACACGACACGGTATTCCCGTCCCAATTGAGCAGTCTGACTGGGAAATACCTCCGCCCTACAGAGAATACCACGGATATAATAACCTCCTGTTGTGTTCCCGGCGGTGAGTAGGGTAGCCAGAGGTCACTGGAGAGCTTTTGCCCTGTCAGTGGGAAGACCAAAGGCTTGTCTTGCTTTGTTTTCTGCACAGACGGCACAGTAGCTCTCTATTCTTACAAGGTCAGCACAAGTGGGACTCCCTTGGCAACAGCACACGTCCATAGGCCGCGGTAGCCTCTTTCCATATGGTGGGCCGTGTGCTGGTCTGCCACCTAAGTTGTAAAAAATCTTTCACTCCGAAACGACTGCTATTAACTAATAAGTGCGACTGCAATACACAATGTCTTTATTATTTTAAATTAAATTGAAAATTGAACGTCTCTACCATGGTGAGTGTTCTGATGAGCTCTTCCAACTAATATCACCCTCTCCTTTCCTACACAGGACATCACGTGCAGGGCTAAGATGTCACCCTCACACTGTGCAGAATATACGAGCAAGAACCAAGCGGTTCGGAGACTCTTTTCTTTGCCGCACCACCAAGACCTGGAATTCATTACCAGCCCACGTGTTTCCTTCTTCTTACAGTCTCGGGGCTGAGCAAGGCTACTACTACTAAGCAACGGGCAAGCTGAGTGCCACCATTGTAACACTTAGTGTCTGTAATGGTGACCCTCTTTCCTGAGACTTTGCCTTTAGCTTACCATCAGGCGAGGTGAGGTCAAGTTGGCGTGTCCTATATAAAAAAAACACCCCGTCACAATAACAATTCCCGAAAAGTTGAAAATAAGTTATATTGGTTAGCCCTTTAGCTTTTATATACCTAGTAATATTGTGATTCAATCGTCTTGTCGGGGAACCCTTGCAGGTAAACCGCTTCTTCATACTATCGGAACGATCGAAGTTCCCCTCAACGTGTCCCCACAGCTTCGACTCGGGCTAGTCGTTCCTCACGGTACCTATGCATAATGAACATCTGTAGTCAATAAACTGAAGGCCAGACTTTATCACGTGTGTACTGGCGCCCCCATGACGAGAACGAAGTCGTTAAGATACGATACATTAGCGTATTGAACAGATAGTGTAAACGGTTTTTTGATTGCATGTTCCAAGGAGGGTAATGGTGGACCTGAATACTTTTAAGAGGAGTATATCTTGAATCACTTGTGTTCCTCATAATGAAGTTACTGTCAGTTTGTTTAGTGGAGTTTTGTACTAGTTCACATGTGGTGCGTGGGGTTAAGGCATCATTGTAATTACACTGAAGGCCGCAGAATCCGAGATCAGAGACTCAGACGCGACTAATGCGAAAATGATAACGAAAGAAGAAGGAAATATTGACAATGGACATTTATTAACATATGCCAAGTGTTACAATTAATGTTAAATGAATATAAATTATGCATTTCTTAAGGTAATATCCATCAAAATAGTGTGCAGTACATTTGCTTACAAACATTTTATGCAACACACCAACAGTGCACGCACTAAGCTGGTAGCATTTGGCTTCCGTCTCCACTAGTGAAGCTGTGTGTAACTCTTGTAAGCGCAAATTTCAGCAAAATTGTGAACGAACATATTCACTGAGCAGAATGTTCAGTTTGTACGCGTGTACATGAGTCAACTGCCTATACGTGTGCGCGCACTAAAGTATACACAGAATACCTTGGCTATAATAACATCGTGTTGTGTTCTCGGCGGTGAGTAGCGTAGCCAGAGCTCACTGGAGAGTTTTTGTGCTGTCAGTGGGAAAAGTGGTTCTTAGAGGGTCGGCAGCACAGGTGTGACTCCCCTGGTGTTACACACGTTCATTGGTCACGGTAACCACTTTCCATTAGGTGGGCCGTGTTGCTTGTCTGCCACTAAGTTGCATTAATGTATACGAACTTTTCTATAATGACCGCGCACAATTTGTACTTATTTATTTGAGTGAGTTGATCAGAATAGTCTAGTCTTGTGCAATAAAAATGGCTTGTTAGGAACATTCGTGGTATAAAAATAAAAGAAGAATACATGTAGGCAATTTAAAAGAGAATCAATTTTTATAGTACATCTCATGTTAAAAATAACACACAATTTAGATAAATTAACAGATTACGCAAAACGCAGTCGACACGCCGATGAGTGTCACGTACCGATACGTTTGATAATGATTATGAAATTATATCCATGTACACATGTCAATTTATGTGTTTCAATCATTTAGCCTATTACATTCCACTACTGGACTTCGGTCTTCCAATCCTCTGCCTTTCGCATTCAGTCTGTCCCAGTCACCTTTTTCAGGTCGTCAGTGCACCACATAAAAAGTGAATGGACTGTATGTTGTGTGTTTGTAATCTTTAACAGCATGATATTGGAACGTTGTGTTATGGTTGAAGATGTGGTGCGCAAGGAGGCATATATATTTGGAGTCCTGTCCTGTTCAAAGTCAAAGTCATTTTCAATCTTGAACAATATAATTGTTTCTTATAGACGTCAATGATGATTCTACTTAAGCTAAGCTTGGCGTTAGTGGAGAAGAAACGGCGCAACAAACTCTACTGCGGCATTTTTAAGACGTCAATTTACAATATTTCCTTAAGGTTAAAAGTGGACAAATTTACATTATGTGTCATGTTACAATAAACAATAGGTAAATAAAAAAAACTTAATAATTAAAATAGTCAATCAGAAGATAAATTTGGTAACAATGAGGGGTCTGCGCCATGCTCAAGCCAGACATTTTTATCCTTCAAGTAATGGTCTAATAGTATGCCCTTTTACATATAATCATGTCTTTATCCCTAGAGGGTTAGGCAGAGATGAATTAACACCCACATTTCAGAAATCATTGAATTCGGTCCCACGTAATAGGGGGTGAGCCTATTGCAGTCTCACGGGCACTATTGCTAAGTCTGGGCTATATATATATATATCTGTCTGATGTTAAACAGCCCTATCACTTAGTCGCCTTGTACTACACCGCATGGGAAGAGATGGTGTGGTCAAAATTCTACTCTGCCGGGAATCCCGCGGTAGATAAATAATGTTGTCTTTACAATTATTTGTGTATGAGAGAAATTAAAGAAATGAAATTAAAACCGATATTAAAAGACAGGGGCCATATTCGGCTTGATCAACAGTAACGTTCGTTAGTCAACTTGATAAAGAGAGACTTGGTCTCATCCACACGGTAGTAGCTGATTTGACTTCCTTGGGGAGTCCGTAGCTACTACGCAGGCTGGTGCTGACAGGTAACCGGTTAAAGCGTAAGCAATCATATAATTGTAAAATGTAATGTCAAATATGTATAAAATAAATTAACATAACATAACATAAACTCACGCCTATATCCCCGAAAGGGTAGGCAGAGGTGCTAGCACCCACATTTCGCCAGTTTATGTTTAGTTCCCAATGTAACAGGTGGCGAGCCTATTACCATAACCCGGGCACTTATAAAACCTGCGATAAATACACACATAACTTCGAAAAGCATCAAAAAGTCATTGGTATCTGCCATGGTAAAACCTGGGATCGAACCCGAGACCTCGTCTCAGCAGTCCATTACCCATACTACTATGCTAAAAAAAGTGTCAAAATTGTACACCAAGCAATACTTAGTCCATGTACTAATCAAATAACCCGTCCCTGACCGCTCCTGACGCAAAAGTGCCCATAAAACTTGCTGCATTGCCACGTTGGATAGCAATGGCCAGCCTTTGGACCAGGAACGACCCGCAACGAGTGTCACCAGTCGCCTCGATGGGCCTCTGTCCGATTTCTTTAATAAGGCTTTAAGCTTCCTTACCACAAATCCCCAGAGTCTCCACCAATACTAAAGTTATCGCGATATTTACCATGTTGTATTGTTCTTTCCGATATTTCGGCGCTGTTGCAAAGTGCACTATGATTACGAAAGAACTTCATTTAAGCTGACACATTTAAGTCGGCTTAGCTTTACTTCAGCTCTTCCTTTTAAGCTAACCAATTGAAATTCCCTATCTACTCACGTTACGATTTAGATTAGAACTCATTGTCAAGTAGAATAATGTTCCAGGGTGGAAATTCCCCTGTCGTTCGTGTTATTCATGCCTCCACCATTTAGGTAATAACAATTGCCTTTAAAGTATTTTTTTAACCAGAATTTACATTTTTTTCGCTTCCTATCCGCACGCCACACAATAAATATTACAGTAGACATTTTTTCCGCAATAAAGTGGACACGAAAACCATTTTCATTCGTATCTATGTGAATTAATAGTCATGTACAGTGAGTATGCAAAATAAAACTGTCAATTTATATACAAACACGCCAGTTAGCCTGTCAATTTTATAAGCGTGGTTTCCGGCACAGTAGAATTTGGTTTTTACCCACCACCCCATACGGTGTCGTACAAAGCTACTAAGGGATAGGGCTCTATAACTTCAGACAGATATATACAGCCCAGACCCAGCCTCAGATGCATGGCTTGAGTCAACAATAGTGCCCGGAAGACGGCAATGGACTCACCCCCTATTACGTGGGACCGAATTCAATGATTGGTGAAATGTGGCTGTTATATAACTTAGTGGTAGCCTAGTGGTATGGGTGATGGAATGCAGCGACCAGGTCTCAGGTTTGATCCCAGGTTTTACCATGACACACACCAATGACTTTTCGTAGTTATGTGTGTATTTATCACAGGTTTATAAGTGCCCGGTTAATGGCAATAGGCTCGCCACCTATTACACACCTAAACATAAACAGGCGAAATGTGGGTGCTAACACCTCTGCCTAACCCTTCGGGGATATAGGCGTAAGTTTTTTTTTTTACGTGCGCAAAATCCCCACGGATTCCTCCCCACCGGAGCCGGTGGAGGAGGTTATGTCGGACTCGAACCGACTAAAACGCACGCCGCCTGTGGGTCGCTTTGGTTGCCGAAGGTGAGGTTGACAGGCATATCCCTCGCACCCTGGCCGACCCAGGGCCATCTCTCACGATCTGGCCCTCTTTTCGTGTGTGGGGACTACAGAGTCCCCAACTTGTCCCCGGAAACGGGGAGGCGCGCCAGGCGCGCCAGGCGCGCCACGGCAGCGGCCTGCTTCTGCCAGGGTGACAGGCGGCTCCACCTGTCACCCCCAGGCCGGCGCTCATGGGGGGCGGAGGTCGTTCATCGAGGCGTGAGTTTATGTTATGTTATATAACCTAAGCTTCTGGGGATAGAGGCGTGATTATTTGTATGTATGTATTTTATAAGATGGAGGATTATATGGAAAATTAAAAGCCATATGAACGCAATATGGCGGTAGTGCTATGCTGAGGCGTGGGTTTAATTCCCATTCAGTAGACATTTTCATAGGTAGCCATGAATATGTCTATTTGCATTGATCAGAACATTACTAATGCCTCTGATAACACGTTTAGTCGACGTCGACGAGGGTAATTGGAGCCCTAAAGAGTATAACAACTGGTTAACTTAGGCTGTGGAGGTCAGATGGCAGTTATTTCACGTAAAATGTCGAATGTCGAAGTTGTAGGAGGTAGGACACGACGGTATTCCCGTCCGAGTTGAGCAGTCCGACTGGGGAAGTACCTCCACCCTACAGAATACCACGGCTATAATAACCTCGTGTTGTGTTCCCGGCGGTAAGTAGGGTAGCCAGTGCTCACTAGAGAGTTTTTGTTTTTATGCTTGTCCTGTTTTTGTTTTCTGTACTGAGGGCACAGAAAATCTCTTATCTTACAGGGTCGGCAGCACGGATGTGACTCCATAGGTCCCGTTCATAGGTCACGGTAACCACTTTCCATCAGGTGGACCGTGTGCTTGTCTGCCACCTAAGTTGTATAAAAAAAAAGTCCAGCCAAGCAGTTAGATTGGTAAAAAGTGGATTGCTATAAAAAATTAAACAGGCGGCATAAACAAATCCTACTGTTGAAAATGTTGTTACAGACATTTTCTTTATTTTTATTATTTACATACATACGTGCATACATATAATCACGTAAATACCCACATTTCACCAATTATTGAATTCGGTCCCACGTAATAGCCTATTGTCGTCTTCCGGGCACTATTGTTGACTCATTCCATGTATCTGAGTCTGGCCTGTATATATCTGTCTGATGTTAAACAGGCCTATCCCTTAGTCGCCTTGTACGACACCGCATGTAACGGAGATGCGGTGGTCCAAATTCTACTCTGCCGGGGATTTTTTTCATTATTTATGTGTTTTATATTTTCTTTATTTATTTATTATTTTTCTACTAAAACTAGACATTTAAATACGTTGTCAAAGAACAACTTTGTGCTGAAAATCCGGACGTGACTTGTGGCTTGGAACCTTTCGGAACTGTTCATTAGTGCTGTCGGAAATGGCATGGCTCGCCGCCACGGAGAGAATGAAGTATTGGATGATAAAGTAATGCTTTGTTTTGTTGTAACTGTGACGTCATTAGTTGGGAAAATCTTATAATGGTATGTCTTTCCACCATAAAAGGTGAATGAACTGTATGTTGCGTGTTTGAAATGTTTAACAGCATGCCATTGGAACGTTGTGGTAAGGTTAAAGATTTGGTAACCAAGATTAAGATGCTTAGATGGTTCGGACTTGTGCGAAAAATCCTCCTGGATACCTCCAGTCTTCCCCCAGGCCAGAGCCGGTGGGCGAGGTTATATCGGATTCGACCCGACTAAAACGCACGCCGTCTGAGGGACCAATATTAAGATGCTTAGATGGTTCGCACCCTTTTTTTTATCATGCGAAAAATCCTCCGGGATATCCCCCGCCAGGGCCGGTGGGGGAGGTTATGTCGGACTAGAACCGACTAAAACGCACGCTGTCTGAGAGTCGTAAGTTTCTTGAGGTAAGATTGCCGGAGGCATATCCCTCGCACCCCGATCCTTAGAGTAGATGAATGAAAAAAAAGAGTATTGATGAAATAGATTTATGACACGAGGATGATCAGATCAAAGATGTTTTAAACAAAGGCCAGGTCAAGAGTACCCACAGTGGGAGAGCATGTATGAAAAATGAAGCTGCTAGAAGAAGCGAAAGGCTCTTAGTAAGTGGAAAAACGTTATCTCTGCCTACCCCATTATATGTGTATATGTATATGTCGTGTATGTTTAGTATATGTATAATGTTTGTATGTTGAAAATGTTGAAATTGAGTGGTCTGGTGAGCTCTTCCAACTAATCCCACCCTCTTCTTTCCTACACAGGACAACACGTGCAGGTCTTAGATGTCACCCTCACACTATGCAGAATATACGAGCAAGAACCAAGCGGTTCGGAGACTCTTTTCTTTGCCGCACCATCGAGACCTGGAATTCATACCAGCTCACGTGTTTCCTTCTTCTTACAGTCCCGGGTCCTTTAAGCGGGGCGTGAAAAAGCATCGGATGAGGCCGCTAAGCTGAGTGCCACCATTGTTACATTACTTCGTGTCTGTAATGGTGACCCTCTTTCTTGAGACTTTGCCTTTAGCTTACCATCAGGCAAGGCGAAGTCTAATTGACGTGTTCTATATAAAATAGTGTAATGTTTGTATGTTGAAATAGCTAAACAGATTTGTGCGAAACTCGTAAAAATACCTACCTAGAGATAAAAATCGAATGGCAAAACGAACGCCTTAATTAAGGTTTGTTTGTCGGTTCGTTCATTACACTGATTGCGAAGAAACTTTGTATTATTGTTGTAGCCGATTGCGTTGAAGTTACTGAATACAAAATAAAATCAAGAATCAAATCAACATTCCATTTTAGGTAATGATAGAAGCAAAATGACGGTTTGTAGTCTCTGCCTACCCCAGAGGGAAATTAGCGTGAGCATGATGTAGATTTTACTAACATACACGTGAAGTAACATCCACATTTCATCAATCATTGTATTCGAGGCCTGGGGGTGACTGGTGGAGCCGCCTGTCACCCTGGCAGAAGCAAGCCGCGGCGGCGGCGCGCCTGGCGTGCCTCCCCGTTTTCCGGGGACGAGTTGGGGACTCTGTAGTCCCCACACACCCGAGGAGAGGGCCAGATCGTGAGAGATGGCCCTGAGACGGCCGGGGTGCGAGGGATATGCCTGTCAACCTCACCTTCGGCAACCAAAACGACCCACAGGCGGCGTGTGTTTTAGTCGGTTCGAGTCCGACATAACCTCTTCCACCGGCTCGGGTGGGGAGGTATCCGTGGGGATTTTGCGCACATAAAAAAAATCATTGTTCGTTCCCACGTAATTGGGGGTGAGCCTGTTGCCGTATTCCGGCCATATTCGAGACATGCATCTGATGCTGATTTTGTGCTGCATATATCTGTCTGATATTAAACAGCCTTATCCCTTAGTCGCCTTGTACGACACCGCATGGGAAGAGATGGGATAGTCCAAATTCTACTCTGCCGGAAACCACGCGGCAATATAGATTTTAGGTGGTTCAGTCATGGTTTTCGAAGTAGAAGTACTTCGTAAACCATACTCAACCCTGGGGTAAGATTTACTGTTTTTTTTTACGTGCGCAAAATCCCCACGGATACCTCCCCACCGGAGCCGGTGGAGGAGGTTATGTCGGACTCGAACCGACTAATACGCATGCCGCCTGTGGGTCGCTTTGGTTGCCGAAGGTGAGTTTGACAGGCATATCCCTCGCAGAGGCATATCCATAACCCACTTTTCTATACACTCCTGTCCATCCAAAGGTTGCCTGGAAGAGATTGTTGTTTGCAATAAGGCCGCCCATTGTACATTTATTATAAATAAAATCCGTGTTCATTTGTGTATTTTGGTGTACAATAAAGAATATTTATTATTATTATCCCTCGGGTAAGATTTACTAACGCCACGGTGTACGTGATTTGGTGGGACTGGTGGTACCCGGGGTAAAAACCGATATAATCGAGCCCCTGTTAAGGAAGCTAGAGAGGACGTTAAGCCGTCTGTCCTGGTTGCCATAGTAACATCTATGGCAGTCATTACGGGTAGTTGGAGCCTAAAAGGTCTAACAACTGGTCTAACTACAATGTTTCGATATCGCTGTTGGGTTGTGGATGTCAGATGGTAGTCGCTTCACGGAAAATATCGAAGTACAGCCATATCCGCAGTTAGAATAGTAAAGCTGAGCCGAGACTCAGAGGTCAAAGCTTCTGATGCGAATGGGATACTTGTCAATTTGAATTTTGTGCCCTTTTTTTTTTTACGTGCGCAAAATCCCCACGGATACCTCGAGGTGTGGATAAACTTGAGCACTATTTAATGAGCATTCTTGGGAATGTTACGTTTCAGAAAAATAAAAGAGTGTCTTTTTTTTGTTGGTTGATGATGCCCTAAACCGGTCAGGTGCAATAATAAAAAATTATGTGGGAAAAGTACAAGTGTATTTCAATATGTGTAAACGAGAGCGTTTTAACGAGAATTCTCTCGAATGGACAGTTAAATTTGAATCTACTAATTCAACTAGAGCTTCCGCAAGAAAGATCGTGGCAATGTTCGTAGCGGTATTATTCTTTATGCTTAGATAGATAGATAGATAGATAATTCTTTATTGTACACCAATAGATTACAGTAAAACTTGTAGGTAGCATGCATACAGTTTAATGTACAATGAGCGGCCTTATCGCTGGAATCGATTTCTTTCAAGCTTAGCTCAATGCTCAGTTCTAATAACAGCGAATGCTCAATGCTCTGTCACAAGTGAATGCTCAAGTTTATCACCACCTTAACGATTTTACTTTAACAATGCCAACTATTCTTCTTTCAATATAACTCCATTTTAACAAAGCGCCACCCAATCACGAACACACAAAACAATTCGAAATATTTCGAAATGTAAGTAAACAAATGAACAAAGGGGAATCCCGGGCACCGCTGAAGACAAATATGTACCTATGAGAGAGCAACTCTGTGCCAATAATTCAACACAGTGTTTTGTAAACATCAACCTGTATATCTGATCTGGCAGGTTTGTTGTAGTTTCGTTGTGTTTATCTAATACTATTAAACGGGAAATGTTGTATACAGGGCGGTAGAAATAAGTTAACTACTATTTATACCACTTATGTGGGAGACAAGCACACGGCCCACCTGATGGGAAGTGGTTACCGTGGCCTGTGGACGCTAGCATCACCAGGGGCGTTAGTTTTTTTTCTCGTGTTAATAGCAACAATTTAAAATATCTAGATGCCATCATCGGTCGCCTCATTCATGTCTGTAATTGTGCTGGTATAGAGGCGCAGCGGGTCATGACAGGAGGTGATCCATCAACTGCAGGGGTGCACCACAGTCAGTTATCACCCCTCGCGTCCATATAACCCAATTTTACCAGTGTCGCCCTATAGCAGCTGACCTGAGACCTCAACTTGTTTAGGGTTGATGCTTGGGTTGAGTATGCTGTAGATTCATTTTTTGTGAAACAATCAGACGCATTCATAAAGTTTCAGTACAGTTATTCAAAAAAGTCCAAATGAATTTTCCCGCGCACCTCGGCGCCATGTTTGTCGACGTCACGCAAATGGCCGCCGCTAATTAATACAATTGTGGCAACTTTACGACATCGCTTGTGCAAATGATTTATTGTGCTTGCTCGAATAATGTGTTGTTTTAATTATTATTTAGTATCATACTAATTTACGCGAAAATCACTCATTGAAACATTTCTCGAGAATAGAATTTTATCGAGAATTACTTAGGGGATTTTTTTTTTATTTAGGCGACGCGATGGCGACGTTTCGGCTGCTTTTTAGCAACCATGGCTTCGGTGTTTTATTTTAATATTATTTAATTATTTTTTTTATTTAAATTTAATTTAGGATTTACTGTTATTGTCAGTAGGTGCACCTACACAGCGTCTTCTGTGACAGTTATCTACTTTGACCTCTTTGAGATATAAGTACTTATTACAAAGAGACCTTAACATTCTCCTAGCGATATCCCGGTTCCCATCTATTCCTGTGGGTTTAGTAGCAGACAATAACAGGATAGGGCTGCTCTTCATCCAACAGTAAACATACAGCTCATGATAAAGTGTCTACTTGACGGCAGTAGTCTTACCCCCTATTAAAAAAGAGAGCCTAAGTGTGATTCCCCTGGTGTTGCATACGTCCATAGGCCACAGTAACCACTTTCTATTAGGAGGGCCATGTGCTTGTCTGCCACGACAGACGGTAAGTGATATAGAAAAAACGCGGGACCGACAAGTGTGATAGGAGATATTTGGGTGTTGATACTATCCACCCCTTCGGGGATTTACGGGCGCGAATATACCGAACCTAATGTAAGCCTAAGCCTCTGTGGCGTGGTGGTAGTGAACACGACTGCTACGCAGGAGGCGCGGGTTCGATCCCCGCTCTGTGCAAATATTTGTATGCATGAATATGGGTATTTGCACTGGTCTGAGTGTTTCTATGTGTAATATGTAAGTATGTATTTCCAAAAAAAAAAGTATTTAAGTATGTTTATCCGTATTCTAGATTCCATAACACAAGCTAGTTAAACTATGCTTACCATGGGTCTAGACAGCGTTGTGTAGAATGTTGTAGAATATTTATTTATTATTATTATTAATGTAAATTATTTGAAAACAACAAAGTATGTATTTTTACACAACATATTAGGTCATTTACCCGTTAGTGTAATTTCGCCAAGAAAAGCAATTCTAAGAAATAAAGCGAAGGTGGTTGGTGTTGCAACTCGTAAAATTTCTATACACCGCCTTTAGAGCTAGACGCCGCGCGCCGATAGCTTGAACATAAAACCTTACATTTAACAGCATTTACCAGTTTAGCGAATTACATTTAATTTCAATCAATTCTCTAAGAGAAAGTTGGAGAAAGCCGAGGTTATTCACCTGGATCCCCTGCTTCAATCACCTGGGGTATTTATCTTGATTTTTTATCCACTAGGATTTTTTTGGTTTATTAGGATTTCTGAAGTGAAAACTTCTTTCTTGCGTTATCGTCACCTCACTTCGTCACCTATCGACAACACAAATTTACGCGCACAATTTTATCGCCTATACAATGGTTTGTGCTCAGATGAATTGTTTGACATGATGCCCGCAGCTACATTCTATCATCGCACCTCTCGTCATAGGCAGGGAATGCATCCTCACGCATTGCGACCAGAGACGGTGCGCACTGTGCGGTATAAAAGTAACTTCATCCCACGCATACTCAAGCTGTGGAATGACCTCCCTGCTGCGGTTTTCCCAAGCGCCTACAATATGGGGTTCTTTAAGAGGGGCATCAGAAGGTTTCTTCATGGACGGCAGCGCGAATGTAACACCCCTGGTGTTGCATACGTCCATAGGCCACGGTAACCGCTTTCCATCAGGTAGGCCGCGTGGTTGTCTGCCAACTAAGTGGTATAAAAAAATAAACACAACTATAAATGTGGTTTTAAAATTTTATACCTACTTGAAAAATGTTGACAATACATAAGTGACATCTCTTTGAAGTGAAAACTTGTTTAGTTTACTTTTTGGTGGACGTGACGTGATGATGACGCGAGTTCCATAGTTTTAATTCATCTAACTATTTTTTCGATGAAAATCATAATCCTAAACTTGCCTAAAGCGCCTAAAGAATTCAATAATCCATAACTTGACAGTATACATAGCTCATCACCTTGCTACGTAGATTCTAGTAAACTCGTAAGTTTACTAGTCTAGTCTACAGTTCCTAGTTCCGACGAATATTGGCCTACGTGCGGGACCCCACATTCGCCATAGTGTTCGTATTACACAACACCAGTAATCCGTTGTGTTGTACGTAAATTATCTATTCTGTTGGAACAATGGCGGTCGTCGCTTATCTCGGATTAACTTAGCAGCTTGCTAGATCGTTAACCGGGGAAGGTGTGTGCGACCACACATCGTGTTCCGCGTTCCAATTTTGAATGATTGGTGTTGTTTTTTTAAATTTGTAATTAGAATGTTTCTGTTGCCAGTGATAAAAAAGAATGAAATAACGTTTGGCATGTATAATTTCAAATCAACATTCCTAAATTGCCTTTGGATTGAACAATCGTAAGATCTTATTATCGCCATTTCAAGGAAACGTTGGTTTTACTGTACCTCTTTAACAATAATATGATATTTAATTTGTAAAAGAAATTGAGGAAATTCCTTAGTTCCCAGTCATGCAATGTACGAAACTAGAGATGCGAACATATTTCCTGTCGCGTTCCAATTAATAGGCGACCGAAGTTTCATTCTCAACACTTTCTGGTTTCCTTATGTAAAAAAGGCCTAAGAGTCAAATTACAAAATGGTGAATGAACGAATAGACTCAACGCGCACGACATGCATTTAATGCGATATTAAACATCTTAACTGCAAGCGGACGCAGATAATTTTGCGAAATACCCTACGACGCTATCGTAAATAAAATTTAACGATACCATAAAATTCGTAATTAGAATTAAAATGAATTTATAGCTACAGATGCTGGATATTGCATAATTTTGTGCGTTAGATGTACAAGATGGCGGGTCGCGCTCACTTTTTGAATTTCGAATTGTGGGGACGAATTTCGACTTTAGTTTCAACAACTGGTCATTTTATCACCAGTTTGGGGGTTTGAAGAGGAATTTGGGGACAAATTGGATTTGGACACTGGATTTTAGAGTTGATAGGTCAGATACTAGTTACTTACAAAAGCCATATAAGCCAAACAAAATGGAAAAGTAGGAGAAGGTAAGCGGACTGTGGACTTGGATGGAAACATGAATGCAAATGGGAACAATTTTTTGTTAGGCATCATCAAAAAAATACACACACACAAAGTACCGAAAAAACATAATGACAAAATGTACTCGAAATCGCGGGCAAAAGTTAGTAAAACTACATTTATTTATACCCCCGTCTTTCGAAATTTAGAGTTATCAATTTGGCTATAAATCTTAAAACTATTTGATTTATAACATACACAACGAGTTGGTTTTCAATGCGTTTCTTTCGAAATTTTACGATGTCGTAGTGCCATATTGACAATTTTATTGAATTCGAATTTCAAATATGGATCATATCAGAATCCGAAATTTTGATCAATAATTCGATAGAAACACTGAAAGTTTATTTGTTAAAATATGGGTGAGTTGGTACAAAAATTTTGGATGTTTGCATTTAGGTGCAAGCCAAACTCTACCACTGTGTGGCGTACTAAAATATGTCTTACAATTAAAATTAAATTATTCGATAGTTAAAATTATCATACTTATACATTATCATTCAAAAAAAATATCAATTATCACAATTGACTATAGTTGAAGAAGTCTTATATAACTTTTCCTAGTCATCGGGTAAAAATACCAAGGCTATCGATTGGAATATAACATTAGTATCACAATAAACGGGATATTTACCATGTTTCATTGTTTTGAGTTTCCGATATTGATGATGATGAAACATGGTAAATATCCCTTTTATTGTGATACTGATGTGAGTGATCATGATAGTTTAAATATAACATTTTTCTGCAAATACAATTCACGACATAAAACTTGCAAAAAATGTTGCTATCGTGAGATTAGCCACGCATAGACGCTGTGCTCCATCGACGATCGATGCAGTGCCACTCAAGTAAGAGGTCTTCACTCGTAGGGCCGTAAGGGTACACCCTTATGTTGTAAAAAGGGTGCAAAATGTGACTTTTTGCGCTTTGCGACATCCGTATGTAGTATGGTCATATTCTAGGATGTATTTTCTTTTTTACCATAGGGCACGTCAATTAGACTTCGCATCGTCTAATGGTAAGCTGAAGGCAAAGTCTCAGGTTAAGTTCATTAATATATTTGACGGCTTCCGTGGCGTAGCGGTAGAGTAATCGACTGCTATGCAAGGGGTGCGGGTTCGATTCCCGGTCAGTGCAAATATTTGTATGCATGAATATGTATATTTGTATTGGTCTGGATGTTTCTATGAAACATAATATAACATAAACATAACATAAATTCACGTAGGCGTGAGTAATTCAAAATCTATTTCACTTAATCGTGTTAAATATGAAAACTAGCCAATTCAGGCCTTAGGCTACAATATATTATACTTTTTATATCGTGTTAAAATCCCCACAAATACCCCACCATCGGAGCCGGCGGGAGAGGTTATGTCGCACTCGAACCGACTAAAACGCAAAACTTTTGGTTGCCGATGGTAAACAGGCATATCCCTCGCACCCAAAATATGTGCTTGTCTGCCCTAAGTGGTATAAAAAAAAAATATTATGCTAAGTTATCAGAAGAAATTATATTTTATGTTGTTATAAACAAATTTCAGGACTGACTACTGACTTCAGGAGGCGGTATTTCCGCCCCATTGAGCAGTCCGACTGGGGAAGTACCTCCGTCCTACAGAATACCGCGGTTATAAAAAACTTCATGTTGTGTTCACAACGGTGAATAGGGTAGCCAGAGCTCGCTGGAGAATTTGTGCTGTCAGTGGGATGACTAAAGGCTTGTCCTGCTTTGTCTTCTACACTGACGGCACAGAAACTCTGTGCTTACAGTGTCGGCAGCGCGAGTGTGGATTCTCTGGTGTAACACACGTCCATAGGCCACGGTAACCACTTTCCATCAGGTGGGCCGTGCGCTTGTCTGCCACCTAAGTGGTATAAAAAAAAACTGACCATTGAAAATTGGCACCCGTTTAGATCTCACTTCGATTGTCGTTGAAGTCAATAAACAAGGCATATTTTTTTTTTCACGTGCGCAAAATCCCCACGGATACCTCCCCACCGGAGCCGGTGGAGGAGGTTATGTCGGACTCGAACCGACTAAAACGCACGCCGCCTGTGGGTCGTTTTGGTTGCCGAAGGTGAGGTTGACAGGCATATCCCTCGCACCCCGGCCGACAAACAAGGCATATTTATAATGTTGAATTTGGCTCTCATTTCACATGTTTTTGATGGGATATCAATAAACAGTAGCCAGTATTTCTGTACCAACATAAACACTGTTTCGTATGTGATGAGGACAACACAAATAGACATTAAAACGTTTTGGCTCTACTGTTATGAGTAAACTAGATGTGTTTGTTTTGTCAACTGTACTTTGTTTGTTTGTTTGTTCGTAAAATCAGTGATGTGTTGATTTTCTACCGATGGCAATTGGTTAGGCGTTGTGGGTGAGCTTTTAAATGCTTCATCAGAGGAAGTAGGTTCGGTTCGCATTGTTCTGGGTGTTTCTGTATTATTACTCTTTTGATTTCAAAAAATGTATGAAAATCTGCCGGATTTATTGACACACATGATCACTGATCTGTTCCTTTAACTAATAGCGTGATGATTTATTTGAAATAGAAAAAATTGGATCGGTTCAGGCGAGATTTGATCCCGCGATCTTTCCCTTACAGGGAACGCTCTGACCACTAAGCCACAGAACCTTCGCCCGAAACCATCTAAATTCTTGTATATGTTTCTTTTATATATATATAGAACACGTCAATTAGACTTCGCCTTGCCTGATGGTAAGCTGAAGGCAAAGTCTTAGAAAAGAGGGTCACCATTACTAACACATACCATGTGACAATGGTGAGTACATATATCCGTCTTACGGCGAGTCGAATTCCGCCTGAACCTATCCAAATTTTTCTATTTTTCCATTTTCTTAATCGATTGTAATAGTTAGCATACTAAAACCTTCGATAAACGTGCTATTTAACACATTAAGAATAATTCAATTCGAACCAGTGGTTCTTGAGATTAGCGCGTTCAAATAAACAAACTCTTCATGTTTTTAATATAAGTATAGATTAGCTGAGTCCACGGCTTAGCCCGTGGTATTATGTATATTTATTATTGTACTGGTTTGGGAGGTCAGACAGTATTCACTCTCGCAAAAGTCAAGATTAAGAGTAAGAATTGCATACCGGTCCTTGGTCTTTGGATGCTACAGAGACACGCTGCCATGAAGAAAGCACTGCGCCGCCACCAGACACTCTTTTCTGACGGCCGACGCAATAGAGTACAGATATTTCTATTTGTATTAGTTCAGTCATCAAAAAGCAGTAAAGCCATTCATATATCTGTGAAATGAAATAAAACTTGAGATCTCGGTTTATTTAATCAGAATTTCTCTGGTGATATTCAGTTATCTAGGCTCTAGTGGGACGAGTAATAAAAAGCAGACATAAAAATCCGCACTTTTATTATTCAGTTCCAGTACACACAAGAGTAGGGAGTAGAGCGTACCCAGAGCTAACTAGAGAGATTTAATGCTGTCAGTGGGAAGATCAAAGGCTTATCCTGCTTTGTCTTCTGCACAGACAGCGCAGACTCTATTCTTACAGGGTCGGCAGCACGAGTGTTGCAGACGTCCATAGGCCATAGTAACCAGTTTCCATCAGATGAGCTGTGTGCTCGTCTGCTACCTAAATTGTATAAAAGAAAATTAAAAAAAGAACCGAGACAACTGGATTTCACCAATGAAGTGTACTTTACCGATTAATTAAACCAAAATCTCAAGTTTTATTTCACTGTTTGACTTCATAGCTGTCAAAATCGGTGACAAAATCCAATTTAACTAAAATAAAATACTTAAACTTTTAACATTTACAACTCTTTGAAGACAAATCCGTATATGTTCTACGACCATACTGGTACATTAGACAATACAATTTCCTCTATAAGGTAACAGGTTGCTTTCTCAATACAATCTGTTAGTTCGACCTGACATTTGGTGAGTCATGACCTGGACCAAGCATACCATATACGTATACCATATAAGTATTACGAGTATGAAAGTACAGTAAATGTAAATTTAATTCGTACTTTTATGACGGATAAGGGCAGCGCCATTTTTTTATACTACTTAGGTGGCAGACTAGCACTCAGCCCACCTGATGGAAAGTGATTACCGTGACCTATGAACGTGTGCAACACCAGGGGAATCACACCCGTATCACACTCTTTGAAAAATAAAACCACAACAGATTCATTTTTTTGCCATTTCACAAACAACTTTGATACATTTAAAGCAAACCATAAACCACTTGAGCTTTTTTTTATACAACTTAGGTGGTAGACAAGCACACGACTCACCTGATGGAAAATGGTTACCGTGACACACACAAAATCAGGAAAAGCCTTTGGTCTTCCCACTGACAGCACAAAAACTCTCCAGTGAGCTCTGGGTACCTTACCACCGGTAACACAACACGAGGTTATTATAGCCGTGGTATTCTGTAGGGTGAAGGTACTTCCCCAGTCGGACTGCTCAATTCGGACGGGAATACCGTCCTGTCCTACCTCCTCGGGCTGCTGTACTTGTTTTATATAATAATATTATATCGCTATTTGTTCGGTTTACTTACTTAGTCCAACGTTTTGGTTACTTTTCAACAGCCATGGTCGCAACTACATATGGAAGTTGTCTCAGACTCCGCAAATGTCATTTCTACGTGGCGTAAAAAATGTCTACAATTCTTTTAAATACAAATTAGGTGGCAGACAAGCACACGGTCCACGTGATGGAATGTGGCTACTGTGACTTATGAACGTGTGCAACAGAAAAGTCACACCCGTGCTACCAACCCTGAAAGAATGGAGAGTTTCTGTGCCGTAAGTGTAGAAGGCACAATCAGCACAAGCCTTTGGTCTTCCCACTGACAGCACAACAACTCTTCAGAGAGCTCTGCTACCCTACTCACCGCTGGGAACACAACATGAGGTTATTATAGCCGTGGTATTCTGTAGGTTGGAGGTACTCCTCCAATTGGACTGCTCAATTGGGACGGGAATACCGTCATGTCCTACCTCATCTGAAACAAACAACATCTGAAACAAACTTGTTGTTTTTTTAAAAGGCAACGGCAAGAATCTTTTTTGTGTACCTTGTTGAGTTTATTTGTGGAATTAAATGAATAAAAGGAGCACAAAAATGCAATGGCGTGCACTTTATTGAGAGATCGCAGAGATAGATCTAAATTACTAGTGAGGCGACACAAAACTAGCGATGTGCAACATGAAGGTTTCTATTTTACATACAACATACCTAAGTATATATGTGAAGAAGATCGCCAAAATGGTGAAATGGCGCACATTATGAAAGGTCTATGTCCAGCAATGGACTACGGTGGGCTAATTGATTGATATGCAAAGAAGATCTTGGTGAACATAACACTTGAATCAAAATATTACTAGGTATATCAAATAAAATGGGCTATGATTTTTTTTAACTATTTGGGGGTATCTTTTGTTTTTGTAATTTGTGATTAAATTTTTATCTTATAATTTTAAAATTAATCTACTACTCAAGTCAAGCCAAGCAAATGAAAGCATTTGAGACCCTCATTGAGGAAGCTGTGAAAGAATATAATTCATAATTTTCTGACGGCGGTAATTTTGGACCGGTTTTCATCAAACAGATAAGATCACCCTCGATTAATTCACCTTTGAAACAAAAAAAGACAAAATTGATTCATCCGTTCGGGAGCTACGATGCCACAGACAGACACATAGCAGTCCTTCTTTTCCACGTCGACCCACAGAATAAATAAGAGACCCGAGGAAGCCCAGATCGAGAGAGATGGCCCTAGGTCGGCCGGGGTACGAGGAATATGCCTGTCAACCTCACTTTCGGGAACCAACAACGACCCACAGGTGCCGTGCGTTTTAGTCGGTTCGAGTCCGACATAACCTCCCCCCGTATGAAAAAGAATAAATAGGTTTTTTTTTTATATAAGACACGTCAATTAGACTTCGCCTTACCCGATGGTAAGCTGAAGGCAAAGTCTCAGAAAAGAGGGTCACAATTACTTGCACATACTATGTGACAATGGTAACACTCAGCTTGACGCCCTCATCATATATTTTTTCACACCCCGTTTGAAGAACCCGGGATTGTAAGAAGAAGGAAACACGTGAGCTGGTAATGAATTCCAGGCTTTAATGTTGTAAAACAATATTGTCGGGGGTTAAAAAAGATTGAGACTGAATGATAAACAGATTATTTCTACGAGAATTGACCTTCTAAAAGAGACAATGACGACGGGATCATACGAAGATCGCCTTCTGGAATTAAACCTAACCACACTGGAAGAGAGAAGAAAAAGGGGAGACCTCATTGAAACATACAAAATCCTGACAAAACATTATAATGTATCAAACATAGAAAACATCTACACAATGAACTCCAATAAACATCTAAGAGGTCACTCAATGAAATTATGCAAGCCTCGGTGTGCCAGCAACCCTAGGTATCACTTCTTGCCGAACCACGTGGTGCAAATGTGGAACTCCCTTCCGGAAAGTGTAATAAAAGCTACTAATGTGAATATTTAAAAAAATAGACTAGATAAACATTGTACAATGAAAACACAAGTGCAGTGATATACACTCATCAGCTCATGCTGCTAGTGTATTAAATAATAATAATAATAATGACGTATTGATAAGTCAATTTTTGGGGCTGGATTCTAGATACATCATCATTCACCATTGACAAGACAAGACAATAATGTTAGCAAGATATAACTACAGTCGTACAACTATTGGTAGCTTAGAACAAGATCACGTCTCGAAGCGGCGACAGCGTCTGAAACGTTACATAATGAGGCTATTTCGTTTAAACGGCACTGAATTCGAGTCTCAATTGAATCCAGTTATATTGCGACGTCACGTATGTCAATTTATTTAGTTGGTAGCAAGAGCTGTTCCTCCACAAGAGCAGCTTTAAAATTGATGTACAAAAGATTGATTCCATATTCTTTATTGTACCCTAAACACATTTTTATAACAGAAAATAATAGGATATTGTATTACAAAGGCGAGGTTAACTCAATGTTGAGTTTTCTTCCAGCAAACCTTAGAGTGATAAAGGGAAAGATATTGATAGAGGGCAGAGTCAAGTCTACAGCAGAGTGGATATGACAGACTAGGAAAGTGAAAGCTTAGAGAAGATACAATACAGTTTAGAGATAACACCCAGGCTGTATGCTTATGAGCATGCTCTTTATAGGATGCAATATAAAAAGATGAATATAAACTTACATACATAACTACATGCCTAAATATGTACAAATAGATAAATAAATAAATAAATGCAAAGATATATACTTTTTTTACTTTAGAAGCCACGGATACCGCCCCCCCCATCCCCCCGCATAGGCATATCCCTTAAATATATCCAAATACATACATAAATAAATATAGTGTAAGTTATATATTATAATAATTGTGATATTAAATTATTCTACTCCTGAAGATTTTTTTATACCACTTAGGTGACAGACAAGCGCACGGCCCACCTGATGGAAAGTGGTTACCGTGGCCTATGGACGTGTGTAACACCAGAGAAACCACACTTGCGCTGCCGACCCTGTAAGCACAGAGTTTCTGTGCCGTCAGTGTAGAGGACAAAGCAGGACAAGCCTTTAGTCATCCCACTGATAGCACAAATTCTCCAGTGAGCTCTGGCTACCACTAGGGTAGAGCGGTGAGTACACCGGTGGGAACCCAACACGAAGTTATTATAACCGCGGTATTCTGTAGGGTGGAGGTACTTCCCCAGTCGGACTGCTCAATTGGGCGGAGATACTGTCGTGTCATACCTCACATTCATAGACATATGGGATAAGGCAGAGACTGTAGTCTGATAATGAGCCTCGTCCGTCAGAGTGGCGTCTTCCAGGGATCTATTTTTGGTCCCTATCTATTTATACTTTACCTACAAAAAACTACATATAAATACAACCACACCCTAGTCTTAATTGCGGACAACATAACATCCTTAACATTTTCTGTAGCTATAGATAATAACAATCGACCGCATACCTAAATTTTTAGAATGAGCAATGCAGAAATTCCCCCGGTACTTGTGCCGTGTACTTTCGTGCCGTGTACGGTTATCAATAGATAACATTCTTTCGTTTTTTTATACCACTTAGGTGGGCAGACAAGCACACGGCCCACCTGATGGAAAGCGGTTACCGTGGCCTATGGACGTTTGTAACATCGGAGGCGCCACAGTCGCGCTGCCAAGACTGTAAGTACAGAGTTTCTGTACCGTGAGTAGAAGACAAAGCAGGTCAAGCCTTTAGTCTTCCCACTGACAGCTCAATTGGGCGGCAATACCGCCATGTTCCACCTCCTCAAATTTTCTCCTTTCGTAACTGGAAATTAAAAAAAGGATGGTATTTAAACGTATATCAAAAAGAGTACATTTTGTACGACAAAATAATCCAAATTCACATCAAAAATACTGATTGAGTACCAACCAAGTAGTTAGTTAGCAACCAACCAACCAAACAATTATAAAAAAAATTACCACAAAGACATAGTCCGCCATAGTCTTCTAACCTAACCTATCCATTTCGGGGTGGGTGGTGATCATTCTGAACTTAATTAGATGCACAATCAGTATTTTTACTGAACGCGAAAATATTATAGTAAATGCTGCAAAGATCTAAGGAATGTTGTGTTCAAAGCAATGACTCCCTAAGAGAAGTGTCTAAATGACGGAATATATTACTTTATGGAAATAGCTTTGTGCTTAACAATACGATAAATAAAAAAGTAACTACAAAGGTCTCGGAAGAGCAATCACCAAATAAACAAAACACTGCATTAAACATTTTGAATCTGTGGCGAAGCAGCCATTTTGTTCCGTTAACCATCTGTGAAGAGGAAGCACTCTGTTTGTACTGCAATAGCCGAAGCGTGAACATTTTCTTTTGAAGAGATTAATTGAAACGCATTAGTACCTAATTGCGGTGCAATTGTGTTTATTGTGATTTATTCTGGGTCTGATAAAGATCTCTAATGTGAGAAGACAATCATTCATTTACATAATAATACACGTAGGTACACTCACGGTTTAATTTTTTGGATATAACACACCACGGTCTAGAAGTTTACTAAACTTTTACCAATACCTGAAGATTATTTGTTTACACAATATATGTGTATATAATTATCTGTGTGGGGACAGTGAAAGAATACTAGTATCACCACCCCATCTCATCCGAAGGGTGTCGTAAGAGGCGACTGATGGAAAAATAAGCAGACGATATCACTGCGAGAGAAGGAAAACTCGAAAGAAAACACTGTACCAACCCGTCTGGCCAGCGTGGAAACAGTAGGCCAAAGCCTTCCAACATTGGGAGAGGCCTGTGTCCAGCAGTGGACTATGATGGGCTAATTGATTGATTGTTTGATTGATAATTGTATACTTAAATAAAAATATTAAACAATATAACTAGAATATTTATACTGTTGATTGATGGCAATTGGTGGAATTTGTTGTTACACATATTGAAATACGCTTGTACTTTTTCCACAGCATTTTTTATTATTACACCTGACTGGTTTCGCCTTGGAAATCATTAAGGATGCCGTAAGGCGAAACCAGTCAGGTGTAATAATAAAAAATACTGTGGATAAAGTACAAGTTTATTTCAATATGTTTAAAAACAATACATAATATATATGCAAACCTTTATCTTCAGGCGTCAAAAATCTTCTCCCCATCTACATCAACCGCAAGGGTGGCCAGAAGGCTGGCGGTATTGCCACGTTTAATAGCAATACCAAACCTTTTAAAACTATGTATGATATACGTATTTTTGTCTGGGTCAAAATTACCCAATCGGCAGAATTCCCCCGTTTTGGGGCAAGTTGGGACACCGTGGTTCTCAGACCCGAAATCGAGGAAGTTCCTGGGTTACTCGTGGTGTCGGTGGTGCCATTTGAAGACAGTTTAATTTGTTTAAGTCCGACATTGCCATTGCCGCGTGTTGGGAGTACCCAGGGAATTTCTGCACAAAAATGGGTGATTATGATATGGTGGCGCGATTCCCACGCCACGTGAGCTAGTGGACTGTATTTTGCGGGGGTTGAAGCTAAATATTTCAGATGACACTTTACACAACAAACAAGATAGGTGATCGGGTTGCCGCGGAGATGGTTTAGGCAGTGAATGCAACCCAAGAAAGTAGGAGAGGATGCACTAACCTTTATGACGCCACGTGCTGTCGGAGCCGGTGCACCGGTCTTCTCTTCCTGGCTCAGGAGCTACTGCCCACTTCACTAAATCACTTGAGGGACACGAGAGGCACAATCCGATCGGTAAAAGTCTATGAAAGCGGTTAAAATCCAACAAATATTATTAATTTCTGAGAGTCGCGCGCGCCGCCGCCATTGATGCTGCTAGTTTTTAGCGGAAGTGAAGATGCGGCTATTTCAACAATTGAGCGGGGCGAAAACTATTGCTATCTCACTTTAAAGGTAGTGCGGGAGGGAGATGGGTACAGGAAGCGTGTGTTCAGTGTCAATCAATTGAGAGACGACTCGAATCATTCGAAATATTACTCCTATTGAGCGGGAAAATACAAATTTTACTATCGGCGCAACCATGATATATTATAAATGTTTGGATGAAATTTTAAGGAATTTAGCATATTAAATCAATAACTAATCAATCGTTTAAGATAGAAAGAAAAATCTGTAAGGGTAAGATTGCGGGTTCAAATCCTGCCTAAACCGATTCAAAATTTTTCCTATGTCAAATAGGACCCATAATACTGGCTAGTTATGCAATCTTTGCTTTCATTCTGGATAGAGCTGTTTAGAAGGGTTTTTAAACATCTTAGGTGGCAGACAAGCATACGGCCCACCTGATTAAAAGTGGTTATCGTAGTATTATGGACGTGTGCAATATCAGGGGAGTCACACTCTTGCTGCCGACCCTCTAAGAATAGAGAGTTTTTCTGTACCGTCAGTGCAGAAGACAAAGCAGGACAAGCCTTTAGTCTTCCCACTAACAACACAATCTCTCCAGTGAGCTCTGGCTGCCCTACTCACCGCCGGGGACACAACACTAGGTTACTATAACCGCAGTATTCTGTAGGACCCTCCGCCCTACAGAATACTTCCCCGGACTGCTCAATTGGGACGGCAATACCGTCGTGTCCTACCTCCTTCCTCCGTGGGCTTTAGTTACTGTCATCCGGCGCATCGTTACGCAACTACCAGTTTAAAAAAGCCGTTGTTATAACCTAAAACTGAAATAGTGGTTACCAAAAAAACTGGTCCATAAAACACAGACTCTCAAGGTTCTATTAAAACTTGTTCGAGGAGGGGTCCCTCTTATTGTGTTTTATTTTAGACGTCTAACTTTGTACTGATGCCTGTTAGTAACGACTTGAGCACTTCAAAGTTCAACTTATTTATGTGGTTTAACTTTTAAAAGGGACTGATAATGGACGTGATAAATAAAGAAAAGACCTTTTTGTAGTGCTAAAGTAGAAAACAACAAGTAGCAGGTCACCAATGATCTTTGTATCGCTAAACTGTAATGGTTTTGCCTGAAGTACGCACGCTCAAGCTGTGGAATGAACTTCCTGCTGTGGTTTTCCTAAACCACTACAAAATGGGGTTCTTCAAGAAGGACATTAGAAGGTTTCTTTATGGTAGGCTAAGGTTTTTTCTGTTGTATACTATTATTTCGAATTTTCTTATATATAGTCGACTCTCGTTAATTCAAACCTGCGATAATTCGAACCTCTCTATAATTCAAAGTTATCACGAGTTCTCTACAAAATCTCTTTATATTTCGAACTAAATCAATACATTTTAATGCACTTGATAATTCGAACGAAAAAATCATTGCTATATAACAAAACGACGCGTTAATTCGAACTCATAGGCGTCCAACACTCGACAATTCAAAGTTGCAGAGAGAAACGTATGTACACGAGCCTTTGTTTTTGTTATGATTTAGTTTATAGTTGTACTATTTGACACACACTTCTCACAAATGGGTTTGTTTAGTTATCATTCAGTTACTACTGTTAGTCTTTCGTTGGTATACAGATTAAAAGTTTGTCTTAGCTATGAGCCCTAGAAAGTATAAATGTTTGACGATTGCTGAAAAGAAGAAGTTAATCGAAAAAGTAGAGGAAATACATATGTATGTACACGAATGTACCTCTAAACTTATGACATTGTTATAGAATAGCAGTTAATAAATAATAATTGATCAACACTTAATAAATTCGAAGTGTTATTTATTTCCTCTCACAAATTTCGATTCATTTGATAATTCGTAATATTTTAAGAGTCCCTAGAGTTTCGAATTGACGAGAGTCAACTGTATACCTATATATATTTGTACATTTGTGATTTTCTTTCTTTCCTTTTAGGCAGAACGAGTTTAAAAAGCCACGTGGTTACCGGCAGAGTAGAATTTGGATTATCCCATCTCTTTCCATGCAGTGTCATACAAGGCGACTAAGGGATAGCCTATAATAATAGCCCAAACTCAGCCTCTAAAGATTGGCTTGAGTCAATACTAGTGCTCGGAAAACAGCTATTGGCTTACCCTTATTTCGTGGGACCGAATTTAATGATTGGTGAAATGTGAGTTTTAATTCACCTCAGCCTCACCCTTCAGGGATAAAGGCGTGATTATCCGTATGTATTTTATTTTTATTTTATTTTATTTTATTAGGTACAAAAACAGATAACAGATTACATAATTCAATATAACATCTTCAAGTACACTTTTTAAACCTGAAATCCAATTATATTTGTACACAACGTTCAAATGTTAAACAACTTCGTTAAGCCAGTAGTATATACGAGTACATATGTAAACATACACACAATCAAATTATACCGTAGGTTGATTGGCTACATTGACACAAATCTTCAACAGAAAAAATATATAAACAAAACAAAACGCTAACATTACAGATGTTTTTTAAAAGTACTGAAGCTATCAAAGAAGATATCAAGTTGAGTACAAACCCTATTATATATACTACACATTCTATGGAGTGGGTTATTCTGTGAAACATTGTTTTTGCACAACGGTATAACAAATAGCTGCGGAATGCGTACAGACCGAGTAGGCACTTTAAAGCTTACGTAGAGGTGACAAGATTACAATCCAGCAAGCCATTCACGATCCTGTATAGAGTACACTAATCGCCCATCCTCCTCCTCTCCTCCAAACTCATTAACTCAAAGGTTTTAAGCCTGTCTTCATATACGGGTATTTTACGTCTAATGCCATATTTTGTACCAGAGCCCTGACGAAGCGCTTTTGGATTGCTTCAATTTTATTAATATGAACTGCATATATTGGTGCCCAAACGGAAGCGCAGTATTCAGTAATACTTCTCACTAAGGTACAATACAGGGTGATTAAGGACTCAGCGTACTTGAAAGGTTTTGAATTACGCAGCAGAAATGAAAGCATACGATTAGCTTTGCTGCAGATGTGCTCATAATGTGCCCTGAAAGACATTTCAGTGTCAAAGATTATACCTAGGTCACGTACCATTTTAACTCGGTTAATAATAATTCCTTTAATATTATAGTTGTAAATAAATACATTTCTTTTTTTTGTAAATGTGATGACCTGACATTTATTTGTGTTTAATGACATAGAATTCTCATCACACCATTGCACAATAGTGTCCATATCAGCCTGTAGACTCTCACGGTCTTGGTGGTTAGAGATTCTTTTAAAAATCTTGATATCGTCAGCATACGCTAAACATTCACAATTAATCTTACCAAGCAAATCGTTGACGAATAGTAGGAATAGTAATGGGCCCAGATTCGAGCCTTGGGGCACGCCTGACGTCGCCAAGAATGGGACAGATTCATATCCGCTAACCGTAACAATCTGACTGCGATTTGACAAGTACGATGTGAGCCACCTGTACAGATCTCCATGTATCCCGAGATGCTGGGCCTTCGCGAGCAATATGTAATGATCCACACGGTCAAACGCTTTTGAGAAATCAGTATATAAAGAATCCACCTGTTGTTTATCGTTGAAGGCGTCACATATATAATTGGTATAGCACAGAAGGTTAGAGCTTGTCGACCTGCCGGTCATAAAACCGTGCTGCCGAGGACTCAGTACATGCTTAAGATGATTATAAATATGAGTATAAATAAAGCCCTCAAATATTTTTGCAAACCAGTTTAGTATACATATAGGTCTGTAGTTGGTAATGTCGCCCTTGTCGCCAGATTTATGTATTGGTGTTACTTTGGCGATTTTCCACAAACTTGGGAATGTGCCCTCATTCATAGACTTATTAAATATCATATGTAGTGGAGTTACAAGACTGGTTGCACAAAGCCGAATGAAAATAGGTGGAATATTATCAAAACCACCATTTTTGGAGAGATCAACATTCTGTAGTTTTTTTAGGAGAGTACTTTTTTCTACATATAAATTTCCAATAACGCAGTTAGAGGTCCGAAAATCAGGATGATACGTATTGGATGGAGCCTCACTATAGACCGACGAAAAGTAACCTGCAAATAGGTTGACAATTTCGTCTCCTGTTTCTCCTACCATATCTTGATAATATACACTACTGGGAATATTATTGGTAACACGTTTGTTTTTTGTGTAGCGCCAAAACGCTTTTATGTAGTACGAGTGTAACGTTCCTGGTGTTACATACGTCCATAAGCCACGGTAACCATTTATCATCAGGTGGGCCGTGTGATCTGCCATCTAAATGGTATAAAAAAATTGGTATAATTTTAATATACTTTTGTTTTCTTTTCCTTTTAATCTATTTTCATTTGGCTTAGACGGAGTGAAGTGAAAAAGAATATTCATTGTTCTTTTCTTTTAATATGTCATCGAATGAATTCGTGGATCGATAAGACTCCAAACAACCCTGAATGAATGTTCACTCAGTATACAGACCGTTCATTTGAAGTGAGACTGAGTGATAGTAGATATCAACAGTGTTGTATCGGTTCACTAACGAATTTATTTGGCACCAATGTTTCATTTTATGTTAAGATGTATCACTTTAAATGAAAAATGAACAAAAATGTTCTATTTGGACCTATCTGATATCACGTTTAGTTTTATATATCCACGCACAAAGTATTTAAGAAAGCACTCACACTTGATAAATTTCAAATATTTATGTTTCATTCTAAATTTAAACTTTTAAGTTATTCTAAAGCGTTAGTCTTGATGTGTGACGGGTGTGACGTCATTAATCACTCGGAGTACATCTGTTTCGGTACTTCTGCTAATGATATATCCATCTCTCTCCCCCATAAAGTATATCACAACTTAAACAGTACTTAGATTGACAGTTTCCGGTCTTTTTTTCAAACTTCTATAGACCGAAAACTCATGTCTATGAAAGGGGACTTTTAATAATAATGGTTTAATGAGATTTCTTAAAGGGTGATAATATTGTTTAGGAGCTAGCGGTAAGTTCTTTTTATTAAAGACTAATTGAATCGCCAGCTTCGCTCGTGGTTTGTATTGAAACTTCATATCACAGCTTTAAGCCAGTATTTTAAGTCTTCAAATAAATTATGGAAAATTACCGGATTTGTTAACATTTATGATCACTGCTCCGCTCTCTTAAGCGTGATGATATATATTATGGTCTAAAACCTTTGTCGATAAATGAACTATTCAATATAAAATCATTTTTTAATATGAACTAGTAGTGCCTGAGATTAGTGTGTTCAAACAAACAAACAATCAAACTTTTAAGCTTTATAATATTAGTAAGTATAAGTATCTTTGATTGGTTTTGTATTAGTAATGAAACTTATATATTAGTAAAAGTAGCTTTATACAGGGTGTATTTCTGAAACGGGGCAGTAAGGGCAAGTACTTTAACCGTTGCAGTTACAGCAAAACGTTCTTAGAAGACCTTCCCTAACTTTTTGACATATTTTGAGTAATCTAATAAGTCAATTTTTTCACGATTAGAAGACATTTTAGCGAAAATCCTTAATTAATAACTCATACGAAGTTTCTCAGCTGAAACTAAGTATAACACACAGATTTTCGAATCAAATTCGAAATTTGAGGGTAAAAATTCTTTTTATTTACTTTACAGTCAATTCTACCCACTTCCTGGCCATAACAAAAAGTTAGACCATCGTAGAAATTTGTTTCTGTTGCTGAAATGTATGGGAAGCGTTTTTGGCGATTACTGTCTTTCCTAGTACTGAAAGCTAAAATGGTCTCATAGAGTTTTTTGATCCCCACATGAAATAGAATCGATTGGCATAAAAAAAAAATTTTGGACTTTTTGCATTTTTTTTGCCAACTGTAAGTTTTTTACAAAATCTGTGAATATAGTTCAAAATGTCCCAAAAAGTTAGGGAAGGTCTTTTAAGAACGTTTTGCTGTAACTGCAACGGTTAAGGTACTTGCCCTTACTCCCCGTTACAAAAATACACCCTGTATATAAATAGCGAGCTACCTCATATTATCTAAAACACTTATATGTATATTAAAACAGCTTAATATATTAAAACTCATAAAAATAAACGAACAGATTCAAAATAAAACATTAATATCAATTGAACAGTAAAAGGAAGAATTAAAAAGTTCAACAGTTCATATCAAATTAAATAAAGCGCATCATTATTTACAAAGTGTCATTCGTTCATCCGCGCTCTCGTTCAACCGTTCTCTCGTTCAACTCATTCGCGGGATACTTTTCTCGATTATTTTCCGATATTTATTGTCCATTCGAATTTCAATTAAATTTGAATTTCGAATCACAAAAGCCGATGTGTACAGTCAGCATCAGATCGATATTGGCGTACAAAATTATCTCAATGCCTTGGTTTTCCCCCTTCCTATTGGTTAATTGCTTTGATATTTGATACATACCTTTAGTTCGGACGATAATACAATTTAAATCAATAAAACAGTTTGAATTACTCCTAATAACTCGGTTTGAAGATCATTTTGAGTCTCTGTAGTTAACATCAATATGATACTGACTGTACCTATTCGATAGGGATGGGAAGCCGATATTATTTTGTTTTTTAATTTGATTTAATTATTTTTTTCAAATAAATGAAGTAGATGTTGCCCGGGATTCCGTCTTTACTGATGTTGGTTAACACGATGCGCGATGTAATAAGGCCTATGGCCGTTTACAAGCTCTAGTCTATCTATTTGGATGAATTTTCATCAATATCATTTCAGTAGTTTGGGCGTAAAACTGTAAGAGACAAATTGACATACAGAGTTCGATCGGACAAAAAGGATTACTTAATTCAAATAATACGATACGATCATAATACGAATATGTTCAGAAGTCGCGGGTAAAGTTAGTCTTTAATATTATGTACCTATGTAAAAAAATATAATTAATTTTTAGAATAATAATTAAAGTATTGTTCCATTCAAAGTTATAATGAGTTGGAATAGCTTAATATCGCTTTGATTCCATTGTTATGTATTAAACATAAAAGTGCCACGTGTGTGCGCGTTTGGTTTAAATGAAAGGATGTAGCGATTTAATGTAACTTTTTTATTTATTTATCTATGTTACCTATGTCATTATGGACTGTCAGTAATATGAAATACATACATATAAACATCATACATATGTAAAATCGCGCCTTCATCCCCGGAGGGTTAGGCAGAGGTGAATTAAAACCCACATTTCACCAATAATTGTATTCTGTCCCACGTAATAGGGGGTTAGTCTGTTGCCGTTTTCCGGATACTATTGTTGACTCGAGCCATACATCTGAGGCTGAGTCTGGGCTGTATATATCTGTCTGACGTTAAACAGCCCTATCCCTTAGTCGCCTTGTACGACACCGCATGGGAAGAGATGGGGAGACCCAAATTCTACTCTGCCGGCAACCACGCGGTAATAATATGAAATAGTATAGTGGTTATATTAATGTTGAGAGGAGTTCACCACCTTTTTGTCCTTATTGTGCCCACATTTCACCAGGCACTTCGTTAGTCTACGTAATAGGTGGCGAGACTATTGCGTATCCGGGGACTGAATATATTCGCTAGACCCTCGTCCGTTTGTTAGCAGGTGCACCACGTGTCTTCGGCTATGGAAATGATGGCTTCTATCCTCATGTCACCTAGTTCTATAATCTGAAAAAGAAAGTCTATCATGTAAACAAATTACATCAATTCTTTATGGTAGCTCAAACTAGCAGTAAAGTCTGGTAAGTCCCTGGTAAGTCGCCATTCTTGTTATTATCCCTTATTTATGTGCCACAGACAGCCCTACTATCTAGATAAGCTATGCTTACCATGGGTCTAAATAGCGTTGTGTAGAATGTTGTAGAATTTTAATTTATTATGGTTTATTAAAATAAGTACGCATTGTTGTTCTTATGACTTGTACTTTTTGTTGCAGTAGGCTGTCGGAAGGTGCAAATGCACGAAATTATCATATTATAACACCATTGTCGCGTCGTCGCTTTGGTTCTAACAAATGCATCCGGTGTCATAACAGCGGGACCGCGAGGTACAATCGTGAGGAGGGCGGTACTATTGTTGTCCATGCACTGTTGTGTTATTAAATGTACTTTTTATAGTTACTGACCTTTAAAACTTCATATTTAAAAACTTATAAGTGTTCTGGTTTAACAATATTTCAAAGGTACTTATTAGAGCAGAAATTTGACAGAGGTCTCTTTGATTTTATCTATCTTTCATTTTTATGTTTAAAATTAATTCTTTAAACCATTTTAGAGAGATTTTCTTTTCGAGACACATGAATTGTCTCATACATAAGCACTGTATTATTTCATTGCCTCTTGTCGTAGATATGTAAAAATTTTATTTATTTTACTATTAATAAAAATTTAAGTATAAAAAAATGTATTGACTAATCTATACAATTTAAGTTGTATTGCTCGATCAACAAACTTTACAATAGATTCAGTAACACATTATATAGTCTATAACCAGCGGACAACTAAGACGCTTCTAACGCTACCTCATTTGTTTAGTTCTAACAAGTGGTTTGGGAGCTATGAGAGAACAGATAAACCTGCATACATACAAACATGGCCTGTCAAAATCATAACCCTCCTTTTGCTTCGCCGTAGTTGGGTAAAAATCGACGTTAGCTTTTAGGCACAATCTAAATTAACGCAAGCGAACCTACAGAAACAATCTAGTACAAAGGAACGCACGACCGACAACTGTTCGTCCACCCTCCTCATTGTCAATCTGTCTCGCATGTGTTAACGCAACAATGGAGCTACATTACAGCAACATTAAGTCGTCACATTACGTGAAATATATCTATGCGTTTGAACTTTATTATAATTTAGTACCGTACTGTCGGTTTATCACATTAACGAGTTAGGTATATATCTATTTATACGAAGACTAAAACAGTGGCAGGGGGTTCAATGTCCGTGTAGAATTTTTTTAACGATTTCAATACCTGTAGACCTTTTTTAATCTAAAATTTTCTAAGACGTTGGACTTATTTTTAAGGCTATGGATTAGAAAAACTTTACCTTATCTTGAGGGTATATGAGACCCAGAGAACAGGTCTTCACTACCGTTCACTACCGCTACACGACAGAGGCTCTATTGATTAGTATCGAGAACGTAAATCGGTGACCTATTTGAGGGAATCGAAGGGTTTGTTTTTGCAATTATGGACGAAGTTATTATGACGAATAACTATTGGAAGTATATCCTAAGGGATGGTAAGGTTGACATCTATCGGGTGTGCCACCGTCCCGGAGCAACCCTTAGACATATAATTTCTGATTGTTCTCGTCTTGCGAACGGCAAGTAGCCAGGATAATCCATCAACAACTTGCCTTGAAGTAGAACCTTGTGGAATCAGAGCTACCGTACTACAGGTATGTGCCCGACCCATTTCTCGAAAATGGGTATACTACATTGTACTGGATCGCCACCGATTACATTGGGACCTAAACATAAACTGGCGAAATGTGGGTGCTAGCACCTCTGCCTACCCCTTCGGGGATATAGGCGTGAGTTTATGTTATGTTATGTTAGATCGACTAGAGCGCCGTGCAGCAATAGTTGATATTAATAATAATAATGATGTCTTTATTGTACACCAATTACACATTACACTAGAATATGTGATGCAAGTTCCGTGGCACGTACAGATGGCGGCCTTATCGATCTGCGTCAATTTCTTACAGGCAACCATAGGATGGAGATAAGAAAATAGGAGAAGAATATTTTAGGACAGTTAAATGTACATAGAGAATATATAAAGAAAATAAAATAATAATAATGAAAAAGAAAACACAATAGCCATAGGTAAATACAATTATACATAAATAAGTACAATTATACATACACACTATATATATCTTAGAAAGAGTCACAATACATTAACACAAACAAATATACTTCATTCTACCTTATTATTCCACTCTTTCATAGAGACAGGTAGTATTCCTTGACAAGTCTTTTGAACACAGGCAAGGTCTGAGCTCGCCTGACAGTCACTGGCAAAGCATTCCACAACCGAGCCGCCTGAACCGAAAAGGATTTGTCAGCAAAGATGGTGGAATGGCTCGTTATTACTATTCCTCATGCCGAGAATCTCGTGAAGGCAGATAAAAGAAGAACCAATTATTTATCAGGACTCAGTTATTATTGTACCGATATTCGTTTCAGTTCATGGACTTATCGCCAAAAGCCTCAATCAAGATATTAGTAGCATAGAGCTTGATGCAGAATGCAGTTCTGCTAGGCACGGCATGTATAGTGAGGAAGTTCCTCTCCCTGGAGCCCAAACCACCGGTAGCTTGGTCTCTGTAATCGATGCTGGTGGGGCACTGTTATTATATCTTTATTCCCTAGAATGTATTGTTTGGTTAGACTAAGTGGTATACATACGACCACGACTATCCTTGATATTTTCTTGTTTAATACTTTTTAGAGCGTGATTTTTCAGTAGTTGGGTATTATTAACAGATTTTATAGGGATTTATATCTATATTTTTGTGTTTACCATTCCTACTGCATGTATATATAAATATTTACATACATACATACTTAGCCTGTTCAAATCATAGCCCTCCTATTGTTTGTTGGGTTGGTTGGGTAAAAGTAGTTTTTTCAAAGAGTGATATTCACGCAAACATCAGACAGTATAATGTAATATGCTTGAAATTCGTATCAGCAAATCACTATAAAAGCCCATCTTTGATCAATGACAGACAAGCCTCTAACCGCTCTCCTGCCGTCCCTTCAATAAGCCCACCTATAAATCTAAGCCCGTTTTATGAAGGCAGTATTTCTTATTGACCTACATACTGACTATTATATATAGAGATTGATTTAGTACTGACGTTGATGGCTCCAAACTTCCAACTGATTGGACAATCAATAGGCTTGTGTATAGTCGTGTTTTTGTGTTTTTTTTTTAAATATTTTTTATACCACTTAGGTGGCAGACAAGCACACGGCCCACCTGATGGTAAGTGGTTACAATGGCCTATGAACGTGTGCAAAACGTGAGTCACACTCGCGTTGCCAATCCTGTAAACACAGAGTTTTTGGTCAGCAGAAGTTTAGAAGCAAGACAAGCTTTTGGTCTTCCCACTGACAGTACAAAAACTCTCTAGTGAGCTCTGACTACCCTACATGTTTCTGATATGTTAGATTCCAAAGCTTTCTGTTTATAGTAAGACTAACGTACAGCAGTTTAGCAGGAAGGCTGTCAACAAATCTATAATAATAGGACTCCTTGCTGCGGTTTTCCCAAGCGATTACAATATGGGGACCTTCATGTAGGGCACGAGTGTAACTCCTCTGGTGTTGTATACGTCCATAAGGTCTCGGTAACGAGATTCTTCTTAAGCTTATAAAAATAGCAGTGAACAGGGTCACCAAACTAAGTGAATGAACGGAGGGATCGAAGAACGTCAGCTAAGCATTTTTGCTACTTAAAATTTTATAAGCGTTGGTAGCTACATACATATAATCACGCTGGGGCATAGGTGAATTAACACCCGCATTTCATCAATCATTGTATTCAGTCCCACGTAATAGGGGGTGAGAATATTTCAGTTTTCCGGTCACTATTGTTGACTCAAGCCATGCATCTGAGGCTGAGTTTGGGCTGTATACATCTGTCTGATGTTAAACAGCCCTATCCCTAAGTTGCCTTATACGACACCGCATGGGAAGAGATGGGGTGGTCCAAATTCTACACTGCCGGGAACTACGCGGCTAGTGTTGTATTATGTATAAAAAGTAATACTATTTTCAAAATTGATTCCATTAAGTACAATTTTCTATAGTAAAAGGCTAGCATTCCAATAATAGACAATAGAAAGCTTAGATGTATTATATTATGAAGTATTGTATAGGTACAATGCGAGATGGCCGGCGCGCCTGGCGGTCTCCGCAAGCCCCGCCGTTGAAATATTTCCCATTTTGAAGCTATGACTTGAGAGAAAATGCATGTTATTTCAATAAGATGTGCATTTTTATTTGGTTTCCACATTTTGTATTGTATTTTCCTCTGGATAGATATACAGAGATTTAAACTGTAACAGATTTAGAATGCAGATGCTTAGTCGTTTCTAGAAGAAAAGCGGTGAGTAGGGTAGCCAGAGCTCACTGGAGAATTTGTGCTGTCAGTGGGAAGACTAAAGGCTTGTCCTGCTTTGTCTTCTACTGACGGCACAGAAACTCTGTACTTACAGAGTTGGCAGCGCGACTGTGACTCCTCTGGTGTTACAGACGTCCATAGGTCACGGTAACCACTTTCCATCAGGTGGGCCGTGTGCTTATCTGCCAACTGAGTGGTATAAAAAAAAAACCTATATTTAAAGGTTTTGTGTGCCTGAAATATTTTTTTTCATATAGGACATGTCAATTAGACGTCCTCATCATATGCTTTTTTCCGCTTTCTTAAGAATAGCAACAACTACTTTTAATACCGGAAATGGTACCTATGTCACCGAGATCTACGGCATATCACGCGAGTGGAACAGAAGGCGAGATCTGGTTTGCTATTTTTAACATAGTTTTGTCTTTACTAATAAGCTCTTTAAATACGACAGTACATTTAATAAAACTAAAATCCGACTACTGAAAAAGTATTAAACAAGAAAATATCTAGGATAGCCGTGGTCGTATGCCACTTTTCCCCACAATGTAGATATTGTTTTGTTAGACTAGGTGGCATACGACCACGACTATCCTAGATATTTTCTTGTTTAATACTTTTTCGGTAGTCGGGTATAATTTTTAAATTTATTTTTTTATTTATATGATTTTGGCGCAAGAAATAGGTATAATTTATACATACCTATAACCAGCGGACGACTAAGATGTTTCAAGCGATACCTTATTTGTCCAGTTCTAATTAGTGATTGAGGAACTATGAGGGAACAGAAGAACCTACATAGTCGGGTTAAAAAGACAGTGTCGCGATTTAAATTAACACTGTGTCAGAAAACTGATAAAATTTGAATAATTTCATAGTGTGCACTGTCCTCTTTCTCTGAGCCTTTTCCCAACTCAGTTGGCTTCCTAATTAATATATTTATATATTAATAATAATAAACTGTAATGTGGCTCGGCTCAACTTAGATATTTTCAACTGCAATTTGACCTTCACAACCAATATCAAAATTCTGCAGTTAAACTAGTCGGACGTGTAGGCTCCAACTATACTTTTGATTATTTTATCCTGTGCGTTATATAAAGCGTATATATAAAATATTAATATATTTTTAAGTGTTGTATTGTTCTGAGATCTGTTGTTGTGTTCATGCGTCACTGACTCGTTTTGCGGGCGGCGAAGCTACTAGCGGCGCCATCTGAAAACCAGCGCTTCGCATATCCTGGTGTACGGGGCATTCATGCTGAGATGGTTGCCCATTTGGGTGTTCACGATGTGCAGTGAGTGTATTCTTGTTGTGTTGCCTTATTATGTTTATATATTTGTCTGACTCTCCTGTACGTTGTGTGTTCTTAAATAAATGCTTTTTCTTTCTTTCTTTTTTTCTTTTTTTTTTCTAATACTACCTATACGTACTAAATCATATTGCATTATGAACTAGTACGTACCAATCCACCAGTCAAACTCAATCTTCCGTACATTAAATTTATAAAATTGAATGCTGCATTCAATCTCCCCGATGCACTCACCTATCTGAGCCAGGTTTGTTCAGCAGTGGATCTAATAACGCGGTATTGCAGACTACATCTGTCCGTATGCAGGTGAAGCTACCGGCAACGACGGCGTGAGTCATAAGAAATAACGGACAATAATTGTGCTCTGTTCATAATCCAGACATGATAAAGATTTGAGCTTCCATAAATTCACATAGAGCTGAGAATTGGTGGGGATCTTAAATACTCTATAAAAAAAAGAACTATCAAAAATCCCATCGATTGAACTTGTGCATTTCTTTTCATTCAAGATCTAAGGTCAAATATATTGTATTCTTGTATTTTTTTTGTAAGAAACAGTATATTTTATCACAAAAGTAGGTTAGAAAAAGTTATAGATCATGCAATTATGTACAAATTTTATCGTCAATGGGTTGTGGAACCCGCAAATACACCGGAAAAAGCAGACCCCAGACTCTGAAGTGAAATCCTTTAAATCATGCGACAGTTTCTTCAACATATCTCTTTTATAGATAGATATATAGATAAAAGTAAATACCTATTATTGCTTATGCCCGCTATTCAGCCCACGTGAAAGTTGATTCTGTTCCCCAAGGGAACCTATTCCCGAGTTAAGAAAAAATCAAGCTGTAAACGTGTGCTCTTCAATATAGAATACAAACAATCTTGATAAATCTATTTATCAAAATATTAAAATCGCTTTCAGATCCTCGCTTGGGCTGCAATTTAAAACAGTAATACGTTTTACGAGCTCGCGATAACTTAGTTTTGTATGAGAAAGAATTATATTTTGTCGCTCGTGTTCGCAGAACGTTATGTTGTGTTATAAAATGTATTTTTATGAATAGCTTTATATTTTATAGCGAGGTGTGGACCTTTTACCTTTTTTAGGGAGAAAGTTTTACCTTTCGTGGGAGAAATATTGCCCAAATAATATCTTGAAGTGTGTTTACGATTATTTTATTAGGAGTGTTTGTTTAAAAAGTGTGTTTTATCATTTATCTAAGGCAGTATCTTATTGGACGTAAGCTTTCTGAATTTAGTTTCTACTGATTTCTTTTAGATTTATCCATTGATATCGTAATTTACCGTTCAGCAGTTTATGTGTATAATATTGCGAATAAACTTTTTTTTATATAGGACACGCCAATTAGACTTCGCCTCGCCTGATAGTAAGCTGAAGGCAGAGTCTCAGAAAAGAGAGTCGCCATTACATACACATACTCTGTTACAATGGTGGCTGGACGGCCCCATCATATGTTTTTACACGCCCCGCTTAATTAGAAAAATAATCCCGTTGGAGCCAGTGGGAGAGGTTATGTCGGACTCGAACCGACTAAAACGCACGACGTCTGGGAGTCGTTGTTGGTTCCCGAAAGTGAGGTAGGCAAGCATATCCCTCGCAACCCGGTTGACCCAGGGCCATCACTCTCGATCTGGCCCTCATTACCTAAAAGCCACGTATCATTTCTAATACACAGACACAATAATTAACATTATTATATGTAACCAAAGTCAAAGTCAAAAATCATTTATTCTGCGCAGACCATCAAATCGGCACTTACAAAACGTAAATAAAAAAGGAAACATGAAAACTAATTTAGCAAATGGACCACCGGTTCGAAAAGCGGCCCCGACCCGAGAAGACTCCGGCAAGAAACTCAGCGGGCATTATTTTTTCTACTTACAAACATACACTTATTACACTTAGTCTAAATACAAAATTTACTTGAGTAGCATAACTAAGCGAATAGCTCATTGCCAAGTTTAGGAGGAGTCAAGGAGGAGGTAGGACACGGCGGTATTTCCGCCCAATTGAGCAGTCCGACTGGGGAAGTACCTCCGCCCTACAGAATACCGCGATTATAATAACTTCGTGTTGTGTTCCCAGCGGTGAGTAGGGTAGCCAGAGCACACTGGAGAATTTGTGCTGTCAGTGGGATGACTAAAGGCTTGTCCTGCTTTGTCCTCTACACTGACAGCACAGAAACTCTGTGCTTACAGGGTCGGCAGCGCGAGTGTGGCTTCTCTGGTGTTACACACGTCCATAGGCCACGGTAACCACTTTCCATCAGGTGGGCCGTGTGCTTGTCTGCCACCTAAGTGGTATAAAAAAGAAAAAAAGTTTGTTTATCATCCAAGTATTTTTGCATTTTATAATAGCTATTGAGATAATTATGATAAACTATAGTAAAATCATCAGCTAGGTGGTCTCATATAGTACCTGATATTATTGTATTCATAAAAAGAAGTGACGAGACGTCACGTGGAGAAAACATTAATCAAAAAAAAACTTAGTAAAATTAATTTGAGTATTAAGTGATTGGAAAGTTAAATATTAAAAATAGTGGATACTGGTATACTGGTATTCAATATTATCAAATGGCTGTGAGCGACTCATTAGGCCATAAGTAGCCATTTTATTAACCAATTACTTAAAACAAACAGCAGGCTATCGATAGGTGGGTCTAGTATAGCTCGTGACAGATATCTTGAATCAAATACGTGCTCGAAATGTTCTCTATTCACGCAGCACACGTTTCTTGGTTGTGTTTTGAGGATAGCACGGGGCGTAGTACCATATGCGGTGGATAAGCTCAAATTCACCAAGCATAGATATTTCCGCCCAATTGAACAGTCTGACTGGGGAAGTACCTCAGCCCTACACAATGCCGCGGTTATAATAACTTCGTGTTGTGTTCCCAGCGGTGAGTAGGGTAGCCAGAGTTCACTGGAGAATTTGTGCTGTCAGTGGGAAGATTTGTCCTGCTTTTTCTTCTACATTGACGGCACAGAAACTCTGTACTTACAGGGGTGACAGCGCGACTGTGACTCTTCTTGTGTTACAAACGTCCATAGGCCACGGTAACCACTTTCCATCAGGTGGGCCGTGTGCTTATCTGCCACCTAAGTGGTATAAAAAAAAAACAAATGCGCGCGTCAGGGCTACGTTTGTCTCGCGACTCTGGTCCAAGATTCGTGTCCCGTGGTATAGCATCTTCGAGAGCCCTTTTTTTTTGTTTTGCAATGTACCTTTCGCATTCCGCGGGCTCGGGAAAACCGCGAGGGTAGGTGGGACTCTCACCACACTAAAAAAATCTGCCGTGTGCCATACACCACGACTTAGTGAGTGAATCGTTGGAAATACTAAGCACTCGTCGATGGATGAGATGGGCCATCTTAAAAGAGGTGGGATGGCCGGAGTGCAAGTGATATTTCTGAGATTATCTCACCTCTTACGGCCCACACAGTCGGCGTGCGTTTTAGTCGGTTCAAGTCCGACATAACCTCCCCCACCAGCTCCGGTGGTGGGGCTATCCGTGGGTATAACGCGCACAAAAAAAAAGAAAAAGAGGCCACAATTGTAATATTGTTGTTGCATGTAATGGTGACCCTTTTTCTTGAGACTTTAACTTCAGCTTACCATCAGGCGAGGTGAAGTTATATTGATGTACATGCATACATACAATCACGCCTTTATCCCTGGAGGGTTAGGCAGAGGTGATTAAACACCCACATTTCATTGTATTCGGTCCCACGTAATAGAGGGTTAGCCTACTGCCGTATTCCAGGCACTACTGTTGACTCGAGCCATGCATCTGAGCCTGAGTGTGATGTTAAACAGCCCTATCCCTTAGTCGCCTTGTACGACACCGCATGGGAAGAGATGGGGTGGCCCTAATTCTACTCTGCCGGAAACCACGCGGCCATATTAATATGTCCTATATAAAAAGTAAACATAACTGACTACACATGATAATGATTTCATAAATACCTACCTCTATTAAAAATAAAATTTCGAAGCACGGCGATCAAAGCTACGGTTACATTTAAGACAATAACCTACGAGTTTTATGGCGGCCGCACCATAAACACGGTGTTTGGTCAACTTCACATTTATGTGCGTACATGGATATTACATTAGCTTTTACACTATAGTATAAAACCATAAGTTTTAAACTAAAAGGTCAGTAGCACTCAACACTAGCGGGCTTGCATGGGAGGTTTAGGGCAATTCTCACTGAAAGAGCTTCAGCCGTCAAAGTCTAAAAATTCTTACTAGAAATGGTCGCAAGGAGCCTTGACCTTCAAATGACTGACCTTTTACTCTCGTAGATAACATTAAAAAAGTATTTAAACTATCATGGTTACTCACATCAGTATCAAAATAAACGGGATATTTGCCATGTTTCATTATTTTGAGTTTCCGATATTTCGGCGCTGTTGCAAGCACCATGATCACGGAGGAACTGGAGTAGTGGCGGTGAACAGAGAAAAAGTTTTTTCTAGGTACGCGTAGTAGAACCAAGCGGTTTGGAGACTCTTTTCTTTGCAGCACCGATAAGACCTGGAATTCATTACCAGCACACGTGTTTCCTTCTTCCTAGAGTCCCGGGGCCTTTAAGCGTGAAAAAGCATCTGATGAGGCCGCCAAGCTGAGTGCCACCATTGTAACACTTAGTGTCTGTAATGGTGAACGTCTTTCCTGAGAATTTTCTTTTAGCTTACCATCAGGCGAGGTGAGGTCAAGTTGGCGAGTCCTATATAAAAAAAAAAGTAAAAGAACTCGAAAGAGGGTAGATTGATATAATTACTCCTAGAAAAAACTTTTTCTCTGTTCACCGCCACTACTACAGTTCTTTCGTGATCATGGTGCTTGCAACAGCGCCGAAATATCGGAAACTCAAAACAATGAAACATGGTAAATATCCCGTTTATTTTTATACTAAACATTAAAAAAGGTTTTATATCTTTTTCCTCAAACAGCCGCTGTTGGCCGCTGCTAGGAATTGACCTAGGAACCTCATCAAATGACATCGTCCGAGCTTTTTCCTACCTAGTTGGTTACGGATCCTTTTCCACCTGGAGGTATGTATTTGTAGGTCTACCTTCATAACCATTAAGTACGTAGTTAGATTCTAAGTCAATTGTTTTAAGCTCAATACTTGACAATCAGATTTATGTTAATATAAACACTAAATCAAGTCGGTTCCATTGTACCAATTACCTCTGAAACGCCTTTATCGTGTTCGGTGGAACACGATTCATGCGAAGGGTTAGATCAGCACACGAATTACTTGCATTTTGTCGTATATCGTAAATGTCCTAAAAAGGTAAATTTGTTAGTTGTGTTGCATGATACAACAAAATAAGTACTAATGTTTTTAGATCGAAAAAGTAATTGTCCGTATCATTCCCTTCCAAGGGGAATGATTTGATTAATTTTACCAAGAGGTCCGGAGACTTTCCTTCGCCGCACCATTAAGACCTGGATCGCCTTGAAGTCCTTACCAGCTTTCCTACAATCCCTGTTAAGCGGTGCTGAAAAAGCATCTCACGAGACCGTCAAGCTGAGTGCCACCATTGTAACATGCAACATGTCTATAATAATGACACTCTTTCCACCAGGCAAGGTCAGGCTCATCGTGGACATTCGAAATTCTACTTTACAATTGACTTGGTTAGTTGCTAAGATTATTTTTTTATATACCTCTTAGGTGGCAGACAATCACACGGCGCACCTGATGGGACATGGTTACCGTGGCGTATGCAACACCAGCGGCGTCACACTTGCGCTGCCGACCATGAAGAAACCTTCTGATGACCCTCTTGAAGAACGCCATACTGTAGGTGCTTGAGAAAACCGCAGCTTGAGTGTGCGTGGGATGAAGTTTCTTTCATACCGCACAGTGCGCACACCGTCTCATGTCGCAATGTGTGAGGATGAATTCCCTGCCTATGGCGAGTGGTGCGATGATAGAATGTAGCTGCGGGCAGCATGTCAAACAATTCATCTGAGCACAAACCATTATTTAGACGAATAAGGAATTGGTCCCGGGTTCCAATCTTAGATGTTATTTTTTTTTATTTAAATCTGGTTAGGATAGTTTACTGGTGGTAGAAACTTGGTGGCACAAATTTGTCTCAAGTTTCGACCGGGTAGGTACCACCGTGCACTATTGCGAAAAACTCTCCATAGCAATTCAATCTCGGTTGGATTGTGTTCAGGGGTCAGCAAGTGCATAGCCGGGCAGAGGTGGTGGTTGTCGCAGCACTAGTGGGACCAGTGGGTCTTGGCGTAGTCTAGTGGGGATGGCGCGGGGCGATGCGCCGAACAGGGAGACCTGTAGAAACGGTGGTGCCGCTGGCCGCCCGCGGTATAGTACAGGGGCCCAACTGGGGTTAACCACCTTGGGAGGCTGCCTCACCAGGCCGCGCATAATCCCGATATGGTTCGTCGTGCCGGTTGGTGACCGGAATTGGGAGCCCGGCGACCATACTCGGGGGGGTACGGGGGCCCTTCCGTTCGGCGCGTCGGCTCTCGCCATGCCTCACATTCATAGATAAAACCAATATCCCGCGCTTTGTCACACGGTGCTGCGGCGGCAATCACCTCTTTTTTCACGCCTTCTCCCACCCAAACTCATGGCAGCGCAATTCAAAGAAATAGGCAACACAGCGGCTCGACACACTCCCAAAAGCTTGCTATTTGAGGTGGAGTCCACTAACATCTGTGGGCTCCATGCAAACCTCAACGCCGTCCACCAACACCTAGAGACGGCGAAACCTGCCATGTTTTTTCTAACGGAGACGCAAATACACCGCCCTGACGACACGACCTACTTGCTCTACCCTGGCTATGTTCTTGAGGAAAGTTTTCGTGCAAAAGCCGGGGTGTGCGTGTTTGTTAGGGCGGATGTTTGCTGTCGCCGTTTGCGCTGCCTAGAGGACCCATCCTTCTCCGTCCTTTGGGTACACGTAGACCATGGCCCTACGAGTCAGATCTATGTGTGCCTCTACCGTTCCCATACAGGAGATGCTGAGACAACTCGACTCTTTGAATATCTGAGTCAGGCAGCAGATGATGCGCAGGAGCGATTTCCGAATGCCGAAATGGTATTTTTGGGGGATTTTAACGCCCACCACGAGATCTGGTTGGGCTCCTCCAAAACAGACCATGCGGGAAGAGCCGCCCACGCATTTGCTCTGACGCACGGCCTGACCCAATTGGTGCACGAGGTCACTAGGATACCAAGAAGGTCGGGCCTAGCACCTTCTCTGCTAGACCTTCTGCTGACGAGTGATCCGGACCGGTACAGTGTATCGGTGCGAGCCGCTTTAGGCAACTCCGACCACTGCCTGGTCTGTTCCACGGTGCCCATTATAGCGCCCCCACGACCCGTGCAGGGGAAGCGGCGTCTCTGGCACTACTCGTCAGCGGACTGGGATGGACTTCGTGACTATTTTGCGTCCATCCCGTGGGTTGAGCGCTGCTTTGAAGGTAAGAACCCATCGGATTGTACTACTGCTGTCGCCGGTGAGATCGGTCTGGGTATGGAATACTATATCTCATACACCGATGTCACCGGTGACCGCGGGGTGCGCCCTTGGTTCGGGCGCGAGTGTGCGGAAGCTGTTGAACAAAAACAGTCTGCGTACCGCGCTTGGGTAAGGGCGCGCGCCACGCGCCATTCCAATCTGGGCCACTTCAAGGCGGCGTACAACAGAGCCACAAAGGTCTGCAGAGGGGCCTACGTCAGAGCGGATGCCCTGCGCATAGCGCGGCTTGGTCAAGAGCTAGTGATGCATCCCACGGGAAGCCGTGGCTACTGGCGACTGGCTAAAGCCGTGCAAGCCAACTTCTGTCAGCCTTCGCTGCCTCCGCTGCGTAACCCTGATGGATCCCTGGTCCATGAGCCGCAAGAGAAGGCAAATCTGCTGGCTAATCTCTTTGCGGCCAACTCCCGAATCGATGATTGTGGTACGCAGCCACCAACATTACCCGACAGTGACCACGCGATGCCTGATATCCATATCAGGCAACGCGATGTCCGTGCAGTGCTGCAATCACTCGATGTCCGGAAAGCCAGTGGTCCGGATGGTATTCCAGCGGTAGTTTTGGAAAAATGTGCAGCGGAGTTGTCTCCAATGCTTACGCGCCTGTACCGGCTATCCTACAGTTCGGGTACAGTGCCTTTGCCTTGGAAAGAGGCGAATGTTCAGCCGATTCCCAAGAAGGGGGATCGCTCGGAGCCAGCCAACTATCGACCCATAGCCGTCACCTCAGTGCTGTGCAAAGTGTTCGAGCACATAATTAACAAACAGCTCATGCGGCACCTAGAGGATCACTCCTTAATTAATGACCGGCAATATGGCTTCAGACCGAAACGGTCAACGGGTGATCTTCTAGCATACGTTACCCATCTTTGGGGTGAGGCTATGGACAAGCACGGCGAGTCACTGGCAATTAGTCTTGACATCGCCAAAGCTTTCGATAGAGTCTGGCACAAATCGCTTCTTTCCAAGCTACCTGCCTTTGGTCTGCCTTCTAGGCTGTGCAACTGGGTTGCTAGCTTCCTGCAGGGGCGCCGTATTCGCGTCCTTTGTGACGGACGAGCTTCGGAGTTTCTGCAGGTTAATGCTGGCGTGCCCCAGGGGTCCGTCCTATCACCCACTCTCTTTCTTCTGCATATCAACGACATGCTGTCTACCGGCAATGTTCATTGTTATGCAGACGATAGCACTTTGCATGGGAGTTATCATGGACATCCTGCGGCCAAGCAGTCGGATATCGCAGAGAAAAGGCAGCTTCTTGTCACTGAGCTTGACGGGATCCTGAATCACATTTCTCAATGGGGCTCTGAGAACCTGGTTGAGTTCAATGCCAAGAAGACGCAGGCATGTGCGTTTACAGCAAAAGTATCTTCTTTCCTTCCCCTTCCCACTCTTCAGAGCACGCCACTGCCACTGCAGGACAATCTCAATATCCTAGGTATGGATGTTCGCTGCAACCTGAATAACAAAAACTACATCGAAAGTATCATCAAAACAGCCTCACGAAAACTCGGAGTCCTGAACAGAGTGAGACGATTTTTCACGCCGGAGCAGCTGTGTCTTCTATACAAGACACAAATTCGCTCCTGTGTGGAGTACTGCTCGCATCTCTGGGATGGTTCAGCAAAGTACTTACTAGATGCTCTCGACAGGTATCAGCGACGTGCGGTCCGCATCATTGGGAATCCCGAGATCACGAACACCCTAGAACCTTTACAGCTGCGTAGAGATGTAGCGTCCATGGCTGTATTTTACCGTTTGTACCATGGAGAGTGTTCTGATGAGCTCTTCCAATTAGTCCCACCCTCCCCTTTCCTACACAGGACAACGCGTGCAGGTCTTAGATGTCATCCGCACACGGTGCAAAACATCCGATCAAGAACCAAGCGGTTCGGAGACTCTTTCCTCTGTCGCACCATTAGGGCCTGGAATTCATTACCAGCTCACGTGTTTCCTTCTTCCTACAGTCCCGGGTCCTTTAAGCGGGGCGTGAAAAAGCATATGATGAGGCCGTCAAGCTGAGTGTCACCATTGTCACACGGTATGTGTAAGTAATGGTGACCCTCTTTTCTGGGACTTTGCCTTCAGCTTACCATCAGGCAAGGCGAAGTCCAATTGACGTGTCCTATATAATAATAAAAAAAAATAAAAAATAAAAAGTTTTGCGGGATTGGAAGTTGACAGACAACAGTTGCTCTTATAAAATTCTTTTAAACTTAATCACTCACTCCATCTAGTAAGTATTTTCTTTTTTCATGCAAGTCTCCTCAGATATTTGAAGAAAGCCAAATCGAAAGAAATGGCTCTGGTTCGGCCGGTGTGCGAGTTATATCTCTAAGCCAACCTCACCTCCGGCAAGCAACAGCCTTCAGACGGCGTGCGTTTTAGTCGGTTCAAATCTATCCTAATCTACCCCACCAGCTCCAGCGGGGAGGGGGTTATCTGTGGGGGATTTCGCACACGGTAAAATAAAGTCTCTTCGGATACCCCCAACACCAAGCGACCGCCCTCGCTTACTCGAATCGCTAAACTGCATGCAAATAGGAGGTAGGACACGGCGGTATTTCCGCCCAATTGAGCAGTCCGAATGGGGAAGTACCTCCGCCCTACAGAATACCACGGTTATTATAACTTCGTGTTATGTTCCCGGCGGTGAGTAGGGTTTGCCAGAGCTCATTGGAGAATTTGTGCTGTCAGTGAGATGACTAAAGGTTTGTCCTGCTTTGTCCTCTACACTGACAGCACAGAAACTCTGTGCTTACAGGGTCGGCAGCACGAGTGTGGCTTCTCTGGTGTTACACACGTCCATAGGCCACGGTAACCACTTTCCATCAGGTGGGCCGTGTGCTTGTCTGCAAACTAAGTGGTATAAAAAAAAGCTGTCGCGGATCTAAATATACCGGGGTGTAGAGTAAGTGAAGTAGACTTCAAGGTACCTTCTAGGTAGGCTTTGTACCAATACTAAGATATTGAAGACATATATCAGTTTTAAAAGATCGTATTCAATTGACAAAATCTCAAACTGCATCAAACGAAGATACTTTCAGTTGACTGCGATAGAAAATTAAATTTCGTTGTGCCAAACTTTACCATCAACTTGCCACACCAAAATATACCTTATTTCCAAGAGCAATATGTTGATTGTAGCATGTGTTAAGAAGAGGTATTGAAAAGTCCTTTATTGAAGTTTGTAGATTGAAAGACGGCGGGATTGCATCCCTGTTTTGTAAGTAGGCCAGATGTTATCAATGCAATGGTATAGTAATGTTTTGGCGTGTATAGAGGGTATACCTCGGGGCACATATCTTGGACCTAGGTCGCGAGACACTTCTTCTTTTTTATCGTTAATCCCAGTCGCATCCGAAGCTTTCAAGACTTCTGAAGGCAGCACTCTATTTCTAGAGGAAATAAATACTTCAGTAATTTTTGCATGATTGAGAACAAACAAACAAATAAACAGACGCACAAACAAACCAAATATGTATTTTTAATATTTTAATTGCGTCACATTTTCGCTATTAAAAATTAGGATAGTGGGTGGGTAGACCTGCATTCAGAATATCAAATGTGTTTCATAACGAAAGGATGTGAATCCCTTCACGATGGCTGTCCATAAAAATTATCAAAAGCATAATTTCAAACAATCCTTTAAAACGAACCATTATAACTAGTATAATTTGTAGCACATTACAGACATAAATCCTCATAAGGCCCGCTTTAAATACCATTGTCGTATTAGGGTTGTTTTCACCCCAAAAAAGGTCCTAATGCAATTAACAATCACTAAAAGGGACGGCGCCTTTCATCCCTTCGATAAAAATGGCTCTTATTAATTAATACATATAATATCCCCCCGTGTTTGCTTGACATCTCTTTGTTTTAATGAAAAATGATTATTTCATTTCTGGGTTCGGATGTTGAGCAATTAAACATTCACAAATATACCTTATGAGTGTTGAAATAGAGTTTATTTTTGTGGTGGGTTTTGTTAAACTATAAGTCAAACTGAAATTGATTTATGTTGGGGAATAACCCATGGAACAATTAGGCTTAAGCGTTTTGATAATATCTTTCAGATATTTATCTAGCGTATGTAATGGGATTAATGGGAATGTTATGTACTTAAGGTACGCTCTTGGGAATATAAGATGGGAAGATTTGATACCCTGGAGCCTGAACACAACGGTATTCCTAGACTCTTTTCTTTGTCGCACCATTAAGGCCTAGCATTCATTACCACCTCAAGTGTTTCCTTCTTCCTACAGTCCCTTGTCCTTTTAGCGGGGCGTGAAGAAGTATATGATGAGGCCGTCAAGCTGTGTGTCACCATTGTAACATGATATATGTAAGTAATGGTGACACTCTTTTCTGAGGCCTTACCTTCAGCTTACCATTAGGCGAGACGAAGTCTATCGACGTTTCTTGTTTAAAAAAGAAAACCGTCCAACTGAGTAGCCCGACTGGGGAAGTACCTCCAAGTTACAACTGCGACTATAATAACCTCGTGTTGGGTTCCGACGGTGAGTAGGGTAGCCAGCGCTCACTGGAGAGTTTTTGTGCTATAAGTGGGAAAACCAAGGGCTTATCCTGCTTTGTTTTCTACAGTGACGGCACATAAACTCTCTGTGCTTACAGGATCGGCAGCGCTAGTCTGACTCCCTTGGCGTTGCACACATCCATAGGCCACGGTAATCACTTACCATCAGGTGGGTTGTGTGCTTGTCTGCCACCTAAGTGGTATAAAAAAACTCTTAGATGACTCTTCGAATAGATATAGACTAGAGTAACGATAAAAAGCTATGAGATATAGAATATGGATACGTTTTTAGTATATTTGTCTCCATTTTAGAATACACATTCCAAGCTATGCGTAGTTTGGGTCTACATTTATTTACAAAGCTACCTTAGCATTATTTTGTGGCACCTCCAGATGAAAGCAAACTTATTCTTAAGATAAGATGAGATAAGATAAATCCTTATCGTACACTAAAAAATTACAGTGCATGTACGGATCAACAATACTAAAAATGTACAAATGGCGGCCTTATCGCTACAAGCAATCTCTTCCAGGCAACCAAAGAATCAAAGAAGAATCAAAGAATCAATTTCATTTATTCAGTTTATGCACACAAAGAGCAAATATGAACGTCAAAATTTTACAATTAGGTATATCAAGAAATAATATAAAAATATTAAATAATGTAAAAATAAACCATTGGAAAATGATTCTTTCGCTGGTTCCGTAGGTTAGTTCTACTGAGAAGATACTAGCAAGAAACTCAGCGAACTATATTAGAACTAGATTGTTTTTGGACCCTAACCTTTGGACGGAAATGTTTTAATTGTAAATTCTTACTTTAAAATATTTACACTAATCAGAAATGGAACCTGCAACATTTGACGCAGCAGTTGATTTACTCTGCTTACCGTTCCGCCTGTCACAAAAGTCGTCTCAAATTCACAAAGTATTTTATAATTCAAATAATGTGGGTAGATGTAACATACCAAAGAATTTCTTGAGAACGTAACAGTGCCGCGTTTCAAATTAGAGGTAAGTGTGTAGAGCGAGCGAAATGCCTGACAAGTGAGCGGGTTGACAGTTGTCAGCGGTGAACCACATAGTGACACTAGTGACAGTTACGAGATGGTGACGTCATTTAGTTCTTAATCTGTGTAATTATATTTAATATTGTATTGTTTTAGATAGTGTTGTGGAAAAGTCCATATGTTCAAATGACATTCGACTCTGGTTTCCGTCCATAAAGTTCAATTTTATTCTAAGAAATCAATAATATTCAATTGAAAATTAAAACTAAAACTATTATTAGATAGCTACTAAAATATACTAAAATAAAATAAATATAAAAATTACATACATAATGCGTCATGAAATTCCCCCGCATCATCACCGACTGGTAACGTACCCAGAAGGCTGGCAGCATTGCCACGTTGAATGGCAATGCTTATCCTCTGTGCAAAATAATAACCAGCCTTGTAGTCACGCGTAGCGTCGATCAGCTGCTTTGCCAAGTCTTTATATAGAGACCGAGCCCTTGGACCCCACGTCCCTAACGTTTCAACCCCAAACGGCTCAAAAACATAATCACCTGTCAGGTTACAGTATTTGCGCCGTTTGAGGTTTTCCGCAGATGCAGCAGCAGCACCGGCACACCTTGCTGTGCTTGAAAGATGTGAAGGCGCAAGAGTGTCGACACACGTAGCTAAGAATAACTATTTTACTTTAAATTTTCTTTCCTTTGGAATGTAATATAATGTTGCATCCAAGCCTTTCACCTTAGAACTATTCACTCCTCTTTTTTCTAGTTTGACTTATATACGCCTTTAATGGAAGTGACTGCCGTCAACCCCGAGGGAAATCCTTGCAAGAGAAGCCCATCCGTCAATCATTAAGTTTACCGACTTTTTTTATATAGGACACGCCAATTTGTCTTTATCTAGACTGATGGTATGCTAAAGGCAAAGTCTTAGGAAAGAAATAGAAGAAAGGAAGAAGGAATAAGTTTGGCCGATAATCTGTTTTTTAAATAGGACACGTCAATTTGATTTCACCTCGTCTGATGATAAGTTTTTTTTTTCATTCAACTTAGGTGGCAGACAAGCACACGGCCCACCTGATAGAAAGTGGTTACCATGACCTATGAACTTGTGAAACACCAGTGGAGTCACATCCGTGCTGCCGACCCTGTAAGAACAGAAATTTTGTGCCGTCAGTGTAGAGGACAAGTCTTTGGTCATCCCACTGACAGCACAAAAACTCTCCAGTGAGCTCTGGCTACCCTACTCACCGCCGGGAATACAACACGAAGTTATTATAACCGCGATATTCTGTAGGGCGGAGGTACTTCCCCAGTCGGACTGCTCAATTGGGCGGAAAAACCGCCGTGTCCTACCTAAAAGGAAGTTGAAGGCAAAGTCTCAGGAGGGTCACCATTACATATATGTACCTACCATGTTACAATGGTGATACTAAGCTTGACAGCCTCATCATATGATTTTTCACGTCCACTTAAAGGACACATTTTTACGTGCGAAAATAAGTCCCCACTATCACCGGAGCCGGTGGGAGAGGTTATGTCGGACTCGAACCGTATAGAACACATGGCACATGGCATGGGTGTGGGGACTATCGAGTCTCCAACTCGTCCCCGGAAACGGGGGGTGGGGAGGGAGCATCGCGCGCCGCCAACTTAAAGGACCCGGGACTTTAGGAAGGAGAAAACACGTGAGCTGATCCAGGTATCTAGGTGTGAAGTCAGTCAAACACCATGTAGGTACACAATGTAAAATACGTTTTACTTAAAATATTAAGTGCCTTTACCACACAAAAGTATCAAGATTGGTAATTTATTACAAGCTTACCGTATAATACAGGCTGTTCAATATTATGCTGCTGCAGATGACGTAGGCTGTTTGCCAGCCCATCCAATCAGGGTAACACGATAGTTCAGCAAACAGCGGCCCGCTCGCGTCAAACAGCTTTATAATAAATTATGGTACGCACGGGTTGTGTATATTTAGGGCTATCAAGAATAATAATAATGATAGTAATAGTACTAAACATTATTAAAATAATAATATAATTATACAAGACAGCCGCGTGGTTCCCGGCAAAGTAGAATTTGTACCACCCCATCTCTTGCCATGCGGTGTCGTACAAGGCGACTAAGGGATAGGGCTTTTTAACATCAGACAGATATATACAGGGCAGACTCAGCCTCAGATGCATGGCTCGAGTCAACGATAGTGCCCGGAAGGCGGCTACAGGCTACGTGGGAACGAATTCAGTGTTTTTTTTTTTTTTTACCACTTAGTTGGCAGACAAGCACACGGCCCACCTGATGGAAAGTAGTTACCGTGGCCTATGGACGTCTGTAACACCAGAGGAATCACAGTCGCGCTGCCAACCTTGTAAGTACAGAGTTTCTGTGCCGTCAGTAGAAGACAAATCAGAACAAGCCTTTAGTCTTCCCACTGACAGCACAAATTCTCCAGTGAGCTCTGGCTACCCTACTCACCGCTGGGAACACAACACGAAGTTATTATAACCGCGGTATTCTGTAGGGCGGAGGTACTTCCCCAGTCGGACTGCTCAATCGGGCGGAAATACCGCCGTGTCCTACCTCCTAGCATCATTCATTCATTTTGACGTCAAACCAATACTTTTAGTGTCTACTGGGGCCTGGTAAGAGGACATTATAGATGCCATTTTGTGTTTTCTATTCTATTTAGATACCATTTTTCAAAAAAGTGACCCCCTTAGGGTTCCGTACCACAAAAGAAAAACAACAGGACCCTTATAGAATCACTTTGTTGTCCGTTTGTCTGTCTGTCAAGACCTTTTTCTCGGGAATGTGTGAACAGATCAAGTTGAAATTTATATCAAATACTCAAATTTCTCTCTTACAGGTGTGAAATGATTAAATTTCTATACATTTTGAAATTTAATACACTTGTTCTTTTTCGCACAGTATTTTGTATTATTACACCTGACCGGTTTCGCCCTACGGCATACTCAAAGGTTTAAATATGCCGTGGAAAAAGTACAAGTGTATTTTAATATGTGTAACAACAAATTCCACCAAGTGCCATCAATCTACAGTATAAAAAAGTAAGTTCGTCCCTAAATTTAGTTTTGTACGGAACCTTCAGTGCTCGAGTCCGACTCGCACTTGACCGGTTAATCTAAAAAGATTGTCTAGTATATATTTTTTTAACTGTTCAGATGCCGAAAATACTCCTCTTTGAAGTATATATAATCAAATCGAATACCTCCATTTTCTCGATACTTAACAGCCTTTTGAGGCGCCTATGGAAAACAACCACATATTCTTACTGTAGACAGTGTGGGCCCTCATTTGTCTTTATAACGACCTAAATGGAACTTAAGTAGACCATTTGCGCTATATCTGTTAGAAGGTTTCATTTGGGAGGGAAATTCATTTGTTTATCGAGGCCAACATTCTCAGATTGTTTTTTATATATATAAAGCATAATATTTTTATTTGCCAACTCTTTCTTTTTACGTGCGCAAAATTCCCTCAGATACCGGAGCCGGTGGGAGAGGTTATGTCGGACTCGAACCGACCAAAACGCACTACGCATGTGGGTTGTTTTTGGTTACCGAAGTTGAGGTTAACAGGCATATCCACCCACCAGGGCCTTCTCTCTCAATCTGGGCCCTCTCCTCAGGTTATTTGTCAACTCTAGTATTTCACGAAAGAGGTGTTTTAACAGCAATATTTTGAAAATTATCAGTTGTAGTGATGAAAAATTTCCAGTTTAAGTGAATTGATGCATTATTAACTTAAGCTAGTGGTATGGGTAATGGACTGCTGAGACGAGGTCTCGAGTTCGATCCCAGGTTTTACCATGGCACACACCAATGACTTTTCGTTGCTTTTCGAAGTTATGTCTGTATTTATCGCAGGTTTATAAGTGCCCGGCTAATGGCAATAAGCTCGCCACCTATTTACATTGGGACCTAAACTTAAACTGGCGAAATGTGGGTGCTAGCACCTCTGCCTACCCCTTCGGGGATATAGGCGTGAGTTTATGTTATATATGCTTGATGAAAATTCGGATATTTGAAAAGAAAAAATTAAAAGCTGTTTCACCAGAATGTTTTATAAATACTAATATAGTTAATAGCCAGACTTATTTTCATTGTGATGTCTCTAATAACGCATCATTCATCAAAATTGGTTCAACTGTTTAGAAGTTACAAGCCTACATAGACGCGGCCGGGGTGCAAGGGATATGCCTGTTAAACTAACCTTCGACAACCAAACGACCCACAAGGGTCGTGCGTTTTATTCGGTTCGAGTCCGACATAACCTCTCCCACCTGCTCCGGTTGTGGGGGTATCCGTGGGGATTTTTCGAACGCAAAAACAAAGGCAACATAGACACACAAACACACATATTGGTCATATTCATAACTTATCTTTTTAACTTCGCCGCAGTCGGTCAAAAATAACGGGCGCTTCATTATCTGATTCAATCATTATCGAACCCACGATCCATAACACTATTGCGAAAACTGTAACGAAAAACCACAACAATTCGAGACAAATCTCGAATGCATAAGTACATAACATTTTTTTAGCGCACCACGCTCGATTGCACTCAAGGATGGCCCGTTTTTACATTCATACAAAAAATAATGTGGTACGGTAGTGCACCCGCCAAGATCATAATTGCTGTCAATAACGTTTATTGTACAAAAATAGTTTATATTACCTTTGAGGTAGGATACAGCAACCCGCCATTTGCTATTATCCTTACATATATCACTAGGTTATTTTACTGTTATTAAATCTTTCAGTATGGTAAAATTATTTAGTCAAAAGTTATTCATCGTCAAATACAACATGGGGTTTTTCAAGAAAGGCGTTAGAAGTTTGAAGTTTTCTACGGGGCTGACAGCTCGAGTGTAATGCCCCTGGTGTAACACTTGCATTCACGATAGCAACTTTCCACAAAGGTGGGCCGTGTGCTTGTCTACCACTTGTGGCAAAAAAGTATAATGATAGATAAAACTTATTCAGGGGTAAACAGTAACCTCCTGATCGTACACAGTGTAAATTTTTAGACAAACCTATTAAACCCATTTAGTTTGATTTAAGGTATACCCATTTGCAGCCAAGGAACACCTTCTCTATTTCCATTTCATACTATTGACATATATTAATTTAACACATATTAAAATATTACATATATTAAATACATTATATATATTAAATTACATATATTACATATATTAAAATATTAAGTTAGTAAATTAGTCCCATAGACAGAATATTACTTGAATTTTAAAAATATTGGTTCAGATGAATCATTCAACCAATTTGTTTCATCTGGTCCAGAACTTGGCTCTCTTTTTTGTCGAATATAATTTGGCACGATTCAATTTAAGTAAGGTCGATATACAGGCCTGGTTCAGTAGTTGAACTATCAGAGAGTGCAGATTCACCAATACAGTCGGTTGTACGAGAAGAAAAATAAATAAAAAAGAAAAATGCAGGAAAAAATGTTTTTGTTCATCTGTCTCGTTGCGTTGAGTACCGGTATTTATATCGCTCAAGGTATGTTTAATTTTTTTTAGTAAATTTGTCTTTATAAGAACCTTTTTTTTCTTTTCTGTGCGGTAAATCCCCACGGATAACCCCATTCAACAAAACCGGTGGAAGAGGTTATGCCGGACTCGAAATGGCTAAAGCGCAAGGCGCCTGTGGGTCGTTTTTGTTTTTTTTATACCGCTTAGTTGGCAGACAAGCACACGGCCCACCTGATGTAATTTTTTGCATTAATTTAATATTTCATGGCTGCCGACCATGAAGAAACCTTCTGATGCCCCTCTTGAAGAACCCCATATTGTAGGCGCTTGGGAAAGTGAGGTTGACAGGTATATCCTTCGCACCCCGGCCGACTAAAGGACATCTCTCTCGATCTGGCCCTCCTCGGGTGGTCTTTATAAGAACCTGTGTCATAATTAGTAGTATAAAATAAAAAAAAAATAAAAAAAATAAGAAAAATAGGAAAATAAGTGACAAAATGGTGCATACAATTTCAAGGAATCTATACTTACATACAAATTAAACTGGATCATCTATTTGTAATGCGAAAATAAATATAACATAACATAAACTCAAGCTTATGTCCCCAAAGGGGTAATCAGAGGTGCTAGCACCCACATTTCGCCAGTTTATGTTTAGGTCCCAATGTAATAGGTGGCGAGCCTATTGCCATTAACCGGGCACTTATAAACCTGCGATAAATACACACATAACTTCGAAAAGCATCGAAAAGTAATTGGTGTGTGCCATTTATGAGGAGGTAAGACACAGCGGTATTTTCGTTCAATTGAGCAGTCTGACTGGGGAAGTACCTCCGCCCTACAGAATACCGCGGTTATAATTCTTGTTGTGTTCCCAGCGGTGAGTAGGGTAGCCAGAGCTCACTGGAGAATTTGTGCTGTCAGTGGGATGACTAAAGGCTTGTCCTGCTTTGTCCTCTACACTGACGGCACAGAAACTCTGTGCTTACAGGGTCCGCAGCGCGAGTGTGGCTTCTCTGGTGTTACACACGTCCATAGGCCACGGTACCCACTTTCCATCAGGTGGGCCGTGCGCTTGTCTGCCACCTAAGTGGTATAAGAAAAAGGTAAAACCTAGGATCGAACCCGAGACCTCGTTTCATCTGTCCATTATCCATATCATTAGGCTACCGCGGTTATACCTGCCCTTAGTTAGACCTGGGTGAAAATTACTGCCATTTAATAATAGCATATGAATGATTTTACTGGATATTATATAAAAGCTATTAGTACCTACACATAATCAGGTAATTAATTATGATTTAAATTGAAATAGTCATTCTCATAAATAGTGTAAAAAAAATGTAGTAATCATGGCGCTTGTAACAGCGCTGAAATATCGGTTACTCAGCGAAAATACTGAACGTGGTAAATATCTCGGCGAGTTTTACACTATTAATCGGTAATTAAGTATTTATTACACATATGTCGTAATTCGTAATATAAGCTGCTTTAATTTCCTCAAAACAGAAAAGGACACCAAGCAAAAAAAAAATAAGCCCAGGTCTAAGGCCACTCGGTCAAAATCGCGGGTACCAAAATCTAATGATTGATGATATATGACTATCATTTAAAAAAAGTACCTCCGTAAACACCACATTCGCAAAAAATGATATTCCCAAATATCTTAATCTCATTAACATAATTTTATGAAAAGTAAAAGTTAAAAAGTAATATTTTTTGTGTTCAAATGCAATTTTAATTATTAACTGTCAACAAACATGGCGTGTTTGTGACTGACATCAATCAGCTGATTATTTATTTTTTGCGTTAATTAATATTTCATGTTAGTTATTTTTTCTTGGAGTTCATTAAAACGTATAACTTAGTTATATTTTACTTTAATAATACAAATAAATTAAAATTGTAAAGTTAGAAAAACACAGCTTCAATGAATGTATATACGAAGCATGGTCCAGTAATCAGAAAGCATGGATTTAAAATTTTATTCGTCTGATTGTGTGTTTGTAACCTTTGATCTCCGAAAAGCCCTTTCGGAACTTAACATTTGGAAAGAGTCAGATTTTGTGGGTTTTTTTTACATATAATAGGACGATACGTTATAAGAGGTAGGACAATACGGTACTTCCGTCTCAATTGGGAAGTACCTCCGCCCTACAGAATACTCTGGCCATAATAACCTCGTGTTGTGTTCCCGGCAGTGAGTAGGGTAGCCAGAACTTACTGTAGAGTTCTTGTGCTGTCAGTAGGAAGACCAAAGTCTTCTGCACAGAAACTCTCTATTCTTACCTCGACTTATGACTGTGGAAGAAGGAAAAACGTGAATGTTCTGCTTGTGTTTACAGGGTCGTCAGCACGTATGTGACTACTCTGGTATTTCATACGTTCATAGGCCACGGTAACCACTTTCCAATAGGTGGGTCATGTACCTGTACCTGAGTGGTATAAAAAAAACATAATTTACCCTGTTCTTGCTTTCGGAAAGGTATTAGAGTTTCACGCAAAAACACTAAAAACCTAGATTTTACTTCATCCGGACGTTGTAGCGGGGACAAAGTGATTGAATATTTGATAATAATAAATGTATGCACAAAACACGATTTTCTAATTAATAAGTGATCAATCAACCAACTACCCTGTCGTAGTCCACCGCTGGACGCCTCTCCCAATATTGGGGTTTGGCCTACTATTTCCACGCTGGTCAGATAGGTTGGTACACGGTTTTATTCGTAAGATATCGTCTACGCATTTTTCAGTTTGTCGTGTCTTACGATACCTTTCGATTGAGGGGTGGGGATACTTGTATTCTTTCTCCATCACCACACTGATTATTAAACAATAAATAAACAAGATAATTACGAAGGTGATTCAGAGGTATGAAGCATCGTTAAAACAGCAGGTTTTATGTAATCCAAATATCTTCTAGGGGTATTTTCTTTAATACAGCTTGTAGCTTTCTATCTCGGCACCCGGCGGCTGCTAGACATGGACCCTCAGGATATTCTCGTACTAAGCCTTTTCTGAAAAAAGGACTAGCATTTATAACTATATTTGATGATGACCTTCATGACGTAACTGTGGAGCATTCGAGCAGTGGGGCTCTGATTCGATTCTAGCACAGTGCAAATGATTGTATGTATGAATATGAATATTTGCATTGAAAGAGAGCACGTTATACCATCGGTCCCGGTTGCCATACGAACATTTTAGCAGTCATTACCGGTAGTTGGAGCCCAAGATAACAACTGCAGGCACAATCTCGGACTATCTCGGCAGCTGAATTCGCGGTGACATTTCAATTTCACATGCTGTAAATGGTGATGTCACGTTGTTGTCTACATAAACATCTCTCATTTTCGAGCACAAGTCAACAGTCCTGCTGTTGACTTGTGCTCGAAAATGAGACGTTATCAAATTTGCAGCATGCGAAAATGAAATCTCACCGTGGATTCAGCTGTCGAGTTTGTTCGCTCGTTCAAAACTTTCTTATATGATTGCAACTCTAACGGCAATAATTCCATAGTGTTAAAGAGTTCTGGAGATCAGATGAACGCTTCACGAAAAATATCGAAGTTTAACCAAATACGCAAACTGGTAAAGACGGACTCCGAATGATGATCTTTGAATGATACCGAGATTAACGTAAGGGTGATGAAGAATTATAAATAGAGGAGTAAGTGCACCTTTGATTCTGAGGTGAAACCACCGAGAATCGGGCACATGTTAACATTACGAACACCAAAATATCTCCTGCATTTAAGAACTATGAAGAATATAAAATGCCCGCAACAAAACTTACTTGCAAAAGCATCCCGATTGGCAATGTGTGAGCCTCTTGGATACCTCTTTGACCCTTTCTGCCCTATCTGCATTCGTCCAGCAGGTGTACTCCGACTTGAATGAGCAGGATCTGTGCACCTCGCCTGCAGGACATTCTTGTTCTGGAAACATCCAGGGGATTTTACGCACGTAAAAAAAGAAAAGGTAATGTTACAATGGTGACACTCAGCTTGGTGCCCTCATCAGATGCTTTTTCACGCCACGGTTAAAAAACTCGAGACTGTAGGGTGAAGGAAAGATGTGAGTTGATAATGGAAAAGAAAGGGTGGGATTAATTGGAAGAGTTCATTAGAACACTCACCATGGTAGAAACGGTAAAATATAGCCATGGAAGCAACATCTCTACGCATCTGCAAAGGCTCATGGGTTTTCGTGACCTCAGGATTCCCAATAATGCGGGCCGCGCGTCGCTGCAACCTGTCGAGGGCATCTAGAAGTCTCTTCCGTAATAACCAAGATAAATCTCCAAGTAGTTAGTTGGGCTCCAAGGTGAAAACCTCGGATGCATCAGGGATCTATACTGGATGATGATCATGAATATTAAACATAAGATATATGACTTACTCAGTGTAATAGAATTAACTGCTAACATTCCAAAACTCAGCACGGCACCGCACAAAAATAAACCAAAATACATATCTGCAAATCAATGGTTCATTTTATACTGCGCAACTCTCAGTGCACTTATCATGATATTAAGCGTGATTCGAGACAAGGAATTCATAAATGACGCCATAAATAACAATGATTTACGAGTCGTGATTTAATTGATTTTCACTATTATCAAACGCCATGACGAATGCATAAATATTTTTTCAAAGGGCAATATTAGTAAACCGAAATTACAAATATTACCGCTACCCTTCGGTGACTCTTTCCTCTGTCGCACCATTAAGGCCTGGAATTCATTACCAGCTCACGTGTTTCCTTCTTCCTACAGTCCCGGGTCCTTTACGCGGGGCGTGATAAACCAAATGATGAGGCCATCAAGCTGAGTGTCACCATTGTCACATGGTATGTGTATGTAATGGTGACTCTCTTTTCTGAGACCGTTCCTTCAGCTTACCATCAGGCAAGGCGAAGTCTAATTGACGTGTCCTATATTAAAAAAAAAAGCTAAGCTAATATTGTCCCCTCTTCTTCATTATAGCATTAAAACCAGTCGCGCCGAAGCTTTTACCTCAGAGTCTGGTGTCCGCTTTACCAGTCTAACTGCAAATTTGGCTGAACTTCGGTAGCTTCATCCCTTCATCTTCATCTCAGAAACTTCATCCCACGCACACTCAAGCTGTAGAATGACCTCCCTGCTGCGGTTTTCCCAAGCGCCTACAATATGGGGTTCCTCAAGAGGGGCATCAGAAGGTTTCTTCATGGTTGGCAGCGCGAGTGTGACACCCCTGGTGTTGCATACGTCCATAGGCCACGGTAACCCCTTCCCATCTGGTGGGCCGTGTGCTTGTCCACCAACTTAGTGGTATAAAAAAAAGGCTTAATGGTTAAGGTGTCGGCCTTTACAATCAAGAGGTCCTGGGTTCGAATCCTAGCCATTACACTACCGACGTGAACCCACTCCTAACACAAACAATTTAGCTTAGCTGGAGGGGTTAGAGGGAATTAGTAATTTCGGTTCTAATAATTACTGGGTGTGACAAGCGGGTTCTCGAAACATTTTATTTTCTGTGAAGCGACTGCCATCTGACTACCACAATCCAAAGGCGACATAGAAGCATTACAGTTAGACCACCTTTTGGACTTTTAGGGCTCCAACTACCCATAACGGCTTTTTTATATATAGGACTCGTCAATTAGACTTCGCCTTGCCTGATGGTAAAGTGAACGCAAAGTCTCAGAAAAGAGGGGAGGGAAGGAAAAGAGGAAAAGAGGGACACTCAGCTTGACGGCCTCATCATATGCTTTTTCACGCCCCGCTTAAAGGACCCGGGACTGTAAGAAGAAGGAAACACGTGAGCTGGTAATGAATTCCAGGCGTTAATGGTGTGACAGAGTAAAGAGTCACCGAACCGCTTGGTTCTTAAATTACCATAGATGTTCGTATGACAACTGTGCTCTCCGAGGTACGACCAGACCTTTGTCCAAATCGTCGAATCGGGATCGAACCCGCGCCTCCTGCGCGGCGGCTATTTTCACTTTCGCTACGCCACAGAGTCTATCACTAACATTTAAATATGGGAAAACCCCTGTATCTAAGCTTCAGTATTTTAGCTAGACGAGTTTCGAAACAGGGTCCGCTCATTCGTTACGCCTTTTTCACATTGGGGTAGACAGAACCGGCTGTTAACAACCTTTAATAAACAATGCAGTGTTTATGATTTAAATAGGTATAAGTGCAAAGCGACAGTAACTAATTACATTATGACACAAAATTATGAGGAGGTCGAAAAATTACCAATGCTGTAAAATACAAACACACACACACGCACACACGCAGGCGCACGCGTAGTGACTGTAGGTATCATAATAAATTTTGATCCAAGTAATTATGGTGTATAGCATTTTCTTTTCTTTGTTGTTACTCTAAAAGTCAAAATTAACGTGCGTAGTTAAATTGGTTCTGTCATCCATAACACAAGTTAAATCTTAGCTTGGATGGCAGAGATTCAACTAAAAAGTCATTAAAAATATTTTTTACATTTGCATTGTAAGATATTTATTATACCTGTATACACTATAACTGTAATGCAAAATTTGTAAATGATAATAAAGTTATCTATCTGTCCTATAAACATACATACAATCACGTCTTTAATCCCCGGACGGTTAGGCAGAGGTGATTCAACACCCACATTTCACCAATCATTGAATTCGGTCACACGTAATAGGGGGTGAGGCTATTGCCGTCTTCCGGGCACTATTTTTGACTCAAGCCATGCATCTGAGGCTGAGTCTGGGATGTATATCAGTCTGATGTTAAACAGCCCTATCCCTAAGTCGCCTTGTACGACACCGCATGGGAAGAGATGGGGTGTCTATCTATCCTATCCTTCAAAAACAACAACTTTACACATATAATTATATTCCTATACCCACCTGAATACCTCTTTAAGTATAGACAAGCGTGAATTTAATAAAGTACTAATTAGATTCTCATTCTACTGTGATTCTGAAGCAGAACGATAAGCTACCACGGATCATCGATTACAGTTCCGGTGCTGGCTGGCGTGACTGAAAAGACGTTTGATTATTTGGTTTCAACTGACCTCGATTTAGTTACCTTATTGACTTGCAGTGACTGTTATTTTCCTGCCTAGTGTTGCGCACCTTTTTTATTGCTAAAAATCCCCACGGATTTCCACCTCTCGCCGAAACAGGTGATAGAAAGAAAGAAAGAAAGAAAAATATTTTCTTTTGATTCTGACGAGCAGCAGGAGATGAAAGTTGCATGATCACAATCTATTTTTGTTTCAGAGGAATGCCCTCCTAACGAAGAGTACCTTCTCTGTGGGTCAGCGTGCCCCTTCAACTGTACCAACCCTGATGGCCCCATCACGTGCTCAGACGATTGTACTGAAGGGTGCTTCTGCAAGTCTGGTTACTTGAGAACTGATAATGGTACTTGTGTTAGCACTGATATGTGTGGTGGTAAGTTTTTAAATCTATACCAATATTAAAAATGCAAAAGCTATGTCTGTCTGTTATGCTTACACGACTAAACCACTGAACCAATTTTGATGAAATTTGGTACATAGATTAGACCTTGAGAAAGGAGAAGCAAAAGCTAGTGATATATTATGTTTTAGTTGACTTCGACTGCCTGCTGAGTGTGACTCTCGATTAAGACTCCTGGGACTTGCAAAGTGTAATATAGATTTTCTTGAAGAAGTATAGAATTTGGTAACAATTCTGGCAGATGCCAAAGTACTTTTGTGGATGGTACTTTTCGATTTAGAAAAAAAATCAAAACATTTCCTCGGTCGCGCCCGAGGTTAATTTAAAAACTGTGATCAGTAGATTTTCTCATTATTTGCAGGAAAAACAGAAATCTGCGATGCGAACGAAGAGTTCCTCTCCTGCGGCACAGCCTGCCCAGGTACCTGCAAGCAACCACAACCCACAGTCTGTGGGCTGGCTTGTAGCATGGGATGCTTCTGCAAAGCTGGCTACGTGAGGGATACTGACAGTGGAGAGTGTGTGACCTTGGACAAATGCCCCGTTGGTAAGGCTTGCTTCTTTTTCTAAATAATTGAAGACTTCGTTTTGTGTTCCCAGCGGTGAGTAGGTTAGCCAGAGCTCACTGGAGAATTTGTGCTGTCAGTGGGAAGACTAAAGGCTTGTCCTGCTTTATCTTCTACACTGACGGCACAGAAAATCTGTACTTACAGGGTTGGCAGCGCGACTGTGACTCCTCTGGTGTTACAAAAACGTCCATAGGCCACGGTAACCACTTTCCATCAGGTGGGCCGTGTGCTTGTCTGCCACTTAAGTGGACTTGATGACTTGATGACTCTAGATAACTGAAGGAGTGCGAACAGAAGGACTATTAAAACCTTTGGGGTTATACCCCATATATATAAAGGTAGAGGGGTTTCCAAGCGGCTATAACATTACGACCGAAAACGGTATGAAAAGAAACTTCATCCCATACACGCTCAAGCTGTAGAATGTCTCCCTGCTGTAGTTCTTCCAAGTGAATATATATGAGTCTCTTCAAATATGACATTAAAAAGGTTTCTACATTTGAACTCTACATACATACATATAATCACGCCTTTATCCCCAGAGGGTTAGGCAAAGTTAAATTAACACCCACATTTCACCAATAATTGTATTCGGACCCACGTTATAATGGGTGAGCCTATTGCCGTCTTCCTGGCACAGTTGTTGACTCGAGCCTTGTATCTGTGCCTGAGTCTTAGCTGCATATATCTGACTGATGTCCACTGTCCACATTCTACTCTGCCGGGAACCACGCGGCTAGTAACTGTAACTATTATTATAAGGTGCTTTTTAACGTCATTAGTCATGTCATTACCTACTTATAAATGCAATACTGCAATATATTCCTCACTTTAAGGTGATCAATGCATTAGTATACAATTATGCAATAATTTATATTATACAATATGTATATATTTAACGACAACATGTCTTCCCACTCTGTTCATTTCCCGCGGAAAACACACTATATCACTATATTTTAATGACCTGTCTGATTGATGGGTGATTTTCACAGTAGTAAAGCAGTTATTAAATACGTATTGAATGAACTTTTAAAGCATTTAGTATGCTATTTAGGTAAGACGGAAGTAGGACGGAATTTTAGGCTCAGTGGCTCAGTGGTCAAAGCATTCCCCTGTAAGCGAAAGATCGTGGGTTCAAATCCCGTCTGAACTGATTCAATTTTTTTCCTATCCTAATCGTTATATACGTATAGTAAAAGATATTCATCAGGTGGGTGTTTGCCCGAATAAGATCTTTGGGTCTAAGCCAATCTTATTGTGTCACTTGTACACCTGTCGATTGATTGAAGAGGCTTTGGCATATGTTTTCCTTCTGGGTTACAAGTCAGACGGTAGTCACTTCCGTAAACGTTAACATAACCCTAATACATTATGAAAGATTTAGGTACGTTAATCATTAAGTGTACTGATTAGCTTGAGCCCCTAATATTTGTCCCTTGGTGGGGCCATATATATATATAAATATATTTTATATAGAACACGTCAATTATACTTCACCTTGCCTGATAGTAAGCTGAAGGCAAAATCTCAGAAAAGAGGGTCACCATTACTTACATATACTATGTGACAATGGTGACACTCAGCTTGACGGCCTCTCATATGCTTTTTCACGCCTCGCTTAAAGGACCATTGACTGTAGGAAGAAGGAAACACGTGAGCTGGTAATGAATTCCAGGCCTTAATGGTGCGACAGAGGAAAGAGTCACGAACCGCTTGGTTCTTGATCGGACTCCGTAAGTAGCAAAAAAGGGAATAAAAATAACTCACTATGCCTTTTTTTCAGTAAACTGTACAAACGAAAATGAAGTGTACGATATCTGTAACGGCCAATGCGAGCCTTCCTGCGAAGACCAAGAGCCTATCTGCGCGTTTCTATGCTCCGGCGGATGCGTGTGCGCATCTGGCTACATACGCAATGCCACAGGCGCGTGTGTAACTCCCGACACATGCGGGAACAACACCAGCAATGATACCATCAGCAAGCATTTACAAGCGATTAATAAGTTATTAGAAGTGAAATTTTTGTAAATAAAATAGTTGTAAGTGACAATTATGATGACTGGAATTCACGCGATCGTGTTATAGGTACATCCATACCTTTGGTTTGCCTGACGTTTCGACCAGGTTACACCGGCCGTGGTCACAGGCTGACTGGCTCAGCGGACGCCCGCCGTCTTCGAGCTCGTGACGTAGAAGGGTCTTCCTCTATCCATACATTTTCGATATTTTTTATCGCCATGTTGACCTATGGACGTCTGTAACACCAGAGGAGTCACAGTCGCGCTGCCAACCCTGTAAGTACAGAGTTTCTGTGCCGTCAGCAGAAGACAAAGCAGGACAAGCCTTTAGTCTTCCCACTGACGGCACAAATTCTCCAGTGAGCTCTGGCTACCCTACTCATCGCTGGGAACACAACACGAAGTTATTATAACCGTGGTATTCTGTAGGGCGGAGGTACTACCCCAGTCGGACTGCTCAATCGGGCGGATGTACCGCCGTGTCCTACCTCCTTAAAGTATGTACCGTCACATACAACACTCACAGATTCTCTATTCTGTAAGCAAACTGTCCGGTGTCTATCCAACTGCGCAGAAAAGCGAGGTTATACTTTTTTTATAACTGGATTCCATGTTATACCTATACCATGATCGCGTTAATTCCAGTTAACATTATTGTTTATCATGGAACGCGATAGTCTAAAAGGTGTAAATAAGTTGGAAAAAGTTCGGTTACTCCGTACTATGGTTAAGGAAATTGCATTATTGAATATCTATGTTATGAACTGTTAGTTGTGATCTTTAGCTGCCACTTTTTTGATGGGTACAGCAGCGGTGACCGCTCAAAAATGTTGAAAAAAAATCTGTCGTTTCCTCCCAGCTGTATATTGGATAAATTATAGTTGATCCAATTTATTGAAGGAAAAACATGTCAGCTGCCGATAGCGCAGTGGAAAATTATGAACCAGTCGCTGGCTTGCTGATCAGAAAGAAAATATCTTACAAGTCATAAATATTATATTTATTTTCTTAACTTAATTTATATTTAACAAAGATATTTACTGGAAAGTCTACAAACTACAAAACCTTAAACTGTTTTTATCAAATTACTTAATAAAGGTAATAATAATGATGTAATAATAATTGTGTATCTATTATTTTTATGCCGAAGCCTGGATCCATCATTGCTCGCAGGTATCGTTATAACATTTGCCAACTGAAAAAAATAAAAAGTAATACCTTAATATATGAATAAAGGTAATTCTAAAATTCATTATACCTAAATAAAGTTAGTAAACCCGTTTGGTTTGTATTATAAAAATATTGTAATTATAATACTACATTATGTAAAACTCTAACTAAGCGCCATCTGTTACTAAACCTATGTACTATTTCAATTCGAGTAGTGCTGGTCACGTGAAGACTGGAATGTTTTGAAAGTACAGATATATTTCAACAGATGGCGCTTTGACAATAAAAAATACTCTAGTGGAAATAGATGGGATTAAAATTAAATCATCTTTCCTTTATATTCTACGAATTTCCTATTTGAATAAGAAATTCCCGGTTTTGCGTGTTCCCACGTGTTAAAAAAAAATCTATAATCAGCTTGCAACGCCTTCTACCGACACAAACAAAATTGGAGTTACTGCCGTTTCAATTATCTTGATTTTTATGGGAGCACCTACTGTATTAGCTCCCAATCCAGAAAGGAAAGCCTACACCAGAGCCCTAAACCTAAACAAAAGGTAGAATAGTGAACCCAGGGTATCAAAGAGGTTTAAATGCGACTAAAATATCTATTTGATAGCGTTGCAATTTGCAATCGTTATATTTTGAGCTAGAATGTTTTTCTATGCAAATCACGACTGCCACAATTAAGTAAATTAAATATACAAAAAAAGTCCCACAAGGGAATCGAACCCATACATTCAACTAGCATCACCAGCACAGTTGAAAGCGAGACAAGCCTTACTAACCTAAAGATCTGGTTGCGAGACTAAAATCACCTTTTTGTACTCTTCCTCCCTGATGCCGTAGCTTAGGTAAGAGTAGGACAGAAAATCACTATGATTGGACACCAGATGGAAGGTCATTCTCGTGGAGCCAGCTGCTCCTCGGACGACGTTGAAATCCAGCTCTCCACCGAGGTCCACAGTTGCAGTGACATCCAGATAGGTAATCACGTAGCCTGCCTAGAAAATTAATTCATTATCATCATTCATCCTTCATGTTGTAATGGCACAAGGTCCACCTGAATGAAAAGGACCTTACAATATTGTTTTTTTTTATACCACTTAGGTGGCAGACAAGCACACGGCCCACCTGATAGAAAGTGGTCACAATGGCCTATGGACACGTGCAAAATCAAGAGAGTCACACTCGCACTGCCAACCCTGCAAGCATTGAGAGTTTCTGTGCCGTCAGTGTAAAAGACAAAGCAGGACAAGCTTTTAGTCTTTCTACTGACGGGAACACAACACGAGGTAATTATGGTTGCGGTATTCTGTAGGGCGGAGGTACTTCCCCAGTCGGACTGCTCAATTGGACGGAAATACCGTCGTGTCCTACCTCCTCGTAAATTGATTGATTGATTAGGTAATTGTGAAACTGATTGAGTTATCAATTATTCTATCGTAATCTACTGCTGGTCAAAGGTCTCTCCCAATATTAGGAGGCCTTGGTTTTCTGTTTTCACGCTGACCAGACGGGCTGGACTGGAACAGGGTTTTATTTCGAATTTTAATTCACTCACAGTGATATCGGCTGCGTATTTTTACCCGATTGCGCCAGCGAGGGTAATGTGTTACGCGTGCATGTATGTACATATGTATATTACTTTGTTTTCCTTTACATGTCTAACGGCTGGACGGATTTCAATGAATGGGTTTTCAAATAAAAGGTATTTGACGCCCGTCATAGGTTACATTAAATGTTAGCAAAAAAATATATGGTTAATATTTGGTGTCAAAATTTGGGTTGTCAACAAAAAAAATCATGCCAATTCATACACATGTTATATCAAAACTAAAAATATTTAAATAAAAAATATCCGACTGCTATCTTAATGATCGAAACCACTCTGTTAGAAGGCGGTACCCATTAGTTTATTTTCTTTCGGTTTATAATAGGTACCGCCTGCTACTAACTTAGACAGCGGTCGGGCTTTTTATTTTTTGATAATATATATATAATAAATAAAAGACTAAGGGATAGGGCTGTTTAACATCAGACAAATATATATAGCCCGGGATTCAGCCTCAGATGCATGGCTCGAGTCAACATTAGTGCCCGGAATACGGCAATAGGCTCACCTCCTATTACGTGGGACCGAATGCAATTATTGGTGAAATGTGGGAGTTAATTCACCTCTGTCTAACCCTCCAGAGATATATGTATGTATGTATGTATGTAATTCCGTAAGTACCGTTTACAACAGCCTTCGGATAAGATAGGGTGGTGATACTTATATTCTTTCTTCGTCACCACACACACTGATAAATATTTCGTTTTTATGTATATTTTTATGTAAACTATGTATCTCTATACAAATATAGGTCACGACACGTTGGGGTAACAGAATGCAATCAAGGTTACGGGTCCGAGTGTCGTCCCCTGCAGACGTGATCCCCTTGCTAACGCGCCATAACTTAATTCGAGGAGTGACAGAAAATACTTGTGACGCGTGAGTGAGATATGTGATCTCTACCTACCTTATTAGAAAAGAGGCCTGACATATACGTTATAGAACTGATATATAGGACTGAAGTCTAGCTACAGAATTTTGATATCGCAAATTGGTTATCGAAGTCAGATGGCAGTTGCTTCCAGGAAAAATGCCGAAGTTCAGACGCATTACAGTTGAAAGTCTAGAATGACTTACAGCACTCGTATGTATTGTAGTTATTTACGAGAAAGTCGACCTCAATTGAATTGGGCAAAGGCTCAAACTGCTTATTGAATGATGTAGGACTATAAAACCGGGTCAAATAGGTTATTTGACACGCTCGTTCGATTCTTACCAATACCGCTTAATATCTTAGTTTTTGCTGGAAAAAATCGCCTTGCAAAATTATAAAATTTTGCCTGACCTAAGTGAAACTACGACTTTTCATTATTTTTAATTCCCAAAGCACCTAAGTCAAAATATAAACAATCAAATTCAGTACTAATTACAACTTCTTAGATTCCTTATTACATTTCAAATTACTTTTATTTATTCTACTAACTATACACATGTAAACGTGGACCGAGATAAATGCGATATTCTTTTACAGTCCATACACTTGCACTACGAACAAATGGTGCATGACGTCATTCGCAAGTACGATTTTGAATGTAGCGTTTTCGGCCAGCTTGAGAAATTGAATTTTCAAAATCAAATATCTTCAAAACTAACTGTCGTAACAAAATTTTTCTTTAGCAATTCATTATATTATACTATTGTGATTATTTATGGACAATAAAAACATATTCTAATAGCCAATTATGTAGACCTGACAAGAAAAATACTCATGTTGAATCTGAGAAATAATGTTCAACTTAACAGCAACACCCGATCCCAATTCGACCCTACACATCTGCCTAATCACAGTATATACAGCCGTGAATATACTTAGTATAATCGCGATATTGTTCACACAAAAGAAATTGAAACAAAGAACAAGTCTGTTACCTTTGGCTCTTGTTCCAAGAGTTGCCGATAGATGGCGGTCTCATTAACTTTGAATGAGCGCGCTGAATGGCGCTGAGAGAGTGCACACAATATCAGCTGAAGTTTTATATTGAAGCACGTAATTATTTATTTTCTTAGCCACTGTAACTTGTAATTACTGACGAGTATTTTTCTTTTTAACCCACCAGCTATTACCCATGGAATGGAATGGAAAGGGACTCCCTTGTCCGCACTTAGCCTTCCTTTTGGGCCATTGTGCGTGCAGAGTACTGGCTACAGTAGCCAGCCTAGCTCCGCCCAGAAGCGCAGAAGCTTACTGGGGGCTTCACAGGCTTCGCGGAGCGACCTCACTGTACCGAGAATTTGTGATCGTTGTTAGGCTACTGCCTGGCATTTCAGTATTACGTAGGCGGCAGTTTCCTCAGCAGCAAAACATTCGTGTCCGCGACACCAATAGTGTATAGGTGCTTGTGGAGGGGGCAGTAGCCCGTTATTGTCCCCATTATTGTTCTTAGACTTGTTATGTCTAGTTTTAGGAGACGTTTCTTGTTTGTAAATTCTATCGCAGGCCGTCAGTGCATCAGCTATTACCCAGTCAAAGGAGTGTACAGCAGGAGGCTAAACTACCGTGTCTCCATTAAATAGTATGAAAACTGACTGTATCGTTTGCACTTTTCACCGATGATGGACAAAAATATAAACATACTTATTCACTATATGTATTTGAAATATTATGGTCACTCACATTAAAAAAGAAAAATGTTTATTTCAACTTACTACATAAAACCTAAAACTAATTATATTTTTTTTGTTTCGGCAACACAGACCACCATTTCCTTTCTCAGCCATTGCATAATTCTGAACCAATAGTACAATATAATCTATACAGGTATGACATAATATTCATCATACATTGTGACATAATTTTGATAATATTGATAATCTATGAATCTATGAATAATCTACATCTATCACTCATCTCCATCTTGATCTATGATTCAAACTATATTTTTAGGTGTAAATAAATTGTATAATTTTTATAAATACATTAGACAAATAACATTCCAATGCAGTGCAGTGGCCTGATTTGTGTAAAATGTTAATACCTACATAAGTGACAGTTGCGATATAAGAGTAATTGTATTATGCGCTGCAGCTGCCAAAACTGGTCACTGCTCAGCTTAGTGATGTAGTGTTCGTTGAGGAACGAGCCTGCCTACACCAAACGCTGATTTTCGTTGCGGCCATTACTCTTAAAGCTATCGGAATATTTATATAACTCGAAATATAACCTACAACACGGTAAATATTGACGCCTGTAAATTCCTGACAGGACAGGCAGAGTATTAATAACACCCTCACTTTACCAACTATGATTTTCAATCCCACGTAATAGGCTCTATTAACGAAAAGCGAGCACTTTATCTTGAGCTGGATGTTTAACGTCATGGAGAATTATTACACAGATCAGTAGGCTCCAGTGTATGTGTGTGTATGGTTTTTCAGTAAAAAGTGGATATAACGAACCCTTGCTTCAACAGTGGTGGTTATGAAGAAAGGGTCGAGATTGTTTCGATGTCTGAATCTGTCTGAGCCACCTTTCATTGGAATGGAACCTGAAAAAAAAAAACATTAGGTATACCTTATTAAAAGATTTTAGAAAATTTAATACAGCGCTATCTAGACCCAAATTAGACAAGCTTGTAACATCGGTACTAGAAAGTTATTAAAGATAAATATCAAACAATTAACTTATTGCAGTCCACTGTTAGACTTAGGTCTCTCCCAATTTTGGGAGGCTTTGGCCTACTGTTTCCAGGCTGGCCAGACAGGTTGGTACAGGTTTTATTTCGAGTTTTCCTTCTCTCGCAGTGATATCGTCTGCGTATTGTTCCGTTAGTCGCCTCTTGCCATCTCATCCGAAGGGTGTCCCTTCGGATGAGATGGGGTGGTGATACTTGTATTCTTTCTCCGTCACCACACCGATGAGATCTGATCTGCCTTCTCTAAATAAGTCGCAATTAAATGGCCTGAATCTATAGGATTGATATCTATTTTGTTTGACGTTTATGACAGCTGTCAACGTATACCAAATCTATACATTAATCAATCTATTATATTCTACCAATCTATTCATTTTTAACGTATTGCCACTTGTCTAGAGGCTTTGTTAGTAGTTGTTTTATGATACTGAAGTGCACAGGACGTAAACTAGTGAGATTATTGTTACATTAAGTTGTATTATTATTATTATTTGTAAAAGTGCTACCAATATTAAAGTCACCAAAGTGGTATAAAAAAGCAACAAAAAGGTTTAAAAACATAATCTCACCATCACAGACCAACGCAAAGTTATATTATTATAATATTTATAACGTTAGCAGTTTAACTTTATTAATTTCTAATAACAAGAAGAAGGTAATTGACTACTAATATGGTTTCCCGTTTATTAAATCTCGAAGTTCATAATACCGATGTATGAAAGACCGAATTTCAAAATCTCGAATGTTCATTCGAGTGAAAGTATAAAATTCCGAAAATCAGTATTATTGAAAAAGTAACCACGAAGAGCTAAAGCGGTTCCTAGCCTTCATTAGCCTTCTAATTTAATCCTTACTATTAAAATCCCGCTGAATGGACCCCCCTTCAGCGGGATTTTGAAATTCGGTAATATATTTCATTTCATATCACTCAGGTGGCAGACAAGCGCACGACCCACCTGATTGAAAGTGGATACCGTGGCTTATGGATGTGTGCAACATCAGGAGAGTCACACTCGCGCCGTTGATCTTGTAAGAACCTCCTAATGCCCTTCATGAAGAACCCCATATTGCAGTTGCTTAGGAAAACCACGGTAGGGAGTTCATTCCACAGCTTAAGCGTGAGGGGGATGAAGTTCTTATCGTACCTAACTGTATTTACTAAGGCCCTCAACATCTGTGACCCTCACCAAAGCCTTCGGGGCCCAAGTCTCCTGCTAGCCAGCACGCCTGTTGATTAACAGACGAGGCTTTGACACATGCGACAGTCGCTTCCGCAAAAGCCAAGATAAGATCAAAAGACAGAATAGGTGAACGAACCCCAGGCTCCAAAGTCCTTGCTTCGGATGCAACAAGGACAAATGCTATGGTGATAATAATGACTACAGTGTAGTCCACTTAGAACACCCAACCGAAGAGCACCTGCTTGAATAGGACCTTTTTTTACGTACGCAAAAAACTCACGGATACCCCCCAACGGAGCCGGTGGAATAGGTTAGGTCGGACTCGAACCGACCGAAACGCACGACGCCTGTGGGTCGTATTTTTTGTTGCTGAAGGTGAGGTTAACAGGCATAGACAGAAGAATTGACAATTACCCTGACATTATCATCCTAACTGAATGCAGACTGTCTCAGAACCCTATTGTTCCTGTATTGGATGGATATAACTCTTATTTAACTGTAATCACACATAATCCGAACGATGGTGTGGTGGTTTATATTAAAGCAACGTTATCTCATGTGACGGTCTCTGAACCGGTTTTACTGGACTCAAGCTGTCTGTTGGTTACTGTGGGAGCGGATTTAGCTGTTATACACACATCAACAAAGTCTAGGGAACAAGAACATTTCTAGTTTTTATTTAAAAACCCTTTCTTGTAATAGTGAGTGTTTTATATCAATAGAAGGGTATTTTTATACCGTTTTTAATTTTAATTTTAATAAAAACATTTTCATACCAATTTTTTTTTTTTTTAAGAAAAAATTGAATAGTGCCAATATTGAGTACTACAACATTCTATGATTAGGCACAAAAATAACGAGGTAGTAAGAAATACAGTAATTAACCGTACTTTAAACGTTTTTAATAATCTGTAGGACCTCCTAAAGCATTAGCAACAGCTCGACAACGGCGTGGCATACTTAGTATGAGATTGTCAATCATCGTCTGTGGAATATGGCTCCATACACTGCGAAGGTGTAAAAAAAGTTGTTCTTCAGTGTTCAGATTTTCCAAAGAATCACTGAAAGCTCTTCTCCCAAGCAAATCCCAGGCATGCTTTTGGGATTGAGGTCGGCAGACTGAGCAGGTCATTCCAACGTCGTCATATTGTGCTCGCTTAACGCATTGACCACTACCCTCGCGGTGTGTGACCGTGCATTATCTTGCATGAACATAAAATCTTGACCGAACTGCTGTCGATGAGAGATTACCATGGGGTGTATAACCACTTGAATGTATTGGTTTGCATTCAAATTGCCCCGTATCCAAACGAGGTCGGTCCTTCCACCAAGGCGAATTCCAGCCCATACCATGATTGTTCCACCTTGGTAAGGATGAACTTCTTGCGGATTCTGGAGACGACTCCGACGTCCAGGAATTCGCCATATACGCACTCTTCTCGAATCAGGATGAAAACCGAAGCAAGATTCGTCGGAAAACAGAACCCGTGCCCATTGATGGTCGGTCCACTGTAAATGTGCGTTAGCCCACAATAAGCGACGACCTCGATTTCCACGTCGAAGAGCTGGAACCCTAAGCGGTCTGCGAGCATAAAGATTGGCTTCGTGTAGTCTTCTTCTGACAGTTTGATCGCTAATAACCACTTGATGCTGAGACTGGAGGCCTGCGACCAACTGACGAGCTGTAATCGTGGGTTGCCGCCTTGCGGAATTTTGCAAGAAACGATCTTGTCACGGGGTAGTAACCCTATTTCGTCCCCTATGACGTTCGGCAACATCCCCTATAGACCTGTAGCGTGCCCATAATCTGCAAATTACGCTTGGTTGGGTGTTGACAGCATTCGCTACGTCGCGTTGAGTTCGTCCAGCTTGCAGCATACCAACAGCCCTTAACATCTCTTCGCGACTTAAATGACGACGTGACATGATGACTACAGTCACAAAAATGCACAAACCATACGTAAAAGACGTATTATTGATAATAAACGTTATTTACAATTAAAAAAAAAATATATATTTTGCCTCAGAGAAGCTGCACAATCAAACACTTTTAAAAGTTTTCCCTCCATATTCGAAAACCATTACTTATTTAAATTTATTTTTAAATTTCGAACAACTCTGTAATCTACTTTATTCTATTTTTATTTATTTGCTGCCAGTTATTTGCAAAACAAGATTTACACGAAAAAAAATAATTGGGGTCATCTTGTTCCCTAGACTTTGTTGAGGTGTTTAGGTGTTTACAGGCCATTCGCTTTCAGAGACCCCTCTGGATTTATACAATCTCTGGACGAACTTTTGCATAGGGTTAAGCATTTTGGTAATCTGGTTCTTGCAGGTGATATTAATATTGACATTGCTGATGGCCAACTGGACGCACACTCGCTTGACTATATGGATGTCTTGGCCCAACATGGACTTTTCATTGGTCATACGTTTCTGACACATGACTGCCTGACGTGTCTTGATCATTTTAACTTGAAGTCCAAACTACCTGTACGTATTCTTGTGGTGGAATCAACGGTCACCGATCACTTCACAGTTGTGGGCGTGCTGTCCATGAAGGGGAAGAAATCTATTCCTCGATCCACAATCACAAAAATTGACGAATACAAACTGTCCCAAGATTTACTCACCATTGGTTTTGAGTCTGTCTACACAGTCGATGATCCCAATCATGCAATGAAGCACCTGTATGAGCCTATTCTTCATGCTATCTCTGCAAATAGCAAAACTTTAAAATTATCACGAAGGAAGAGACCTATAAAGCCATGGATAACCCCAGGTTTATTGCGTTGTATGCGTCATAGAGACAATCTTTATAGACAAATGAAGAAAGATCCAACAAACGATATAGTGAAACTCTCCTATAAGCGATATCGTAACTTCTGTGTTAACCTTCTGCGAAAAACCAGAAATGCATTTGAGAAGCTTGAGTTTCAAAAAGCTGGCAATAATTCCAAGCGGGTTTGGCAAGTTGTCCGATCAGTTACGAATACCACCAAAACAAGGTCCCCGGCTAATAGTCTATTGGGCCTGCAAAGGGACGGACAGTTTTGTGTCGAGGAGGTGAATACCTATTTTGCCAATATTGGCAGGCTACTGGTCGAGAGGATTCACCGCAGTGATCCTGCGCTTATGAGCTTTGCGATCAGTCAATCTTGTCCAACTACTAACTCTTTTGTCCTGTTTGATACTGACGTATCCGAGGTCGAAAATGTCATCATGTCATTAAAAAACGACAGTGCGTCGGGCTGGGACGGTATCTCCTCGGCGTTCTTGAAGAAGCACAGGACCGTTATTGTTCCCCCACTTACTTACATATTTAATCTATGTCTTAACACGGGTGTTTTTCCTGCGGCTTTTAAGAGGGGCATTATCCATCCAGTCTTCAAATCAGGTGATCGTAATCTTGTTGAGAATTACAGACCGATATCCGTTCTCCCTGCAATGTCCAAGGTGCTTGAGAAGATTATTAACCACAGGCTTACCAAGTTCTTGGAATCTAGTAATCTATCTGCGAATCAATATGGGTTTAGGAAGGATTTATCCACCGCCGATGCTGTTCACAACTTGGTAGGACACATAGTTGGGAAGTTGGACAACAAGCAGAAATGTGTGGCACTCTTCCTGGATCTTGCAAAGGCGTTCGATACGGTTTCAGTTCCGCTTTTGCTATCTAAGCTTGAGGTCATGGGTGTGAGGGGGAGACAACTGTCATTGTTCCAGAGTTACCTAACTGGTAGAACTCAGTACGTAAAGATTGGCGCGTACGTCAGCTCTGAAATTCCCATTGAGCATGGTGTCCCGCAAGGGAGTATTCTGGGTCCAAGCCTCTTCTTAATTTATGTGAACGATCTCTGCAAACTTGGACTGGACAACGGCCAAATATTTGCTTATGCAGACGATACGGCTCTTGTTTTCTCTTCTGATTCCTGGACTGACACGTATGGTCTAGCTCAAAATGGATTTAATACCATTAACCAGTGGTTGAGGGAAAACCTTTTAACCCTAAACGCGACCAAAACTAAGGTTATCAATTTCTCAATCCGAAAAGCTGACATACCCTCGGATAACCTTTTACAGATCACCGTTCGGCCGATTGACAGTCTGTCCTTGGCTGTACCCTACTGTCGCATTGAGAGGGTGTCTTCCATCAAATACCTGGGGATTGTTCTTGACCAAAGCTTAACCTTTAAACCGCACGTGGACTGCTTGGCGAGTCGAGTTCGTAAACTCATTTATATCTTTCGACAATTGCGCTACTCTGCTGACTCCAATGTTATGAGGTTGGTTTATACTGCGATCTGCCAATCTATCTTATGTTACTGCATCACGACGTGGGGTGGCACCAATAAAACTCATTTTCTTGTATTGGAACGTGCTCAGAGGGCTGTTTTAAAGGTTTGCTGTTTTAAGCCTCGCCTGTGTCCTACAGCTGAGCTTTATGAATTCTGCCAGGTGCTGACTGTCAGACAGCTCTTTGTACTGGCTACTGTTGTGAAGCAGCACTCATTGACAGAGTTTAGGGTAGACTATTCCCGTCGTAATCATCTCGTGGCGGTATCCGCTAGGGTCAGGACATATTTCAGCCAAAGATTTTTCCAATTCCTGGGACCATACCTTTATAACAAACTTCATAAGCTATTATGTCTCTATCCTCTAAATATTTATAGGTGTAAAGCTGCTCTTCATGAATGGCTTCTCTATCAAACATACCACGACACAGAAGAATTGCTAAAAGTCTTGAGATGAATGTCCACTCCTGTTTCCATGCGACCATCCTCACCCACACAACACGCACACACACACACACACACACTCACCCACTCACACACACACACACACACACACACTCACACACACACACACACACACACACACACTCACACACACACACAACACAACACAACACACTCAACTCACTCACTTATTATATTGTTATTTCTTAGATTTTAGTTTTGTGTAAGAACGTAAACCGATTACCTGTACTTTTGCTTTTTGAGCACTGTTATGTACAGTCATTTGTGTTATTCGTGGAATCCTGGTGTCCAGTAATTCAGGTAATTTATTTACCTACCACAGGCACCAGCAATCCACAGCCATATTTTGCCTATCACCTGTACTGTGATTTCTCTAAATTTGTCAATATTTGGTTGTTGGTTGAAAATAAATCATTTATTATTATTATTATTATTATTATATCCCTAGCCTCTTGTATCACAATATATTTTCAATAACCTAATGTATGTAAGAAAAAATATCTCAATATTTTCTAGAGTTTGTGACAGGCATTACCAGGCACAAAAACAATCTTGTAGTCTGTGATAGTAGACTTAAAAAATTAGTCATTCTTTCCAGGGCAACTGTATACGCTTTTTTAACAAGCTGTCTAATGAAATTAGGGATTTACCTGTGAATAAATTTAAATATGTAGTAAAGAGTAAATTGTGCCAGAAAGATTATTATAAAATCCAAGAATATTTAGATGATAAACAAGCTTGGAAATGAGCTGTTCGCTCAACTATGCTGTTGCTGTAAAAGTTTGTAAATATACCAAAAAAATGCCCGCTCAGTTTCTTGCCGGGGTCTTCCTAGGTCAGATCGCGTTTCGAACCGGTGGTCCATTTGCTAAACTAGTTTTTCATATTTCTTTTTTGTAAATTCCGATTTAATGATCTATGCAGAATAAATTATTTTTGATTTTGATTTTGATAGGTGCTCTTCGTGGACAAGGCTAGGTGCTATTCGCTCAGTTGCGTGCTCTAAGGTCCATATTATAGACTGTTATTCAGTCTGAATCTCGATTTATCCGAGTACAGATTGTATAGATAATATTATGTCAATCTGTTCTCATGACGTCATCATTCAGATCTACGTACCTAAGTGGATTACACCATGACTACAGATATTCGAAAAAGTATAAAAAAGAAAAAAAAAACTTACGATCATATTCAATTCCAACTTTAAATTTCTGCGTTTCAAAAAAATAAGGGTAACTGCTCACTGCACCAACCGCTAGCACCAAAACGAACCAATTTTGCAACATTTTTATGCAAAAACCAACTAACTACAGACACACTGCCTAGCCAGCTACTGTCAATAGGTACGAAATATATGTAACTACTGAATCAGTTGGGCCGTTTCGCGGATTATCTTGCTATCTACAGATAAAGAAATATTTTTCTTTTCTTAAATTTGATATTGGATCTTGAGGTTTGTTATCAAAAATATTGATATACTTGTTCATGATACCTGTTTCGGTTGTATAAATTTTTTACACTTTTTTCTGTAACGGTATACTTATAATTTAGTGTGTAATTAACTGTTAATTGTGTTAACTGTAATTAACTGTGTTGATGATTTTCTTTTAAATTTAAAAATTTCAACATACAGTGTTATGTGATATGGGTAATGAACTGCTGAGACGAAGTTTCGGGTTCGATCCCAGGTTTTACCATGGCACACATCAATGACTTTTCGATGCTTTTCGCAGTTATGTGTGTATTTATCGCAGGTTTATAAGTGTCCGGTTAATGGCAATAGGCTCGCCACCTATTACATTGGGACCTAAATATAAATTGGCGTAATGTGGGTGCTAGCACCTCTGCCTACCCCTTCGGGGATATAGGCGTGAGTTTATGTTATGTGTTATCTTACACGACATTTTTAAAAAAGAGGGTAATGAATTCCAATCGAAAGCTGATAATTAGTGGGGGTCTTAAATATACCATAAAAAGAATTATCAAAAGTTTACATCGATTAGTGCTTTTGACACTTCATTTGATATTTTATTTTGAATATTTTTTTATTTGGACTCCGAAATGGTAATCCGTACAAGAAAAGTGTGAGATTTTGTTGGTAACTTTATCATCTTCACCTTTATAGGTAGTTTTGGTATATACTAGATAAACTGTGGGTGTTAATTCGTCTCTGCCTAGCCCACCGGGGATAAAGGCATGATTATATGTACGTATGTAATGCACAAATCAAATCGATGGAGTCTTGTATCAAGACTTGTATTAAGACTTGTAATTAAGATTTCGATAGAGTCTGGCACAAATCGCTTCTTTCTAAGCTACCTGCCTTTGGTCTGCCTTCTAGGCTGTGCAACTGGGTTGCTAGCTTCCTGCAGGGGCGCCGTATTCGCGTCCTTTGTGACGGACGAGCTTCGGAGTTTCTGCAGGTTAATGCTGGCGTGCCCCAGGGGTCCGTCTTATCACCCACTCTCTTTCTTCTGCATATCAACGACATGCTGTCTACCGGCAATGTTCATTGTTATGCAGACGATAGCACTTTACATGGGAGTTATCATGGACATCCAGCGGCCAAGCAGTCAGATATCGCAGAGAAAAGGCAGCTTCTTGTCAATGAGCTTGACGGGGTCCTGAGTCACATTTCTCAATGGGGCTCTGAGAACCTGGTTGAGTTCAATGCCAAGAAGACGCAGGCATGTGCGTTTACAGCAAAAGTATCTTCTTTCCTTCCCCTCCCCACTCTTCAGAGCACGCCACTGCCGCTGCAGGACAATCTCAATATCCTAGGTATGGATGTTCGCTGCAACCTGAATAACAAAAACTACATCGAAAGCATCATCAAAACAGCCTCACGAAAACTCGGAGTCCTGAACAGAGTGAGACGATTTTTCACGCCGGAGCAGCGGTGTCTTCTATACAAGACACAAATTCGCTCCTGTGTGGAGTACTGCTCGCATCTCTGGGATGGTTCAGCAAAGTACTTACTAGATGCTCTCGACAGGTTGCAGCGACGTGCGGTCCGCATCATTGGGAATCCCGAGATCACGAACACCCTAGAACCTTTACAGCTGCGTAGAGATGTTACGTCCATGACTGTATTTTACCGTCTGTACCATGGTGAGTGTTCTGATGAGCTCTTCCAATTAGTCCCACCCTCCCCTTTCCTACACAGGACAACGCGTGCAGGTCTTAAATGTCATTCGCACACGGTGCAAAACATCCGATCAAGAAGCGGTTCGGAGACTCTTTCCTCTGTCGCACCATTAAGGCCTGGAATTCATTACCAGCTCACGTGTTTCCTTCTTCCTACAGTCCCGGGTCCTTTAAGCGGGGTGTGAAAAAGCATATGATAAGGCCGTCAAGCTGAGTGTCACCATTGTCACACGGTATGTGTAAGTAATGGTGACCCTCTTTTCTGGGATTTTGCCTTCAGCTTACCATCAGGCAAGGCGAAGTCCAATTGACGTGTCCTATATAAAAAAAAAAAAAAAAAAAAGATCCCCACCAATATTCAACACTATGCGAATTTATGCAAGCTCAAATCTTCATTTTGTCCGGATTATTAGACCGGGTCAATTCTACCCCACCACATAGTGGAAGGAACTAACAAAAAAAGGAAAGAAATTTAATTATTTGTAAACGAAAGAAACTGGAGAAGAGCTTATGGGGCTAGTACAATAAGGGATTCGTGTACCGAAGGGCAAAGGGGAAGACAAAAGTGGAACTTTCCACTTCTACCTTCTCAAATTTCGTAAAAAGAACCCCTATTGTACTAGCCCTATAAGTACATAGTTGTCAATTTTTTTCGCATGATTAATTTTTTCTTAAAGAGATATAGTCCCATATAATATTTTTTAAGATATTAGAATAATTTTCCTAACATTTTCTTTTTCTTAATGAACTGCTAATCTTATAAAAATTCCAAGAGAATCCTTTTACCTCATTAGGAGTAATTTAGGTACTTAAGTTACTTTCATTAGCTTCCGTCTTTGTTTGTTTATATTTATCTTAAGAAAGTATTTAAGACTGGCGTTTTTAAAAATGGCGGCCAATGTCGGAAATCTGAGAATTAAAATGTGTCTCAGACCGAAGTCAAAGAATCAATTTCATTTATTCAGTTTAGGCACATTTGAACAGCAAACAGCTAATATTTATTGTTCAAAGCAAAACATTTTCATCTCATAAACTCATAAACTCACGTCTATATCCCCGGGGTAGGCAGAGGTGCTAGAGCACTTAAATTACGCCAGATTAGGTCCCAATGTAATATGTGGCGAGCCTATTGCCATTAATCACTTATAAACCTGCGATAAATACACACATATATACATACATTTTAAATATGGTTTAAATCCTTTTTCAGACATGTCATGTTAGTTACCGTTACAAACGAAGTGAAATGAACAAACAAACACAAGAATCAATAAACCAACAGATCATTTGTATGAAAGACCCTTATCTATTATCAGCAGCTCTCAATAAAGATAAACTTCAACTGCAACATTGAAAAATCTCTTTCGTAATAGAAACAAATCTTTATCTTTACAAGAAACGTATCTTCTCAACCTATATTTTGACTTTTGTCTGAATTTTATTGATAAAATGATGTTATTTATTGTTCTAGTGCATACTAAAATAATGCAACTAAAGTAGACTTTATTTCGCAGTGAAAATTAAATTTGAATTTCTTTTAATTTCTAAAAGTAGTGTTACATAGTTCTTCTACTTTTTTATGATTTCTGCAGTGAATCGCCATAACTTTGGCAAAGTCAAGTAAATATCTAAGTATTAAATTATTAATGATGACCATAAGAATAGTCATCCATCCTAAAACCAACTTGGATAGTGTTGTTTAACCTGGCGATATGTGGAAAAATATTCTTGAAAATAATGACTCCTACTCGGTGTTGCACTGCTATCATTAACGATGTACAAGTTAACACCCCCCTTTCCTCACACTCGTACAGTAATAGCGCCATTACTTGCTGGCTTTGTGATAAATTTACGCCATTTATTGCAATAAAATTCTTAGCGTTGATTTTTTGTCTGGATACAAAAACAAATATATTTTTGCTATATATTACTTGTTTTAGACATTTTTTTGCATGTGATAAATCCCCACGGATACCCTTCCCTGCCGGAGTCAGTGGGAGAGGTTATGTCAGACTCGAACCAAATAAAAAAAAAACCAGATCAAGATCTTCCCGTTGGCCCCACACTAGGCAAGCTTGTCCTGTGGGTACCGTGACTTTTTCCTTATTTATTTATTTATTTGTACTTTATTTATTTATACTTTATTGTACACACATATTACATTAATATAACAAGATGACATGTAATGTACAAAGGCGAGCTTAACTCAAAGTTGAGTTCTCTTCCAGCAAACCCGGGAGTGTACAGAGGAATTGCAATACGAGAGGCTAAGTCTAGTGCACAAGTGTAAAATTAATATAAGAAGGTATAAAATGTGTATACCCCCGACAATAGGCACAAATATACACATACACATATACACACATACACATACTCACGTACATACATACATACATACCTACATACATACATAAATACATAAATAAACATACATACATACATACATACATACATACATACATACAAATACATATCATGTATGTCTGCTATTGTTGAGAGAGAAAGTAATCTCTTATACGTCTTTTAAAAATATTCAGAGAAGGACTATCGCGTATGGAGTGAGGAAGAGAATTCCACAGTCGTACTGCAGAAACTGTGAAGGAATTGTCGTAGCAAGTCGAACTATGCGAGGGAGTTCGAAGTAAAAGAGAAGACGAAGTGCGACAGGGCTTACCCCTGGGTACAAGGAACTCAAAACGCTCACGAAGATATGAAGGAGAATGAGGGTTGTGAAGAATAGAAAAGAGAAGGGAAAGAATGTGAACATCTCGACGCCGCCGAATTGGTAACCATTTCAGTTGCCTTCTGAACTCCGAAACGTGGTCGTACTTACGTAGGCCGAAAATAAAACGAATACATAAATTTTGCAGTCGCTCCATCTTGTTCCAGAGTTCTTCAGTTGCATCCAGAAAGGTGACATCAGCATAGTCTAGGAGAGGAAGGAGAAGAGATTGAGCGAGACAGACTCTGGTTTTAAAAGGAAGGAAATTCTGAAGACGCCTAAGGGAGTGGAAAGTACCAAAACCTCTCCGGCTTACCTCGTTGATATGACTGGTCCATGACAAATTGCAATCGAAGAGAACCCCCAGGTTTTTGGCGACCGTGGAAAATGGTATCAGAGCATTGCTGTAAAAAACAGGAGTTAGAGAGGCATGGTCAAGATTACTGTAAATGTGTCTGCCACCTATAATGACTGCCTGAGATTTAGCAGGATTGACAAGCAGTCCGAAAGATTTTGCCCAAGCACTAATGTTTTTAAGGTCATTATTGATGGCAGTAATGGCCCCACCCACATCATCAGACCTAAAATGACGATACAACTGCAAATCGTCTGCGTAGAGATGATAACTGGAAGAAATAACTTTGGTGATAGCATTAATAAAAATTGAGAAAAGTAGAGGAGAGAGGACAGCACCTTGCGGTACACCCGCAGTAAGGTTACGCCAGTCAGAGGACGCCTCATCAGAGCGAACCCGCTGCGAGCGACCCCGAAGATAAGAGCTAAACCAAGCAATTACGGAGGGCGATATATTTAATGAAGAAAGGATGCCCAAGAGAATGTCGAAGTCAACAGAATTGAAGGCACTACTGAAGTCCAGCAGAACCAATACCGTCAGGAGTTTATTCTCCATGGCCAGTCTTATATCATCGGATATTTTAACTAGTGCCGTGACTGTACTATGGCCAGAAAGAAAACCAGATTGTAATGGACTCAGTAGACCATTAGAGGAAAGGTAACAAGATAATTGAATACGCACCGTGTTCTCAAGCACTTTGGAAAGAATCGGAAGGATTGAAATAGGCCTAAACTGGGATAATAAGGATGGATTAGAGGTTTTGGGCAAAGGAATGACTAGTGCTTTCTTCCAGGCCAAAGGAAAAGAGCTATGCTCAAGCGAAAAATTTACTATGTGGGTAATGGCTGGAAGGAGTTCATTTAAATTAAATTAAATTAAAATTAAATAAAGTTTATTTCGGAACAAGCCCATAGATGGTTAGTACGTACATTTTTCACTTATATACTATTGTTAGTAAGGTATATATATTTTTATGGTTGTATTTTTAGCGGTGTGAACCACCATCCACCTTTTAAATAGGGGGGAGTCCCACCGGTTTGATAACGCAGCCAGGATGCTGTTGGCGCTGCTCCTGGTGCGATTCAATAAGGAAGCACAGCGCTTTCTTATTATAGTTGCGAAGTCGTCGACACGCTTCTCCGCAAACATCCCTGAGGCACTGCAATGCCTCGGCAGACCCATCAGCATCCTGAATGCATTATTATATTGAACTCGCAGGTCATCGTATGCCCGATGCGTGAAGCCCGCCCACAGGCCGCACGTGTAAAAGGATTGGCAGTATGCTTTGAACAGCGTCACCTTCACTTCCTTCGTGCAAAGCGCAAACCTGCGGGCGAGCATGTTACACCGGACAGTCAAGGACCTGCGCTCCCTCTCAATGTCCAAGTTATCTTTGAGGTCAACCGAAACCCAATGCCCCAGATACTTAAACCTATCGACGCGATTTAAAGGCAAGCCACATAGTGAGACTTTAGGCAGATCAGTGTAGGTCTTAGGACCCGCTCTGAATACCATAAACTCACTCTTTTGTGCATTGTATTTGAGGCCGTGGGTCCCGGCGTACCCTTCACACATATTCAGCAGCCTTCTCAAGGCACCAATCGACGGACTCAGCAACACCATATCGTCAGCATAGCTGATGTTGTTTATACCAACACCGTCAACATGGCAACCAATTTTGGCGCTGCTGAGTTCCTCTATCAGTTTATTTAAATAAACACAAAACAACTTAGGTGAGGTCAGGCCCCCCTGCCTCACTCCACATTCTAGCTTATACTGCTCAGAGCAGCTCTCCCCCCATCTTACCTTATTGTTTTGGTTATTGTACCAGTATGTAAACAAAGATACAACCTCAGAAGGCAAGGTTGTCTCCGTTCTCAATTTTTCCCAGAGTAGCCCATAAGATACCAGGTCGAAGGCCTTTGAAAGATCCAGGAAACATGCAAATACTGGAGTCTTTCTAGCAGTATAATACTGTACAGTCTCCTTGAGGCAATAAATAGCACTTTCTGTGGATAACCCAGAACGAAAGCCAAATTGCGAGTCATTAAGTTCTATGTGCTTGTCTAATTGCCAGCCAAGCAGACTGTCCAGCACCTTGGCAATGACACAAGCCAAGGAAATCGGTCTATAGTTAGACAGGTCAGATGGATCGCCGGTTTTATCTTTTATTACAGGTACAACCACTGTCTGCATGAGCTTATCAGGTAAATAGGAGTGTCCCATGCATAGGTTAAAGAACATAGCGAGCACCCTGGGTAGATGTATTCCGGCATACTTCAAGTGCTCAATACTAAGGCCGTCTAACCCTGGAGATTTTCCTCTCACCATATTCTCAATAACAGTTTTCACTTCTTTTGTTGAAAAAGTTACATTTCGGCCTGAGATGACAGTCTCCGTATCGAGCACCTGAGAGACGGGACCCAGTGGTGACTTAATATTGAAATGCCGCCTAAAGACCTCCGCAATCTCACTCGGCCGATGCACACCACCCACGCTCACTGGCAAACCCATTCTAGGATTCAACCTGTTTGCTTGCTTCCAAAAATCACTAAAGTTTTTCTTAGAATGATGTTGAGCAATAATGTCCATTTTAATCTGTTGCTGGTTGGTTTGACACCATTTCAATTTAGATTTAAAGTTTTTTCTGGAAGCACACATACGGTCGAAGGTTAAGCCAGTTCTAGGTTTGCCATACAACACCCAGGTTTGAAAACAAAGCCGGGCCTCCACGTGCGCTTCACGCACATATTTGTTCCAACCGGTTACATATTTAGGTCTGGCCTTTTTATTAGGCATATAGGTACACTGTGCAGACTTTTTAAGTATATCAATTATATTATCATACATGTCATTTATTATTTTTTTATGATTTAAGTCCGAACACATTCTATCACAACATTAATTAAAATTAGAATCAAAATCGATAACTTTTAGTCTATCATTACATAACTCGTGATACCTATTGATCTGACTCACCTCCCTCTCACCCCATCTTACATTATCATGAGTACCACTCGATAAATAAATCTTGGGAGGTACTAACTCGAAGTTACACTCCAAGTAGAGAGGAAAATGGTCAGACCAATAAGTATCATACAAAATAGACATATTTAGAATAGGCAGTAACATTTGCAGCTGAATACCATCATTACCCATTGCTTTGGTCGATATTCTTACAATTTGCTTCCGTACATCGCTCTCCGTAACCGGGTTGAATATAAAAGAGGCACATTCAGGCAGGGGAAGACTGGAGAGATAACTTAGAGTAGATACTTTATCCACATTATCTATCACAGTTGGTGGCGTGGAGAAATGTATATTTAACGTATTGAGGTCGCAATTCTTTGCAATCGCAATTATGGACAACACGCTTTGTCCCTGGTAGTCTTACCGATACCAAGAGACCTTAGAAATTGCCATACCTGAGATGTGTTAGAATTATTAATGGAGTCGTGGATGTGGCGCTTTTTCGCATCTCTACACAGACGACCGCAGCGATTCCGAATAATTTTATAAGAAGACCAATTATCATCAGATGGATTTCGATTATAACGTCTTTTGGCTTTGTCCCGTTGAGACATAACACGCTTAATATCGTCTGAGAGCCAAGGGGCGGGTAAATGCTTCACCCTAATCTTTTTCAGTGGGGCATGTTTATTATAAAGACACATAAGAATATTGTTAAGGCTGTCTACTTTAGTGTCAATATCCCCAGAATTGTATAGAAGAGAAAAGTCAGCTCCTCTTACATCGGCCCTCAAAATGTCCAGGTCGATATTTTTGAAACTTCGAAGAAGGAAGAATTTAGGTTTAGGTTAGGAGAGATAAATGAGATCATGATAAGAGAAAGGAGCAGGAAGTTGACCATGAGTAACAACTTTGTCACGGTCCGAAACAATAATGAGGTCTAAAAGAGAAGGAGTACAGTGGGGGGTGCGATGTGTCGCATTTAATGGAAGAATGTGCATGTTTACCGAAGAAACCAGAGACTGGAGTCTCCGACTGCGTGCATCATCCTTTAGTAGACACGTGTTGAAGTCACCTAAGATAATCGAGTACTGGTATAAAGCGGATAGGTTTTCTAACTTAGACTCGAAAGAAGAGAAATAGTCAATATTCAGGGAAGGACTGTAATAAACCCCCAGAAGATTATCTAGCCTTCTAGGCTGTGCAACTGGGTTGCTAGCTTCCTGCAGGGGCGCCGTATTCGCGTCCTTTGTGACGGACGAGCTTCGGAGTTTCTGCAGGTTAATGCTGGCGTGCCCCAGGGGTCCGTCTTATCACCCACTCTCTTTCTTCTGCATATCAACGACATGCTGTCTACCGGCAATGTTCATTGTTATGCAGACGATAGCACTTTACATGGGAGTTATCATGGACATCCAGCGGCCAAGCAGTCAGATATCGCAGAGAAAAGGCAGCTTCTTGTCACTGAGCTTGACGGGGTCCTGAATCACATTTCTCAATGGGGCTCTGAGAACCTGGTTGAGTTCAATGCCAAGAAGACGCAGGCATGTGCGTTTACAGCAAAAGTATCTTCTTTCCTTCCCCTCCCCACTCTTCAAAGCACGCCACTGCCGCTGCAGGACAATCTCAATATCCTAGGTATGGATGTTCGCTGCAACCTGAATAACAAAAACTACATCGAAAGCATCATCAAAACAGCCTCACGAAAACTCGGAGTCCTGAACAGAGTGAGACGATTTTTCACGCCGGAGCAGCGGTGTCTTCTATACAAGACACAAATTCGCTCCTGTGTGGAGTACTGCTCGCATCTCTGGGATGGTTCAGCAAAGTACTTACTAGATGCTCTCGACAGGTTGCAGCGACGTGCGGTCCGCATCATTGGGAATCCCGAGATCACGAACACCCTAGAACCTTTACAGCTGCGTAGAGATGTTGCGTCCATGGCTGTATTTTACCGTCTGTACCATGGGGAGTGTTCTGATGAGCTCTTCCAATTAGTCCCACCCTCCCCTTTCCTACACAGGACAACGCGTGCAGGTCTTAGATGTCATCCGCACACGGTGCAAAACATCCGATCAAGAACCAAGCGGTTCGGAGACTCTTTCCTCTGTCGCACCATTAAGGCCTGGAATTCATTACCAGCTCACGTGTTTCCTTCTTCCTACAGTCCCGGGTCCTTTAAGCGGGGCGTGAAAAAGCATATGATAAGGCCGTCAAGCTGAGTGTCACCATTGTCACACGGTATGTGTAAGTAATGGTGACCCTCTTTTCTGGGATTTTGCCTTCAGCTTACCATCAGGCAAGGCGAAGTCCAATTGACGTGTCCTATATAAAAAAAAAAAAAAATAAATAAAAATTTAACGTGATAAAAGTCAACTTCGATCAAGTCAACTCTTATTTAATTTCAGTGCTCGATCATAAGTTTAATTTAATCACACTTACAAAAGCTAGAAGAAGAGACAGATAATGGATGTGTCTTAAATGTATGTAATAGTTGTATATAACTTGTACATATGTAAATATATATATTTTGCATAACGTCTGGGGATCGTTATTGGTTGCTGGAGGTGAGGTTTGCAGTCATATACCTCACACTCCACCTGACCCAGGGCCATCTCTCTCCGCCGCCCTCCTCGGGTTTGGGGTCCACGGAGTACCCAACTAGTCCCCGGAAACAGGGAGACGAGTAACGCGTGCCGCCGTCGCTGCCTGCTTTTAGACTAAGTTATACATACATAAAGCGAACACACACAATGAGTTGGTAAACAGAATTTAGTTCTAGACATAATTTGAAACGATATCTCGACACACATGCTCTTATTTAATTAGTAGAGAAGCTATTAGCAACTAAAGTGTTTCATATAGCTAAAGTAAATACGTTTTGTGCATACATTTGAGACGACTACGGTATCTTAAGACATTTTGAATTGATACTACTCAAGAGACATTACGTAAAGCGTAAATAAGGTACAGGGGAAAATCAAGTAAATTGTACCATCTTTTAAATAGTCTCTAAATTTCTTAATAAATGACACTTTTTTCTACACTGGTAACACCAAACTATGCTAGTGTCCCCTCCGCCGGCCTGGGGGTGACAGGAGGCGGCTGCCTGTCACCCTGGCAGAAGCAGGCCGCGGCGGTGGCGCGCCTGGCGCGCCTCCCCGTTTCCGGGGACGAGTTGGGGACTCTGTAGTCCCCACACCCGAGAAGAGTGCCAGATCGTGAGAGATGGCCCTGGGTCGGCCGGGGTGCGAGGGATATGCCTGTCAACCTCACCTTCGGCAACCAAAGCGACCCATAGGCGGCGTGCGTTTTAGTCGGCTCGAGTCCGACATAACCTCCTCCACCGGCTCGGGTGGGGAGGAATCCGTGGGGATTTTGCGCACGTAAAAAAAAAAAAGAAAAAAAGTGTCGCCTCCGACTAACCACCAATTTAGGTTTATATCTGACAAGAATTGTATATGGTAGCGAAAAAAACAGTTTTCGGTGGAATTTAACGTTAATTGTACTATTGAACTCGTTTGTAAGCGGGGCGTGAAAAACTTAATGATGAGGTCGTCAAGCTGAGTGTCACCATTGTAACATGGTATATGTATGTAATGGTGACCCTCGTTCCTAAGACTCTGCCTTCAGCATACTATCAGGCGAGGCGAAGTCTAATTGACGTGTCCTATAAAATAATCTTGAATATTTTATATTTTTGCACTTTATACCAAAATATTTGTCCACGAAAACTTTTCTCTAATAAATATCTCCAGAACCCAACTTTTAATTTCACTAGCAACAATACCGCAACATTTTTCACTCTTTCTAATTTCTTTCGGCCCCACATACACAAGGTATTCGGCGTTAATGAAAAATTACTGACCCATTGCCGACACAGGGGTAAATTAGACCCTCGTCAAGCGTGAACTTGTCAAAATATAACTTTAACTACTGTTTAATACATGAACTCATTTGGGGCGAGCCGTGCGTATTTGGGTAATCTTGTAAATCTTCGGTCTGACGGGTGGTTTGTTTTAGGTTCATTTAGGACTGGCTTCAGCGCGTGATTTCATCTACATGGCACTCATTAATGATATATGTAATAAGTAATGAGGTTAGGTATCATACTTATGTGTAGGAACTGGTGCAGACTCAGTTAGAGCATAACATAACATAAACTCACGCCTATATCCCCGAAGGGGTAGGCAGAGGTGCTAGCACCCACATTTCACCAGTTTATGTTTAGGTCCCAATGTATTAGGTGGCGAGCCTATTGCCATTAATCGGGCACTTATAAACCTGCGATAAATACACACATAACTTCGAAAAGCATCGGCAAGTCTATGGTGTGTGCCATGGTAAAACCTGGGATCGAACCCGAGACCTCGTCTCAGCAGTCCATTACCCATACCACTAGGCTACCGCGGTTATCAGTTATCAGTTAGAGATTTTTTAGAATTCAAGTAAAATGGTCTTAGGTAGATCTTGATAATTTTCGCAGTCAATCGTGACAAATTCTTATTACATACATTATAATCACGCCTTAATCCCCAGAGAGTTAGGCAGAGGTGAATTAACACCCACATTTCACCAATAATTGTATTCGGTCCCACGTAATAGGGGGTTAGCCTATTGCCGTATTTGGGGCACTATTGTTAACTCGAGCCATGCATCTGAGGCTGAGTCTGGGCTGTATATATCTGTCCGATGTTAAACAACCCTATCCCTTAGTCGCTTTGTACGACACCACATGGGAAGAGATGGGGTGGTCCAAATTCTACTCTGCCGGGAACCACAGGGCACCTTCTTATTAAATAAATACGATAAAGCTAATACCAGGCATAAGTAAACTCAAAACTTGCAATTCGGAGCCCATAGTTCGATCTCCAGTTTCTCTTTTTATTGGTTGGTTGGAAGCGGGAAAAAGGGAGAATTGTTTTTTTCCAAAATGGGTGCGATTACCATCCTGTACCTTACAAGGAATGTCTTTTTAGGGTTCCGTTCTTCAAATAGAAAAAACGGGACCCTTATAGGATCATTTCGTTTTACGTCTGTTCGTTTGTCTGTCAAGACCTTTTGCTCACGAATGCGCGGAGGTATCAATCAGGTCTAAAACGTTTTGAAACTGTGCAAAAATCAAACTTCTTAATCAACGCATTCAAAATATACTACCGTTTATGTAGCTTATGTTACGGAACCCTCGGTGCGCGAGTCCGACTCGCACTTGACCGACTTTTCTATCAGTTAAGATATTAGTAACCGAGATAGTTAGTACCCCTAACCCCTCTAGCTTGTGTCAGTATTGTGTTCACATTAGTAGCCCCTATAGTGGCCAGGATTTAAAATCAGGACTCTCTCACGAAACTACCGATATATACGCGCACATATCACGCCTTATCCTCAAAGTGTTAGGCAGAGGTGAATTAACACCCACATTTCACCAATCATTGAATTTGGTGGCACGTAATAGGGGGTGAGCATATTGGCGTCTTCCGGGCACTATTGTTGACTCAAGCCTTGCATCTGAGACTGCGTCGTTGCTGTATATTACACTCAGTTGTTAAAAAAAACAGCCCTATCCCTTAATTGTATTATTATAAGTACTCACAAGAGCGAAGATGACATGCGCAATCATTCAGTTTTTACTATTGTAACAGACCGAATAAATGTCTCATTAAATATGACCTATTTATTTTAAATTCACAAAGTTTGTTCTAAACGAGAAATAGTAATTCCCGCTTTAATTGCTGACGTTAAAACTGATTAATTTATTGTTTGACATTATGCCTGTAATATTGACATTGAAAATAAAATGATAAGAAAATCGAATATATAAGTATTAATAATTTTGAATACTTATAATATTGTTACGTGCACGGGGTACAATTAAATGCCGTTTACTCAACGAAGAGATTTATTAGCTCACCAGAAACTAGACAATTAGATCACTAGTACACACAGTACTTCCTCAACAGTCCCAGTCGCTCAGTAGTTCACAGTAGTCCACAGTCGTTGCTCAGGTCGCAGGTAGAATCTTCTTCGGTCGCTTAAGTTCGCTGTGTTCGTTATCGATCTCAAAGACTGAATGAATCGTGTTGCTATGCGAGCATGTTTTTATACCTCTCAATTAGGAGGATCGAATTATCTAGAAAGTTCGCGAGCGATAAAAACCTATTCTTTTGATCTTGCCGCCGTCGCTGACCTTCGAGTAATTTCTCGATATTTACCTATTGTTTGTTTATATTTGAGAGTGTAGGTACTCGTAGGTAGGTTGTGACTTTTTGTTGATGATTCTAGATTTTTCTATGCCAATCGGTAGAGTACCTCGTCACTAACAATGCGTTTTTATTTCTTGAAGATTCGATTATTAGTTTTCGAGATATCGACGGCGGTCGTAACAATATAATTTTGAAACACTATGCTTGTAAAGATAATGACATTAAAATTTGCACGCTCTACGGGGCAGAATATGCTGTATTCACTAGTTTTTAAGACCTATAATGTAACCATATTCGAAGCAAATAAATGAATTGAATTAAATTGAATAAACAAAACTATTGCTAAATATATTTTAGCAGCCAGTCATACGAACAAACAAACAACAAACTACTCCCTGTTCCCTACCCAGCACTTTGATTCTTGCGAACTTTCTCGTCAAGGCCATCCAACTACTTACATGTAGGAGTAGGTACATTGGTATCAATTCTGTTGTCAAACTAAATTGAAATCTATTTAAATCTTGATTTTTTATACCACTTAGGTGGCAGATAGGAAAGTGGCACTTTTTGAATGAAATTTTAAGCATTTGGTAAACATACCATAATATAAACTCACGCCTATCTCCTCAAAGGGGTAGGTGGAGGTGCTAACACCCACAATTGGTCAGTTTATGTTTAGGCCCCAATGTAATAGGTGGTGAGCCTATTGCCATTAACCGAGCACTTGTAAAGCTGCGATAAATACACACATAACTTCGAAAAGCATCGAAAAGTCATTGGTGTGTGCCATGGTAAACCTAGGATCGAACTCGAGACCTCGTCTCAGCAGTCCATTACCCATACCACTAGGCTACCGCGGTATGCTATTATGCGGTATGATACTTAGTATGATAACTATTCAAAATCGTCGTAAGACGGATATATGTGTAGAATAATTTGGATAATGTCAGGGTAAGGTTCGGTGGCTTAGTGGTCAGACCGTTCCCCCTGTAAGGGAAAGATCAAGGGTTCGGATCTCGCCTGGACCGCTTAGTTTTCTATCTTTGTATCTTAATCAATTTTGAAAAATTGCCCTTTTCCCTACAATGTATTGTTTTGTTAGAATAAGTGACATACGACCAATGCTATCCTTGATATTTTCTTGTTTAATATTCTTTTTAAAGTGTGATTTTTCAGAAATCGGGTTTTAGTTTTAAACTTATTTTTTTATTTATATTATTTTGGGGCAAGCAACACTTATGATTTTTACATATTTGTACATACATATATAAACTCACGTCTATATCCCGAAGGGGTAGACAGAGGAGCTAGCACCCACATTTCGCCAGTTTGTGTTTAGGTCCTAATGTAATAGGTGGTGAGCCTATTGCCATTAACCGGGCACATATTTGTAATGTGCTAATTAAGCCCTTTCAGATAATATCAAAAACGGTATATTTATTTCAAGTTTATATTTTAACACAGTACTTTATGACTGATAGAGGGCGCTACATTTGATTCAGAGATACGTCATATAACCAGCGGATTGTTTCTAATGAGCGTCTTGAGCATTCTAAATTTTCTCAATCATCTTGGAACGTGGGCGTTTAACTTTTTCAATCTTCACTGACAGTTTTTGACAATTTTGACAGCAAATCAATAGGTAACTTGACAACTGAATTAGCTTGAAACTCAATATAGAACTTCAGACCAACAGAATCGACGCCATTACCAAACTTCCTATACACTACTTGTTCATCAATCATTCGTATATTCACGCTAGTTCTAAAGAGGTACGGCATTGGAACAGCTTGCTCACGTTAATTAATTCAACGACGTTTTAATACAAGCACCATTAGTTATACAGCTTTATTATGAGAGGTTCGTTGATAGAGCAAATTCTGTTTTAGTTTATACTAGCTGTGCCCGCGGCGTCACTCCCGTTTGTGTACATGATATTGTGATAATAATGGCGTTTAAATGAGTCGTGTTCTACAATTCTACAAGACTACAACATTCTACACAACGCTATCTAGACTCATGGTAAGCGTAGTTTAACTAGCTTGTGTTATGGAATCTAGAATACGGATAAACATACTTAAATACTTTTTTTTTGTAAATACATATATCTATACTAATATTAATATTATAAAGAAGAAAGATTTGTATTTTTGTATGTAACGAATAAACTCAAAAAGTACTGGATCGGTTTTAATAATTCTTTTTTCATTAGAAAGCTACATTCTTCGTTAGTAACATATGCTACTTTTTATCCCGCTATTCCCATGGGATCAGGATTTACGCGGGTGAAATCGCGGCACGGTGCTAGTATTATATATAGAAATACCCAGACCAATGCAAATATACATATTCATGCATACAAATATTTGCACTGAGCGGGGATCGAACCCGCGCCTCCTGCGTAGCTGTCGCGTTCACTACCGCCACGCCACAGAGGCTGTCAACGTGTGTTGCGGTCACTACTTATATTTTAAATCGATTAAGATACAGGCTTTCTCTGTATAGGAAAGATCGCGGGTTTGAATCCCGCCTGAAAAGATTTTTTTTCCTAATTTAATCTATTTAAACAGTTGGCCTACTTAATGCTTTAAAATTGCATTCAACACTTTTTTTTTATATAGGACACGTCAATTAGACTTCGCCTTGCCTGATGGTAAGCTGAAGGCAAAGTCCCAAAAAAGAGGGTCACCATTACTTACACATACCGTGTGACAATGGTGACACTCAGCTTGACGGCCTCATCATATGCTTTTTCACGCCTCGCTTAAAGGACCCTGGACTGTAGGAAGAAGGAAACACGTGAGCTGGTAATGAATTCCAGGCCTTAATGGTTATTATTTATTTTTCATTAACTGAAATTGCTAATATTCACATTAACAGCTCCAGGGTTAGCTAAATCATTTATGTTAGGAATTAGTAATATAATAACCAGGATTCGACCCCCGATCCGTCAATCATAATTGATTCCTTAATCACTAAGCTACTAACAAACCTTAAATTTTTTTATTTTTTTATTGCACACATCAATTTGACTTATTCTTATCTGATGGTAAGATGGTATTGGAGGTAGGACACGGCGGTTTTTCCGCCCGATTGAGCAGTCCGACTGGGGTAGTACCTCCGCCCTACAGAATATCGCGGCTATAATAACTTCATGTAGTGTTCCCAGCGGTGAGTAGGGTAGCCAGAGCTCACTGGAGAATTTGTGCCGTCAGTGGGCTTGTCCTGCTTTGTCTTCTACTGACGGCACAGAAACTCTGTACTTACAGGGTTGGCAGCGCGACTGTGACTCCTCTGGTGTTACAGACGTCCATAGGTCACGGTAACCACTTTCCATCAGGTGGGCCGTGTGCTTGTATGCCAACAAAGTGCTATAAAAAAAGGCAAAGTCTCAGCAAAGAAGGTCACTATTACATACACTTAGCATGTTACAAAAGTGGTACTCAGCTTGACGGCCTCATCAGATGCTTTTTCACATTCCGCTAAAAGGACTACCTTAAAGGATCTGTTTTTAATACTACAAGCACGTGGCCCATCTGATGGAAAGTGGTTACTGTGGCCTATGGACGTGTGCAACACCAGGGGAGTTACACTCGCACTGCCGACCCTGTAAGCACAGAGAGCTTCTGCGCCGTCACTGTAATTGCATGAACACTGCATGAACACCCTCCAGGGTGCTCTGACAACCCTACTCACAGCGGGCCTGGGGGTAACGGGTGGAGCCGTCTGTAACCCTAGCAGAAGCAAGCTGAGATGGTGGCGCGATGTGCCCCCGGCCCCCCCTTTTTCTGGGGAAAGATGGGGACGCCGTAGTCCCACACCCGAGAGGGCTTTCTATGGCCCCGGGTGAGTCGGGTTGCGCGAGGGATATGTCAAAGGTTACCTCACTCCTGGCAACTGATGGCCCAAGGCGGCTGTGCGGTTTTAGTAGGTCCGACATAACCACCCCCACCGTGGATCCGAGGGGACTTCAAAGTTCAAAGTTCAAAGTTCCAAGTTCAAAGTCTTTATTGCGTTCATGTGTTGTACAGATCTTACAATATATATATATATAATATTATTGTATCAACATGAAGCCCTGTTGGGGCACAGCAAAGTTATATAATATTATTATTAAGTAAGTTATGCATATTAATACTTATAAACTAAATCACAGTAATATTTGTCATCATTTTTCTTAAACCTAGGTGGGATACATTAAATATTTTCGTCACTTGTCACTTATGTTTGTCATTAAGAAATTCCTGCATATTGTAGTAGCATTTCTCTAATAGGTACTCTTTTAGTTGGTTTTTGAACTTATACTCGCCTTCTAAATCCTTTAACGCCTGCGGTATTTTGTTGTATACTTTTATGGACATTATATATGGGCCTGAGTGGCACATAGACATGCCAGATGTTGGAAGGGCTAGTCTGTCCTTGTGCCTTAGGTTGCGGGGTTGGCTGTAATGGTCTTTATTGCGAGTATAAAGCGTTAGACTTCCACACGTTAAGATGAAAAATGGGTACTCTGAGTACCCTACTCAATACCAGGAACCTAATACGAGGTTATTATGGCCGTGGTATTTTATATTATCATTAAATAAAGTATATCTCAATAAGTACTTTGTTCCTAAAATTCTGATAACTCTAAACCACAGCATATAATAGTACAAACACATTATCAAACATGAAATCACATAAATTCAACCCTTACATCACCGCACAAAAGACTCGACCCGTTCTTACCTGAGAATGATTTCAATAATGTTACAAATTAGTAACATTATATCAACACAATCAGTTAAAATTACTTTACAATGTACATATAGTAGATATGTATTAACCCTTTCATTGCTGCCTGAGGATACAATGGAAGGTTAACCCTAATATGTTGTATAGTTAAAGGCAAATAGTTTGACCCCAAACGAGGCTCTGACGCGCGCGGTATTGTTTGATATCAATTAAGACAGGAAAAAATTTGAATTAGTTCAAGCGGGATTGGAACCTGCTATCTTTCCTTTACAGGGGAAGTGCTCTGACCACTGAGCTACCGAACTCTACCTGAAATCATCTGAATCTTCCTATATATATCCGTCTTATGGTGATGACGGTGAGAGCCATCTACCGATACTCGTGCGAACTATCGACATCAATGAATGATATTACAATCATTTGTAAATATTGATTTTGAGGACTCCGCCCAAACTGTTGAATGAAATTTTTAAAGCACTTTTTTATACCACTTAGTTGGTAGACGAGCACACGGCCCACCTGATGGAAAGTGGTTACCGTGGCCTATGGACGCTTGTAACACCAGAGGAGTCACAGTCGCGCTGCCAACCCTGTAAGTAGAGTCTCTGTGCCGTCAGTTTAGAAGACAAAGCAGGACAAGTCTTTAGTCTTCCCAATGACAGCACAAATTCTCCAGTGAGCTCTGGCTACCATACTTACCGCTGGGAACACAACACGAAGTTATTATAGCCGCGGTATTCTGTAGGGCGGAGGTACTTCCCCAGTCGGACTGCTCAATTGGGCGGATATACCGCCGTGTCCTACCTCCTACCCTCCTCCTCCTCCCCGCTGAAGTCAGTGCGGAGGTTTTTTTTTAGACCACTTAGTTGGTAGACAAGCACATGGCTCACCTGATGGGAAGCGGTTACCGTGGCCTATGGACGTATGCAATACTAGGGGTGTCACACTCGCGCTGCCGACCATGAAGAAACCTTCTGATGCCCCTCTTGAAGAATCGCAATTTGTAGGTTATGTCGGACTTGAACCGACTAAAACGCACGCCATCTGTGGGTCGTCGTTGGCAGGTTGGCAGGCATATCCTTCGCATCCCGTCCAGTTTGAAAGCTGGTTAGTAAGTGTTTTAGGAAGATAACTATTATAATCCATTTGATATTCTAATGACTTGAGAGAGTACGCTCTATAATGTGTGTTATTTCAGCCTATACCTACCCATGTACCAAATTTCGGCCTTTCCTCCCGTACAACCTCAGATTCATGGCTCGAGGCAACAAAAGTGCCCGGAAAACGGCAATAAGCTCACCTCTTATTACGTGGGACCGAATACAATGATGGTGAAATGTGAGTGTAAATTCACCTCTGCCTAACCCTCCGAGCGTGATTATATGTATGTATGTATTAAACAAAGTTCAAGCATATCTTCACTCTGATGAACTTCCAAAGCTTTCGTTACATACAGCAATAATCAGGAAAAGTTTCCGGCATATATCTTGACCTCAATGACAGTACACGATGTTGGGTGTCATTTCATGATAGCACGGAGTGCTACAGCGGCAGAAGAGTCCAAATACACCAATCATATAAAACTATATAATGATTAAATCATTTAATATGCTGTTTAAATGATTAAGATAGGAAAAAATGAATCAATTCAGGCGGGATTTAAGCCCGCAAACTTTCTCTTACAGGGGAATTTTCTGATCAAGATGGCTCTTATCTTCACAGTAAGACCAAGGCCCACCTGATGGAAAGGTTACCGTGGCCTATGGACGTATGCAACACCAGGTGTTACACTCGCACTGCCGACCATGAAGAAACCTTCTATTTATTATAGTATGTATTATAGGAAGATTTGGATGATTTCAAGCAGAGTTCAGGCTCAGTGGTTTTTCTTTTTTTTTATACCACTTAGGTGGCAGACAAGCGCACGGCCCACCTGATGGAAAGTGGTTACCGTGGCCTATGGACGTATGCAACACACCAGGTGTTACACTCGCACTGCCGACCATGAAGAAACCTTCTATTTATTATAGTATGTATTATAGGAAGATTTGAATGATTTCAAGCAGAATTCAGGCTCAGTGGTTTTTCTATTTTTTTATACCACTTAGGTGGCAGACAAGCGCACGGCCCACCTGATGGGAAGTGGTTACCGTGGCCTATGGACGTATGCAACACCAGGTGTTACACTCGCACTGCCGACCATGAAGAAACCTTCTATTTATTATAGTATGTATTATAGGAAGATTTGGATGATTTCAAGCAGAGTTCAGGCACAGTGGTTTTTCTTTTTTTTATACCACTTAGGTGGCAGACAAGCGCACGGCCCACCTGATGGAAAGTGGTTACCGTTGCCTATGGACGTGTGTAACACCAGAGAAGCCACACTCGTGCTGCTGACCCTGTAAGCACAGAGCTTCTGTGCTGTCAGTGGATACAGCATTCCCCCTGTAAGGGAAACATCGCGGGTTCTCATCCCGCCTGAACTTATTCATTTTTCTTTTCCTACCTTAATCGATTTAAATGTGTTTATGATAGGATTTCACTACTAAAAATAATTGCAACCCATATTAAACTAGTCCTCAGTGAAATTTGCAATATAAATGTTTTTTTTTATTTTTTATATAGGACACGTCAATTAGACTTCGCCTTGCCTGATGGTAAGCTGAAGGCAAAGTCCCAAAAAAGAGGGTCACCATTACTTACACATACCGTGTGACAATATAAGCTGCAAAATACTATTTTAAAAAGAATAAGTGTTGTTAGGGATCTAGGTGTAACTTTTGACTCCAAGTTAATATTTGATGAGCATATAGAAAACATTGTTAAGAAGGCTTCAAGGGCCCTTGGTTTCATATTAAGATTCGCGACCGATTTCAAGAATGTGAAAACGTTCAAAATTCTATACTGCGCATTCGTTCGCAGTCACGTGGAGTATGCATCACAGGTGTGGAACCCGGTTTACCGCACTTATATTGATAGGATCGAGCGTATTCAGAAACGGTTTTTGCGTTTTCTGCAATACAAGACACGTAGGTATACCTCTAACTACATTGTGCGGTGTAAGAAGTTTCATATACTACCCCTGCATGAACGGAGACGAATCGCAGATGTTGTGTATTTACACAAAATGGTGACTGGTATCGTGGATTGTCCCGAGTTGTCGGGAGAGCTTGGCTTTATAGCACGATCCAGACTATTACGTAATCCTAGTTTACTCTATGTACCCCTTGTTAAGTGCACCTACCGGCAAAACTCATTCTTAATACGGGTGAGCAGATGCTTCAATATGTTATGTCGAGAATTAGATTTGGACCTCTTTAATACAAATGCTTCCCGTTTAAAGCACGTTCTAGCGAATAGGTACTTTGGTGAGAGTTAATCCAGATAATAATCTGTAGTGGTTTTATTCGAAAGATAGATATTTAGTTTTGTTTACCTACTGTTTTTTCCCTTATTTATATAAACATTATTGTTACTAGTGGAAACTTGTTAATGGCCTTCAGCTATTAATTATTTAAGACTATAAACTGTACACTAGCTGTAAGTTTTCCAAATATAATAAAATAAAATAAAAAAACAATGGTGACAATCAGCTTGACGGCCTCATCATATGCTTTTTCACGCCCCGCTTAAAGGACCCGGGACTGTAGGAAGAAGGAAACACGTGAGCTGGTAATGTATAAATAAATTAACTAAGTCTAAACTTTTTAAAGTATAATTAATAAGCATTGTCTCTACTAGAAAGAATTTAGACACTTTTCAGCCCCAACTAACGTCCCTAAAACAGTATTTCTGAAGGCCCAAGAGTTTTTAATTAAAAAATAACATAGCCCGTTATTCGCAGAATGTGGCTGGCAATTGAATTCTTTGAGGGTTTTCATCAGCTCGTGCCAAATATTAAAGTTGAAATGGTTGGGATGTAAACTGTCGTAGAATTTTCACAGTTTTAGGGTTAATAATTTTGTAGGGTTATTTTTATTCTACCCCTGTGTTTGAATGCAATTTTGAGGTCTTCGATTTAATTCTCACTTTCACTGCTGACCGAATTAGATCTAAATAGACTTTATATAGGTCTTATTCAAACGATCTAAGCAAGACCTAAATCTGAGGAGGCTATGAAACTATGTCATTTAGCTCTGATGGTTCAGCAGCGAATTATTATTATAACAAATATTTTACTAGGAGGTAGGACACATCGGTATTTCCGCCCAATTGAGCAGTCTGACTGGGGAAGTACCTCCGCCCTACAGAATACTGCGGTTATAATAACTTCGTGTTGTGTTTCCAGCGGTGAGTAGGGTAGCCAGAGCTCACTGGAGAATTTGTGCTGTCAGTGGGATGACTAATGGCTTGTCCTGCTTTGTCCTCTACACTGGCGGCACAGAAACTCAGTGCTTACAGGGTCGGCAGCGCGAGTGTGGCTCCTCTGGTGTTACACACGTCCATAGGCCACGGTAACCACTTTCCATCAGGTGGGCCGTGTGCTAGCCTGCCACCTAAGTGGTATGAAAAAAAAATCTACAACACTCAACACAGCGTTATCAAGACCTATACGAAGCACAGCTTAACTAGCTTGTGATATTATTGACGCATCTAATGTGTTTGCTCACTCTAATTAGTTATTTTTTCGGTGCAGTATTTAGGGTACGATGGGGTTGTCATAATCTTTATGTATAAAAACTTCCAATTAAAGAAAGATTAAAAAGAAACTCACACCATCCCATGGGAGCCTGGTAGAGATTGCTATGTGCGATAAGGCCGCCAATTGTATCTATACTGCGAAACTGCTCCATATAATGTAATGTGTTCTTTCTTTGTGTAGCTTACAATAAAAAGATATTTGATTTGATTAATTCACTGCTTAGATAAATTATTTTTCTTTCAATGTTTTTAAAAGTACTTAATACAGAAACGTGCCTAGTAAAAGTCAGTATTCAATAGCTATTTCAATTAGTCTTATCTCTCCTTTCCTATAAATAACAATAATGGAAGGCTGTATAGTGGAGGTAGGATCCCTACGTATTTAGATTAACACAAGAGCGAAATAAAGGTTCAAGCATTGTAGCAGTAATGCTGATCAATAATATCGTTAGATGTCACCCTCACATGTCAGTGTAGAAGACAAAGCAGGACAAGCCTTTAGTCTTCCCACTGACGGTGTAATTTCGCTCTGGCTACCCTACTCACCGCTGGGAACACAACCCAAAGTTATTATGGCCGCGGCATTCTGTAGGGCAGAGGTACTTCGAAGGTAATGGAGCGTGTTATTAATACACAGCTCCTGAGATACCTTGAGGGAAACGATCTACTGAGCGATCGACAGTACGGCTTTCGCCACCATCGCTCTACCGGTGACCTTCTTGTGTATCTCACAAACCGGTGGGCTCAGGCCATCGAGAGTCGGGGTGAGGCACTAGCGGTCAGCCTCGATATAGTTCGCCTTAGTCGGCCTTTGATCGGGTCTGGCACAAAGGTCTTCTTGCGAAGTTGCCATATTATGGACTCCCCGAGGGACTGTGCGAATGGATCTCCAGCTTTTTGTCCAACAGAAGCATCCAAGCCGTCGTCGACGGCAGCTGCTCGTGCTCCTGGTGTCCCACAAGGCTCCGTGTTGTCTCCGACGCTTTTTCTGCTGCATATCAATGACATGCTGTCTGATGGCTCCATTCATTGTTATGCGGACGACAGTACCGGGGACACGTGTTACACGGGCCGTGCAAATATCCCTCAGTCCGAGGTGGAGAAAAGTCGCGAACAACTTGTGTCTGAAATCGAGACTACTCTTTCTGGAGTATCCGATTGGGGACGACTAAACCTAGTCCAATTCAACCCCACTAAGACACAAGTATATGTATTCACTGCTAAGAAAACCCCATTCATTGTAGCGCCGCAATTCCTGGGCACACCGCTTACCATCTCCTCGAGTGTCGGGATCCTTGGTGTCGATATCTCCAGCGACGTCCAATACCGAAGTCATTTGCAGGACAAGGTTAAGTTGGCATCGAGAAAACTTGGAGTGCTCAACAGGGCGAAGCAGTACTTCACTGCGGGGCAGCAACTCCTTCTTTATAAAGCACAGGTCCGGCCTCACATGGAGTACTGCTGTCACCTTTTTGCTGGAGCGCCTGCATACCAGCTTGACCCCTTCGACTCAGTGCAAAGACGGGCATTGAGGCTGGTTGACAATCCCATACTCACAGGTAGTGTGGAACCTCTTAGCCTTAGGAGGGATTTTGCCTCACTGTGTGTGTTCTACCGCCTATACAATGGTTTGTGCTCAGATGAATTGTTTGACATGATGCCCGTAGCTACATTCTATCATCGCACCTCTCGCCATAGGCAGGGAATTCATCCTCACACATTGCGACCCGAGACGGTGCGCACTGTGCGGTATGAAAGAAACTTCATCCCACGCACACTCAAGCTGTGGAATGACCTCCCTGCTGCGGTTTTCCCAAGCGCCTACAATATGGGGTTCTTCAAGAGGGGCCTCAGAAGGTTTCTTCATGGTCGGCAGCGCGATTGTGACACCCCTGGTGTTGCATACGTCCATAGGCCACGGTAACCGCTTCCCATCAGGTAGGCCGTGTGCTTGTCTGCCAACTAAGTGGTATAAAAAAAAGAAAAAAAAACAGTCTTCTTTACCAGTTTTCTTTCCCGCACCACCATGACCTGGATTTCAATACCAGCTCACGTGTTTCCTTCTCACTACAGTCCCGGGTCCTTCCCGCATCTGATAAGGCCGCCAACCTAAGTGCCACCATTGTAACATTACTTAGTGTCTGTAATGGTGACCTTCTTTCCTGAGACTTTGCCTTTAGCTTACCATCAGGCGAGGTGGAGTGAAATTGGCGTGTCCTAGATCAAAATAAATCGTATTTGATAAACTCCCATACTTGTATAAATATAAACATGAATGAAAAATATTTGTATCAAGCAAAAAACGAACCCGTGACTACTTACAACGCAATCAAACGCTCTACTGCAACGCCACATGGCATTATCTATACATCATTATCACGTCAAATAATGCCATTATCTTTAGTAATCAAAGTTACTACAGCGCATAAAAGAAAAAACTCCGCAAAAACTGAATAATTCAGCCGCAAGCGGTAGGCGTTATACTGTTCACTGAAAAAATGATTTCAAGCTGTATTTATGTAACTGATGTTGAAAGGAAACCACTAAAAGCTTGCTGCCAGTTCTATCATAAACTTGAAAGGCGCAAAGGGGTCGACTGCAGTGCGTGCAGGCCACAGGTGGGGGGTGAATCCACCCCTTCATCTCGTTCATCTCGCAGTGCCGACCGACCGGCCTTTGAGTGCAGACGCGTCCCGCGCGCGCAATCTGTAACCATCGCGAAGGAAAATCGTGAAAATCGCCGTGTTCAGTGTTTAATTTCAGTGCAGTTTTTAATTGAGAAATTTGAATTTGAAAAATTTGTTAATTGAAATAGTGTTGTGAAATTGTTTCAAATGTTTATTATAGTGAACATTTAACAGGAATGGATGGGGAGAATCGTATCATTTTGAACGTTGGCGGTATAAGGTAATACCTTTTATTAATTTGCGGGTATCAACATATATTGCGTTCTGAACTCTCATAAACGGTGATCATGTTCTATGTTATTGGTAGTTCATCGGCGTACGTGATTCTTCTTGAGTATAGTTATATGGAATGTTATTTTCTGGTTTGATTGTTTGAATTCCAATGTTGTTTTTTTTTACAATGAATTTTGGAATAATTAGATAAAGCAAAATAACGACATCAAATTAATCAATTTTCTTGCTTATGCATTTATGTCTCATATATTACATGTTGTTTTATATTGTGGTTTAAATAAATTGATTTTTGGGGTCTATACAGTTATTGTATTTTAGACAGTTACGAAATAGGAATTGCATACAAATTTAATATCGATTAAGTTAAATATTTCGATTAAAAAAATCATGAACTGATAAATGCAAACATCAGTATCATGGTTTTATGTGGATTTATTATTTATGGTAGGTACATTTATATAATAATAAAACAGTATATGAGGAGGTAAGATACGACGGTATTCCCGTCCGAATTGAGCAGTCCGACTGGGGAAGTACCTCCACACTACAGAATACCACGGCTATAATAATCTCGTGTTGTGTTCCCGGCGGTGAGTAGGGTAGCCAGAGCTCACTGGAGAGTTTTTGTGCTCTCAGTGGGAAGACCAAAGTCTTCTCCTGATTTAATGTTCTGCACTGAGGGCACATAAAATATCTGTTCTTACAGGGTCAGTAGCACGGGTGTGTCTCCACTGGTCTACACACGTTCATAGGTCACGGTAACCACTTTCCATCAGGTGGGCCGTGTGCTTGTCTGCCACCTAAGTTGTATAAAAACAAATTGTGTCTGTAAATTTTATAACTTTATCATAAAACGATTTTAGGCCATACGCCATAACATAACGTACGCGCTAATCTCCAAAACACTATTATATGTATTCACATTATGGAATCTCTTTCGTTTTTTTTTTCAATTTAAAAGACAACATTGCGGTGTCCTCGATAAATTCTTCAATAAATCCATTCGTAGTAATCGCGTGACAAGTAATTAGTTTTAAATTAATTAAATGGCTATAAAAACCAACAGTAATGTAATATTTAAAAAAATGTTTTTTTCTTACCACTTAGGTGGCAGATAAGCGCACGGCCCATCTGATGGAAAGTGGTTACCGTGGCCAATGGACGTGTGTAACACCAGAGAAGCCACACTCGCGCTGTATGTACATACTTCATGTATGTGCAACTACTAACATGTACATGTTAGTAGTTTAGTTGACTTCGATTATAACACTTTCAAGTTATTACTACGCTAAAAAATTTAGTCGATCAACTACGTCCCTAAAATTGCTTTTTGGCTGACGTAACTTTGGCAATGAAATATGACGTTTTGGCGTCTAATTTTTTTCGGAGTTTTAGGCGTTGACGCTAGAACAAAGTTATATTGACCTCTGTGGGTGAGCTGTTTAAAATACAATGATATAGTGGACGAACTTTAGGTAATGCGACACAAAGCTTTCTTTTTAATGTAAACCTTCAAAGAACTTGTCAACGTTAATATTTTTATGACATTTTGCTGTCTCTATGCACATTGATTTTACAAGATATCATATTTGTAATCATATTTAATGCAATTATCTATTAATTAATTGATTGATTGAAAATTCGGTTTCGACTCGATAAATATGAAAAAGGGCCTAGTTGGAAGCAGTAGGCTAGGTGAGCCTATTGCTTCCAATTAGGCACTGTAAGTGATAAACATAGTTGGCGAAATATACATATCACAAACATAAACTCACGCCTATATCCCCAAAGGGACAGGCAAAGGGGCTAGCGCCCACATTTCGCCAGTATAAGTTTAGGTTCAAAGGTGAGTGGCGAGCCCATTGCCATTAACCGGGCACTTATAAACCTGCAATAAATACACACATAATTCCGAAAAGCATCGAAAAGCCATTGGTGTGTGCCATGGCGAAATATGGATGTAAATATATATCGACTCGCTGCATAGACGGGCATTGAGGCTGGTCGACAATTCCATACTTGCAGATGATATGGAACCCCTTCGCTTTAGGAGGGACTTTGCTTCGCTGTGTGTGTTCTACCGCCTATACAACGGTTTGTGCTCAGATCAATTGTTTGACATGATGCCCACAGCAACTTTCTCACACAGCAGGGAATTCATCCTCACACAATGCAACCTGAGACGATGAGCACTGTGCGGTATGAAACTTCATCCCACGCACACTCAAGCTGTGGAATGAACTCTCTGCTGCGGTTTTCCCATGCGCCTACAATAAAGAGTTCTTCAAAAGGGCATCAGAACGTCTATAGGCCACGGTAACCACTCCCCATCAGGTGGGCCGTGTGCTTGTCTGCCAGCTAAATGGTATAAAAAAATCCGTTCTTTCCTTCGGGGATATACAGGCGTGATTATAATATGTTTATTTATTAGTATCAGCCCAACTGTAACTGCATTTTCACATCACAATCAAATTTATTTATCAAAGAATGTTTAAAATACATTTTCAATAAAAATTGTTTAAAAAAATGTACAAAGAAAATAATCGCACGTCGATTACAAAGATTTATATTTTGTATTAATACATCTAAGACATTTGTTTGAAATATGTATTATACACATACAGATAGATCACATACGTGTGGACACAGGCGGGTGGATAAAAAAAAAACCCCCAAATGTAACTTTTCAATGTAGTACATTGAAAAGTTACATTTGGGGTTTTTTTTTTTATCCACCCGCCCGGAGCCATTGGGAGAGGTTTTTTTTTTTTTTACGTGCGCAAAATCCCCACGGATACCTCCCCACCGGAACCGGTGGAGGAGGTTATGTCGGACTCGAACCGACTAAAACGCACGCCGCCTGTGGGTCGTTTTGGTTGCCGAAGGTGAGGTTGACAGGCATATCCCTCGCACCCCGGCCGACCCAGGGCCATTTCTCACGATTTGGCCCTCTTCTCGGGTGTGGGGACTACAGAGTCCCCAACTCGTCCCCGGAAACGGGCAGGCGCGCCAGATGCGCCACCGCCGCGGCCTGCTTCTGCCAGGGTGACAGGCGGCTCCACCTGTCACCCCCAGGCCGGCGTTCATGGGGGGCGAAGGTCGTTCATCGCCCTCCGACGCCCGAGTTGCCTTCGTACGCGGGCAGCTTGGCTTGCGATCCTTCGTCGCTCCCGCTGCCGCTCCCGCCCCGCCTCCTCCTTCTCCTCGGACCATCGCCGTGAGCAAGGTGGCGAGCGTGAGAACTCTCACTCCCAGGGACTCTCACACTCCCAGGGGCCATTGGGAGAGGTTATGTCGGACTCGAACCGACTAAAACTCACGGTACCTGTGGGTCATTGTTGGTTGCCGAAGGTGAGGTTGACATGCATATCCCTCGTACCTTAGCTGACCCAGGGCCATATCTCTCGAACTGACCACAGAGGACCACAGAGTCCCCAACGGGGAGACGTGCAACGTTTTCTTCACATTTGGGGTACAACGGTTACGAAAGGCAACTGTTTTTTATTTGCATGTCTTGAGAGGTTTAATTTCAAATTCATTTGACTATTTTTTTTAGTAAAGACTTTGTAGAAAAGACATATTGAGAATTCACTTGTACATTTTCACATAACTTTTTATTTGTTATTAGTACTGACCGGTTTCGCCTTACGGCATCCTCGAAGGTTTACAAAGACATTTAATTCCTTTATAAACATTGCGATAATAATAACAAATAAAAAGTAATGTGGAACAGTATAACTGTGTTCTCAATATGTGTCACAACAAATGCCACTAAGTGCCATCAATCAACGATATAAATAGTTGGTAGAAAAGATCTTCTTTTAACATACATACATATAATCACGTCTTTATCCCCGGATGGTTAGTCAGAGGTGAGTTATCACCCATATTTCACCAATAATTGTATTCGGTCCCACGTAATATGGGGTGAGCCTATTGCCGTTTTTCGGGCACTATTGTTGATTCGAGCCATGCATCTGAGGCTGAGTCTGGGCTGCATGTATCTGTCTGATGTTAAACAGCCCTATCCCTTAGTCGCCTTGTACGACAACACATGGGAAGAGATGGGATGGTCAAATTCTACTCTGCCGGGAACAATGCGGGTTCTTCTTCAGCCAAGCGTTAATCCCTGTAGCATTTTCCAGTGTAACTTGAGGGTTCTGGCTGATCTGTCAGTCTGGCAGTCCGACTGGGGAAGTACCTCCGCCCTACAGAATACCGGGGCTATAATAACTTCGTGTTGTGTTCCAGCGGTGAGTAGGGTAGCCAGAGCTCACTGGAGAATTTGTGCTGTCAGTGCGAAGACTAGGCTTGTCCTGCTTTGTCCTCTACACTGACGGCACAGAAACCAGAAACTCTGTGCTTATGTAGGTCGGCAGCGCGAGTATGGCTTCTCTGGTGTTACACACGTCCATAGGCCACGGTAACCACTTTCCATCAGGTGGGCCGTGTGCTTGTCTGCCACCTAAGTGGTATATAAAAAAAAAATCTTCAATATATTCCGTGAAGCAACTGCCATCAGACCTCCACAACTCATTAGCGATATCAAAGTATTCCAGTTAGACCAGTTGTAGTACTTTTTAGGGCTGCAATTGCCATAGATGTTCGTATGGCAACCAGAACTGACAGTTTAACGTGTTTTCCATGCGTACAAATATTTGCACTGAACAGGAATCCAAACCGCATCCACTACCAAACAGTTAAATGCACAACCACCACGCCACAGAGCCTGTAAAACTAAAATGTCTCCGCTGTTTAAAAAAAACCCCCTCTGACTAAGCTAAATTGCTTGTGCTAGAAGTGGGTTCACGTCGGTAGTGTAATGACCAGGATTCGAACCCGGGTCCTCTCGATCGTAAGGCCGTCTCCTTAACCACTAAATTACTGACGCTTTGCTACTCAATTACGTTCAAACTGCTATACGGATCTGGCTGAAGTTTGGTAAAGGGATAGATTGTAGACTTGGAAAGGCTACTTTTTAACTCATGGTTGGACAAACAGGATTAGAATTGAACTCGAATGGCGCCGCTGGCAACATTAATAGTGCCCCTAGCACGAAAAACTGTCATAATCTTATCGTAAACATATCAAGAGAATGGAGCATTGCGATTGGCTGAACTTTGAACCCTAGTGCGCGTGAAGCGACCAATCACAATGTTAATTACGGAGGTAGGACACGACGGTATTCCCGTCCCAATTGAGCAGTCCGATTGGGGAATAGCCCCCTACAGAATACCATGGCTATAATAACCTCGTGCTATGTTCCCGGCGGTGAGTAGGAAAATCAGAGCTCACTGGAGAGTTTTTGTGCTGTCAGTTGGAAGACCAAAGGCTTGTCCTGATTTTGTGTTCTGCACAGACGACACAGAAAATCTCCGTTCTTACAGGGTTGGCAGCACGGGTGTGACTCTTCTAGTGTTACACACGTTCATAGGTCACGGTAACCACTTTTTATCAGGCGGGCCGTGGTCTGCCACCTAAGTTTTATAAAAAAAATGCTCCGTTCTCTCGTTACATTTACGATACAATTATAATAACTTTTCGGACTAGGGGTACTGTAGTGAGGAGATTGAAACGGACAAAGCTGTTAGATTTAGTTGAACAAATAAATGTAGTGGTACGTGCTGCGTACAAAGAACATATGAACAATGTGCCTGCGTTGAACAAAAACCAAGTACCAGTGTTACTGATTTTTTTTATTTTTTTATATAGGACACGTCAATTGGACTTCGCCTTGCCTGATGGTAAGCTGAAGGCAAAGTCCTAGAAAAGAGGGTCACCATTACTTAGACATACCGTGTGACAATGGTGACACTCAGCTTGACGGCCTCATCATTATGCTTTTTCACGCCCCGCTTAAAGGACCCGGGACTGTAGGAAGAAGGAAACACGTGAGCTGGTAATGAATTCCAGGCCTTAATTAATGCGTTCTTAGATTTATGTTCACATTCTATTTGGTACATATATTTATTTCATTAATTCAATAGTATATGTTACATAGATTCATAATCTATCTTTTGCTATTTTTTATACTTATTGCATACTTTCTTAGATATATTATGTATCTCGGGTGTCAGTGGTCGATGAAGGACCTCCGCCCATGAGCGCAGGCCTGGGGGTGACAGGTGGAGCCGCCTGTCACCCTGGCAGAAGCATGCCGCAGGGGCGGCGCGCCTGTAGTCCCCACATCCGAGAAGAGGGCCAGATCATAACCTCTACCACCGGCTGCGGTGGGGGGTATCCGCGGGGATTTTGCGCACACAAAAAAAAAAGATATATTATGTATATAGGTATAATACATATATTATACATGAGCCCTACAATTGTCAAATCATTCTTACGTTATAGTTATTAAGCTGTGCTACATAGCTTGTCATTGCCGCGTGGTTTCTGGCAGAGAATAATTAGAACCACCCCATCTCTTCCCATGCGTTGTTGTACAATGCGACTAAGGGATAGGGCTGTTTAACATCAGGCAGATATATACAGCTCAGACTCAGCCTCAGCAATAGTGCCCGGAATACATATATTTGGAATATATTTGGATTGTTCTGGGTGTGTCTATGTATATATTTACAAAAAAAAGTATCTAAGGATGTTTACCCGCATTCTAGATTCTATAACACCTCTGTCTACCCTTCAGGACTTACAATCGTGAATATACGTCGGCGTGTATTCTCTAGCTAACGTACTGTTTGTATTAAAAAAGCTACATCAACCCCAGGGAGGTTGTTGCCCAATTGAAATTGGACAAGCATCACTTTTGTTTGGAGCCGGTCACATGTTACAATGCGGGCACGCATAGCACGTTCCATGAGCCGGAGGTTATAAGTTGTTGCACTGATATTGGTTTCAATTTAGAGGATGAAGGCATACGATAACAAAATAACACCTATGAACGTTGTTATAAATCTGACATATATACACGCCTGTAAATCCCCGAAGGGCTAAACAGAAGTGTTTTAACACCCGAATTTCGCTAAATATGATTTAAGACCCCACGCAATAGGAGGTACCTACTGCACTCAAGTGGGCGCCTTGTTTGCTGTAGGTATAATGATTATCGAATTGAGAACAGCCCTATCCCTTACTCACCTTCTACGACGAGAAGAGATAGGGGCCCTAATTCTACTTCTCCAGGAACCAATACTTCTAGATAGATCTATTATCTAGTATCCAAGGATATAGGCAAATGTTACCACCATTTCGCAGTTTCACTCCAACAGGAGCCCCTTAGATGAGAGGCAATTTGTTGGCCAGCGTATTGTAGAACTGAAAGATGATTTTGACGTTTATGACACACACTTTGACATCTGTTATCTGTCAAAAACGTCAAAATGACAAAATACCATAAATTCATCATTCTTTTCTACAATCTACATAAAACCGCGATAGCCTAGTGGTATGGGTAATGGACTGCTGAGACAAGGTCTCGCGTTCGATCCCAGGTTTTACCATGGCACACACCAATGACTTTCGATACTTTTCGAAGTTATGTGTGCATTTATCGCAGGTTTATAAGTGCCCGGTTAATGGCAATAGGCTCGTCACCTATTACGTTAGAACCTAAACTTAAATTGGCGAAATGTGGGTGCTAGCACCTCTGCCTACCCCTTCAGGAATATAGGCGTGAGTTTATGTTATGTTATGTCTATTCTACAACACGCTGGCTAACGAATTGTCTCTTGGGGGGACGAGGGGTATACCCGAATAATTCCAATTATTATCACGATGCAATATTTATTCAGGTCATTCCGCATTTTAATTTTCTAAACAAACAGACCATCCCCACGGGGTTGCCAGTATGAATATTAACTTTTATATGAGTGTGAGGAAGAATAATATCTTTACGTTAGATTCTTTCCCTGGGGGTGACAGAGACGTAAGAACTTATACAGTTTTGTTTACAACTAGATATTTATTGTGAGCAATGGGATTTATATTCAACTAGATTTGCAGTATATACCCAAAAGGGTAGGTAGGGACGTACTCCAGATGAGGAGCGAGAGATGAAGAATCTTTCTACAAAATAGTCTGACTTTTTCGTATAGATTTAGATTGGCCCAAGATGCATGTGTAGGAGAATTTCGAATATCCAGAACGTATCTGAGTAGTTCAGTTGATTAGAGTATTACCCCTGTAAGCAATTGTTCGTGGGTTCAAGCCTCGGCCTGGTTTTTGACTTGTTCAGATCTAAATCAACTTGCTATATTGTCTCATAGTTTTCTTTGCCACCCCTTCTTCTTCTTCCCCACCACCGGAGCCGGTGGGGAAGGTTATGTCGGACTTGAACTTGTGGGTCGCAGGTTGCCAGGAGGTAAGATTATCTGAGATATATCCCTCGCATTCCGCTTGCCCAGGACCGTATTTTTTAAGACGACCCTCTTCGGGTGTGAGAACCACGGAGTCCATTCAGTCGCCGCGGCCTGGTTCTGCTAGGGTGACAGGCGGCTCCAGTTTCATAGCTACCAACAAGTATATAAGGTTATTTTCATAGCTAAAATGTCGGTTATTAGTAGTCATATGGTCTGTTTACAAACAGCATGCCATTTGTAAACAACACGCATCGTTGCCTATCGTTGTTATCAAACAATCGCGAAATGTAATTAAGCGGGTATGTACAGTCCGCAAGTAAAGATTGAAAACCATCATTGTGTACATCGGGGCTCAGGGTCCTACATTTTCTCTTTTATTTATTATAATTTTTTCGAAAGCTATAGCCACCTCACCACCATAACATAACCAACATAAACATGTGTCTATGAAAATAAACGAATTTTATTAAAAAAAATCTAATAGGAAAGTTTACAGTAGTGGTTTGTGGGTGGAGAACAATCATTCCCATAAAAGTCAAGACAAGGAGACGTACCAAGAATAGAAGGGGAATGGATTCCGGACTCCTAACTGCAAGATTTGTACACAGAGAGAGAATAAATTCATGAGCTTTAAATGCTATAGAGTATTTTTAATATATAGGACACGTCAATATGACTTCACCTCGCTTGATGGTAAATTAATTTTGAAAACTGATCATATCTTCAGTTCTAACGGTATTAGAACCCCTCGTACTGTAGTGTGAGCAAATTTATCCTAATTATGAACAGACGATTAATACTTCAATAATAACTAGTTGTAGTTCAGTCAACTGTATGCATATACAACGCCCTCTCGCGGTTCAATTCAGTAAATTTGAACATACTATTACTATTTTGTGTTGGCGGTCATCTTGTATTTGTAAATTTATTGTAGGGTATGGTATTCTACTAGTCAAGCCCTTTCATTTGATACCCATATTGAGGGAGTTGAGAAAAAATACGTGCTCCGTCATTTTGTAGCGGCGGCCATCATGGGCCGATTTTTTTCAAACATAGCTAAGAACACTCCCGACTAATATACCTTTCAAAAAAACAAAACTAAATCCAAATCGGTTCGTCCGTTTAAGAGCTATGATGCCACAGAAACATACACACACACACACGCACACATACACACACACACACGCACACAGACACGTCAAACTTATAACACCCCATCGTTTTTGCATCGGGGGTTAATTAAAAACAGTTTGATTTGCTCTTAACGTCTGGGTATTAATATCATTTTGAGATTTATCAGTCAAGATCATTCAGACGCTGACTGTACTCAAACCACTCGTACTCTATTGTGGACAAATTCAACCTAATAATGAACAGACGATTAACACTTCAATACTAACAAATTTTTGTTCAATCAATTGTATGCATATGCAACGCCCTCTAGCGGTTGAATTGGAACATACATCGATGCGATTAGGTTCTCATGCATAGTACTTTCACGATTAGTAAAAATTGTGCAATTACTTTACGAACATTTTGTGTTTATGCAGCATGGTTAGTAATAAGTACATAACATAAACTCACGCCTATATCCCCGAAGGGGTAGGCAGAGGTGTTTAGTTCCCAATGTAATAGGTGGCGAACCTATAGCCATTAACCGGGCACTTATAAACCTGCGATATGTACACACATAACTTCGAAAAGCATTGAAAAGTCATTGGTGTGTGCCATGGTAAAAACCTGGGATCGAACCCGAGACCTGGTCTCAGCAGTCCATTAGCCATACCACTAGGCTACCGCGGTAATAAGTATTTGAATATTAATAAGTATTTATTGCATTTTCTAAAAAATTGTTACATATATAAATCTGAGGCAGCCCCATTAAGTTATGTTGGAGCTGTCTCGCATCTGATTTTACATTCAAAATCCGTTTAAAAGTATCAAGGCTTAAACTGAGTACATGCTAATTTTAAACTAAGTAGGCACAAGCTGATAAATAATAATATTAATTAAATATATAATAAAAATTTCTTTAGGTATGACTTTCTGTCCCACCACCAATGCCACGGATCGAGCCTAATGCCGCCAAGCGGGCACGTTGGACTGTGTGATTATCATCGGATAGAGATCGCGTCTTGGCGAATATAATGACGAATATATACGGTTGATCCACATTTTCATGTTTATGACGTTTGAAAAGAAAAGAAATGAAAATTGCTAATGAATGAAATTTTAAGCATTTAGTGTGCTAACTATTCAAAGTCGATTAAAGTCGGCTGGATTCAAACCTTTTTTTTATACCACTTAGGTGGCAGACAAGCGCACAGCCCACCTGATGGAAAGTGGTTACCTTGGCCTATGGACGTGTGTTACATCAGAGAAGTCATACTCGCGCTGCCTGCCCTGTAAGCACAGAGTCTCTGTGCCGTCAGTGTAGATGACAAAGCAGGACAAGCCTTTACTCATCCCACTAACAGCACAAATTCTCCAGTGAGCTCTTGCTACCCTACTCACCGCTGGGAACACAACACGAAGTTATTATAACCGCGGTATTCTGTAGGGCGGAGGTACTTCCCCAGTCGGACTGCTCAATGGGGACGGAAATACCGCCGTGTCCTACCTTCTGAAAAAAACCAATAAGATATATGTATAGAAGAATTTGGATGGTTTCAGGTGAAGGTTCGGTGGCTTAGTGGTCAGAGCGTTCCCCCTGTAAGGGAAAGATCGCGGGTTCAAATCCCGCCTGGACCGTCTCAGTTTTTTCTATCTTAATCGAAAAAGAAAAGTTTCGCCCGTGAAACAGCAGGAGTATTGGCTTGCAGGTGAAGTTGGTTAGGACCTTGATAGGAGTCCATATCTGATAGGGTACCACTCTGATAATGTTTCAGATTGTTATCTTAACTATCTAATCTGTATAGCCTTTATGGCTGCTAGACTATATCTCTTACGACCCTAAGCTCTGTCACAACAATTTTGTAATAATTTTATGTAAATAGTTGAAATGTAGTTGAAAACTGTTGAATATTTCAGCAACCTGGAATTTGTTTTGGCACGCCATTTTGAATTATACTGTACACAACATGACGTTTGGTAGTTTTAACTTTATTTAAATTGAATGGCTGGTTTCTGAATTAACAAAATGAAGTGCAGTATCTGTCAAAGCCTTATAGCTATTTAAGTAGGCTCTGAGAAACGGGTTGGAATCAATTAATTAGTTATCAAAATAATCGGGATATTTACCATGTTGTATTGTTACCGATATTTCGGCGCTGTTGCAATACAACATGGTAAATATCCCGATTATTTTGATACTGATGTGAGTGACCATGATAGTTAAAAATTAATTAGTTTATTGCTGGCTACTGCTAGATATAGGCCTCCCTCTAGACGTAGGTTGTAAGACTCAATAAATTTTAAAAGTCACAGCACAGCCCATCTTCTCGGTGATACATACTATTGTCACGCTAATCAAGATTAAACTAATACTATTTAGTGATAACAATAAATGAAAATAATTGGAATAAATAAAAATAAATGATGATAAATAATTATAAATGAACCTATATAATAAATAAATGAAAGAAATAAAACTAGATGAATGGCAAATATTATTTAACCAATATTAAACCGCCTTATACTATATATTTGAAAATTTAAATAAAAATATATATATATATTTTTTCCGAATCTAACTGTTAGTTATAAATGCTATTTCTTGAACCGCAACCGAGCTTCTTCAACTGTGACATTTACACGACACTGAGCACCTTCACATCGCAATACGATCTCCAACTTACGAAGATTGAGCGCTCTCAATATCCGACCAAACTCGCTACGAATCTTGATCGATGGTCCACTTTAACAAAGATTCGTAACCACTTAGCTACGACGTAGCTCATTTCGTAGCCGTTAGTTACAATTAACTTAAGATTTTTTAAATACTCGTACCTGTTTATTCCTTTTTTCAATACATTTTATGTGAAGTTTATTGTTCAAAGTTATCATGTTGCTTATAGAAATGGGCGTGTTTAGTTTTTTACAGATTAAAACGTCTTTTAGGGTTTATTAATAAAATAATAAGCAAAGCCCATTGTACATTGAACTGTATACATGCTACCTACTTGTCCTACTGTAAATCTGTTGGTGTACAATAAAGAATTATCTATCTATAATTATTATCTAGACCTGAACCAAGCATACCTTTAACATTGACGCGACTTAGCATTGGGGCAAACTGTAAAGGTATAAAGGAAAATAAATTAATAAAAAAATATATTTTTCATGCAAATAAATTTATAGAAACATCCAGACCCGCGACCTCTCTTCACAAAAACTCTTGTATCGATTAAATGTTGCTAGAACTGTACCACGTTTCACCATCAGTTAATAATAAAAAGTGAATCAAGTATCAAAATTTTCCAGCCTACAAAACGTGTGTAGACTCACAGTTACGTTACGAAAGCGGATTGAACCATGACCCGCGCGGTACCGCAGCACGCTCCGAGGGGATTAGAGTCTATCTGTTTAACGTGATCGGTGCTGCCTGTGAAGGTTTATCTCGTTTCGTCATCGATGTACGATCAAATGCATTTTTGTAGAATTTCTGATAAAATGCAGTGAGAATATTTTTGGAGTTCGGCCTCTGGGGCGTAGCGGTAGTGTTCCACTTCTAAGTCGGAGGTCATGGGTTCGATTCCCTCACAGTGCAGATTTTGTGTGTATGGATATGTATATTTGCATTGGTCTGATTGCTTCAATATATATATATATATATATATATATATATATATATATATATATACAGAAACAAGAGTATCTAAGTAGTATACTGTCAGAAGTTTACCTAAATATATATTGTAATAAAACCAGAATGTTAATACTCACCCCGAGACAGTGGTTCGTCTGCCAATTTCTATATTATTATAGTAGTGTCATGTAAAGACAAAATTTGTAGTAAATTTAATGTAGATAAATAATGTAGAGTAAGCAAAGAGATATTCTTACTAGTTTTTAATATACAAGCAAAATACTGAATAAAGGGATCTTTCCCACCTTCTCCACCGCCGGCTCGTGTTCCACCCTCAGGGACTAATAGTATGTTTATCTGGGTATACCTTAAGGAATATTTGTACAAACTTTTAAAACTACATGAATTATTTGGATTTCTTTTAGTGACTAATGACTATGACGACCTCCACAGCGTAGCGGTAGAGCATTCGACTGCTACGCAGGGAGCGCGGATTCAATTCCCGCTCAGTGCAAATATTTGTATGCATTAATATGTATATTTGCATTGGTCTGGGTGTTTCTATGTATAACATGCATGTATTTACAAAAAAAAAGTATTTATCCGCATTCTAGATCCCATAACGTAGTGTTGTGTAGAATGTCATGAAATATTTATTTATATATTTAATCTTCCCGCACTAATATATACACTCACGTGTTTCCTTCTTCCTACAGTCTCGCATCCGTCAGGGGCGTAAAAAACCATATGATGAGGCTGTCAAGCTGAGTGTCACCATTGTAACATGAGTATTAAGTAAGCAATGGTGATCCTCTTTTCTGAGACTTTACCTTCAGCTTACTATCAGGCGAGGCGAATTTGGCGTGTCCTATATTTAAAAAATCTAATAGGCAATCGCAATCAATCTTTTTCGCCAACAATTTAAGAGTGATTCATTTATAACCTCAGTTAATACAACAGAAAGGATATAGCATTGTTAATCGCGCGGAAATGTGCAATAAATATCTCGGGCCGTTGTTTACTAAAGCCGCCTGTCGCGGTGGTGTGCGGCGAACCGTGAACCAAGTTATGCGTCAAGTGTAGTGAAGTTGGAGGTTAACTTCAGTGCTATGCGTGTGTATTCAGTGTTATGTTATTACTCCCACCCTCTCCTTTCCTACATAGGACAACACGTGCAGGGCTTAGATGTCACCTTCACACTGTGCAGAATCTACGAGCAAGAACCAAGCAGTTATAAGACTCTTTTCTTTGCCGCACCACCAATACCTGAAATTCATTGCCAGCACACGTGTTTCCTTTTTCCTACAATCCCGGGTCCTTTAAGCGGGGCGTGAAAAGCATCTGATGAGGCCGCCAAGGTGAGTGCCACTATTGTAACATTACTTAGTGTCTGTAATGGTGACCCCTCTTTCCTGAGACATTACCTTTAGCTTTACATCAGGCGAGGTGAAGTCAAGTTGACGTGTCATAGATAAAAAAATACTAATGATGAAGTGTGATTCTGAATATGACGACGATGACGAAATTGAACAGAAAATATACAACATTTTTTTTTTCTTTATTGAATGGGCTTTGTCGCTAGAGCGATTATATTGCCCATATTCTGTTGATGGCCTCTGTGGAGTAGCGAAAAAACATTCGACTGCTACGCAGGAGGCGCGGGTTCGATTTCCGCTCAGTGCAAATATTTATATACATGAACATGTATATTTGCACTGGTCTGGGTGATTCTATGTATAATATGCATGTATTTACGGGACAAATAGTATCTAAATACGTTTATCGGCATTCTAGATTCCAATAAGCTAGTTAAGCTACGCTTACCATGGGTCTAGATAGCGTTGTGTAGAATATTATGGAATATTATAATTATGTTAAAAAACAAGTATAGAAGATTTATTAACAAACCAAATATAATATATATATATATATATATACAGTTATGACATGCTTAACCTCTAAACCTAACTAAGTTGTACAGTGCCTGGGCTTTATCCGATAATGGCTCAGCCAGGACACTGTTACAACTTCCCACCATTAGGCTAATCTACAAAAGAGGATCCCTGTGCGTTTCATTCTGTACACATTCCATCAAAATATGGTACAGATCATCGAGAGTATTGCAGGTGGTGCAGTTTGAGGATGTTGATTTCCGCATTAGGAACGCAAATTTAGTCCGGAACGAAGCCGAAGTGTAACCACTGTATCTTGTCTATTGAGACCACAACCATTAATCCAAGGAGAGCGAAGAATTTAGGGCTGGATCGTTCTATACCAGATTTCCTTTTATTTCGACCTCTCGTCAAAGTATTCTTACCAGTTTTAATAACGCCCTTCTTTCAAAGCTCCCTGCTGCGATCAGAATTTCTCTATGGAAAGTATGTGTATTCACAAGTATGTGTATTCACCGCTAAGAAAACCCCATTTATAGTAGCGCCGCAATTCCTGAGCACTCCGCTTACCATCTCCTCAAGTATCGGGATCCTTGGAGTCAGGATATGCCAGGAACTATAATTCCCACTAGTATATCATAAACAAATATGCTGGTAACTCTAAACCGTACTGTAATGGCCTGAACCAACCAACATACAGTATGGCTGAGTATGGCGGCGATTTCATTTTTAGGTCCTAGTTTGACCGCGGGACTTATGTTCTGGCGTTGACTCTAGCGCCTGTACTGGAGTGCCATTTTAATGTATTCATAATTTTTTTTTCTACCTCCAAATTCGAAATTCAAAATAATTCCCGTTATTTATAATTATTTTGAATCTATACAGAGTAGTGTAACATCTACTAAAATATGTATTCGTTTATGAACATACTTTCTAAGTAGGTATTCATCAATAAATATTATTGCGGGAAAAGTATCCCCCTATCCACTTTATGATGTGCCCTCCACTTGACTTGTGTCAACAACTTTACCCATCATTACTGCTAAGTTGTACTATCTATTCTGTGATATTACCCAAATATGTTCTTCTCTATGTTTTACTATCCTTGTTTTTCCCATCGAGATAAATAGAGATAGCGATAAATTCCTTTGAAGTAACTTACTATGAAAGTCCTCTTACATCAGTTCTAACCAATAATACTGTTATTTTCTGACCTTTGCGAATAATATCTAATGATGTCGTGAAGGTAACTCGTCCCCAAATTCGAGGTGTTTCGGTTGTGAATATGGCTGGAATACTAATGCATCAACTTTTGTACCTAGTAGGCCATGTAGGTAACATTAGGAACCTTCTAGGGAAAAGTGGTATACGTCCACGGCTATGCTTAATATTTTCTTCTTTAATATTTTTAGTGCGTGATTTTTCAGTAGTCAGGTTTTAGTTTTAAACTTATTTTTTATAAAAACCTTAGTAAATTTGAGCTCGTCCACACCGCAGCATCTCGTGTTATCCTCCAAAGATCTCCAAGAAACGTATACTGCGTGTATAAAGTACAGTTTAGGTCCAAGATATTAAAAGATTATGACGAGGTAGGACACGACGGTATTCCCGTCCGAATTGAGCAGTCCGACTGGGGAAGTAGTAGTAGCAAGTAGTAGTAGAAGTCAGTGGGAACACCAAAGACTTGTCCTGATTTTGTGTTCTGCACTGAGGGCACATAAAATCTCTGCTCTTACAGGGTCGACAGCACCGATGTCTTCATAGGTCACGGTAACCACTTTCCATCAGGTGGGCCGTGTGCTTGTCTGCCACCTAAGTTGTATAAAATAAGTACTGAGGTATGGTATACAGCTATCAAACATAACAAAATTGTGTTTAGTAAAGTGACAAAGATTGAAGAGTTGAAGTCCGGAAACAAGTGTAGGAGATTCTGAGAAGAATGTCGAATGGTGCTTTTATTTGATTTAAGCTTTCTATGGTTATTTTGTGATTCTACCGTCTCTATAACGTTATTGGGTTAGATCCGACCCGCTCGTGGCCCTTACGTGGTGTGATTGCGAAAGTTTGGTATATATTTTTCGTTGGATATATGTCTTACCTTTGATAGACATGTTTTATATAAAAATCAATATTTGTGATACATGTGTATTTATTTGATTGAATCGTAAAGAACACACACACGCAGTATTTTTACTGTATTTCTTTCTTTTTAGTGTTATACTAGCGGACCCGACAGACTTCGTCCTGTCAAAAAGATTTCTAATGTGGCAGTTTTTTGTTCCTACGTATTTTATAGTCGGGGCAAGAAATTCTCCTGAACAGAACCGTCACCCTGGTGATAGGGCGTTGTGAATAAAAAATAATTAAATAAAACATATTATATAAGGATTTAAAAGTAATCGCTTCATTGTTAATTATGTGAATCATAATTATTAACAAAGAATAGTTTTATTATCATTGTAGTGCTTTATGATATACGATGTTTTTTGTTTGATTACCTGGCGCATAGACAAACAAATCTGATGCTTTTCCAACACGGGAACAGGCAACATACAATTGACCATGTGAGAAACATGGGTTTTCCAAATTAATACCACAAACACTTAATGATTGCTCCTGGGACTTGTTTATGGTCATAGCAAAAGCAAACCGCACTGGAAACTGTAGTCGTTTAAACTGAAATGGCACATCAGTTGGAATCATTGGGATGCGCGGTATGAGAACATCTTCTCCTTTATACTTTCCTTCGAGTATAGTTGCTTCTATCACGTTGTTTAGTAATTTTTTTATCGCCAACCGTGTTCCGTTGCAAAGACGCGGTTGATTGATATTTCGCAATATTATAACAACCGATTCAACCTTTAATTGAAGATTGTGTGGTGACAATCCTGGCAAGTCCAGCGAGTTTAAAAATTCCGGTAGATAGTTGACTAAATCATCTTGGTTAGTAGCCGAATCAACTGATTTATATATCCTCGATTAGCCTGTAATTTGTTCTTGAATTTTGAAATTTAATTCATTTACATCAATGTTTTTTGCAGCCAATATAGCTCGTTCGCTCAACCAATCATGGTTTCTGTAATTTTGAGAAACATCTGGAAACACCTTCTGAATGAGTTCATGTTTTGATCGAGTTAACTGTCAAAAACTTTGAGGAAAGTTAATGCAGCCAGTCAACGTGTCTATAGGGAATTTGTCATTACCAATGTCAATGAGTTGTTTAGAGAATATGTTTCCAGATTGGTCATTTTGCAACTCGACACGCATATTCTTGCTTAAATGAAGTACTTTTACATGTTTCCACAAACTCAATGCAACTCAATGCAATCTGCTGGCGTTGATCTTGGCATCACTGGCAATGTTTGACGAAAATCTCCTGCTAATAAAATCAATGCACCACCAAATCGGTTATAATTGCTTCGTAGATCTTTTAAGGTTCTGTCTAAAGCCTCCAAAGATTTACATTGCTATAATTTTACATTGCTGCAAAACCTTTGCCATTGCAGAGTTCTTCGAAATGTTGCAGATTGGAGTTTCATTGCTTTGCATATTTAATGGCAATTTTAGTGCTGAATGGGCTGTTCGACCTCCTTCAAGCAAAGTTGCTGCAATTCCTGACGAAGCGAGTGAAAGTGCAATTTTATTTTGTGAGCGGATTGTTGCTAATATTATAGAAATCAAAAAAGTTTTTCCATTTGTTACTTTCATAAGAGTATCAAATACATACTTCTGTTGTTCATTCAACAGTGGAAGATTTGTTTGAATTAATTCTTTCAAAGTGTTGAGATCATACAGTTTTTCTCGATGCAACTCTTGGTTAAAAGCATCATGCATTGGACGATTAGGCGCGGCCAGACCTAATTGAATTAATAGTTTGTTTGATATCATCAAGCACATGTCCTCAATTGAAATCAATGCTTCATTGTCAATTTCTTCACTGATTTGTATATTTGGATTTCCCATTCTATTCCGTATTTGATACAAAATATCAACACACATATAATCCTTGTACTTGATCCAAAAATCAATTGGGTTTGATGGGAAGCATGTAGATATGATTATTAAAAACAATGTTCGTATTTGATGAGCGTATGATGATATTACAGCATCATTGAGAGTTTGATCTCAATGAGCGTCATTTTCTAGCAATTGCAAACGTTGACAGACTTCTCTGTAGGATCCACACAATTCACCATCAACAGTTCGTAAATGTTGGAATGATGTTGGGCCACGTACATTGACTAATAGCAGCCGTAAATAAAAACATTCATCATTGCTTGGATGTACTGAATAAATTCGACCAATCGCATCGGTGGAATATACATCTGGGTATCCTGCAACTGATTTTCCTTGTTTCCGTCGTGTAAATCTCCTTGAGGATTGATTTCAGGTATAATATTTTGGCATTTCAGAATATAACAATGTTTGTGCCAAATCATCGTTTTGGCATGTCTCAAAAAAACTGGTTAATGTCGTAGATAGTGGCTGAGCAGCTCTTTGTATTGCATTCTGTGCTGTAAAATACACTCTTTGTCCATTTTCTAAATGCACAGCTAAGTGAACAACAACAGGGTGTCTCTCATGAATAGGAAAAGAAAATATTCGCCAAACTGCTTCACCGTACCAATGTTTTATGTCTGTGAAATAGAGATATTAAAACTTTTGTTAACGCGGTTTGTATTTGACTGATGGAATAACGTGAAAACTGATGCATTTTATGTCGCGTGCCGATAGTAAAACAAAAGAAATTTAATATGAACTTTATTCAATAGCAACAAAATTCAAATTGACTACGTTTTTGTTAGAAAACGCTTGTATGGGAAAAAGAAAAGGACTGTTTTAAGGGTTTTTCCGGCAATTATTCGAATTTTTCTCGCCGTAAAAACCATCCTTGAACTCCAATGAACATTTAAAAAAAAAATTGGCCAAATTGGTCCAGGCGTTGTTGAGTTATGCGCTTACCAACACATTTTGCGATTCATTTTTATATTATAGATACACAACGAACAAATTAGAACCGTGTTACAAACCCTTCGTTTTCACCTAAGTAAAAAACATGTATTTGACAAGTTGCAACATGTTACAGGCTTCAGAGTGAATGCAAATGTCATTTAAACTTGTTAACAACTTATTGGCTATACATATAATGTGAACGAAAAAGTATCTGAGAAAGTCTCAATACATGTATAAAACAAGTATTGTGTTTTGACTAGCCTTCTACAAGTCTAACAAGTCTACAAAATACCGCGGTAGCCTAGTGGTATGGGCAATGGACTGCTGAGACGAGGTCTCGGGTTCGATTCCACGTTTTACCATGGCACACACCAATGACTTTTCGATGCTTTTCGAAATTATGTGTGTATTTATCGCAGGTTTATAAGTGTCCGGTTAATGGCAATAGGCTCGCCACCTATTACATTGGGACCTAAACATAAACTGGCGAAATGTGGGTGCTAGCACTTTTGCCTACCCCTCCGGGGATATAGGCGTGAGTTTATGTTATGTGATATGTTCTACAAGTCTTGAGTACCTAAGTTTTGTATCAAACAAGTTTACAACTTGTTTTTTAGTGAAAACGAAGGGTAAGATTATATTGTCCATCTGTCTGTTACCAGGCTATATCTCGTAAAATGTGACAATCAGACCTTTAGTAATAATACATATCAATGATTAGACAGATGAAATTTTCACAGAAGATGCATTTCTGTTAACGCTATAATATCGAAAACAAAAACGCAATTCCGACTCGCATTTGCCCCGTTTTATTACTGTATTTTTTTCTTGTTTCTTTTCATTATTTCTTAACTTACACTTTATCATTGTAAGGTGTAAATGAATTATTAAAATCAAGGTCATTTTCATAGTTGAAATAAAACCAAAATAGTGGTCAGTGTGTTAAATTTATTTATTTAGGGCTTTCAGCGCGAATGATACGCCCTCTTTTTTATACCACTTAGGTGGCAGACAAGTACACGGCCCACCTGATGGAAAGTGGTTACCGTGGCCTATGGACGCAAAATTAAGGGAATCACACTCGCGCTGCCAATCCTGTAAGCACAGATAGTTTCTGTGCCGTCAGTGTAAAAGACAAAGCAGGACTAGCTTTCGGCCTTTCTACTGACAGCACCAAAACTTTCCAGTGAGCTCTGGCTACCCCGCTCACCGCCGGGAACACAACACAAGGTTATTATGGCCGCGGTATTCTATAGGACTGTTCAACTGGACGGAAATACCGTCGTGTCCTACCTCCTAAAAAAACCCCTGGTGTTGCATACGTCCATAAGCCACGGTAGCCATTTCTTACTAGATGAGGCGTATGCTTGACTAACACCTAAGTGGTATAAAAAAATCAGTAGACTTTTTAACCTCCGCTTAAATTTTATATTATAAAAGTGTATTATGATATATAAATAATCAGTCGGATTAGTCATGAGAGCCTTCTATAATTCAGTTGGGGTCGACTTTTCGACTGGCATCTGACCTCCACAAACAGGCTATGTTGAAGTTCTGTAGTTGGACTAGTCGTACCTTTTAGGGCTCCAACTCATCGCCATCACAGGTTAGGTCGTAAATTACTTCCAAAGAAGAAATCTCTTCACAAAACTACAATATTGTTACAACAGACGTCGGTATCTCAAAAACTAATAATCGAATCTTCAAGATATAAAAACGCATTGCTAGTGACGAGGTACTATACCGATTGGCATAGAAAAATCTAGAATTGTCAACACAAAGTCACAACCTACCTACGATTACCTACTCTCTTGAATAAAAACAAACAATAGGTAAATATCGAAAATGAACTCGAAAGGTCAGCGACGGCGGTAAACTTCAAAAGAGAGTAGGTAGTTATCGCTCGCGTATTTTCTAGATGATTCGACCCTCCTAATTGAGAGGTATAAAAACACGCTTGCATAGCGACACGATTCATTCTGTCTTTGAGATCGATAACGAACACCGCGAGCTTAAGCGACCGAAGAAGATTATACCTGCGACCTGAGCAACGACTGTGGACTACTGTGCACTACTGAGCGACTGGAACTGTTGAAGAGTACTGTCTGTACTAGTGATTTAATTGTCTAGTTTGTGGTGAGCTAATAAATCTCTTCGTTGAGTAAACGGCATTTAATTGTACCCCGTGCACGTAACAATATAAATTCTATCCAAACAATTTCACTTAAACAAAAAGCAACTGTGCACAAAAGACAACCATATTGAACAAATCGAACCATACAATTCTACTTGCAAAGCTTTTAAAAGCCTATCAAACATTAAACAGAAATAGCGCACTGTGATGAGAGGACTCTAAGCCTAATGTCACCCTCCCGGAGGACCAAAGACCCTCCCAACATGTAAACTCCATTTAGTGTGTGACCGCATGGAGCGTCTTGACCACATCCGACTTACAAGGCGTAATGACAGCTGTGTAGTTGTGTGGGTAAAAATGTTTGGGTTTACTGTATGTACTGTATGTACCTTCATATTCATTTAATTATTTGCTTGTAATGTGGTACAACATAAGATGAAAATAAAAAATACAGTAATCAAGCACATTTCGACATAAAGTTGGCATGCAAACACAGATTATTAGGTATAAAATGCAACCAAAAAAAATATTGCAGCCACAATAATGGCGCAGCCGTTACAACGTATTTCTGCAGTGGTACGAATGACATGCATATTTCTTTAAAAAGTCTTCCACTGTATAAAAAGTCTCGTCCACTAACCATTTATTTAAAGATAATATTTTCGCGTTCAGTAAAAATACTGATTGTGCATCTAATTAAGTTCAGAATGATCACCACCCACCCCGAAATGGATAGGTTAGGTTAGAAGACTAAGGCGGGAGCGAAGCGAAGCGGAGCTCCCGCCTTATGTCTTTGTGGTAATTTTTTTATAATTGGTTGGTTGGTTGGTTGCTAACTAACTACTTACTTGCAGTAGTTTGTTGGTGCTCAATCAGTATTTTTGATGTGAATTTGGATTATTTTGTCGTACAATATGTACTCTTTTTGATATACGTTTAAATACCATCCTTTATTTAATGCAACACAATTTTTGTTATGAGGCAGGTCTATAATCGACGCTGGCAATGAGTTGTAAATTAGTGGAGCCATATAAACACAACTACGTCTAAATATCTCTAACCTAAGTACCGGCATCTCAAGTGACATGTGTGTAACTTTCCTTTTATTGAAGTTGTCCTTTTTATTGAACAGTGATAGATTATTTTTCACAGTGTAGGTTCACTGGTCTCAGTGAGAATTATCTTTGAAGGAATTACTTAGTAATTTTTGTGTCAATAGCCAATTCAGGAACTAGGTCCATTCATAAATGTCACTCGAATAATGTTTTTGAAAATAAAAGCAATATAAAATTATATAAGTTTATGAGGATGTTTAGATTTTTTTTTATACAACTTAGGTGGCAGATAAGCACACGGGGACTTCACAGGCTTCGCGGTTCGACCTCACAGTGCCGAGGATTTGAGATCATTGAGAAGCTACTGCCTCGCATTCCAGTATTACGTCGACAGCCGTCTCCTTGACAACGAAACACTCCCTGCAAAGGGGGCTGTCCGTGACAACGATGGTGTGTACAAGGCAACCAAGGGAAAGGGCTGTTTAACATCAGACAGATATATACAGTCCAGATTCAGCCTCAGATGCATGGCAACATTAATGCCATAAATACGGCTCACCCCCTATTTTGTGTGATCGATCCATTCTTAAAAAACGCTACAGCAAACTTCGCCTACGAGGAATTGATATTTAAGCCGGAAAGCATCAAGATCCACTCATAAATGACGTGAATTCATATTTCTTCCTTTCTTCTTTCCCCTATTATTAAAAAAATAGTTTCGACCAAAGTTATATTTTAAATCAAAGAACATGTGTCACAAGTTTTGTGAAAATCGTTTAAGAAATGCGCCCTCTAGACTGGAACTGACAAACAAAAAGACATACGAACAAAAGCAAAATCGGATACCTTGTCGAACCGTGTTTTCCGGCAACTAAATTTGGACCACCCCATCTCCTCCCATGCGGTGTCGTACAAGGCGACTAAGGGATAGGTCTGTTTAACATCAGGCAGATATATATAGCTCAGACTCAGGCACAGACACAAGCCTTGAGTCAACAATAGTGTCAAGAAGACGGCAATAGGCTCATCCCTATTACTTGGGACCGAATTCAATGATTGGTGAAATGTGGGTATTAATTTACCTCTGCCTAACCCTCCGGGGATAAAGGCGTGATTATATGTATGTATTTATGTCGAAATAAAGACTCTCACTCGTTTCACTTGCTCGGTAAACAATTTCAATAAAATAAATAGACCACAGTCTTAACTTTCGTAGTGGCTTAGATAATTATCTGATTAACTAAAAACCAGCCGAGTACCTATAACGGGTTTGATTCCCAGATCCACTTACGAAATGACCACTTTAACATCCCACATGTTTCTCTGAACAAAAACTTTCTGCCCCAAGTCATTATCACTGCTCTCGTTGCCACCTAAGCGGTACTTTTTCTGTAGTACCTACTCAATCAATCAGGCTCTTCAAAAGTGCCTGTCCGTGCCAAAGGCATGGCTTATTGGCGGCACTAATGATCTCTTTTGTACTAGAAACGTTAGGGATAGGTATTTTACGGTGATTATGCTGGATTGTTGAAAGTACGTATATGCACACCTAAAAATTCTCGAAAGGGGTAGGTAGAGGTGTTTTTGCCTACTGTAAGTTGGATGAATAACAGTCTTATGTCTTTTATCATACCCATGGGAAAAGATGAGGTATAATACTAAAAATATTTGTATAGAAACATCATAAGCTGGATGAATGTTTGAAGTGATTGTAGTTGGCAAAATTCAAAATTATCTTCTCTACCGAAAAGTAATCAAAGGAGATTCGGATTCAATTTTGATGAAAACTTAAACTGCATCAGAGAGAGAGAGAGAGAGAGAGAGAATTGTTTCGCTGTCAGTGGTAAAACCAAAGGCTTGTCCTGTTTGCGTCTTCTGCATTGACAGCACAGAAACTATCTGTTATTCAGGGTTGGTATCATGCTACCATGGGTGTGACTACTCTGGTGTTGCACACGTTCATAGGTAGCGGTAATCGCTTTCCATCCGGTGGTGCTCCGGCGGGCCGTGTGCTAGTCCCCCACCTAAGTTTTGTATAAAAAAATAAAAACTCTGTTGGATTGGGATGGGTCTTTCCAGTGTAATGTGATGCGACTCTCATTTTGACCTCTATAATTGACGATATCTAAGTTCTGCAATTAGTCTAATCGGAAACGGAAACGTCAAAACGTCAAGCAAACCAAAAATGTACCTATACCATGATAGCGTTGAGTCCCATTAACATTATTGGAGATTAGTCGGACTTTTAGGCATTAAAGCTACCCGTGACGACTGCCATAGATATTTGAATGGCATGGGGAATGACTAATCTGACGGTTATAAAATATTTTTATTAAAGTTTCAGGAAAGCCTGACGTTGTTTCTTCATCAAAGAGAAAACCTAAAACTCCGTTAATATTGGAACTAGTTTCAGAGCAAATTATGATCTGTATTCGCCGTAGTAGGAACAAGCCACAATTATATGTGCCTACAGTTATTATATCTTGAGTAATCTTAACAATGTTAAACTTGGAAACTGAAGTTCAAGTGCAAAGAATCGATTCAATATTAATGTATTTATCGATGTGTTTTACTAAATTCCAACAAACTAATAAAATCGTCGGCAATACAGTAACTGATTCGTTAATTTTGTACGAATTGTTTACACACACAGTGCGCACTGCAATAATATGTGTTTAATCCACTTAGTACTGGCGTAATTTTAGCGAGCGTAATATATTCTTTTGAAATATTTGTGGGAGAAACGAGAAGGTGTTGAAAAATCTGGGCGTCGTCAGTAGCAACTGTTCGAAGAGCAGGTTGGAACGGTACGCTTAGAACCAGATGCCGATGCAGTCCATGTGGTGCGCCCTGGAAAACAGAGACGGTAGCACCTCTCTCACGTCGGAGAGACGCTGCCACCTACGGTCAAATCTGACTATGGCGGGAGCGGCCCTTTGGAGGGATGTTTGGATACTCTCCACGTACCCCAGACAAGAGTCGTGTTGGTTCTCCGGACGTAGATCTGAAGGCGATAGGTATGGCTACCTGTCACCTCAGCAGAAACAGGTCAGCCTAATGACGCGACGCGCACCTTCCTCATGTCTTATTTACTTACTTAATTATTTAATTATAGGAAAATATTTTTCCTCGGAATAGATAGTTAGGTTTTCTGTTCTGTGGTCGTATCACACACATCTACTAGTTTTTTTCTGTTCTGTGGATTTTTCATATAATTTCAAACCAGCAAAAAACACTCACAGATTAGGCTTTGAAAACATAATTATATTTACTAAGGTTCAATTCAGCTAGTTTGTTGGCCGTGAGCCAAGAAACTTTGCGCCGTTGACGATTAGGAGTTAACTTACCGTAAGAGAATTATGACGTATAGATATAGATACAATACATCATCAAGGTTTCAACACAATGGTATAAGATAGAACACTTTGTGAAGCAGTTCCTTTGTTACTTTTCCACATAGTGTTATCATCCCACGACAGTATTTAGATAACGTAGACAGTTATATCTTAGAAACTAATTATTTTGGATAGATAGATAGATAATTCTTTATTGTACACCAATAGATTACAGTAGAACTTGTGGGTATCATGCATACAGTTTAGTGTACAATGGGCGGCCTTATCGCTGGATGCGATTTCTTCCAGGCAACCTTGGGTTGGATAGTGATGTAATAAAAGCAAAAGATTTGGTGTAGTTAGCAAATAAACTAAAAACAAGGTGTATAAAAAACAAAAAGAATTAAAGATATAGAGAGAAGTTCAAATGAAGTAAAATAAATATACAACTTTAGCACATAAATAGATATACAAAGTAGATAGTACATACTAATGAAAAGGGAAAATAGTGAGCAGATAAATTGTGAGCAATCAGATATATTCTTAGGTAGTACGGTTAGGTAAGATTGATAAACTAAACTTCACACGCAGAAAAGGCAGCATGAAAGAGTTTTTGTAGGAGGTAGGACATGGCGGTATATCCGCCCAATTGAGCAGACTGACTGGGGAAGTACCTCCGCCCTACAGAATACCGCGGTTATAATAACTTTATGTTGTATTTCCAGTGGTGAGTAGGGTAGCCAGAGCTCACTGGAGAATTTGTGCTGTCAGTGGGATGACTAAAGGCTTGTCCTGCTTTGTCCTCTACACTGACGGCACAGAAACTCTGTGCTTACAGGGTCGGCAGCGCGAGTGTGGCTTCTCTGGTGTTACACACGTCCATAGGCCACGGTAACCACTTTCCATCAGGTGGGCCGAGCGCTTGTCTGCCACCTAAGTGGTATAAAAAAAAACAGAAACGACAGTAAATTTGCATCAACTACAGCATTTGCTAAAAAGTAAAAAAAAGATTAAGAAAATGATATTTGTATTGGTGACGCGGTATTCTATGTTCGGCTCAGTGGTCGATGAATTTAAAAACGTCGTATGCTTGAAGTTTTGCAAGTGAATGCTCAAATCTATCAGCAATTTTAGGTAAACTTTTAGTCTTGTATGTACAGACTTTATTCCACTACAGAAAATCCTGTAAGATTACCCTACAGTCCCGAATCCTTTGAGCGCCAAGCTGAGTGTCACCATTGTCATATAGTATATGTCAGTAATGCCCTTTTCTGAGACTTTGCTATCAGCTTAGCAATTCAGGCAATGTGAAGTCTAATTAATGTAAGAATAATTAATTTTACACAACGTTTTTTTTTTATTTTTTTATACGTACTAGTATTACGGCGTGAGTTTTAGTCGGTTCGAGTCCGACATAACCTCTCCCACTGGCTATAATATCTCACTATCTCAACCCCCGAATTATATCTATTTATTTATATATGGTATATATATAGTATTCTTGTATATTTATATATGGTATATATATAGAATTGCGATAAAACACGAGTACACTGGCAAATTTTACTTGTTTTTAGGACCACTTCTGTACAAAAGGATAAACGCTATAACAAGCATTTATTCTTTAAATTATGCGTGTTGTAAACGAGTTGTAAAGAATATCCTCCAAAGATTGTCCTACGATGACACAGAGGAGTTATTGTCTGTTTTAAAATAGATAATTACTGTTAAGTTGCAAAATTAAGACATAACTTTAGTTAGAAGTAGTGAATCAAATATATATATATAAAATAATAAACAAAAATTACTACCTAAATCAAGATCAGTGGAATCCCTCGAAACGAGCATATGTTCAGACTCATTATCATGTGAAGATTTGAAAAGCAAAAGCCTTGATCTGTCAACAAATATGTGTTCTACTTATATGGCTGAACTAAAAACAGAAATAAACAAACTAAAAACTGACCTACAGAGTACACAAAATGAAATGGAAAATATTATTATTGAAAACATTGATCTGAAAAAGCAAATATGTAATATGAGTCAAGAGATCAGTGTACTTAAACAATTATGCAAGAACCCTTTAAGTACATCTAGACAAAACATGTCATCCAGTATGAAAAAAAACGTACGACGTCGAATTTCTAAAAGTTTCCTAATGTCACCTGTACAATTAAGTGAGGAAACTCCAAATAAACAGACGATAGAAGACAAGCAAACAACCACACATCCCAGGGTAAATTCAACCTATAAGGAACATTCAGTGTTACCAAATACTCCTGACGATTCTACTGGAAAGATGGAAACTGGAAATGAACCTATGCCGAACGCATCTTACGAAAACAAAAAACACGAGAAGAAAATGCCCAGTGTCAATTGTCCCAAACGAGTATATATTCTGGGAGGATCACAGTGCCGAGGATTAGCCTCAAGACTTACAAATTCAAGAATAAATTGTTCAAAGCAAAACTATCAATTCATATCGATTGTAAAGCCAAATGCTTCTACTGAGGAGATTTTAAATAGTGCTAAACTGTTTAATATCACCTCAGCCGACAAGCTGATTCTGTCTATAGGGCAAAATGATCAAAATAGCCTGAAAATGACAACTAAATTGTGTTTATTTTTGCAGACAGTTAAGTGTTCAACAATAATCATAGGTGTAAGTGGGGGCGTTTGGTTTAATGATTATAAACTAAACTACATGTTAAATCTCATTTGTAAACAAGATAAAAAATGTTCATTTGTTCCTAAATGTCACAGTTCCGCATCACTATGCCTTCAAGTTATTACACTAATAAATCAAATAGACTATAATGACAAGTTTCTATCCTTTAACAAGATTGTTAGTACGCATTATACTACAAATAATTTGGTAACAATGAGAAAAACATGTAGCGACGTATGCAACAAAAGCACACAAACAGAAATTATGGGCACCAAATCTCTAAACACTTTAGAATTGGATAATCAATTTTTTCGTGAATAATGGAAAAAACCTTGTAATATTCCATCAGAATATTGCAGGAGCCATAAACAAAGCAAACGCCATTGAAATAGCTCTAAACTTATTATGTAAGAAACATGATTATATTAATTTCATATGTCTCACTGAAACATTTATACAAACGGGTGATGAAGACAATATGGTTTTAAATTCCTATACATTAGCTAGCAGCTTCTCTAGGCAAAGGATAAAAAGAGGGGGGGTATGTATAATGGTAAAGCCGGATACAGAGTTTGAAAACATAGCATGGTTGGCAAATATCGCAGTAGAAAATGATTTTGAAATATGTGGTATACGAATTAAGAATCAACATTTGAATTTAATATGTATCTATAGAACCCCGGATTCTAATCTAAATATATTTTTCAGAAAACTACAAATAGTTCTAGATAGATTACATAAACAAGAAAATTACCGTAATATACTATGTGGTGATTTTAATATAGATATGTTAAGCGATAGTACTAATAAAGATAATTTCAATAGCATTTTATACAACTATAATTTGAAAATACACATATCTGAACCAACTCGACAAACAAAATGTATTGATAATATAATAAGTGACATTGAAGGTGCAAAAGGTGAAATACACGAATTGGGTCTTTCGGACCACAACACAGGACAAATATTAACTATAAAGGCAAAACCCCACTTCAACTATCTAAAACAATGGTTTTTATACAAGAGAGATCTATGTAAAGAAAATACTGAAAAATTTAGTAACTGTCTGGCGAAATTATCATTTTCTGATGTATATAAAGAGACCGATGTAAATAGGGCGTTTTCACTCTTCCATGAGGACATATGTCTATTTTTTAACCTGTGTTTTCCAATAATAAAAATTAAAATGAACCGAAATTCTTGTAATCTTAAATGGATAACAAAGGGCTTGAAAAGATCTTTCGTAGTTAAAAGGAAATTACAAAGAAATTATTATAAAACCAAGACAAATATTAATAAACAAAAGTACAAAACATACAGTAGAATATTAAAGCGATGTATTATAAATGTGCAAAAAGAAAACAATAAAAAATACATTGAAAACGCAGAAAATAAATGCAGAGCATCATGGAAAATAGTCAATGATAGACTTAAACATACACAAGAAAACTTCGAAATAAAAGAAATAATAGATGGGAACGACGTTCTAACAAATGGCGACGATATTGCAGCATACTTTAACAAATATTTTATAAACATTGCTGCACCGAACGATACTCAACAACCTACTAAAAATTACGATACAAAAAGAATAGTACATTCAATATATCTAGAGCCAGTGACCTGTCTAGACATCTATAAAATAATAATGGAACTAAGAAATACTCATTCTGCCGGATATGACGAGATAACAACAAAATTAATTAAACAGAATGTTTTTGCTTTCATAAAACCTCTCACTCACATTATAAACTTGTCCTTGGAAAATGGAATATTTCTCGATGGACTAAAATTCTCAATCGTCAAACCTATTTTCAAAAAAGGTGATCGTTCTGATGTTGGCAACTATAGACCGATTGCGCTCATTCCAGTTATCTCAAAAATTTTTGAAAAGGTCATGAGTACTAGAATTCTCAACTTCTTTGAAAGAAATAACGTCTTAAATGAACAACAGAACGGTTTTATTAAAAAAAAGTCCACAACACTTGCATGTTTTAAACTAGTAAAGGAAATTATTAATGCTATCGATAGAAAAGAAATCCCCATAGCTGTTTATCTGGACATGAGTAAAGCATTTGACATGGTATGTCACAAATTATTATTAGGAAAACTTGAACAACTAGGAATAAGAGGTCCTGCACACAGTTGGCTCGAGACTTATCTAACAGACCGACAACAATGCACAGAAATAAAAAAAATGTGCTATGAAACTAACACCCAGCAAAATTATAGATCAACATTTTCGGTGAACCAATATGGAGTACCACAAGGGAGCGTGCTGGGCCCCATCTTATTTATAATATACATAAACGAATTACCAAACGCTACAGATCAATACAGTATATTATTCGCTGATGACACTACCATTCTAACAAAATGTAAAACTTTGGACGACTCTATAAACACCACAAATCAAGCCTTAGCAGACATTAGTAAATGGTTGGATTCAAATAACCTGAAAGTAAACTGTAATAAAACAAAATTTATTAGACATCTAACATATAATAACAAGGATAAGGACAACACTGGGATACATATCAAATTTAACAATGATAACATTGAAGAAGTGAATGAAATAAAATATTTAGGAATGGTTATTGATAGATTTTGTAACTGGAAGTCCCAAATAGATAGTGTATGCAAAAAAATTAATAAATTCATATTTGCACTTCGTAGAATTAAAACTCTAACGAATATTCAGACTGCTATCATGGTTTATCACAGCCACGTATGCTCTGTTTTGAGATACAGTATTATAATCTGGGGAAATTCCACTGATTCTCAAAGAGCCTTTATAGTTCAAAAAAAGTGCATCAGATCCATCTTCAATTTAAAATGGGCTGACTCGTGCCGACCCCTATTTATAAAACACAAGTTGCTAACACTTCCGTGTCTATACATTTATGAAATGTGCAAATTTGTCAGAAATAATTATTCACTTTTTCCAAGAGATGAAAATGCCCTATTCAAAAGAAAAGTTTTACAAAAACCGCTACTAGTACCACGGAATAGGTTGATTTCAAGTGATAGAAACTGTTACACAATGGCGATAAAAATATATAATAAATTACCAGTCCAATTCCGGAAACTGATAAATACATTTAACAAAGAACTTTATGTTTGGCTATGTGACAAATGTTTTTATTCGATTGATGAATACTTAAACTTTAAGGAATAATATTTGTAGGGAGAAAACTCGAGACATTCTGTGACCTATTGATGTGATAATTAAATTCTCCTCCAATATTAATAATTGCTCTGAATTATGACTTTAATCTCATTAGTCCTAAATATTATAATGTGAAACTGTTAAAATATTACTGATAATGCAAATAGTATTGACTAAGATTGTTTGACCACTTAAAATTGACCTCTGATAATTCTATATTCCTCTTGACATTCTAATTATATTTCATTTTCATAAAATCAATTACTATTTCAGGCAAACAATGAAACTAAATAGTGATTCAATATTATTTGCCAACGATTATGTGAAAATTTGCATGCCACAGTCTGCGGCTAAACATGCTGTATTTATATATATATGTAAGACCTTATGTTACCATGTTTATGAGCAAATAAATTATTCTATTCTAATCACCCTAGCATTGTAATATTCTTGGTAAATTGATTGTATCTGTAATAGTATTTATGAAATATTATTAATCTGCACTTGACGCCTGAAGCACAGGACTACCTAGTTCAGGCACAGCTTAGATAAATATCTCTAAGTAAAGACAATTACCTGCACAAATATATACTATATATACCTAATATACCTACCCATGCACAATGTAATAACGCACGATAGATTAAGAACCATGTAAAATACTGTACAACGATTATAAAAAATATTATTTTTTGATTTTGATTTGTAATCGTTTCACAACACAATGTTCATTAATATAGTAATCGTTTTTGAGAGAGAGATAGGTTGAAACTGAATTTTGAGAGATTATTATTGTTACGATAATTGGCTCTTTAATCTTAATTTTATTAACAGGTATTAAATCGCTTGCAATGAGACTACAGCTTTACACACCTTGCCTAAATGTAATACCCTTCATGGCTTCACCTTTCTTTCGTCGAGTTCCGTATGAAGAAAGACTAATCCCGGAAGAACCCTATTACGTGCAAATTTTCTCAGGATAGTGTTGGAACCCTTAGAACCCTTTCATCTCGTAGTCACCAAGGTCGGGACGAATACTTACGAATGTCTTAAAGTGGGATTAGAATAGTCATTAAATATACATACATACATACATACATAAAATCACGCCTGTCTCCCATAGGGGTAGGCAGAGATCACGGATCTCCATTTGCTACGATCCTGACATATTACTCTCGCTTCATTCACTCTCATTACATTCTTCATGCATGCTCGTCGGTTTAGAGTACTCCTGACCTGCCCCTTTTCTAAAACTTCCCCGATTTGGTCCAGGTATGTGCGCCTAGGTCTTCCCCTTCCGACGGTACCATCCACACTCGCCTCATACACCTGTTTCGTTAGTCTTCTTTCATTCATTCTCTCAACATGACCAAACCATCTCAACATTCCTCTCTCAATTCTCATCACTACATCTTCTATCACTCCACATCGTTCTCTTATCACGCTATTTCTCACTCTATCTTTCAAGGTCAAGCCACACATACTTCGCAACGCACGCATTTCTACTGCATTTACTCTACTCTGATGCTTTTTCTGCCACACCCAACTTTCACTACCATACATAAGAGTCGGCACCAATACTCCTCCATGTACAGCCAGTCGTGCCTTTTCGGACATTTTCCGGCTGCTCATAAAGTTGTGTAGTGCCCCATTCACTCTATTTCCAGCCATCACTCTCCTTTCAACATCTTCTTCATGCTTTCCATCTCTCGTAAACAATGTTCCCAAATATATGAACTCATTCACTTGTTCCACTTTTTCTCCATCTATACAAATCCTACACTCTGACACACATTCATCTCTTTCAAAAACCATAACTTTTGTCTTACTAACATTCACTTTCATTCCTTTCCTCTCAAAAGCTTCATGCATAGTTGTTACCATCTCCTGCAACTCATCTGCCGATGACGCCAGTAAAACCTGATCATCAGCATAAAGAAGACATTTGACGAGTAAATTCTTCATTCTTAAACCACATTCTTTATCTTTCAAATCTTGCAAACAACTGTCCATGAATAAGTTAAACAGCCATGGTGACGCTACACATCCCTGTCTAACCCCTTTTTGGATACTAAACCATTCAGTGTATGACCCATGTATCCTCACGCAAGCTCTGGAGTCCTCATAGAGAGACTTCACAGCTCGAATAAGGTTGCTGCTCACCCCATACATAGACAGTACCGACCAAAGTTCATTCCTCACCACTTTGTCATAGGCCTTTTCCAAATCCACAAATGCGCAATAGACCTTTTGACTCTTGGCCAAAAATTTCTCGGCTATGCTTCGCAATGAAAAGACCTGATCCGTACATCCCATTCCCTTTCTAAAACCCGCTTGTGCATCCCATATTTTCTCATCGGTTTCTTTCATAACTCTCTCAATCAACACTTTCGCATACAGTTTGCCGACGACGCTGAGTAGGCTAATGCCCCTGTAGTTTTTGCAGTCTTGATGCGAGCCCTTTCCTTTGTAAAGTGGAACTATAACGGCCTTACACCAATCACTTGGTACACGACCGCTAACCCAACATATGTTGAAAAGGCGGCACAACTGACTTGCTACAAGGCCCTGTCCAGCCTTCAGCATCTCGACTGTCACCTTATCATGTCCCGCTGCTTTACCAGCTTTCATACTTCTTAATGCACTCACAACTTCATTCATACTAATACCACTTTTATCAGCATCAACATAGTCATCCATCACCGAGGTTAGTGCATGTACACCATCCTCTCTTTCAAACAAGCTTTCAAAATAGTCCTGCCATCTTTTTAACCGTTAAATTGCTATTTGGTACTGTAGTACCAAAAACACGCTCTACGGCAATTGCTACTTGGTACTGTACGTCAACAAGTTTTTGTTTATACGAGCTCTGTCGTCACTCAGCGGGGGCGGCGCCATTAACTGACGTCATCTGAGTGCAATTTGCAATTCACGTGACGACCCTTTTTTTTCAGAAAAGCGGTTAATTCCTCACCTTTTACAATACTTCCATTCTGGTCTCTAATAGCGTTCAGCTCGGAGCTCTGTGTTTCTCCTCTGGCTAAACGAATGGACTTCCAAAAGAACTTAATGTTCGTCTGGAAATCCTCAGATAACCTTTCATCAAACACGTCTTTTTGTTCCTTTTTCTTTCTAGCAATTAAAATTCATTAAATATTATATCTATATTTACCACATACGTAAAAAGTAAAATCAAGAAACGGTTTAAATTATCAATCTTGGATAACGAAATACGGATTGAGACTGCATATTTATAGAACGCGGTCGATAGCAAACTTTTCACACCAGTAGTACTTATACTTATTTGCTACCTTAGTAGTAATTAAGAAGCATAACCCTTCTTTGTCAGTCCGGTAAAAATACTATCAAATTAACAGTACCTACGTGTTCTCAAACAAGATCAACAAAATCCATTTCTCTGCTAAATAGATGATCTATTGTATACAGAATCCTTTGGTAATCGCAGCCTGTAAGTGGCAGGGTCTACAATTAGTGGGACCCTCTCTTTATGATGATTAAGTTTACGTGTTATGGGAATAGGAGGTTCTGTTTATGATGACCATTTAGTAGCTGTGCAAGCAAATAATATCATCCATTGTGTAAAGAGGATTTGGGTTTGGCAGACTTAATATGCTTCTGATGGCCTCTGTGGCATAGCGGTAGAATGTTCGACTGCTACGAAGGAGGCGCGGGTTCGATTGCCGCTCATTGCAAATATTTGTATACATGATATTTTTTTTTATTTATTTATTAAAACCATATAATTCATAGTATAAGTGAAGAGTCGTTGTCTCCTAAACTAAGTTGTAACCTATCTCTCAGGAGACAATTCCTTCCCACATTACATGTTACAAAGAAAATGTAGTTTCAATGGAAGTTTCAATAAAAAGTACATAAAATGGTAATAACTGTAAAGAATACAAACTAAACCTCCGGGTGGCCGGCGCCTCCTTCTGCGAGCAAGTAATGCTCGTGAAGGAGGAGGCGGGGCGGGAGCGGCAACGGGAGCGACGAAGGATCGCAAGCCAAGCTGCCCGCGTACGAAGGCAACTCGGGCGTCGGAGGTCGATGAACGACCTCCGCCCCCCATGAGCGCCGGCCTGGGGGTGACAGATGGAGCCACCTGTCACCCTGGCAGAAGCAGGCCGCGGCGGCGGCGCGCCTAGCGCGCCTCCCCGTTTCCGGGGACGAGTTGGGGACTCTGTAGTCCCCACACCCGAGAAGAGGGCCAGATCGTGGAGAGATGGCCCTGGGTCGGCCGGGGTGCGAGGGATATGCCTGTCAACCTCACCTTCGGCAACCAAAGCGACCCACAGGCGGCGTGCGTTGTAGTCGGTTCGAGTCCGACATAACCTCTTCCACCGGCTCTGGCTAGATTCCATAGCAGAAGCTGATTAAACAATGCTTACGATGGGTTGTTTGTTGTAGCGTTGTGTAGAATGTTGTAGAATATTTATTCTGCCGAACCCTTATGATACTATTCAAAATGGCTTCCATTTCTAAGTAGTTGAGATTAATAGTGAGAATTTATTTTTTATTAATGTACTGTTACTCAGTTGTTTTTATTAATTACTAGCTTTTGCCCGCTGCTTCACCCGCATGAATGTCAGCTATCGCGACCAAATATGGCCTATGTCTTTTCTCAAGGTGTAATCAACCCTAATACTAAATTTCATTAAAATTGATTCAGTTGTTTAGGTGTGAAGCGTAACATAAAGACATACATAGACACAGTACAACACGTGCAGCTGCATGGCTTTTTTTTTTTTTTTTTTTTACGTGCGCAAAATCTCCACGGATACCTCCCCACCGGAGTCGGTAGATGTCACTCGCACACGGTGCAGAATATCCGATCAAGAATCAAGCGTTTCGATGACTCTCCTCTGTCGCATCATTAAGGCCTGAAATTCATTACCAGCTCACTTGTTTCCTTCTTCCTACAGTCCTTGGGTCTTTTTGTTTATTTTTTGGATGCGCTAATCTCAGTACAAAAATAGTAGTTTATAATTGAATAAAATATTTTTGTCTTAAATAATAAAGTGTGTGAATATAAATTTGTATTCAGCTTCACATTCCTTTTTAGACAGTCGTATCAATTAATGATACAATAAAAATATGTTAATGTAGCCTAGGGCAATATTTGTTATTTAGTCTTGCCCTCGTTGTAGCCGCTTTGAAATGTAATCGAAAATTCACTAATTTAGCTAAAATACCGATTGTTGTTTGAAATACAACCTACACACGTAGCCTACAGCTATGTATACAAATATATATGTACCATTATAATAATATAGTGGTAAAATTGGTATGTTTATCGCGATGTTATTTTTAAACTATCGCGGTGTGAATTCAGCATAACCGTTCATAATAAGCGCAATGGTGGGTAAGCCCTCAAAAAATGTTCCCCGCATACCTCTCGACGCTCGGAGACTAGTCAAGTCGTGACCACGGGTGCTGCAACGCATTTGAAACGTCGGCAGAAATAGTTAGTTCCATGATTTAATTCACGAGAAGTCCCGATAACTAAATATTTTATCGCGATGGATGCAAAAACTACTGAACAGATTTTAATGTTAGAAAGATCTTGTCAGACTTCAAATGTTACATTTGTTCAATTGCTACCAGTTTAGTAGTATCGGAGATACGGCCGGGGTGCGAGGGATATGCCTGTCAACCTCACCTTCGGCAACCAAAACGACCCACAGGCGGCGTGCGTTTTAGTCGGTTCGTGTCCGACATAACCTCCTCCACCGGCTCCGGTGGGGAGGTATCCGAGGGGATTTTGCGCACGTAAAAAAAAAAAAAAGTATCGGAGATAAGGGATCCATGCGGGCGGAGTTGGGGGGAAGGCTAGTTACATATACTTTTTGTAAATATTACAGAGATATGTTTTTTTGTAGATTTAGGCTGAAAATAAATGTAATTAATTTAGGGGTAATTAAGGGGTAGCCACACCCACAATTTGCTAAATATGATTTTCGATCCCATACTTTTTCCATACTGTACTGTACTGCTGCAGTTTTCCCAAGCACCTACAATATGGGGTTCTTCAAGAGGGGCATCAGAAGGTTTCTTCGTGGTCGGCAGCGCGAACGTAACAACCCTGTTGTTGCATACGTCCCTAGGCCACGGTAACCACTTCACATCAGGTGGGCCGTGTGCTTGTCTGCCACCTAAATGGTATAAACAAAATATATAATTATACACATATTGATAACTCACTTGTACTTTTCCACATTACTACAATTACACATTACAGTACAAGTGAGTTATCAATATGTGTAACAGCAAATTCCACCAAGTGCCATCAATCTACAGTATTAATAGTATAAAATTATAATTAATAGAAAAGGAGGTAGGACACGGCGGTATTTCCGCTCGATTGAGCAGTCCGACTGGGGAAGTACCTCCGCCCTACAGAATACTGCGGTTATAATAACTTCGTGTTGTGTTCCCAGCGGTGAGTAGGGTAGCCAGAGCTCACTGGAGAATTTGTGCTGTCAGTGGGAAGACTAAAGGCTTGTCCTGCTTTGTCTTCTACTGATGGCACAGAAACTCTGTACTTACAGGGTTGGCAGCGCGACTGTGACTCTCTGGTGTTACAGACGCCCATTGGCGACGGTAATTACTTTCCATCAGGTGGGCCGTGTGCTTGTCTGCCAACTAAGTGGTAAAAAAAAAAAAAGAACCCGAATCTTACTTTACGCGATCGAAATCACGGGCTCAGCTAGCGAATTAATAAGTAATAAAAATAAGATTTCTCTCGATTAAGAAATAGAAAAAAAAAAATCGATTCAGGCAGAATTCAAACCCGCGATCTTTTCCTTACAGGAGGGACGCTTTGATCACTAAGCCACAGAACCTTCGCCCAAAACCATCAAAATTCTTCTATACATATATTCGTCTTACGGCGACAGTAGAAGCCATCTACCGATATTCGTACGAACTATTGGAACCAATCAATGATGTTGCAATCATTTTGAAACATTGATTTTTAATGACTCCGTACTAAATTATTTAAAATTTCATTCAATTTTTTCCTTATGGAAAATAGTCACCATACCTATTAACATTAGAAAGACATTCAAATATATCTGCTTACCCCAAATACATTAGAAACAAAAGTTGTTGTCACAATCACAATACATCCACCAAAGGACTGACCACAAAATGACACCTCTTAATCTTTTAGCACCATAATTAATCATTATAAAGAAAGAGTATCCGGAAAATTACCGGGCCTGTCACTAACGACCCGCTTTCCCCCAAGCTAAGCTAATCTAAGTAAGCTTGGGGGAAAGCGAGAAGAGGGGAGATTTTTTTTATTTATTGTCTTTTATATATAGACCTAATTATATATCACAATAATGTTGGAAAAGCACAAAAATGCCGCTATATTTTTTCAATTTAAGAGTTGCAAATCATATTGCCATCCATTAGTTTTAAATACCATATTTAACTCAATTTACATACACATATAACATAACATAAACTCACGCCTATATCCCCGAATGAGCAGGCAGAGGTGCTAGCACCCACATTTCGCCAGTTTATGCTTAGGTCCCAATGTAACAGGAGGCGAGCCTATTGCCACTAACCGGGCATTTATAAATCTGCGATAAACACACACATAACTTCGAAAAGTATCGAAAAGTCATTGGAGTGTGCCATGGTAAAACCTGGGATTGAACCCGAGACCTCGTCTCAGCAGTCCATTACCCATACCACTAGGCTACCGCGGTACTTACATACATATAATCACGCCATTATCCCTGGAGGTGAATTAACATCCACATTTCACCAATAATTGTATTCGGTCTCACGTAATAGGGGGTGAGCCTATTGCTGTATTCCGAGCACTATTGTTAACTCGAGCCATGCATCTGAGGCTGAGTCTGGGCTGTATATATAGCATGGTGTTATATTATTCTGATGTTAAACAGCCCTATCTCTTAGTTGCCTTGTACGAAACCGCATGGGAAGAGATGGGGTGGCCCAAATTATACTCTGCCTCATATTCCTCATATATTCGCTCAATTATTCCCTCAATAATTATTATATTCCTTCAATTTACTTGAAATTATTGTATGTACACTGTGCCTGTATAAGTTGTCTGCCTGTATGTATAATTTCATCAAGTTATTTGTTTTAAAAACAAAAATTTTAGATTCTGAAATATTTCTGCACGAATTGAAACGCACATTATAAACCAGCCAAGTGAAAAAGGGATTCGTATGAGAGGTAAAAATTGCAGTATTATATTAATTTCAATATAGTTGATGACTTCGTTCGCTAAACACTAACTGCAATTGGATAAAATGGCGCGCATTGGGAGAGGCCTACATCCAGCAGTGGACTGTGGTTTGCAATTCTTTTCTTTTTTCTAACTAGCAACCAGGATGAGATACCACGGCTATAATAACCTCGTGTTTCCTACGGTGAGTACTCTGGCTAGTTCACTGCAAAATTTTTGTGCTGTCAGTGGGAAGACTAAAGGCTTGTCCTGATTGTTTTTCCAGCACTAACGGCACAGAAACTCTCTGCTCTTACAGGGTCGGTAGCATGGGTGTAACTTCTCTGGTGTTGCACACGTTCATAGGTCACGGTAACCACTTTCCATCAGCTGGGCCGTGTGCTTGTCTGCCACCTAAGTTGTATAGAAAAAAAATGGTAAAGAATAAATGCGAAAGGGAAAAAACCGAGTGCTATAGTGCATTTTGGGATAGTTTTATGCACGTTATGTCCAGCCTAGAACTGCAAAAACCTAATAAAAATAATACAATATAAAATCAGTTTTTTGTAACTATTTATTGTACGGAACAAGATTATCCGGTGACCACTCCGGAGCATCACACATCACACAAGTGAGTCTCTATATCCCCTTCATAATAGACACTTAAATTAAACAACTCTAGTGAGCAATGGAACGCAATTATACCGAGTTTATTTAGCGTAATACGAAACTGTTTTAGTTGATCACGTTTCATTCTCGCTAATGTTTTTTGTTTAAATGATTGTTTGATATAGGTTAGCCGACCGTGCAAAAGTAAGTGTAAAATATTGTGTTTTATAGAGGAAGGTAAGAAACATCGCAATAGTTAGACCCTATGCCTATTGTTAGGGTACTAACGGATGTCATTTTACTACAAATATAGATATGCACAGAAATATTTGCCCAGTGTGGGTATCGAATCTGTGACCTCTGGCGTAGTAATCAAACGCTTTCTGGACAAATTCGGTCCTTGGTATGCCTGACAATATATTTTTTTTAAATGTAAAATGCATACTATAGGACAATTGATTAGCTACCTTAAAGATAAAAATGTCTGGTTAGAGCATGGTGCAGGCCCCTCCTAAAATGCTATAACTGTGGCACAATATAGTAATAGACACGCGAACTTTTTTTTCCATATTTTAACTTTCTACAATTATTTGAACAATTGTTTATAAGTATTTTATTCAATTTTTTAAGTTAGAACTATGTTTACAAGAATATAAAATAGGATACAAAAGGTTCAAATCAAGCATCGAAAAATTTCTCTCCAATTACAATTATTTTAACTTTTAATTATTTTATTATAAGGTTTTTTATTATTATATACTTTTAATTATTTTGACACGAGATAAAAATGTACGTTCGTCCATATTTAGTCTTAAGAAATCACTAGCTATGTATGTTATAAGCTGACGAAAATGCCGCAGTGGGTTTTGTTGCACCGTTTCTACTCCACTAGCGCCTAGGAAGCAGTGGTAAACTTAGTTTTAAGCAGAATTTGATGCCAAAAAGATGTAATTACGTTGCACTATTTTGAGTAATAAAGAATTTGAAAGTTGCTCTACCATCAGGCGAAAGGAAGAACTCGTCAGAATGCATTTAGTTGTGGTTCTGATATAGCCAAATCTAAACCATACAAAAGCCAATCAAATGCTATTTTAAACCCAAAAAGTCTTTTCACTATTTTTGAGTTCATTGTTTAGCCTATCAAATAAAGCACCTCACCAGATACTACCTAAATCAGCAACCCTTCGCCTGGTTAGCAATTTTATGAATAAATAGGCCTCTAAACGACGTCGACGTTGCGGTCCCATGAGCCCCAATAAAATTGGCTGAAGTATTGCAGGGTTACCAACCATATGTCATTTGTGTTCATTTGACGGGTTATATATGATTTTGAGGGCTTGGGTTTATGACAGGGTTAAGATACATGAAAGAGTGGTCGGGATGTGACAGGAAGATGTATAGGATTAGAGATTTAACAGAGTATCAAGGGGATATCTTTGAGATTACATTGGTAGTAAATAATATATCATGAATTATCTACAGCCAGTTCAGGAAAGAGTCATATACTCGTAGTACGCAGCTCTATTATATAATATGGTTTATTTTTCTCCTTTAAAAAATATTACTAATATTCCCGTTTACCCCTCCATCTAAGCCTAATTTCTTGTGCTAGGAATGTGTTCTCGTCACGCGTCAGTAGTATTTTACAAGTGGGATTGCCGTCTGACCTCTCATTCCAAGAGGATAACCTACATCAGAGGTGCACCACCAGTTTGCAATTAAAGTTGGCTTAAACACCAAACCTCTTGTGCTAATTGCCTAATTTGGGGATAGCAACGAAGAACCCACATCACAGGCTTAAGACGTGGAGGAATTACACTGAGGTTTTTTTTTTTTTACGTGCGCAAAATCCCCACGGATACCTCCCCACCGGAGCCGGTGGAGGAGGTTATGTCGGACTCGAACCGACTAAAACGCACGCCGCCTGTGGGTCGTTTTGGTTGCCGAAGGTGAGGTTGGCAGGCATATCCCTCGCACCCCGGCCGACCCAGGGCCATCTCTCACGATCTGGCACTCTTCTCAGGTGTGGGGACTCCAGAGTCCCCAACTCGACCCCGGAAACGGGGAGGCGCGCCAGGCGGGCCACCGCCGCGGCCTGCTTCTGCCAGAGTGACAGGCGGCTCCACCTGTCACCCCCCGGCCGGCGCTCATGGGGGGCGGAGGTCGTTCATCGACCTCAGACGCCCGAGTTGCCTTCGTACGCGGGCAGCTTGGCTTGCGATCCTTCGTCGCTCCCGCTGCCGCTCCCGCCCCGCCTCCTCCTTCACGAGCATTACTTTCTCGCAGAAGGAGGCGCCGGCCGCCCACGCATCCGCGCAGCGGACCATCGCCGCGAGTAAGGTGGAGAGCGTGAGTACTCTCACTCCCAGGGCCGACTCTCACTCCCAGGGCCGAATTACACTGAGGTTGCGTCCTTCGGATGTCACCTAAGATTTAGTTTTTTTTCTATACCAATAAGGTGGCAGACAGCACACGGCCCACCTGATAGAATGTGACCACCGTGGCCTATGGACGCGTGCTACACTAAGGTCACACTCGCGCTGCCAACCCTATAAGCACAGAGAGTATATTATCTGCCCCCGATATAAAATAAAAAGCAGGATAAACTTCTGGTCTTCCCACTGACAACACAAAAACTCTCCAGTGAGTTCTGGCTACCCTACTTACCGTCACGAACACAATACGAGGTTAATATGACTGAGGTATTCTGTAGGGCGGAGGTACTTCCTCAGTCGTACTGCTCAATTGGACGGAAATACCGTCGTGTTCATCTCCTTGTTTCTTATTTAGGACACGTCAATAGAACTTTACCTCGCGTGATGGTTAGCTGAATGCAACGTATCAAGAAATAGGATTACCTTTGCAGGCGCCTACATTGTTACAATGGTGACTCAGCCTGACGGCGTCGTCGAATGTATTTTTCCGACCCGCTAAAAGGACCCGGGAAACGCATATGCTGGTGAAGAAATCCAAGATTTCATAGTTTAGCTTTAAGTAGTATTCCAAATTGTACTGATTAACAGAATAGGTTTTGTTGCCAGCTTTCCTCCAGCTTTGGGGAGGTCCGATATCAGTCACCTCCTGCAAAAGTAAACAACGCAAACATAAAGTAAAAAGAGAGTTCCTATCACGGTGCGTATGTAATAAAGCTTCAACATACTTCCTTTGACATTCGACACTTCAATAATAATAATAATAATAATTTATTATTCAATAAACCTGTTTATTGAATAATAAATTCAATTCAATAAATCTATTAGAAAATTGATTGTGGTCACTTTTTAAGCAAATAATGCCTGTGTCAGGTGACCATTAAATAAACTAGAAACGATCCATTGAAATGAAATAATTTTTCTACTTTCTATTCTATTGCCATGATATTTATCTATTAATAAAAAAAAAGTATCTAAGTATGCCTATTCGCATTCTAGATTTCATAACACAAGTTAGTTAAGCTATGCTTACCATGGGCCTAAATAGCGTTGTGTAGAATGTTGTGGAATATTTATTTATTGGTATTGTTTTGTTATTTACATTTAGTTCGGCGTTTCAGTTACTTTTAAAACCGCACCCGAAACTTTGGTCTAATTGTAAAATTAATCGCGGAAGAATCCGATAAAAAAGTAGTTTTATTTCAATGAGTGATATTCCTAAACCATACCTAAACGAAACTTCCGATAGCATCATGTAGATATGATCCAATGCCAGTTCCGTACCTCCGTACTTTGTCCTCGTACTTCGTATTGTTCAAAGCCTCTATCAAAGGCCGGAGTGCATTCTGTTTATCTTCGCTCTCATCGGTTCACTGGGTAGAAAGAGACATCTATCTGTCTGACAGTGCAGAGCAGTTGCCAAAATTCAATTCGTATTTGCATATATGGTCCTTGATGATAGTGAGAGGATTATTAAAGTACCTATATTTGAAAAATACTTTTTAGTATAGTGTTTGTTAATTTTATTTTTAATCGACTTAAAAAAAATTGGTCGATAATTGTTTGCAGAGTCTTTATACCTACTCGTCGTCTACCTCCTAATCCTACTTTCGTGAATGTTTATTTTTGGATTATATACGGAAAATATATGAGGATATATATAAGGGTACGGAAAAGCTTTGAATGACCAGAATTGGCGCTTGGATGCAAAAATCAAATGATGAAATTTAATAATCATTTAATTGATCAAGGTCCAAATGAAAAATAAAAGTATTCACGAAAGTACCTTTTTTTAACATGCTGCAATCCACTCGGAATCTTCCCGCCGAAGCCAGTGGGGTGATTATGTTGTGCTCGAACCGACTAAAACCGCACGGCCATCTTGGACCATCTGTTGCCGAGGGTAAGGTAGCCTTTGGCATATTGCTCGCGCACCTCAATCCATGAAAAAAACTTACAACAAAATTTGCTATAAACCCACTTTCTGTCTTATTTTATACGGTACGAGTACCGTACTTATAATAAAGTACAAAATAACAATAAACTTTAAGAACCATAACCTGGGCACGTTACGACAACATTTCTGTTGACTGAACAATAGAATATCGGAAACTCAAAACAATGAAACATGGTAAATATCCCGTTTATTCTAATACTGAATAGAATATAGTTGGTTTTTACGTACGTATGCGGATCAAATCGCACCGAGACCCACTGTGGAAAGTGTCTTTTGAAAATGCGCAGAGAAGTCTTTAGCAATGCGTCAAATTCACCGTTTCGTATTAAACTGACACGAGTCATGGTAATCTTAGACCATAATAGTATAGACATAATATCTGTTAGAAATATTATTGCTGTATTGCTAATGGCGTGAAATATGCGTTACGTGTGAGTAAGCTAATGTCCATATTGTTCTTTAAACTATTAGTGTGCATGTTTTGGTATGTATGTATATGACAGCTTGTACCAAAGTTGTAGCTATTTCTTTCGCCGCGTTGGAGTGTCACTTACTGCGTCAGGTATAATAGAGTTTGAATTCAGTCTAAGGTGGTAATCAATTCTATTAATTACCTTTTTTTTACGTGTGAAAAATCCTCCCACGGATACCCCCACCACTGGAGCCGGTGTGGGAGGTTATGTCGGACTCGAACTGGCGTTTTCACGTGAAAATCAAGCCTTTTATTCTTTCACCAATAAAGACACTAAGTAATGTTACAATGGTGACACTCAGCTTGGCGGCCTCATCAGATGCTTTTTCACGCCCCGCTGAAAGGACCCAAGAAAATTTAACTCGTGAATATTTATAACTAACTGCTACCCGTGACTCCGCTATCCTGTCATTCTCATCTCGTAGCATAGTAAAGTAAAAAAATATTTTTGCCATTAAAAAAACTGCATAAAACTACTACTTACATGTTTTACCGGGAGCGTACATAACAGTATTGAATAGGAGCAATTCTAATATTGCCAAAAACTTTCTACATTAGACTGAACCTGTCCTGTAGAAAACTTTCTTTTTTTTCTAATTTAGTAATTACAACAGTAGTAAGATATTACATAAAATGTATGCACCATGAAAATATATTCTAGAAAAAAAATCGCCTTTGTCTTACTTCAGACTATAATGTATCCTTACGGACACCCATATCCAATTTTGTATTCCCTAATTAGCTTCTAAAATACACTAAAATAAAATAAACATAAAAATTACATACATAATGCGCCATGAAATTCCTCCGCATCATCACCGACCGGTAACGTACCCAGAAGGCTGGTAGCATTGCCACGTTGAATGGCAATGCTTATCCTCTGTGCAAGATAATAAACAGCCTTCTGGTCACGCGTAGCGTCGATCAGCTTCTTTGCCAAGTCTTTATATAGAGACCGAGCACTTGGACCCCACGTCCCTAACTAATAATAGTTTTAGTTTTAAGTTTCGGAAAATCTTTTTTATTAAACTTATTATGATCGTTAAAAAAAAAAACCCTAATTTCTTTGCGTAATTGTCATAATATTGCACGCCGTCAGGTTAAATATTGTGTTACCTAAATGTACGAAAATAACATCCAAAAAATAAATAAATAAATAAAAGCAAAAGAAAAATGTTTATTTTTTTATTTTACTATAATGTTGTGTATAATGTTAATCTAATGCTAATCCAGTGTGGAAAAGCAGCAAGTGTGATGGGGACCTTTGCACCGGGAGCGATCAGGGGTGGATTATTCCATTAGTCCAAAAAAAATAAAATAAAATTCATTTAAGGATACTATTCATGTCAATGGAATATTCTTTAATACATTTTTTTTTTATACCACTTAGTTGGCAGACAAGCACACGGCCCACCTGATGGGAAGCGGTTACCGTGGCCTATGGACGTATGCAACACCAGGGGTGTCACACTCGCGCTGCCGACCATGAAGAAACCTTCTGATGCCCCTCTTGAAGAACCCCATATTGTAGGCGCTTGGGAAAACCGCAGCAGGGAGGTCATTCCACAGCTTGAGTGTGCGTGGGATGAAGTTTCTTTCATACCGCACAGTGCGCACCGTCTCAGGTCGCAATGTGTGAGGATGAATTCCCTGCCTATGGCGAGAGGTGCGATGATAGAATGTAGCTACGGGCATCATGTCAAACAATTCATCTGAGCACAAACCATTGTATAGGCGGTAGAACACACACAGTGAGGCAAAATCCCTCCTAAGGCTAAGAGGTTCCACACTGCCTGTGAGTATGGGATTGTCAACCAGCCTCAATGCCCGTCTTTGCACTGAGTCGAAGGGGTCAAGCTGGTATGCAGGTGCTCCAGCAAAAAGGTGACAGCAGTACTCCATGTGAGGCCGGACCTGTGCTTTATAAAGAAGGCGTTGCTGCCCCGCAGTGAAGTACTGCTTCGCCCTGTTGAGCACTCCGAGCTTTCTTGATGCCAACTTAACCTTGTCCCGCAAATGACTTCGGTATTGGACGTCCCTGGAGATATCGACACCAAGGATCCCTATTCTCGAGGAGATGGTAAGCGGTGTGCCCAGGAATTGCGGCGCCACATATAGGTATATATACACAATTGAACTAATAATATGATAGCTTAATAATATGATGATAATATTTAATTCCTATATGTATTTAATATTTTTATAATGTTTCTTGACATACATTAACATTCATATATGTATTAATAGTGTAAAACTTGCCGGGATATTTACCATATTATTTTTTCTGAGTAACCGATATTTCGGCGCTGTTACAAGCACCATGATCACGGTGTTCTGATGACCGCCGAGCTAGTTGTTATTGGATAGACCGATATGGTCTCTTTAGCATTTGTTTGTAACGCGCATCGCCCCTACTACTGTTCGCGTTCTCGCACTGTACTCTGTCACGTTCACGACACCACACTCACTAAAGTGACTCGCACAGTTTTGGAAAATTTAGTTTGGTCTTGTAAACATAAGGATCTCTGAATGGCAGACACTCGAAAGTTGAAACCCAACTTGTCAGGCAGTTTTTGTATATACCTTTCATATTTATTTTACTTTTGTTATGATAATAAGTGGCGCACATAAAAATGGGCACTTATTTTAATAAAGCAGTTTAGTTTCGCAGCACTCCAAAAGTGCGAAGCCGTTCTGACGATAAAGTTCACAATGCATGCTCTTAATTCCGTTGCGTTGTTCGTTCGCTTTTAGTCAAATTTCCGAAGTGTATTCGTTGTATTTTCGCTGTTGTTTTAATGTTCTACTGAAACCAAATATCCTTTCACTGAATGAATATATAATTGTTAATAAGGTTTTTGTTAACTGTATAATTTTCGAATAATATTTGAATTTGAATAATTGTGAGAGAACAAGTTTCAAAATATGTAATATCTGTGAAAGTTGATAATGTCGTTAATTTTTTTAATTTTTGAAATAGATTTTGTAGTTTGGATAGAGCTAATAACAAGCCCGGTTCTGTTATTACTCTCATTTAACTACGTTTATCTTACATTTTGTTAATAACTAACTTAATTATAGAAGACAATTGTTAAGAACACATACTACTGGTGTTCGTACTCTCCGGCACGGAGAGCTGTTCGCGCGGGCCCATGATTGGCTAGCGTTATAGGTGCGTTCGGGAATTAGCGAGACGGTAAAAGTAATTTTGGCGCTTTGCTGTGTGCTTATAATCATCCGCTACAGTTTTAGTATTAAATAGATATATAATTCTTTATTGTACATCAACAGATTTACAGTAGAACTAATAAGTAGTATGTATACTGTATAATAGCGGCCTTATCACTGGAAGCGATTTCTTCCAGGCAACCTTGGGATGCACAGTAATGTGATAAACACAAAAAACATGAAGCCGCGTGGTTCCCGGTAGAGTAGAATTTGGACCACCCCATCTCTTACCATGCGGTGTCGTATAAGGCGACTAAGGGATCAAATTACATGAAAGTTTAGTAATAGTAGAGGAAGCTCGTGAAGTTTGTCAGGATAGAAGCATCTGCCGGAGCACCTGCATACCAGCTTGACATCTTGAAATCAATAATATATATATAAAGCAATAGATTCGTTATTACGTGGGACCGAATCCGAATCGTAGTTGGCGAAACGTGGGTGTTAATACACCTCTACTTACCCCTTCGGAGATTTACAGGCGTAAGTATTATGTATATGTACCTTGTCTAATATTTTTTGAAAAGTTTTAAATTGAATTATCTGTTCCAACTTTTGTTGCTGACAGTACAAGAGAAGCTTATTTGTATTCCAAATATAATAATATCATGCATCATTGAAATATTAATAGCAAGACATTCGGTCTAAATAGCACATACTCTGCATATTTGAGTATCTACGGATTTAGAAACAAAATACTTATGCAAACTCTGAGTGCACCTGCCAATCCAGACTTTATTTTGCAACAATGTTACTAATATTATTACATACATACAAATAATCACGCCTTTTTCCCCAGAGGGTTAGGCAGAAGTGAATTAGCACCCACATTTCACCAATTACCGAATTCGGTCCCACGTAATACGGGGTGAGCATGTTGCCGTCTTTCAGGCACTATTGTTCACTAAAACCATGCATATTTCTCTCTCATATTTCTGTCTGATGTTAAACTGCCCTATCTCTTAGTCGCCTTGTACGACACCGCATGAGAAGAGATGGAGTGGTTCAAATTCTACTCTGCCGGGAACCACGCGACTTCTGATTATATCTGAGAAAAGTATTATTTATTACTCTCGAAAAGATTTGAGTACAATCAATTAATTAATTAGACATTTATAATGCACCCCTCATCCTTTCCCAATCAAGTTGTGACCACGGGTGCTGCAACGCATCCGAAACGTCGGTAAAAATAGTAAGTTCTATAATTTAATCGCGAAAAGTCCCGAATATAATTGAATCAAAGAATCAATTTCATTTATTCAGTTTAGACACATAATGAGCACACATGAACGTCAAAATTTTACAAAATTGTGTCAAGAAATACGAGATAAAAATATCAAATAATGTAAAAATAAACAATTGGAAAATTATTCTTTCGCTAGTTCGGTGGGCTAGTTCTACGTAGAAGATACCAGCACGAAATTCAGAGAACTATATTAGAACTAGATTATCTTTCTTTTTAAATTTTTTTTTAGATTACAATTTAATTTGTGCGAGCAAGCAAGAGACTTATGTTGACCACGTATTTACATCATTAAGATACTCACTACTTTATAGTGACCTTTATTCATTAAAGTTTTTTTATATAACCGACAAATGTGAATTCATTTCGGAATATACGGTTTCAACGGGCAGACATAACCTACCCTGGTACTAAATTATCCGAAACGACGTCTAACAAACGAAGTAGGGGTTATTGATTGTCGATAGCACTCAAATACAGTATTCAAAACAATTTGCATATTAATTACGTTCGTACACTTTCAATTTAATTCATTTTACATAAATATATTCACACTAATAAATCTACTAAGGGATAGGCAGAGGAGTATTAACATTCACTTTTAGTCAACAATCATTATTGTGATAGTGCATAAGGATTTTACAGTCGAGCGGTATTTTTTACTTTTTTTGCCACTTAAACTATTCATAACATAACATAACATAACATAAATTCACGCCTATATCCCCGAAGGGGTAGACAGAGGTGCTAGGCACCCACATTTCGCCAGTTTATGTTTAGGTCCCGATGTAATAGGTGACGAGCCTATTGCCATTAACCGGACACTTATAAACCTGCGATAAATACACACATAACTTCGAAAAGCATCGAAAAGTCATTGGTGTGTGCCATGGTAAAACCTGGGATCGAACCCGAGACCTCGTCTCAGCAGTCCATTACCCATACCACTAGGCTACCGCGGTTAAACTATTCAGCAAGCAAATAAGTATAGGATTACCTTGATGATGCTTCCGACCGATTTCGGCCATGGCTAACATAGTCGATCTTCGCGGTGAACTCTCGTGTACATTGAGGGCACGTGAGAACACCACCTATGTAATTATACTGAATGACAGCAGGTGGGCGGACTTTCAGCTCATCGCGTTTAGCGTCGAGGTTTGCCTTTTGCTGTTCCTCGAAATCGCTTACTTGTCTTTGCACCATCCTGCGCCATTCTGGACGTTGTGCTGCCAAACCTTCCCATTGAGACGGTTCAATGTTGCATCTTTTCATATGACTGAACATCTTTAAGCCTGAGGAGTTGGCCGCCATTTTTCCGCTTGCCCTCCTCGAGGACCTTAATCAAATACTGGACCTATCGATCGTAAGACCGACTACTTAACCATTAAACTACTGTGTGGGAATCTGGTGTGTGGCTTCAGGCACTTTCGTCGTCCATCATTGGCACCATGTTGGACGACACGACTTTTAGAATTGCAGCCTGTCTTCGTTTGGGTGCTCCCTGTGTTTCTCCTCATCGATGTCACTGTGGTGAGGCAGTCGACAGCCTTAGGCATCACAGCCTATCATGCGGCAGGAGCGCAGGCCGCATGTCACGTCATGCACATTTAAATGACATTATCCGCCGGGCTCTTGTCACCGCTGGTGTTCCAGCTATACTTGAACCAGTTGGCTTGGTGCGCAATGATGGCAAGAGACCGGACGGTATGTCTTTGGTGCCTTGGAAGATGGGTAGGCCTTTGGTGTGGGACGCAACATGTGTCGACACCCTTACCCCTTCCCATCTTCCAAGTACGACGGATTGCGCTTGTGCTGCTGCGGCATCTGCTGAGACCCTCAAACAGCGAAAATATGATAACATTACAAACAATTACATATTTGAGCCGTTTGGGGTTGAAACGCTGGGTTCGTGGGGTCCGAGCGCACGGTCGCTATACAAATAAATAGCAAAACGACTGGTCGATGCTTCGCGTGACCAAAAGGCTGGCCTCTTTTTCGCTCAACGGATTGGCATTGCCATCCAACGGGGCAATGCCGCCAGCCTTTTGGGCACATTACCAGTCGACATCGATGGGGAGGAATTCTTCGATGCTTAATTTGATCCTTTTGTATCCTATTTTATATTCTTGTAAATATTAGTTTATATCTTATTACATTAGTTTACATGTTAAACTGCTGGATGTTAATAAAAACTCTTCATGTTTTTTGAACCTACCAAGATAAACACTTGTAAAAAAATCAAGACAAATTCGCAGATGTAGTAGTTTATTAAAAAGAAACAAAATATTCTTAAACGAAAAATAACACAATCTCTTTCATTATAACGAAGCTATTTTTCTTCAACTACCATATATTATTTCAGTAAAAGAAAATATAAAAGTAAAAAGATAGACAAGTTTTGTGAACACGACACCTGTATCTAAAATATACAAATGGCGCCTCATGGAGAGAACTATTGAGAACAATGTTGAAGATTTTATTCATAACGACGTATGCTAAAACAATGTTAAGGTAATGTGCGATTTAAAATCATAGTACGTAGGTTTATTTTCAACTGACGATGTTTGCAGTGTTGAATAACTTATATTCGCCAATTTAAATATACTAGCTTATGCCCATGGCTGCGGTCGCAGTAATTTATAATCGTCTTCGGAGTTCAGTTTTGATAGATAGATAGATAAATAAATATTTATAGTACAACAATAAATTAAAGTACATTTACGGACAAGATATGAAATTACTAGTGTAAAACTCGCCGGAATATTTACCATGTTTATATTTTTGCTGAGCAACCTAACAGGTGCTTAACATATAAATATCTTTAGGCGCTGTAACAAGCGCCATGATGACGATTAAAAAAAAGATATGCAATATGTATAAATGGTGGCCTTATCGCTGTAAGCGATTTCCTACAACAACCGTTGGATAGACATATATTTTAATTACATCAGTCAAAAAAAAATGTGGGTGTAAATAACATTCGGGAATTTGTTGGTGTTAAAAGACAAATGATATGATATTTCACAATTTTCAAAAAAGGCTCAGATGATGATAAGACAATATATGCCACTTGACCCACCACACCGAAAGAAATGCCTTCAAAGTAAAAGTCAAAGTCTTTATTTACCTTCATGTGTCGTACAGATCTTACAGACATTTTAGGTTTCAACATGAAGTCCTGTTTGGACACTGCTAATTCATAATAATGATATATAATAAACTAAATTCAATTCAATTGAAAATTAACCACTAAACTACTCCTAGCTTTGCAAATATCTCAAACCTGGCACCACGATTGTCTTGGCAAGCACTGGAATAAAAATAAAATAAAATATTCTTCAAAATCTACCAAATAACCATAATTATAAATAGACTTGCTTAAAATTTATAACTAGATTGATATTAATTATAAAGGTATACATTTATTAAATTTATTTATAGGCTAGGAATAATATATTAATTATTATTTTATAACCTTAAATATTTTAAATTTTCACTTTACTTGACTCATCTCGTCCATCCATTAACAGTTATGTGAATAAAGTTAAGTGATAAAAACCTTGATGAGATCCCATACACCTTGAGAACTTGTTAAAATATGGTGATCTAACATTTTAAGAGTAAACAGGCTTCAATTTATCTAATGTTATAAATAGAATAATTTCTCTGAAATAATATTCAAATCTCTGACGACGGCGACGGTTCGTTTAGTCAACTCAACCTGTCGTAGCTCAAAATTCTCCCATGTAACAAAGTGTTGTTTCAACCCTGCAGGCATCGACGGTATTCAAGAATATGTTAATTAGTAGCCCGAGAACACATTGTAACAACTGACGTGTTTTGTTCTGAATGAATTTCTCGAAGTAAGAACATGTTTGTTTGCAACATGTTTTGTTTTGTTTGTTTGTGTAACCGTAATTTGTAACACAAACAAGTTTATGATTTTCAGTACTGAAACTGTAACGTATGTTTGGGTATGAAGATCGGGAAACTGTTTGGTTAAGATTATCGTATCTTTAGTGTTGAGTTTAAGACTTAGCTGTATAGTAGATTTCGGAAGATGCTACCATGACCCAAACTCGGCATGGCTTGTAATATAAGTTCAACGTGTTCTTATTCGAGTGTATGAGAGGGAATTGTCCACATTGGGTGAGTTATATACCCAGTAGTGGACTACAAACTATTGATTGTTGAGGGGCACAAGTTACTGCCGTAAAAACCAGTCAAAGAGTGCACCTTTTTTATTTGAACACACCAATTAGACTTTGCCTCGCTGGATGGTAAGCTGAAGGCAAAATCTCAGAAAAGAGAGTCGCCATTACTTACAATGGTGACACTCAGTTTGACTCTAATCATATGCTTTTTCACGCCCCGCTTAAAGGATCCGGTACTGCAGAAAGAAGGGAACACGTGAGCTGGTAATGAATTCCAGGCCTTAATAGTGCGATAGAGGAAAGAGTCATCGAACTGCTTGGTTTTTTTGCTTCAAAGTGCAACCTTTGGATACAACCAAGACTTGCGCTATGATTATAATTTGGTACAGAGCATCATCTAGAGCCAAACTAAGCACAGTTTGCAATATTGTTTCCTCAATGAATTTATTTATTTGCTAGTTGGCGGCACCGCAGTAAACCCAAACCTGGACATTATTCAACGTTTCCAGTCCAATATGCTCCACATGATAACGAACGCTCCGTGGTTCATCATTAGCTCTCAACTGCACCGAGTCTTAAAAATGCCTACAGTGAAAGAGGAAATTTCAAAAGCTGAAGTCACACTGAAGCATCCCAACAAGCTTGCGGGCGAACTATTAAAGGCCACTAGCATAACCTTCAGATGCATAAAAAGGAGAGCTCCCCAGGACCTCCTCTACTTGTATATCACCGTCCAGGAAAACCTGCTTCGAATGTGACTGCACTGTGCGTGCACCATGCATGCCAAAGTACAAGAAGTGTTTAATCTCCAGCTAAAAGCCAAGGGCAGTTTGCAGGACCAAGGCAGATATTGAAAAAAAATTATGATAATAGGCTCATTCTACCCTAAGCTACGAGGCAATGGTTCAAATCCGTAGCAAATTATTATCACTAACGTATTTTGGTAGTCTCGACTCTTATACGACTCGAGGGAAATCAATATAATATCTGTGGTAGTCTTAAAAATAGAATTCTTGATCCCAATAGGCTTAATCTAATCTAGATCTGTAGGTCTAACATGAAACGTGTTTATGAGCCCTTCGAAAGAAATCCAAAGTAACATCATTGAACCATTTTTAGCAATCCCCACGGAGACTTTCTCGGCCACAGGCAGTTATGCTGGACTTGTAACGACTGAAACTCCTCCCCACTGTCTCGGATCTCAATTACCGGGATATAAGGTTACCTAATGAGGAATTCTAACGCCTTGGCCATCTTCAGTTTTAAATTATGCCCCACGGTTGTGGGAAGCATTGACTCCCAGAGGAGGGTAGGGTTTTTTTCTTTTATTACTACACCTATTCCATATGGTGTAATTGTTATAATTATAACAAATATATTCTAAGGTGGGGCACGTCGGTATTCCCGTCCTGATTGAACAGTCCGACTGGGGAAGTAAGAATAGGGATTCTACAGAATACCCCAGTCATAATAACCTCGTGTTGTGTTCTCGGCGGTAAGTAGGGTACCCAGAACTCACTGGAGAGTTTTCATGCTGTCAGTGGGAAGAACAAAGGCTTATTATGTTTTGTCTTCTGCATTAACGGCACAGAAACTTTGTTCTTACAGAGTCGTCAGCACGTGTATGGTGCCCCTGGTGTTGCACACGTCCATAGGTCAGGTTAACCACTTTCCATCAGGTGGGCCATATGCTTGTATGCTATCTAAGTGGTATTAATAGAAAATAAAACATATTACAAAATAACCGCTTGCCTCAATAAGCTCAAAATTTATCACGAGTAGGATAAAAAATACAAAAATTTTACAAAATATCTGTAGATATATGATATTTCGCTGTTCACCCTTTTAGAGATATTATTATACGCAAGAACAAGTATTGTCCCATCAACAGCTGTGTCGATCCCATGTATGCGGCAACGAAACGTGCGAAACGTCCTGCGCTAATGTGATAAAACGTTTCTGTCATAAAGTTTTGAAAACATAAAATATTTTACAGCCCCTATGTATATAAAAACAAACATTATTTGTGCGAACATTTATAACCTTATTTCGGAGCGGATGTCCAACTGCGAAAGTGCTATGAAAATGTCCGTGGACATTTAGGTTACAGAAAATATTAGGTAGGAGAAAATCGATACTTTTCATTGAGATCATCTAGGTAGAGAGTTCTTTCTTTAGCATCTGGAATACAGGTTAAACGTTTAAAATGCACCAAATGACACTTATGTTCAACAAGGTTTATCTCTCTGAACTTAATTATGTTTACCTTTGGCTGTAATCAATCATCAATTCGCAAGATATTTGGTAAAGGGGATCCTGCCGTTTGGCAAAATATGTTTCGTCAAATTTCACTTCCCAAAAACTTATCGCATAGTTTCATTTCCCAAAAGAATCTTTAGCAAATTCATATTTCGCATTTTAATCACTTCGTCAAATATTCATTTGGCAACTTTTTACTTGGTCAATTTTTATAAAGTCAAATATACATTAAGCAAATGCTTTATTTTGAAAAAAAAAATATATTCCAAAAGTAAGTTCGTTCGTAATTATAAATAAAGTAAAATACATTAATTTCATAATGAAAACTACGTTTTACTATGTGAGGCTTTGCAGAGTAATTTCTTCACTAAGAATTCTCTTCCATTTTGGCAGACTCTAGGACCATGTCTACCTTGGATGATCATTTTCCTAACGCTTGTAATGATGATTAATTGTTTTTAAATTTTATTACACGAGTATAATTAAATAATACTAATATAAATTATATAGGGACTGTAGGATTTCTTATAGTCCCGGGTCCTTTAAACGCGTGAAAGAGCATCTGATGACGTCGTCAAACTGAGTGCCATCCTTGTAATATGCTACGTGTCTGTAATAGTGACCCTCTTTCCAGAGACTTTGTGAGCGAAGTGTAGTGAAATTGGCGTGTCATATACAAACAAAATCCATTCTGTCTGATACGTCTGTCAGACCGAAGAGTTTAGACGGAGAAACACATAATACCCATAAATTTAACGTAACTAATAAAAAATAATAAACGTAACGTATTTTAACGTAAAAAATAAATGTAACGGTATACGCAGTTCATCCATAAACGCCAGGTTTGAATGTTAATGAACCTAATTACAATACATTTTATATGCTGATGCACCAGAACGTAACTTTAGAATCAGCATCTGTCATATTGTCGTTACACATATTGAGAACTCACTTGTACTTTTCCACATTATTTTTAATGGTTATTAGACAAGACCAGTTTCGCCTTACGGCATCCTCAAAGGTTTACAATGTCTGGTCAGTAAAATAGACCGGTCAGCTCTAATAACAATAAAAAATATTGTGGAAAGGTACAAGTGAGTTCTTAATATGTGTAACAACAAATTCCACAAAGTGCCATCAATCAACAGTATAAATAATCTAATATTGCCGTTGTTTGACAGACTAATATTAGTTTCACTGGTTTCCCTCAATATTAAACTGTCAATCTTCGACACCTTCGTCATGCCACTATGGTTGTTTACTTGCAAAATCATGGGTAGCTACTAGTTTCATTCAAACTTTACCAATAATAGATCCCTTTTCCCTTGAAAATATTCTAGACTTGTTACCTTATTGCTTTAATGGCGTTTTAGTATTTTGCAGGTCATTGCACTGCAGACGTTTTTTTATATAGTTTACGCCAATTTGTTTTCACTTCAACTGATGGTAAGCTAAAAGCAAAGTCTCGGGAAAGAGGGTCACTATTACAGACATGTGGCATGTTACAATATTGGCACTGAGTTTGACGGCCTCATTAGATGCTTTTTCATACATACATACAGTCACGCCTTTTTGCCGGGTAGGTAGAGACTACAGTTTCCCACTTGTCACGATCCTGGCATGCCTCTTTCACTTCTTCTACTTTCATAATTGTTTTCATACGAATGCGCTGATTTTGGGTACTCTTGACATGTCCTTTCTTAAAAATACCTTCGATCTGATTGACATACGTATGTCTACGTCGACCCCTACCGGGTTATCCGTTCACTCTCATAAATTTGTTTCGTCAGTCTTCTTTCGTCCATCCTCTCCACATGTCCGAACCATCTAAGCATCCCTTCCTCTATCTTAGTCACTACATCTTTAACTACACCACAACGTTCCGTTATCACGCTGTTCCTCACTCGATCCGTCAATTTCACCTCTGCTATAATTCTCAGACTTCTCATTTCCACAGCATTCAATTTACTTTCATACTTCTTTTTCAAAACTCAACATTCACTACCATATATAAGTGTAGGGACGAGCTTAAAGGACCTGGGACTGAAGAAAGAAATAGAAGGAAACACATGAGCTGGTAAGGAATTCCAGGTTAGGTGTGATTGAATTACAAACATACAAACATATGTCCAGGTTAGGTGTGATTGAATTACAAACATACAAACATATGTTTGTAATTCAATCACACCTAACCTGGAATTCCTTACCAGCTTATGTATTTCCCTCTATTTTTTCTACAGTCTTTCTTCCTACAGTCCCAGGTCCCTACATAAAACATTCAAAAATCTTCAAAAACTTTTACATTTTATAAGATTAGTTTGATTAAATGATTCTATTGTCACATTTCTGTCCATCCCAAGATTGCCTGGGAGAAATCGCTTCAGCGATAAGGCCGCCCATTGTACATTAAACTGTATATGCATGTTATCTACTTGTCTCAGCTGTAAATGTATTGGTGTACAAGACAGTGTTATCTATCTATCTATATATCTATCTGTTTGTAGTGAAAATTATCACAAAATGACTGCCATAATGTTATCTAAGGTAGCTTAAAAATTATACGTACGATTTTTTAAATACTCTAAATCTGTGATGGTGGTAATATCTACCATTTGACTGTACCTATGGTGGTTCAGAGAAGTGAGTGAATAACAAAAAATTTACAAATACATGCGAGGTACAACTGCGTTATTCTTAAAAGAATCAAAGTATAAACAAATCCATTTGGTCGTTCTCTGGGGAAATCAAACTAGGTTACCACACTCACAATGTTACCCAGTTAGCTACTTAGCAAATCAATCGGAATGAATTGGTTATCCACCTCAAGGGATATTAAATTCTCAGGCAAAGTGTGGCTGAGATTAACCGTGGTATAAGATAATTAAATGGATTAACCTTTTAGCCATATGCGTGAGGTATTTTGGCCTGATTAAAAGAAATTAAAAACCCACTTTCCTACTATATTTTTATAGATGTGAAATTTCTGGTGGATGGTGAGTGTCCTGATGAGTTCTTTCAATTAATTCCTACACAGGACAACACGTACAGGACTTAATTGTCACTTGCACATGGTATTTTTTATACCCATAGGTGGCAGACAAATACACGGCCCACCTGATGGAAAGGGTAGTTACCGTGGCGTATGGACGTTTGTAACACCAGAGAAGTCACAGTCGCGCTGCCAACCCTGTAAGTACAGAGTTTCTGTGCCGTCAGCGTAGAAGACAAAGCAGGACAAGCCTTTAGTCTTCCCACTGACAGCACAAATTCTCCAATGAGCTCTGGCTATAGGGTAGCCAGAGCTCATTGGAGAATTTGTGCGTCGCCGCTGGGAACACAGCACGAAGTTATTATAGCCGCGGTTTTCTGTAGGGCGGAGGTACTTCCCCAGTCGGACTGCTCAATTGGGCGGAAATACCGCCGTGTCCTACCACCTAAACCAAATATCCAATCAAGAATCAAACGGTTATGAGACTCTTTCGTTTTCCGCACCATTTAGACCTGGAATTCCCGGAACTTTTAAGCGGGGCGTGAAAACGCGTTTGATGAGGTTGTCAAGCTGAGTGCCACCAATGTAACATGTTACGTGTCTGTAATGGTGACTGCGCTGAATGCGTTGCGGCCAGGTCTGCGTTCACCCTTCAAAAATGAAATTAGACAATGCAGTAAATATATTATGAATAACCTAAAACATACATAGAAAAAAACATAACATAACATAACATAAACTCACGCCTATATCCCCGAGGGGGTAGGCCAAGGTGCTAGCACCCACATTTCGCCAGTTTATGTTTAGGTCCCAATGTAATAGGTGGCGAGCCTATTGCCATTAACCGGGCACTTATAAACCTGCGATAAATACACACATAACTTCGAAAAACATCAAAAAGTCATTGGTGTGTGCCATGGTAAAACCTGGGATCGAACCCGAGACCTCGTCTCAGTAGTCCATTACCGATACCACTAGGCTAAAATTGATGAAAAAAATACAATTTGGAAGCTGTTCTGTTTCCAGGAAAAAATGGCGAGGGGGTCGCGTACAATCGATCTCGTGTCGTAATTTCACTTCACCCTCTTCACCACTTTCACCCCTGAAAATTGTCTATTTCGATTACACTTAATCAAGTTTCACCAACCCAACATCTGCAGTCACATCAACTTTCGCTTGTCAATAATTTGTATCATTAAACTGAGATAGAAATTTATACTTATTATATTAAAATTTGTAAATTGGTCATATCTGTACATAGGATTAAAAGTGGGTTATGTCACATACAAAATACAGCGAAAATAAATTTTTTTCGCTTAGAAGATGTTTTTTTGTACCACTTGGTTGGCAGACAAGCACACGGCCCACTTGATGGAAAGTGGTTACTGTGGCATCTGGGCGTGTGTAACACCAGAGAAGCAACACTCGCGCCGCCGACCCTTTTTTTAGCCGGTGGAAGAGGTTATGTCGGACTCGAACCGATTAAAACGCACGCCGCTTTGGTTGCCGAAGGTGAGGTTGACAGGCATATCCATCGCAGCGCTGCCGACCCTGAATCGTTTTGTTTAGACTTAAAATCTACCGTATGTTTGATCGTAATTTGGCTATTTTCCTGTAGTTAAAATAAATGATTTAAACTGAGCTTAGTAAATTAAGAATGGTAAAAGAGTGGTAGAAGAGACGCGTCTGTACTTATTTTATCGTTTTTATTTATTTTAATCTTCCCCCCAATTAATAATAGTAAATGATTTGATTTTAATATTTGACGTCGACGTCACAATAAATTATTACATACAAGTTTACATTACCGTTTTGACGTTTAGTAAAAAGTTGCTAATTTGAATAGTAACATTTGAATTGTCAAATACCCTATTAGGTATTTTCTTGTAGTTAGAGTAAATTATTCAACCTAGTTATTAAATTAAGAATGGTAAAAGAGCGCCAAAAGTTGGGTTTGTTCTTATTCTATAGTTTTTATTTGTTTTTATTCATCCGCCCAACCTATAATAGTAAATGATTTGACTATTAAATATTATGACGTCACAACAAATTATTTCATACAAGTTTCCTTATAACTAACCGCTTATCATAATTTTTAGTTTTAAATTTCATTTAAGTATTATTATTTATGTACTTACCGTTTTGACATTTACTAAGAAGTAACTAATTTGACTAGTTAGTCAAATAGCCAATTAGTTGTGTAGAAGTAGTGATATGACCAAAAATAGTGATAATCGACATCCACGTGGCCGGAGCCGTGAAAATCAGCTAGTGTACGTATTTTTCTAGAAAAATATACGTCTTTTTTACAGTCGGAATGATTATCCCCGTGATATTGTAGTAACAATTATTACAGAATGACGAAGGTCTAGACCAGACGTTAGATATTGACAGTTTGAGCGATAGTACCAACGAAACCTTATTTTTGATAGCGTAGATGATTTTGTGTTCATGAGCGGAATTGCTGAAAAGATATCGAATGTTTTATTTAAAAGATTTAAATTAAATATGAATTCTTTTTTACTTGTACGCGTCTAAAGGGACAGGTAAACTTGAATTTCATTTACATTTCACTTCATTTGTTTCATCGTGATAGTTTAAATAAAATTCTTTAGGCGTGCCACTGCTACAATAATTCAATATAGGTATTTAAACTATCATGGTCACATAAATTAGTTTCAAAGTTATTGGAAAATTTAGCATGTTGTATTGTTGCGAGTTTCGGATATTCTCACTAGAGAGTTTTTGTGCTGTCAGTGGGAAGACCAAAAGCTTGTCCTGCTTCGTCATGTACACTGACGGCAAAGAAACTCTCTGTGCTTACAGGATTGGCAGCGCGAGTGTGACTCCCTTGTTTTTGCACATGTCCAAAGGCCACGGTAAGAACTTTCCATCAGGTGGGCCATGTGCTTGTCTGTCACCTAAGTGGTATAAAAAATGTGAGAGTGAAACCAGTGGTAGTGCAGTAGTAAAATAACTCGAAAGAGGGTAAATCGATATATTAACTCTTAAAAAAAATTTTGTTCACCGCCAATACTCCAGTTCCACCGTGATCATGGTTCTTACAATAGTGCCGATGTATCGAACACCCAGAACAATACAACATGGTAAATATCCCGATAACTTTAGTACTAATAATGCTATAGTCAAGATATTGGTCTAAGAATCAAGGAAAGACCACAATCGCCGACTTAAACGATCTGATCAATGACCGAAATTATACTTCCATATTACTAAAAGCATGTTAGAAGAAACTAAAATTAATTACAGTTAAATATGGTGTTCTATTAGATAAGAAAATGAACTGTCAATAGTCACAAGAATATTACAGCTCTAAAAAAGTAATAAAGAAGGAAAGGAAGATAGCAAAAAAGAAAGAAAATAGAGAGAAAAAAGAAAGATTTTTGAGACTTTATTCATTGAGACTGAGACACATGATTTGGAATATCCAAACCATATGTCTCAAGATTAAAAAAAGTTTGGAAATTTGGTAATCAATTTAAGCTGCAAGTCTACTCTGAGGCTGCATGAATATTTTATGAACTATTAGTTGTAGTTATAGTGATACAGAATATATACTTACATGCTGTTTCTTCTGCAGATACGAGACCTACAAGGCAACGTTGAAGAAAATCCCAGCGACGAGGCTCTCTAGGCTCACAGAGGCACTTGCCAACTACGACCCGGTGCTCAATGAATACTTCTTCGATAGGCACCCCGGGGTCTTTGCACAGATCCTCAACTATTACAGGTAAGACCATGTCAAATCGTCTCATACTAGAAGCATTTTGCATCTACGAACGGTTTCTCCACGGCTGGTTTCGAAACTCTGTGCTTATATTGTGAAGTTTTTACAGAAAATATAGTACAAAGAAAGAAAGAAAAAAAGAAAGAAAGAAAGAGAGAGAAAAGCAAGATATAAACAAAAGCATTTATTCTAGTCCATACATATTAACTTTACAATAAATATTAGAACTATGCAGGAACATATAAACTAATATACCAGAATATAAAATAGGACTACACTGCGGTAGCCTAGTGGTATGATAATGGACTGCTGACACGAGGTCTCGAGTTCGATCCCAGGTTTTACAATGGCACACACCAATGACTTTTCGATACTTTACGAAGTTATGAGTGTATTTATCGTAGGTTTATAAGAGCCCGGTTAATGGCAATAGGCTTCGCCATCTATTACAATGGGACCTAAACATAAACTGGCGAAATGTGGGTGCTAGCACCTCTGCCTATCCCTTCGGGGATATAGGCGTAAGTTTATGATATGTATAATATGATACTTAAGGTTCAAATCACTGTCGTCTCTACACTGACGGCACAGAAGCTCTGTGCTTACAAAGTCGGCAGCGCAAGTGTGGCTTCTCTGGTGTTACACACGTCCATAGGCATCAGGTGGGCCTTGCGCTTGTCTGCCACCTAAGTGGTATAAAAAAAAATCAAGGATCGTAAAATTCCGCCCCTAATTAACAAATTTACGTTTAAAAATAAAAGGTGGTGGCGCGATTCTCATGCCACCTGAGCTAGTGGACTGTATTTTGCGGGGGGTGAAGCTAAATGTTTCATATGACACTTTACACAACAAACAAGATAGGTGATCGGGTTGCCGCGGAGGTGTTTTAGGCATTGAATGCAACCCAAGAAATTAGGAGAGGATGCACTAACCTTTATGACGCCACGTCCTGTCGGAGCCGGTGCACCGGTCTTCTCTTCCTGACTCAGGAGCTGCTGCCCACATCACTAAATCACTTGAGGGACACACGAGAGGCACAATCCGATCAGTAAAGGTCTATGAAAGCGGTTAAAATCCAACAAATATTATTCATTTCTGAGAGTCGCGCGCGCCGCCGCCATTGCTGTTGCTAGTTCAAAACGGAAGTCAAGATGCGGCCATTTCAACCATTGGCGGGGCGAAAACTATTGCTATCTCACTTTAAAGGCAGTGCGGGAGGGAGATGGGTATAGGAAGCGTGTGTTCAGTGTCAATCAATTGAGAGACGATTTGAATTTACTACTATTGAGCGGAAAAATACAAATTCTACTATCGGCGCAACCAAAAGGAAACACTTAAAAAAAATATTAAGTGTTTTGTGTGATATGCAGCGCTTATTTTCAGGTGGCGCCTAGAGGAACGTTTTAACAAAACTTTACTTAACCTAGGAAGCGAATTCAAGACCTTAAAGTAAAGGTACGAGTTCCTAGCCGACCGCATACAGCAGCATGTTTCATAGAAACCATTCTATGAAATACCTTCCGTAGCTAGCAACACGTAAGACCGCATATCAGTATTATCTATAGAAATACGAAAGCCACCTTCTCACACAGAATACTCAGAAACAAATAAAATATGGTGCTGCTGTCTGCTGCTGCCATTGTGAATGTGATATATATATATATATATTATATACGGTTACTGTAAGACTGTTATCTGCAGCAGGGTTTGAAATCATTACCACAGTGGTATGACGCGACGAGCACGTGTTGTTGTGATACGTCATCTGCTGCTACTGTTTGCGGTCGATCTTCAGTGCTTAATGGTGGCAGAACCACAATTTTATTGTTGCCGCTTCGCCACCTTTCTTTGCCACCTTTTTTTACTGGAAAGATATTCTTGAGAACTCTAGATAAATCGTTCAGTTCTACCCTAATGATGAGTTTCCCATCATATTTTTCTTGAGAAAATTGCTCATAAAATACACACAAACTTTAGTATCAAACTTACGATCACATCGTATCAAGAAAATATTATCCACCATATCTCACTATTTGAAATATTGAAACCCTCTGTCATGTCAAGTCTATCTATAGCCTAGAATGTGAGACTATATATTACGAATAAAATTGTCATCTTCAATTCCGGTTTGTATGTTTAGGTAGGCTGAATATTTTTTAGTTGGCCATAAAATGCTATATCTGAATCAATATTTTGTTTTGACTATGGGTTATAGTTTTGATATTTTTTAGTAAATAGCTCAATCAATCAATTGACCTATCGCAGTCCACTGGTGGATATATGCCTATCCCAAAGTGTGCTTCTGATTTTATGCCTTCGCCTACCAGTCAGTCTCAGCCATCTTTTTCAGGCCGTAATAGCGGCGGTAAGATCGATCATGGGGGAGCGGGTAGAGAGACCACACGGCAGCCTTTCGTATTGGCAGACGCAGGTTATCGCCGGGCACGGGCGTTTAGGGGATTATTCGAGCCGGATCAGGCAAGAGCCAACGTCTGATTACCATCACTCACACGCGGGTGAGGACTTGTCTTTGGCACATGCTCACAGAGTGCCCGGCGTGGGAGACACCGAGGTGGGAGCTAGTGACACCCAGGGACACCCTGGGAGTGAGAGTTTTTTCGTTCGCCACTGTGTCAGCCAGGGTGCGAGGGATATGCGTTTCAAGTTTTTTTTATACCACTTAGGTGGCAGACAAGCACACGACCCACCTGATGAAAAGTGGTTACCGTCCGGAAATACCGCCGTGTCCTACCTCCTCAACTTCCAACAACTTCGCCTCCGGCAACTTATGACCATCAGACGACGTTTGTTTTAGTCGGTTCAAGACCAACATAACCTCTCCCACCGGTTCTGGTGGGTACAAAAAGGTGTGATACCGTAGCTTGGCAAAGGACGAAATCAACTACTTATTAAAATGTTATCAGCCTAGACTTTTCTCTTCTATCAGTACCCAGGTTCACATCGCTAACAATCTACCGGGTTCTAAACCGGGAATAGCTCCAAGTGGGTCATTAAAATAGGGTCAGTATTACACAAGGGGGAAGCCTGTGCGTTTATATAGTAATATGTCTACTAATACTGCACGATTAATCACTATACGAACATTATCAGCACATTATTCGGTCTTAGTGAATACATTTTGGAGCTATTTATATTAATCTGCAGAATTCGCACTTCATCTATCACACTATTAGTCCTTCGTTTTCAGAGTAATTAATTGTATATCTTTTTTGTTAGTGAAGAAGATATTCCACTTTTGACAACAATGAAGAAGATATATGTATTTTTTTTTAAATCAACACGATGCATTTAATTTCTACACCATTATCGTATGTTTTCGTCTGCCAGTTTATTCAGTTTAGTTACATAAAATATGCTATTATAATATACAGAAAAAATATATGCATTTACTAATAAAATGTATTCAAAACTATGCTAACTATACAAAATATACAAATATGAAATAGAGAAAAAGAGGGAAAATGCAACTTTAGACATCGAAAAATTTCTCTCCATCGATCTGTACTGGTACCGTGCCCAAGAGGCTGGCAGCATTACCACGCTGAATGGCGATGCCAATTCTTTGAGCGAGGTAAAGGTCAGGTCACAGGAAGCGTCGATTAGTCGCTTCGCTATTGAACAGTTAGTTTCTTTTAGTAAAAAAAGTAAACATGCCAGTAAGAAAAGGTTTGTAATAAAAAGGTCAGCAACGCTGCTGGTCGCCAACAGTTAGTAATACAAACTTGTTTTAATGGATTGATGTTTTTTTTTACAATAATGGGGTATCGGAATATAAGCCAAGTTCGCCAACTAGTCCGTGTACCTGCTAAATAATGGACGAGGTTCTGGAAGAAGCTTTCTTCTCATGGTCTCCTAGAAGCATACTAGCCAAAGCCAATTAGCGGACCTCGGGCTACTAAATTATAACTTTAGGCAGAGGTGGGATATTGCTATAATGATGGTGATGATGATGGTCCGTTGAAGTTATGACTGACATTTACTATATTTACACATACATACATAAAAGTATCTAAGTATGTTTATCCGCATTCTAGATCCCATAACACAAGCTAGTTAAGCTGTGCTTACCATGGGTAGATAGCGTTGTGTAGAATGTTGTGGAATATTTATTTATAATTTATTTATTTATACATTATACTTATTTGTTTTTTGAGATTATTAAACTGAAATTAACTCTGCAATTAAAATATCCCGATTATTTTAATACTAACATTAATAGTTAGTATAAAAGTAATCGGGATATTTACCATGTTGTATTGTACTGAGTTTCCGATATGGTAAATATCCCGATTACTTAAATATTAATGTAAGTGATTATGATAGTTTAATACCTATATTATTAATGTTCTCTAATTGAAATTGTACTGTTGCATGTATGGATAATACCTAATATTTGCACACTTTGAAAGGGCTGTAATACAGCGGACCTGTGTGTGTGACTCTCTTGGTAGATAGATAAATAATACTTTATTGTACACTAATACATTTACAGAAGAGACAAGTAGGTAGTATGTATATTCAGTTTAATGCAATGGGCGGCCTTATCGCCGAAAGAGATTTCATCCAGGCAACCTTAGGATGGACAGTAACGTCCATGTGCCACGGTAACCACTTTTCATCAGGTGGGCAGTGTGCTTGTCTGCCAATTAAAGGGGTATAAAAAATATACAAAAACTCTATACATTTAATGAAAATGCATGTTTTATAAGCTTTCTGTAACCTGTGTTATACAAATAAATGATTTGAGTAAATGATTATTGATACAACAATAAACATGCCGAATTTTAATCAATGTCAATGGCCACCCCATCACTCCTGATGGGAGTTGTAGAGGGCGAGAAGGGGATAGGACTGTTCTCCATGCCACAGTAAACATACAACCCAAGCGCCTACTTGACGGCAAGAAGATCACCTCCTATTGTGTGGTACCGAAAATCACAGTTGGCGAAATCTGGGTGTAAATGCCTACCTTTTCAGGGATTTACAGGCGTGATAGATGTATGTATGTTTTACAAATATTTTAGGTCACGCTTTATTGCGATTTGATGAATGCTCACATCGAGACAAAAGAAAAAAATGGCGGCCCTGTATTGGCGGGAACGAATGTTAGAATAATAGAGATGCTCGGTGCGTGATTTGTGACGGTTATTAATTCCATAAACAATATATTTTGTCTATGGTATTAATACTATTATTTAAGAGTAAGTGTGATTTTGGGAGGGGTCGATAGAGTAATGATCTTAACTAAATATAATAAAAGAAATCCGGAGTTATACGGCTGGATATAAACGGGAAACGATATATTGTTTTTTTTTCTTTGACTTATTGTTAGGTCACACAATAATAGGGCTTTTGGGGAAGAAATACTTCTTCTACATACTATATTGAAGTAGATTTATGACCAGACCATAGTTGCAATGTAACTTGGTCAACGTATAGTTTATACTTGCTCGAATGTTATATACAATATAGATGATACAATTTATGAGACACAATATTGCAATTAAGTTTTGTGCGAATATTTGCAGCACGAAGCCAGATTTTTGCCATGACGTTAATTGATTAATTAAACATCATTTTACCAATTATTTCAATTCATTTTTATTTTGGGTGATGGATTTCATGTCAGGATGGGTTTTGTTTATTGAATGAAATTTTAAAGCATTTAGTATGATAACTGTTCAAATCAATTAAGATAGAAAAAAAATATCGGTACAAATACTGCCTGAACCGATTCAATTTTAATTCTAAGAATTTAATTATAATTTCACTATCTTTACAGATTAACCTAATACAATAGTGCACCACACAATATCTTATATTTTCAAGAGTATCAGAATGTTTCTTCGTGGTCGGCTGAGCGAGTGTAACACCCCTGGTGTTTTCTTTTTTTTACGTGCGCAAAATCCCTGCGGATACCCCCCACCGGAGCCGGTGAAAGAGATTATGTCGGACTTGAACCGACTAAGCGCACGCCATTTGTGGGTTGCTTTGGTTGCCGGTGGTGAGGTTGACAGGCATATCCCTCGCACCCCGGCCGACTCAGGGCCATCTCTTACGTTCTGGCACTTTTCTCGGGTGTGGGGTCTACAAAGTCCACAACTCGTTCCCGGAAACCGGGAGGCGCGAGGCGCGTCGCCGCCGCAGCCTTCTTCTGCCAGGGTGACAGGCGGCTCCATCTGTCACCCCCAGACCTGTGCTCATGGGGGGCGGAGGTCGTTCATCGACCTCCGACGCCCGAGTTGCCTTCGTACACGGGTAGCATGGCTTGCGATCTTTCGTCGCTCCAGCTGCCGCTCCCGCCCCGCCTCCTCCTTCACGAGCATTACTTGCTCGCAGAAGAAGGCGCCGGCCGCCCACGCATATGTGCAGCGGACCATCGCCTCGAGCCAGGTGTAGAGCGTCATAACTCTCACTCCCAGGGCCGCCACAAGCTCCCATCTCGGCGTCTCCCACACCGAACACTCGGTGAGTGTGTGCGACACCGAGTCCTCCCTCGCGTCGCAGTGATGGCACTCGGACCTTGGCTCTTTCTCCATCCGACTCAGATACTTCCCGAAGCACCCGTGCTCGGTGATCATATGCGTCAGACGGTACGATAGGCTGCCGTGTGGCCTCTCTAGCCACTCCCCCATCATGGGTCTTACCGCTGCTACTACGGCGTGCCCTGCGCTTGTTCTCCCAAGTCCCATTCCGCCACCATTTCCCGGTGGATCCGGGATCTCACGGCCCGAATTTCTTTGTGACTTCGCTGCCGCGTCGAACGATATTATTGATGCGGCACGCCAACTTCTGCTGCGGACACCCCTGCTGTTGCATACTTTCATAGGCCACTGTAACCACATCCCATCAGGTGGGTCTTGTGCTTGGCTGCCACTTAACTGGTATAAAAAATATTATATATTAACATATAAGATATAGTGCCATTTTTGAGAACTCATTCAGGGAACATGTAAAAAGATCTGGGCCGTCCGCTACTTCATTCATACAGAATATCTATTCTGTTGATTGATTAACTCTGTGGATTTTTTTGTTAAACATACACACTTGTACATTGACCGGTTTCACCTTACGGCATCTTCAAACCTTTGAGGATGCCGTAAGGCGAAAAAGGTCAGGTGTAATAATAAAATATACCATGGAAAAAGCACAGGCGTAATTCAATATGAGTATTTTTCTTCTATTTTAATCGATTACATTTTTGATCATTAAAAACTTTGATAAGCAAGATTATTTTTCTGTAGCTAAATAAATTGATATTTAACATAGTGTGGAAGTTATGTAATAATATATAAAAAATAAAGCTAAAAACCAGAAACTATTATTTAGTACTAAAATAAACTAATATGAATAAATAAATTATAATCAATTTCTTGATTAACCTGCCTTAGCCTTATAGGAAATAATTAAATGCAAATCATCATAAACACAGTTATTTTCCGACTAACATATAATATACGAGCATGGTATAGAAGAATACAAAATTGTACAAGTAAGTAACATTTCATACCCACAGTACCCGGCCATACCCCTGGTGGTACCGTGCGCCAGATAAGTTACGAAACCGAAAAGTCACCTTAGTGATGTGTTGGCCTAGGTACCTATCGCTCGCATGATATAAAGGTAATACCTACATGTTTTCGCGAATATTGTTGTTCTCGTATCATAAAGCGGGTTAAGGGTAGCAACCCCCATAAATACGTGGCAACTTATATAGGTGTATTTTATGGGGAGTATCAGTACAATTTTATTGTGAGGTTAGTTTTTGGATCGGACGGGGAAAAGGGTGCCGTTTTCTATGCGTAACACATCGTTTGGGGATCACTGAAACTACGTCTGAATTTTGTTTTTTTTTCGATTTCGTTTAGAGTTGAACCCGCGACCTTTGACGTTGAACGTCTTAAGCATTTTACCCTCTCCTATACGAGTACAACTATCTTGCGGCGATAGAATAGTGATTATACTAATTGTTTTATAATGTTAATAAATATGTATACGCCTTGGCTTTATAGTTGTTTTTACCCTACTACGGTGAAGCAAAAGAAGGGTTATGATTTTGATAGACTATGTATGTATGTACGAGTATGTATGTATGTTTGTAGGTTCATCTGTTGCCTCATAGCTCCTCAACCGGCGGATATTGGAAACTTATAAGAACTGAACAAATGAGGTATCGTTACAAGCATCTTAGTCGTCCGCTGGTTATAGGCTTTATAACGTGTCACTGAATCTAAAGTGGCGCCCTCTAGCAGCCATAAATGACTTTGTTAAAAAAATAAATTTGAGATAAAAATGTCGCGTTGGGTGTCAAATGAAAAGGCTTAATTAGCACATTTCAAATATGTTTAAATTATACCTATTGCTTGACCAAAAATAATATAAAACTAAAACCAGACTACTGAAAAATCGCGATGTAAAAAGTGTTAAACAAGGAAAAATCAACGATAGCCGTGGTTTGCCAGTTTTTTTTACATTTTTAATTAGTTCTAATAGAATGCGCTGCCTACCCTGTAGGAACCATCTAATATCATATCGATTAAGATAGAAAACAAAATTGAATCGGAGGGAATGTTCTATCCACTAAGCCACCGAACCTCGCCTTAAGTCATCCAAATTTTGCTTTAAAATTCATTCAACATCTAATATCTTTCTTGAAAAACTCCATGTTTTCAGTGCTTGGAAAAAAAACTCCTCAACGCCTGAGAACACCCTGTGTTCACTTATTTATGTACGGGTTAAAAGCCAAAAATTAATAGTGTCATATATTGTGAGTGAATTAACAAACCCATTAACAATATCCCCCATAGTACTTTGGCGTGCTTTGCCCAACACATCGCGATTAAGTTACCTAAGTTGATCAACTTTGGCAATTTACTTAATTACTTTGAGATAACTTACGACACGTATTAGCTTACTCAAGGGATAGTTTTACCTTTATATTGGTACAGTAATCATAATCATAATCATAACTGTATTCAGTATTCAGTTTAGTATACAGTAATCATAATCATAATCATAACATGACTTCTACGAGTATGTATAGTACTAGACATAGTACCTATTTAACAATTACAAAAATAATTATTCCGGTGTGAGTTGAGGCGGCAAAAATTTTGATAAAAAAATTTGAATATAATGATTTCGAATGTTAATGTTTCCGAATGAATTTCGAATTTATATAAACTATTTATAAAAACTTCATGAGTTAATGAAATTGAATTTCAAATTAGGAATGGGAGGCAGAAAATAGATGAGTTAATGATTTTGAATTTTGAATTTGCAACAGGACGTAGAAGCTAGGCGAGTTTAATGATTTTGAATTTCTAATTTACAACGGGACGTAGAAACTAGAGCAGTTAATGATTTTGAATTCAAATTTGGAACAGACGTAGAAACTTGAAGAGTATAATGATTTTGAATTTCGAATTTACAATAGGCGGAACAACTTGAGGATTATTTATTGATTTTAATTTTCGAATTTGCAATGGGACGTGAAACGGAAAGCAGCAAATATATGAATGTTCTGTGACATCGTCTGTATGACTACAGCAAAAAGAAGTGTTTTGTCGCTGGTCTAGTCAGTTTCTGTTCAGTCTACTCACGTGTGTATATTGGGACAATAAATAACTAGTTTTAGACACAATCGATATGGCACAGCTCCAACAATAATGTGTTGAATGCAAATGCAGTAGCACTTCATTTATTGATAGAGAGCTCTTGATGGATTTAAATTAGTCATACTATCAGAATCTATAATGGTTTAAATCTAACAATACTATTCCATTAAAAAAACAGTTTTAAGTAAGTAAGTAAGTAAATCAGTCAAGAATCAAGTTTATTGCTCCAAACGCGGTATGTCACAATGGTATTACAAAAACAAATAAGGTCGGACATGTTTCGCAGATTATCTGCATGCAAATTTATCCATTTGAACTGTAACATCAATCAATCAATCAATCAATCAATCAATCAGCCCACTGCAGTCCACTGCTGGACATAGGCCTCTCCCAATGTGCATGCATGTCCATTTTCTCCGATCCTCCGCCTTCCGCATCAAGTCTGTTCCAGCCACCTTTTTCAGGTCGTCCGTCCAACTGTAACATATTTAATTGAAAATTAAATTGTAATAGTATTAAAATTAGAATATAAATAAAATGTCCAATATTATGAATTCCTTTTATGTTAAATTTTTTAATATTATATAGCAAAAAGGCATAAAAAGGGGAAAAACAGGCTACCCATATAAGAAAACTATTTTTGAAAGTGAGTGATGATCACATATTGAAAAACTCACTTGTACTTTGCACATTATTTTTAATATGTACATAGGTTACACTAAAAGTTTCCGGAACTGGCCACTTACATAAACAATATTTAAAAATTTATTACAACATTTCAAAATAGAACTCTTTGGCTGTAGAATACAGTTTGTTTCATCTGACTGTCTTTTGTTTTTACCTTGTGGCGCCATTTAAAAAATTGTGTGTCTGCATCAACATGAATTTAACTCGGAAAAATTTTCGTAGTATGATTTTCTACGATTTTAAGTGTAATTTGACGGCTCAACAGAGCATCGCTCGGCTTGAAACAGCTTTTGGCGATGAAGCTCCATGCAAGACGACTGTTTATAGCTGGTTTGCAGAATTCAAGCGTGGTCGTATCAATCTCAGTGACGAATCTCGCGATGGTCGGCCGTCCACCGCTGTGACCAACAAAAACATCGATGCTGTGCGCCGTATGATTGAAACAGACAGGCATGTGACCTACCATGAAATTCGCGCATCCTTAGAAATAGGCATGAGTCAAATACAATCAATCCTACATAAACATTTGGGTGTGAGAAAGCTGTGCTCGCGGTGGATCCCACATAACTTGACCGAGGATCAAAAAACGGACCGCGTCACTTGGTGCAGTGCCATGCTTACCAGATTCAACGAAGGTGCGTCAAATTTGGTGTGGGACATAGTAACAGGTGACGAAACATGGATTTATTGCTACGATCCCAAAACAAAGCAGCAATCGAGCGTATGGGTCTTTCAAGATGAGCCGAAACCAACCAAAGTGGCGCGCGTGAAAAGTGCATCTAAGCGGATGATTGCTTCTTTTTTTAATAAAACTGGACACACTGGTGGTAGAAACTTGGTGGCACAAATTTGTCTCAAGTTTCGACCGGGTAGGTACCACCGTGCACTATTGCGAAAAACCCTCCATAGCAATTCAATCTCGGTTGGATTGTGTTCAGGGGTCAGCAAGTGCATAGCCGGGCAGAGGTGGTGGTTGTCGCAGCACTAGTGGGACCTATTCCCACCTCCTTCCCATGGCCCTACCAACCATCTTGGTTATAACGGGCCGAATCTTGGGAGATGCGCACCCTATTGGCGTCTGCTCTCTTTCAGGCGCGCATTTCTTGACTCCCTACAAATTATTTTATGTGCCTCACCATTTTCGCTCTCTCCCCTTTCTGGGGCAGCACGTCACACTAACAGGCTTCGTCGCCGTTAGAGACCTCACGAGCTTTGCGCCTCTCGTGCCAAACTCGCGCAAAGCTCCGCAGCCGTCCGAAGTTTTGGGGTGTACCTACAAGGTCCGAGTAATACATAGGCCCAGCCTCCGATCTTACCACACCTCCCATCATGTTGTCGCGGATGTCATCATACAGGGGGCAGACCCACAGCACATGGTGTAGGTCTTCATCTTCCAAACCACAGAAACATACACTTTCGCTACCAAGGCCAAGGTCATACAATCTCTTTCGAAAACATCCATGTCCAGTGAGGAGCTGGGACAGCTCATAGTCCGGCTCGACCCAATGCCATGCAAGCCGCTGTTCTACCAAAGGGAAGAAAAGGTACGTTGTTCTTCCCTTCTCCTCTGTATCCCAGCGTCTCTGCCAGGTTCGTAATGCGTCAGCCCTAGTGGTCTCCCTCCACTGTTTAAGCTCCTCCTGCAGCTGCCTACTCGATTCCCCATGCTCAGCCAGAAGACTCAGCCTAGCTTTCTCCAGCGAACCAGCACGGATTACCTCCAGGTCAGCCGGCAGCACTCCCGCAAGTACCGCTAGCGCGTTCGTGCTAGTCGTCCTATAGGCCTTTGTGAGCAGCATTAAACTGGACCGCTGCGTTCGTAACAGGGGGCTGCGAACAGCATGCAAAATGGCTCGTTCGTACCAAACGGCCGCAGCATATGTGACCGTGGGAACATAGGTGCCCCTATACACCGTGAACAGACCCCTATATTTAACACCCCATGATGATGCCGATACCCTACTCATTTTGCCGAAGCATTTGACTGCTCGTTCGCCAATATCAAGGGCATGTTGCGCAAAGGACAGGCCAGAGTCCAGTACCACCCCCAGAACCTTTGTGGATTTCACGGACCCAATCGTGGTGCCATCCATCTTGATAATGGGAGGCCGCTGAAGCCTGCCACCCAGTGTCATCGTTGATGACTTGCTGGGCGAGAAGGACAATCGATTTCACGAACCCCAATCACTGAGCAAGCCCATTGAAACGGCGCTTTTACGCTCAATTTCGGCTCGCGATGTCGCCTCGACAAGGACCGTGATATCGTCGGCATATGCAACGATGCTGACCCCCAGCGGCAGTGGCAAGCGCATACTATCATCCATTAGAATATTCCACAGTGTGGGGCCCAGCACCGATCCCTGAGGGCAGCCCATCGTCAGGTCCCTCCACACCACCCGGTCACCAAGGAATAGACCCACCCGACGGTTGATGAAATATGATCTCACCACGTTAAACACATTTGGGGCACAGCCCCGTCCCTTTAGTTTGATTAGTATCATTGGCCACCAGGCATTGTCGAAGGCGCCTGCTATATCTAGGAAAATAGCCTGGACATACTTAGCTGGACTATCTCTTACAGTGCGCAGGATTGTCATCAGCGCCGTGACAGTTGACTTACCTAATGAAAATCCGTGCTGGCTCGGGGAGATTTGACTGCTGATTGAAGGGGCGCATTGTAGAAGTGCGCGTTCTAAGATTTTGCCGAGCACAGACAAGAGTGTGATCGGGCGGTATGCCTTGGGATCAGTGGGGGGCTTACCATTGCATTTGGGCAGGATCAATAGCCTGCCAGTTTTCCACGTAGTGGGAAAGATCCCCTCGATTATGCACCTGGCAAAGACGTGTGCGGCCTCCATGGGGGCCGCTCTCCACGCCTGCTTTATTATGGAGGCGCTGATGCCATCCAATCCCGGAGCAGTGTTTGGGAGCTGTCGTATGATCTGCCCCAACTCTCCAAGTGTTGGGGGAGACGCATCGATTCCAGTGGGGGTGATCGAGGCCAGGATACGGATCCGCTGGTGGTGCGCAGAATCCTGAGAGCTGTTGTCATCAGGACACAGCGCCCGCAGCAAGCCGTTCATAGCCTCGGCCACCGTCCCAGTGTGTCCTGACGTTAATTGAATCCCGCTGAGTATGTTGCTGGGTGGCCTGACCCTGCCGCTCGCGGCTCGGTATGCCAGCCCCCAGGGGTCTTGGTTGCCTGTCTCCGCTGTTGTGCGAAAGAAGGCGAGTTCTGCTTCTCTCATTCTTCTTCTATACTCTGCTCTCAGTCTATGAAATTCCGTTCTTAATGTTGCTTCCTTACGACCCCCTGCATGTCTAGAATCCTGCCACCTACCAGCCTAGCACTAGTGGGACCAGTGGGTCTTGGCGTAGTCTAGTGGGGATGGCGCGGGGCGATGCGCCGAACAGGGAGACCTGTAGAAACGGTGGTGCCGCTGGCCGCCCGCGGTATAGTACAGGGGCCCAACTGGGGTTAACCACCTTGGGAGGCTGCCTCACCAGGCCGCGCATAATCCCGATATGGTTCGTCGTGCCGGTTGGTGACCGGATTTGGGAGCCCGGCGACCATACTCGGGGGGGTACGGGGGCCCTTCCGTTCGGCGCATCGGCTCTCGCCATGCCTCACATTCATAGATAAAACCAATATCCCGCGCTTTGTCACACGGTGCTGCGGCGGCAATCACCTCTTTTTTCACGCCTTCTCCCACCCAAACTCATGGCAGCGCAACTTAGAGAAATAGGCAACACAGCGGCTCGACACACTCCCAAAAGCTTGCTATTTGAGGTGGAGTCCACTAACATCTGTGGGCTCCATGCAAACCTCAACGCCGTCCACCAACACCTAGAGACGGCGAAACCTGCCATGTTTTTTCTAAAGGAGACGCAAATACACCGCCTTGACGACACGACCTACTTGCTCTACCCTGGCTATGTTCTTGAGGAAAGTTTTCGTGCAAAAGCCGGGGTGTGCGTGTTTGTTAGGGCGAATGTTTGCTGTCGCCGTTTGCGCTGCCTAGAGGACCCATCCTTCTCCATCCTTTGGGTACACGTAGACCATGGCCCTACGAGTCAGATCTATGTGTGCCTCTACCGTTCCCATACAGGAGATGCCGAGACAACTCGACTCTTTGAATATCTGAGTCAGGCGGCAGATGATGCGCAGGAGCGATTTCCGAATGCCGAAATGGTATTTTTGGGGGATTTTAACGCCCACCACGAGATCTGGTTGGGCTCCTCCAAAACAGACCATGCGGGAAGAGCCGCCCACGCATTTGCTCTGGCGCACGGCCTGACCCAATTGGTGCACGAGGTCACTAGGATACCAAGAAGGTCGGGCCTAGCACCTTCTCTGCTAGACCTTCTGCTGACGAGTGATCCGGACCGGTACAGTGTATCGGTGCGAGCCGCTTTAGGCAACTCCGACCACTGCCTGGTCTGTTCCACGGTGCCTATTATAGCGCCCCCACGACCCGTGCAGGGGAAGCGGCGTCTCTGGCACTACTCGTCAGCGGACTGGGATGGATTTCGTGACTATTTTGCGTCCATCCCGTGGGTTGAGCGCTGCTTTGAAGGTAAGAACCCATCGGATTGTGCTACTGCTGTCGCCGGTGAGATCGGTCGGGGTATGGAATCCTATATCTCATACACCGATATCACCGGAGACCGCGGGGTGCGCCCTTGGTTCGGGCGCGAGTGCGCGGAAGCTGTTGAACAAAAACAGTCTGCGTACCGCGCTTGGGTAAGGGCGCGCGCCACGCGCCATCCCAATCTGGGCCACTTCAAGGCGGCGTACAACAGAGCCACAAAGGTCTGTAGAAGGGCCTACGTCAGAGCGGATGCCCTGCGCATAGCGCGGCTTGGTCAAGAGCTAGTGATGCATCCCACGGGAAGCCGTGGCTACTGGCAACTGGCTAAAGCCGTGCAAGCAAACTTCTGTCAGCCTTCGCTGCCTCCGCTGCGTAACCCTGATGGATCCCTGGCCCATGAGCCGCAAGAGAAGGCAAATCTGCTGGCTAATCTCTTTGCGGCCAACTCCCGAATCGATGATTGTAGTACGCAGCCACCAACACTACCCGACAGAGACCACGCGATGCCTGATATCCATATCAGGCAACGCGATGTCCGTGCAGTGCTGCAATCACTCGATGTCCGGAAAGCCAGTGGTCCGGATGGTATTCCAGCGGTAGTTTTGAAAAAATGTGCAGCGGAGTTGTCTCCAATGCTTACGCGCCTGTACTGGCTATCCTACAGTTCGGGTACAGTGCCTTTGCCTTGGAAAGAGGCGAATGTTCAGCCGATTCCCAAGAAGGGGGATCGCTCGGAGCCAGCCACTGTGCAACTGGGTTGCTAGCTTCCTGCAGGGGCGCCGTATTCGCGTCCTTTGTGACGGACGAGCTTCGGAGTTTCTGCAGGTAAATGCTGGCGTGCCCCAGGGGTCCGTCTTATCACCCACTCTCTTTCTTCTGCATATCAACGACATGCTGTCTACCGGCAATGTTCATTGTTATGCAGACGATAGCACTTTACATGGGAGTTATCATGGACATCCTGCGGCCAAGCAGGCAGATATCGCAGAGAAAAGGCAGCTTCTTGTCACTGAGCTTGACGGGATCCTGAATCACATTTCTCAATGGGGCTCTGAGAACCTGGTTGAGTTCAATGCCAAGAAGACGCAGGCATGTGCGTTTACAGCAAAAGTATCTTCTTTCCTTCCCCTCCCCACTCTTCAGAGCACGCCACTGCCACTGCAGGACAATCTCAATATCCTAGGTATGGATGTTCGCTGCAACCTGAATAACAAAAATTATATCGAAAGTATCATCAAAACAGCCTCACGAAAACTCGGAGTCCTGAACAGAGTGAGACGATTTTTCACGCCGGAGCAGCGGTGTCTTCTATACAAGACACAAATTCGCTCCTGTGTGGAATACTGCTCGCATCTCTGGGATGGTTCTGCAAAGTACTTACTAGATGCTCTCGACAGGTTGCAGCGACGTGCGGTCCGCATCATTGGGAATCCCGAGATCACGAACACCCTAGAACCTTTACAGCTGCGTAGAGATGTTGCGTCCATGGCTGTATTTTACCGTCTGTACCATGGGGAGTGTTCTGATGAGCTCTTCCAATTGGTCCCACCCTCCCCTTTCCTACACAGGACAACACGTGCAGGTCTTAGATGTCATCCGCACACGGTGCAAAACATCCGATCAAGAACCGAGCGGTTCGGAGACTCTTTCCTCTGTCGCACCATTAAGGCCTGGAATTCATTACCAGCTCACGTGTTTCCTTCTTCCTACAGTCCCGGGTCCTTTAAGCGGGGCGTGAAAAAGCATATGATGAGGCCGTCAAGCTGAGTGTCACCATTGTCACACGGTATGTGTAAGTAATGGTGACCCTCTTTTCTGGGACTTTGCCTTCAGCTTACCATCAGGCAAGGCGAAGTCCAATTGACGTGTCCTATTAAAAAAAAAAAAAATAAAAAAAAAAAAAAAAAAAAAAAAACACGTGGCTACTGTTGCTTTAGAAAATCGTCGTACTGTGAATAGTGACTGGTACACGACCATTTGTTTGCCGGAAGTTATTGACGAACTCCGTAAAAATAACCGTAAACGCCGTATCATCCTGCACCACGACAATGCTAGTTCTCACACGGCCAGACAGACAAACGACTTTTTGAAGGCGAAAAATGTAGAACTCATGAGTCATCCTGCATACAGTCCCGACCTGGCACCTTGTGACTTTTATCTGTTCCCAAAAATTAAGAACCAATTACGCGGCCAACGATTTTCATCACCAGAAGAGGCTGTCGAGGAGTATGAAAAACAAGTTTCAGAGGTCACCACAGAGGAGTGGCACAAAAGTTTTCAAAACAAACAAACAAACAAAACATTGCGATACATATTTCACATGTTTGAGTGTCACAATGTTTATAAAGGAATGTTTTTAAATGTCATTGTAAACCTTTGAGGATGCCGTAAGGCGAAACCGGTCAAAAATAATGTGGAAATTTTTTTTTTATACCACTTAGGTGGCAGACAAGCACACGGCCCACCTGATGGAAAGTGGTTACCGTGGCCTATGGACGTTTGTAACACCAGAGGAGTCACAGTCACGCTGCCAACCCTGTAAGTACAGAGTTTCTGTACCGTCAGTGTAGAAGACAAAGCAGGACAAGCCTTTAGTCTTCCCACTGACAGCACAAGTTCTCCAGTGAGCACTGGCTACCCTACTCACCGCTGGAAACACAGCACAAAGTTATTATAGCCGCGGTATTTTTTTTTTTTTTTTTTTTTATATAGGACACGCCAACTTGACCTCACCTCGCCTGATGGTAAGCTAAAGGCAAAGTCTCAGGAAAGAGGGTCACCATTACAGACACTAAGTGCTACAATGGTGGCACTCAGCTTGGCGGCCTCATCAGATGCTTTTTCACGCCCCGCTTAAAGGCCCCGGGACTGTAGGAAGAAGGAAACACGTGTGCTGGTAATGAATTCCAGGTCTTGGTGGTGCGGCAAAGAAAAGAGTCTCCGAACCGCTTGGTTCTTGCTCGTATATTCTGCACAGTGTGAGGGTGACATCTAAGGCCTGCACGTGTTGTCCTATGTAGGAAAGGAGATGGTGGGATTAGTTGGAAGAGCTCGTCAGAACACTCACCGTGGTAGAGACGGTAAAATACAGCCAAGGAAGCAATATCTCTACGCATCTGCAAAGGCTCGAGGGTGTTCGTGACCTCAGGGTTCCCAATAATTCGGACTGCGCGTCGCTGCAACCTGTCGAGAGCATCTAGTAGGTATTTCGCGGAGCCATCCCAGAGATGCGAGCAGTATTCCACGCAGGAGCGAATTTGTGTCTTATAGAGAAGACACCGCTGCTCCGGCGTGAAAAAACGTCTCACTTTGTTTAAGAGTCCGAGTTTCCGCGAGGCTGTTTTGATGATGCTCTCGATGTAATTTCTGTTATTCAGTTTGCAGCGAATATCCATGCCTAGGATATAGAGATTGTCCTGCAGTGGAAGTGGCGTGCTCTGAAGAGTGGGAAGGGGAAGGAAAGAAGATACCTTTGCTGTGAACGCACAAGCCTGCGTCTTCTTGGCATTGAACTCGACCATGTTCTCGGAGCCCCATTGAGAAATGTGATTCAAGATCCGGTCCAGTTCAGTGACAAGAAGCTGTCTTTTTTCCACGATATCAGACTGTTTGGCCGCAGGTTGTCCGTGATAACTCCCGTGTAAGGTGCTATCGTCTGCATAGCAATGTATGCTGCCGGTGGACAGCATGTCGTTGATATGCAGAAGAAAGAGAGTGGGAGATAATACAGACCCCTGCGGTACGCCAGCATTTATTTGCAAGAACTCCGAAGCCCGTCCATCACAGAGGACGCGGATACGGCGCTCCTGCAGGAAACTAGCAATCCAGTTGCACAGTCTAGGAGGCAGACCAAAGGCTGGTAGCTTGGAGAGAAGCGATTTGTGCCAGACTCTATCGAAAGCTTTGGCGATATCAAGACTAATTGCCAGTGACTCGCCGTGCTTGTCCATAGCCTCACCCCAAAGATGGGTAACGTATGCTAGAAGATCACCCGTTGACCGTTTCGGCCTGAAGCCATATTGCCGGTCATTAATTAAGGAGTGATCCTCTAGGTGACGCATGAGCTGTTTGTTAATGATGTGCTCGAAGACCTTGCACAGCACTGAGGTGACGGCTATGGGTCGATAGTTGGCTGGCTCTGAGCGATCCCCCTTCTTGGGGATCGGCTGTACATTCGCCTCTTTCCAAGCCGAAGGCACTGTACCCGAGCTGTAGGACAGTCTGTACAGCCGCGTAAGCATCGGAGACAAAAAATCTGTAGGGCGGAGGTACTTACCCAGTCGGACTGCTCAATTGGGCGAAAATACCTCCGTGTCCATATTGTATATCTAGTTATAAATGTTCGAGTCATTGTCCTAATGTAACTGTCAAGTGGCTCGATAGATGGCGTTAAGATCGAATTAGGTCGCACTATGGTTTGTTCGAGTCATTGTCTTAATGTAACTGACAAGTGGCTCGATAGATGGCGTTAGGATAGAATTAGGTCGCACTATGGTTTGTTTCACGGCCACCTATAAATAGCTGTAAAAATATTGTTGTTTTTGTGAATCGTCAAGTGATAATAATTACATCAAGTACCTACGAGTAAAAGTGTATCATTTCTTCGTCGTCCCGACCTCGTTCATGGTCCTTCGAGCCGGATTAACCGGGTGAGTCATCGGTAGTCATCAGTGGTGGTAGTGGCTATCTACCCTTTCGTCTCAGCTGGACGGCGAGTTGCGGTTCAGAACAAGACCCTCTGCAAGCAAGGCGCTGGGTGCGAAGCGTTGCAGTCTGCAGTGTTGGCGGGTACCGAGTGGCCAGTGGTGCCATTTTCGGAGGTGAGGCGGAAGCGGAGGGAACTACGCTACGGCGGCAGAGTTACGGCATAGTCCCGCTAGGGAACGTCGTTGGAGACAAGCCAGGAACAGGTAGTAGTGAGTGCGTGTGAGTACATTTTCAACCTTATTTCTTTGAAGAAAATTAAATTAAATAGTTAAAAAAAGTGCATAGAAGTTTGAACTTTAAATTCAAGATAACTGGAACTTAAGAAAAATTTGAAGAAATTAGTATTAAGTCTTGGACTTAGAAAATATTTAGTTGTTTAGGACTTGTGTTAATTTTAAGTAAAAAGTGGTTTAGACGGGGAATCCATGCCCGATTTCATATAGAATACTGGTCCAAAACACTTGTAAAATTTTACGGATTTTTTAGGACTGAATTTGAGGTCATTTGTGACTTAGAATATGTCGTTAAGATTTATTGCCTATAGCTACATTGTGGTCTAACTGTACTTTATTGTTGGCTGTAAGACTTGGTAATTGAAATTTGTAATCAGTTGGGATTTTTGTTGTATAAAAATGGAATCGTTAAGCAACATCCAGGCGGACATTAAGGCAAAAATGCATAAAGCAAAAACAAATTTTAAGAAGTCCTCAAAGGATCGCCTAACGATTACATATCTAGAAACAAGGTTAGAGAACTTAGATAAACAGTGGGCCTTGTTCACAAATACCCATACTACAATCTTAAGCACAGTAAATAAGACTGACCTTAGTAATTCCGATTATGTTAAAACCGACTTGTATGATGAGGTAGAAGAGTTTTATGTACAATATAAAAGCGAATTAAAAGAAGTAATTTTATCAAAATCTAAGGTAACTGCTACTATTGAATCTGCGAACCCAAAGCCGTGTGGTGAACTAGTAGTAAGTAGAGTAAAGTTGCCTGACATTAAAATACCAACATTTTCGGGAAAATACTCGGAGTGGCAAACTTTTAGAGATCTATTTGTAAGTCTAATTCACGAAAACAAAACAATCGATGATGCTCAAAAAATTTACTATTTAAAAGGTCACGTAACTGGGGAGGCAGAGCAACTATTAAGAAATGTTAAAATTGCTTCTGATAATTACGCAACAGCGTGGAATACGTTAAACAAAATGTACAACAACAAAAGGTATTTAGCTAAGGGTATTATAAAGCGATTACTAAGCCAGAAGGTTTTAACTTCAGAGTCAGCCTCAGAAATTAAAGGTCTGGTAAATACTACATCTGAATGTTTGCACTCAATGGGAGCTCTGGGGGTAGATATATCCTCTTGGGACATTTTAATTATTTATATTATTAGTGCCAAACTTGATCCAAAAACTAGAAAGGCTTGGGAACTGATGGTGTCATCAGATCAGACTGATGAATTACCTACCTATACAGAATTCTCAGAGTTTCTAATAGGTCGCTTCAGGGGTCTGGAGAATTTAGACCTGAAACCCCGTGGTGATAAAAAAGTCAACACGAAATCCTTTCATATTGTAAAGGCTAAAGGTCCTAATTCCTGTGCGTTTTGTGCTGCCGATCATAAAATAGTTTCTTGTAAGGCATTCAGTAAAGAATCAAACGAAAAGCGACGCGAATTTGCTATGGATAAAAAATTATGCTTTGTTTGTCTGCATAGCAACCATTCTGCCAAACAGTGTAAAAACATCACCCGGTGTAAGGCGTGCAAACGCCGCCACCATCCTTTATTACACCCTAGTGGTGTTTCTGGGTCAGGAGACGAGGAGACGGTTCACGAAACAGCCTCATCGACGGGGTCGATGAAGGAGGAATTTGCTTCCGGTAGTCAGAAGCAGGCCGCGCAAGCGGAGGGGTCTAACGAGCCACTGGTATCTTGTCTTGCGACAGGGAACTGTAATAAAACAGTTCTATTAACGACAGCTGTTGTACAAGCTGAGTCGAAAGACGGGACATTTCGTATGGTTAGGGCTTTATTAGACCAAGGGTCGCAAGGATCTTTTATTACGGAATCTATCGTTCAGTATTTGGGGTTAAAGAAATTTGCGGCTAAACACACTATAAGTGGTGTAGGGGGTGACAAAAGTGTGATCTCAAGGTCCACTGTCAACCTAAACATAAGATCTAGGGTTGATCCCCGTTTTCAAATTATGGTTAATGCCTACGTCTTGAAGTCGATTACGTCCCTTCTACCAGTTACGAAAGTAACTAGAGTAGAACGGATACAATTGACTGTGGGTGAGTTGGCTGATCCCGAGTATCACAGGCCCAACAAAATTGACGTTTTGTTGGGTGCTGAGATATACAGCCACATTATAAAGGCAGGTATTAGCCGGGATTCGAGTGGGTCAATCTTAGTGCAAGATACTGCCTTCGGGTGGATATTGTCTGGCGCCTGTGAAGTGGATAATCGGGCTAATGTCTCTTCTCATATCACGGTGATGCATTCTTGTCTAAGCGCTGACGAGTTCTTGAAAGGATTCTGGGAATTGGAAGCCGAACCAACTGGAATCAAGAAGATGCTCACGGAAGAAGAGATAAGATGTGAGGAGCTTTTTACAGCCACCACAGAAAGGGATAGTCATGGTCGATATATCGTACGGTTACCATTTCGGGACGCTGACCCGGATTGCAAGTATGGTGGGTCAAGGAAAATAGCTGAAAAAAGATTAAAAGGGTTAGAATTTAAATTAGGAAAGAATATTAAACTAAGAACAGATTACACTAATGTTATAAAGGATTATTTAGAACTTAATCATATGAGAAAGGTCACTAATTTAGAAAAAACCAATAAAGAAGCTGTTTACTTACCCCACCACGCTGTAGTCCGGGAGGATAAGGACACGACCAAGGTAAGGGTTGTGTTTGATGCATCCTGTAAGGGGATGAACGGGATATCCCTTAATGATAACTTGATGATTGGTCCATCTTTGCAAGCCGAACTCCGTCATACTATTATGTGCTGGAGAAAATATAAAATATGTCTAGTTGGAGACATAATCAAAATGTATCGACAAGTTCTAGTACATAAAGAAGATACTCCATTTCAGCGAATACTTTGGCGAGAAAGTCCTGAACGAGATATAGAAGAATTCGAATTGGTCACGGTAACTTTCGGAACGGCCGCAGCACCATATCTTGCCGTGCGGGCCCTACAACAAGTAGCTAATGACGAGTGCCAAGATAGTCCTGAAATAGCAAAAATAATAAGAAACGACTTCTATATGGATGATCTTATGACTGGGGCTGAGAATGTCGATAACGGTTATAAGATTTACAGGGAACTGACGCGAGTACTGGCTAAAGGCGGGTTTCAAATGCAAAAATGGATTAGTAATAGCAAGGAATTATTGGATAAAATAAAAAATGAGAATGATAGTTCGGACGAAGTGTTGAGAATAAAGTTGGATGAAATAACAAAAATTCTAGGACTTACCTGGTATCCACGGGAGGACGTCTTTCGATACACTGTTAATCTTGCTCCGCTGTGTGAACCTGCTACGAAAAGGAAGGTTATTTCCGATATCTCACGGTTGTTCGATCCTCTGGGATGGTTGGCGCCATGTATAATTGGCGCCAAGGTCTTTATTCAGAAATTATGGCTGGCTGGTATTGATTGGGATCAAGAAGTTCCCATCAATTTATTGACCGAATGGATGACTTACCGTCAAGATTTACCCTCTTTAGAAAATGTGAGAATCCCACGATGGTTACATACCCACCAGACAGGAAGGCTGGAGTTACATGGTTTCGCGGATGCATCGAAACTAGCATATGCCGCTGTTGTATACCTCAGAGTGGTAGACGAAAAGGAAAATATTCATGTATCATTAGTGACGTCGAAAACAAAGGTAGCGCCGATAAAACAGGTGTCGATCCCGAGGCTCGAACTATGTGGGGCAGTTCTATTGTCGAAATTGATTGTTGAAGTGGCTGAAGTATTAGAAATATCCAAGGCCAACCTATACGCTTACACGGATAGCGAGGTAGTGCTGGCATGGCTGAATCAGCACCCCAGCCGATGGAAAACTTTCGTTGCAAATAGGGTCTCGGAGATATTAACCACTATAGATACTCACCATTGGTCCCATATTTCGTCCAAGCAAAATCCAGCTGACTGCGCGTCTCGCGGTATCTCTCCAACAGAACTATCAACGACCTCAATCTGGTTTGATGGGCCAGAATTTTTGAGGCACAAAGTGATTGATTTCAAGAAACCAAAACACCTGGTCACAAGTCAAGAACAAACGAAGACGCACACCACTGTCTTGGATGTTACTCTATGGCAAAGGTTCTCTTGCTTATCCAAACTCCTTCGCGTAATTGCTTACTGTCGCAGGTTCTTGAATCTCAGGAAAACTTCAGGGAAAAAGCACTGCACTAAGCATTTGATAGCTCAAGAAATGAATGCAGCTTTGGAAGTGTGTGTGAAGAGATGTCAAGAGGAAGAGTCAGGCGAAGAATTAGAGGAATTGAGGGATAAAGGAAGACGACATGCCTCCAGGTAGATGGTTGCTAGGTAGAATAGAGCAAAAACATCCAGGTCCAGATAACGTTACTAGAGTGGTGACAGTACGCACAAAGGGCACAGTTATTAAGAGGCCTACCTCAAGGTTATGTATCTTACCTTTAAGCACATAAGTGTAACACTTTTGTATTATTGTATGTACTCAGGTTGAGGGACAGAGTGCATTCTGTTCATGATGGGCGGTTGTTTGAAGGACAAGGTGCATTATGTCCTTGATGGGCGGTATGTCCATATTGTATATCTAGTTATAAATGTTCGAGTCATTGTCCTAATGTAACTGTCAAGTGGCTCGATAGATGGCGTTAAGATCGAATTAGGTCGCACTATGGTTTGTTCGAGTCATTGTCTTAATGTAACTGACAAGTGGCTCGATAGATGGCGTTAGGATAGAATTAGGTCGCACTATGGTTTGTTTCACGGCCACCTATAAATAGCTGTAAAAATATTGTTGTTTTTGTGAATCGTCAAGTGATAATAATTACATCAAGTACCTACGAGTAAAAGTGTATCATTTCTTCGTCGTCCCGACCTCGTTCACTCCGTGTTCTACCTCCGTGTCCTAAGTGAGTTTCTCAATATGTGTATCAACAAATTCCACCAAGTGCCATCAATCAATTTTCAGATTAGGTACGGACACGGTGGTATTTCCGCCCAATTGAGCGGTCCGACTGGGGAAGTACCCAGTTAATAGTCTGAATGATGATTGTGTTACGAAGAATGAGGTAGTCTCTGTCTACCCCACGGGAAGCGCTGTGATAGTAGTATGTTATGTGGTTATGTATTTTGTGCACTACTGCCATAGTAATATACAAAATAAAAAAAGAATACGGTTATAAGTTTTATTTTTTATTTATTGTTATTTATTTCCATATACATTAGTTCATCTCATAGAAGCACCCATAAAAACCGCATAGGTTTATCTTGGGTGTAAGTGTACATTAAATTTAATTTATATAATCAACAAAAATTATAATTATAAATACATATCAAACAAAAATATAAATAAGTTTCGCCGGTGACAAGAAATAGTAATTACAGTGCCTTTACCCCCGGAGGGTTAGGCAGAAGTCAATTAGCACCTACATTTCACCGATCATTGAATTCGGTCCCACGTAACGCCTATTATCGTCTTCGGGCACTATTGTTGACTCAAGCCATGCATCTGAGGCTGAGTCTGGGCTGTATATATCTGTCTGATGTTAAACAGCCATATTCCTTAGTCGCCTTGGACGACATCGCATGGGTAGAGACGGGAACCACGAGGCGTTTAAATAAATTTTAATAGGTTATTTAAGGTTACAGTTGATTTTCATATATTCATTTTCGACTCAAAATTTTTATTGTTATTATTATTATTATTATTATATTCTTTATTGTACGCCAATTACAATATTCATATTACAGAAATTGAGAAGACAAGAGCAGTACAAAGGGCGGCCTAATCGTTTTGACACAATTTCTTCCAGGCAACCTTTGGATGGAAATATATGTTGGTTGGAGTATTTGGGAGTTATTGGCGATTAATAACAAAAAATTTTAATAACTTATACATACTTATAAAAGTGCATATAATAAATATATATATAAATACTTAATAATTATATATAAGTTTATTTCAGTAACTAATTTAAACAATAACAAGCCGATTGCGAGCTGTTTTCAATATTCATAAATTTAAATAAAGCTATAATAATATCCCGTTATATTTCTATATCAAAGTTCTTCATAATCATCAGCGGGAAGCAGCTGGAATCACATTCTCTATCACACTCGATTCATGCGAAAATAGCCACATAAAAATATCTCGCTGAAATCATTGAATAAAATGTAAACGAAACGCTGGAGTTACTTCGGTTAGATTTAGAACAATTTTTATAGCTTTTGTATAGAATGAATAGCTGGTGATCTTGGGCTTCGAAGGTAATTTAAGAACGTGATAAAAAAATAAAGTATTTGTATACTTCAGTAACAAAACAAATAGGTAGGTGATGACAAGACTGATTGTACCACACATACATACATACATAAACTCACGCCTATATCCCCGAAGGGGTAGGCAGAGGTGCTAGCACCCATATTTCACCAGTTTATGCTTAGGTTCCAATGTAATAGGTTGCGAGCCTATTGCCATTAACCGGGCACTTATAAAACATGCGTTAAATACACACATAACTTCGAAAAGCATCAAAAAGTTATTGGTGTGTGCCATGGTAAAACCTGGGATTGAACCCGAGACCTCGTCTCAGTAGTCTATTACCCATACCACTAGGCTACCGTTGTTTTTTTTGTACTGATTGAACAGAATAACAAATTACTTTTTTTTATATAGGACACGTCAATTAGACTTCGCCTCGCCTGATGGTAAGCTGAAGGCAAAGTCTCAAAAAAGACCACCATTACTTAAATATACTTAATGATTATAATATTTAATTATAATTTTATAGTTGTAAATTGTTAACGATATTAAAACAGATAAAATTACGTTTAACTGTAATTTGCGTTTCGTTATTTCAAGTCAGATGCGTTTTTGTTATATCACGTTTAATAGTGAGTTATATTCTTTTTGAGGTTTTATGTCACGTCACACGCAAACGTGGTCAAACCGGATGAAAAGTAACCTTTGTCCGTCTCTTGATTCTGAGCTACATCCCCGCCAATTTTCAGCCCAATTGGTACAGCCGTTCTTGAGTTATAAATAGTGTAACTAATACGAATCTCTTTTATATATATATATATATTGTTATTTTAATATATCGGACAGAGTTTTTTATGGATTTATTAAAGAAATAACCGTAGATAAACCAAATATCTGATGTATTTCCTTTCAATAAGAAGTTAATACAGCCGAATATTTGATATATTGTCCGTAAATGTCAATTTGAATAGTTGGATTATGTCCCGGAAGCTATTAACTCAATTCCCAAGACCAAAGTTATTCAAACAAGACATAAATTTGAGAATCTTCACTAATAATAACGTTCATAAGTTGGTTTGTTGACTTGACTCTACCCACTCATCTGAGGCTGAGTCTGTGCTTTATATATCTGTCTGATGTTAAACAGTCCTATCCCTTAGTCGCCTTGTACGATACCGCATGGGAAGAGATGGGGTGGTCCAAATTCTACTCTGCCGGCAACGACACGGCTTAGATCAATAGATCTATAGATATATGGATGTAATCGCGGGATGAAACTATTTATTTATTTCGAAACTTAACAGCATATGTAACATTATACATGTGTTAGCTTGAAAATACATTGGACACTTAACACCCGAGGAGAGGGCCAGATCGAAAGAGATGACCCTGGGTCGGCTGGTGTCTATATGCCTGTCAACCTCACCTTCAGTAACCAAAAACGATCCACAGGCATCGTGCGTTATAGTTGGTTTCAATCTGACATAACCTCTCTCACCGGCTCCGGTGGTGGGGGTACCCGTGGGGATTGTTTGCACGTTAAAAAAAGCTAATAACAAAGTTTCCCGACAAGTAAAAATTGCGTTCACCGCTTAATACTTATTTATGAATTATACATTTTTAATTATTGGCAGATATACTATAATTTTTCTTAGGAGTAGGATAAACAGAATCTATAGCCACGTGGCTGGTAATAGCCCACACGGGGATATTATTAGCCACGTGTTTATATTATCTAAATATCATTATAGTTATTCTGCAGCCGCTGTTTACGTTTTTTAACCTTACGACGCTGTGGAAACGGTTCGGTTTACCAAGTAAATACAATTCTGTAAATGTTCCCAAATAAATACAATTCTATGTTAACCTAACTGCTTGACTATTTATACTGTAGATTGATGGCACTTGGTGGAATTTGTTGTTACACATATTGATAACTCACTTGTACTTTTCCACATTACTTTATTGCTTATTACACCTGACCGGTTTCGCCTTACGGTTACGCCTTTGAGGATGCCGTAAGGCGAAACCGGTCAGGTGTAATAAGCAATTAAGTAATGTGGAAAAGTACAAGTGAGTTATCAATATGTCTAACTGCTTGAATTGGGTATTTGACTGACTAATCAAATTAGTTAATTTTTATCAAACGTCAAAACGGTAAGTTGTGAGGAAACTAGTAGGAAATAATTTATTGTAACGTCATAATATTTTATAGTCATATCATTTACTATTTAGGTTGGTTTGATGATAAAATATAAATAAAAATTACAAAATAATAATCGACGCAACATTTACTGCTCTTTTTTATACGACTCAGGTGGCAATGCCTCAGAGAGCACATTAAACAGTCAGTCCCGGTTACCATTTTTTTTTATACAACTTATGTGGCAGACAAGCACACGGCCCACCTGATGGGAAATGGTTACTGAGACCTATGGATGTGTGCGACACCAGAGCCGTTACACAGGCGCTGCCGACCATATTGTAGGTACTTGGGAAAACCGCAGTAGCTTAGAGAAATAAGTTATTTTACATACAAACATACATTCATATAATCCCGCCTTTATCCCCGGAGGGTTAGGCAGAGGTGAATTATCACCCACTTTTCACCGATATTTGTATTCGGTCCCACGTAATAGGGGGTGAGCCTATTGCCGTATTTCGGGCACTATTGTTGACTCGAGCCATGCACCTGAGGCTGAGTCTAGGCTGTATATATCTGTCCGATGTTAAACAGCCCTATCCCTTAGTCGCCTTGTACGACACCACATGGGAATAGATGGGATGGTCCAAATTCTACTCTGCCGGGAACCACGCGGCATTAATTAATTTTAACTACAGGAAAATACCCAATGGCCGGGTATTTAAGGTACCGTAATCAACATTAAATCTTTACAGCTTGTAGTGAGTTTGTCCATCTAGCTATTCGTTACTATGGTTCGAGACTCCTTGAGGACTCCACAGTACCTACACCCGAGGAGGACCAGATTGAAAGAGATGGCCCTGGGTCAGCAGGGGTGCCAGAGATATGCCTGTCAACCTCACCTCCGGAAACCAACAACGACCCACAGATGTGTGTTTTAGTCGGTTCGAGTCCGACATAAACTCTCTCACCGTCTCCGGCTGAGTACACGTGGAGATCTCTTGCACGTTCAAAAAAATGATCCGAGACTACTAGGGTACCTTACCCTCTCAAACGAATCTCGCATGTTGCGGTTTTAGTCGGTTCGAATCCGACATTACCTCCGGGATACCCCATCCGTGGGAAATTTTCGCACTTAAAAATACCTACTTACGACGGGTGTCGGAAATCCGCGTGGTTACTCCCTACATTGGGAGAGGCCCTTTTCCAGCAGTGGACTGCAATAGATTAATTTTACACTCGTAATACAAGTAATATAACTTAGCTGAAGGCTCAGTTTTTGTTGTGAGATGCAGTTTTAGTTAAAGACTATTGCAGCTAAAAAACAACCGAAACGTCGGGATTAGTGTCAGTAATAAATTAATACCAAATAAGTCTAAATAAAGTGGGAAGACCAAAGGCTTGTCCTGATTTTGTGTTCTGCACTGAGGGCACATAAAATCTCTGTTCTTACAGGGTCGGCAGCACGGATGTGACTCCACTGGTGTTACACACGTTCATAGGTCACGGTAACCACTTTCCATCAGGCGGGCCGTGTGTTTGTCTACCACTTAAGTTGTATAAAAAAAATATTGGCAAAACACTTTTGTTCCAATGACTAATATTCGCGTAAACTCCCAACAATACCAAATCTATATTAATTATCAACATAATATAGGTATTTAAACTATCATAACCTTATCAACATAATATAGCATAACCGCGGCAGCCTAGTGGTATGGGTAATGAACTGCTGAGACGAGGGCTCGGGTTCGATCCCAGGTTTTACCATGGCACACATCAATGACTTTTCGATGCTTTTGGAAGTTATGTATGTATTTATCACGGGCTTACAAGTGCTCGGTTAATGGCAATAGGCTCGCCACCTATTACATTGGGACCTAAAACAGAAACTGGCGAAATGTGGGTGCTAGCACCTCTGCCTACCCCTTCGGTGAGTTTATGTTATGTTAAACTATCATGGTCACAATAGAAACATTGCAACATGGTAAATATCCCGATTATTATGGAACTATTAACATAATTCAGTTAGAACATTATTAAGTAGCACTTCATACTAGTCAACGAAATACTACCAGCGTACATGAAACCAGCTATCAAAACAACTAATTACCGGTACTAAACCGTAAACGAGAAAGTTATTATCATACATAAACATAAAATCTGGAACATAAAGTCAAAAATTGTCCGACCGAAGGATTTTTACGATATGTTCCAAACAACCCACTGTATCAGTATTGCTTATTTTACGCTCGAATGCCAAATGTATGCGGTGGGCATTCCGGACTGTCCCTAGACGGCTAATAAATCTCAAGAATAAATGTGTTTCTGGTTGTCTTTTACATAAAAAACTGTCCAATGATGATGTTGAGATCGTCCATCAAAATATGCGGCTTTTTTTCCCAAAAGACGTAGTGCTTATTATTGTTTTCTTCACTGGTTATACTAGATACAGATGTGCTTATGCCATTGAATAACCCCTTTCATCCTATCGTTCAACTTTGGTATGAAATAAACAGAAAAGACAATACACATAAGGCAGGCAAAGAAAAACCGTCGATATATTGTGGTACTTATGTCAATCAACAGGTGTAAAGGCATACAGTTCAGCTTGATTTGACCCCTAAGTGTGGTGGAGGTTGGTGGGACACAAAAAAGGGTTTACTATAAACTATTGATTTATGTTGTTACGAAACGAAACTCTCCTTTCCTATACATGATAACACGTGAAGGCTTAGAGGTTACCCGCATACGATGTAGAATATTCGATTAAGAACCAAGCGGTTCGGAGACTCTTTTCTTTGCCATTAAGGCCTAGAATTCATTAGCAGCTCACGTGTTTCCTTCTTCCTACAGTCCTGGGTCGTTTAAGCGGGCGTGAAAAAGCATATGTTGAGGCCGTCAAGCTGAGTGTCACCATTGAAACATGGTATGTGTATGTAATGGTGATCCTCTTTCCTGAGACTTCTCCTTCAGTCGAGGTGAAGTGTAGTTGACGTGTCCTGTATAAAAAAACGATAAACGTTCAAAATGCCACAAAATGTCATTTGACTTTTGCCGATCTCATTCCCATTGTATGCTTGAAGGTTTCTCTAAGGCTTTTCATAAAGACTTAAAGTACCAATAGCACCTTCAGTTCGACGTTTTCTCACATGGTTTTTTTTTTTTTACGTGCGCAAAATCCCCACGGATACCTCCCCACCGGAGCCGGTGGAGGAGGTTATGTCGGACTCGAACCGACTAAAACGCACGTCGCCTGTGGGTCGTTTTGGTTGCCGAAGGTGAGGTTGACAGGCATATCCCTCGCACCCTGGCCGACCCAGGGCCATCTCTCGCGATCTGGCCCTCGTCTCGGGTGTGGGGACTACAGAGTCCCCAACTCGAGCACCTTCAGTTCAATGTTTTCTCACATGGTTACGATCAACATGCATAGCTTCCTCAGTCAACTGCGAGCGAATGGACAAAGCTATGTAACTCTCTTTTGCAAAAGTGTGATTCAAAAATCGTTCCTATCGTTTGAGTTAAAAAATAACCAAGGTAATTTATAAATAAAGCTATTTTATACATACATAACATACATACATAAAATCACGCCTTTATACCCGGAGGGTTAGGCAGAGGTGAATTCACACCCACATTTCACCAATAACTGTATTCGTTCCCACGTAATAAGTGGTGAGCTATTTTATTATTTTTGATGGCGTCGTTGTTATTTTAATAATCATGTTATGCATTTTATATTCACATACCTAGACTATAAACAATATGCTTAAAAATTTCAGCTTAGAGTTTCAATCTTAACTGTCAATAGTATGAAACACATGTATGTGTTAATTGTTTGTATAATTACATGTATGTATGTTTGCATGGTTGTATGTGTGTGTTTGGGTACACACCCAAACACGTGTATAATCTTCTCTCAGAAAACTTTCAATATTTTTACACTTGTAAAAATAGGTGACAAAATAACAAAATTTTCTATAATAATGGTCTCTTTCTCGAAAATTACGTTACATATAATTTCAACTTGGAATGTTTAAACTTAGGTATGCATTTTAATCTTTTCATCGCTATTTAATTGAAAGAAAGAGTGTGGCATAGGACAGAATAAATAGTAAAATATTCTTTTGTAGAGAACATTCCAGTCGCGGGTCCTTCTGCCAATGCTAAAAATGTACCTACATTTTACCGCTATCTGTTGAACGGTTTAAAAGGGGCTGCTTCCAATATGCTTCGGTGAGCTATTTCTAGAAGCATCAGTGATATTTTGTAACTGATATAGATAGGTAGACTTAAGTCCAACGCAAGTATTTGTTCTTTGTAGTGTAAGAGAAAATCAATTATTCGAATAATATTATCTGCGTGGTCATGGAGAAAGAATACAAATATCTCCACGCATTCTTATCAAAAGGGTGTCGTAAGAGGCGACTAACGGAAAAATACGCAAACGATACCACTGCGAGAGAAATAAAACTCGAAAATAAAACCCCGTATCAATAGCGTGGAAACAGTATGACAAAACCTCCCAGCACTGCTAGAGGCAGCAGTGGCACATACATACGTATAATCACGCGTGGTTTCCGGTACAAGGCGACTAAGGGATAGGGCTGCTTAACATCAGACAGATCGGTCGATCAATCGAGTCAATAATATTAGAATACAGTACAACAATGCCTTCAGAGCCTAATGCCTTCTGGGGCTCCCACGTTACTGCAGTGAATCAGGAATGTTTACCGAAGCACGCACTGACTGTTTTGGCACCATCCTGCGAAAGAGGATGGCATCTATGATGCTCAGGGTGCGTGGGAGCGTCAACGGCATTCTGAAGGTCATCAGTGAGAAGCCGTGTTGCGCTATCATGGCGCATTGGGTGCGTATACATGTTCCCTGTGTGTCAGGCGGGCGGGGCCGGTATATGAACTGATTTTTGTGATTTTGTGTTATTTTGTTACTAACATAGCTTTTAAGTGTGTACTACTAACATTGTTTATGGATCAAGGTCTGAAATAAAGTTTTATTATTATTATTATTATTATTATTAATAATAGTGCCCGGAATACGGCAATAGGCTCGCCCCCTATTACGTGGGACCGAATACAATTATTGGTGAAATGTGGGTGTTAATTCACCTCTGCCTAACCCTCCAGGGATAAAGGCGTGATTATATGTATGTATGTGTGTAATCACGTCATTATCTCCGGAGAGTTAGTATTGACTGGGGATCAAACCCGCGCTTCCTGCGTAGCGACCGTGACCGCGACACTAAGGTCACTCTACAGAGGCTGTCAAGGAGTCAGGCTCTGAAGCCAGTGAGGCTGTAACATAATGCTATATTAGATAATGTTGCAATTTGTAATTTATAATTATCTACATTCACATTTTATTTGAAAAGAAAATGTTAATTAAAAATCAACCGCAAGAGTAATTAATTTAACAACATCTTAACTAAATAGTCTGATAATAGTTACCGTTAACATGATATCAGTAGCCACAAAGTTCCTTCCAACTCCTTCGAACTTCCCCAATTCTTGGACAACTAGTTTTTGAAGTTGGCAATATAATCGAAATTTGTTCGGAACCCATATTGAGAAAGGTTTGTTGTGCTGTAATTGAATATTTTGGAATTCACTCATCCTATTTCAAGGGTGTTTTCTGCTTATTTAAGAAACATAATAATATCGCTTACAATATTATTTATATCTAACAAAAATATGTTTAGGTGAAAATCTGTTTAGTTGTGATAAATATTTCGAGGGTGAAATAAAGTAGTAGTATTTTTGTAACAAAACTATTTCCAATGTTTCGGTCCTTACAAGATGTCCACTAAATAAATTTAAAGATGAAGTGAAACTAACTTTAATGAATAAAGGTTACTATAAAGTAGATGAGTATCTAATCTTGATGATGTAAATGCGTGGTCAACATAAATCTCTTGCTTGCTCGCACAAAATAAATTGTAAACTAAAGCAAAGAAAGAAAGGTAGGTAATCTAGTTCTAATGTAGTTCTCTGAGTTTCTTGCTGCAATCTTCTCAGTAGAACTAACCTATCGAACCAGCGAAAGAATCATTTTCCAATGGTTTATTTTTACATGATTAAATATTTTTATATTATTTTTTGATTTATTTTACCAGTTGCTTGTTTAGTTGGTAGACAAGCACACGGCCCACCTGATGGAAAGTGGTTACCGTGGCCTATGGACGTTTGTAACACCAGAGGAGTCACAGTCGCGCTGCCAACCCTGTAAGTAGAGTCTCTGTGCCGTCAGTTTAGAAGACAAAGCATGACAAGCCTTTAGTCTTCCCACTGACAGCACAAATTCTCCAGTGAGCTCTGGCTACCCTACTCACCGCTGGGAACACAACACGAAGTTATTATAGCTGCGGTATTCTGTAGGGCGGAGGTACTTCCCCAGTCGGACTGCTCAATTGGGCGGAAATACCGCCGTGTCCTACCGACCTACCTTGATATAATTTTGACGTTCATATGTGCTCTTTATGTGCCTAAACTGAATAAATGAAATTGATTTGATTCTAACACAAACTATAAAGATTTAGAGTTCTTTACAGCACACATCTTTCCTCATCTGACGTAGCAAGGAATGTAGGAGCATGCCCGGCCACTTCAGATCGTGATTACCAATAAGTGTAAATATTATTTGTATGCATTACTAGGTACGTCTCGGCTGTCGTCGGTCAGGGTTGCCATACGAACATCGATAGCATTCGTTACAGATAGTTGGAGCCCTACAAAGTCTAACTGCAATAATTCTACATCATAAATGGGTTATGGAGGTCAGATGACAGCTTTCATGACGCTTCAAGAAAATACCAAAGTATAGTCGCGTTGGAGTTAGACTGGAAAACGTGGAACCCGGACTACGAGTTGAAGGTTAACCAGGATTAATGCAATGATGATTGACAGCATCTATTCATGATGAGGTGAAGTTGCAACAACGTACTTCATAAAAGAGTAACTACTTCGACTTGGTTTAACACAGTGTACCTTGATTATATTATTCAAAGATGTCAGTTTTAATATTCCGCTAAACACACATATTCACAATATATTGAGTATCGGGCAATGCCATGACGTGTGAGTTAGTAACACAATGATTTAAATAGTTCTTTGGACTTTCCTTGAAGCAATATTTTTATGTTATTTATACGGATACCAAGAAATATTATTTATTCAATCCTCAGAGGAACAATTCTCAGTATATACAACAATTACTCAATACAAATATCAAAACAAAAATTCAAATGGTGAAATTATTTCAATGCAGTGGCCCAAAATAATTTGGTCGTTTTGCAAATCCTTTATGGCATACTTTTTTCACAGTTAATGATAAGTGGCCAGTTATGTAGATGTATAAATAAATCCTTCATGGAAACCAGTTACGTAGCAGTATGAAAACATACTTCATGGAAACCAGTTACGTAGAAGTAGTAAAAAAGCCTTCAAGGAAACCGGTTACGAAACTCCGGTGTCCTAGACGATTGAAGCGGTCTAATCATGCAACGGCTGATCTTTTTAACGATGAAGTGAACTGACCTTCACCACCTGCTGTATTCACAGATTGTGGTATTCATTACGGGCATCATGAATGACAGTTTAACTAATCTGCCGAAGCACGGAGAGGTCCACAGACATTTATTTAGAGTGGTCCCATCCAAAGATTGTCCTGGTTTTTATTATAATCTTGCAATTTAGGGCCTTCACTAAATGATAGAGTCGACCTTTAGGAGTACGATGGTACACATAACTCAATTTTTACCAATATGTGGGTTGAGTCCTTTCTGCTTAACAACGTCCAATTGTGGCACAGTCTTATAGATAGTAGGTAATACTGTGATTATTGCAACCTTGTTTATTAAGAGTTATGTACATATAACTTCGTGTTATGTTCCCAGCGGTGAGTAGAGTAGCCAGAGCTCACTGGAGAGCTTGTGTTGTCAGGGGGAAGACTAAACAGGCTTTTACACTGACGGCACGGAAGTTCTATTCTTATAGGGTCGGCAGCGCGAGTGTGACTCCTCAAGAGTTACACACGCCACGGTAGCGACTTTCCATCAGGTGAACCGTGTGAAAAATGTTATGGAGTTGAAATAGACGGTACACATATTGATAACTTTTCCACATTACTTTATTGCTTATTACTGACCGGTTTCACCTTACGGCATCCTCAGTCAGGTGTAATAAGCAATAAAGTAATGTGGAAAAGCACAAGTGAGTTATCAATATGTGTAACAACAAATTCCACCAAGTGCCATCAATCTACAGTATAAATAGACGGTAACTTAGTATGTATAGGTACACATTATCCACTCATAAAGGCAGTGTAGGTACGTTTACGGCAGTCCTTACGAATAGTTCTAACTCTAAAAATTCTGATACGCTGATCTAATTATAGAACTTTCAATATCACCAGTTGGATGTGGAGGTCAGATGGCAGCTACAGTTAAGTTACATCACAATTATATTGGAAACCCGACCCCAACGGAGTTAGGAAAATTCTCAGAGAATGTAAAAAAAATAAGTACCTACCACACGTTCCCAATATCCCACAGTCATTGTCCTTTCAATATCGAAATCTGATATTTCACCATTTAAAATTGCGGTAGCCTAGTGGTATGGGTAATGGACTGCTGAGACGAGGTCTCGGGTTCGATCCCAGGTTTTACCATGGCACACACCAATGAGTTTCGATGCTTTTCGAAGTTATGTGTGTATTTATCGCAGGTTTATAAGTGCCCGGTTAATGGCAATAGGCTCGCCACCTATTACATTGGGAAATAAACATAAACTGGCGAAATGTGGGTGCTAGCACCTCTGCCTACCCCTTCGGGGATATAGGCGTGAGTTTATGTTATGTTATGTTATGTAAAATTGCGATGCTAAAAATTCAAGCGCCAAAATTAAAATTCATTTTTCCTGAATCATGGTCGCCTTACTGCGCTTACGCTAAGGCCGTTTTCATATTATCCGGTCCGGGATCGTTGTCGGACGACGAAAGCCGATACGTCAAGGATACGTCCATTTGTTCGATAGCACAGTCAAAAAAATAACCGTAAGCTCAACCACAGACTCCTTAGAAATCTCTACCATTGAATATGACATGACATTTGTTTTCTTTTTTTTATTATTTTGCTGTTGTGGTGATGGTGACTAATTAACGTTAATTTCCGATATTGGGTGAACACAGCTCAGATCCCATATCCGATATCGGGCCGGACAATGTGAAAAACAGATATATATTTAATTTTACTTTCTGTCGGGTATCGGATGTCGGATATCGAAGCAAACGCCGATATCGTATCGGATAATGGGAATACACTCTAACATCCCATTGTAAGTGATTGATTACGTCATAAAACGCCGCATTCGTACGACTCGCGCCATGAAAGCTTTCATTTCAATAATCGTAAGTACTTGTTTATAGTATGCTAAAAGGGGGTAGGCAGGGTTATAGGTGACGTGATCGGATCATTTTGTCAAAGGAGATTATGTGTGTAATTTGGCTGTTTTGCGGAATATGGATAGTAGATAATGTCTTTCTGAATATCATTTCGAATATGAGATGTCTTCAGTGAATTTGAATACGGTTCATTTTTCACTTGTTGTTTGCCTGTGGTGTGTGTGATTACACCTATTCATCGACATTTAAGGTGTCATTTTAATTTAAGTAGTAGACGGAGAGAGATTACAAGTATCACCACTCCATCTCATCCGAAGGGCCGTAAGAGTCGTAAGAGGCGACTAACGGAAAATACGCTGAAGATTTTTTTATCTAGGATACGCCAAATTGACTTCACCTTGCCTGATGGAAAGCTAAAGGTAAAGTCTCAGGAGAGAAGGTCACTATTACAGACACTAAGTAATGTTACAATGGTGGCACTCAGCTTGGCGGCCTCATCAGATGCTTTTCACACCCCGCTTAAAGGACCCGGGACTGTAGGAAGAAGGAAACACTTGTGCTGGTAATGAACTCCAGGTCTTGGCGGTGCGGCAAAGAAAAATCGCCGAACCGCTTGGTTCTTGCTCGTATACTCTGCACAGTGTGAGGGTGACATCTAAGCCCTGCACGTGTTGTCCTATGTAGGAAAGGAGAGGATTAGTTGGAAGAGCTCATCAGAACACTCACCATGGTAGAGACGGTAAAATACAGCCAATAGCACTGCTAGAGAAGGAAAACTCGAGATTAAACTCTGTACCAACCCGTCCGACTAGTGTGGAAACAGTAGGCCAAAGCCTCCCAACATTGGAAGAGGCCTATGTCCAGCAGTGGACTAAGCTTGATTGATTGATTAGTTTCAACTTCAGACAAGTTATAAACCATCTCTTAGTCAAAATTTTAGAAATTCGGTTCAGCGGTCTATTCTTATTTGAACAGAGAGTTTTTTTACATAATGCGTTTTGTATATTATTTATTAAAGTATTTATAGATTTAAACATTCGTCTTAATCCTCAACTATGAGAGAAACCAGGCCTAGTCTATAAATCAGCAGATATTGGTAAATTGTGTAACGACCCTGGTGTTGCACACGTCCATAGGCCACGGTAACCACTTCCCATCAGGTGGAACTCGTCTGCCATCCAAGTGGTATAAAAAGACCTTTGCCTAGGTCAGGTAATTATTAGATTAAGATAGATTAGATTATTTTGGTCAGGGTCTTGGTGAAATTTCAAAAGCTACTCCTATCCTAGACAGTTTTACTTGCTTATATAAATAAAGAGCAAGTTCGTTCACCATTAAAATACATTGATTTATTTTGGCAGACATTAATAGCCAGCCCTTTGTGGAGACAACCTTTCAAGGGGTACTTTATTATTCCGTTGAAATATTGTTATTATCCAGGAAATTATAATAGAAGGCAGAGTCATTGGGGGCACTGATGTATTATGACGCAATTACTAAACATGTAATTGTTTCAGCAAAATTGTTAGTTCATGGTTTTTGAGTTGTCACCCGCTACCCCATAAAACTAAAACGTTTTTTTAATTTCTTTTGGTTTTATTTTGTGTATATGCACAAGGTGTATTATTTTTATTCCAAAACAAATTGTGTACGTCATGAAAACTTGCTGAATTTAATTAAAAAAAACAAGCGTAATTGCGAGAGAACATCACTTTTACTGTGCGTTGTACATACATACATACATTCATTCCGGAGGGTTAGGCAGATGTGAATTACGTGGGACCGAATTTAATGATTGGTGAAATGTGGGTGTTAATTCACCTCTGCCTATGTGCGTTGTGTTTGTGATAAATATATTTTTGTTCTTTCTTTCTTTCCTTCTTTTTTCTTTCTTTCTTTAGCAGAATATTAGCAATTAAAAATGTTATTTAGACTATATAAAGAAACTATATTAGAGTATATAAATACAATACAGAATATACCTATACAATCCTGCAGGTTCAGGCATCAAAGAATTCCTCCCCATCGAAGTCAACCGAGAGGGTGGCCAGAAGGCTGGCGGCATTGCCAGGTTGAATGGCAATACCAATCCTTTGCACAAGCAATAAACCAGCCCTCTGGTCACGGGTAGCGTCAATTAAACGTTTGAAAATGTAGCTTTGTTTTCCATTGTATCCGAGACTTTTATTCCAGAATCCTTTTGCTCCTTCTTTTTTTTTGTAAGCCTTATACAGTGTTTAATTGAGTGACTGCTGTTCTGACCTCCGTGAGGCAAGCCAGCGCCATAGCCTCATACATCAAATAGCAGCTGTACTGGCAAGTACAGGGCTTAGGGGGCCCTAAACTCAATAATACATGGTTCCCATTAGTTAATTTGTGTGTAGGTTGGATCAGGTACCAGATTATAGATCCTTTTCACAACGACCATTAAAGTTCCTTTAACTTCTTACTTAAACCAAGTTTCTTAACAAAACTCTATAGATGGCATTTTCAGCTGCTATCAACTCTTTATGGCATAGTTCCTCTATTCTTCAGTCAACGGTGATAATTCTGGTATTGGAATGTTCATAAGCCATCCAGACATCTACCACCCTTCTTTCTACAGTCCCGGGTCCTTTAAGCGGGGTGTGAAAAAGCATCTGATGAGGCCGTCAAGCTGAAGGCCACCATTGTAATATTCTAGGTGTTTGTAATGAGACTTTCCTGAGACTTTATCTTCAGCTTTCATATAGACATGTTTAAAATTCATAAATTTATTGATATCTCATTTGCTACCTTAATACTATCATGTGGAACCGAATACAATGATTGGTGAAATTCTACCAGGAGGTAGGACACGATGGTATTGCCATCCCAATTGAGCGACTGGGGAAGTACCTCCACCCTACAGAATACCACGGCTATAATAATCTCGTGTTGTGTTCCCGTCGGTGAATTGGGTAGCCGGAGCTCACTGTCAGTGGGAAGACTAAAGGCTTGTCCTGCTTGTTTTTTCTGCACTGACGGTACCGGAAATCTCTGGTCTTATAGGGTCGGTAGCACAAGTGTAACTCCCCTGTTGTTGCACACGTTCATAGGTTACGGTAACCACTTTCCGTCAGGTGGGCCGTGTGCTTGTTTGCCACCTAAGCTGCATAAAAATATATGTATATTATATTAGATATAGAATAAAGTTAACGATACAGCGTGTGTACGAAATTTAAACCAAAAACACAACATTTTATAACCACCACAAAACACTGATTGAGGTTGGACCTCGTAAAAGTCGTAAAACTCGGAATACCCTTTAAAGTTGTAAATCAAAGTCGGAGAATACCCCGCGGGCACATTGCTGTCGGTACCCTGTAGCCTAAAACTTTGGATTTACGATCAAGCTATTCAACATTGCATTAGAAGTTAAAATAGTCTAATTTGTCTCGTGGCTACGTACTAACTGAATAGGATAAGCAATACTAACCAGGTCTGTTAGAATGGTTGAATGGGTGAACATTCTTAAGACATTGAGACCTCTCCGTGCTTTGGAGAGCACATTAAGTCGTCGCTTGTGGGTCCCATACGAACAACTATGGTATTCTTTACGGGTAGTTGTTGTAGCTCTAAAAATATGATAACTATAGCGCTAATTCTTTCCAGCAAATTTTTTTTGGATTATACATTATTTTTTATATAGGACACGTTAATAACACTTCCCTTCGATAGTAAGCTAGTAACATATACCATGTTACAATGGTGACACTCAGCTTGACGGCGTCATAATATGCTTTTTCACGCCCCGCTTAAAGGACCCGGGACTGTAGGAAGAACATAAGACTGTCAAACTGAATTTCGAAGTTTAATTATTGTTAGATGCAGTCAACGGATCAAATGTAAGTAAAAAAAATATGTTATGTCAAGAATATTATCTTCTTAGAGATCGAATTCACTGAATATGTTTGAAATCCTAATACGACCGTTTATTTTACGTTTATCAACAAAGCAGATAAATGTTTTATTTATGAACCTTGGTCCCTTTTCTGTTCTTGCATTATTGATACGAAATATATGTTTTAAATATGTCGTTCATATGTGATTTATATTCAATGTTGGACTATGATTTAGGGTACAAATATCTAGAACGAGACTAATATGAAAATAAAAGACAGCTCGTGAATGTTGTACAAAAAGCAGTGGCAAAAAACTGATGTAAAATAAACTTATTTTCATCTAGTTTTTCATACACCATAGGCTTTATTAGGAAGATATCAAAGTTAAAGGTCTAACCAATACAATTTATTTCCAACATTTTGGAGATTGTTTTTAAAGTAATCTACCAGTCAAACCCTTTCATTTGACACCTAAACTGAGGGAGTTGAGAATAAATATATACATCGTATATCGTACATTTTGGATCGTTTCTTTTTTTAAATAGCTTAGAACACTCCCGAATTACCTTTCAAACAAATGAAACTAAATCCAAATCGGTTCATCCATTGAGGAGCTATGATGTCACAGATAGTCGTTTTTTCGTTGGGGTTAAAAATTGGTCAGTAAATGTTTATAAGTATGTTCTATTAATGTATATGTGAGTACCGCGATCAAACTACTAAGTTGGAAGGTCTACAAGATGTCCGCTGATCCTTTGGAAGTACTTTGAAAGATCTCACCCAGTATTAAGAGAACAAATTGCTAAGTAACAACACATCATCCCGACGACCACTATAGGACGACATGTATTATGTATGAAGGTCAACAATCTTTGCCCGTACATTTGTAGATAAACTGTGTGATTTAGAAGGGAATTTGAAGTAATATTATGAATTTATAAATTTGGATTGATAAAGGGATAAGTGTACGAATAAATTTGTGAGAGTATTTAGAACTTTTAGTACCATCTAAATGTTATTTTCCCAAATTTTGGGGAAAATTTTTGTACTGGTATACATGATTTTACTACTACCCACATATGAATAATAGTGTCGTAATATTTGAAAAGTATGTTCTTTACTACAACAGTAAACCTTTGAGGGCGCCGTAAGACGAAACCGGTCAAGTGTGATAGTAAAAAATACTGTGGCAAAAGTACAAGTGTATTTCAATATGAATAAATGTATGGATGTATCTGAACGGAGGTTGATTTGGTTTTAATGGGAACATACTTTCAAAATTTCTAATCTAATCTATCATTAGGACATGCTTAGATTAGGCTTCCAAGATATTATCGTATGGACATAGCTATAGCTAATTTTCAACTGGCAACACTTAAGTGCTTTCGTTTCTGCCCATTATCGATCTGGATGACGGAACAGCTCGATGAAAATGTGTGCCAAACTATGTCTAAAATAATCCAGTACCAGAACTCAGCGGGGCGGGAACGGCAGCAGGAATGAAGAAGATTCGCAAACTACGCTGCCCACTGACTGAGGCAACTGGAGCGTCCGAGGTCGCAGAATGACCTCCGCCCCCTTGAGCGCAGGCCTGGCAATGACGGGTGGAGCCGCCTGTCATACTAGAAGCAAGATGCAGTAGCGGCTCCTCAAACCCAGGGACGAGTTGGGGGCTCTGAGGTCCCCACAGGGCCAGATCAAGAGATATAGTCCTAAGATCGGCCGGGGTGCGAGGGATATACCTGCCAACCTCATCTTTGGCAACCAACAACGAATCATAGACGGCATGCGTTTTAGTCAGTCCGTGACGAGACATATTTTTTTTTAAACCACTTAGGTGGCAGACAAGCACACAGCACACCTGATGAAAAGTGGTTACCATGGCCTATGACCGTATGCAAAACCAGGGAGTCACACTTGCGCTGCCAACCCTGTAAGTACAGATAGTTTCTGTGCCGATAATATAAAAGACGCAAGCTTTTGGTATTACCACTGACAGCACAAAAACTGTCCAGGAAGCTCTGGCTACCCTACTCACCGCCGGGAACACAACACGAGCTTATTATGGCCGCGGTATTCTGTAGGGCGGAGGTACTTCCCAAGTTGCACTGCTCAATTGGACGGAAATACCGTCATGTCCTACCTCATCCTAGGTTTCCGTAGGGATTTCTCGGACAATCGAAAAAAGTACTAGAACTCTTGATGGGTAAACTTTCTTTACCTCCATACAGCAATCGTTTCCCTAGATTGATGACCCATTCATATTCCGAAATGGTGGATTGTGTCCACCATTTGGGAAGAATCTAAGTACAATAAACCTGGGAGGGTTAAGCGTTTCACTCCTATGATACAAGACTCTCAAATCGCCGTTTAACCAGCACGACGCAATTTCGATGAATATAAAATTGCATTATACATGAGCGGGTTCAAATCCGTAGGGTATTGCGTGAATATTTCATTTAACCAAATGGCGTGATTTAACAAACATCTGAGGCTTTCAATGATAAATCTGTTTAATACTGGAATACTCGTGTCTCTTACGAGAAGTAACGAACACGAAGTAGTTATAAAGCATAATACCTTTGGTGGCGCTTGGGCCCAACGTGCGCGAGTGGACTGTATTGCGGGGAAGCAGATAACTGTTCTATTGACACTTTACACACAAAACAAGACAGGTGGCCGGGCCGCCGCGGATTCGATCCAGGCAGTGAATGCAGCCCGAGAAATTAGGAGAGGATGCACTAACCTTCACGACCCACGTGTTTTTCATCGCAGCCGGTACACGGATCTTCTCTTCCTTGCTCAGGAGCTGCCGTCAGCGTCACTAGATCCCTTGAGGAACACACGAGAGGCACCATCCGATCGGTAAAGGTCTATGAGGCGGTTAAAATACAACAAATATTATTCATTTCTGAGAGACGCGCGCGCGCGATCGCCTTTACGCTGGCTAGTTCAAAGCGGGAGTGTCTATATTTCACAAATGGCGGACGGAAGCCATATCTATGATTAGTGCGGGAGAGGAGACGGGTATAAAAGGAGTGGGTTTCCGTGTCAAAAATACAGTTTCCACTTCGGCGCAACCATTCCCCCCGGCTTGAAGGGTTACCTTCGAAACGACAAATGCGAAACAAATCTAAAGTCTAATCTAAATCTAGGTTTGGGAAATAACAACTAAAATATAAACCTAGATTGGAGCTCGTGCCTACTGCTGGCTAGGCAGCGGGCAGAGGCGAACAAACAACACAACGCAACAGTCTCGACCAAGACGAGACGCGATTAGCCAACAACAAAATAAGGGTCTCTTCACGTGGGACCGATACAACAAGCGAGTGCTTCTTCTCCTCGGGTGGTTCGGAAACCGTAGTGGGATTGAATTGACTAACTGGCCACCCATCTAACGCGGCATGAATCCAGGACGGTCCACCAAACCACAACGGGTGATCCAAAATTCGCGAAGGAAGCAATCCACGAGAGAGACAATCGGCTGGGTTGTCGGTGCCAGCAACGTGAAAGAGATTATGTGGCGCCAATTCAGATTGAATTTTGCCACTCTATTAGCGACGAATGTGTCCCAACGATGGGGCGAAGAGTGGGCCCAACACAAAGCGACTGTTGAGTCCTAAAAGCTAAAATTCTACTAATATTAATGCGAAAATTTACAATTATGTCAAATAAATTACCTTAAAGATTCCGACCACAATACAAAATGTCATTAAGCGACACGGAAGTGCTAGTCTTAGCACTGCCATCCAAAACTACGCGGAGTTTTAGTAGTAAGCTTATCTTCTCTAATAACTCCGCGGTGCGGGATAATGTACGAAGGCTGGGTCCCGCCAGTGTCCGTAGGCGCAGGTGAGATGTAACCTTTATCTAAATATTCATTAACAACCTCATCATAGGCCCGCTTCGACTTTGGGGACGCCTGCATCTTTCGTTCCAAACAAAGACGTTTTTCAGCGGATACACGGGAGCCACCGAGCGAAAACTTGCGGATGGTAGACTCCAGTGGCGGCTCGACGGTGCAACAGAACGAAGCAGTCGAGTGACTAAAACTATCTATAGAAGCGGGTGCGGAACCAATTATAACAAAACCCAGAACTGTTTCCAGGGCGTGCGGAGCGGGGTACGTCGGTCCCCCTTGAACCTTACGTGATAGCTGGAGGTGCGGGAGAATCGAAGCGCCGATCAATATATCGACGACTCCAGGAACAGCGTAAGTCTCATCTGCTAAAGGCAAATCTTTAAATTTCGTTAATAAAGACGTGTCAACCGGGACGGTAGGCAACTGTTCAGCTATTCTATCTATAACGAGCGAATCCATGTCAAACCAAATATTATTATTAAAACGAGATCTAAACCTTGTTTTAACGGTGCCACGAACAGCTGACTGTAAGCTTCCAAAACCCTTCACCACTGAGCGGGTTGAACGCTTATCAACATTGAAACCAAGACGCCGACAACAATCTTGAGTAATAAAATTACTTTGCGAAGCGCCATCTAACAGCGCTCGAACAATGCGCGGCTTACCTAATGCATCAACAATAACAACGCGAGCGGTCGCAAGACACACAGTAGTGAGTGCAGCACTAGCGGAGAACGAACACAAGGTGACGTCATCCGCGGCGGTCACCGGGCGGGCTGGAGCGCGCGCGAGCGCGGGCTGCGGCTGCGGCGCAGGCTGCCGTGTGTCACCGCTCGACGAGCCAACCGTGCTCACATTGGATGCGGCATTACTATTCTCAAAATGAAGCAAAGTGTGGTGTCTCGCTTGACATTTGCGACAACTATTTCTACTATTACATAAAACAACGCGGTGTTTAGTACCGAGACAATTAAAACAAAAATTATTAGCGCGAACAAATTTATAACGATCACTAGGCGACAATTTTAGAAAACCAGGACACCTGTACAGTTGCGAATGATGAGTGCTACACAAAGAGCAAACAGGTGACTGTACACGTGCTGGTGCGGTACTAACATAAGTATGAGTTGACCTCAGTGACTTCGATGACGCATCTACTTTGCGTGCAGAATCAACAACTGTCTTCGCGCCTTCATGTTTCGATGAAGAGCGTTGCAATACCTTTATATGCTCGCGAACAAAACTTTCTAAGTCTTCGAACTTAGGAATCCTATTGCCGCGATGATCCGACTCAAACAAACGAATGGTTTCGGAATCTAATTTCCTTAAACCCATATACAAAAATACGAAGTCGCAGAGGTCATCGACCTTTAGGTTCTTTACGGCGCGAACAGCTGACGCGAAAGTATCTAGAAATTTCTCTAAGTTTTGATCGTTACATGCCGTAATAGATTTCAAATCAAACATCTGATCTAAATAGGCGTTAGCTACCGATCTTTTATCCTCATACCTAGCTTTCAAAGTATTTAAAATTAAATTATAATTCTCGGCACTAAACGTAATTCCAGCGCAAACGGTTATAGCTTTACCAGTCAATTTTTCAACGAGATAATGCAATTTTTCGTGATCTGTCAACGAATCGTTCTTATCTATTGTATTCTCAAAACTATCTATAAATAGACACCAATTGCGAAGGTTACCATCAAATTCGGGTATTTGAATTGGTGGCAACTTAGGTCGGTCGCGAGTGGGGTTGGGTAGGTCAGCCGGTTTCTCCAAACTCCTAGCGACGCGTTTGATACGACAATACAAATCGTCAAACGACGACAAGGCCTGATAACTCACTGAGTAATCGGGATTCAAATTCAACTCTAAAACGTTGATGTCATGTACTAAGGTTTCGAAATCCGCGCGTAGACTATCTAAGTTTTCTATAGAACACAAGAACGAATCTCTGATGACCAAATCAGAGGTTTTAAGTGCATTATCATAAATCGATTGTACGCGAGAGTAAATCATTTCTTTTTTAGCGTTTAAAAGTTTCAATTGAACCTTACCGGTCCTATCAACCTTTGGGGACATGTTTACAATTAAATCTCAAACTAAAGTGAGGTAAACAACAAATATGAAATGACTTAATCTTAGCGGCACAGAGCAGCGAGGCGGCGCGAGCGACACTCGGCAGATAGGTAGGTACCTACAACTGTGAATGCACGCTTGAACAAACGCGCATAGCAACAAGGTCGTACCTACGCGATGGTCGCTGTCTAGGTTCAACTATTATTTCCGAGATTAAGTATTGCGTAATATCTATTCAAATTAAAATACTTTCGTATGAATTGGGATGAGATGCGAGCGAGGTAGGCACAGCCACGTGTCTACCCACGCAGGTACTAGGCAAATACGACGCGAGCCGAGAACAACGTAATTGAAAAAAAACAAAACAAAGCCAAATGCGTTAGGTATTACACTGTGCCTATGCACTAGGGTGTCTGAGTATACCTAAGATCTAAGCCTAAATGTCTGGATGCGGGGTTTTCTACTAAAATAACCAGGCACTTAGGTGCGATGCGAAAATTGCGAACTACGATTAAGTGTTGATATGATACCTAACCTATTTATGTATTAGGTAGGTACAATGCGAGCCAGCGGCGAACGGACAACAAATTCTAAGCCTAAGTGTCTGGATGCGGGGTTTTCTACTAAAATAACCAGGCACTTAGGTGCGGTGCGCTCATTCCCATTAGAATAATAACAAAATACGAGCTACGGCTAAGAATCCGGCTCGATCCGGACCAAAAAAAATGGTGGCGCTTGGGCCCAACGTGCGCGAGTGGACTGTATTGCGGGGAAGCAGATAACTGTTCTATTGACACTTTACACACAAAACAAGACAGGTGGCCGGGCCGCCGCGGATTCGATCCAGGCAGTGAATGCAGCCCGAGAAATTAGGAGAGGATGCACTAACCTTCACGACCCACGTGTTTTTCATCGCAGCCGGTACACGGATCTTCTCTTCCTTGCTCAGGAGCTGCCGTCAGCGTCACTAGATCCCTTGAGGAACACACGAGAGGCACCATCCGATCGGTAAAGGTCTATGAGGCGGTTAAAATACAACAAATATTATTCATTTCTGAGAGACGCGCGCGCGCGATCGCCTTTACGCTGGCTAGTTCAAAGCGGGAGTGTCTATATTTCACAAATGGCGGACGGAAGCCATATCTATGATTAGTGCGGGAGAGGAGACGGGTATAAAAGGAGTGGGTTTCCGTGTCAAAAATACAGTTTCCACTTCGGCGCAACCACCTTAATTATGCTTTAGAAGTACCTAAAAACCTAAAAAAAAATATGCAAAGATTTGAAACGGTCCAGTTGGGATCCGAACCCGTGATCTTTCCCTTACTGGGGGAACACTCTGACCACTAAGCCACAGAATCTTCTCCTGAAACCTTTTATACATATGTCCGTCTTACGGTGCTTTTTTGTACCACTTAGGATAAGCACATGGTCCACCTGATGGAATATGATTACCGTGGCCTATAGACATGTGCAACACCAGGGTCATCATGCTGCTGACCCCGTAAGAATAGAGTTTCTGTGCCGTCAGTGCAAAAGACAGGACAAGCATTTGGTCTCATATATCATATATCATCATACATGTCATATATGTATATATATATATATATACTTAGGTATTATGTGAATTATTTTAATTAAAAAAGCCATACTACGGAATGAACAATTTATTTATCTTTCCAATATCTCTATATTTCAGATTCAATTAGGTCAATGTTTCATAAGGGTGGGGCGACACTATGATGTAACTGAGTATGTATCCAAAAGACACATACTTCGTTACATCATCAGCGTAGACTATTAAATAAACGTACTTAAATTGGATCCTGTGTCTTTTAACAGCCTGGTCAGGAATTATCTTATCTTGATTCGGGGTGTTATATAGATGTCACACTTAGCCAATGATCATATTAATTGGTCCCTAATATTATTGTTAGTGAATATAATTTCGAGTGTAACATTGTGAGTTGACAAAAAATTTTGTTCAAATATTTCGCTCATACACACCTACAGGAGAAGTTGATTTAAAAATATGTTAATATAACGTTTCGGGGCAGGTGCGGCGTGGCATATTACGTACTACTTTTCGTACATTATTTTTAGTTCTGCGTGATAACAGGTCTATCGTGATGGTGCTGAAAATTTTGTTACAGATACTCTAAATTGGTGTCGTGTCGATCAATTTTTTTTTATGTAGGACACGCCAACTTGACTTCACCTCGCCTGATGGTAAGCTAAAGGCAAAGTCTCAGTAAATAGGGTCACCATTACGACACTAAGTATTGTTACAATGGTGGCACACAGCTAGGCGGCATCATCAGATGCTTTTTCACGCCCCGCTTTAAGGACCCGGGATTGTAGGAAGAAGGAAACATGTGTGCTGCGTAATTGCGACGAGAAAAGCAATACCCTTAGGGTTTGTAAGACTGGATGCTTCCTTCTCTTCTTTATTCTTCACTGATCTCTGACTTCTCCCTTCTGAATCCAGAAACAAGTAATATAGCTTTTCATTTGTGTTTGACTCATTCCTTTTTATGCACATACAATTAAATTAAGAATAATACATACATAATATACATTTAATCCTTGGAGGGTTAGGCAAAGTTGAATTAACATCCATATTTCACCAATAATTGTATTCGGTCCCACGTAATAGGGGGCGAGCCTATTGCCGTATTCCGGGCACTATTGTTGACTCGAGCTATGCATCTGAAGCTGAGTCTGGGCTATATATATCTGTCTGATGTTAAACATCCCTATCCCTTAGTCACCTTGTGCGATATCGCATGGGAAGTGATTGGGTGGCCCTAATTCTACTCTGCCGAAAACCACGCGGCAAAGATTAAGAATAAATTGGTACAAAAATAGTACCTACAGAGGGCTTTTGGTGTTATTTTTCCTAATTTACTATGAGGCGAGGGCCTGATCACGTAGATTTCTAGTGGTGTAAACGTTTATAGTTTTTTAATGTCAGTGCTGGTTTAGTATACATATTTCTAGAATGTTAATATTTACGAGTTTTTGAGTTCCATTTGAACAATAAAGAAGATTGAAATCCAAAGATATTGAATGAACGACTGAATAATTTATTTAAACAAGAGAACATGCGTCTTCACATTATCATAATACAGATTAGAGATGATATTATTGTAAAGTGAAACATTGGCGCCTGTATTGTTGAAATATTCCGGATGTTATGAAGGTGTGGGAAAGGTTTTAATAAAACATTCTTGTGCAGTATTTCCTCAATAAAGGAAATTGAAATGCTTTGAATCCTACTATTTGAAATTTTGATTTTTTTAGAAAAGGGAAAAGAAAATTCATTGATTCAATGAAAAGATTTCAATAATTTCTCACACAATATTGCAATACGTTTATAATAAATAATGGTAAAGGATAAAGGCGTGATTATTTGTATGTATGTTTAGGTTCTCATTTCTATTTGGACTGTAATAAATTACTATACTTATACATTTTGACAGTTATATTATTTGAGACGCCGTAACAGGAGAAGATATTCTACTATTTTATATGACATACCTACGCTTACGGTGCTTACATATAGAAACTGGTTGCCGTTATCGGCGAGCCGGCGTCGATGCGGTGTGAGTTTAAACTGATGGTGACCGGCTACCACACCAGTAAAACGCACACGGAGTTAGGTGTTTGTATATGATATTGATGTTTGTTTTTCTTTTATACCACTTAGGTGGCAGACAAACATACGGCCTATCTGATGGAAAGCGGTCACCGTGGTATATGGACGTGTGCAAAACCAAGAGAGTCACCCTCGCGCTACCAACGTTGCAAGCATTGAGAGTTTCTGTGCCGTCAGTGTAAAAGACAACGCAGGACAAGATTTTGGTCTTTCCACTGACAGCATAAAAACTCTCCAGTGAGCTCTAGCAACCTTATTCACCACCGGGAACACAACATAATGGACAGACTTTATATTTCTTTATGATACCTGTTTTATTAATTCCCTTTCTTGTTGAAGTCTATATCATGTATATAATAATAATACATCATTACCATCATATCAGCCACACACAGTCCACTGCTGAACATATGCCTCTCCCATAGACTTTCAAAATGACCGATCTAAAGCAGCCCGCATCCAGTGCTTCCTGGCGACCTTGATGAGGTCGTCCTTCCACTTGGCCGTTGGGCGTCCTACGTTACGTTTGCCCGTACACCAATAACATATCACATATTTACATTAAGAGATATCAAGTTTTGTGGTACGCACAGATGGTGGCCTTATCGCTCTAAGGCAATTTACGGAGAGAAAAAAAAATAGGAATATAATCATTATTATGAAGCTACAGAGTTTCTTTGTTTAGTTGAACGCGCTATTAGCAGTACAGGAACAGTAGGTATTAATTGAAAAAAAGTTTTTCTATTTATTTAACGTGATACTATTTAGCCAATGAGCTTCCTCGATAATCGACCTATTCAACATAAAAATACTTTTTGAATTAAAACCTACTGTTCTTGTACTGAGATTAGCACGTCCAACCAACCAAACAAACAAGCTCTTCAGCTCTATAATATTAATATAATCATAGTAGGTATAGATTATGAAAAGAAGAGAGAAAGAAAAGCTCCAAAGTTCCCAAGCGCCCACAATATAAGTGTTCCGTACCACACGTCGAAAGGAACGAATATATATAATTTATTACGTTGGCAACACCGAGCCGTGATCGCACCCGCGCGCCACATTTGCTTTGTATTCTTTTCGCTATTACCATCTACACACAAACTTGTACTCGTCACCTTTTTCGTCATTAAACGAGTATCAAATACAGTCCACAAATTCTTTCATTCAAAATATCATCAAGAAACGACGCGACAACATATTTTGGTCCTTCAAAGCCGAACATCAAGCAACCGGCGACACCGTAGCCACGTGAGAACTTACGAGTACCTACCTACAAAAGTCTCGCAGCGCAGCCGAGCCGCCTGACGAAGAACACTCCGGATCTTCAGGACGGAACTTCTCGGTACGGTCAGTCAGCTTTCCTATTCCAACAATCCATTTACCTGTGTAATACCGTGTCTGTATATGCATTTTCGTTTCAATTGTACCTACTATTCGCGACCACACCCTATCAAGTGGATTGAAAATCATAACCGTGAGTACTTACTTGCTTCCCTATTTCCGTAGGCTACCAGAATGAGTACGGATAGTACCGGTACGACTAGGCCTAAGTCACCTAACATCATTATTCAATCTGACGACAGTCAGTCGAACAAATTAACTTCATTATTGCGCGAATTATACAAAAAGCGAGGCATTGTAAAGGCTAGACTCACAAAGCTTTCAACCCATATCACAAATATCGATAGTGAAATCTCATTGTCACCTAAATCTCTAATTGATTTGAAGTTACGCATCGAAGTAGCTCACAACTTATTTACTGAGTTCAGTGACCTTCAAACCAAAATCGAGGAGACAGTCTCTGAAACCGATTTAAACGATCAGTTGACTCAAAGAGAGATATTCGAAAATACCTACTTCGGCACTTTATCACACGCCAAGTATATCTTATCTGAAAGTAGTGAAATAACTAAGGAAATAACTAATAAAAGGGTTCAATTGCCAATCATAACTATGCCTACTTTCGATGGTACCAGCGAACGCTGGTTAGAATTTCGCGATTCGTTTTTATCATTAGTGCATAACTCGAAAGAAATAAACAATATAGAAAAATTTCACTATTTAAAACAATCCCTTACAGGCAGTGCCGCGACCGTTATCGATGCCATAAGCTTATCACATAATAATTATATAGTAGCTTGGGAGCTCCTAGTCAAGCGTTACGACAACAGTAGCTTATTGGTGCACAATCACGTAAAGGCGTTGTTTACTATACCTAAAATCACTAAAGAGTCCGTGAGTCATATTAAAACATTGGTAGATACTACTTTAAAAAATCTTCGCGCATTGAAAGTTCTCGGTGAGCCCACCGATACGTGGGATACTCTAATCATGTATATGACGGTATCTAAGCTAGATTCTACGACTGAACAGTTGTGGGAGCAATATAAAAATATTGTACACCGTGGCAAGGATCCCGAAGTACGTTTAAGGGTCGATGACCTGCTCAAGTTTTTAAGCGACAGAGTTGACTCGTTGGAAACGTTATTGGCTTCACATAACACTAAAACAAATACATCTAAAAGACACAACACAAGTCATGATCAGTCGAAATTACACTGCATTGTTTCTAATAATCAGTCGCGAAATAATCCGCTCCGCAACTGCGTGATGTGCAAAGGTAAACAACACGCATTATACTCTTGCAAAATGTTTCTTGACGCTGATCTCATTACTAAACTTAAGTTAATCGCCGATCACAATCTGTGTAAAAATTGTTTACGTTCTGGGCATACGTTAGAGGATTGCAGGTTTGGTTCCTGCCGAAAATGTAAACAAAAACATAATTCACTAATTCACGACGAATCTAATGTCCCTTCGTCAAGCTCATACCTAAACGAGCCCGAGCCATCATGCAGTGAAAAGACATATACCTCGTCCCTCACGCCCCTCACAGCCCCGGCAAAACACTCGGTTCATAAAAACGCGCATATTCTATCGAGTCAAGCAAACAGCTTGCACACCAATGACCCACACATACACACAAGCAAACAAAGTGTTTTGTTGTCAACTGCATTGATCGAGATAGCCGACAAATATAACAATTATTACATAGCACGAGCGCTTCTCGATAGTGGCAGTCAAACATGTTTCGTAACAAAGTCACTATGCGAATTATTGGACATTCCGTTAACTCATTACACGCATGAAATAAGAGGTGTAGGAAACTCTTTTTCCCAGTCAACACAGATCTGTGACGTCACAATTAAATCTCGTATTAGTGACTATACCCTACGTATAAATTGTGTTGTATTGCCTAGGATAACGTCTACATTGCCAGCAGTATATTCACAAGGTGTACAGTTCAATATTCCTGATAACGTACAACTAGCAAATCCATACTTTTTGAATTCCCAGGACATTGACATTTTAATAGGTGCTGATCGTTTCTGGGAACTACTTATTGATGGTAAAATCAAGTTACATAACGGGCCGTTTTTACAAAACACGAAGCTAGGTTGGGTAATTTCGGGTCCCATTTATTATGATTCTCAAAGTCGTAATCAGATTCAATGTAACTTCACACATTCAATTGATATGCAATTACGGCAGTTTTGGGAGTTAGAAGAACTACCTAAATGTCGGGATACACACACAGACGACGAGCGGGCATGTGAAGAATCTTTCGTAAACACTACTACGCACACAGGTGAAGGAAGGTTTTGCGTTCACATTCCGTTAAAGGAGTCACCCTACTCTTTAGGTGAATCATTTCCCCAGGCTGAAAAACGGTTCTTAGCGTTAGAGAAGCGGTTAGGACGAGACTCGGCCTACAAACAAATGTATACAGATTTTATAAACGAGTATGTTAGTTTAGGACATATGACTCGAGTGGATACCTACGAAAATCCACATTTTTTCATGCCACATCACGGCGTCTTTAAGGCGCACAGCACAACCACGAAACTACGTGTAGTCTTTGACGCGAGCGCCTCTTCATCCACAGGCAAGTCACTAAACGATTTACAGTTGATAGGGCCTGCTATACAGGGCGATCTTGTTGCTATATTATTACGTTTCAGGCAACATAAATATGCAGCCTGTGCCGACATCGAAAAAATGTATAGGCAGGTACTTATCACGCCCAAACAACGTGATTTACAACTTATACTGTGGCGCGACGAGCCATCGCAGCCACTTAGCGTTTATCAATTGAACAGAGTTACGTACGGCATTGCATCCTCTGCCTTCCTTAGCGTGAGATGCCTAAAGCAGTTGGCGATGGATTGTGACGATCTTGAGGTTCAGAACGTCATTAATAATTGTTTTTATGTTGACGACATGTTATATACTAATGATAATAAAAACAAATTGTTAGACATTTGTCATAATATTGCTAACGTACTTAAATCTGGTTGCTTTCCACTTCGTAAGTGGATATTCAATTTTAACGCAGGCGAACACAGTGATGTACTGCCGTCACTCGAACACAATTCAAAACATCTATCACTTGGCGAACATAGTCAATGTAAAACTTTAGGTCTGGGTTGGTATAACGACATAGACGAGTTTTATTTCACTACGCAATTCGTTGACACTCATTCCACAGTAACTAAGCGTCTGATACTCTCGACTGTTTCCCAGATATTCGACCCATTAGGTTTATTAGGTCCATTTGCGATCATTGGTAAACTACTATTACAACGTCTATGGTTATTGAAAATAGGATGGGACGATGCAGTGCCCGAGGATGTTACACGAGCGTGGAATCAGCTTGTTATCGAGTTATCTTCTTTAACTGTTATTCGCATACCTAGATCTGTAGCAAGCGGCGATCCTGTAGGTATCGAGTTACATATATTTACTGACGCATCGCAAAAGGCGTACGGCGCTTGTTCCTATGTGCGGTCTATTTACGTTGATAGAATCGCTGTTAAATTGTTATTCTCAAAAGGTAAAGTGTCACCGTTGAAGCCGGTGACTATACCTAGACTCGAGTTGTGTGGTGCATTACTTGGCGCTAGGATTTACGAAAAAATAAAAGACTCACTTCAACTGCAGTTCAGTAACGTAACATTCTGGACTGATTCTACTATTGTGTTAGGCTGGTTAGGTATGTCACCGAACGTACTAAAGACGTTTGTTCAAAACAGGATAGTAGAAATACACGATTTAACGAAACAACTTCCCTGGCGTCACGTGAGCGGGAAAGACAATCCCGCCGACCTAGTTTCACGAGGAGTGGGCTTACAAGATCTGTCAACTTCTACACTCTGGTGGGAGGGGCCCGAATTCTTACGTGACGTTGAATTTAATGTACAGTCAATATTAAATCCTATCGGGCATGACAGCGACCAGACCTTACCTGAACTCAAATCTACTGCCTTGCACGCGTTTACAGTAGATTCAGTAGTCTCATTATTTCCATTCGACAGATTCTCTCAGTTTAATCGCATGATTCGCTGCTGCGCCTACGTATTGCGGTTCTTATACAATTCACGACATAAATTAAGTCGAAGATCCGGCGAGCTGCAGGTGAATGATCTGAGAGAATCTATCACAACCTTGACAAGACTTTCTCAGCTAGAATGTTTTCTAGTTGAGTATAAGTTACTTTCAGGTTGTGAACAATTAAAATCAAAACATAATTTATCGAAGCTAAGTTTATTTTTAGACAAGGACAACATTATAAGAGTGGGGGGACGCATACAATATTCTACCGAGTTCGCTTACGACAAAAAACATCCGATTTTATTATCGTGTAAACATAACTTCACGGTTCTACTCTTCCGTTACGAGCATAGACAGCAGTTACACGCTGCCCCACAGGCATTGCTGTATGGAATACGTGAAAACTGGTGGCCGCTGGGCGGACGTAACCTCGCCAGAGCAATTGTGCACCAATGTAGCACCTGTGCGCGCCTACGTTGTAGACCAATTAACCCTATCATGGGTAACTTACCGGCGGAACGCATTACCCCTACTTACCCATTTCAATGCACCGGAGTAGATTACGCGGGGCCTGTGTTGGTTCTCAATCGCAAGGGTCGAGGCGCGCGTACTGTTAAGGCATATATCTGCTTATTCATTTGTTTTGTTACACGCGCTGTTCATTTAGAATTGGTCAGTGATTTGTCATCCGATGCGTACCTTCTCGCTTTAAAGCGGTTTATCTCGCGTCGAGGTAAACCGACAGAGATTTTTTCGGACAATGGTAAAAATTTTGTTGGTCTAATGAACGAACTTACAAAATCTCTTAAAAATAATTCAAACGATATAGTTAATTACGCTACTAGTCAACAAATTAAATTTAAATTTATACCTCCTTACGCTCCTCATTTTGGTGGCCTGTGGGAGGCGGGAATCAAGTCCTGTAAGTACCATTTGCTACGCGTTGTTGGTAATGCGCACCTAACATTCGAAGAGTATAGCACGGTCCTTACACAGGTGGAAGCCATTCTCAATTCCCGTCCCTTAAGTCCTCTTTCTCCCGATCCACATGATTTTCATTCTCTGAGTCCAGCACACTTCCTGGTTGGCCGTACCTTGACAGCGCCGGTACCTGTCGATGTGAAGGACACGCCGGAACATCGACTTACACGATATCAGCGGCTAGAACAACTGCGTCAGCACTTCTGGTCACGATGGGCCAAAGAGTATTTGTCGGAGATGCAAGTCAGAAAAAAGTGGAGAGAAAGACAGCTTTGAAACCGGGCATGCTTGTGTTGATCAAGCACGAAAACCAGCCGCCCTTACAATGGCATTTGGGGCGTATTGAAACCATCATACTTGGCAAGGACGGCGTCGCCAGAGTTGCCGACATCCGGACGTCAGCTGGCATCATCAGAAGGGTGTTCTCGAAGATTTGCCCTCTTTTTGAAGATGAATAGCAATCCTTGGAACCTGGTACTTCCAAGCCCGGGAGCATGTTCCGTACCACACGTCGAAAGGAACGAATATATATAATTTATTACGTTGGCAACACCGAGCCGTGATCGCACCCGCGCGCCACATTTGCTTTGTATTCTTTTCGCTATTACCATCTACACACAAACTTGTACTCGTCACCTTTTTCGTCATTAAACGAGTATCAAATACAGTCCACAAATTCTTTCATTCAAAATATCATCAAGAAACGACGCGACAACAATAAGGTTCTTCAAGAGAGGTTTCTTCATAGTCAGCAGCGCAAGTGTAACGCCCCTGGTATTACATACGTCCATAGGCCACGGTAACCACTTCCCATCAGGTGAGCCGTGTGCTTGTCTGCCAACTAAGTAGTATATAAAAAAAGAACAGAAATCAACCAGATTGGGTGTGAGAAAGAACAGAAATCAACCAGAGTGGATTGAGTGTGAGGTGTGTAAATGTGTTTGCAAGGAGGACCTTGCAAACACATTTACACACCTTTCTTAGTTATAACTGGTGTCGATCGCGCCGGCTCGCTGATACCGGTAACCTGCTTCTTTATGTAAGCACCCTTAGGGATTAGACGAGGGCGAAAAATTAGGGAAAAAATTAGGGGAATGTTGAAAGGGAAAGCTGAAAAGAGGATATCGTTTTTACGAAAGCTACGGAAATGTAAAAGATATAGCTCATAATGTCAGAGTCACATCCCCATAAAATTTTACTGGCCTTTCTTGTGAATGAATGAATCCTGAAATATGAGAGTTTGATATATATTTGGATATTTGGACGATTGTTATGCTAGTGATAAAACAATTTACTTGCACAGGAGTACCATACAGTTTGTATGTTGCTCCTGTGCAAGCCTGGTACCGCAGAGTAGAATTTGAACCACCCCATCTCTTCCCATGCGGTGTCGTGCAAGGCGACTAACGGATAGGGCTGTTTAACATCAGTCTCTCTCAAAAGAGCACACCTGACCTAGAGATACATATAAAATGTAAAAAAAAGCAAATAAAAAGAAATATAAAATGTAAATGAAAGACAACTAATAAAAACAAAAAAGAATAACATAAATAAAATAAATAAACAGAAAAAAATATGAAGCCCTCAATATCATAGCATGAAAGCGGTAGAATAAAAGCGTGATGGAATAAAAGAGAGGAATAGAATGAAGAGAATAAGAATGAAAGCGTGAAAACTTAATAGTTAATTTAACTTAACTAAATTACATAAAATATTTCAGTCCAAGAAACAGCAGCGACGAAAAGAACTCGAGTCGAAGGTGCTAGCAATAAAAAAAAAAATCATCAGTCTCAGCCTCAGATGCTTGGCTTGAGTCAACAATAGTGCCCGTAAAACGGTAATAGGCTCATCCCCTTTAACGTGGGACCGAATTCAATGATTGGTGAAATGTGGGCGGTAATTCACCTCTGCCTAACCCTCCGGGGATAAAGGCGTGTGTATGTACGTATGTTGTTTAGGTCCTCGCTTTCAAAAAAAAAAAAATTGGTTGCCTGAAAAGTCGGTATACGGGCGAAAGTTTTACGTGACAACGACTTTGAGTGGTAAAATAATTTTAATGTGAATATTCATTCGTATAGTAGGAAGAAGGATGAAATAATAGTAACAATTTAAAACATTTATTTATACAAAGAATTATATTTAAAACATTAATTTATACAAAGAATCTCGCACTGAATTTCATATTAACAAAATTTTATTTTTACCTTTACACATATTGGCAATTCATTTACACTCAGTGTGTATGCCTATCTCTCTCACTCTCTCTCTCTCGCTCTGTCTCTCTCGCTCTTAGGCGGGCTAACTGTGCTCGAGTGGAAGGGACGCGTGCCTTTCACTTTTTATGTCTGTCTCTCTCGCTCTTAGGCGGGCTAACCATGCCCGAGTGGAAGGGACGCGTGCCTCTCACTCGCTCTCATTGTGAGCGCATAACGTGAGCGGAGCGTAACGCAGTTTCTTGAAGTGTCACCCGGCAAACCAATTTATAAGACGTTGTCACGTCAAAATGCAAAATTGTTTATTACAAAACTTGTTGAAGACTTGTTTTATACATGTTCACACAGTATGTAAAACCAACAAGTTCTTTACAAGTTTAAAACACATTTGCGGTCACACTGAAGTTTGTGACATACAGATTATAAACCTTGGTGACAACGAGGAGTAAACAGTACTTTCTCTTTATGTGCAAAAACAGCTTACCCCTGCCATAACTTATTAGTACCAATTTTTTAACTGTGCTGAAAATGGTAACATCAGACTGAGGATATTTGTGTGACTAGACTGTTACAGCATATTTTTTTTAATGTACGTTCTAAGGTATTAATAAAAAAATTGTAAGCCACACATTTTACCAATATATTTTCTAATTATGTCAAAGATGACGTAATATCTGCAAACTCGCAGTGGCTTATTAGCACCATATTTGTAAAGCTTCTAATCTCCAAACACCGTAATATTCAATATTGGTTTGTGTTAAATAACGCAGATGTACTAGGAGGTAGGACACGGCCGTATTTCCGGCGTGAGTTAAGAAATTTCAAAATGTTATGATATGATAAGATGAATACGTATCAATTAAACTTATTTTCATTATATTCCTGGCGATTTTCTAGTTGCGTCAAATGTTTGGAATTCGAGGCCAGACGGTTATTTTTAAGGTAAAAAAATAATTGTAAGATCTCAAGCTAGTTTAGTTTGTTGACTTTTATAGGTGCGACACGCCTGATCTTCCTCAACTTTAATTTCTCAATTCAAAAACTGACTATATATCTCTCAGAATTTTAAAAGTCTACCCTGAAAACTGTAAATTCATGTGGTGAAGGAGAAAGAATATAAGTATCACCACCCCATCTCATCCGAAAAGTGTCGTCATAGGCGACTAACGGAAACGTACGCAGACGATATCACTACGAGAGAAGGAAAACTTGAAATGGAACCCTGTACCAACCCGTCTGGCTAGTGTGGAAACAGTAGGCCAGAGCCTCCCAACATTAGGAGCGGTGTATATCCAGCAGTGGAGTGCGATAGGCATGATTGATCGATTTGATAAATACATTGTAAATGTGGTGAATCAGCTATATATGTAAGGCAAAGCATAAGGCACACTTATTCAAGACTAAAAGTATATCAAATCCAAACTTTTGAAATATACCTACACAAACAAAATAAATAAGTACTGTAAGTCTAGAAACTTATTTGGCACGAGAAGTTCACCCCGCTTGATGGTAGGTTGGGTGATGGCCAAAAGTGTTAGTTGGACGGCTCCGAAATATGTCACTTAAAATACTCAGTTTGGAAGAAGGGGTAGTGCGGAATTGGAATGGGCAAAGAATTTTAATTCAATTGTAGTTTTGAGAGGTGCAAAGTTTGATTTTAGTTCGAATTGTATTAAATTTCTACCCTGCATCTGTTATTACGTATCGATAGCTTCGTGGTTTGAAAGTGGTACCAGTGAATGAGAAGCTAAGAAGCGAGTGACTGGCATGGTTGAACGTACTATGGAAAGTAATTTTGTACAAAAGGTTCAAAGTATGAATGTAGAGGGCTTTAGGAGCAGAGATAAGCTCAAGAAAAGATGGGTGGATTGTGTGAAAGAGGATATGGCAAAGAAGGGACTAACTGAGGAAATAACATCTGATAGGTAGGTATTAAGGAGAATGACATGTTGCGCTGAACCCAAATAATTGGAAAAAGGGCAGGTAGATAGTAAGCTTCGCGGTTATAGAGTCGTCTTTCGAGATATTTCAGGTTCGACCCAGGCCATTACACATGAACTCGCTTTTAACCTAAGCAATTTAGTTTTGCTAGAGGAATTATAGAGAATGATATAATTCTGGTTTCTATTAAAAATATCCGCAAGATTTTTTGAATCACGGTGAGCATGGTGATGGCAGTCTTAGGAAAGAGGGCCATTTCTTAACAGGTGTAGTAACTTCAAGGATTCCAAATATGAAAAAAAAAAACCAGATTTCATTAAAAGCTTTGGCGGTGCAAGATTCAATCTATTACAAATAGGACTGGAACAGAAAGAACTGCAAATGCCTAGGAATCCTATAGATGAAGTCTTTAGACTAGAAAAATGGAACAGAGGTTAAAGCCTAAGATAGATAGATAATTCTTTATTGTACACCAATAGATTACCTGTAGAACTTGTAGGTAGCATGTATACAGATTAATGTACAATGGCCGGCCTTATCGCTGGAAGCGATTTCTTCCAGGCAACCTTGAGATGGACAGTGATGTAATATTAACGTAAAGAGGGTAATGACGATCAAAAGAACTGGAACAGTATCATAAGTAGTAACAACATAAAAATAAAATGCAAAATTTTGCAGTTGTTAATACAAAAGTGTACTAGATAAGAAACACATGACAGGAAATATTCCGAAGAACGTGTTACAAACATACAGATATACCTACCTATTTACCTCCAAAACTGTTTGCGCAAAATTGTAATTTCCTTCAAACAGCTACGGCACAGGGCGATTGGATTTTTTGGGTTGAAATTTCTAAAAGCACCGGAGTTTGTCCCCTGTAATTGGAATCAAGCCAAATTGTATTCTAATATTTTCCCACTAGAGTAGGTTTTTGTTACACCCATGTGATCACCCGTATCATTTAATTTAGCTAAAAATATAGAGGTTAGATTTTTACTCGGGTAATTTTCAATTGTTTTGTTATAATGTGACAAAAAATGGGTAAAATTTACCCTGTACTTTGAATGTATTAACATTTTGCGAATACGAAACATGGTAGATATGGAGAATTTAATGAAAATTGTTATTATACTCTCACATTTGCAAACTTGCATAACGATAGTTGCTTTTACAAAGAGAGGTTTACTTTGGAGCAAGCATACATTGCAGTATTGTGAAAGTACCACTTAGGTTATGCTATAGTATTTAAATTTTTAATCTCATAGTAGGTGCGCTGTACGTTAACGAGAATTAAAGCGATTATGATTTACCGTACCATTGAATTGCCTCGCGTTTCGACTAGCCGTGGTCATAGGCTAGCGGGTTTAGTGAAGAAAATTAAAAAGTATATAAGTACATATACAAGATCTCGTAAAATTAACCTTTCGGTTTTGAACGCATCGGACGCATCGCATCAAACGGATGGATTTTTCACAATGCGTCCATCTGATAGGCAGCAATCGCATTTACCGCCACAACTATCGACGATTGCTGACGCCATTTCATTTGAATTTGCGTAGAACCATACGTACAAAATGTGTCAGTGACGGAGCTACGTTTCGACGCAAGGTGCGTCCACCTGACCGGTATATGAATGACGTCATCGGCACGTATCGCAAAAGTTGCCTCTAGGAACAATCGCGTCGGAATTTCGGATGAGCAGATTCGAGCGAGCCGTACGATGCGGATTGGTGGACGCACTTGTTCAACTTTCTATACGGAGAGTACTTCGATCCGTTTGACGCGATGCGTCCGACGCGTACGATGCCGAAAGGTGGACGCTTAGCTTAACTAAGCTAAATTCCGGGTTAGAGGAAATGTTCATAATTTTAGTTTCAGTTACTAATATTCCCTTAAGAAAAGAAATCTTGCTTAGTAGCACTATTACATTATATACTTTAGTGTGAATTCAAAATTGGAATAATAACAAAATATCACTGTAGCTGGATTATTACAATGTTGTATGCCTACGTGAAACTCTTTTTTAAATACAATGATGTTGTAGGTATTTTGCTATTATTATATACCTGATTTCTTTAACCTGACATGCATCTCAAATCAGCATAAAATATACCTGCAGTGCGTGTAAAATATAGCAAAGACTATGTCACCGCACAAAAATTATACGAAGTAAAAAAACCAACAAAAGCTGAACAAAGAATGATTAAAATTGAAATATTCACGTCCCAATAGACGAGTTTGTTGAACGGAGACAGGAGGACAAACAGACAAATGACAGCGTTTTAGGATGAATGTTTGTAGAAGCTCATTAATTATACCGATCGGTCACAGGGGTGAAGTTTAGCTTGGCACTTGAGAGCTGGTACAGAATGAAGTATTTTCTTGAAATGCAATTAGATTGAATTTGGCATTGGTATAGTAAATTTCATTAATGGTTATATAGTAGCTTGGGCAAACCTTTTAATGGACACTTTCATATTATATTTATATACCAATTAAATGGTAGACAACCATACAGCTCACCTGAACGAAAATGTTTACCGTGGCCTATGAACGTAAACAATACCAGAGCCAATTCTTGAAGAACCCCATATTGTACTTGCTTGGGAAAACCGCAGCAGGAAGTATATTTCACAGCTTGAGCGTGAGTTGGATATAGTTCTTTCCATAGCGCATGGTGCGTACCGTTTCCATTTGTTATGTATGAGGAAGAAATTCCCGCCTATGGTTAGCAGCTCGATAATAGAATGTAGCTGTGGGCGGTGTGGGCTGTAGGCTGTCTTAGTTCAAATAGATTGATTAACATATATTGACCAACTATAGGTATTTAAACTATCATGGTTACTCACATTAGTACTTAAGCTATCGGGATATTTACCATGTTGTATTGTTTCCAATATTTAGAGTTTCTGATATTTTGGCGCTGTTGCAAGCAGGAACTGGAGTGAAGTTCACTGAGGAACTGGAGTGTTGCTAAACACTTATTTACTGTCGGGGTGTTTATAAAAATGAAGCAGTCAATCTTGTTATACAATTATTGTAATTTTGGAAAGTAACAAAATAAAAGCTGTAACATTACGTATTTTGTAAGTGAATTGGCACTCGTTTTGTTTTTAATCGCCGGCTATTTTCGTGAAGCATCTTTTTATTTCGTGCAGAAACGTAACCTTCCGGAATAAAAATGAATCGTTTCAATCCAATTAACTCTAAAAGGATATTAAAAGCGTCAAATGATAAGGCTTTACAACGTGAAATAAAATTGATAACAGTAACAACTTACTAGGGAATGATAGAAAAAGATATGCAGAAAGCAATAAAATAAAATAATAATAATAATAATAATTTTTGGTGACCTTTTTGGGGAAACTGAAGGTTTTGTCTGTGCAATTGCTGATGAAGTTATCAAGACGAATAACTACCGGAAGTATATCATGAGGGATGGCACAATTGACATCTGTCGAGCGTGTCATCAGCCTGGTGAATCCCTCAGGCATATTACTTCCGGTTGTTCTCGTCTTGCTAACGGCGAGTACTTGCATAGGCATAATCAAGTAGCCAGGATAATCCATCAGCGACTTGCTCTGAAATACAACCTTGTGGAAGTTGAGATGCCGTACTACAGGTATGTTCCTGAGCCAGTTCTTGAAAATAGTCATATCACATTGTACTGGGATCGATCTGTCATCACTGATAGGACTGTTGTAGCCAACAAGCCTGACATTGTGGTGATAGAACGATCCCAACGCCGAGCATTGATTGTTGATATCACCATTCCTCATGACGAGAATCTCGTGAAAGCCGAGAAAGATAAACAGGTTAAGTACTTGGACTTGGCCCATTGTCGACATGTGGAATGTTGACTCAGCAATCATTGTTCCGATAGTCGTGTCAGTCAATGGACTAATAGCAAAGAGCCTCGATCAACACCTAAAGAGGCTCGGGTTAGATGGTTGGGTCAAGGGCCAGATGCAGAAGGCTGTGCTTCTTGATACGGCGCGCATCGTGCGGAAGTTTCTTTCTTTGGAGCCCTAACCACCGGTAGCTTGGTCCCTGTACCCGATACCGGTAGAGCACTATTTTTTATATTTTTAAATAGATGTTTTTTATATGTGTTTAAAAATATAATTTATAAGTTGAAAATTAAAATAAAGATAATAATAATAATAAATGAAATGCTTAATGCTTTTATGACGATAGGGGTTACCCATCTGCTCCATAAAACAGGTAGTACTTTGGAGCCCAATAATTATAGACCAATTACATGTCTACCAACGGTCTATAAACTTCTTACATGCATTCTAAGAGTCAAAATTAACAATCATATAAATGATAATTCTATTATGTGCGCCTCTCAGAACGGATGTAGGAATGGAGCCCGGGGTACTAAGGAGCTTCTCCTTATTGATATGGCTATTAGCCAACAAGCTCGACGCAATCGTAAAGATCTGGCGGCATGCTGGATAGATTATAAGACAGCGTTCGATTCTGTGCCACATACATGGCTTTTGAGGGTGCTGGAGTTGTATAAAGTGAATGCAACTCTATGTACCTTCTTAAAGTCATGTATGGAGCAGTGGAGGACAGTTCTTATCTATCCAGGGTGTCGTCGGACTTTGGGTAGTGGCGAGCCGATAACAATAGAGCGAGGTATTTTTCAAGGGGACAGTCTGAGTCCCCTTTGGTTCTGCTTAGCCCTGAACCCACTCAGCACTTTGCTAGTGAATTCAGGGTTAGGTTATAGGTTACAAAGAGAGGGTCAGACGGTATCCCACCTGCTTTACATGGATTATTTAAAGTTATTCGCCCACACCAATCCTCAATTAATGGCTTTACTGAAAGTAACCGAAGCATTCAGTAACTCTATTAAACTGGGGTTTGGTGTGGACAAATGCGCAGTCGTTCATGTAAAGCGAGGTAGGGTGGTGGAGTCGGAGGGTCTACAACTCTCTGATTCCATTAACCTAAGATCACTCCTCGTAACTGAGACCTACAAGTACTTGGGTATGTCACAGGCGTTATGCATCAATGAGGCCGGCATGAAGCAAATGTTACAGGAACGTTTCTTTGGCCGCCTGAAAAAAGTACTTAACAGTCTTTTGTCAGGTGGTAACAAGGTGCGCGCTTGTAACAGTTGGGTCATACCACTCTTGATGTACTCCTTTGGTATACTCAAGTGGACTCAGACTGAACTCGATACCATTGATAGGAGAGTCCGGACTCAGTTGACTGCATTTCGAATGCATCATCCACAGTCGTCAGTCATGAGATTGTACATCCCGCGGAAATGTGGAGGTCGAGGATTTTTAAATATTAAGACTCTACATAATCGCGAGGTGTGCAATCTCAGAGACTATTTTCTTAAGTCTAACGTGGATATGCATCGTGATGTAGTCAACGAAGATACCGGGCTCACCCCGCTCAGTCTGGCTAAGGAGAACTGGCGTAGACCTATAGTAGCTGGTACTGACAGCCGCAGGGAGGTATGACAGAGTAAGGAGCTACATGGCAGGTTCTATCGGGCCCTCCACAGGCCTGAAGTAAACATACGGGCATCCGTGTCCTGGCTACGTTTCGGTGACCTTTTGGGGAAACTGAAGGTTTTGTCTGTGCAATTGCTGACGAAGTTATCAAGACAAAAACTACCGGAAGTATATCATGAGAGATGGCACAATTGATCATCAATTGACAGTCTGGTGAATCCCTCAGGCATATTACTTCCGGTTGTTCTCGTCTTGCTAACGGCGAGTACTTGCATAGACATAATCAAGTAGCCAGGATAATCCATCAGCGACTTGCTCTGAAATACAACCTTGTGGAAGTTGAGATGCCGTACTACAGGTATGTTCCTGAGCCAGTTCTTGAAAATAGTCATATCACATTGTACTGGGATCGATCTCTCATCACTGATAGGACTGTTGTAGCCAACAAGCCTGACATTGTGGTGATAGACCGATCCGAACGCCGAGCATTGATTGTTGATATCACCATTCCTCATGACGAGATTTTCGTGAAAGCTGAGAAAGATAAACAGGTTAAGTACTTGGACTTGGCCCATTGTCGACATGTGGAATGTTGACTCAGCAATCATTGTTCCGATAGTCGTGTCAGTCAATGGATTAATAGCAAAGAGCCTCGACCAACACCTAAAGAGGCTCGGGTTAGATGGTTGGGTCAAGGGCCAGATGCAGAAGGCTGTGCTTCTTGATACGGCGCGCATCATGCGGAAGTTTCTTTCTCTGGAGCCCTAACTACCGGTAGCTTGGTCCCTGTACCCGATACCGGTGGAGCACTATTTTTTATATTTTTAAATAGATGTTTTTTAAATGTTTTTAAAAATATAATTTATAAGTTGAATATGAAAATAAAGTTAATAATAATAATAAAATAAATTTTATTTTTCACCAACAACCAAATTACAAAATATGGTGTTTGCACAAATTAAGGTAAACAGAATCTGGTTATGGATCGCTAGTGCCTGTTGTAGGTAATAGATTACCAGTATTACTGGTCACCAAATTTGAATTGATAGTAACGATTTCCACATTAATTACTTAGATGTATGTATTCAATCAATAACCTGAATTTGGTGAAGTAAATTCACAGTAAATGCTCTTTCAGACTATACCAATAAGTGAAGTAGCAATCTGAATAGACCTATTCAAATCGATTACCATTTGAATTGATGCTATTTTGGTAAAAAACAGTTGTACAGGATAATTTTGGAGCGGTCAATGCTTTTATTTAATTAAACTAAACTGAATTATTTATGTTGCTATTTATTATACTAATAAAAATATTATATCCATTATAAAAATTAAAAGTTCCTTTACAAAGATATTGAAGGTTTATCTCATTACATTTTGGAAGTCTCCTTTACATTCTTAAGCTATTTGGACCCTTACGTTACTTATATTGAGAGCGTAGTTATATCAAATCATCGAACATTATTTAGATGGACAAGTCACAAGGACAATGAAAGAGATTAGCTAGAATCGGCAACAACTTTACTGCAATATTGCACAAGGGAAAACTTTACCATAAATGGAAATTCTAACTACACAGATATGAGACGGAACGCAAACTATTAAAACTAAGACTGACCAATTAATATGGGGGTACTACGTATTATAAGAGAAGTTTACAGTTGTCATAAATTTTAATCACAATATTATAATAGGCTTGGGTATGCGTTGAAATGCCAGACATTGATCACAGTAATAACAAAACTTTGAAATGAATGGGAATGAGAGTAGACGGTTACTAAGTTAAAAAGTAATATTTGATTATTAAAAAAAGATGAAATAAACTGAAAATAACATTCCCATTTCAAATAAATTCAATTTAGTAGTTACTTGTAAATACACACAACTCTCTACAATAAAATACAAGGAGATAGGAGTAGTGATAAATATTCTGAACAAAGATGATAGATGATAAAGATGATTTTTTGATAGTACTACTAACGGCCGCTGGCGACTTCGTACAGGTGGACCCGTTTTAAACCGTGGAGTTTTGTAAAATACGTTCTTAGCAGATGTCTACACCCTACAAGGAGCCCACCTGCCAAATTTCAAGCTTATAGATATTGTAGTTTCTGAGATTTCGTAACTAATCAATGAGTGGTATTTCACTTTTACAAATATTATATATAGATTTTATAGAACCTGTCATCTCTGACTTTGCAGAAACTTAATTTTGATTTTAACCTATGTAGATAGTTATATTATTTGAACCCAATACTTGCCACCATGTTTAGCAAATGTTACCAATATTGATTAACGTTCAGTGTTTAGGTTGTTAACGAGGCGAAGTTTCGGTTCCCTACAGCAACATTCTCGAGATTTTGTGCCGATAATGTTGAAAACTTTCGGGAACTTTGGTTTTTTGTTTAATTTTGGAGATTTTGGTATTCGGTTTGATAATTTATCTTATTTCATTAGCGAGGGCTTGGTCTATGTATATGTTAAATAGTTTTGTTAAGTATTGCATTCTTTGAACCTTACTGTGTATGTATAGTTCAAAAATATTGATGAATTCTTTAAAATTTTCCCCTGTCGCGTGCCGCGGTCGTTTCGAGCGGACGTGTTGGTCGCGATGAGAACTTTTTTCATTACTACCCGCTTTTTATTTTATGTAATAAAATATGTGTGATGAACTTATTATACAGAGTTTAAATAGTACAAACATAGTAATTAGCGATCAACAAGTAGAAAATGAGAATAGTGGCAGTGGTCAAGTGAACAGAATGCAATATGACAATAATGTTTTATCTCAGTTGGGAGGGAGAGGACGGAGGAGAGAAAGAGAAGACAGTGAGGATAATGCTGATGAAGAGGAGTTTATAACAATTAGAAAAAATCCAAAACGGCTACACCGCAGTTCCTCTGTGAACTTTGGTGATAGCCGCGGGTCACAAAATGTGCAATCAATTAATGGTTTAGAAGTTTATTTATCATCAAAAGATACATTACCTAAACAAATCGGCTTAGCAAAATTATTCAAAGCTGAAGGTATCCAAGGAATTATGAATATAAGCTACAAAAACCCGTTTCGAGTGCGCATTCAGTTCGAAAAAAAGGAAGATGTTGACAAATTGTTAGAATGTGATAAGTTCAAAGAATTAGGATACAGATGTCAATTATCTGGACAAGTAAATTTATCTTATGGAATAATAAGAAATATCGAGTTGGAGGCTTCGGAAAAAGAATTAATGGACATGTTTACTAGCGAATATGAAATAATATCTGTGAAAAGATTGAAGAGATCGACAGAAGAAGGAAAATGGGTAGATAGCGAGACAGTACGTATTTGTTTTCGTAGCACAACAGTCCCTACAGTGGTAGAAGCTTGGGGATGTAAATTAAAAGTAGAACTATATACGTTCCCAGTAACACAATGTTCAAATTGTTGGAAATTTGGACATTTACTACGTCAATGTACCAAAAAACCCATGTGCCCGAAATGCGGCGGATCTCATGCTAACTGTGACATCAGGCAATATTGTTGTGTCAACTGTAAAGGTGAGCATATGTCCTTTAACAAAAACTGCCCAGTGTTCTTGAAAGAGAAAGCAATTCGTAAAATTATGTCTTTAGATAATTGCACTTATAAAAAAGCGCTTAATATTTTTCTTACGGAAAATACGATACAGAAACATGGATTGGTATATAGCAATGAGTATCAGGGAGGCGAAAATGAGTCAATCGTAAGCAAAAATTCTGAGAGAGGTGAAGAAAGAGATGTTCAGAACCCTTCTTACAGGGATATTTTGGTTAAAACTATTGAAAAACCGGGGCCAAACAAGGATACCAGGCAAATACGTGGCAACACCAAGATAAATTCAAAGGAAAAGACAAAGAATAATAATATAGATACCTCGTCAAGTACCTTTTTAAGTGAGGAGCCAAGTTACCATGCTGAACCCAGCCAAGATCAGGATAAGATAGGTTATAGTTCTAGGTTGAAGAAGAATAGGCCACACAGTTACGACTTCTGGGAGATTTTAAAAAGAATAAAGGATACCGCTTTCTCAAATAAGACGCTAGAAGAAAAAGTGACTCATATAATCAGAATAGTGATCGACGCATCTAAATATTTTATCATGGAATCGGACAATAACTGTGAGTGGTTAAAAATAATTTTAAAACTATTTTATGGCTAACAGTCACACGGCATATAAGTTATCAATATTTCAATGGAACGCTCAGAGTTTGAAGCCAAAACTGGTGGATTTTTAGTGTTTATTGTTACAAGAAAAAATACATATCGGTATTATAAGTGAAACTTGGTTGGAACCGGAATCATTAATTCGCATTAACGGCTATAATATTTTTAGAATTGATAGAGATAGTCCTCATGGTGGTGTAGCAATAATCACTCATAATTCTCTAAGAGTTCAGACATCTACGTTTACACTTAGTAATACAGGTATTGAAGTTATACATGTAAAGTTGTTAAACTGTTCATATTTGGAAAACATAGTTAGTGTATATTGTCCTTCTAGTGTCAGAACTTGCCAATCAGATTGGGATACTCTCTTTAGTACATTTAGACAGAAATCCCTAATTGCAGGAGACTTTAATGGTCATCATACTAATTGGTCATATAAAAATAACACACGGGGTATACATCTAAAGGACTCGTCGCTAGATAATGGCTTCATTGCATTAAATAATGGTGATTCGACACGAATTAAATTAGTCAATGGATTATTACAGGAGTCTTCACCTGATATTACATTCGCATCTTCGGATATTGCGATTAATTTTGACTGGAAGACAACCAGTGAAAGCTTAGGAAGCGATCATATAATTATTAAAATTATTTTTCAAAATTGTAATACTAATATAAATAGAAATCTAGGTAAGATGCGAAATTTCAAGAATGCTAAGTGGTCACTATACAGGCAAGCTTTAGAAGAGTCGTTTACCTCTTTGGATTTTTCGAATAGTGTTCAAATAAATTATGATATTTTTATTGAAAAGATTAATTCTGCCGCGGATAAGAGTATCCCAAGCATAAAGATATGTTCAAATCCTTTATCTAATTTTAAACCAAGGCCCTACTGGAGTTTACAGCTCTCTGAATCAGTTGCTCGACGTAGATTAGCGTTATCAAGATTTAGGCGGAATCCTATACCAGACAACCTAGATACATTAAAAAAACAAATTATAGAAACCAACCGTCTGCTTAAGCGAGCTAAAACCGAAGGTTTTAGACAATTTTGTAGTGACATTGATGGATCCCGATCTGTTTCGGATATGTGGAAGCGTATGCGGTGGATAAAAGGCCAAAGAGCAGCTAGATTTACTGCCCCTGAATCTCAAATCAATATCTTAATAAGGAGCCTCACTCCTGACTTTGTGTTGCCCGTAATGCCGGTAGTAGAATCGGAGAACTTAACATTAGAGTCTCAATTCACACTACAAGAACTGATGAGGTGTCTTAAAAAAAAGGACACTGCGCCGGGGTTAGATCAAATTACCCATTCCATGATCTGTAATCTCCCAAACAGAGCGAAACAATATTTACTACAAATATATGATTTAATTTTAGAAACGGGTTGTGTGCCCACACAATGGCGCGATATACAAGTAGTTCCTATTCCTAAAAGTAAAGAAGCATCAAACGGTCCTATCAAATTGAGACCTATTTCTCTGATTTCTTGTACATGCAAATTGTTTCATACTCTTTTGTGTAAGCGAATTGAATGGTACGTTGAAAAAAATAATATTTTGTCAAGAAATACTATAGGATTTCGGCGATCACAGTCTTGTGTGGATAGTCTGGTACGATTGGTATGTCAGATACAGTTGGGCTTTTCGATGAACCTACCTACGCTGGCCTGCTTCTTAGACATTGAGAATGCATATAACAACGTTGCTGTAGACAAAGTTATATCCGCCTTAGATGAAATTCAAATAGGAAAGAAAATTTGTAAATATTTGTGGGAATTCTTAAAAGAAAGGCACCTCAAAATTAAAATAGAACAAGAGGGAAGTCTTCATTATTTGACAAGGTGGACAGGAAAGGGTATAGCTCAAGGTGATCCGCTTTCCCCGTTAATCTTTAATATTACTACACATAAGCTGTGCCAAAGTATTACCAATGTTATGATTGGACAATACGCAGATGATTTTGTAATGTATACAAGTTGTAGATCACTTATGGATGGCGCAACGGAGATGCAAATTGCATTGGATAGTTTTGTTATACTGTTAAACAACCTGGGCTTGGAACTTTCTAGTAGTAAGACTAAGTTTTGTCTATTCAGTAGGGGTCGTAGAAGGCAACAAGTTAATTTAAACATAAAGGGAAGGCCTGTAGAGGCAGAAGATAACATAAAATACCTCGGTTTATGGTTAGACTCCAGCTTACGATGGGGAAAACATATCAATGAGACATGGGACAAAACCCAGAGATTTCTAAGCTTACTAAAAGTGTTAGCCGGGGCATCTTGGGGCGTTCATCCGAAACATCTTCGTAGACTGTATATAGCACTAATAAGAATAAGAATTGACTATTCAAGTTTTCTATATGCCAACAGCGCAAATACTCACCTGGCTAAATTGGACAAGGTACAGAATCAGGCGCTAAGGATAATAGGTGGTTTTATACGTACTACGCCTATACATAGTATGGAATGCGAGTTGTGTATCCCTAATCTGAGTTTAAGACGAAAATATTTAGCTACTAAATACTGTTTGAAAGCTCAATCCTTAAAAAATAGTAATACAATAGAAGTATTGAACAGTTTAGCCAGCTACTGTAGCGGAAGATACTGGCAAAATAAAAAGCTTCCATTACTTGTCACTGTATACAATTGTACTAAAAATGAAATGATATCGTCGAGCTTTCCTTTAGAGATGTTTAGCTTGGACACGTGGGTTTCCAATATAAACATTGAAAATGTGATAAGAGACCATCTAGACGAAATAAAATGCAGTAAGGGTTCATATGAGTTAAATTACTTAAGATGTAGTGTACTAAGAGAAATTAGTAGTAAATACAGCGGTTGGCTTAAAGTCTATACAGATGGTTCCAAAAAAAATGGTATTTGTGGAGCTGCTTTCTATGATTCTAATAATGACCAAGGCAATATGTATAAAATAATGAACTGTGACCTATGTGTAATGACGGCGGAGCTCGTTGCAATATCAGAAGCACTAGGATATATACAGGCAACATCTGATAATAGTAGAAGTGTAGTTTTTGTCGACAGCAGGTGCGCACTTCAACATATAGCTCGATGCGCCTCTGGTCACAGAGGTGTAGCGATAGCGTATGTTATTATGAAACAGATTCTACACTTCATGGAAAATGATATTCAACTGATATTGCAATGGGTTCCGTCACATGTTGGACTACCTGGTAATGAGAGGGTGGATTGGCTGGCTAAGAAAGCTATACTTGAAGGAAATAGTATTAATATATTATCAAGTGATTTTGAGCTCTTGTCTAAATATAAGGCTATGTATAAATTAGAATGGAAAGAGTATTTTAACGAACGATCGATCAATAAAGGTATATGGTACAAAACGATACAAAGTGAACCTCCCCATATTCCTTGGTTTGTCAATACCAACATCCATAGAAAATATGTGATTATAGCTCATAGACTTCGCTCCGGACATGCCCCACTCAATAGGTTTTTATATCTTATGGGGAAAAGTGCCAGTCCAAATTGTGCTGAGTGTGGCACTCCTGAGGATGTACATCACCTGTTGGTGGAGTGCGTGCGAACACGGGAACTGAGAGCGACTATAGTGGAAGAACTTAACATACGATCAATGGATGTTGGGAGTTTCAATAGTATTCTGGCCAGTCCTCTGTCTGAATCTGCCTTTATAGTTTATAAGATGATGTATGAAAGCTTAATAGCTTCTTAGCATACTAAGTTATGTAGCTTACTGCCTGCATAACTTGGTATGCTACATATACCCTATCTACCTATATTTAAAGCGTTTTATGTAATTATAATAAGCAATTATGTAATCTCACTAATCTAAATTTAGGGTACGATGGAGCTGGCATGGTTATTTTGGCCAAAAGCTCCTAAATAAATAAAGATTAAAAAAAAAAAAAAAAAATTTTAAATTTTCCAAGTTTCATTTATTATGTTGAGTAGTCAATCACCCAGTCAGTCATGAATCTGAGTCATGTAGAATTTGAATACAATTGAAAAAATATCGATTTAGGATAAAATTTCGGATGCAGGAATGCATAACATGCTAACTATCGCCCCAAAGATGATTGAATAAGAAAATATCTTGTGAAGGAAGGAGTTGTGATGACCAGATAAGATGATCACGCCTAGCAAGCTGCGGTCCAGCAGTGGTTGTTGGATTGGTGTACATATATTATATTAGCGCGAAAACTTCGCATGTGCGATGTAGGATTGTAGTAATTCGGAATTTCGACTTAGCGCCATCAATCGCTAGATGGCGCTAGGTACATGAGGTATCACCATACAGTTTTGTCAAACTAAGATTAGAAGCTGATAACAAAGTGGTAGATATCAGACTATTTACTATGTAACTTGATTATTTTGTAAAAAAAATGATAAAATTTCTCTAAAACCAATATCTTTAACCTTCAACGTAAATCAAAAACTTCAATATTGACGGAATATTAAATTATGAAGTTAATCTAGCAATCAATCAATTCCATTACAGGGCATATTGAGATGAAAATGAAGGCCCATTTCGCAGCAAAATGTTGTTAACGAATGATCTATTCCATTAATGACTTTTATTGAGGAACTGGGGCCTTACCACCATTACTTAAAAAGCTTACGGTATCTTGTAAGACAAGGGTAAAATCTAACAAATAAATAACATCCACTATAGGAAGAAATACTATTTGACCCAGTTTGACTATATAACACTAATATCCTGATGGACGCAGCTGATGATTCGATTCTCACTACGAAAGTGGCAAAGTAAGACTAACATAATATTTATACTGTTAATTGATGGAAATTGTACTTTTTCTACAGTATTTTTTATTGTTACACCTGACCGCTTTCGCCTTACAGCATCCGCTCAGCTCAGCTGCTTTTTTTATACCACTTAGGTGGCAGACAAGCGCACGGCCCACCTGATGGAAAGTAGTTACCGTGGCCTCTGGACGTGTGTAACACCAGAGAAGCCATACTCGCGCTGGCGACCCTGTAAGCACAGAGTTTCTTTGCCGTCAGTGTAGATGACAAAGCAGCCTTTAGTCATCCCACTGACAGCACAAATTCTCCAGTGACCTCTGGCTACCCTACTCACCGCTGGGAACACAACATGAAGTTATTATAACCGCGGTATTCTGTAGGGCGGAGGTACTTCCCCAGTCGGACTGCTCAATTGGGCGGAAATACCGCAGTGTCCTACCTCCTCATCAATTGGTTAGAGTTATCATGTGCAAAACTGTTTTGTTTATGTCTAAAGTTTGTAAGCGATTCTTGTAAATAACTTGTACTACACAAGAAATATGAACTGAATCAAACCTTTGAGGATGCCGTAAGGCGAAGCCGGTCAGGTGTAATGGTAAAAAATACTGTAGAAAATGTGCAAGTGTATTTCAATATGTGTAATTAAAATAATACTGCTCAGCTAGAGATGGTGGTAGCTCTCCTAAACGTAGTCATATAACAATAGAAAATAGGAAGAATCACCGAAGACGATAGCGAATATTGGAAAATGGTTGAACTGGAAATAGATTTGGCTTGTTCATGTGAATAATTTCAGAAACCTATTAAAATTATTCGTTGTGTTCAGTGAATATATGAGAATACCGCGGCCGTAATAACCTTGTGCTGTTCCCGGCTGTGAGTAGGGTAGCCAGTGCTCACTGGAGAGTTTTTATGTTGTCAGTGGGAAGACCAAATGTTTGCCCTGTTTTGTCTTCTGCACTGATGGCACAGAAACTCTATTCTTATAAGGTTGTTCCAATTGTTTCTTTCTTTTTACTAAAATAATGACTAGATACACACGTACATGCTACATACGTACATAAAATCACGCCTGTCTCCTATAGAGGTAGGCAGAGATCACGGATCTCCATTTACTACGATCCAAACATACTACTCTCGCTTCATTCACTCTCATCACATTCTTCATGCATAAGAATACTAGGTCAATAACTATAATAAATAGGGAACAGAGATAGCCTTATCTCATTCTGCCCATGATGAACATGTAGCCTAGGAAAAAGTACCCAGGTGACAAAAATAGACTTTCTATCTGTTACTTGGAGCCAAATAACATAGTTGTCGAAATCTGGTTATAGATAAATTTTAGTTTAAATAAGTTTCCTACACAGAAAAACACGTGCAGGGCTTAGATATCACTCGCATATGGTGCAGAATATCTGATCACGAACCAAGCGTCTCGGAGACCCTTTTCTTTGTCACACCATTGAGGCTATGAATTCATTACCAGCTCACGTGTTTCCTTCTTCCTACAGTCCCGGGTCCTTTAAGCGGGGCGTGAAAATGCATATGATTAGGTCGTCGAGCTGAGTGTCACCATATTGTAACATGTTATATGTAAGTAATGGTAACCCTCTCTTCTGAAAATTTGCCTTCAGCTTACCATCAGGCGAGGCGAAATCTAATTGACGTGTCATCGTCAGTATGTGAGCACTTATATTAAATAATTTCATCGCTACTTTTACGTGGTTGAGTAACAAACCTTTGCATTTTTAATATTCCTTCTTCCTACAGTCCCGGGTCCTTTAAGCGTGAAAAAGTATATGATGAGGCCGTCAAGCTGAGTGTCACCATTGTCACACGGTATATGTAAGTAATGGTGGCCCTCTTTTCTGGGACTTTACCTTCAGCTTACCATCAGGCAAGGCGAAGTCTAATTGAAGTGTCCTATATAAAAAAAAAAATATTATTAACATATTAACCAATACTTATCAATACAAATGCTAATATTATCCTGCTATTAACCTGCTATATCAAAACAAATTGAAATTATCTCATTCCTATGTTATAGAAAATGTAAAAACCGCTGCCATACACAATGTCCGTTTTTCTAAAGCCACTTTTATCAGTAGGTGAACCTTTTTGCGTGATCAAGAACCCCTTGTATGCGTCGCACCGTTATTTTTTACAAGGTCTCTTGTACCCGTCGAGATCCTGTCGTGGCTTATTTATTTTTATTACGTCAGCGTCAGACTACCACAGAAAATCGCAAGGTGTCATTCTGTTTTTGTCGAAGGAAGTAAGGATTTTTATTATTTTCTCAGGGTTATTATGTGCAAAACTTTTTTGTTTATGTCTAAAGTTTGTGAGCGATTCTTGTGAATAACTTTTGTAGTATATGAAATGAATTAATTTTAATTTGACCTATATCGTTGTAGATTACAATAGGAATATTTTTTAACTCTTGTATCTGAGAGTCAATTCTCTTCTTCTTCTTCTGTCGAATCGACGGTAATTCTACCCTCAAATTATATTTTCCCTAGTATGCTGGATTAGTTTCTTGAAGACCGTAATAGCTCTCACAAATTGTATTCTCGTTTCTGGAAACCAGCGCTTCTTTTATCCTGGTGTGCGAAGCATTCATGCTAAGACGGTGATATATTTGAGTTCGCACGATATGCATTGAATATACCTGATTTTTATAATTCTGTGCGGTTCTTTAATAAATGCTTTCTTTCTTTGTTTGTTTCATTTTTCTAGTAGTTTTAGAGAAAAATGCCAACATGGATTTGCACAAACGATGTTTGCTGCAGCGCTTTTTGATGAGTTGTCACCGTAACACTTATTTAATCACAAACCCATAACTGAAAACTTCATCAAAATCGAACTAGTAGTTTCGGTAAAAATAGCCACATAGATTTGTACAAACAAACATCCTCTCACCCCAAACACATAATACCGCCTGCGTTTCGTCGAGAGTTTTTACAATAGTCTTCTAAACAAGGTACAGACGATCGGCCGTGTGTAATAAATAAAGTGACTGCAGGCTTTAGGGTCTAATCTACTTATAAAAGATCCCTGCGTATAATAAAATATTCTCTATAGAGTTGAATCTGATAAAGAGCCTAAATGAGTAAATTTTATTACAGGACAAAACTTCTTATGACTTCTTTTTTAATTTGAAAGCAATTAGAATTTATATTTACAGGAGGTTGGACATGACGGTATTTTCATCCAATTGAGTAGTCCGACTGGGGAAGTACCTTTGGCCAACAGAATACCATGGCCATAATAACCTTGTGTTGTGTTCCCGGTGGTGAGTAAGGTAGCCAGAGCTCACTGGAGTTTTTGTGCTGTCAGTAGGAAGACCAAAGGCTTGTCCTGCTTTTTCTTCTACACTGACGGCACAGAAACTTTCTGTGTTTACTGGGAAAATGGTCTAACACATCGCTTAGTAGCTAGTGGTTAGAGCATTCTCCCTGCAAAGGACTGATCGTGAGTTCGAGTGTGATTGGGAAACATCCTGATTACATAGGAAACATCTAAAGATCTGATTGGGGAACATCCTTGCCGGGTTCCGCCCTATCTATAACATCTCAGAAACGGTCGAACCCTCTATCAGTTGACTATGTGGGCAGTGGCAATTCTACAAAGACAAGTATGTCCATCAGTGAAGTCCCTGTAACAACAGTAACAGAATCAAGAATTTTCCTAATTGCATCCGAGGTTAAGGTGCCTTCGAAGTTCTGGGTGCGCCTATGTGACTTATCTATCTAGTGCCTTTGTTTTCTTGTTCTAAAGCTGGATATGCATCTTGCATCTATCAAATAGAAAGATAAATTGGCAAGAATGCAGTTAACAAGACATATCATGTAGTTTTCCACAAGGATCGTCGGTATACTTAGTCTCAATGAGGCTAAAACTTCAATTCTACCTAATATCTCGGTTACGTTAAAGAAACGTATTGTAAAGATCGGTAATATAATACAGCTGGGTCTCAACGGGCACCGAACAAATCTCAGGTAATTTGTTTTCTTAGGCCTTGAAGCAGGCCATCTTTGGAATCCACAATGATATAACTTTAGAAGTGCCAAACGGAGTTTAGTGTCTAAATTTATAATAATTTGTGTTTGAAACTGTCTGTTTATCTTTATGAAAGTACTAGGTTAAGTCCGAGACTCTGCTCGCGAAAAGTTGACTGTGTATATTCCAGATTGTCTGTTCTATCTCTGTATCAATTTGAGTCAGATCTGTTCAGCATTTAGAGCGTGATTGAATAAGCAACATCCAAACATCTTAACAAACTTTCCCATTTGTAATATTATATAGTAGGGGTGCTTAAGAGCGCAAGCTATTAGCCATAATAGACTGCGCGTGCTAATGTGCCATTATGTACTTTATTTTGTCTTTGTGAAAGTCTTAATTCATTGAACGATATCCTGTTTTGTCAGTTCTTATTTAAAAACCCACGCAAGTAACTTAATCAAAAAGATGTTCAATGAAATTCAACCCATAGGTTGATTGGCTTAGAACCTACTACAGTACATACCTAGTACACAGCCATATTTTACGTAGCCTAAGGTTATTTCAACGAAACCTTTGTACCTGCAGAATAAAATAATACCGACAACACCTGAATTTCGTATCGGCCTTGGGCAAAATAATTGAATGTTAGCTGAGAAATTGAATAGAACTACAAAAAGTTTTTGTAAATATTTTATACAGCCGAAGGGAAAAGAGGGATTAATTGAATATGTTACCTATATTTTTCAAGAATTGGTTAGAAGTCCTTAGAAATTAGGAACTAGTTGGAGATTGCGTCCACTAGCCTCGATAGCCTAGTGGTATGGGTAATGGACTGCTGAGACGAGGTCTCGGGTTCGATCCCAGGTTCTACCATGCTTTTCGAAGTTATGTGTGTATTTATCGCTGGTTTATAAGTGCCCGGTTAATGGCAATAGGCTCGCTACTTTTTACTTAAACATAAACTGGCGAAATACGGGTGCTAGCACCCCTGCCTACCCCTTCGGGGATATATATAGGCGTGATTTTATGTATGTATTATAACAATTGTAAAGTGTTTTAACATCTCTCCTAACCTATGTGTGATGTATGTATGATGTACCACGAAGAGTTTTCTAGACGATCATCCCGATCATTGCCTAGGCAATGATTTTTCTTCTACTGTCTTCGATACTAGATACTATTTGAGACTATACAGTACTTTCAAGGAAAATATTCCAGTAGGGTATTCCAGACAGCTTCTGTGTTAATATTTGTATCCATGAATATGAGTATTTGCATTGGTCTGGGTGTTTCCATGTATAATGTGTATGTAATAACAAAAAAAAGTATCTAAGTATGTTTATCCGCAATCTAGATTCCATTACACAAGCTAGTTAAGCTATGCTTGCCATGGATCTAGATAGCGTTGTGTGGAATGTTGTAAAATATTTATTTATCCTACACCACCATAATTTTATAACAAAAAGTGTATCAACCTTTACAAATCCTAACTTAACGGACCAATTTACTTCTAAATACCTTTTATAAAGAAGTGTTCTCAATTGTTATAAACGCACTCTAAATATGTAGTGTCATTAATTTATTCATGAACAACAAGTGACGTAGGAAGACACTGGCGCCGCCATGAGCGGGTCGCTGAGCCGCAATGATTTTCCACTTCGTTACCCTTGTGACAACAGGTACGCACTTATGTGCATAAATATGATATTAAGACGCTGAATATGGACATTTAGAACACGTCTAAATATCCATATTCAGCGTCTACATCGTACAGGGATCTAATTCTCAAGATGTGGCATTGGGGCTAAAATGTTTGATTCGTAGTGTTATAAACTGGATTTCAAATATTTATGTCATAATTATCATTAAAAACCATTATAATCACTGATATGAAGATGCCAAACCATTTTTTTTTTACCTTTTTAAATATTAAGTCAGTCAATTAACTGCACCTCGTTAGACGGTAACTAAATATTGGAAAACGTTAGAATTTTTGTGCCTAGTTTATGATTTTTACTTCCCACAATACAGAATGGCGTGTTCGGTGGGCGTATATAACCTCTCTCTCTCTCCTCCAATCCCTCTCTTTGTATCCAAGCTAACTGACCTGCTAGATGATACTCTTGCTGCTTAGAAATTAACAGATGAGGCTTTGGCGCTGGGTTTTTTCTCCGTTAGAAGGCAGCAGCTCTTTTTTTTGTGCAAAACATTCCCACGGATACCTCCGCCGGAACCGGTGGGAGAGGTTTTGTCGGACTCGAACAGAAGAAAATACGGCGTCTGGGGGTCATTTTTGGGTTTCCGAAGGTAAAGTTGACAGGCACATCACTTGTATCCCAGCCGACACAGGGCCATCTTTCTCGATCTAGCCTTTTTCGAGGCGACAGGCGGCTCTACCTGTCATCCTCAGGCGCAGGCCTCATGGGGGGCGGAAGTCGTTCATCGACCTCAGACGCCCGAATTACCTCAGTGCGCGTGCAGCTTGGCTTGCGATCCTCCTTCGCTCCCGCTGGGGCAGCAGCTAAGCTCTAATAATAGCCAAGATAAACCTTGTTAGAAAGTAAAATCGTAGCTGATACGAGTATTGGCAACCGGATCGGATAGTAATGGAAAAAAAATAATTATATCTACATAGTACGAGTAAATACGAGTACAAAATATATTTTTCCTATTTCGTCCATGGTATACAATAGAATATAACCAAAAAAAGACTAAACGGCCTATTCCGAGCGCAATAACAGAAGTCTACATAAGTTATAAGAGCTGTATTCATTTATCGGAACCCACAAATGGTTGTAATTAGTTTACCGCTAAAAGGTCTTCCCTAAGGAACCAACAAAGGAAATATCATTAGTCAGTTTCGCTCTCGATCCAACAATATGTATCCTTGGGAAAGAGAACTTGGATATGGTTTGTGCACGCCTATATCCCCGAAGGGGTAGGTAGAGGTGCTAGCAACTACATTTCGTCAGTTTATGTTTAGGTCTCAATGTAACAGGTGGTGAGCCTATTGACGTTAACCGGACACTTATAAACTTACCATAAATACACACATAGTTTTTTTTTATACCACTTAGGTGGCAGACCAGCGCACGGCCCACCAGATGGAAAGTGGTTACCGTGGCCTTTTGACGTGTGTAACACCAGAGAAGTCACACTCACGCTGCCGATCCTGTAAGCACAGATTTTCTATGCCGTCAGTGTAGTGGACAAAGCAAGACAAGCCTTTAGTCATCCCACTGACAGCAAAAATACTCCAATGAGCTTTCGAACTATAGAACCCGAGACCTCGTCTCTGCAGTCCATTACCCATACCACAAGGCTACCGTGGTTTCTATTGTAGGTCTAATTTTGGAAGAATACTAATACTAGCCAGATGACCTGAAAATGGTGGTTGGGACAGACTGCATGCTGAAGGTGGAGGATCGGGGGCAATTCTTGTAGTCCACTGCTTCCAATGTAGTCCACATTAGAAGTAGTGGACTACAGAAAGCGAGCGTCGGTAGCATAGTGGTTATCGAGAGGTCAAGGGTTCGAATTCTGGTCATTAGCCTGCCTACACTACCGACGTGAACCCACTCCCAACACAAGCAATTTAGCGTAACTGGAGGGATTAGAGGGAATATTAGTTATATACTAGGAGGTAGGACACGGTGGTATTTCCGTCCAATTGAGCAGTCCGACTGGAGAAGTACCTCCGACCTACAGAATATCACGGCCATAATAACTTCGTGTTGTATTCCCAGCGATGAGTAAGGTAGCCAGAGCTCATTGGAGAATCAAAGAATCAACCAAAGAATTAATTTCAAATATTCAGTTTAGGCACACAAAGAGCACATATGAACGTCAAAATTTTACAATTATGTATGTCAAGAAATAATATAAAAATATTAAATAATGTAAAAATTTTTTATTTGGTAGAACATTTCCAAGGTAAAAATAGTAATGGCATTTGATCTTTAATCAAATGATTTATTACAGCAACCTTTCTTTAGACCATAAAAGTTTGGTCAAAGGATTTGATATAACAAAAAAGTAAGAATTTCTGGCAATTATATTATTACATACATCCGTATTCCGTAATACATACACCGTCTGTACCATGGTGAGTGTTCTGATGAGTTCTTCCAATTAGTCCCACCCTCCCCTTTCCTACACAGGACAACACGTGCAGGTCTTAGATGTAGCTGTAGATGTAGATGTAGCACACGGTGCAGAACATCCGATCAAGAACCAAGCGGTTCGGTGACTCTTTCCTCTGTCGCGCCATTGAGGCCTGGAATTCATTACCAGCTCACGTGTTTCCCTCTTCCTACAGTCCCGGGTCCTTTAAGCGGGGCGTGAAAAAGCATATGATGAGACCGTCAAGCTGAGTGTCATCATTGTCACACGGTATGTGTAGGTAATGGTGACCCTCTTTTCTGAGACTGTGACTTCAGCTTGCCATCAGGCAAGGCGAAGTCTAATTGACGTGTTCTAAATATAAAAAAAGACATACCTATATATAATCACGCCTTTATCCTCGCAGGGTTAGGCAGAGGAGAATTATCACCCACATTTCACCAATAATTGAATTCGGTCCCAGGTAATAGGGGGTGAGTCTATTGCCGTATTTCAGGCACTATTGTTGACTCGAGGCTGAGTCTGGGCTGTATATATCTGTCCGATGTTAAACAGCCCTATCTCTTAGTCGCCTTGTTCGACACCGCATGGGAAGAGATGGGGTGGTCCAAATTCTACTCTACCGGGAACCGCGCAATTTTATTTTACTATAAACATTTGTTTTAGTCTCCAATTTAATTACCAATTTCGATGGGGTAACTCCGAAACGATTGGTTGGATGGTGGAACGGAAGATATGTGTTTATTTTTTATAGACATGCAACACCAACATCAATTTTGATGGTGTAACTCCGAAACGGTTCCAAGTCTTATTTTATTTTGCGTAAAATGTGTTATTCCAATTGAAACATTTAGCTAAATAAAAATTAGTGACAGTACTATAGTCAGTAAACAAGTTATTGTTTAAACGCTCACTACTCAAACATAAAGTTTGCATTCCAATTATTAATGAAGAGATTTTTTGATGCTGGATGTGGATAATGCCCTCACGTTCTTACCCATAGAGGCTTTCAAATTGCCTTTAGGAGACTCTTAGATCGGTCGATCTCTTGTAAACCGTTTTAAAATTGTTATCTGCGTTACATTACAAGCCAGATAACTATTTTAAAGCCGCGTGGTTCCCGGATTTGGACTACACCAGCTCTTCCCATGCGGTGTCATACAACGCGACTAAGGGATAGAGCTGTTTAACATCAGACTGATATATACAGCCCAGACTCCGTCTATATGATGCGATGCATTGAGATGCATGTCTCGAGTCAAATGCGAGTCAAGTGCCCGGAAAATGGCTATAGGCTCACCTATTATTACGTGGGACCGAATACAATGATTGGTGAAATGTGGGTGTTAATTCACCTCTGCCTAACCCTAACCTAAGGCGTGATTATATTATGTGTGTAAATTAGGTATGAGTGCGGGCTGCGACTAATGTGGAAGAAATGACCATAACTTAACTATAATTCAAATACAAATAATTCCTTCCATGAATTATTTATTTTATTTCCACGTAAAGGGTTCCACTCAATGGGAAATCTACATTTACCATGGTTCATATATTATTAAGGTTTTCAGGCGACCCCCAAAACAATGCCCCTACAGAATGAAACAATAGATAGGTACATATTTTATATACGTTTGAGGGATTTGGACAACTAAACGACAAAATGAAAGAAAGAAATATTAATTAAAGTACTATCAGCTTTTGATGAGTTTGATATATTTGGTCAGCAAAATCTTTTTGGCCGCGTGGTTCCCGGCAGAGTAGAATTTGGGCCATCTCTTCACATGCGGTGTCGTACAAGGTGACTGAAGGATATGGCTGTTTAACATCAGACAGATATATTCAGCCCAGACTCAGCCTCAGATACATGGCTTGAGTTAACATTAGTGCCAGTAATACGGCATAGGCTCATTCCCTATTACGTGGGACCAAATACAATGATTGATGAATTGTAGGTGTTAATTCACCTCTACCTAACCTTCCGGGGATAAAGGCGTGATTATATGTATGTGTGTAAAATTTGCAATACAAAATCACCTGGTAATAATATGTAATAGGTGATTACTACAACATTTGAACCTCAACAACAATTTTGAATTCTCACTGCTGACCATAGACGCTTCAATAAAAGCCGTGGAAGTCAATCGATAAGCACAGAAATAGTAGGTAGACCATCTTTGGGTCCCGGTCCGGTTACTCCTTCTCCTTCTTTTTATTTAGCTTTTATGGGAGATCTCCGAACCCCGAGAGGAAAATCCTCGTCAGAATCTCATCCAGTAATCACCAGATGTACTGACTTAAAGGTGAGGTTGGTACGGCCTCGAAATTCTTGGTATTTTTTTTATACCACCTGGTTGGCAGAGAAGCACACAGCCCACCTGATGGCAAGTGGTTACCTTGGTCTATGGACGTGTGCAACACCAAAGGAGTCACACTCGCGCTGCTAACCCTGTAAGCACAAGAGTTTCTGTGCCGTCAGTGTAAAAGACAAAGCAGGACAAGCTTTTAGTCTTCCTACTGATAGCACAACAACCCTTCAGTGAGGTCTGGCTACCCTACTTTATTTATATCGAAAAATTACTTGTACTTTTCCACGGTATATTATTTTTTAACCTTACCGGTTTCACCTCACCACGGCCTTCTCACTACTTGTTCCTAAAAGTTCAACCAAGTACCATTGAACAATATTATAAAATAGTCTGAATAGAATCTTTCTTTGGCCTTCTGTTTCCACTCTGGTCAGACGAGTTGTTACAGAGTTTGATTTCGAGTTCTCCCGTAGTGAAATCATCTATTTATTTTTCCGTTAGTCGCTTCTTACGACACCTGTCGAATTAAATGGGGTAAGAAAGAAAGAAAGGTAATCAATTTTATTTAAGGTAATCACAATGTGTATGCAATAAATACAATTAAATGTGACATAATGTTACATAGGTAACACATTGCGCGAACCCAAATAGGGCCCCATCTCAGCATTGAATGCTACACACACTAAAAAAAATCAGTGTGTGCAACGCTGGTTTTCAGATGGAGCCGCTAGATAACGCTGACGCCACGCATATATCGTATACATAGCATAACATAACATAAACTCACGTCTATATCCCCGAAGGGGTAGGCAGAGGTGCTAACACCCACATTTCGCCAGTTTATGTCTAGGCCCAAATGTAATGGTGACGAGCCTATTGACATTAACCGGGCACTTATAAACCTGCGATAAATACACACATAACTTCGAAAAGCATCGAAAAGTCATTATCATATCATATACATAGATACATATTGTTACGACCGACGTCGATATCTCGAAAACTAATAATCGAATCCTCAAGAAATAAAAACGCATTGTTAGTGACGAGGTACTCTACCGATTGGCATAGAAAAATCTAGAATCATCAACAAAAGTCACAACCTACGAGTACCTACTGAATAAAAACAAACAGTAGGTAAATATCGAGAATGAACTCGAAGGTAAGAGACGGCGGCAACATCACAGGAAAGTAGGTATTTATCGCTCGCGAATTTTCTAGATGATTCGACCCTCCTATTTGAGAGGTATAAAAACACGCTCGCATAGCTACACCATTCATTCTGTCTTTGAGATCGATAACGAACACAAATCAAAATCAAATCAAATCAAATTAATTTATTTGCTAGAACATGGTGTATAGAGGTCGTGCACAGCGAACTTAAGCGACCGAAGAAGATTCTACCTGCGACCTGAGCAACGACTGTGGACCACTGTGAACTACTGAGCGACTGGAACTGTTGAAGAGTACTGTGTGTACTAGTGATTAAATTGTCTAGTTTGTGGTGAGCTAATAAATCTCTTCGATGAGTAAACGGCATTTAATTGTACCCCGTACCTGTAACAATATTAATACAGCTACGAGTATAATCTTAAACCCAAGACTAACAAAGAGACAGAAAAAGTAAACATTTGCAATTTACCTACGTTATTCCCCTGATAATGGAATACAGCATTAAAAAAAAACAAGAACTGAACCAAAACAGAACCGATTATAAAAAACGGCATTCTGTGCTCGCATGCAAGTACTAGGAGTATATCAGACAGACGGGGTAGTGATACTACATCTCCGCCACCACACTGAAAACTGAAGAAAATATTGCTGAATATTCTCAGACCATGACTAAACAGGTAGGTATTAATATTACGTAGGTACTGAAGAATGTAATACCTGTTAGCAAGTCACAATAAAATCGAACGAAGTAAACGACCCGCATAGTTACCAGCCATGCTTCACGACTCGACTGCTGTTGTAAATATTTACTCAATAAATAAAGTTTATAGTCTCAAACAAGTTTTATTTTTACTCTCAAATTATTTTCATTGAATGATAGATATTGATGCTGGCGTACTGATTAGTGTGATAGTTTAAATATTTTGTATTAAAGTGTGTTAATATTGATGGGGTAGATAAAGATTAAAAAGAGGTAGGACACGGCGGTAGGTATTTGCGCCCAATTGAGCAGTCCGACTGGGGAAGTACCTCCGCCCTACAGAATACTGCGGTTATAATAACTTCGTGTTTTGTTCAAAGCGGTGAGTAGGGTAGCCAGAGCTCACTGGAGAATTTGTGCTGTCAGTGGGATGACTATAGACTTGTCCTGCTTTGTCCTCTACACTGACGGCACAGAAACTCTGTGCTTACAGAGTCGGCAGCGCGAGTGTGGCTTCTCTGGTGTAACATACGTCCATAGACCACGGTAAACACTTTCCATCAGGTGGGTCCTGCGCTTGTCTACCACCTTAGTGGTAAAAAAAAGATGTGTGTAGGTGGCAGGTGCTGCCGTAAAAGCCAAAATGAAGAGTATGAGTGACAAATATACTAACTACGATTATTTAGAAAAGCTTCGAGGAATAATCCTTGTAGTATAAACTAGTATATATCTATAAATACTGTAATATAATTGTAAAATAGTAGTGTCTGTTTATTGAGATATTTAGAGATAACTTGGGTTTAGTTATACAGTAACATTTAAAAAAAAAATATCAGCTTGTCCGCCATGTACGCAAATCTCCCTGCTGTGGTTTTCCCAAGCGCCTACAATATGGGGCTCTTTAAGAGGGGCATCAGAAGGTTTCTACATGGTCGGCAGCGCGAGTGTGACACCCCAGGTGTTGCATACGTCCGTAGGCCACGGTAACCGCTTCCCATCAGGTGGGCCGTGTGCTTGTCTGCCAACTAAGTGGTTCAAAAAAAAACTTACAGATTTTTTCTTAATATCAGAAATGTCCGTTAGACTTCACTTCACTCGCCTGATGGTGGCGCCGGATGGACAGGAAAGAGGGTCAACCTTTCGTAAATATTTAATCTTATAATGGTGACACTCGTCTTGACGGCCTCACTATATGTTTTTTCACGATCTATTTAAAAAACCCAGGACTGTATAAAGAAGGAGTTCCCTAAACCAACGAACATGCATGAAGAATGTAATGAGAGTGAATGGTGCGAGAGTAGTATGTCAGGCTCGTAGCAAATAGAGATCCGTGACCTCTGCCTACCCCTAGGGGAAACAGGCGTAATTTTATGTATGTATGTAGAAAGAAGGAAACATGTGAGCTGGTAATAAATTCCAGGGCTTAATGGTGCGGCAAAGGAAAGAGTCGCCGAACCGATTGGTTCTTGATCGGATAGTCTGCAGCGTATGCCGGTGACATCTAGGCCTTGCAAATGTTGTATACAAAGCCGCAAGCATAGGCTGTAAAAAGTAAGTTTAAAACTAAAACCCAACAACTGAAAAAGTATTAAACAAGAAAATATATAAGCCGTGGTCGTATGCCACGTTTCCCTACAATATTTTTCGCCTTGTCTGATGGTAAGCTGAAGGCAAAGTCTCAGAAAAAGAGTCACCATTACTTACACATACCATGGGACAATGGTGACACTCAGCTCGACGGCCTCATCATATGCTTTTTCACGCCCCGCTTAAAGAACCCGGGACTGTAGGAAGAAGGAAACACGTGAGCTGGTAATGATTTCCTGGCCTGTTTCTTTTTTGTTAGACTTTGTTGTCTAGTTCTAATTAGTGGTTAAGGAGCTATGAGGGAACAGATGAACCTACATACATAGCCTGTCAAAATCCTTCGTTTGCTTCTCCTTAGCCGGGTTAAAATATAATATGATATGTGGATAAATGTTTTCTTGTTAAAGCTAGTTAATATGTTTGTTAATACCTTAAACTAAACATCCCGCGTCAGAACTACTTATAATAAATTTATGAGCAGGGTTTTAATCTTTCCTTCTTCGACCAAACCCTTCAGATATCACCCTTAGCCGTACATCCCTTTTATCCCTTGTAAACTAAGTAGCTGTTAGGGAAGTCTAATGAGGATTTCTTGAATATATTATAAAGGGCTTTTAAACTTTCTGGCGTGAAGGTTCTTTGAAAATTTGTGTTCGACAATATTAATCACTTCTTGCTTCAAGCATTGTGCTTGACATTTGAGAACTCTTTGTGGTGAGAGTAGATGGTGGTTATAACCCTATATCAAACGTAATTAAGACGAGAAGACGGTGGTTAAAACACAAATCAAACGTAATTAAGACTGTTTCTTGATATTATTTATTTCTAAAATGATTTAATATATGTTAAACGACAATTAGTCCACACTTATATCATAAATGCGAGTAACTTTGACTGTCGGTCAGTCTGTATGTTACGCTTTTACGCCTAAACATCTGAATAGATTTTGATGAAATTTGGTAAAGGGGTAGATTAGACCTTGAGAAAGGACTTAGGCTATGTTTTGATAACCGAGATCCACGTAAGCAAGGTTGAGGGCAACAGCTAGTGTTTTTGACTGTAATTGTAAACGTTTGAGGATGCCGTAAGGCGAAATCGGTTAGGTGTAATAAATAAAATAACTGTGGAAAAAGTACAAGTGTATTACAATATGAGTAACAAAAAATTCTACCAAGTATCATCAATAAAAAATAAAAATAGTCTGAAGTTTGTAAATGTTTTTGGATGTCTGTATTTAATCTCACTCAAATAACTAAACTGATTTAAATGAATATGTATACTTGATCTGGAATGATCTACTGATCTTGTCGATTGAAGAGTTTCACTTTCCACATCCTTGTGGCAAGTGAAACTATTCAAGTGTGAGTGGAAAACATTCTGATAACATAGGCTAATCTGATAATAGAACTATTTGGGAACTATTATGAAGGATTAATTACTTATACATAGTTACTTCTTATGAGAAGTTAATAAAATAGTATTAAAAATAGCAAATCAGTAATTAAGAATTTGGACCACTCCATTTCTCCCCATGCGGTGTCGTACAAGGCGACTTAGGGATAGGGCTGTTTAACATTAGACAGATATATACAGCCTAGACTCAGCCTTAGGTGCATGGCTTGAGTCAACAATAGTGCCCGAAAGACAGCAATAGGCTCACCCCCTATAACATCGGACCGAATTCAATGATTGGTGAAATGTGACTGTTAATTCACCTCTGCTGTACCGTCTAGAGATAAAGGTGTGATTATAATATGTATGTATGTAATTGAGAAACTCTAAAATCAGCCAGTTTAAATTAATGCTTAAATTCTCAATAGACATCTTCCATATTTTTTGTGTGAATACATTACTTAGTATTTTATTTTAGATCTTCTATTTATAGTGTTAGACTCGCCGGGATATTTACCACGTTTATTAGTTTTTCTGAGTTATTTCGGCGTCGTTACAAGCGCACCGTCATCATGGAACTTGTAACAGCACCGAAATATCGGTTACTGGAAACAAACAATAAGCATGATAAAAATCCTATCGAGTTTTACACTATTAACTTGAATGACCTTGTCAATCTCAAATCATACATTCACTTCTTCTATCTACGCATAAATACAAAATCTTATCAAATCAAATCAAATCAAATAATTTACTTGCATAACACAGGTTACAGAAAGTTAGTAAAAGATACATTTTCGATAAATGTATAGGTCCGCTGTATTACAACCTCTTCAAGGTGTGCAAATATTTGATATTGTCTATACATGCAACATTTCAATTAGAGAGCATTCATAATATTTTAATTGCATTAATTAGTTACCTATTTGAGTTAATGTCAGAAAATTAAATAATGTCAAAAGGAAATAAGGAGATTGTTATAATTATGGTGAATGTCAACTAGGTCTATTAAAATAATAATATCAATTCACGGCAGTATGTTCATTGCCGTATTTTAAAACACAGCCATCCAATGATTGCTAATTTTCTCATAATTTGATTGTTACTCAATATCAATTAGTATATTATGTCATATGCTCATGTCAAAGAATTTAAATAATGTATTGAATTTGAATTAATAAATTACAATTTATCTTCGAGGATCTCTTACACAAACATTACCTAGTAGACCCATCTGAAAACCAGCGCTGTCCATACTCAACGAAGGGTATGCGTATTGATGCTGAGATGGGGCCCTATTTGGCTTCGCATAGTGTGGAATGTTGCACCCGTAGCTTAATTTAATATACCTACTAATTATAACTGTTATACTTACCTTCCTATTTGTACTTAGTAAGATGCCCACTGTGTGGAACTAATGAAAAAATTTTTTTTTCTTTCTTTCTTAAAAAAACTATTTCATTTCGTTTAGGTTACTAAAATAAACAACTCAACTTAAAAGTAATGGTTATCAGATAACTTAGTTTACCAATTTCATACTTTATCCCCTTGTATTACAGTTTAAATTTTCCTGAAACGTAATTTAGGAATTCTGTCCTAAAAGGTAAACTATGAATTTCAACTTTATTCGTTTAAGTTAAGGTTGTATTTCGATTTTTACTTAGTTTATTAGGTGAGTTTCATATGTGTAAAGTTTTGTATGATATCGTTTAAAGTTGTCAGACGCGGCGGTAGCTTTTACGGTAAATAATGTTACGGTTGGCAAAACATAATATTTTAGCAGTAAAAGATGTTTACTTCTTTTTAAAATCATTAGTGTATTTTATTAAAACCTCATCATCTATTGATGAGTTTATTTGTGAAGTAATTAGCTGATGGGAGACGCCTATGTCCAGTTATAGCGATAGTTAATTTGATTGATTGATAGCTGATGGGTATAGCTCTGTACGCGAGAATTTTTTAATCTGTTCCTACAATCTATGGGAACCTATTAAAAGAACTCACTGGAGTATTTGTGCTGTCAGTGGGATGACTAATGGCTTGTCCTGCTTTGTCCTCTACACTGACGGCACAGAAACTCTGTGCTTACAGGGTCGGCAGCGCGAGTGTGGCTCCTCTGGTGTTACACACGTTCATAAGCTACGGTAACCACTTTCCATCAGGCGGGCCGTGCGCTTGTCTGCCACATAAGTGGTATAAAAAAAATAACTACCCTTTTTTTTAACGTGCGGAAACCCCTTCTGATACCACCCAGCCGGAACCGGTGGGGGTGGTTATTTAGGACTCGGACCGACTAAAACTGCCAGTTGCCAGGGGTGAGGTAGCCTTGGGCATATCCCTCGCGGACCCCGGCTGACCCGGGGCCATAGAAGGCCCTCTTGGATCTTGGAAAGATGGGGACTACGGCGTCCCCATCTTTCCCCTGTATTTCACAAGCTATAATATTATACCTGTTCCATATTTCTACTATTCTTACTACACTTCTGTATGACCGGTAACCGAGCATGATTGAGTAACAAACCAAAAATATGGTACTTAAACCTAAAAAAATAATTGAATTTAATGAAACAAAATGAGCGTGCCCGTTTACTGGCGGTTGGAGTGTGGGAATCGGGTCTTTGGCTACAAGCTCTTCCGTCATCTAACGTAGGGACTATGTTAGATGACACTACCTTCCGCATCGCAACTTGTCTCCGTTTAGGTGCGCCGTGTGTTTCTCCGCATCAATGCCGTTGTGGAGAAGCCGTTGACAGACTCGGACACCATGGTCTGTCGTGCTGCAGGAGCGCTGGGCGAATTCCACGGCACGCCAGCCTCAACGACATAGTCCGCCGTGCTCTTGTCACCGCCGGTGTACCAGCTGTACTAGAACCAAACGGTTTGGCGCGTGACGATGGCAAGAGACCGGATGGCATGTCGTTAATGCCATGGAAGATGGGTAGGACTCTGGTGTGGGACGCCACATGCGTTGATACCATGGCTCCTACCCATATAACTAGCACGGCTGGCTGTGCTGGTGCTGCTGCCGCTTCTGCAGAGGCTCTCAAGCGGCGCAAATACTCCAATCTCATCGAAGATTATGAATTTGTGCCGTTTGGAGTCGAGACTTTGGGGTCATGGGGTCCGAGCGCTCGCAACCTCTTCCGTGAGATTGCGAAGCGAATGGTCGACGCTTCTCGTGACCAGAAGGCTGGCCTCTTTTTAGGTCAGAGAATAAGCATTGCCATACAACGTGGCAATGCTGCCAGTCTTCTGGGAACGCTACCACAAGAGGCATGCGATGCGGAGGAATTCTACGACGCATTTTAATTGTTCTTAGCTATAAGTTGTATAATAGTTATTTTATTTTTATTGTATTTAATATTTATAAATTAGTTCCTACTAAATACAGTTTTAAACAGAATTTGACGTCACAAAGATGTAATTACGTTGCACTATTTTGAGAAATAAAGATTTCCTGTTTCATTCATGAAACAAAATCATTTTCGACATGTTAAAGGCGTAGCGGTAAAACTTTCGACTGCTAGGCAAGAGGCTTCCCGCTCGCAGTGATATCGTCTGCGTATTTATCCGTTAGTCACATCTTACGACACACGTCGGATGAGATAGGGTGATGATACTTGTATACGCCAATTATTCAACCCTTTCTCTTTCAATTTGCCAATCTAAACTAAAAAAAAAAAAAAAACCCGACTACTAAACTATCACGCTCTAAAAAGTATTAAACAAGAAAATATAAAGGATAGCCGTGGCCATATGCCACTTTTTCCTAGAATACCTATATTACTAAGGGCTAAGTGACATACGATCTGTGACATACATACAAACACACATGTATATAACCACGTCTTTATCCCCGGAGGGTTAGGCAGAGGTGAATTAACACCCACATTTCACCAATCATTTTATTTTGTCCCACGTAACACGTGAGGCTATTGCCGTTTTCCGGGCACTATTGTTGGCTTTGAGTCATGCATCTGAGACTGAATCTGGGCTTGTATATATACATACATATAGCCTGTCAAAATCAACCCTCCTTTGGCTTCGCCGTAATCGTGTAGTAAATGAAATAACAGTTTCATTTTGCAAATCATGAAATAATATTTTGAAATAATATGGTTTAGTACATTTTGTTTCAACTGTACCTACTTGCCTACTGTTTATTAGGCATTACAAAAGTCTTCAGAGCATACTGTCTGAGTACTGTCTTATTTTGTCGCGAAATATTACAAGGTCCTTACTTCTTGTGCGTATTTAACATCACGAGTCGGTACTTGTTACGTTACTATTTAAACCACAGATATAGAACATGCTAGATGCATTAAATGGTATGAAGACAGTTCGTGTAATTTTTTTCACCCCACTAATAACTTCACTCAAGTTTTTCCGTAGAAACGCTCGCTTTCATTGACAGACTGATGTGATAGTATGAGCTCCTATAAACTTCTGTAGAGAGGGCTTGGCCACTTTATCTGCTAGTTGATATTTATATTTGCCTACATAGTTACGAAATATGCCTATTTGTGAAAAAATATCCACTACATGACAAAATATTAGCAAAGACAAATAGTAGAAGATCCTTATAAAATTTTACCCCAACAAAGGCTACACCTATATTCCTCAAATGCATACTACAGGCTATTAAAATATACAATAAACTACCAGTTCGTATGAGAGCGCTACCTCTGATTAAATCGCCTGGCGCGCCTCCCCGTTTCCGGGGACGAGTTGGGGACTCTGTAGTCCCCACACCCGAGAAGAGGGCCAGATCATGAGAGATGGCCCTGAGTCGGCCGGGGTGCGTGGGATATGCCTGTCAACCTCACCTTCGGCAACCAAAACGACCCACAGGCGGCGTGCGTTTTAGTTGGTTCGAGTCCAACATAACCTCTCCCACCGGCTCCGGTGGAGAGGTATCCGTCAGGGATTTTGCGGACGTAAAAAAGAAAAAAAGAACCTCTGATTAACTTTAAGTTCAACATGTTTAGTTTTTATTAGATAAGTGTTTCTATTCGGTGAGGGAATTTGTGAAATTTAATGTTACCGATATTATATTGACTGATGTTAAACAATTAAATGACTGATGTATGAGAGCACACTAACTCCTTTTATTTAATTAGATTCAGATATGAAAAAAATTGAATCTGTTCAGGAGGAAATTGTTCCCACGATCTTTCCCTAACAGGGGGAATGTTTTGACCACTGAGCTATCGAACCTCGCCTGAAACCATCCAAATCCTATCCTATCCAAAACCTATTATTTAGTTTTCCTTTTTAACCCCGACGCAAAAACGACGAGGTGATAAAGTCTGACTTGTCCGTGTGTGTGTGTAAATGTAAGTCTGTGGACGGCATCATACCTCCTGGACGGACGAACCGATTTTGATTTTGTTTGTTTTGTTTAAGAGAGATACTAGTCAGGAGTGTTCTTAGCTATGCTGGAATAAAATCGGTCCTAGAGTGTTCATCTTGGTCTGATAAGAAAACCCCCGACTAATAGCCCTCTTAAACAAAAACAAACACGTGTTAGACTAAGTGGCATACGACCGAGAAAAAAATCGGTCTAAGATGGTAACCGCCACAAAATGACGGAGTACATATTATTTCACAACTACCTTAATATGGGTATCTAATGAATGGGCTTTTAAATCAATTTTATAGCGTAAAATAAAAACTAAACTAAAAATTCTATAAACCACGTCACAAAAAACAATGGGGACCCCAACAAACAGTTTGGTGACACATTAGGTCGGATGGCTTGCGGTATCTAGCCTACCCTAATTCTGTGGTAAAAACTCTTTCAACACTTCCAACTCCGTCGGCGTTGAAATGCAGTGACGTGTGCTTAACATTAAGTCCCTATCAACAGCTACTCGAAAACGTAAAATGTTAGAATGTCTGAAATACCACATTTCTTAGTAATAACAGAGACGAAACTCAGATAATAATATAAAAAGCCTGTCAGTTGCGAGTCGGACTCGCGCACCGAGGGTTCCGTAACTTAAATTACATAAACCGTAATATATTTTGAATGCGTTGACTTTGATTTTTGCAAAGTTTCAACTTGAAAGGTTAAGTTGGCATCAAGAAAGCTCGGAGTGCTCAACAGGGCAAAGCGGTATTTCACTGCGGGGCAGCAACTCCTTCTTTATAAAGCACAGGTCCGGCCTCACATGGAGTACTGCTGTCACCTTTTTGCTGGAGCGCCTGCATACCAGCTTGACCCCTTCGACTCGTTGCAAAGACGGGCATTGAGGCTGGTTGACAATCCCATACTCACAGGTAGAGTGGAACCTCTTAGCCTTAGGAGGGATTTTGCCTCACTGTGTGTGTTCTACCGCCTATACAATGGTTTGTGCTCAGATGAATTGTTTGACATGATGCCCGTAGCTACATTCTATCATCGCACCTCTCGCCATAGGCAGGGAATTCATCCCCACACATTGCGACCTGAGACGGTACGCACTGTGCGGTATGAAAGAAACTTCATCCCACGCACACTCAAGCTGTGGAATGACCTCCCTGCTGCGGTTTTCCCAAGCGCCTACAATATGGGGTTCTTCAAGAGGGGCATCAGAAGGTTTCTTCATGGTCGGCAGCGCGAGTGTGACACCCCTGGTGTTGCATACGTCCATAGGCCACGGTAACCGCTTCCCATCAGGTGGGCCGTGTGCTTGTCTGCCAACTAAGTGGTATAAAAAAAAAAAAAAAAAATTGAACTTTCTCCACGCATTCCTGAGAAAAAGGTCTTGACAGGCAGACATATATACGGACAGACGGACAACGTAGTGATCCTATAAGGGATCCGTTTTTTTCCTTTTGAGGTACGGAACTCTAAAAGCAATTTTCTATTTTGTACGTATATGTAGGTGATTTAATAAGTGAGGTGTTTAGTTCAAAGATATTTATTTTATTATTTATCTTTATGTATTTAAAGGAGGACACGTTATAGATAATTGATGTTGTAGCGGCATCGCGTCGCATACGCAATGTCAGCGAATTCCTCGAGCTCCCGCGCTCTGTGAAGCCAGTTCATACGGAAGGCTCGCTATAGACAGCCACCTATAAACTCGCTCCACTTATAGGTATTCTAAGTTAATATCAAGTGTTCTAGTTACTCGATTATAAGTCCTGCATATTGTGAGACATTTGTGTGATCGGTAATAAACGTTATAAGTGTATGCCATCTTTTATTGAGATACTCCCACGTGAACCTATAGGCATAGCCTCCAAAGATGTTATACCTAGTTATTTTGTTCTATCTAGCAGAATTTTGACTAGTTTCCTTTGCTGTGATTAAAACTTCCATGCAAACTAACGTCTATTTACCCAAAAACTCTATTTAATTGTTTAGTTTCGATATTTAACACATAGCTTAGTGATTAAAGAGTAGGCCTTACACACAATAGTCCCGGATTTGGCGTGTGGGGGAGATTGCGGTCGTGGCCGTCTATTTCACGCCGAGCCTACACCGACGCATAGGGGAGTACCGGCAGTCGCTGGAGCGACTGACCGACGTCGTCAACGCCTGCCACCCTCATCCGGTTCTTGTGCTCGGGGACTTCAACGCCTGGTCAGTGACCTGGGGGTCCCGGCACACGAACCCACGAGGTAGGGCTCTGGAGAGCTGGGCCGCTAATCACGGTCTAGTTCTCCAGAATCGCGGGGCCGAAGCCACGTTCGTGGCCGCGGAGCGCAGTTCGATTATCGACCTATCGTTCGCAGGCGCTTCGCTGTCGCACCGTGTGCGGGACTGGCGTGTTGTTGTGGGGGTGGAGACACTGGCGGATCACCGATACGTTCGGTTTGATGTCTCCCCCCCCGCGGGTGATGCGCCGGTCATACCGGTCCCACGCGAGCCACGCTGGGTGCTTGGGAGACTGAATCGGGAGGTCCTCCTGGAGGCCGCCATCGTACAGGCCTGGGCCATTGCGCCGGACAGGCCTGTCGATATCGACGATGAGGCGGTGTGGTTCCGGGAGGCCATGACTCGTGTCTGCGATGCGGGTATGCCTAGGGCACCACCCTATAGTCCGAGGCGTCGGGTCTACTGGTGGTCTGCGGAGATCGCGAGGCTACGGCAAGCCTGCGTGATCGCGCACCGCCGGTGGACCAGACTCCGTAGGAGGCGTAGCCGAACCGCAGATACGGAGCCCCGAGTGGCGGAGCTTCATGTGGGATACAGGGAGGCCAGAGATGCCCTCCGAGCGGAGATTAAGCGGGCGAAAGCCGCGGCTTATAAGGAGCTCATGGAGAAGCTGGAGCGGGACCCATGGGGGCGGCCTTACCTTATGGTAAGAGGAAAGCTGCGCCCTCGAGCCCCGCCGTTGACCCGGGTTCTCCAGCCAGCTCTGCTCGGTGGAGTGGTCGAGTCCCTGTTCCCGGCGCGAGCGGAACACGTTCCGCCGCAGATGACTCCGCCACCTCGGTCGCCTGTGGCGCCCAGTGTGGTAGTTGACGACGAAGTCCCCGAGGTCACTTGGGTAGAACTGGAGCTGGCGGTGCGAAGGCTTAGAGCCAAGAAGAGCACCGCCCCGGGACCCGACGGCATTCCAGGCCGCGCGTGGGTCCTAGCTCTGGGAGAAGACGGTCTCGAACCCCGGCTGAGAGGGTTCCTCAGCGCATGCTTGGAGCGGGGCCGGTTTCCGAAGATGTGGAAGACGGGGAAACTGGTCCTCATCCGAAAGGAGGGTCGCCCGGCGGACGAACCGTCCGGCTACCGGCCCATTGTGTTGCTCGACGAGGTGGGCAAGCTCTTTGAAAGAGTTATTGCGAAGCGCCTCGTCGAACACCTCTCTGGTAGGGGGCCGGACCTGGCGGATGCCCAATATGGCTTCCGCCGGTGGCGGTCCACTGTGGATGCCATCATGCGCGTGAGGACTTTGGCGGAGGAGGCAGTTGCCCGGGGTGAGGTGACGTTGGCGGTGTCCTTGGACATCTCCAACGCGTTCAACACCTTGCCCTGGAGTTGCATCAGGGAGGCACTCGTGTACCACGGTGTGCCTCTCTACCTCCGCCGCATAGTCCGGGCGTACCTGACGGAGAGAGCCGTCATCTACCCAAGTGCGACCGGCGTCGGTCGGCGTGAGATGTCGTGCGGTGTTCCACAGGGATCGGTTCTCGGGCCGCTACTGTGGAACATTGGATACGACTGGGTGCTTCGCGGTGAGCTTGCGGACGGCGCCGCCGTCACGTGCTATGCGGACGACACGCTAGTGACGGCGAGCGGAGCTACACACCGCGAAGCGATCCTGAGGGCCACGACCGCGGTTGCTCAAGTCGTGGAACGGATCCGGCGGCTGGGCCTTGAGGTGGCTTTGCATAAATCCGAGGCCATGTTCTTTCATGGACCTCGGCGCACGCCACCACCTGGTTCCAGTCTCACAGTGGGAGGCACTCTCATCGGCATCAAGCCCCAGATGAAATATCTGGGGCTCGTGCTCGACGGCCGGTGGGACTTCGGGAAGCACTTCCGAAGTCTGGGCCCCAAACTGGCGGGCACAGCCAACGCTCTGGCGCGGCTACTGCCCAACCTGAGGGGCCCGGATGACTCCTGCAGGAGACTTTACGCGGGTGTCGTGCGGTCCATGGCCCTGTACGGGTGTCCCGTGTGGGCGGACACCCTGAGTGATCGGCACATGCTTCTGCTGCAGCGTCCGCAGCGGAAGTTGGCGTGCCGCATCATAAGGGGGTACCGCACGATATCATTCAACGCGGCGAGTCTCCTCGCCGGATCGCCACCATGGATCCTGGAAGCGAGATGCCTTTCGGCGCTATACAGGTTCCGAAGGGCGGCGCGGGAGCGGGGTCACGATCCCGAGCCCGAAGAAATTCGGGCCGTGAGATCCCGGCTCCACAGGGAAATGGTGGCAGAATGGGAGAGACGACTTGGGCAACCAAGCGCAGGGCACGCCGTAGTAACGGCGGTAAGACCCATCATGGGGGAGTGGCTAGAGAGGCCACACGGCAGCCTCTCGTACCGTCTGACGCAGATGATCACCGAGCACGGATGCTTCGGAAAGTATCTGCGTCGGATGCAGAAAGAGCCAACGTCCGAGTGCCATCACTGCGACGCGAGCGAGGACTCAGGTCCGCACACGCTCACCGAGTGTCCGGCGTGGGAGACGCCGAGGCGGGAGCTTGTGGCGGCCCTGGGAGTGAGGGTTCTCACGCTCTCCACCTTGCTCGCGGCGATGGTTCGCTGCGCGGATGCGTGGGCGGCCGGCGCCTCCTTCTGCGAGCAAGTAATGCTCGTGAAGGAGGAGGCGGGGCGGGAGCGGCAGCGGGAGCGACGAAGGATCGCTAGACAAACTGCCCGCGCACGAAGGCAACTCGGGCGTCGGAGGTCGATGAACGACCTCCGCCCCCCATGAGCGCCGGCCTGGGGGTGACAGGTGAAGCCGCCTGTCACCCTGGCAGAAGCAGGCCGCGGCGGCGGCGCGCGTGGCGCGCCTCCCCGTTTCCGGGGACGAGTTGGGGACTCTGTGGTCCCCACACCCGAGAAGAGGGCCAGATCGTGAGAGATGGCCCTGGGTCGGCCGGGGTGCGAGGGATATGCCTGTCAACCTCACCTTCGGCAACCGAAACGACCCACAGGCGGCGTGCGTTTTAGTCGGTTCGAGTCCGACATAACCTCTTCCACCGGCTCCGGTGGGGAGGTATCCGTGGGGATTTTGCGCACGTAAAAAAAAAAAAAAAAAAAAAAAGTCCCGGATTTGAATTCTGGTCATTATGTTACCGACGTGAACCCACTCCTAACACAAGCGAGTTAGCTTAGCTGGAATATTTAGAGGGAATATTAGTGATTTCGGTTGCTAATATTATTTCTTTAAAAGAAAATAAATACTATTTCTACTGTTGATTTATTGGTGGATTTTTTTGAAACAAATAAAAAATATTGTGGAAAGAAAGAATTTGCAGATAGAGACTAAAGTCAAAGCTATTGTACTAAAGATAAGTTCTTTAACGATAATTTGTAAATGATATCAATCTACAATTCTGTATCATTTGATTGATCAACAATAGTTAAGCTGAGTCGTCTGCGAGAAGCAGATGTTCATTAAAATCATTACTCCCCTTGGCGTTCAGCCAGCTCAAGAAATATATGTCCACTTGTTCAACAATAGCGAATCTGTGGTTTCGTCCCATTTCTCAAGGACTGTCACCTAATTTAGAAGATTTAGTCGCCATTCACTTAACACTGGACACAAAATAAATCACTGTAAATCTTACTAAGGAATTATGGAGAACATTTTCTATTAGAGCCGGCATCCAGCAGAGTAGAATTTGAACCACCCCGTCTCTTTTCATGCGGTATCGTACAAGGCGATTAAGGGATAGGGCTGTTTAATATCAGACAGATATATACAGCCCAGACTCAGCCTCAGATGTCTAGCTCAAGTCAATAATAGTGCCCGGAATACGACAATAGGCTCACCCCTTATTACGTGGGACCGAATATAATGATAGTGAAATGAGGATGTTAATTTACCCCTGCCTGACCCTCGGCGGATAAAGGCGTGATTATATGCTTGTACGTATGTATGTATTTATGACTAGCTTACCCGCCCCAGTTTCACTCCCTATTTAAGCCCGTATTTTAAATAATGTTTGAGAATTTGCCGGATTTGTTGACATTTATGTTCGCTAATCCGCTCCCTTCTGTAGGAGCGTTATGATATATAGCCTAAAACCTTTGTCGATAAACGAACTATTCCACACAAAAAAAAATCTATTTGTAACAGTAGTTCTTGAGATAAACGCGTAAAAACAAACAAACCTCTCAGCTTTATAATATTATCTTAGAATATTAAGTTTAACGTATGCACAGCCTACTACTACTACCTACTAATATTTTTGGGGCCCATGCCAATTTCTCTTGCTACGGTATATCATAGGCTCCAACGTCGATAATGAAGTCAAACTTTTACTGTTACAAATAATAGACAGTAAAGTAAATTGGTAGACAGGCAAAACATCAGCACCCACCAAAGAAGACATCACGTCGTACAAAGTTTTCTTGAGTTTACTAACGCTAGTGTAGAAAGCACACATTGATTTCGACATCCGAACTATAACTAACGCCATTAATAAAAGTGAAATTCGACGAAAGTCGCAACTTTTGATAACGAATAACTTTCTACGTCACGTATAACTTTTACCGCGATAACTAGGACTTACGAAGCACTTTAACTTCCTGATGACAGTCTGTTTTAATACATTCGGCTCCGTCCGCATGGAATAGGCTAATTTCTTATTTTTTTTAATATCATAAACTGTAAATTATAAAATAAAATAATGAACTGTTAAAGTAAAATATTCTTATAACAAAGTTGTTAAGATATTTGATTTTGTGGAAAAAAAAATTTATCGAGCCTTTATAAAACGCTCCAAACAAAATTGTAGCATACTATGACGTCACAGTGTGCAGGCGCGTAGTGTAGATGGAGTGCAAGAAAATATAGCATTTATCTCAGTCCAAGTTGATAGATTTGAATTTTAATATCTCTCGCAATCCCACCGAACCAGGGTCATGTCCTTCGATCTGCCTCTCCTCGGTTGTTTCGACCACGGGGTCCTCAACTAGTCCCAGATATGGGGAGGCACGCAATGCATGCCGCTGCCACTGCCTGCCTCTGTGACAAGCGGCTCTACCCATCAAGTAACACATAAGCTGGGTAACAGTAATGGGATCAAAATTTCAAGCCTAACCTATCCCTGCACCATATTACAGCTAGATCTGTTCAGTAGTGAGAGTGTGATTGAGCAACAAACATCCAAACATTCACAAACTTTCACATATACAATATTGAGTCGAATTACGGTGCTATCCACTAATAGGGAACAGTTTTTGGCGACTCATACAGTGACGTGCCACATTCAGACTCGATTATGACGCGCAGTAACTCTATTAACATCATGTTGTTCCCGTATCGCCATAATATTTCTATATTGGCCTCCGCAAGCAATATAAGATTGACATAGTCATCACAGGGTTATTCCCGGTTACACATAATGATGAATCTTCAACATTTAGAAAGGAAAATGAATTTGGACATTAACCCCCGATGCAAAAACGACGGGGTGTTATAAGTTTGACGTATCTGTATGTGTGTGTGCGTGTGTGCGCCTGTCTGTGGCATCATAGCTCCCGAACGGATGTTCAGGAGCTACGATGTTTGATTTGTCACTGTCGGGGGGACCTTGGATCGTTCCGATAGTGTGACGTAGTGTTCTACCAGATATGGCCCCTCGACATGACAAGGCTTGAATCAAAATATGTATTACTAGGTATATCAAAGTTATAGTGCTAATTAACACAACTTATTTTCGATTTTTTGGGGGTTGTTTTTTTTTTCAATATATTGCACGGTAGAATAACTTCATGGGAAGTTTAAGCAAAGTTTGAAGTAATAGGGTCACTATTACAGATGCCAACGATTACAATGGTCGCCCTGGAATGGAGACACCAGGAAAAATGCAACACGTGTGTTGGTAAAGAATACCACGACTAAAGCTTTCCTAATCCAAAGGCATATTTACAGATTGCAGTGCACTAATTAAACACTAGCTAGGGACGTAGATTCTTCAACAAAAACCAACAATTCTTCGAAATCCATCAATTGACTCAGTTTCCTCAATAATATCCGTACGAAGAACGAAAATATATTCAATTTTGTGCAAAATAACTGTTTTATTTCTTCAACGTTTACAGTAATTGGCCTGATCGGTTGATATTATTTCCTGGAAATTCATTTATTTCTTACGCGTTTGTTCTTTGTATAAAATATGTTTATTTAATTCATTTGTGGAAAGCGTTTTTCTTTTAGTTTTCCTTAACCAAAGTGGCTAAAGTCATTACGGGGTCGAATTCAGTCCATGTCACATATTTTGCTCTCTTGTCCACTGTGTCTGTGCAACGTATAAAGCCTTAATCGTGGCCGATTTCTGGGTCAACAAAGTATAAGAAACCAGCTGATGCTCACGGCTCTGTCCGCGTGAAATTTTGGTGCCGTTACTGTTACCTAGCCTATGTGTTATTTGACGGATGGAGCCGCCTACCACACTAACAGAAGAAGGCCACGGTCGTGGTGTGTATTGCACGCCTCTCCACATCCGGGGACGTGTTGGGGACTCCTCGGTCAGGGCCAGAACGAGAAAGATGTTTGGCAGAGGGTATTCGTGGGGATTTTGCGCACGTGAAAAATAATAGGCTATGTGTTATTTCCAACTAGAATATCCTTGTGGCAAATTTTGACCAGATCCGTTCAGGCGTTTGACCGAGATCGAATAACAAACAGACATACATGTTCACAAACTTTTTCATATATAATATTAGTACGAAGTTAGGATAACTCCATTTATTCGAAAAAAAAACCGGAGGGTAGGGGCTGTCCATTAATCACGTGAGGCTCAACGGGGGGAAGGGGGTTCGAAAAAATCAAGAAATATAACCAGGGGGGAGGTAGGGGTATAGTGAGATATCACGTGTATTTATATTATCCACGTTACGCGTGAAAAAAGTGAATTCACGTGTTTCCTTCTTCCTACAGTCCCGGGTCCTTTAAGCGGGGCGTGAAAAAGCATTTGATGAGGCCGGCAAGCTCAGTGTCACCATTGTCACATGGTATGTGTAAGTAATGGTGACCCTCTTTTCTGAGACTTTGCCTTCAGCTTACCATCAGGCAAGGTGAAGTCTAATTGACGTTTCCTATATATCAAAACAGAATATTGTTTTTTGGGTATTGTAAGGGAAGGAGTAGTCCGAAACCTCACCACGTATCACCATGGGCGAGGGTGGGGAGGTTTAAATTGGTAAAAACATCAAGTGATTAATGGACAACCCATAGCCGAGGGGGATCCAATAATTAAGATTCTACTGTATGTCCGTCTGTAGGTAGATTATGTCTCATAAGCTGCAATAGTTAAGTAATTATAACTCCATTTAATATTTCATTAACTAAAGAACGTTCTAACTATTTTTTTTGTTCCAGAACTGGTAAACTCCACTACCCTACAAATGTGTGTGGACCGTTGTTCGAAGAGGAGTTGGAGTTCTGGGGGCTGGACTCCAACCAGGTGGAGCCATGCTGTTGGTCCACGTACAGCATACACAGGGATACACAGGTCAGTGCTTTAGTATATTTAACTGTGACCGTCATCGACTCCCGATAAAGTGATTGAGTGATTTTTGCTAAGTAGCACATCTAAAAATGAATTATATATAGTCAATGATTGAAGGCATCCTTTATCTTGCTAGTCTAATAATGGTTTAAGTAGAATACTTTGGTATTTTTACCTCTCCATGTTCCAGCACGAAAAGGATGCTTTGACTACGTAAAACATTGCAGCAAATTCAAAATTTAAAAAAATTAATGAAACTGTGTACAATAGCAAATTCTTCCTCTCTTCAAACATTGTGCTGCCCGACAGGGCTCATAATTGTAACTTATTCTTAATTTGACATTTGAATCACAATATGAAACGCAATCAATGTATTGAGTATTGAGTAAAATCAGTATTTTGTTGTGTAAGTAAAAGTGATTTGAATTTCGAACACTCTTTTGGAATTACTCTGCGTCGATATAAAATAAGAGCGATAGAAAAACTTTAGAAATTTATACATATATACATACATATAATCATATCATTATACCCGGAGGGTTAGGCAGAGGTGAATTAACACCCACATTTCACCAATCAATGTATTCGGTCCCATGTAATAGGGGGTGAGTCTATTGGCGTTTTCTGGGCACTATTGTTGATTCGAGCCATGCATCTGAAGCTGAGTCTAGGCTGTATATAAACTGTTAAACTGCCCTATCCCTTAGTCGCCGCATTGGAAGAGATGGAAGTCCAAATTCTACTCTGTCGGGAACACCGCGGCGTTTACGTTTATACAGAAACACTACTATTCATAGAAAGTTTCATAATGGCGAATTATTGGAAAACCGATTTCATCTGTACTATGAAGAAATGGCGCATTGCCAACGGAACTAAGAAAGAAAGAAAGAAAATATTTTATTCAGGCCCCACACAGCGGGCACCCCACCAAATACACACAGGTAGGCAGTACAACAGTTAGCAGGTACATCAAATCAAAAACAGTAGGCACATTAAAATTAGACTACGGGTGCAACACTCCACACTATGCGAACCCAAGTAGGGCCCCATCTCAGCATTGAATGCTGCGCACACCCTTCGTTGGGTATGCACAGCGCTGGTTTTCAGATGGGGCTACTAGGCAGCGCTGACGCCACGCACCATCCCATATATACAGTACATTTTACACTGGACTGGACTTTAATCTTTTTATTTGCTTTTAAGTTTAATCTTTGACACAGGATTTTTTTCTTTCTTTGGTAAACTGAAATTTGAGTTTTTTTAACCAATTAAAAAAGGAGGAGTCTCAATTAATACTGTCTAGAGCGTGAATTTTCAGTAATCGAGTTTACATTTTTAATTTTTATTGTATGTATGTGTGTTACAAGATTTTTAAGTAAGTTATGAACGAATTTTTATTATTCTTGATTTATTGGGTAGGGTATATTTTCAGAGTGGTTTTTTAGAGTTCCATACGTAGAAACCTATTTCTAAGAGCGCACTGTCTTGCTGTCACCAGACTGTATCTTAATTTCAACTGTGATAGCTAGAGTAATAATTTACTTCTGTTGCCGCCATAATAATAAACACTAAAAACAGGATCATATTGTATAGATATTGCTACGGAACCCTTCATCCGCGAGTCCAACTCGCACTTGGTCGGTTTCTTGTTTCACCTATGACTAATAATATCATCCAATTTCATATTGGGCGTAGGAAAGTGGACAGCAGGTTTTAAACTTTGAATACAACCGGGATCCTATCAAGCAGCAGGTCGAATGAAAAAGGTACTCTGTGGCGTCGATACCCGCTTAGTATATTTGTTTTTTGATATCACTTAGGTGGCAGACAAGCACACGGTCCACCTAATAAAAAGTGGTTACCGTAGCCTGTGGACGTGTGCAACACCAGGAGAGTCACACTCGCGGTACCAACCCTGTGAGCATAGAGAGTTTCTGTGCCATCAGCGTAAAAGACAAAGCAGGACCAGCTTTTTGTCTTCCTACTGACAGCACAAAATCTCTCCAGTGAGTTCCGCCGGGAACATCTCACGACGTTATTATGGCCGCGGTGTTCTATAGGTCGGAGGTACTTCCCCAGTCAGACTGCTCAAATGGATGGAAATACCGTTGTGTCCTACCTCCTCAGGGATTGACAATAGTCTAGGATATCACACAGACTTTTTTATTTCGGGTACATGTTCCCATGAAAAGCAGAAATAATAAGATCTAAACTTTTGAACTGAACTTATAAACATAACAAACCTAAAATAAACCCACGCCTATATCTCCTAAGGGGTAGGCAGAGGTGCTAGCACCCACATTTCACCAGGTCCCAATGTAATAGGTGGCGAGCCTATTGCCATTAACCGAGCACTTATAAACCTGCGAAATATACACACATTACTTCGAAAAGGATGGAAAAGTCATTGGTGTGTGCCATGGTAAAACCTGGGATCGAACCCGAGACCTCGTCTCAGCAGTCCATTACCATACCACTAGGCTACCGCGGTTGAACTGAATTTATAGCCTACGTTTATACAGAAACCCTACTATTCATAGATAGTTTCATAATGGCGAATTATTGGAAAACCGATTTCATCTGTACTGTGAAGAAATGGCGCATTGCCAACGGAACTAAGACTGGACTTTAATCTTTTTATTTGCTTTTAAGTTTAATCTTTGATAAAGGAAATTTTTCCTTCTTTGTTAAACTGAAATTTGTGTTTATAACCGACTTTAAAAAAGTGAAGGTTCAATTCGATCGGTATTTTTTAATCGACTACGGCGAGCGAAGCCAAAGGAGGGTTATGATTTTGACTGGCTTTGTATGTTTGTATGTTGGTTCTTCCGATATAGTTATAGCTATTTAAGCAATAGCTATAACGCAGTATCAGAATAAACGGGATATTTACCATGTTTCATTATTTGAGTTTCCGATATTTCGGCGCTGTTGCAAGCACCATGATCACGGAGGAACTGGAGTAGTGGCGGTGAACAAAGAAAAAGTTTTTTCTTAGGAGTAGAGTGAGAGTGAAACCAATAGTAGTGCAGATACGCGTAGTAAAAGAACTCGAAAGAGGGTAGATCGATATAATTATTAAAAATGTGCTAACTAAGCCGTTCCCTTTTATACTAAACACGATTCGACTTATTTATGTCAAATATTTTTTTAAACACAGAACTTTATGACGGCTAGAGGGCGCCACATTAAATTCAGTGACACATTATATAGCCTATTACCAGCGGACGACTAAGATGCTTCTAACGATACCTCATTTGTCACAAAAGTGAGTTCCAGTGAGTTCTGGCTACCCTACTCACCGCCATGGCCGCGCTATTCTGTAGGGTGGAGGTACTTCCCCAGGCGGACTGCTCAATTGAACCGAAATACCGCCGTGTCCTACCTACTTTTTTTTTATACCACTTAGTTGGTATACAAGCACACGGCCCACCTGATGGAAAGTAGTTACCATGGCCTATGGACGTTTGTAACAGCAGAGGAGTCACAGTTGCGCTGCCAACCCTGTAAGTAGAGTCTCTGTGCCGTCAGTTTAGAAGACAAAGCAGGACAAGCCTTTAGTCTCCCCACTGACAGCACAAATTCTCCAGTGAGCTCTTGCTACCCTACTCACCGCTGGGAACACAACACGAAGTTATTATAGCCGCGGTATTCTGTAGGGCGGAGGTACTTCTCCAGTCGGACTGCTCAATTGGGCGGTAATACCGCCGTGTCCTACCTTCTTGCAATGTATGCATGAATATGGCTATTTACATTAGTCTAGTCGTACCTCGGAGAGCACGATAAGCCGTTGGTTCTAGAGGCCATATCGCCACATTTGTTGTAGAGGAAAATATCGAAGTTCAGCCAGACCAGTGAGATTCAAAAAAGCGGACTTCAGACTTCGAGGATGAGACCTGGATTAACACTAGGACGAAAAAGATGAATTGACATAATATAACATTAACTAGCTCAAAAATATTACTCCTTGAAACTTTGAGACGATTTTACTATTAATAATATTACACATATTGATAACTCACTTGTACTTTTCCACATTACTTTATTGCTTATTACACCTGACCGGTTTCGCCTTACGGCATCCTCAAAGGTTCAAAGGTAAACCTTTGAGGATGCCGTAAGGCGAAACCGGTCAGGTGTAATAAGTGAGTTATCAATATGTGTAACAACAAATTCCACCAAGTGCCATCAATCTACAGTATAAATATTAATAATATTTCTCACCAAAATGGAATTACAAAACTAAATCTGATTAATGGAAAGCTAATATGATTAAGATCGAAATAATCTTTTGTGATGGAAGTCCGGGAGAGTTATTACAAGATTTTGATTAGGTAGGTAGCCTGTAATATCAGGATTAAATACTTTGACATCTCGAATAATTTAGGTTAATTGACAACTAAAATTGGATTGGTGATGACCAAAAACCCTTACAAAACGCCAAAAAAAAACTCTGCTAAGTGTGAGTCATACTTTTGCGCGAAGAGTTACATCCAGTGTTTTTTAGTATTTGTTTTTATGGCCTCAACAGAAATACAAAATCTATGAAAATGTCACGCGATACAGCCTGGTGATAGACAGAGAACCCCCTTTTGCGAACAAGTAATGCTCTTGAAAGATTAGGCGGGGCGGGAGTGGCTGCGGAAGCGAAGGGGAATCGCAAACCACACTGCTCGCGTACTTGTACGTATATGATTTGTCTGTAATCTTGTCAATCGTCAATCTTACTTTATCGTTGTTCATACTGTACGATCTCGTACTAAAATACCTTAATCACTTAGGCAAGCAGGAATCAAACACAATCTTGAGTTGAGACATTTTATTTAAATCTTTCTAGCTATTTATACACTTCGGTGCAACGAAACCATACCGCGATTTAGGCGATCGTACAACGCCATCTATCGAGCGTGCATACAACTTTACAAATAAGTAATTCGTCTCAGTATGGTTAGAATCAAGACATAGAACACATACTTGTATCCGAGGCCTTCGCTACAAAGCCCGGGGTCCGCTTATTCCTATCCTCCTTTTATGGAAGTGACTACCGCCTTAACACCCAAGCTCAAAATCAAATTCAAACATTACGTTACATACAAACATTACTAAGTGGGACTAAGACTGGGATTAAGATACTGAAACCAAAAACCACAGTGCCGATAAAGAACTAATATAGTGAGCGTGTTGTGTCGCTAGCCTTAGCTTTCATTTATAAAAGTAATGGAGGATAGGCGCTCAAAAACTGTTCCCGGCATACTTCTCGACGCTCGCAAGCCAGTCAACTCGTGACCATGGGTGCTGCAACGCATCCGAAATGTGGGCAAAAATAGTAATCTAAATGATGATATCGTGAAAAGTTCCGAACCAAACCAACAACAGGGTGTTAAATAAAGAATTAAAAAGATTATTTAAAATGCTGCCAGACCTTTCTCCATGCGGTGTACCTACGTACAGACAACAGCCCGCATTTGCTCAATTTACACATACCTCACAAGTTTCTCTTACCCTAATTAAATCTGTCATGCTAGCCCGCACATTGCGAATGTTTCTGCCTAACCCTTTTTCAGAATATCATTAATTTGACCTGTGTGAATTCTTCGGGAGCTACTTCGAATAGTTTCCTTATGCTGGACTCAATCAAAGAATCAATTTCATTTATTTAGTTTAGGCACACAAAGAGCACATATGAACGTCAACATTTTACAATTGAATATGTCAAGAAATAATATAAAAATATTAAATAATTTAAAAATAAATCATTGGAAAATGATTCTTTCGCTGGTTCGGTAAGTTAGTTCTACTGAGAAGATATCAGCAAGAAACTCAGCGAACTATATTAGAACTAGATTATTTTTCTTTTTTAAGTTTGCTTAGTTTACAATTTATTTTGTGCGAGCAAGCAAGAGACTTATGTCGACCACGCATTTACATCATTAAGATACTCATCCACTTTATAGTAACCTTTACTCATTAAAGTTTTTTTCACTTCCATTTTAAATTTATTTATTGGCATATTAATCTACACTAGTTGTTGTTACACAACGCTATCTAGATTCATGGTAACCATAGCTTAACAAGCTAGTGTTATGGAATCTAGATTGCGGATAAACATACTTAGATACTTTTATTTTGTTAATTCATACATATTATACATAGAAACACCCAGACCAATGCAAATATACAAATTCATGTATACAAATATTTGCAACCAGCACGCCCTGCATAGCAATTGAACGTTCTACCGCTATGTCACAGAGGCCGTCAGTATTGATGTCTATTTTTTCATCAACTACTGAAATAGTAAAAAATAATCACCATATTAAATGCTTTAAAATGTCATTTAATTATTCTGGCGGAGAAATCAAAAAACCATCTTAAAAAAAATTTGCTTCTATGAAAGCTGTCCAACGCATTTCAATTATGTCACGATTCCTGGATGAGGCGGGAACGAAATTTGAATTTCAAATTTAGAACGCGACGCTCAACTACAAAAAGGTACGTATTGTTGACGGTCAAATGGTGGTCATTGACAATACCAAATTTCAATGACAATGACACACTTTTTTTACATGCTAAATACCGCACAGATACCCTCCGCCTCAGCCAGTGGGAGAGGTTATGTAGGACTCAAACTGACTAAAACGCACGACGCCTTTGGGTCGTTTTTGGTTGCCGAAGGTGAGGTTGATAGGCATAGCCTTCACAACAATGGCAAATTTAGATAGCTAAAATTTGATTATTTAAAGGTCATTCGTACTTATTCGATATATGTGTATATGGTGTCCCCGCCTCGCGCTGGGTTACGGCTGGAGTGGTAAATCCAAGAAGTGCAGAATTCGCTTCGTGGAGGGTGACACCCTGGACAGACTTCGCTTCGTGGAGGGTGACACCCCGGACTCCAAGGTGAGCCTCGAATGTAACCGAGATTATCGAAAAAAGAACGATAATTTATTATGAGTACATAACATATTACGAAACCCTGTATTTTACATACATATAATCACAGATTTATCCCCGGAAGGTTAAGCAGAGGTGAATTAACACCCACATTAAAGGTATTTAAACTATCACGGTCACTCACATCAGTATCAAAATTTAAACATGGTAAATACATACATACATATATAAAATCAAACCTGTTTCCATGGAAAATATTCCGTTTATTTTGATTCCACACGACCCACATTTCACCAATCATTAAATTTAGGGCCACGTAATAGGTGGTGAACTTATTGCCGTTTACCGTGCCCTATTGTTGACTCAAGCCATTCATCTGAGGCTGAGTTTAAGCTGCCTGTTTTATCTGTCTGGTATTAAACAGTCTTATTCCTTAGTCGCCTTGTACGACATCGCGTGGCAACAAATGCGGTGGTTCAAATTCTACTCTGCCGGGAACCACGTGGTTAATTTTATTTCTCAATAATATTAACTTCAAAATATACTATATATAATATACGTACTTATCCATACAGTAATAAAAATAACTGTAATGAACTAAAAATCTCTCAACCGATCAAAATCAACCGTTGGACATCCGAAACCGTCACAATATCTACCGGATAACCGATTCTCCGTTGCTATTTGATAGATCGAAACCCTTTCCAATTGAGTTTTAAGGCTTTTTGTAACAAAGAGACATGGACCTTTTCATTCGATATATTCATGAGCACGAACTCACTGTGTTCGATAGAATATTAAGACTCACATTTAGATCATAAGGACACGACGGTATTTCCGTCCAATTAGGCAGTCCGACTGGGGTAGACCTCTGCCCTATAGAACACCGCGGCCGTAATAACCTCGTGTTGTGTTCCCGGCGGTGAGTAGGGTAGTCAGAGCTCACTGGAGAGTGTTTGTGTTATCAGTGGGGAGACCAAAAGCTTGTCCTGCTTTGTCTTTAACACTGACGCCACAGAAACTCTGTGCTCACAGGGTTGGCAATGCAAGTGTGACTTCCTTGTTTTTGCACTATTTCCATCAGGTGGGCCCTAGTGCTTGTCGGTCACTTAAGTGGTAATAAAAAAAAGATCAGGGAACAGATTTTATAGTAAAGCCTGTTTTTGAGTTCTGTTGATGATTATAAATTGTCTGTTGTTGATGATTCTAGGAGGACTTTTAATTCACGAATTAAAGGAACTGGTTCAGATTAGATTATATGTTTTGGTCCATATCGTACTGACTCTCGTTTCCGTACAGATATATTCCCCCTCCCCCCTAGCCAGTGGGGTGGTTGTGTCTGACTGTATGAACCGCGATGTAAGGTAACCCAATACAAAATTGGGGAGGAATTTTTCGAAGCCTAAAATTGCAGTCTCCCTCTTTTTCTCTATTCCATTTTTGTATAATATATTGTATAGTTATCATAGTTTTATATAAATTTGTATATTATAATAGCATATTTTATGTACCTAAACTGAATAAATAACCATACAAAAAACTTTTTATTGATAATTTTACTTTCATCTAATATACAAATTCGATAAATATGACTTTGTTAAATACCTATACTTTATCGGAGTTAGTTGAAAATCTTAGTTCATTGTAGAGGTTTAGCTTCACTGCAATAGTCTTACGCACATATCGACAGAAATAGTTGCGAAAGGTGATATAAAACCCAATGTTTTCTGTAGAACATATGTTTAATGTAACGTTGCAGTATTTGTGTTGTAATGTACGTAATTTATTTAAAATAAAACTCAGCGGAAGTAGTATTTCATAGGATATAGCTGCTCCGTCATAGCTTTGCTGTGGGGCCATGAAAAACGCGATTAAAAGTAAATAGCGTTTAAGCCTAATTTTCGGAACTTTTTTGAAAAAACGGTCTAGCTGTAATGCTTCGATCTCTCTGATCTTCTGACCTCCACAACCCAAAGGCGATCTTTTGGGTTGTGGAGGTCAGATGGTAGTCACTTCACGGAAAATATCGAAGTTCAGCCAAGTCCTCAGTTAGACTTGTAAAGCGAACCCTAGACTCCCAGGTGAAACCTTCGGATGCGACTAGGGTTAACGCTAAGATGAAGAAGAAGTCTTCTTCGCTAGTCAGGTAACATTTAGCCAAAACTGTCAGGCTACGTAGGTAAAAAATATTTGGAATGGTACCCGGTAGAAGTGGTAGACCCTAGAAGTGCTGACTTGGTGCACAAGACAGTTTGAAGCGGAGAAGTAAGAGCTAGAAAGCGGACCTCAGACTCTGAGGTGAGGGCCTTAGGGTCCGGGTAGTTTCTCGGACTCGAACCGGCAAAAACTGCACGCCGTCTTGGGTTTCCAGATACTGGGGTTTGAGATTGCTTACTTAGGACATATCTCACTCATCTAACTCACCTAAACCGAAGGGGGTCATCTCCTAACCGAAGAAACTTTTTGGGTCTCAAAATCATCAAAATCTTTCCAAGCGACCCACTTGGAAAGATTTTGATAATTTTGGCATCCAAAAAGTTTCTTGGTAAAATGTTACATGCCCACATCCCCACGATAAAACACAGCGTGACTGCCTAAAAGTGATATTGCATCTCGTAATGTATTCAGTGATATTGAAGATGTACTTCCCTTGTGTAATAAAAGGGTATTTGAAAAGGGTTTTTTATGAGGTGAAGTTTGTTCTTCAGTTGAGTGGTTGCAGAATCATTTTGATAGTTTGTCTTTATGTGTCGGAGTCATCATTATCTTCATAGATATTTCTCAGTTCTGTTCATTTCGTTGTTCGTTCGTTTGAATGTTTTTGACTTTACGTACTCCTATATAGTTCTATGGTAGCGTAGTGGTATGGGTAATGGACGATCCCAGGTTTTACCATGGCACACACCAATGACTTTTCAATGCTTTTCAAGATTATGTGTGTATTTCTTGCAGGTTTATAAGTGCCCGGTTAATGGCAATAGGCTCGCCGCCTATTACATTGGGACTTAAACATAAACTGGCAAAATGTGGGTGGCTAGCACCTCTGCCTACCCCTTCGGGGATATAGGCGTGAGTTTATGTTATGTTATGTTTATATAGTTCATTGTACCAACAGCAACTGGGGTTGGCGTTAGGAGTATTTTTTATACCACTTAGGTGGCAGATGGAAAGTGTTTACCGTGATCTATGGACGTGTGCACCAAAAGAGTCACACTCATGCTGCCGACCCTGTAAGAACAGAATGTTTCTGTGACGTCAGTGCAGAAGACAAAACAGAACGAACCTGTGTTCGTACCACTGACAGCACAAAAGCTCTCAAGTTGTGAATAGAATTGAAACAGCTCTCAGGCTGTGGTCCCAGTTGATTACTGTCAATATTTTTATGGTTGATTAGATCCATGGTCAACTAACATAAAAACTGTTTACCTATACCTTTCTTTGCCGCACCACCAATACCTGGAGTTCATTATCAGCTCATGTGTTTCCTTCTTTCTACAATCCCGAGTCCTTTAAGCGGGGCGTGAAAAAGCATCTGATGAGGCCGCCAAGCTGAGTGCCACCTTTCCCGAGACTTTGCCAATAGCTTACCATCAGGCGAGGTGAATTCAAGTTGGCGTATCGTAGATAGTAAAAACAAAAAAGAAACGTAGTAATCCCCAAAACTCATTAAAAGATATTATAACCTGCAACGCGCGAACTACGGCTCCGACGTAAATATTTATCTATAAGTAGGCAAATTTGAAACGATTCAGTACCTTTTTTCCTGTTTGTGAACCGATACTCTTCCTTTTTTGTTTGGTAGCTATTGACGAAACTTTACTGTTGCCCATAAAATTTAAATAGGGTTTTCCTCAATTTCCCTTCATGTTTTCCTCAATTTTAATAATGATTTTTGTAAGATTTCGACAAATCACCTTAGTAAATATAAATGGACAAGAAAGTTTGAAATAACAGGTATTTGACTCTCAATTGAGTTGTGACAACACTGAGATACTAAAGCATCGGTAGCTTAGTGATTAAGGAGTCGGCCTTACGATCGAGAGGACCCGGGGTCGAATCCTGGCCATAACACTACCGACGTGAACCCACTCCTAACCCAAGCAATTTAGCTTAGCTGGAGGGGTTAGAGGGAATATTAGAAATTTCAGATCTAATAATCTTTAGATAAAAAAAATTGATGATAATTGTAAGCTTGTAAAGGAATGTTTGTTATTCAATCACGTTCTAAGGACTGAAATAATGTGGCTGAAATATCTATCTGATCATTTGTGATCTTGAATATCATATAGATTATTTTTTATTCCGGTAATAGTTATGGGAACCTATTACCGGAATAAAAAATAGCCCATGTTGTTGCTCTTGTAGGTCCACGCTGGTGAAACCGCCGACATCATAATATTAAAAAAATATATATCTTAATAGTCTGTCATCGTGATGATATGGTGATATAGTCGTCTGGTGTCACCTAGTTTATGGCTGTGTGTAATGTGTACGTAGGTATATATGAATATTTTATCTATGTAGATTTATCTATGTTTATGTGTAAATTGTACAGAATACAATCAGTTAAATGTACGGAGATTGGATTCCGCAGACAAACCGATTAGACGGTTTTGTGGGGCTTTTTTTTTACGTGTGTAGAGTCCCCACGGATACCTCCCCACCGGAGTCGGTGGAGGAGGTTATGTCGGACTCGAACCGACTAAAACGCACGCCGCCTGTGGGTCGTTTTGATTGCCGAAGGTGAGGTTGACAGGCATATCCCTCGCACCCCGCCCGACCCAGGGCCATCTCTAACGATCTGCCCCTCTTCTCGGGTGTGGGGACTACAGAGTCCCCAACTCGTCCCCGGAAACGGGGAGGCGCGCCAAGCGCGCGGTTTTGTGAGGCTATGTAAAACCTATCAATGTAGTTATTTTACAGAAGTAAATAATAATTAATATAATATTAACTGTCTTAACCAGTAGTGGGCCAGAAAGTATTAGAAATTTCAAGGGCGAGCCAGATATCCTGTCCCTCAATTACTTCAGCACGCTTCTTTGCGTCCCGTGGCTCACAAATCAATCGTGAACTACGCGGCTAGTCTAGCTGACTTCTTTACCAATGCGTCCATTACTTTAATAAGTAGAATCTACTTTATACTTCTGGATCCTCAAAATATAATTATAGCGTGCCATTTATTATTCATGTCAAAGGACATTAAAGTTCGAGCCAAGGAGATTAAAAGTCTGGCAGAAACGAATATTTTCATCTTTTATTGTCTTTGCACTATTGAAACTACTCTATTCATTTAAGAATGGAATTGAAAATTCTGATATCATTTTGGTCATGAACTATCGAACGAGATAAATATGTCTGGAGATTGTGTAAATTGTTATAATATATTTTCGAACACAGTTATAATAACGGTCTTGTCTTGTTCGTAAATTAGGTATAGCTGATTTGGTTTGTTAAATTATTGTTTTTCAATCAAATCTATTTCTATGAAACCGTTTAGAAATAACATACATACTTAGAACCACACATACATAAAACCGCGGTAGCTTAGTGATATGGGTAATGGACTGCTGAGACGAGGTCTCGTGTTAAAAGTGCCCGGTTAATGGCAATAGGCTCGCCACCTTATTACATTGGGACCTAAACATAAACTGGCGAAATGTGGGTGCTAGCACCTTTGCCTAACCCCTTCGCGGATATAGGCGTGAGTTTATGTTATGTTATGTTACATACATATAATCACGCCTTTGTCCCTGAGGGTTAGGTTTGGTGAATTAACACCCCACCCACATTTCACCAATAATTGTATTCGGTCCCACGTAATAAGGGGTGAGCCTATTACCGTATTCCGGGCACTATTGTTGACTCGAGCCATGCATCTGAGGCTGAGTCTAGGCTGTATAAGTCTGTCTGATGTTAAACAGCCCTATCCCTTAGTCGCCTTGTACGACACCGCATGGGAAGAGATGGGGTGGCCCTAATTCTACTACTATAATTTCACAAGTTTTTCTCATGGGATAAACAGTAATTATAGAAATTATTATCCTATAGTGTCTGTGAAAATGTTTATTTTGAATTTTTAATTATTTTATGTTTATGTAATAAAAATATACAAAGATACATGGTTGCGCCGAAGTGGAAACTGTATTTTTGACACGGAAACACACTCCTTTTATACCCGTCTCCTCTCCCGCACTAATCATAGATATGGCTTCCGTCCGCCATTTGTGAAATATAGACACTCAGTCTCGCTTTGAACTAGCCAGCGTGATGACGGACCGCGCTCGCGTCTCTCAAAAATGATTAATATTTGTTACATTTTACCGCTTCATAGACCTTTACCGATCGGATTGTGCCTCTCGTGTGTTCCTCAAGCGATCTAGTGATGCTGACGGCAGCTCCTGAGCAAGGAAGAGAAGATCCGTGTACCGGCTGCGATGAAAACACGTGTGTCGTGAAGGTTAGTGCATCCTCTCCTAATTTCTCGGGTTGCATTCATTGCTTGGATCACTCCCGCGGCAACCCGACCACCTGTCTTTTGTGTGTAAAGCGTCAATGGAACAGTTAGCTACTTCCCGCAATACAGTCCATTACCGCACTCGGCCATGCGCCACCATTTTTGGTCCGGATCGAGCCGGATTCTTAGCCGTAGTTCGTATTTTGTTATTATTCTAATGGGAATAAGCGCATCGCACCTAAGTGCCTGGTTATTTTAGTAGAAAACCCCGCATCCAGACATTTAGGCTTAGAATTTGTTGTCCGTTCGCCGCTGGCTCGCATTGTACCTACCTAATACATAAATAGGTTAGGTATCATATCAACACTTAATCGTAGTTCACAATTTTCGCACCGCGCCTAAATACCTGGTTATTTTAGTGGAAAACCCCGCATCCAGGCATTTAGGCTTAGATCTTAGGTATACTAGACACCCTAGTGCATAGGCACAGTGTAATACCTAACGCATTTGGCTTTGTTTTGTTTTTTTCAATTACGTTGTTCTCGGCTCGCGTCGTATTTGCCTGGTACCTGCGTGGGTAGACACGTGGTTGTACCTCATTCCAATTCATACGAAAGTATTTTGATTTGAATAGATATTACGCAATACTTAATCTCGGAAATAATAGTTGAACCTAGACAGCGACCATCGCGTAGGTACGACCTTGTTGCTATGCGCGTTTGTTCAAGCGTGCATTCACAGTTGTAGGTACCTACCTATCTGCCGAGTGTCGCTCGCGCCGCCTCGCTGCTCTGTACCGCTAGGATTAAGTCATTTCATATTTGTTGTTTACCGCACTTTAGTTTGAGATTTAATTGTAAACATGTCCCCAAAGGTTGATAAGACCGGTAAGGTTCAATTGAAACTTTTATACGCTAAAAAAGAAATGATTTACTCTCGCGTACAATCGATTTATGATAATGCACTTAAAACCTCTGATTTGGTCATCAGAGATTCGTTCTTGTGTTCTATAGAAAACTTAGATAGTCTACGCGCGGATTTCGAAACCTTAGTACATGACATCAACGTTTTAGAGTTGAATTTGAATCCCGATTACTCAGTGAGTTATCAAGCCTTGTCGTCGTTTGACGATTTGTATTGTCGTATCAAACGCGTCGCTAGGAGTTTGGAGAAGCCGGCTGACCTACCCAACCCCACTCGCGACCGACCTAAGTTGCCACCAATTCAAATACCCGAGTTTGATGGTAACATTCGCAATTGGTGTCTATTTATAGATAGTTTTGAGAATACAATAGATAAGAACGATTCGTTGACAGATCACGAAAAGTTGCATTATCTCGTTGAAAAATTGACTGGTAAAGCTATAACCGTTTGCGCTGGAATTACGTTTAGTGCCGAGAATTATAATTTAATTTTAAATACTTTGAAAGCTAGGTATGAGGATAAAAGATCGGTAGCTAACGCCTATTTAGATCAGATGTTTGATTTGAAATCTATTGCGGCATGTAACGATCAAAACTTAGAGAAATTTCTAGATACTTTCGCGTCAGCTGTTCGCGCCGTAAAGAACCTAAAGATTGATGACCTCTGCGACTTCGTATTTTTGTATATGGGTTTAAGGAAATTAGATTCCGAAACCATTCGTTTGTTTGAGTCGGATCATCGCGGCAATAAAATTCCTAAGTTCGAAGACTTAGAAAGTTTTGTTCGCGAGCATATAAAAGTATTGCAGCGCTCTTCATCGAAACATGAAGGCGCGAAGATAGTTGTTGATTCTGCACGCAAAGTAGATGCGTCATCGAAGTCACTGAGGTCAACTCATACTTATGTTAGTACCGCACCAGCACGTGTACAGTCACCTGTTTGCTCTTTGTGTAGCACTCATCATTCGCAACTGTACAGGTGTCCTGGTTTTCTAAAATTGTCGCCTAGTGATCGTTATAAATTTGTTCGCGCTAATAATTTTTGTTTTAATTGTCTCGGTACTAAACACCGCGTTGTTTTATGTAATAGTAGAAATAGTTGTCGCAAATGTCAAGCGAGACACCACACTTTGCTTCATTTTGAGAATAGTAATGCCGCATCCAATGTGAGCACGGTTGGCTCGTCGAGCGGTGACACACGGCAGCCTGCGCCGCAGCCGCAGCCCGCGCTCGCGCGCGCTCCGGCCCGCCCGGTGACCGCCGCGGATGACGTCACCTTGTGTTCGTTCTCCGCTAGTGCTGCACTCACTACTGTGTGTCTTGCGACCGCTCGCGTTGTTATTGTTGATGCATTAGGTAAGCCGCGCATTGTTCGAGCGCTGTTAGATGGCGCTTCGCAAAGTAATTTTATTACTCAAGATTGTTGTCGGCGTCTTGGTTTCAATGTTGATAAGCGTTCAACCCGCTCAGTGGTGAAGGGTTTTGGAAGCTTACAGTCAGCTGTTCGTGGCACCGTTAAAACAAGGTTTAGATCTCGTTTTAATAATAATATTTGGTTTGACATGGATTCGCTCGTTATAGATAGAATAGCTGAACAGTTGCCTACCGTCCCGGTTGACACGTCTTTATTAACGAAATTTAAAGACTTGCCTTTAGCAGATGAGACTTACGCTGTTCCTGGAGTCGTCGATATATTGATCGGCGCTTCGATTCTCCCGCACCTCCAGTTATCACGTAAGGTTCAAGGGGGACCGACGTACCCCGCTCCGCACGCACTGGAAACAGTTCTTGGTTTTGTTATAATTGGTTCCGCACCCGCTTCTATAGATAGTTTTAGTCACTCGACTGCTTCGTTCTGTTGCACCGTCGAGCCGCCACTGGAGTCTACCATCCGCAAGTTTTCACTCGGTGGCTCCCGTGTATCCGCTGAAAAACGCTTTCTTTGTTTGGAACGAAAGATGCAGGCGTCCCCAAAGTCGAAGCGGGCCTATGATGAGGTTGTTAACGAATATTTAGATAAAGGTTACATCTCACCTGCGCCTGCGGACACTGGCGGGACCCAGCCTTCGTACATTATCCCGCACCGCGGAGTTATTAGAGAAGATAAGCTTACTACTAAAACTCCGCGTAGTTTTGGATGGCAGTGCTAAGACTAGCACTTCCGTGTCGCTTAATGACATTTTGTATTGTGGTCGGAATCTTTAAGGTAATTTATTTGACATAATTGTAAATTTTCGCATTAATATTAGTAGAATTTTAGCTTTTAGGACTCAACAGTCGCTTTGTGTTGGGCCCACTCTTCGCCCCATCGTTGGGACACATTCGTCGCTAATAGAGTGGCAAAATTCAATCTGAATTGGCGCCACATAATCTCTTTCACGTTGCTGGCACCGACAACCCAGCCGATTGTCTCTCTCGTGGATTGCTTCCTTCGCAAATTTTGGATCACCCGTTGTGGTTTGGTGGACCGTCCTGGATTCATGCCGCGTTAGATGGGTGGCCAGTTAGTCAATTCAATCCCACTACGGTTTCCGAACCACCCGAGGAGAAGAAGCACTCGCTTGTTGTATCGGTCCCACGTGAAGAGACCCTTATTTTGTTGTTGGCTAATCGCGTCTCGTCTTGGTCGAGACTGTTGCGTTGTGTTGTTTGTTCGCCTCTGCCCGCTGCCTAGCCAGCAGTAGGCACGAGCTCCAATCTAGGTTTATATTTTAGTTGTTATTTCCCAAACCTAGATTTAGATTAGACTTTAGATTTGTTTCGCATTTGTCGTTTCGAAGGTAACCCTTCAAGCCGGGGGGAATGGTTGCGCCGAAGTGGAAACTGTATTTTTGACACGGAAACACACTCCTTTTATACCCGTCTCCTCTCCCGCACTAATCATAGATATGGCTTCCGTCCGCCATTTGTGAAATATAGACACTCAGTCTCGCTTTGAACTAGCCAGCGTGATGACGGACCGCGCTCGCGTCTCTCAAAAATGATTAATATTTGTTACATTTTACCGCTTCATAGACCTTTACCGATCGGATTGTGCCTCTCGTGTGTTCCTCAAGCGATCTAGTGATGCTGACGGCAGCTCCTGAGCAAGGAAGAGAAGATCCGTGTACCGGCTGCGATGAAAACACGTGTGTCGTGAAGGTTAGTGCATCCTCTCCTAATTTCTCGGGTTGCATTCATTGCTTGGATCACTCCCGCGGCAACCCGACCACCTGTCTTTTGTGTGTAAAGCGTCAATGGAACAGTTAGCTACTTCCCGCAATACAGTCCATTACCGCACTCGGCCATGCGCCACCAATACATATTTCAACCTAATTACTAGTAATAATAAAAATAAAGGTTGCCTGGAAGAAATTGTGTAAAGCGATAAGGCCCACCAACACTACCCGACAGTGACCACGCGATGCCTGATATCCATATCAGGCAACGCGATGTCCGTGCAGTGCTGCAATCACTCGATGTCCGGAAAGCCAGTGGTCCGGATGGTATTCCAGCGGTAGTCTTGAAAAAATGTGCAGCGGAGTTGTCTCCAATGCTTACGCGCCTGTACCGGCTATCCTACAGTTCGGGTACAGTGCCTTTGCCTTGGAAAGAGGCGAATGTTCAGCCGATTCCCAAGAAGGGGGATCGCTCGGAGCCAGCCAACTATCGACCCATAGCCGTCACCTCAGTGCTGTGCAAAGTGTTCGAGCACATAATCAACAAACAGCTCATGCGGCACCTAGAGGATCACTCCTTAATTAATGACCGGCAATATGGCTTCAGACCGAAACGGTCAACGGGTGATCTTCTAGCATACGTTACCCATCTTTGGGGTGAGGCTATGGACAAGCACGGCGAGTCACTGGCAATTAGTCTTGACATCGCCAAAGCTTTCGATAGAGTCTGGCACAAATCGCTTCTTTCCAAGCTACCTGCCTTTGGTCTGCCTTCTAGGCTGTGCAACTGGGTTGCTAGCTTCCTGCAGGGGCGCCGTATTCGCGTCCTTTGTGACGGACGAGCTTCGGAGTTTCTGCAGGTTAATGCTGGCGTGCCCCAGGGGTCCGTCTTATCACCCACTCTCTTTCTTCTGCATATCAACGACATGCTGTCTACCGGCAATGTTCATTGTTATGCAGACGATAGCACTTTGCATGGGAGTTATCATGGACATCCTGCGGCCAAGCAGTCGGATATCGCGGAGAAAAGGCAGCTTCTTATCACTGAGCTTGACGGGATCCTGAATCACATTTCTCAATGGGGCTCTGAGAACCTGGTTGAGTTCAATGCCAAGAAGACGCAGGCATGTGCGTTTACAGCAAAAGTATCTTCTTTCCTTCCCCTTCCCACTCTTCAGAGCACGCCACTGCCACTGCAGGACAATCTCAATATCCTAGGTATGGATGTTCGCTGCAACCTGAATAACAAAAACTACATCGAAAGTATCATCAAAACAGCCTCACGAAAACTCGGAGTCCTGAACAGAGTGAGACGGTTTTTCACGCCGGAGCAGCGGTGTCTTCTATACAAGACACAAATTCGCTCCTGTGTGGAGTACTGCTCGCATCTCTGGGATGGTTCAGCAAAGTACTTACTAGATGCTCTCGACAGGTTGCAGCGACGTGCGGTCCGCATCATTGGGAATCCCGAGATCACGAACACCCTAGAACCTTTACAGCTGCGTAGAGATATATTGTGTATTGTATTGTATTTGTATGTGTATGTGTATTATGTATTTTACCGTTTGTACCATGGGGAGTGTTCTGATGAGCTCTTCCAATTAGTCCCACCCTCCCCTTTCCTACACAGGACAACGCGTGCAGGTCTTAGATGTCATCCGCACACGGTGCAAAACATCCGATCAAGAACCAAGCGGTTCGGAGACTCTTTCCTCTGTCGCACCATTAAGGCCTGGAATTCATTACCAGCTCACGTGTTTTCTTCTTCCTACAGTCCCGGGTCCTTTAAGCGGGGCGTGAAAAAGCATATGATGAGGCCGTCAAGCTGAGTGTCACCATTGTCACACGGTATGTGTAAGTAATGGTGACCCTCTTTTCTGGGACTTTGCCTTCAGCTTACCATCAGGCAAGGCGAAGTCCAATTGACGTGTCCTATATAAAAAAAAAAAAAAAAAAAAGGCCGCCCTTTGTACTGCTCTTGTCTTCTCATATTTCTGTAACATGAATATTGTAATTAGCGTACAATAAAAAATATAATAAATAAATAAACAATAATATTATAGTATTTTCAATCAAAATAGAAAATATTTAGAAACGAAATATTATAAAAACGAAAAGATTAAAACTCCAAAATAATTAAAATACGAGACATCTCTAATCTCCATGTCGGACGTAAAAAATACAAAAGAAAAACCAGTAGCGAGTACGAACAATCCATCAGAATCCGGTATCTTTTTCAGGAGATGTATTTTCGACGATATTTTCACTTCAAAAGATACCTACACTGAAAAATAAAAACTTCACAAAGAAGCTCAAAATGATTTCACCCAATTTCCTTAAAAATATATCCAGGGCACGAATTTTTGTCTTTACAGAGGAATACGACAGCCAAGTTTATTCAGTATGAAAATACTTTGGCGTAAATAATCCCTTTTACATTGTTGAACAGTCTAAATTAAGTGTAAACAAAGCCTGCTTAAGTGTTTTAAATCTTATTATAGAGATGTTTACTTATTGTGTAGAAACAATTGATCTTGATGATCAACAAAATGTATTACTTTGGGATAAACGAAAATTGCATAAATTGATGCTACATTATGATAGCATTAATAGCTTATTTAATATTTACATAATGTACACGGAAGTTATCTAAATTAAAATATATATAAAAAAACCAGAATATATATCTAAATGGGGTCCAAGTGCCCGTCTTTTGTTTAGAGAAGTTTCTAAACGTTTAATTGACGCTACCCGTGACCAGAGGGCTGGTTTATTCCTTGCGCAAAGGATTGGTATGGCCATTCAACGTGGCAATGCCGCCAGCTTTCTGTCCACCTTCCCGGTTGACATCGGTGGGGAGGAATTCTTTGACGCCTGAACCTGTAGGATTAATAGCTTATAATTAGTATGTACTTTCATCCTACTTAGGTGGTATACAAGGACACGTATCACCTGATCAGAGGCACCAAGGGAGTCACACCCATGCTGCCGACCCTGTAAAACTTTCTAATGCCCTTCTTGAAGATCCCCAAATTGTATTCGCTTAGGAAAACCATAGCAAGGAGCTCATTCGGCTGTTCGATGGTGCGTGCTAGTACCAACAGCATCCTAATAATACCAAGAATGACCTATTAATAAGAACATATCTGAAAGAAACATTAGCTTTGTAACAAAAAAAAAAACTATACCTCTAAAAAAATAAACTGAATGAAATGTCAACTTAGTTTATAAAAATATTTGATGTTCAAGATAATAAACGTGGGGCGAGACACATTTACTATCTTAACAACTACAGCAATAGGCGATCTTTTTTCACTAAAACTAACTTAATATTATAGTTCAAAGAAAAATAAACCTTCCTTTCAAGAAATAGGATTCAAGTTTATGAATTTATCTTCTTCCCCGATGCCCGAATTTACATAGAAAAAGGCTTCTTTCTATTTAAAACTTTAATGAATGCATGATAGGCCAGATTGAGGAAATGAAAGCAACGGATAATGTCATGCAGATAGAATTTATGTGATTTAGTCGTGTTATGTAAATTAAAATACTTATGAATAATGATGTTTTAATATAACATATCTTGTTTTTTTAGACTTGACATATTAAAGAAATGTATAAAATGTGAAATCTTTATCAGCGACTTGACAGACAGACCCTCGACTATAAGCAAAATTTAGCCATTTAGTTCCCAATATCAAAAGTTTGGAGAACGCTTCTCTGCGCTTCCTCTAGTCTTCTAGGTTACTCATTAAACTGTTCAAATTAAAAGCTGTAAACGATAGGTGCTAGGTCTCTATGAAGTAAGCAGCAAAACAACAGACTTACACTTTTGAAAGTATATTTGAGTACAACTAAGCTAGACCCATACAATACTATGCAACGGTTACACAATTACCACTCGCGTGCCGTTAAGACTGACTATGCTTGGCAATTGCGTAACCTGCTCAGTCGAAACAACGTAAAAGACTGCCGAGGAGCTGATCTCAGGCCACTATGAGAACAAACCCTCCCACCGCGCGCGCACCCCCGCTTTAATTACGGTGCGCAAGCGTTGGCCACATCTGTTAATACAATGGAGACCCGTCCCTCAGTAATAAACAATATTCTTACCTAGTAGTGGTTTCCGGCAGAGTAGAATTTGGACCACCCCATCTCTTCCAATGCGGTGTCGTACAAGGCGACTAAGGGATAGGGCTGTTTATCATAAGAAAGAAAGAAAGAAGTCAGATTCATGACTCGAGGCAACAATAGTGCCCGGAAAACGGCAATAGGCTCACACCCTATTACGTGGGACCGAATACAATGATGGTGAAATGTGGGTGTTAATTCACCTCTGCTTAACCCTCCGGGGATGAAGGCGTGATTATATGTATGTATGCTTACCTAGTAACTTAAGTTAAACTAACCATTACACAAAGAATTATCTTAAAACTACCACGTGTACGAATTATATACAATTTAACATTACTTAAGCTATCACGAGTAGTAGTGCTACTTAACCAAAGTAGTTATAATCAGAACAATTTACTATATCCTACTTCCTAATAATATTATAAAAGTGAAAGTTTATGAAAATGTTTGAAAGTACGTTGTTCAATCAATCAATTAGCCCATGGTAGTCCACTGCTGGACATATGCCTCTATATGTCCAACAGTGGACAACAGTGCTATGATTGATTGATTTAGTAGATATCTGATAAGAATTTCACGCGGCATCTGCTAGCAATCTGTATAAAACCCTGCTCAAAATTGGATTATCTGTACAAGTATTTCTATTTTGAAAGAAAAGAGAGAAAGAAAGAAAGAAATGTTTATTTCAAGCACACAACATTTTACTTTTTTTTATCATACCACTTAGGTGGCCGTCAAGCACATGGCCCACCTGATGGAAAGTGGTTACCGTGGCCTAGTGACGTGAGTAACACTAGAGGAGTCACAGTCGCGCCGCCTGTAAGTACAGAGTTTCTGTGCCGTCAGTGTAGAAGACAAAGCAGGACAAGCCTTTAGTCTTCCCACTGACAGCACAAATTCTCCAGTGACTAATAACAGTTATCACATATATAATGTACAACAATCCCTAAAAGTAATTATAATTTTTATTTATTGTGACGGCAACACTGACTTCCATATCATTCCTATCTCAGCCATTGCATAACTCTGAACTAATAGTATAATATAATCTACACAGGTATGACATCAAACATTGTGACATAATTTTGATAATTTATGGATCTATTTTGTCCGTGATTAAAATCACCTTGTATTACGGTGTTTATATTCTGCAATTAAGATATTGAAATCAAGCGTCATGAATATATATTATGGGATGAATACGAAGCTAGCGCTGAAAACATATCGTAATACGAGGAAGTTGTTCAAAATCCGATTCTCGAACGTTTATCTTATCTCCTCTCGCTAACTTAACCAAGTATTTATTTTATTTGTGTTTTCTTTCAAAAGTCGAAATGTTGCAACGATTAAAAAAGATTTGTTCCGAAAAATGTTTCTTTAAGATTTCAAATATATAGTCTCATTGCAATGGTGTTATGTGTTTTTATTGACGTTTTACAGTTCTGTGTTCTATTTCTAGTTCTATTAGAATTGCATTGTTTTGTAAGGTAATCTTCAGTAGTTTATAGGTTGAAAAAGTCTTTGAAAAATTCTTCGAGAATTCTAATACTAAATTCTTACATTTAGCAAAAAAGAATGCGTCCATAATAACTTCGTGTTGTGTTCCCAGCGGTAAGTAGGGTAGCCAGAGCTCACTGGGGAGTTTGTGCAGTCAGTGGAAAGACTAAAGGCTTGCCCTGCTTTGTCTTCTACACTGATGGCACAGAAACTCTGTGCTTACAGGATCGGCAGGGCGAGTATGACTCCTTTGGTGTTACACACGTCCATTGGCCACGGTAACCACTTTCCATCAGGTGGGTCGTGTACTTGTCTGCCACCTAAATAGTATAAAAATAAAAAAGTTTTACCAATTCTCATGAAAATCAACATGTAAAAACATATTGGTGTAACTAAAGTTATGGTCAATAAACAAGATTGCGTCATGCAGCATGATTAAAGAAAAAACTGGTATAACGCTTATCTCCAAAATTATCTAGTGAAAAAACCTTAGGTGGCAGACAAACATACGGCCCACCTGATGGAAAGTGTTTACCCTGGCCTATAGACGTGTGCAAAACCAAGGGAGTCACACTCGCGCTGCCAACCCTGTAAGCACAGAGAGTTTTTGTGCCGTCAGTGTAAAAGACGAAGCAAGACAAGCTTTTTGTATTCCCACTGACAGCACAGAAACTCTCTAGAGAGCTCTGGTTACCCTACTCACCGCCGGGATCACAACACAAGGTTATTATACTGCGGTATTATATAGGCATGTAATAAAGAGTTCAATTTATTTCTTTCCGGCTGAATATTTCGTACACTTGTTAATAGTTTTGACATATAGTTGTGACAATAAATTCAACCTATAATACAGGTATGAAGTTTTGCGATGCCTCTTTTTTAACTTTTTTGCAGCCATATAAAATAAAGGCTCGTTAATAAAACACGACTGCATACTAATAGGCCTTCGAAATGAATCAGTCATTCAACTGTATCGATAAAACCTACGTTAGTATCGATGCTTGTTCATTTTCATCAATACCATTGATCATTTTGATATGTAACTTGCAAATTGGAGGATAGTGAATAGTTTTATTTCTTATTATTTGGGGCTACGCTTACGTAGTATTTTTCACGTGTGAAAAACCCCTACGAATACCTCCCTGCCGGAACCAATGGGAGAGGTTATGTCAACTCACTGCCGACTCAAGCCGACTGAAACGCACGGCGTCTGCGGGTCGTTGTTAGTTATCGAAGGTGAGGTTGACAGGCATATACCTCGCACCCAGGCCTACCCAGGGCCATCTGTCTCGATGTGGCTCTCCTCGGGTGTGGGGACTACAGAGTCCCCAACTCGTCCCCGTCTCCGCGGCCTGCTTCTGCTAAGGAGTGGTATCGCACCTGTCTTGTTGGTGAATTATAGTTATTCCAATGACTTAAAACGCTTTCCAAGAAGCTACCTCTTTCCTATAGACCCAAAAGCTACCACTATACGACTGTGGCTGGCCCTATGCGGTGTGGTTTATGACACATGGCCTCAGTATGTATTCGATTGAATATACTTTAACAATTTTAAACATAACACAAACACAAACTCACGCCTATATCCCCGAAAGGGTAGGCAGAGGTACTAGCACCCATATTTCGCCAGTTTATGTTTAGGTCCCAATGTAATAGGTGGCGAGCCTATTGCCATCAACCGCGCACTTATAAACCTGCGATAAATACACACATAACTTCGAAAAGCATCGAAAAGTGTATTTTAAATACCTAAAATTTATTTTTTTAATTTACTGTTACTTCATTCAAACACTTTAATTCAACATTATCGATCATTATATTCTTTGTCATCTCTTACCAAATAATAATATAATTAATTCGATATGTTCTCGCTTACGCGACGCAACACTGACAGTCGAAATAACCCACCAAATTTGGTTAAGCAAATCACTTTTTATTTGGGCCGAATGCGTATTAAGGGGGACGACAGATGACTTCAAACGGCGAATAAGTGCGCTACCTTGGTAACATTGTTAGGGTGGGCCGCCATCTTTATGTAAATTCGCTAAGATGTGGGTTCCTTGAAAATATTTCGGTACCAATTTAGAACGAGTCGACACCTGATCGCATTGCAGGGTTGGTGTTTTCGTGTCTGATTTGTGTGAAAGTTTGATATTTAGATGCTGGATAAAATTTTGTTAGCCCTCCAATGACGGTATTAGCATCTAAAATTTTGGATTTACTTTAAAATTTACGATTTTACTTTTTTGCTATTAATATTTATGTATAGATTAATATAATCGAGTAGTAGTGTTAATGTTAAAATACGCTACTTTAGCATAATTAAATGATATTACTTACATGTAATTTCATGATAGTTTTTTTTTTTTTTTTTTTTTTATATAGGACACGTCAATTGGACTTCGCCTTGCCTGATGGTAAGCTGAAGGCAAAGTCCCTGAAAAGAGGGTCACCATTACTTACACATACCGTGTGACAATGGTGACACTCAGCTTGACGGCCTCAACATATGCTTTTTCACGCCCCGCTTAAAGGACCCGGGACTGTAGGAAGAAGGAAACACGTGAGCTGGTAATGAATTCCAGGCCTTAATGGTGCGACAGAGGAAAGAGTCTCCGAACCGCTTGGTTCTTGATCGGATGTTTTGCACCGTGTGCGGATGACATCTAAGACCTGCACGCGTTGTCCTGTGTAGGAAAGGGGAGGGTGGGACTAATTGGAAGAGCTCATCAGAACACTCCCCATGGTACAGACGGTAAAATACAGCCATGGACGCAACATCTCTACGCAGCTGTAAAGGTTCTAGGGTGTTCGTGATCTCGGGATTCCCAATGATGCGGACCGCACGTCGCTGCAACCTGTCGAGAGCATCTAGTAAGTACTTTGCAGAACCATCCCAGAGATGCGAGCAGTATTCCACACAGGAGCGAATTTGTGTCTTGTATAGAAGACACCGCTGCTCCGGCGTGAAAAATCGTCTCACTCTGTTCAGGACTCCGAGTTTTCATGAGGCTGTTTTGATGATACTTTCGATGTAATTTTTGTTATTCAGGTTGCAGCGAACATCCATACCTAGGATATTGAGATTGTCCTGCAGTGGCAGTGGCGTGCTCTGAAGAGTGGGAAGGGGAAGGAAAGAAGATACTTTTGCTGTAAACGCACATGCCTGCGTCTTCTTGGCATTGAACTCAACTAAGTTCTCAGAGCCCCATTGAGAAATGTGATTCAGGATCCCGTCAAGCTCAGTGACAAGAAGCTGCCTTTTCTCTGCGATATCTGCCTGCTTGGTCGCAGGATGTCCATGATAACTCCCATGTATAGTGCTATCGTCTGCATAACAATGAACATTGCCGGTAGACAGCATGCCGTTGATATGCAGAAGAAAGAGAGTGGGTGATAAGACGGACCCCTGGGGCACGCCAGCATTTACCTGCAGAAACTCCGAAGCTCGTCCGTCACAAAGGACGCGAATACGGCGCCCCTGCAGGAAGCTAGCAACCCAGTTACACAGCCTAGAAGGCAGACCAAAGGCAGGTAGCTTGGAAAGAAGCGATTTGTGCCAGACTCTATCGAAAGCTTTGGCGATGTCAAGACTAATTGCCAGTGACTCGCCGTGCTTGTCCATAGCCTCACCCCAAAGATGGGTAACGTATGCTAGAAGATCACCCGTTGACCGTTTCGGTCTGAAGCCATATTGCCGGTCATTAATTAAGGAGTGATCCTCTAGGTGCCGCATGAGCTCAGTTCAGTTCAGTTAGAGATTAAAGTATATAAGTTAAGATTAAGATCACTAACTGTGATGGCTAATGTTCATAATAAATTTATAATAAAATCACAGATGCATATGATTTTAACTGTCACTTAAATGTTTTTTTTGTAATGTTAAAATATACAGTTTAATATAAACATTTGAATAAAGAACAATTAAATAACACCCACAAGCAAGTAGGTAGTTACTAAATGAGCAATCCCACAAGACCACACAATGAGACGGTTAGTACAATGTGCGGTCGTAGTGCTAAACGAGATGTCGTCAAGCCAATCTGTGTATAGAATAGCAGATAAGAATAAAACCGTATAAACGCACATATCTATAAACTCACAATAAAAGAAATCTGAAAATTTATTCTAATCTATTATTTCGTGGTTCCCGGCAGAGTAGAATTTGGACCACCCCATCACTTCCCATGCGGTGTCGTACAAGGCGACCATGGGATAGGGCTGTTTAACACCAGACAGATATATACAGTCCAGATTCAGCATTGCTCGAGTCAACAATAGTGCCCGGAAGTCGGCAATAGGATCACCCCCTATTACGTGGAACTGAATTCAATGATTGGTGAAATGTGGGTGTTAATTCCCCTCTGTCTAACCCTCCGGGGATAAAGGCGTGATTATATGTATGTATTTTCATCAAAATTTAACACAATTTTTTATCTAAACTCCTTATTTTATTCATATCACATTTCTATTCATAGCCCATATACCCTTACGCCATTGTCTCCCCTTCTCTAATCTCCTACATATACAGATGGTGAAAAGCTATTTACTCCTGCCTTTGTCAATGACGTGACCCTTGAAAGCATCTCATTGTTCTATGTGAAGCCGTAGTGAGGTTAATAATAAAAGTGAATGCGTATGAAATATGTGTGGGACGATTTGACACCTGATCGCATTTGCAGGGTTAGGCATTCATTTTTATATATGGGGTGATTGTTTGAAAAATGATATGAAAAAAAGGGTAAATGAGATTATGGAAACCCAAAAAGGCATAATATTAAATTTTATGTTGTCATATATGTTTAATGTGATAACATTTCGCTTTTCGTTATTTTCCCGCAAGATTAGGTATTACTCTTTATTTGTGTTTGTATATTGGAGATATTATTTATAAAAATAGTAAAATAACGTTTCTGGCATTCTTATTCCCAAAAAAAAGTTATTTCTGATTGTCTGTTATTACGTGATGTATGCAAAAACTACTGAACAGATTTTGATGGGTTATTTTATTAGAAATGTCTTGACTTGAGCAGAGTAGAATTAGGTAATTACAGAAGGAGGTAGGACACGGCGGTATTGCCGCCCAATTGAGCAGTCCGACTGGGGAAGTAACTCTGCCCTGCAGAATACCGCGGCTATAATAACTTCGTGTTGTGTTCCCAACGGTGAGTAGGGTAGCCAGAGCTCATTGGAGAATTTGTGCTGTCAGTGGGAAGACTAAAGGCTTGTCCTGCTTTGTCTTCTACACTGACGGCACAGAAACTCTGTACTTACAGGGTTGGCAGCGTGACTGTGACTCCCCTGGTATTACAAACGTCTATAGGCCACGGTAACCACTTTCCATCAGGTGGGCCGTGTGCTTGTCTGCCACCTAAGTGGTATAAAAAAGGGCCATCTCTTCCCATGCGGTGTCGTACAAGGCAACTAAGGGATAGGGCTGTTTAACATCAGACATATATATATCCAGCCCAGGCTCAGCCTCAGATGCATGGCTCGAATCAACAACAGTGCCCGGAATACGACAATAGGCTCACCCCTTATTACGTGGGACCGCATACAATTATTGGAGAAATGTGGGTGTTAATTCACCTCTGCCTAACCCTCCAGGGATAAAGGCGTCATTATATGTATGTATGTATGTCTTGATCAAACTCATAATCTACGGATTGATCGCGGTTGGTTGAGTAGACCCGGAAATGAAATCGCGATAATCGACATCAAGACGGGTGGAGGCGCGAGCATCAGCTAGTATTAAAGAAACAAATTCAAGTCCTAACTTGAAAATAAGTAAGTATTATTTTGGTACTTCTGTTACCCGTCAGTATCTCAAACCCGTCAAATTCTGAATGACAAACCGTTTCCTAACCAAACACGTTCGTAATAGCCGACACATTTAAGTTGATCTAGTTTTATCCAACTACGGCTAAGCAAAAGGTGGGTTATGATTTTGACAGGCTAAGTATGAATGTAAGTATGTTTGTATGTAGGTTCATCTGTTCCCTCATAGCTCCTCGGCCACTTATTGGAACTGGACATATAAGATATCATTAGAAGCGGACGGCTAAGACCGTCCGCTCGTTATAGGCTATAATATATTCGGCGCGGTCATAAAGTACTGTCTTAAAAAATAAATTTGAAATAAATGTGTCGTGATTATTATCAGCTAAAAGGACATTTCAAATAGGCCTGGAATTCATTACCAGCTCACGTGTTTCCTTCTTCCTACAGTCCTTTAAGCGGGGCGTGAAAAAGCATGTGAAGAGGCCGTCAAGCTGAGTGTCACCATTGTCACACGGTATGTGTAAGTAGTGGTGACCCTCTTTTCTGAGACTTTGCATTCAGCTTACTATCAGGCAAGACGAAGTCTAATTTACGTGTTCTATATAAAAAAAAATGTATAAATTATACCTATTGCTTGCCTAATAAAAAATATAAGTTTAAAACTGAAATCAGACTACTGAAAAATCACGCTCTAAAAAGTATTAAAGAAGAAAATATCAAGAATAACTGTGTTCGTATGCTACTTAAATCTAACAAAACAATACATTCTAGGGAAAAGTGGCACACGACCACTGCTATTCTTGATATTTTCTTGTTTAATACTTTTGAGAGCGTGACTTTTCAGTAGGCGAGTTTTATTTTTAAACTTATTTTTACATATGTTCTCTTTTTTACTTTAAACTTATCTAATAATCATATCTGTAATCCGCCGTTTATTCAAGCTGCGACGGCGTTTGAAACTCGATGTCACTTAGAACAATATCCTTAGAGAGTTTCTATTTGCAATGTACGAAACGAAACTGTGGGATGACTAAAGGATTGTCTGCTTTGTTCTCTACACTGACGGCATTGAAACTCTGTGCTTACAGGGTCAGCAGCACGTGTTTGGCTTCTCTGGGTTACACACATCCATAGGCCACAGTAACCACTAACCACCAGGTGGGCCGTGCGCTTGTCTGCCACCTAAGTGGTTTGATAAAAAACTGACGAGCTAACTAAACTGACCAATTAAAGAAGCTAATAAGTGTCGACCTAACCTTTATTAACAGAATACTAAACACAAAAGTATCCACTAGACCACAAATTCATTCCTACTTGGTAAGGTTACGAAATTGCAAATAACAGGCATGATGGGCCTTTAATCTGTAAAGCCCTAGGAACGCGGCCGTCTGGACCCAGCGATTAGTTTAAACGGCCTCAGCCAGCTTGACGGTGGATAGACCTGGCTTATTGAATTTCACACGTCTAGTTTCAGTAATATTAAGTTTCTCTGTGGATTTTATTGACATAGGTATATCGAGCATTGGCATAGGTATGACAAGCTAGTCAAGACGGAACCACGGGTGCTGCAACGCATCTGCAACGTCGGCAGAAATCGCAAAAAGTACCGAATCGTTGTATAATTTTGAATAGGTATATCAATCAGTATCAGAATAAACGGGATATTTACCATGTTTCATTGTTTTGAGTTAACCAACTCTAAACAATGAAACATGTATTTAAATTAATGGTCAAGAACCACTACCTATCATGTTGTGCACAGTAGGTAATAGCTCACAATTATGTGCTCACTCACTATTTTCCCTTCGTATTAGTATGAACTATCTACTTTAAGTATATATTTATTTAATACATGTATATGTATTCGTATGTCAGTATTTATGTTGATATTTTTTGTGTAAAGCCGTATATTAATTTTATTTTACTTACTTTTCTCTCTTTCTTTTGTTTTAATACACTATCTATTCAAGTTTAGTCGGTAACTACACCATACCTTTTGTTTTCATAACATTACTGTCCATCCCAAGGTTGCCTGGAAGAAATCGCTTCAGCGATAAGGCCGCCCATTGTACATTGAACTGTATAGATGCTACCTACTTGTCCTACTGTAAATCTGTTGGTGTACAATAAATAATTATCTATCTATCTATCTATCTATCATGGTAAATATCCCGTTTATTCTGATACTGATGTTAGTGACCATGATAGTTTAAATACCTAGGAATATCAATCATTCAGTTAGCCCACCGCAGTCCAGTGCTGGACATAGGCCTCTGCCAATGTGCGCCATTTTATTCACTCCTCCGTCTTCCGCATCCAGGTATATAACTTCTATATTTAAGTACCTATCTTTATTTACAGTTAAAATCAAAAATCATTTTTTTTATATAGGACGCGTCAATTGGACTTCGCCTTGCCTGATGGTAAGCTGAAGGCAAAGTCCCAGAAAAGAGGGTCACCATTACTTACACATACCGTGTGACAATGGTGACACTCAGCTTGGCGGCCTCATCATATGCTTTTTCACGCCCCGCTTAAAGGACTCGGGACTGTAGGAAGAAGGAAACACGTGAGCTGGTAATGAATTCCAGGCCTTAATGGTGCGACAGAGGAAAGAGTCTCCGAACCGCTTGGTTCTTGATCGTATTTATTTATTTATTATTTATTCTGCATAGACCATTAAATCGGAACTTATAAAACGTCAATATAAAAAGAAATATGAAAGATTAGTTTAACAAATGGACCACCGGTTCCCGGAACCCGCACCCCCTGGGTAGTAGTCGAACGATCTACGGCTGCGCCACAGAGAGACATTATTATTCATGATCTATCTACACATAAAAATAAAACAGTAGATTCATGTCTATATATTTTATCAATTTATCACAACGGGATTGTGGGCCATCGCTCACGCTAATCTTCAAAAATATATTCACACTGTGGAAGATAAATCTTTGGTTTTTTCAAATAATCAGTTCTAAATTTCATAAATGTTAATAAAAACCGCCAGTAATGTAATTTTTTCTCTGTATGTTCTGGTAGTCGATTTTAATTGTTAAATTTTCATGTTATTAAAAACACAGTCGATCGACTAACTACATGCCTAAAATTGCTTTCTGAAATCAATGAAATATAGCGTATTGGTACCTAATTTTTGTTCAGAGTGTTTAGCTATTGACGCTAGAACAAAGTTATATCGACCGCTGTTTGTGAGCTGTCTAAAACTACTATAGTAGACAAACTGTAGATGGTTTTTGCGACCGGAAGTGATACGCACGGTGTGGTATGAAAGACAGTTCATCTCACAGCACGAGTCTTACCTTGGTGTTGCACATGTCCTTAGTTGACAGTAACCACTTTTCATCAGGCGGTCTGTATGTTTGTTTGCCACTTAAGTGGTAAGGAGGTGACTTCTAGAAAATACGATTAATCATTCCTGGCCCTCGATTCTACAAAAACAAAACCCCTGTCATACTAAAGACACGGCAAAAATGGCATTAAATTATAGACTTTATTTCTATACACAAAAAGTCCAAAATTGAATTTCACATTATACATTGAAGAGTTTTTGACAATGGTTTTGCTTTAGCAGAATCTAGGCCCAGATTTGATATCGATCTTTAAACAGTGGTCAGAAAAATTGCAGTCGCAAGAGATTATTTGCAAAAATAATATTCTCAGCATAAAATATACTTGGCACTTCTTACTTCAAGCAGTTACAGTTTGGTTGCGCCGAAGTGGAAACTGTATTTTTGACACGGAAACACACTCCTTTTATACCCGTCTCCCCTTCCGCACTAACCATAGATGTAGCTTCCGTCCGCCATTTGTGAAATATAGACACTCAGTCTCGCTTTGAACTAGCCAGCGTAATGACGGACCGCGCTCGCGTCTCTCAAAATGATTAATATTTGTTACATTTTTACCGCTTCATAGACCTTTACCGATCGGATTGTGCCTCTCGTGTGTTCCTCAAGTGATCTAGTGACGCTGACGGCAGCTCCTGAGCAAGGAAGAGAAGATCCGTGTACCGGCTGCGATGAAAACACGTGTGTCGTGAAGGTTAGTGCATCCTCTCCTAATTTCTCGGGTTGCATTCATTGCTTGGATCACTCCCGCGGCAACCCGACCACCTGTCTTTTGTGTGTAAAGCGTCAATGGAACAGTTAGCTACTTCCCGCAATACAGTCCATTACCGCACTCGGCCATGCGCCACCATTTTTGGTCCTTCGAGCCGGATTCTTAGCCGTAGTTCGTATTTTGTTATTATTCTAATGGGAATAAGCGCATCGCACCTAAGTGCCTGGTTATTTTAGTAGAAAACCCCGCATCCAGACATTTAGGCTTAGAATTTGTTGTCCGTTCGCCGCTGGCTCGCATTGTACCTACCTAATACATAAATAGGTTAGGTATCATATCAACACTTAATCGTAGTTCACAATTTTCGCACCGCGCCTAAATACCTGGTTATTTTAGTGGAAAACCCCGCATCCAGGCATTTAGGCTTAGATCTTAGGTATACTAGACACCCTAGTGCATAGGCACAGTGTAATACCTAACGCATTTGGCTTTGTTTTGTTTTTTTCAATTACGTTGTTCTCGGCTCGCGTCGTATTTGCCTGGTACCTGCGTGGGTAGACACGTGGTTGTACCTCATTCCAATTCATACGAAAGTATTTTGATTTGAATAGATATTACGCAATACTTAATCTCGGAAATAATAGTTAAACCTAGACAGCGACCATCGCGTAGGTACGACCTTGTTGCTATGCGCGTTTGTTCAAGCGTGCATTCACAGTTGTAGGTACCTACCTATCTGCCGAGTGTCGCTCGCGCCGCCTCGCTGCTCTGTACCGCTAGGATTAAGTCATTTCATATTTGTTGTTTACCGCACTTTAGTTTGAGATTTAATTGTAAACATGTCCCCAAAGGTTGATAAGACCGGTAAGGTTCAATTGAAACTTTTATACGCTAAAAAAGAAATGATTTACTCTCGCGTACAATCGATTTATGATAATGCACTTAAAACCTCTGATTTGGTCATCAGAGATTCGTTCTTGTGTTCTATAGAAAACTTAGATAGTCTACGCGCGGATTTCGAAACCTTAGTACATGACATCAACGTTTTAGAGTTGAATTTGAATCCCGATTACTCAGTGAGTTATCAAGCCTTGTCGTCGTTTGACGATTTGTATTGTCGTATCAAACGCGTCGCTAGGAGTTTGGAGAAGCCGGCTGACCTACCCAACCCCACTCGCGACCGACCTAAGTTGCCACCAATTCAAATACCCGAGTTTGATGGTAACATTCGCAATTGGTGTCTATTTATAGATAGTTTTGAGAATACAATAGATAAGAACGATTCGTTGACAGATCACGAAAAGTTGCATTATCTCGTTGAAAAATTGACTGGTAAAGCTATAACCGTTTGCGCTGGAATTACGTTTAGTGCCGAGAATTATAATTTAATTTTAAATACTTTGAAAGCTAGGTATGAGGATAAAAGATCGGTAGCTAACGCCTATTTAGATCAGATGTTTGATTTGAAATCTATTGCGGCATGTAACGATCAAAACTTAGAGAAATTTCTAGATACTTTCGCGTCAGCTGTTCGCGCCGTAAAGAACCTAAAGATTGATGACCTCTGCGACTTCGTATTTTTGTATATGGGTTTAAGGAAATTAGATTCCGAAACCATTCGTTTGTTTGAGTCGGATCATCGCGGCAATAGAATTCCTAAGTTCGAAGACTTAGAAAGTTTTGTTCGCGAGCATATAAAAGTATTGCAGCGCTCTTCATCGAAACATGAAGGCGCGAAGATAGTTGTTGATTCTGCACGCAAAGTAGATGCGTCATCGAGGTCACTGAGGTCAACTCATACTTATGTTAGTACCGCACCAGCACGTGTACAGTCACCTGTTTGCTCTTTGTGTAGCACTCATCATTCGCAACTGTACAGGTGTCCTGGTTTTCTAAAATTGTCGCCTAGTGATCGTTATAAATTTGTTCGCGCTAATAATTTTTGTTTTAATTGTCTCGGTACTAAACACCGCGTTGTTTTATGTAATAGTAGAAATAGTTGTCGCAAATGTCAAGCGAGACACCACACTTTGCTTCATTTTGAGAATAGTAATGCCGCATCCAATGTGAGCACGGTTGGCTCGTCGAGCGGTGACACACGGCAGCCTGCGCCGCAGCCGCAGCCCGCGCTCGCGCGCGCTCCGGCCCGCCCGGTGACCGCCGCGGATGACGTCACCTTGTGTTCGTTCTCCGCTAGTGCTGCACTCACTACTGTGTGTCTTGCGACCGCTCGCGTTGTTATTGTTGATGCATTAGGTAAGCCGCGCATTGTTCGAGCGCTGTTAGATGGCGCTTCGCAAAGTAATTTTATTACTCAAGATTGTTGTCGGCGTCTTGGTTTCAATGTTGATAAGCGTTCAACCCGCTCAGTGGTGAAGGGTTTTGGAAGCTTACAGTCAGCTGTTCGTGGCACCGTTAAAACAAGGTTTAGATCTCGTTTTAATAATAATATTTGGTTTGACATGGATTCGCTCGTTATAGATAGAATAGCTGAACAGTTGCCTACCGTCCCGGTTGACACGTCTTTATTAACGAAATTTAAAGACTTGCCTTTAGCAGATGAGACTTACGCTGTTCCTGGAGTCGTCGATATATTGATCGGCGCTTCGATTCTCCCGCACCTCCAGTTATCACGTAAGGTTCAAGGGGGACCGACGTACCCCGCTCCGCACGCACTGGAAACAGTTCTTGGTTTTGTTATAATTGGTTCCGCACCCGCTTCTATAGATAGTTTTAGTCACTCGACTGCTTCGTTCTGTTGCACCGTCGAGCCGCCACTGGAGTCTACCATCCGCAAGTTTTCACTCGGTGGCTCCCGTGTATCCGCTGAAAAACGCTTTCTTTGTTTGGAACGAAAGATGCAGGCGTCCCCAAAGTCGAAGCGGGCCTATGATGAGGTTGTTAATGAATATTTAGATAAAGGTTACATCTCACCTGCGCCTGCGGACACTGGCGGGACCCAGCCTTCGTACATTATCCCGCACCGCGGAGTTATTAGAGAAGATAAGCTTACTACTAAAACTCCGCGTAGTTTTGGATGGCAGTGCTAAGACTAGCACTTCCGTGTCGCTTAATGACATTTTGTATTGTGGTCGGAATCTTTAAGGTAATTTATTTGACATAATTGTAAATTTTCGCATTAATATTAGTAGAATTTTAGCTTTTAGGACTCAACAGTCGCTTTGTGTTGGGCCCACTCTTCGCCCCATCGTTGGGACACATTCGTCGCTAATAGAGTGGCAAAATTCAATCTGAATTGGCGCCACATAATCTCTTTCACGTTGCTGGCACCGACAACCCAGCCGATTGTCTCTCTCGTGGATTGCTTCCTTCGCAAATTTTGGATCACCCGTTGTGGTTTGGTGGACCGTCCTGGATTCATGCCGCGTTAGATGGGTGGCCAGTTAGTCAATTCAATCCCACTACGGTTTCCGAACCACCCGAGGAGAAGAAGCACTCGTTTGTTGTATCGGTCCCACGTGAAGAGACCCTTATTTTGTTGTTGGCTAATCGCGTCTCGTCTTGGTCGAGACTGTTGCGTTGTGTTGTTTGTTCGCCTCTGCCCGCTGCCTAGCCAGCAGTAGGCACGAGCTCCAATCTAGGTTTATATTTTAGTTGTTATTTCCCAAACCTAGATTTAGATTAGACTTTAGATTTGTTTCGCATTTGTCGTTTCGAAGGTAACCCTTCAAGCCGGGGGGAATGGTTGCGCCGAAGTGGAAACTGTATTTTTGACACGGAAACACACTCCTTTTATACCCGTCTCCCCTTCCGCACTAACCATAGATGTAGCTTCCGTCCGCCATTTGTGAAATATAGACACTCAGTCTCGCTTTGAACTAGCCAGCGTAATGACGGACCGCGCTCGCGTCTCTCAAAATGATTAATATTTGTTACATTTTTACCGCTTCATAGACCTTTACCGATCGGATTGTGCCTCTCGTGTGTTCCTCAAGTGATCTAGTGACGCTGACGGCAGCTCCTGAGCAAGGAAGAGAAGATCCGTGTACCGGCTGCGATGAAAACACGTGTGTCGTGAAGGTTAGTGCATCCTCTCCTAATTTCTCGGGTTGCATTCATTGCTTGGATCACTCCCGCGGCAACCCGACCACCTGTCTTTTGTGTGTAAAGCGTCAATGGAACAGTTAGCTACTTCCCGCAATACAGTCCATTACCGCACTCGGCCATGCGCCACCACAGTTGAAAACAGCATTTGAACTAATAATAAGTCTCAAAGAAATTTCAATCTAGCTTATAAAGATTCCTAGAAATCCATTACAACTGGCATAAAGACTACTATAGCAATGACAGAAATCGACTAGTTACATGAATAATGCAAGACTACATTTAGAATTCACCAAAATGTAATTGGTCGATGGCTGCACATCTCTCTAACAAGCACACCGCCCAAAAGATGTTAAGTGGTTGACGTAGTTTTAGATCAATTGCAATACTGTGAATCAGTGAGACGGGTGCTCAGTCTTGATTTCTTGATTTCTTCTCAAAATTCTCATCACACTAAATTTTCAATACGTGGTTGGGTTATGTATCTGATTGTTATTTATTGCATCCCACGTTGCATACTTGCATTATATTCGTTGCACTTACAAGCATTCAAGCATTATTATGTTCACATGTTGTACTATTTCTATACGTGGAGACCTATAATTGGCTTTCTGTCGCCTACTTTTAAATGTGCACATACTGTTGTGACTGTCTGGAGTGTATATTTTGTTTTATATATTTTGTAATTTTTAGCTGTTGGTTTCCCAAATAAAGATAAATAAATAAATAAATAAATACTCGGGCTTAAGAACGCAAATGGAAAGGAAAGTAATGGAAGTGACGCCTCCGGCATGTACAAAAGTTGCACGAAATGCAGAATAGGATACTGCTGCGTAACATTTTTTTATACCACTTTTTTTTTTACATGTGGAAAATCCCCCGGGTACCCCCACCACCGGAGCCAGTGGGAGAGGTTATGTCGGACTCGAACCGACTAAAACGCACGACGCCTGTGGGTCGTTTGGTTGCCGAAGGTGAGGTTAACAGGCATATCCCTCGCACTGAGCCACCTCTCTCGATCTGGCCCTCTCTTTGGATGTGGGAACCACAGAGCCCCCAACTCGTCCCTGGAAACGGGGAGGCGCGCAAGGTGCACCACAGCCGCGCGGCCTGCTTCTGCCAGGGTGACAGGCAGCTCCACCCATCATTCCCAGGCCTGCGCTCATGGGGGACGGAGGTCATTCATCGACCAGGATTTTTAGCAGTGTTATATTATATATACCACTTGGGTGGCAGACAAGAACCCAGCCCACCTGATGGAAAGTGGTTACCGTGGCCTATAGACGTATGCAACACCAGGGGCGTTACATTTGTGCTGTCAACTCTGAAGAAACCTTCTAATGGCCATTTAGAAGAATTCCATATTATAGGCGTTTGGGAATTCATTCCACAGCTTGAGCGTGAGTAGGATTAAGTCCCTAACATACCGCACATGTTGGAAATAATTACATTTTGAAACAAATTGTTCTTTGTAACATAATAAAGAATTATAATATTTACTATGACTTATTCGACTGTAAGTGAACATGTATATTTTAAATCATGTATCGATAAAGAATGTCCCTTCTTCCAATACCCAAGTTCTTCAAGCAATGCATGTCAGGACCGTCAAACTAAGAACTACCATCATAGAATTAGTAACATCTGGAATACTTATTTTTCTCTTGGATCCACCAATGGATAAGGTTCAGTAAAATTAATGGACTAACAAAAAAAATAAAAGGAAATATTTGCCCTGACAGAGTAATTCCACCCCATTAGTTATCTAAAAGCCAAGGCTCTATTAATTCAACACTGTCACTGTAAGAAGGACAGACACTGTACCAATTGGGTATTAGACTGACTAAGCAAATTAGTACGGAAAAAAAAGAGGAAATGTATATGAAATAATTTATTGTGACCTCATAATATTTAATAGTTCAATCATTTACTATTATAAGTTAAAGGAGGATACAAAATGTAATAAGCTTCGTTAAATAATTTATTTTAACTACAGGAAAATAACCAATTGAGCTGGATCTGCTAGGTTGACGGAGTTTAAAAAGTGGTTTCATACTAAACCAAAACTGAACTATTAATAAATAGTGATGATGATAATGATATGTTGAACAAAGAAAATACTAAATCCAATGAATTTAAACATAGTACAGATATTTAAACTATCATGGTCACTCATATAAATTTAAGGGGGTCTCGCACCAGAACAGCAATCATACAGCAAAATACTTCATGTCTCCTCAAGAAGCATTTTCTTATGCATTTTAATGCTTGCTGCTTTGGTGTGTACAGTTAGCCCTCCTGAGAGCTATAGGGATATTTACCATATATTGTTAGAAAACTTTGTTAGTTCCTCCGAGATCATGACGCGTGCAACAGTGACAAAATATCGGAAACTTCAAACTCCACATGGTAAATATCTCTATATTATATCATAAAGTTGAACTAGTTTGAAAGACTTTACGCCATTACAAAAGATAACTCCAACAAACCCGCAGGAGATCAGACAACTAAAAAGTCTGCAAGTTATCTTAAGTTTGAGGGCAGACTATGAAAACTCGAGTAGTTTGAGTAAATATGTGTACCTGTTGTGTGTTTAGGTCAAGTTTTGAAACTATAAAATCGACAGACATCAGGACGTTTGGGATACTGGGTCTGGGACCTGGGTCTTTTGTGCCTGACTACGGAAAAGCCATAATATGAAGGTTATGATTTTAACAGGCTAGGCACGTTTGGCGATGTATGTATGTAGAGGATGTAGGTTCATCTGTTCCCTCGTTCCTCCACTACTAATAAGAACTGGACAAATAAGGTATTTAAGGTTATTTTTGATATTTTCTTGTTTAATACTTTTCAGAGCGTGATTTATCAATAGTCCGATTTTATGTCAAACTTATAAGATGTTATAGTGGTTTTAGGTACTGTTTTTAGGTGGCTAGCAAAATTGTTGTGTTCCCGGCGGTGAGTAGGATAGCTAGAGCTCACTGGAGAGCTTTGGTGCTGTCAGTGAGAAGACCAAAAGCTTGTCCTGATTTGTCTTTTACTTTATTGGCACAGAAACTCTCTGTGCTTACAGGGCTGGCAGCGCGAGTGGTTTTGCACACTTCCATCTGGGTGGGTCGTGTGCTTGTCTGCCACCTAAGTAGTATAAAAAAATATTACTAGTGTTGTCGACATGTTGAATGACACACAGGTTAGAAATAAAGAAAGAAAGAAAGACAAAGAGTTCAAGTATACTGGGCCTAGTTTTAACTCGTAACATTTAAAAAATTACAAGTTCTACTTTTTTTTCCACATAACTACAATATTAGAATATATTATATAAATATTAAAAAATGGAACTCGAAGACTTTTCCCAATTGGGTCAGCTCCTGGGTCAGTCTTTCCTATTTAGAGCGTTTTCCCACTATCCGATCCGATATCGGTGATAGCCGACACCATGTACTGTTTACATATATCCGATAAAATCGATCCGATACGGCCGTTTGGTCGATAGCACTGTCTGTCTGACAAAAAAAATCCTGAAAGCAATTTTCGACCTTATTGACATGCCATAGTATCAAGTTTTTTTCTTATTTTAGTAATAAGCCTCATTATTAACAGGTAAAGACGAGTTATTAAGAAATAAGCTGTAGCCTACAGTCACTGTATGAAAGTTGTAATCGGATCGAGTCATATTCAATAATCCGATATCGGGACGGATAATGTGAAAAAGATACTTATTTCATACATTATACTTCCTGTGGGCTTTCCGATATTGGCTATAGTCGTCCGACACTGATATCGGATCGGATGATGGGAAAACGCTCGTACAATAACTGTCAGTATAAGTATAGGCATTTTTATATTTTTAGCTACCTTTTTTATGTAACACGTCATGCCTTTAATTAATTTATGGATATCTAGATTCCAATGGGTTATTTTAAACTTCATCTCGCACATTTTTTTAGTCAATTCTAATTTAATACTTGAATGTTTGTTACAATGGGATATTTGGCATGAGCATATATTTGAATAGATTGATGAAAGGTTAGAGTTTTTTAAGGAGGTAGGACACGGCGGTATTCGCAGTCCGACTGGGGAAGTACCTCCGCCCTACAGAATACCGGGACCATAATAACTTTGTGTTGTATTACCAGCGGTGAGTAGAGTAGCCAGAGCTCACTGGAGAATTTGTGCTGTCACTGTGAAGACTAAAGGCTTGTCCTGCTATGTCTTCTACACTGACGGCACAGAAACTCTGTACTTACAGGGTTGGCAGTGCGAGTGTGACTCCTCTGGTGTTACAAACGTCCATAGGCCACGGTAACCACTTTCCATCAGGTGGGACGTGTGCTTGTCTGCCACCTAAGTGGCATATAAAAAAAAATACTTTTTCACGTTGAAAGACACACTTATATTATTAAACAATATGACAGACATATTATATGTAGTTTAGAATGACGCGTAGGATTTTTTTATATCACTTAAATGACAGACAAGTACACAGCCCACCTTATGGAATATGGTTACCTTGGCCTACGTAGGTATTTTATTCCAGAAATATACTCATGTACCAAGACTTATATTTTTTCATAATTATACAACAGTTCGAGAGTTTTCGCGAATAAATCAGGGAACTCACTATTTCTGCCAACATTTTTCAGAACCCAGTGGTCATGACTTGACTAACAATATTTTTTGTTCAAAAACCAAATTTTCAAAATTTACTTTTTCCTGTTCTAAGATGATGATAGCCAATTACTGATACTGAGGGGTATTTATTGTTTCACAAGTAAACACGTTCACACCCGTCGTGGCTTGTTTTTGCGCAGTTTGCTCATTGACGCGAACAAAGAAAGATGTAATGAGAAAAGCTGACTCACCAAATTGCCTCACTTTAGAAAGGTTGGTGATGCGCAACATTTATGGGATCGGTTTAGCTGCAGAGAATTAGTAAAAATATTCTGTCTATTGTTGCTGTGAACTTAATACTAACTAAATATAATCGATGATGGCTCTGAGCTCGTTCACTGTCATAGTATCCCGTGCTATCCTCAAAGGACATCTAAAAAACGCGGACTGCGTATATAGGGCACATTGTGAGCACATTTTGAGTGTTGGATATAGGGTGGGAGGAACTGCCTGGTTATTTGCCACATAAGTGGTAAAAAAATACATCTGACAATATACCCAATTAATGTATTTACACCATTAAGGCCTAGAATTCATTATCAGCTCACGTGTATCCTTCTTTCTACAGTCCCGAGTCGGGGCGTGAAAAAGCATATGATGAGGCCGTCAAGCCGAGTGTCACCATTGTCACATGGTATATTTAGGTAATGGTGATCCCCTTTTCTGAGACTTTGCCTTCAGCTTACCATCAGGCAACACGAAGTCTAATTGAAGTGTCATCTAGGTGGGTAAATTGAATTTACCCAGCTAGATGATAAATGCTAAGGTGCAATCTAAAAGATACGGGCTACCATTCCAGATGCGGTTGATCCCAAAATAAGGTCCCTAATTCGTGTAGGTATACTGAAAATATCAGAATATACCATGCCATTTCATATGATTACAAACGGCAGGCGTTCCCATAAAAGTAAGTACAGCAAACTATGAAGGAATACGAAAGCGGATTCCGTATTTCTAAGTGCACATATGCACCTCGGTGGAAAAGAATACGACTTGTTTCCTTTCACTGAATTTGCAAATAAAACATAAATATAATTTCAATCGTTGAGTTATATTTGAAAGAAATCAAAAGAAATATGTCAAGATCAAAAGCTGTATGTATTTTGTATACTTTACTGAAATAACCATACGTATTAACTGTAACGAGATCAAAGACCCGGATTGCAAATAAAATTCTAACAGTGATTGGTACTTTTATGAGATTTACAAAATAAATAGACATAGATTGATCAAAATGCTTTGAGCCGATGCATATTTAACGCTTGGCCCAGCTGTTACGAATATCTTTAGCATCTGATATTATGTTTCCGCATTGAAATAAAACTAATTTTAAAAGATTAATTCCTATTTTATTTTCTAAATTATATAATGTTTTATTGGCGTTTCAATAGGGAGGTACAGGCAGAACTAATCTCAAAATAGGGTCACCTTCGCTGATCAATCTTGGCGTGGCTTGTCAATCTTGTCGTTGACATTTTCATTTAGATCATATAACACAATGTATCAATACAAATGTGTCCTGCACGACAGTGGCAAATATAAAAGAAGAATAGAAGAAGAGAAATACTTACCTACATAAAAATCAAAAGGTTTGAAATGGTCGCTACATATTCTAGCAGACGAATTTGGTATTCAGTTTTTGACGTGCAGGGCTTTAATCTATAGCATCCGTCTTTATTTATCAGTAGGGAAACGATTTGGACCTTTCTTTTTACACTGAAATGCACTACACAGCGTCATTGTTTATTGTACAGAAGACTTTTTCCTTTATTTATTAACAATTTGTATGAAATTTGACAGCAGCACAACACCAGCGATAGTGCGCCACCAATCGGGATAAATAAGTATCTCCTCACAGCTTTTCAGTAATCATAAGGAAATTAAAATGGCGGTAGACCTGTATGTGTCATCATCTATGTCAAATATAAAGCTTGTAATTTGGTTTGGTGCTTGCTCCTATAGACTAGTAGCAATTCGTTAGCCGGCCTATTGTAGAATAGAATGTACAAATGTATGGGATTTCATATATTTGACAATCGTCAACGCATGTTTTGTATAGGAGGTAGGACACGACGGTATTCCCACCGAATTGACCGATCCGACTGGGGAAGTTGCTCCACCCTACAGAATACCACGGCTATAATAACCTCGTGTTGTGTTGTGTGGAGAGTTTTTGTACTGTCAGCGAGAAGACTAAAAGCTTGTCCTGGTTTGTCTTTTACACTGATGACACAGAAACTCTCAAGGCTTACAAGTTAGGCAGCGCGGGTGTGACTCCCTTGGTATTGCACAACGTCCATAGACCACGGTAACCACTTTCCATCAGGTGGACTGTGTGTTTATCTACCACCTAAGTGGTATAAAAAAGGTATATCCATTACCTTCCATAATAAATAACGCGGCGATACGCTCACCCTCTATTATGCGCGAACGATAATTCATGAATGAATTGTTTGACATGATGCCCGTAGCTACATTCTATCATCGCACCTCTCGCCATAGGCAGGGAATTCATCCCCACAGTGTGCGGGCTAGAAAATCTCCACGCGGTGCACGCTAGGCAACAGAAGTGGCAACTCCTCCCCTAAATTTAGGGGAGGAGTTGCGGCTCCTGGCCGATATTCTGCCGAGGTCAGAAAGACCTGAGAGAAGGAAAACTCGAGAACAAACCCGTTGCCAACCCGTCTGGCCAGCGTGGCAATAGTAGGCTAAACCCTCCCAAATGAATAGACGCCACAACAAAAGGCCCCCAGTTCCTGGCAGTCCCGCTATTCCCAGCCAAGGTAGCGGTTCGGGTAACGGCGGCACGGGGGGTGCGAAGAATCTCCGGGCTACGGGAGGCTACCGAAACCGGCGACTACTACTGGCAACGTACAATTGCAGTACACTTCGTCTGGACAGGCACCTCGCGGAACTAGAGGTAGAACTAGGTCGTATAAATTGGCATATATTAGGGTTGTCCGAGATCCGAAGACAGGGGGAGGACACGACAACCACTGAGTCAGGCGACCTGTTCTACTTCAGAGAAGGTGAACAGCTCTCCCAGGGAGGTGTCGGTTTTCTGGTAAAAAAGGACCTCTTTAGCAGCGTTGTTGAAATCGGTAGTGTGTCGAACAGGGTAGCGTACCTTATCGTAAAAATCACGAACAGTCGTTCGCTGAAGGTGATACAGGTATATGCGCCGACCTCGCTTCACCCCGACGAAACTGCCGAGGCCGTATATGAAGATATTGCTAAGGCAATGAATCACACCGCCAAGGCCACTTACAACGTTGTTATGGGGGACTTCAATGCTAAAGTGGGAATACAAGAACGCGGTGAGGCGAAAATCAGACCTTATGGAGTGGGGTGCAGAAATCACAGGGGACAAATGCTAGTCAACTTCCTCGAGGCGCAGGGGCTCTTCTTAATGAATAGTTTCTTTAAGAAAAAACCCCACAGGAAGTGGACTTGGTTACGTCGGGACTCTGTGATAAGAAACGAGATAGACTTTTTGATAACGGACAGTAAGCACATATTTAGAGACGTCTCTGTGATCAACAAGTTTAAAACCGGAAGCGATCACAGACTTCTCCGAGGCTCTCTAAATATCAACATCAAGGCTGAACGTTTGCGAATGATACGGTCTACTCTCCGACCTAAGCCACTCCAAGTCACTCTAGGGTCCGAAAAGTTCCAATTCGAACTTCAAAATCGTTTCGCAACACTGGAAACCACAAACAGCATTGACGAGAAAACCGACACAGTGGTCAAAACATTACAGGAAGTGTCTCGAAAGTTCTTTCCCGGGAAACGCAAACAGCGAGAGTCCAAGCTCTCTCCTGAGACTCTCGGACTTATGAGAAAGAGACGTGGGAAGTCATACACACCATCGTCTTCGTCAGATGAGAGAGCCTTAAACCGACAAATTAAAAAGCTGATTAGACGTGACCTCCGACACTACAACACCCATATCGTCCAGGAGGCGATTGAGCGAAATAAGGGGTCGAAAGTGTTTGCTCAGCAGTTGGGGAGGCCCCATCTGACGAAACTTATTCAATTCCATTCAATTCAATTCAATTCAATTCAATTTAATTCAATTCAATTCAATTCATTTATTAAAACGGCGGATGGTAAAATGACTGCCTCAAGGTTCGAGATTCTCGATGAGATCGAAAAATTCTATGGACAGCTATATGCATCACGGACGAGTAAACCTACGGGACACAGCGATGAAGACCACAGAGCCCCACTCACGCGCCATTACACCGAGGAGATACCAGATATCGAAGCAATGCGAGTTGGAGGCGGCTCTCAGACAACTGAAAAACAACAGGTGCCCAGGTGATGACGGAATTACTACTGAGCTCCTGAAAGCAGGCGGAGCTCCAATCCTGAAAGAGCTAGCAAGCCTCTTTAATTCCGTCATCCTACAAGGTCTAACACCTAGGGCAAGGAGCAGGAGTGCGGTGACACTGTTCTTCAAAAAAGGAGATAAGACCTTGCTGAAGAACTACAGGCCCATCTCACTCCTGAGTCATGTCTACAAGCTGTTCTCGAGAGTCATCACAAATCGTCTTGCGGGTAAGCTTGACGAGTTCCAACCACCGGAGCAAGCCGGGTTTCGAAAAGGTTATAGCACCGTGGACCACATCCATACTGTTCGGCAGATTGTAGAAAAGGCCCAAGAATACAATCAGACGCTGTGTATGGCGTTTGTGGACTACGAAAAAGCTTTCGACTCCATCAAAACCTGGGCATTTCTGGATGCCCTGCAGCGGTGTCGTGTCGATTGGCGATACATCGAGGTGCTGAGATGCTTGTATGACACTGCCACAATGTCCGTCCAGCTCCAAGACCAGAAGACGAAACCTATTAGCCTCCAACGTGGAGTGAGACAGGGAGATGTTATATCCCCCAAACTATTCAAAAACGCGTTGGAGGACGTCTTCGAAACTCTGGGGACTGGGCGGGGTATAAACATTAACGGTGAGTACATCTCACATCTTCGGTTCGCCGACGACATTGTCATAGTAGCGGAATCGTTGGAACAACTGGGCGAAATGCTGCATAGCCTAGATGGAGCTTCTCGACGCGTCGGCCTCGGTGTAAACTTGGATAAAACCAAAATTATGCTCAACGAACATGTTGCACCGAGACCGATTGCCATCGAAGGGGCGACACTCGAAGTTGTTCAATAATATATCTACCCGGAGCAGGTTATCCAGCTCGGTAAAAACAACTACGAGAAAGAACTAGCCAGACGGATCCAACTGGGTTGGGCAGCATTTCGCAAACTACGTCGAGTTTTCTCTTCACCCCTACCGCAATGCCTCAAAACAAAGGTCTTTGAACAGTGCGTCCTACCTGTTATGACTTACGGTGCCGAAACGTGGACACTTACAGTGGGGCTGGTCCATAGCTTAAAAGTCGCGCAGCGGGCTATGGAGCGAGCTATGCTTGGAGTTTCTCTGAAGGATAAAATTCGGAACGAGGTTATCCGACAGAGAACCAAAGTTACCGACATAGGCCACAGAATAAGCAAGTTGAAGTGGCAGTGGGCTGGCCACGTTTGCCGAAGGACCAATGGCCGTTGGAGCAAACGAGTCCTAGAGTGGAGACCGCGAGAAGGTAAACGAAAGGTAGGACGCCCCCTAGCCAGATGGACGGACGACCTGAAAAAGGTGGCTGGGACAGACTGGATGCGGAAGGCGGAGGATCGCAGAAAATGGCGCACATTGGGAGAGGCCTATGTCCAGCAGTGGACTGCAGTGGGCTGATTGATTGATTGATTGATCATCCCCACACACTGCGACATGAGACGGTGCGCACTGTGCGGTATGAAAGAAACTTCATCCCACGCACACTCAAGCTGTGGAATGACCTCCCTGCTGCGGTTTTCCCAAGCGCCTACAGTATGGGGTTCTTCAAGAGGGGTAACGGGGTAAGTAACCGCTTCCCATCAGGTGGGCCGTGTGCTTGTCTGCCAACTAAGTGGTATTAAAAAAAAAATTCATAGTTTGCGAAATATGAGTGTTAATTCACTTCTGATTACCCTTTGGGGAACTATAAGCGTGAATCTAATGTGTCTTGCTGCTGTCTTGTCAGTAGAACTAACCTATTGAACCAGCAAAAGAATTATTTTGCAATGGTTTTTTACATTATTTAAAAAAAAAAAAAATTCTTGATATAATTGTAAAATTTTGACGTTTATTTGTGCTCTTTATGTGCCTAAACAGAATAAACTCTTTGATTAATCTTTTTGTAACTGAGGTTAGCTTGAACTATCAAAACCTTGGTGCGACCATAATACACATATTTCTTAATTAATGCTGTTACAAATTGCTTTCATTGAAATTCCAACCTTACTTTTCACTTACAAAGTAATCCCGGTAGCCATCAATCGGGAAGTAATAAATGTAACTTTAAATAGGTAACAAACTTTCTTTTGTCAAACTTAGACCTAGAAGCTCTTTACTTCGAGCTAAAGTTACTTTTCAAAAGCGACTTGCTACCTCAAAATGAAACTTAACAATCAATCAGTAACGATAATAGTTAAATAAACACGCAGTTTATGAAGGTTTATAAGTGCCCGGTTAATGGCAATAGGCTCGCCACCTATTGGGACCTAAACATAAGCTGGCGAAATGTGGGTGGTAGCACCTCTGCCTACCCCTTAGGGGATATAGGCGTAAGTTTATGTTACGTTATGTTATGGTTATGAATATATTCATCCTATATCGATGTGGAGACGGAGGTAAAGCGCGTGCATACATTTCCAAGATTCCTTTTCATTTAATAGAGATACTGAATAGATTGGACTCGGTGGTGTTCTGATATAGATGTGTTATGAATTTATTTGCAGACGAAACCGGGACTTTTGCTTTTGGACTATATAACTGTAAATCAACCGCGTGATTTCCGGCAGAGTAGAATTGGGGCCACCCCATCTCTTTCCATGCAGTATCGTACAAGGCGACTAAGGGATAGGGCCGTTTAACATCAGACAGATATATACAGCTCAGACTCAGCCTCAGATGCATGGCTCGAGCCAACAATAGTGTCGGGAATACGGCAATAGGCTCACTTACGTGGGACCGAATACAATTATTGGTGAAATGTGGGTGTTAAATCACCTCTGCCTAACCTTCCAGGGATAAAAGCGTGATTATATGTATGTATAACTGTAAATTCAACGCTTCACCCATTTTATGTCAAAATTTACAATTTAACCGATATTCAATCGCACCCGTTCCTAAATGACAGCAATACTCCAAATTCCTCTCACTCAATAATCGTTAGGTGTTAAGGCACCCCAATAACCGTAGCCACTGCTCGAACGCCTTTGTTTACCCAACCTGATTACGTCACTCAATATAAATTATGTATGAGTTCTTAGCTTGAATAGACATTCAAGTGAATATGGAAGTGTTCAATAATATTAAAGATGATGTTATTATAATTTGATGTTGAGAGCGTCATATCTTTGGGGCATAGGATATTTAACTTGTAATCCTGTACATCTGTTGATCGATGAATGAGTCTTTAGCATAGTTTTTATTCTCGACTTATCTAAAAACTTTGAAAAATTTAATCAAGAGAAGAGTGTAAGAGCGGACCTCGAGTTGTAAGCTTAGGAGGCAAGTGAGACTAAAACAGCTTAGCTTGCGATCCTTCGTCGCTCCCGCTGCCGCTCCCGCCGAAGGCAACTCGGGCGTCGGAGGTCGATGAACGACCTCCGCCCCCCATGAGCGCAGGCCTGGGGATGACGGCCGCCGGTCACCCTGGCAGAAGCAGGCCGCGGCGGCGGCGCGCCTGGCGCGCCTCCCCGTTATCCGGGGACGAGTTGGGGACTCTGTAGTCCCCACACACCCGAGGAGAGGGCCAGATCGTGAGAGATGGCCCTGGGTCGGCCGGGGTGCGAGGGATATGCCTGTCAACCTCACCTTCGGCAACCAAAGCGACCCACAGGCGGCGTGCGTTTTAGTCGGTTCGAGTCCGACATAACCTCCTCCACCGGGTATCCGTGGGGTATCTGCGCACGTAAAAAAAAAGAAAAAAAATGAGACTAAAACAAAAAACGAAAGTTTTCCCATTTATCCTGCTAATATTAGAAATGGGAAAGTTTGTGAGGATAATCAATCAATATCTGTTACTCAATCAGGCTCAAACGAAAGAAAGAAAGAAACCGTTTATTACACACACACGCGCCACACATTAAAACACCATTAATTACAATAAAAAAATAAAAATAAACAATAAAAGGTACGCTCGCACCTCTGGGATGGCTCTGCAAAATACCTACTAGATGCTTTCGACAGGTTGCAGCGACGACGTGCGGTCCGTATTATTGGGAATCCTGAAGTCACTAACACCCTCGAGTCTTTGTAGATGCGTAGACATGTTGCTTCCTTGGCTGTATTTTACCGTTTTTACGATGGTGAGTGTTCTGATGAGCTCTTCCAACTAATCCCATCCTCTCCTTTCCTACACAAGACAGCACATGCAGGGCTTAGATGTTACCCTCACACCGTGCTGAATATACGAGCAAGAACCAAGCGATTCGGAGACTCTTTTCTTTGCTGCATCACCAAGACCTGGAATTCATTACCAGCTCACGTGTTTCCTTCTTTCTACAGTTCCGGGTCTTTTAAGCGGGGTGTGAAAAAGCATCTAATGAGGCTGCCAGGCTGAGTGCCACCATCGTAACATTACTTAGTGTCTTTAATGGTGACCCTCATTCCTGAGACTTTGCCTTTAGTTTATCATAAGGCGAAGTAAAGTCAATTTGGAAAAAAAAATTTAAAAAAAATTAACATACCAATTATATACATAGGTTTGTGGCGCATGCACCAACCCAGACGGTCCCCGCCACAGCAAACACATAATCGCCATCATAGCGAACGCGTGTGATGCGACACACCTGGCCTAAGTAGATTAATAACCGTCTACAGTCTTATAGAATACCACGGCTTTAATAACTTCGTGTTGTGTTCCTGGTGTTTAGTAGGGTAGCCAGAGCTCACTGGAAAGTTTTTGGGCTGTCAGTGGGAAGACTAAAGGCTTGTCCTCATTGCGTCATCTGCACTGACGGCACAGAAACTCTTTGTTCTTAAAGGGTCGATAGCACGAGTGTGACTCCTCTGGTGTTGCACACGGTCATACGTCACGTAACCACTTTTCATCAGGTGTGTCGTGTGCTTGTCTGCCACCTAAGTTGTATAAAAAAATCAGAAAAATTACATTTGTTACTTAACTGACTGTTAAGAGGGTTATGTTTTATTCACTGGAATATGTTCTTAAGCGTTACTTAAACGGATGTAATGAAAATACTATCGGTTGCCCGTGATTCCACTCACCAATAATTTTTACTCGAGTTTAGACTAGTTCCCCATTACATAAGACCAAAAAATACACTACACATGGATACATTCTACCTACCCCTTCAGGATTATATAGTAGGGAAAATTGAAACAACCACAATATACCAGAACATAATATACTTTATGCCATCGTTTGAAACACAACAATACATTGAGAGCTACTAACAATATTTCATTGTAATTTTATTGCATACTGGTGGTTGTAAATTTTCAATTCCTACTTCTTATGCTTGAGAGTGCATAAAATATAAAATTTATTATTTTATCTTTACGGAATTGAAAATATATATTTTTCGTACCTAGAGTTTCTCAATAAAATGATTTGTTTAAATTATTACTCGTTGCTAAACAACTAGAGAGAGGGTAGATCGATATTGGTGCTTACTCCTAGAAGTTTTTCATTATTCAGTATTTACTTCAATTCCTCGTCAACATGGTGTTTGTAACAGTGCCGAAATATCGGCAACTGAATACAATATATGGAAAATATCCCGATATCTTTAATAGTAAAATGACTGTTCTCTGTAACTTTTTTTAATACAACTTAGGTGCCATTCCTACAAATGTTCAAGTTTCTGAATATGATTGTCTATTCGTTATTCAATCACACTTTGTAGATTAGACACAGGGAAAAAATAAAGTTTGGAATAACACATTTACATAGGAGGTAGAACACGGCGGTATTTCCGCCCAATTGAGCAGTCCGACTGGGGAAATACCTCCGCCCTACAGAATGCCGTGGCAATAATAACTTCGTGTTGTGTTTCCAGCGGTGAGTAGGGTAGCCAGAGCTCACTAGAGGATTTGTGCTGTCAGTGGGAAGACTAAAGGCTTGTCCTGCTTTGACCTCTACACTGACGGCACAGAAAGTCTGTGCTTACAGGGTCGGCAGCGCGAGTGTGGCTTCTCTGGTGTTACACCTCGATAGGCCACGGTAACCACTTTCCATCAAGTGGGCCGTGTGCTTGTCTGCCACCAAAATGGTATAAAAATAACTATTTTTATCCCAAGAAACCCAAGGGAATCTATCCCATGGGTTGCGACCATCAGGCGAGGTGAAGTCAAATTGGCGTGTCCTATATATAATTTGTGAAAATTGTTCCAAACCTACATTCCTTATATATCAAACCTTACCCTCGTTCTATTATCCCTCCATTAACAATATACGTCCTCTTACCGACATAAAGCACTTTTTAACTGCTTTATTTAACAGCATAGCAATAACCAGTGCTTTCAAAACCTCGTTATATTTCTCTCTAATGGTGAAAATCACGTGTTCAGAATTATTATAACGATGTATTATTGTGTCTTGTCTTACTTTGTACATCTTGAAACATTATGAGAATTTGTTTTTTTGAGCATAAAATTATTTGGTTTAATTGACCATTAAAAAGAGATCGTTAGTAAGAATATAATAAGGTCAAATTATATGTAAACTTAAATACAAATACAGACATCCATTCTTCCTGGTGCCCAGCGTTCTATAAAAAATCATTCGCTGAGGCCTAAGCTATGGAACACCATTAAACACTGTTGGTGTCTGTAACGGTGATTCTCTTTCTAGACACTTTAACTTCAGTCTATCTTCATATGAGGTGAGTCATATTGACATGCAATTTGAAGAAAGAAGTCAAAGTTACGAGTAAGAGAACATACCATGTTCTCCAAAAAATTATTTGGAAATTACCGCGAGAAAGAATACAAGTATAACCACCTAATTTCATCCAACGGGTGTCGTAAGAGGCGACTAACGGAAAAATACGCAGACGATATCACTGCGAGAGAAGGAAAACTCTGTATCAATTCGTCTGGCTAGCATGGAAACATTAGGCCAAAGCCTCCCAATAGTGTGAGAGGCCTATATCTAGCAGTGGACGGGCTAATTGATTGATTGACGCACGGATGAACAATAATGATATATTAATTAATATGTAGTAAGCATAGGTTTTTTTAGGGCGCGTCAATTTGTCCCCTTAACTGCATCAGATGTTTTTTCATGTCCCGCTTAAAGGAACAGGAACTGTTGGAATAAAGGAACATGTGTAGTAGAAATAATTCAAGTCTTTATGATGCGGCAAAGAAGAGAGACGCCGCCACGCCGTATCGCTTGGTTGGTTCTGCTTGGCAAATATGCATAATATAATTTTATATGCATGAATAATTAAGTCACAAAGTAGGAGAAAGGTGGAAATACAATATTCTTTTAACAGTAGCGTGTTACTCGGTCGTTATAAGCGGGATAGGACGTGAAAGAATGGATGTGAAGTCGTAAACCTTTGGATATAGTTATTTTAGAAGCTTAAAGTATGAAGAATTGAAAAGAAAATCTTATAAAAAAATCGAAATATGATTCCAGATCAAAGGAAGCAAAGCTTCAAAAAAGTTTCCAAAAAGAGTCCAAATGCGGATTCGCGTACGAAAGGTTCCGTACTATTCTGTTTTTAGTTATTTTTGTCTCTGGAAATTTCAATTGCTTATCATGAGTACGGTGTAGTGACAGACATACAGCCAGTGAAGTCTAAGTCATAGGGTTTTTTTTATTCTGTGGACACGGGAGCCCAAAAATTAACTCCTATATACTATACTTAAAAATAAACTTCGATCGTCGATCAGATCGGTGACGTTTTGTGAAAAAGGGCAGATTAAAAATACTTGAAACTTGTGATATTTCATGAAAAGTTTAGAAGGAAACTCATGAGTAACTCATCAAAAATATTTACCTACTCTGAAGGAAAAAGGCGTCTATAATTTGGTCCATTGCAGACGTCTCATGTTATCGATTATGTTAAAATAGCATGCACAACACGTGTTACAAATTCAAATGTCAGTGTACCAAATCAGAAATGGTCCATAATTATTTATACGGTGGCCATATTGATTGTTCACATTACTGCATACTAGGCAGTAATATTGTTGGATCATTTTAAATTATAGAATGCGTTTCTCTTGTTACATATATTTGTTGAATTTCTGATACTTTTGATCATCATTTCGACTTGCATCTCGTTGCATCCGAGGCTTTCAACGTGGTACCTGGTATTCGCTTACTCTTTTTCGAACTCTTAGAATTGTTTTATATAATGCGATATTTATAGGAGTTTCTCTCTCACAACCCTGAGAGGAAAGCATGGGCCAGATCCCAAAATCTTCACATGTTTCTTGGAGTTTGTTTTACAGCAGTTACTCCTGTTTTAAATATTGATAAGAAATTATTAGTGCTATGCTATTGTAACTTTTAGGGTCAATTTGGGTTACTCAAAACGCTTGTTAGCAATATCAAGCTCCTATGCCTTCAAATGATAATGAACTTTTCCTACCGTAGATAAGATTCAAAAATGTTTGTATTGCTAATGGCTATTACTCTCAGTGGGAATTGACCCTTATCAAACGGGTAATGTACTCTTTGGTAGGTCACATACCAAATTACCATTTGCTGCGCTTTCTGCATATCGCCAAGAAAAATTGTAATATGAAGGAGTATTTGATGTATAAATATGGGTTTGCTACTAGTATGTGGCCTCAACCCTTAACATCTCAGTATGATTTTGTACCGTAACTGCCCAGTAGTGTCCAACAGACACATTTATAAATGTAATGTAAATCTTTTAAAACTTAAGACAAGTATTTATTTTTATGAATCGGCTTTTTATCTAGTTTATCATCAATTTTTACATATTAAACGCGTATGACTTATAAATAATAAATGAAAATAGTATTTCAACTGACAGAAGTGTCCGACAGACACTATAACATTTTATTGTGGGATGCTAAGGGTTAAATATAGTGCTATTGGCTGTGACGCGACGCTGTTGTGTCTCAAGTTTCATTTCAAAACAAAATCTAATGCCAGTTTACTGTTATTACTTCAGTAGATATTCGATTAGTTTGTACCAATGGTGATTAATGCCCCTCTATCTGATTTACGTTCTATTGTAAAATTTTACTGCTGTTGTTTTCGTAAAATAAAGTCGAGAACAAAGAAAACTATTTTTAGAGATGATTTTATTTATTTGGCCCGTTTCATGAGAAATATTTTATTGAGACTAAAATGGTGGTAGACAGTTTCGTACTGCTAATGGATTTTATTACGTATGAAGTAGGTTCAAATGATTTTTTGTTTAAATTAGTGAATGTGCTAACTTTTTTTATATACATTTGTCATCATATAGTATAGGACTTCAAATAATATGTCACTGGTATTAAGATCCTTCACAAATATTATTATATTTTCGAAAAATCGCTTGACTTTTGACAAATTTAATTTTGAAAGTTGCAAGTACGTATTTCAGTGTACTTTTTGGTATGTGTGCCGTACCAACATAGGTCTAAAACAACTCCATTTGCTGTCTGAAGAACGAGATGCTGGCGCAGGTAAGAGAGAAGAGAAGAGAAGAAGAAGACCTAAATTATGGTAAGGAGACAGAAATTATGACACGGACAACAAAACACATACGGTGGATTCAACAAGGATCGATGCTCTTCTTTGTCATCCTAGCTTTAATCCTGGTTGTATCTGAAACTTGCATCTCGGAGTCCAGGTCCTGCTTTTTTCCAGTACAACTGCTGCGTGTTTGGCTGAAATTCAATTTTTATCTTCAGACATATAAAAGAGGTAGGACACGGCGGTATTTCCGCCCAATTGAGCAGTCCGACTGGGGAAGTACCTCCGCCCTACAGAATACCGCGGCTATAATAACTTCGTGTTGTGTTCCCAGCGGTGAGTAGGGTAGCCAGAGCTCACTGGAGAATTTGTACTGTGAGTGGAAGACTATAGGCTTGTCCTGCTTTGTCTTTTACTGACGGCAGAGAAACTCTGTACTTACAGGGTTGGCAGCGCGACTGTGACTCCTCTGGTGTTACAAACGTCCATAGGCCATGGTAACCACTTTCCATCAGGTGGGCCGTGTGCTTGTCTGACAACTAAGTGGTATAAAAAAAAAAAGACAATGCTAACGGTCTCATAGTGTGAGACTACCCATACCATGAGACCGTTTACTAGATAATTCAATGATTAGAACCCTGTATGGTACGTATCAAGAGATAAAAAGTTCCGATTGAGATTCAGCTTGTTCGTCTGGCACTGTCGTAAAGTTTATTGTGTTATTTAGGTCTGGTAACATCCTCAAATTGTGTCACTTTATGGAAGGTTGATTGAGAAATTCAATTGATTTTAGAATTAATAATCAGAATGTGGTTTGAATTAGTCATGTAAATTTTGGTATGTGATTGGATAGTCTGTTTCAAATGGCAAACATATTAATTAGACAATTCTGGAAACTTCTAAAATACACAATTATACAACGGTTCGGAACTTTTCGCGATTAAATCATGGCACTTACTATTTCTGCCGACGTTTTGGATGCAATGCAGCACCCGTGGCTATGACTTGACTAGCTTGCTCACACCGCTTGATTCACACCGCGATAGTTTGAAAATAACTTCTAAAATAGATATATAAATGGTCTTAGACCTTAATAGCACCCCTATCTAAACTCAAACTAAGCATAGTTTGTAATATGGACATTAGAAAGCGATGAAACGAATGCCTAGCAATGGTACCCCCGCCGGTTTCAGGTAGAAGGGGTAGACCCAAGAAGTCTTGGCTTGACATTGTGGAGGGTGACATGCGTGCGAATAGGCTCAGTACCATGGACGCCCAAAATCGTACGAAGTGAACTAGGAAGGATCGGAAGGTGGAGTTTCAGCTCTGAGGGCACCGGATGCAATCAGGAAAATACGTCTTCATGTAGATAACGATGCGAAAGTGAACATACATGCTGAAATACGTTTTTTAACTGATTTTTAAAGTTGATGGAAAGATACATATTCAAGCATAAAATTATATTATTCACTCTAAGCAGAAATCGAACAAGCGCTCCTGTAGCTGCAGTCGAATGCGTCATAGAATTTATAACCGTTGACTTGTTTCAAATTACGTCCAAAAATGTTTACTTTGGAGCCTAGATTATTTTTATTGGAATACCGCATGTCCTTTCAAGCCCTTAGAGGCCTGCGCCAGAGCCTTGTATATGTATGTTACTTAGCACTGATTAGCAGGTGTGTCTGGCTCATGCTCCAAAGATACAGATAGGAACCTGTACGCGTCTTGCCCTTTATCAGGTCAATTATCTTGTCATGTCAGGGCAAATAGTCAGCGCTTTTATTTACCGCATTCCGAACAGCTAAATACTGCCGAATTACGTTATTAAATTGGAACTTTGTAACAGTTGCAAAAACTTATTTGTCTTTGGTGTTTTGCTCGTTTATTCCACATATTTTTTTATCAGGTCAATTATCTTGTCATGCCAGTGCAAATAGTCAGCGCTCACTGGAGAGTTTTTGTGTTATCAGTGGGAAGATCAAAGGCTCTTTCTGCTTTGTCTTCTGTACTGACAGTACAGCATTATTCTGTTTTTACAGGCAGCACGAGAGTGACTGCCCTGGTGTTGCACACGTCCATTGGCCACAACTTCCTATAAAGTCATCACCTCAGGGGTATAACAAGAGTAAAAAGCATGCACATGTCTGTCTAACTTTATGGTTAGTAAGAACTGTCAGCGACTTTACGACAAATTTTATTTACCGCAATCTGAACAGCTAAATACTGCAGAATAACGTAATTAAATTGGAACTTTGTAACAGTTGCAAAAACTTATTTGTGTTTGGTGTTTTGCTCGTTTATTCCCTATATTTTTTATTTTAGCGAAAATATCAGTCGTATCCGAAGCTTTTACCTCCAAGTTTGGGTCCACTTTACCTACCAGTTTAACTGCGGATTTGGCTGAACATTGATATTTGTCGCTAATTCATTAATTCTCACACTCCTTTGTCTGATCGTAGCTATTAATAGCCAAAAAAGGTTTTGCGGGAAAATTTTAAATTACCGACCTTTTTGAAAGCATGAATAGGCGTGAATGAAAATAAATATTAAATGCCAAACGTCACGCAATCAAATATTTCCTTACAAAATCTTTTATTAACACTATCGCTATCTGTAATAAAAACTAAGAAAGAAAAACTATTTAATTGAAATGAAGTATACAATAAAACATTTGCAATGATTATCGGGCGACTATCCTTATTAGGAATTAATCAATTGGGATTATTGGCACCCATTAACATATCCGTTCAACAAGTATGTGCAGTTGCAAGATGTCCAGGAAAAGGTGGAAAAGGAGGTGGAAGAGGTGATCCTTGTAAACCTCCAGTTGGAACTGGTAGAGGAAAAGCAGCAAAAGGAGAAGGTTTAGTACGTGCCAAACAAACTGGTAAATGTCGCTTAGGATTTATCCCTGAAGAATGGTTTTTATTCCTTCATTCGAAAACTGGTGTATCAGGCCCTTATATCCTTATGATAGGGCTCGCTAATTACTTAGCGAGCAAAGAAATCTATGTCATGGAACATGAGTACTATTCTGGTCTGTCAATTGCATTGATCATCTATGTACTCACGACGAGATTTGGTCGCAAAATTGGTGCTTTATTGGACAAAGAAGTCCAAGCTGTAGAAGATGAATGGCAAAAAGGTAGAGACCAGGAGATAGCTGAACATACAGCGGCGTTAGCTCACTATGGTCTAGCTCAAAAGCAGGCGGAAGGTCAAGAAATATTAATGGCAGCTAAGAAAGAAAATATAGCCTTTCAACTTGAAGCAATATATCGAGATAGACTGATGATGGTACACAAGGCAGTACGAGATCGTTTGATGTACCATGCCAAGATATCACGAACAGTAGGACGTATTCATCAAAAGTGGATGGTTCAATGGATTTTGGAGAACGTTAATAAGTCTATTACACCGGATTTTAAAAAACAGGCACTAAGCAGTGCTATCAGAGATTTAGCAGCTGCAGCTGCTCAAGTGAAGTAAAAACAGATTTATATATATTGAAATTTATTTTGTGCTACAATTCTGCTGATAGTTGTTGCCTCACAAATATTGTTATTGAACATTACTATGATAGAACATTCAATATAATATGTATTAAAGAATTAAAGTTTTTCAATTTAGTAACAAAATCAACGTATTGAATGAAATTTTAAAGCATTTAGTATGCTATTTATTCAAATCAATGAAAAATTATTGCAACATCATTTTTTGGTTCCGATAGTTCGTAAGAACATCGGTAGATGACTCTCACCGTCACCGTAATACATATATATGTATAGTAGTTTGTATGGTTTTGGGTGAAGGTTCTTTGGCTTAGTGGTCAGAGCGTTCCCCCTGTAAGGGGAAGATCGCTGGTCATCGCCAATCCCGCCTGAACCGATTTTTTTTCTATATCTTAATCGATCAACGTAATTACACTTTTATATAAGCACCTTGTCTGCTTGCTGTCGGATGGAGAATAGCCCTATCCTAGCCCTAGCCTTATATGGTAATTCTTTCTATTTGACTTTTTATATAATCTTATATAAAAGGTCAAATATATTCTTTTAATAATCTTGTAGAATGATCCGTATTAACTTTTTAATAATCTTAACTTAATTATCAAAGTATTATACTATATTGTTGCCCTTTAATCATTTAATAATCTTAATTTAATCATCAAAGTATCATACTATACTGTTGCCCTTTAATCATTTAATAGTCTTAACTTAATCATCAAAGTATCATTCTATACTGTTGCCCTTTAATCATTTAATAATCTTAACTTAATCATCAATGTATTATACTGTACTGTTGCCTTTTAATCATTTAATAATCTAAACTTAATCATCAAAGTATCATCCTATACTGTTGCCCTTTAATCATTTAATAATCTTAACTTAATCATCAAAGTATCATACTATACTGTTGCCTTTTAATCATTTAATAATCTAAACTTAATCATCAAAGTATTATACTATACTGTTGCCCTTTATTCATTTAATATGCAACGTCTAATATTCTATTTGTATACGTGTACATTTCTGTTTTAATCCTAAACAAATCCAGAGCCAAGCTATGAGCAGAACAACGCCCTTTGTGAATGTAGGAGCTAGGAGTCTATATTGTACCATTAAGGGATTAAATGAAACAGTATTCTATATTAATCGCTCCCGTTCATACCTATGTCGCTTTTGTCGAGAGACTCTTTGTGTACTATCACAGATTAATACTCAAAGGACGAATGTGTATTAGCACCGATAAATAATAGAAATAAATAAATAGTGGGGCGTGAAAAAGCATCTGATGATGCCGCCAAGCTGAGTGCCACCATTGTAACAAAAGGCAAAGTCCCAGGAAAGAGGATCGCCGTTAAGTGTCTGTAACGGTGATCCTCTTTCCTGGGACTTTGTCTTTAGCTTACCATCAGGCGAGGTGTAGTCAAATTGGCGTGTCCAGAATAAAAACAATGTTGTTACCAGAGGCACAACTTTCCATTAATGTTAGTACCTCTATACTACTATTGTCACTTATGTATCTCTATGTTTGTACTTGTCTTTGGATGAATAACTAAATACATTCATCTATGTCAGTAGCACCATTGACCAGTTGTACCATACCAAAGCCTAGTGGTACGGGTAATGGACTGCTAAAACGAGGTCTCGGGTTCGATCCCAGGTTTTAAATGGCACACACCTATGACTTTTCGATGCTTTTCGTAGTTTTGTGTGTATTTATCGCAGGTTTATAAGTGCCAGGTTAATGGCAGTAGGCGCGGCACCTATTACATTGGTACCTAAACATAAACTGGCGAAATGTGGGTGCTAGCACCTCTGCCTACCACTTCGGGGATATAAGCGTGAGTTTATGTATGTGTATCTCTATGTTTGTTCTTGTCTTTAGATAAATAATAAAATAAATAAATACCATTCATTTATGTCCGTAGTAGCATTGATCAGTTACACCATTGATGGTACAAGTGACTTTACTTTCTAGATCTATGGCACTAATTTTAAAAGGTGAGCAATTGGACCTTGAAGCTCAGGGTACGCTTTCCTTCTTATGATCCATTTTATTTATTTGGTTTATTTTGGCTTTTTTTATACAACTTAGGTGGCAGACAAGCACACGGCCCACTCGATGGAAAGTGGTTACCATGACCTATTAACGTGTGTAACACCAGTGGAGTCACATCTGTGCTGCCGACCCTGTAAGAACAGAGATTTTGTGCCGTCAGTGTAGAGGACAAAGCAGGACAAGCCTTTGGTCATCCCACTGACAGCACAAAACTCTCCAGTGAGCTTTGGCTACCCGACTCACCGCCGGGAACACAACACGAAGTTATTATAACCGCGGTATTATGAAAGGCGGAGTAACTTCCCCAGTCGGACTGCTCAATTGGGCGGAAATACCGTCGTGTCCTCAAAAAAAAAGCTTTTACGGTAACATGTGTAACCCCGTAAATTCCGATATCGGAACTTAAGTCTATATAATATTCTCGGGAGTAAATCTAAATGGGTCTGCTTACCCGTTGAAGTGTCACGCTCTAACTCAATATTTTTGAGAGTTTCACAAGAACGACCGAGGCCTTAACCTCACAACTACTCACCAACTCTCACCCACCTCCTTTCTGTAAGTGCAAATGACAGCTCTGATTTTGCAAACACTTTTTGATGTTGCCTAAAAGTGTCTGAAAAACACTTGTTAGCTTTGTAAAAATAAGAAGTGTTTATACTGTGGATCAATGGTACTTGATGGAATTTACTGCAGATGTTGAATAAGACACTTATACTTTTCAACAATATTTTATATTTTAATCTGACCGGGTACTGTTTCTTAGGTTTATAAATCTTTTCTAATACCGTGAGGCGAAAGCGATCAGGGTTAGCTAATAAAATATTGCTACTGTGGAAAAGCAAAGCATAAGGTGTGATCTGATACTACTGAGCTATGAAAAACTAATTAGAAATATTAAATTGCACTGGTAGTTCTAGAGACCAGCGCATTCAAATAAACAAACTATTTGGCATTATGATTCGTTTTCGTACAGAATATTATTAGGATTCATATGAGTCTATCATCTCTAGCTAACTGTTTAATAAAAGAACTATGTTTTAAAACCACAAAATAACAATAAACATAAGAGAAAGATTACTGAATTTGCAGATTTACTGATCTGTTAGAAGCCGGTGCCTAGCCCGAGAGACCTTATTATTTCAATTAATCTTCTAAATATATAAAACTCAAAGGTGACTGATTGACTGACTGACATAGTGATCTATCAACGCACAGCCCAAACCACTGGACGGATCGGGCTGAAATTTGGCATGCAGGTAGATGTTATGACGTAAGCATCCGCTAAGAAAGGATTTTAATTAATTCTACCCCCAAGGGGTTAAAATAGGGGAGGAAAGTTTGTATGAAACTTTGTAAATTTTTAACCGATCGGGCTGAGACTTTGCATGCGTAAAACTACTATGACGTAGGCATCCCCTCAGAAAGGATTTTGAGATGCAGGCTATATAACATTACTAACTCTTGAGTTTAAAATATAGGAATTTCTGTATGCTAGCGCCACGACAACCATGCGGGTGGAACAGCTAGTTGCAACATAATACTTCAGGCAAAGCAAAGTAGGCACCGACTTCTAACTAATCAGTAAATTTATAAATTCTGTAATTTTTCGCTTATCTTTATTATGTTATTTTATAGTTTTTGAAGTTTGTTTTTTTAAAAGCAGTTTTTTTTACTTTTTAGTGACTGTAATACGTTGTTTTTATTTTTTTTATTTTTGTCCCATTTTCTCGTTGGTTCAGCATGCCAACTATATTTTGCGATATAACACTCTTAATAACTTTAACGAGACATGTGTAAGAAATTCTGTTATCTGCCTTCGTAGTTCGAGACTAGGCAATTCTAGCACGTCCTTAAACATCGTGATGTGCCTACCGTGTCACAAGATCGTCATAAAAATAATCATTTTCCATTTTCTATTTGAATTCGAGGAGTTCTCTAGTGTATCTCCGGAGTTATAGGTCCAATACCAATGAAATTTATAGAGAACTACCTGTGAGCAATATTGAACTCTATGCTTGAAACTTTTTAAGGAGGTAGGACACGGCGGTATTTCCACCCGATTGAGCAGTCCGACTGGGGAAGTACCTCCGCCCTACAGAATACCGCGGCTATAATAACTTCGTGTTGTGTTCCCAGCGGTGAGTAGGGTAGCCAGAGCTCACTGGAGAATTTGTGCTGTCAGTGGGAAGACTAAAGGCTTGTCCTGCTTTGTCTTCTACTGACGGCACAGAAACTCTGTACTTACAGGGATGGCAGCGCGAGTGTGACTCCTCTGGTGTTACAGACGTCCATAGGTCACGGTAACCACATTTCATCAGGTGGGCCGTGTGCATGTCTGCCAACTAAGTGGTATAAAAAAAAATGCACAAATAATTTTTAAATTCGGTTCATAAGCAACTGAAATATCGAAGCATATAGCGAAGAAATTAGTTAAAATATACATGTCGAAACACATTATAAATGTTTATAGTATAGACAATACCGGTACGAACTATACAACATTTTTAAGGCACTAAAGGGCAATTATTTTGCATCGAACTAAAAAAGAATCACGAAGTTCGGATCATAAATCTCAGAGCAATCGGTACACATACATTAAAAAATATTGATCGAATTGAGAACCTCTTTCTTTTTTATACAACTTAGGTGGCGGCAGACAAGCACACGTCCCACCTGATGGAAAGTGGTTACTGTGACCTATGAACGTGTGTAACACCAGCGGAGACACACCCGTGCTGCCGACCCTGTAAGAACAGAGATTTTCTGTGCCGTCAGTGTAGAGCACAAAATCAGGACAAGCTTCTTACCACGGACAGCACAAAAACTTTCTTGTAAGGTCTGGCTACCCAACTCACCACCGGGAACACAACACGAGGTTATAGGTAATTTTTTTTTCAAACACAATGTAAATTGTTCATGAAATAAATAAATCAAATCAAATCAAATATTATAACCGTGATATTCTGTAGGGTGAAGGTACTTCCTCAGTCGGACTGCCCAATTGGGGCGGAAATATCGTCGAGTAGGTACTCTCTTTTGGAAGTCGGTTAAAAATTTCAATAAATTTAGTGACCTATTCCAAATTTATCTACTGCAAATTCTCTATATTGTGACATTCATTTCGAGCGACTTCATTCTGATTCAAATTGTGGGACTAGCGTACCTCATTTAACTATACCAACTTTTTTTTATTTATTTTTTTATTTTATTTTAATAAAAATAAAATAAAAAATGGTTGCACTGGCTTTAGATGTCATCCGCACACGGTGCAAAACATCCGATCAAGAACCAAGCAGTTCGGAGACTCTTTCCTCTGTCGCACCATTGAGGCCTGGAATTCATTACCAGCTCACGTGTTTCCTTCTTCCTACAGTCCCGGGTCCTTTAAGCGGGGCGTGAAAAAGCATATGATGAGGCCGTCAAGCTGAGTGTCACCATTGTCACACGGTATGTGTGAGTAATGGTGACCCTCTTTTCTGGGACTTTGCCTTCAGCTTACCATCAGGCAAGGCGAATTCCAATTGACGTGTCCTACATAAAAATATAAAAAAAAATATATAAAAAGTTGGTATAGCAAAATGAGGTACGATAGTCCCACAAAATCTATGAATATGTACCGTATTCAATACACAATGTTTCCCTAACCAAATAATGTGAGCAATATACACGAACGTATAGGTACACAGTACATTATGTCCCAAAGATTGTTTCTGATTCAATGTTTCGGGAATTAATTTGATTTTGTATGAGAGAGAACGTTTTCCGTTAGATTGTGAACGAATTATTGTGCTATAATAACATTGTTTGTGTAGCATTAGTCTCCGAGGACTAAATTTTCTTTTTACATTTCTTTTTTTTTATACTACTTAGTTGGCAGACAAGCACACGGCCCACCTGACGGGAAGCGGTTACCGTGGCCTATGGACGTATGCAACACCAATTTTATACCACTAAGGTGCACGTTACCAGTTGACATCGAAGAAGAGAAATTTCACGATACTTGAAACTTTTGAAAAATATAAATTCTTGTAAATATTAGTTTTTAGTAATTTAATTTTTAGTTTAATATAAAAAGCTGTTTAATAAATTAAATAATTGTCCAAACTAAGTTAACAGGAAAGGAGAAAACAAAGGCATTCAGATCATTTTGAGTATACTAGACTGAGGTTACAAACACCCTCGAAACTTTATTATCTTTTTATACCACTAAGTTGGCAGACAAGCACACGGTCCACCTGATGGGAAGTGATTACCGTGGCCTATGGACGTATGCAACACCAGGGTCGTTACACTCACTCTGCCGACCATGAAGAAACCTTCTGATGCCCCACTTGAAGAACCCCATATGGTCATTCCACAGTTTGAGTGTGCGTGGGATGAAGTTTCTTTCATACCGCACATTGCGCACCGTCTCAGGTCGCAATGCGTGAGGATGAATTCCCTTCATGTGTTGACGTTTGTAGCACCTCGGAAAGCCTTTTGGTGATTTGTAATCATTACGATTTTCGGTCCTACGTAATAGGCAGCGCGCCTCTTACCGGCAAGTGGGCACTATGTCATAAGCAGTATATTTACTGTCGACTGGAAAATATTCCTGATTTTTTTTTTTCAACCTTAGCCATAGTATCTGAACAAAAGCAAGGTTTTACAATAAAATAAGACAACTATGTATTTAATGCATGCATTAAATATTATATAATATATTTGAGATTGACATATTCATTCACGCGCCATTCATTCAAGCCGCATGGTGGCCGGCAGAGTACAATTTGGACCCCCCATCTCTTCCTATGTGGTGTCGTACAAGGCGACTAAGGGATAGGGCTGTTTTACATCAGACAGGTATATACAGCATTATCTATTTTTAAATTAAATACGTAGTTATTAGTGAAAACTCGCCGGGATTTTTACCATGTATATTATTTTCTCTGAGTAACCCATATTTCGGCACTTTTAAAAGCGCCATGATCACGGTGTGATCATGTTGCTTTACGCTATTAACGTGAATGACCATTACATGCATACATATAATCATGCCTTTCTCCCCGGAGTGTTAGGCAGAGGTGAATTAACGCCCACATTTCACCAATCATTGAATTCGGTCCCACATAATAGGGAGTAATCCTATTGCCATCTTCCGGGCACTATTGTTGACTCACGCCATGCATTTGAGGTTGACCTTGGGCTGTATAAATATCTGTCTGATGTTAAACAGCAATATCCTTAAGTCGCCTTATATGACACCGCATGGGAAGAGTTGGGATGGTCCAAATTCTACTCTGCCGGGAACCACTGTTAATTCATAACAAATTTATATACGCAACACAGCTATAGGGTGTGACGAAATTCAATATCAAAATTGAACCAGTTACCAACAGATGTCTCTTGTGGAATTAATTTCGTCTATTGCTGACATAACCAATAAGGGTCGTGTGTCAGCTGTTGCTGTCCTATGGGAATCTCGTCATAGTGCGCCTGTTATCATAGGCGCTTAATCAATCACGTTAGAGTGTTCGCTCTAAGAATGTTGATTTGTAATAGAAATATTTTCTTAAATAGGACACGCCAATTTGACTCGCTTGGTAGTAAGCTAAGCTAAAGAAAAAGGGTCACTATTTGGGGTAGTGGCTAGAGAGGCCACACGGCAGCCTCTAGCACTATCTGACGCAGATGATCACCGAACACTGGTGCTTCGGGAAGTATCTGCGTCGGATGGAGAAATAGTCAAAGTCCGAGTGCCATCACAGTGACGTGAGCGAGGACTCGGGGCCGCACACGCTCACCGAGTGTCCGGCGTGGAAAACGCCGAGACGGGAGCTTGTGGTGGTCCTGGGAGTGAGAGTTCTCACGCTCTCCACCTTGGTCGCGGCGATGATTCGCTGCGTGGATGGGTGGGCGGCCGGCGCCTCTTTCTGCGAGCAAGTAATGCTCGTGAAGGAGGAGGCGGGGTGGGAGTGGCAGCGGGGACGACGAAGGATTGCAAGCCAAGATGCCCGCGTATGAAGGCAACTCGGGCGTCAGAGGTCGATGAATGACCTCCGCCCCCCATGAGCGCAGGCCTGGGGGTGACTGGTGGTGCCGCCTGTCACCCTGGCAGAATCAGGCCGCGGCGGCGGCGCGGCTGGCGCGCCTCCGCATTTCTGGGGACGAGTTGGGAACTCTGTAGTCCCCACACCCGAGGAGGGGGCCAGATCGTAAGAGATGGCCCTGAGTCGCCGGGGTGCGAACGATATACCTGTCAACCTCACCACCACTGGACCACGGGTGGCGTGCGTTTTGGTCGGTTCGAGTCCGACATAATCTCTTCCACCGGCTCCGGTGGGGGGTTACTATTTTATTTTTATTTTTTTATTTTATTTGAATATTTTAGGAATAGTTACAGCTAAAAAATAAAAGTAGTTTACAATCAAATAACATATTGAAGGCAATTTACAAATTTTCACCAATAACATGCCGTTTAAATTTGAGGATATTATGGCAACACAATTTTACGACCAATTTTACATCTATATAAAGTGTTATTAATAGCAAGCATAATGTAAGAAAATTACTCAATTAACAAAGTGGTGATCACATAATGCTTTCCCTTACTTTAAAGACACTAGTGAAGAATAAGTCTATGTCAACATCCCAACATGCCACACTGAATGTACGGCGGGCTCGTTGTAGATGGGAATTTTGTATGTAGGTAGTTCTCGCCACAGGAAGGTCCATTAAGTTTGGCATACGCAGAAACATTACCAACATGTAGAATGTTACAATGGTGGCACTCAGCTTCGCAGCCTCATCAGATGCTTTTTCACGTACCGCTTAAAGGACCCGGAACTGAAGGAAGAAGGAACCACGTGAGCTGGTAAAGAATATTGTCTAGAGAGTATGGAAGAAAGAGAAAGATTTATGAAGCAATTTGAATCAAAAGACTGACTCAAAGGCCAAGGAACCACTACATTCTATTTTTCTTTTCTACGTTTTGCTTTCTTTATTAGTGCTTCATCTTTCAGTCTATAAATGAGCAGATGTCATCTTGTAGTTGAGCTTGGTTTGGGCTTCGAAGATCTATCGATATTCATCTAAAAAGAGCGTTTTTAAAGTGATTTTATTTCAATGAGTAACGTAAACTTCAGATATTATCATTTTTTTGTACAATTCAGGTGGCAGACAAGCACACTGCCCGCCTGATGCGAAGTGATTACCGTGGCCTATGGACGTGGGCAACACCAGGGTAGTCATACTCATGCTGCCGACCCTGTAAGAATAGAGAGTTTATATGCCTTCAGTCCAGAAGATAAAGTAGGACAAACCTTTAAAAAGAGTTTAATTATTTCGTAATTAAAATTAAATCTCAAGATCTAAAGTCATAAAGCTATTAAAAAGACATACTCAATTTAAGGCTTGACCATTCAGACTTAAATTACGGAATAATTATGCAATTATGCTATTACTGTACAACTACAAATATTGCCTATACCCACGGAGGACAGAATATGCCTAAACCCCAGACACTTTGCTATTGTGCGTTTGTTGATTCGGCAAAATATTTGACGTATATGCACATACATAGACAAACACAATTTACTTCACAAAAAAATATTGTCACATTTTGTCTACTGGCGATAAAGAATTTAAAAAATATATATATAACTTGTCAGTTGTATGTACAGTAAAACCAACATTCCCGTGAACTGAATGAGGCCGCCACTTTCCTTTCAAGAATCTCAAATCGTCCTAAATTGTCTCTGATTTACAATAAAACAGTATGCATTTGACAGTGACAGCCGTAGTCCCCATTTTTGACATTTCACAGAACCGTTGGTTTTAGTTTTGCTTGATATTGGTCATATTTGTCAAATTGACAGTAAGGCAAATGTTTGTCAAATGTTTGTCCAGCCTAGCCTAATGTTGGAAGGCTTTAGCCTACTGTTTCTGACCTCCGCCCCCCATGAGCGCCGGCCTGGGGGTGACAGGTGGAGCCGCCTGTCACCCTGGCAGAAGCAGGCCACGGCAGTGGCGCGCCTGGCGTGCCTCCCCGTTTCCGAGGACGAGTTGGGGACTCTGCAGTCCCCACACCCGAGAAGAGGACTAGATCGTGACAGATGGCCCTGGATCGGCCGGGGTGCGAGGGATATGCCTGTCAACCTCACCTTCGGCAACCAAAGCGACCCACAGGCGGCGTGCGTTTTAGTCGGTTCGAGTCCGACATAACCTCCTCCACCGGCTGTGGTGGGGAGGTATCCGTGGGGATTTTGCGCACGTAAAAAAAAAAAAGCCTACTGTTTCTGCGCTGGCCAGATGGGTTGGTACAGGGTTTTATTTCGGGTTTTCTTCTCTCGCAAGAATTGTGTGCGCATTTTTCCGTTAGTCGCTTCTTACGACACCCTTCAGATAAGATGAGGTGGCGATACTTGTATTCTTTCTCCGTCACTACACGAATACGACACAAATATGTTTTTCAAATATTGGTTGGATTCTATGAGCAATATGAACAAATCTCTAGGATTACTTACACACCTATGTTATTCACCAAAAGTATTACTGGAAACTTAAAATAATGCTGATTTCGAAGTAGGTATTTTACGATCAGTGAAAATGTATTGAGTGGATATGAGTAAGGTGATAATTCACCTGTTTATATACACTACTAGTATTTTACGAGTGCAACTCACTTCGAGATATTCGTAATTCTCTCGTAAACGTATGTGAAATATTGCTCCGGGTTGGTGGTGGTTTATAGTTATTGTCTTCCTAAAGTGCGTTATTTACCTTATTGCAAATTTTTCAGATAATTTATGTGTGTGTATTTCTATTGTAGATAATAAGTTATGTACCTACTTTGTAGTTCTATCCAATAGGTATCAAATCAATTCATATAGCAAAAAAACAATAATGAAAATAAATAAAATTATCCCTAAATTTACCCATGCACTTCGGGCATCTCAGTTTTGGCAACATTTGACACTTTTGACAAAAATTGACAACATTCTGCAAAACACACTCAGCACAATTTTAAATGTGGCCTTGAATGACCGAGCCTGGCTCCAAGCGTCCTTACCAGTTCGCTTGGGTGGTCTCGGCGTTCGCAAAATTTCAGACGTTAGCCTTCCAGCATTTCTGTCGTCGGTGCACAGCACTGAGGAGTTAACCAGGAAAATTCTCATAAACACACAGGTTAACTCTGAGGTGTCATGTAAGTCCGATGCTATTAATGCTTGGAAGGCTGCTTGTCCCAACACTGAGTTGCCTCGTAACCCTTTCTCCCAGAGACAATAGGATGCGCCGCTCTGCAGGCTGGTAAGAGATACCTTAATACACACATCTTCCCATGTTACAGAACGTGCGCGCCTTCTGGCTGTGGGGGAATGGGAGTCAGGCCTCTGGATTCAGGCACTTCCAGACGATACTACTTTCCGCCTTGCCACTTGCCTTCGCTTAGGAGCGCCGTGCATTTCTCCGCATCATTGCCACTGCGGTGAAGCTGTCGACAGTCTTGGGCACCATGGCCTTTCATGCAGCAGAAGCGCTGGGCGTATACCGCGACACGCCTGCATCAACGACATTATTGGCAAAGCAGCTGAGCGACGCTACGCGTGACCAGAAGGCTGGTTATTATCTTGCACAGAGGATAAGCATTGCCATTCAACGTGGCAATGCTGCCAGCCTTGTGGGTACGTTACCGGTCGGTGATGATGCGGAGGAATTTCATGTCGCATTATGTATGTAATTTTTATGTTTATTTTATTTTAGTGTATTTTAGTAGCTATCTAATAATAGTTTTAGTTTTAATTTTCAATTTTTATTGACATAATGAAAATTATTCACATAACAAAATGAAAGAAATAAAAATAAAATACAAACTCTAATCTTGAAATATTTCTCAAACGTGACATGTTCTCGTACGTCGCTTTCTTGAGAACATACATACATATAATCACGCCTTTATCTCCGAAGGGGTAGGCAGAGGCGAATTAACACCCACATTTCACCAGACATTGTATTCGGTCTCACGTAATAGAGGGTAAGTCTATTGTCGTTTTGCGGGCACTACTGTTGACTTGAGCCAAATTAACTTTAAATAGCCTTATCCTTAGTCGCCTTGTACGACACCGCATGGGAAGAGATGGGGTGCTTCAATTAAGATTGAAGCTAGATGCAAGCTAGCTATGAACTAATGATTTCGGGGTGTGTTACGATCCACTATGAAATCACTAGTTTATATTGCCGAGTGTAAGAATAAAATCATATTCATCTAACCGATATATTCGAAACTGAAACAAGTGAACTGTTTCCCAACAATCGCATTATACCATAAAGATTTCCCATGTCGTGTTCACTTCGACTTCGATATTAACCCTTAATAAAAATGGCTGCGATTTTTCCTTTATACCGTAACAAGTATACTGTGGTCGTACAAAATTACTGACTTGAATAGGAAATTATATTAAAGGAACGATTTTCCGAGATTGCTAGTACAGTCAGCTCCAGATCGATCTTGAAGAACAATTTTTTTTAAAATTTAGAACACGCCTATTTGTCTTCACCTCGCCTGATGGTAAGCTAAAGGCAAAGTCTAAGGAAAGAGGGTTTTTTTAACTAGGACACGCCAACTTGACTTAATCTCGCCTGATTTTAAGTTAAAGGCAAAGTCTCAGGAAAGAGGATCACCATCACAGACACTAAGTAATGTTACAATGGTGGCACTCAGCTTGGCGGCCTCATCAGATGCTTTTTCACGCCCCGCTTAATGGATCCGGGGCTGTAGGAAGAAGGAAACACGTGTGCTGGTAATGAATTCCAGGCCTTGGTGGCACGGCAAAGAAAAGAGTCTCCGAACCGCTTGGTCCTTGCTGGTATATTCTGCACAGTGTGAAGGTGACATCTAAGCCCTGCACGTGTTGTCCTATGTAGGAAAGGAGAGGGTGGGATTAGTTGGAAGAGCTCATCAGAACACTCACCATGGTAGAGACGGTAAAATACAACCAAGGAAGCAACGCATCTGCAAAGGCTTCAATTTTTATTGACATAATGAAAATTATTCACATAACAAAATGAAAGAAATAAAAATAAAATACAAACTCTAATCTTGAAATATTTCTCAAACGTGACATGTTCTCGTACGTCGCTTTCTTGAGAACATACATACATATAATCACGCCTTTATCTCCGAAGGGGTAGGCAGAGGCGAATTAACACCCACATTTCACCAGACATTGGATTCGGTCTCACGTAATAGAGGGTAAGTCTATTGTCGTTTTGCGGGCACTACTGTTGACTTGAGCCAAATTAACTTTAAATAGCCTTATCCTTAGTCGCCTTGTACGACACCGCATGGGAAGAGATGGGGTGCTTCAATTAAGATTGAAGCTAGATGCAAACTAGCTATGAACTAATGATTTCGGGGTGTGTTACGATCCACTATGAAATCACTAGTTTATATTGCCGAGTGTAAGAATAAAATCATATTCATCTAACCGATATATTCGAAACTGAAACAAGTGAACTGTTTCCCAACAATCGCATTATACCATAAAGATTTCCCATGTCGTGTTCACTTCGACTTCGATATTAACCCTTAATAAAAATGGCTGCGATTTTTCCTTTATACCGTAACAAGTATACTGTGGTCGTACAAAATTACTGACTTGAATAGGAAATTATATTAAAGGAACGATTTTCCGAGATTGCTAGTACAGTCAGCTCCAGATCGATCTTGAAGAACAATTTTTTTTTTAAATTTAGAACACGCCTATTTGTCTTCACCTCGCCTGATGGTAAGCTAAAGGCAAAGTCTAAGGAAAGAGGGTTTTTTTAACTAGGACACGCCAACTTGACTTAATCTCGCCTGATGTTAAGTTAAAGGCAAAGTCTCAGGAAAGAGGATCATCATTACAGACACTAAGTAATGTTACTATGGTGGTACTCAGCTTGGCGGCCTCATCAGATGCTTTTTCACGCCCCGCTTAATGGACCCGAGGCTGTAGGAAGAAGGAAACACGTGTGCTGGTAATGAATTCCAGGCCTTGGTGGCACGGCAAAGAAAAGAGTCTCCGAACCGCTTGGTCCTTGCTGGTATATTCTGCACAGTGTGAAGGTGACATCTAAGCCCTGCACGTGTTGTTCTATGTAGGAAAGGAGAGGGTGGGATTAGTTGGAAGAGCTCATCAGAACACTCACCATGGTAGAGACGGTAAAATACAACCAAGGAAGCAACGCATCTGCAAAGGCTCGAGGGTGTTTGTGACCTCAGTCGAGAGCATCTAGTATACTCAAAATGATCTTAATGCTTTAGTTTTGTCCTTTCCTGTTAACTTGGTTTGGACAATTATTTAATTTATTAAATAGTTTAATAAGCTTTTTTAATATTAAACTAAAACCAAATAACTAAAAAGTAATATTTACGAATTTGTATTTTTCAAAAGTTTCAAGCATCGTAAAATTTCTCTTCTTCGATGTCAACTGGTAAAACTGGTTGCTCAAAAGGCTGGCATTGAATTTTTTTATGCATTAATAGTTGAATTGAAATCAATAAAACAGTTTTAATTGCTCTTAATACCTTGGTATTAAGAGAATTTTGAGACTTTGATGGCAAATTCGTTCTGACACCGACTGTACTTCGTGATGAGATCATTCGCCTTATTTGTAAAGAGATTATGTGAATTTTTAGGCTGGTATTATCTGCGGAAACTTTTTCACTACTGTCATAATGCACTTTAAAATTACAAGTTTGCTTTGAAACAAATATTTGTCTTCCTATTTTTAACTCGGCAGCGCGAGTTTAACGCCTCTGGTGTAGCACACGTTCGTAGGCTACGGTAACAACTGCCCATCAGGTGGGCCGTGTGCTTATCTGCCTCCTAAGTGGTATAAAACATGCTTACTAATTCACTGCTAATTACTTACAGATGTAAACAATCTTTGTAGTTTATTTACAAAAAATCCCCTCGGATACCTCCCCACCGGAACCGGTGGAGGAGGTTATGTCGGACTCGAACCGACTAAAACGCACGCCGCCTGTGGGTCGGTTTGGTTGCCGAAGGTGAGGTTGACAGGCATATCCTTCGCACCCCGGCCGACCCAGGGCCATCTCTTACGATCTGGCCCTCTTCTCGGGTGTGGGGACTACAGAGTCCCCAACTCGTCCCCGGAAACGGGGAGGCGCGCCACGCGCGCCGCCGCCGCGGCCTGCTTCTGCCAGGATGACAGGCGGCTTCACCTGTCACCCCCAGGCCGGCGCTCATGGGGGGCGGAGGTCGTTCATCGACCTCCGACGCCCGAGTTGCCTTCGTACGCGGGCAGCTTGTCTTGCGATCCTTCGTCGCTCCCGCTGCCGCTCCCGCCCCGCCTCCTCCTTCACGAGCATTACTTGCTCGCAGAAGGAGGCGCCGGCCGCCCACGCATCCGCGCAGCGAACCATCGCCGCGAGCAAGGTGGAGAGCGTGAGAACCCTCACTCCCAGGGCCGCCACAAGCTCCCGCCTCGGCGTCTCCCACGCCGGACACTCGGTGAGCGTGTGCGGACCTGAGTCCTCGCTCGCATCGCAGTGATGGCACTCGGACGTTGGCTCTTTCTGCATCCGACGCAGATACTTTCCGAAGCATCCGTGCTCGGTGATCATCTGCGTCAGACGATACGAGAGGCTGCCGTGTGGCCTCTCTAGCCACTCCCCCATGATGGGTCTTACCGCCGTTACTACGGCGTGCCCTGCGCCTGGTTGCCCAAGTCGTATCTCCCTTTCCGCCACCATTTCCCTGTGGAGCCGGGATCTCACGGCCCGAATTTCTTCGGGCTCGGGATCGTGACCCCGCTCCCGCGCCGCCCTTCGGAACCGGTATAGCGCCGAAAGGCATCTCGCTTCCAGGATCCATGGTGGCGATCCGGCGAGGAGACTCGCCGCGTTGAATGATATCGTGCGGTACCCCCTTATAATGCGACACGCCAACTTCCGCTGCGGACGCTGCAGCAGGAGCATGTGCCGATCACTCAGGGTGTCTGCCCACACGGGACACCCGTACAGGGCCATGGACCGCACGACACCCGCGTAGAGTCTCCTGCAGGAGTCCTCCGGGCCCCTCAGGATGGGCAGTAGCCGCGCCAGAGAGGCTTTGCGTCGTGCTAGCACCCACATTTCGCCAGGTTATATTTAGGTCCCAATGTAATAGGTGGCGAGCCTATTGCCATTAACCAGGCACTTATAAACCTGCGATAAATACACACATAACTTCGAAATGCATCGAAAAGTCATTGGTGTGTGCCATGGTAAAACCTGGGATCGAACCCGAGACCTCGTCTCAACAGTCTATTACCCATACCACTAGGTTACCGCGGTTACACACAAACACTCCGTGTTATATCCGTGTGGTGACGGAGAAAGAATACAAGTATCACCACTCCATCTCATCTGAAGGGTGTCGTAAGAGGCGACTAACGGAAAAATACGCAGACGATATCACTGCGAGAGAAGGAAACCTTGAAATAAAACCGTCTGGCCAGCGTGGAAACAGTAGGCCAAAGCCTCCCAACATTGGGAGAGGTCTAGTCCAGCAGTGGACTACGATGGGCTAATTCATTGACCCATATATATCTTGACTACGATCAAGTTAAAACAAAATTAGGTCTATACGCGCAGTATTCGTTTTGAATGTCTTTTGTAGATAACACGAGATGCGACGATGGTGTAGGCGTTCAGATCCACAATCGTAGTTTTTTAAACACGTCAATTCGACTTAGCTACTCTACTTCGGCTTAAATAATGGTTAGCTGTAGGTAAAGTTTCAGAAAAAAAGGTCACCATTATATACATATACTAAGTTGCAGTGGTGACACTCAGCTTGACGCTTCATTATATGATTTTTCACGCCCCGCTTAAAGATCCGGGACTGTAGGGAGAAGGAAACACGTTTGAAATTGTATCGAAACAAACCACGCGGCAAGGGCCCCATTTTTAACGTGAATTGGAGTTAAGTTATACGTCGGTAACTTTTCAATCTCGATACTCCATGAAAAATCATAGAATAGAATAATTTATTTGCTCATAAACATGGTAACATATGGTCTTACATATATAGATAAAGTACAATAAAAAATACAAAAAGTTTCCGCCGTATTCACTTAACATCTATATTACATTTGAGCACACACAACTTATTAAGGCACGTTTATAAGTTGCACCAATCTTTTGTCAAATATAAGTACTAACATAGATTTAAGGTAAAAAAAATGTTACTAACAAAACAAAGGATTTTAATTATCTCATATCACACAATTATCAAGTAAGTGGCATGTATACAGTTCAATGTACTATGTACAGTGAAAGCATTGGTAGCTTAGTGGTTAATGAATCGGCCTTAAGAGGAAGGCTCGAATCCTGGTCATTACACTACTGACGTGAACCAACTCCTAGCATAAGCAATTTAACTTAGTTAGAGGGAGTAGAGGGCATATTAGTAACTGCGGTTGCTAATATTCTTTAAAAAAATGGGCACCCTTATCGCTGAAGCGATTTCTTCCAGGCAGCCTTGGGATGAACATTAATGTAATAAAAACAATGATGATGAAATGATGTTAATGAGTAAAGGTTACTATAAAGTGGATGAGTTCCTTAATGATGTTAATGCGTGGTCAACATAAGTCTCTTGCTTGCTCGCACAAAATAAATTGTAAACCAAAACAAATTTAAAAAAGAAAAATAATCTAGTTCTAATGTAGTTCGCTGAGTTTCTTGCTGGTATCTTCTCAGTAGAACTGATCTACCGAACCAGCGAAAGAATCATTTTCCAATGGTTTATTTTTACATTATTTAATATTTTTATATTATTTCTTGACATACATAATTGTAAAATTTTGACGTTCATATGTGCTCTTTATGTGCCTAAACTGAATAAATGAAATTGATTCTTTGATTGATTCTTTGAAATAATTGAACAAAGTGAACTAAAGTCTGACTATGAAGTTGAGAACTTAGCTTGCAACTTAAATTGACATATTATTGTATTACTAGTCAAGTTTGTTATATTACTACGTTATGTTAACTCAGTTTTCTATTTCTCACCAAGTTGTTATATAGGATTTAGGGTTTTTTTTATTTACGTGCGCAACATCCCCACGGATACACTCCCCCCGCCCCCCGTCCCCGGAGCCGGTGGAAGAGGTTATGTCGGACTCGAACCGACCAAAACGCATGCCGCCTGTGGGTCGTTTTTGGTTGCCGAAGGTGAGGTTGACAGGCATATCCCTCGCACCCCGGCCGATCCAGGGCCATCTGTCACGATCTAGTCCTCTTCTCGGGTGTGGGGACTGCAGAGTCCCCAACTCGTCCCCGGAAACGGAGAGGCCTGCTTCTGCCAGGGTGACAGGCGGCTCCATCAGTCACCCCCAGGCCGTAAATATTGTAGAAGTTGAATCCCCTTTTTTTCTGTGTACCCTTGGCTGTTCTCTTGGTGGTACAATTCTCTGTGGCCTGGCGGTAGAGAGCGAGAGACGCAAGCAACTGATCTAACTACAGTGCTTCGTTCTACAAAGTTTTGGATACCACTGGGATTAACGCTGAGATGAAGAAAATAAATGATGATAAGTGAATAAATTTAAATACCTTACAAGACAAAATAAAAATTTAACTATTTTCTCTCCCTAAAACACGAACCATTCAGACAGAAAATCAATCACATGCCTATTCCGTCTGATCCTAAATACCATTACAACATCCGTTTCCCTAAAAGTTCTATCGTTGATTTTATTTGTACCTATTCGTATAACGCCTAATTCCTTTTCCTTAATAAAAACAAATAACTCACCACATTCAATTTCCTCCTTAACCTCCGAAGGAAAATCCTTTTTGTTTTTCCTTAGAATTTGTTGAGGGGAACTTTTTGTGTGACCTGTGACTTCTTTTTATAAAGGCTTTGGTTTTTACCCGACTACGCGAGTGAGGGTAATGTTTTATGAGTATATGTATGTATTTAGTCTTTTTATCCTCTCTATATGCCTATAAAATGTCAATTAGGAGTATACGGTGGATTTTTGATGCTAAAATGCTTGTTATTACTTTTTTCATTTAAATTTATCGAGTATGGTATCAAAATGTATAAAATTAGATGGCAATTGCAAATATATATATATATATATATATATATATATATATGTGTCATATCATAACTAAGACGTTGAAAATGTAATCAATGAATAAAAGCTAAAAACCCCACTTTTTAATTATCTCCAATCGTCTCCCCTAGGCCTTTGCTCTTAATAAGACAGAGAGAGAGACGATTATCTTTTTATCTTTGTGTAAAGCTTTCATCTCGGGAGTCGAAAAGCATTCGCTCTCGTAAAAGTCAAGATCCTACTTCCTGCTATTCCTATGAATGTAAAAGCTTCTGAAGTGTTTGGATAATCGTTATTCAATCACACTTATAGAGTGTGGCTGAATGGACTTGGCTGAAATTAGGCTCTTTGAAAAATTTAAGTTTGGAATAACACATTAAATATTTTTATCCCAAGAAACCCATAGGAACGTATCCTATGGGTTGCGGGAACAGGATTAACATTCTACGTGAACAAAACTGCGGGCAGCAGCTAGTGGAGCAACCTGTAATAGTAAAGTTGGCTGCCGGACCCTTGACTCTTAAGCATTAGTTTTTTTATCCATTTGTTATAACACTTAGGTGGCAGACAAGCACGCGGCCCACTTGATAGAAAGTAGATACCGTGGCATATGGACATGTGCAACACCAGAGGACTCACACTCGAACTGCCGACCCTGTAACCACAGACAGATTTTGTGCCATCAGTGTAGAAGATTAAACAGGACAAGCCTTTGGTTTTCCCACTGGCAGCACAAAAGCTCTACAGTGAGCTCTGGCTATTCAACTCACCGCCGGGTACACACCACAAAGAAACGGGATTAGAACTGGGTGGGAAGGGGTACACCGTATATACCTACGTCATAACTCCGCACAAACATATTTACAACCTCTCAAGTAACCATAATACCTCTATGAACATTACAAAACCTTCTAAAACATTCACCCGCTACATTTAATACCCGTTATACGCAAGTTATGACGTCATAAGACCGTTAATTGCTCGTATTCATCATAATTATGGCTTGTCCTATTATTAAGGTGAGATACAAGTATCTACATGTTCTGGTGGAAATTATCCGCTTTTGTTCGTCTTGTGAAGGTATCCTTAGGAATTTATTTAAATAGAGAGCGATAAAGGATGCATCGCAGGTTAACATAAGAGGTTAAGCAGTGTTAGGCAAAATTAATTGCAATTAAAAAATCTTAACAATTAAAAAGCCCGACTTGCTGTCTAAAAAATCAAAACACGTTTGACAGCAGGCTGTCTCTATTGACAATCAAAAGCTGAAAGAAAAAATAATGGGTACCACCTACTGTCAAACTTGTTTGAATCTTTTAAACAGCAGTCGGGTTGGTTGCAAATTTAATTGCAATTAAAATATTACCAACACCGAGGTTAAGTAATATTGGAGGACTCTTTCTAGAATAACTAACTGACCTGCCGGCTTCCTTATATCCTATCCTTCGAAATATGGGCCCTTATTTTTTAGTTTTTGAATAATGTATGGGAATCTGCCACATTTGTTAACATGAACGATGACTGCCCATTTCGATATACTATATAGCCTATAACCTTCTTCGATAAATGGACTACTCAACACAAAATAATTTTTCAAATCGAACGAGTTCTTGAGATTAGCGCATTTAACCAACCAAACAAACATACAAACTTATCAGCTTTATTAATATTAAATAACATGTATAAGTATAGAAGTAAAGATAACCGATTAAGATAGAAAAAGAAATCGATGTAGGCGGGATTCGAACCCGCGATCTTTACCTCACAGGGGGAACGCTGTGACCACTAAGTCACCGAACCTTCGCATGAAACCATCCAAATTCTTCTATATATATCCGTCTTAGCATTTGTCCACCTCCGGGCACGGCGTCCTCTTGCCGAAAATTTTCTCTTCCACTTCGCAGTCTTGGACATCCAAGGTAGTGAGATCATCACTTTTATGACACAATACTATGTGGCATGTTGTTACTATTACTTTTTTTTTTTAGAATTCCAGAAAACTTACAGCTACTTTCATCAACAGAAAGGTCAATAACACAATTATGGCCAGTTAAAAGTTTTCACGTTTCGCTAAAGAAGTATTCTCACATACATACACAAGATTAAGTTGAGAAAGTAGAGAAAATATAAAGAAATTTTATTCATCTTAGTATTAATCCCAGTGGCATCCGATGCTTTCACCTCAGAGTCTGGGAACCGCTTTACCTATCTAACAGCAGATTTGCTCCAATATTTTCCGCGAAGCGACTGCAAAGACTGCAAAAAAAAAAAAACAAATGGCTGCTGTAATAGTTTTCACTTTTAAGATTATAGCTGTACCTATGTATACGATACATGTGTGGCGTCAGCGCTATCTAGCGGCTCCATCTAAAAACCAGCGCTGCACATACTGATTTTTTTTTAGTATGTGTAGCATTCAATGCTTAGATGGGGCCCTATTTGGGGTTCGTGCAATGTGTTACCTATGTAACCTAGTCCTATTGTCACATTCAAATGTATTTATTGCATACACATTGTGGTTTACCTAAATAAAATGTTTTTTCTTTCTTTCTTTCTTTCTAATACGTTATAGTTTAAAGGGAAAATAAATAAATTTAAAATGTACAGTGCAATATGGGTATCAAATGTAAGGGCTTATCATGAGGATTTCAAAATGATCTCATTTTAAATAGTTATATTTAAAAAAATCCGCCTGCTGTCTAAAAGAACAAAACAGGTTTAATAGCAGGCGCCACCCATTTGCCAATCATAAATAGAAAGTACCGCTTGCTATCAAACTTGTTTCAATCTGTTCAACGTCAGTCAGGTGTTTTATTATGTATAAAAAAAAAAAAAACCATCTTAAAAAACAAACAATTAACAGCATTTCATCAGCACATGAAAATGGTCTGGATATTTACTTTCCGGTGAAATATAATCCTATCTCTTAGCCGCCTTGAACGACACCCACGGGAAGAACTAGGATGACTCTTAACTAATATACACAATATGTAAAAGCTCTTTAAAATACTGCCTTGCGGAACGACTTGACTTGATTTCGAACCTGAAAAGATCACTAACACATAACTACTGATTCAGTGCAGGTTACCTACAGCCTATTGTGATAGTTCAAGCTATAATTTATGAAGGTATGACAAGATGATATCGCCGTCCCAATTGAGCATGAGCAGTCCGACTGGGGAAATACCTCCGCTGTACACATTACCGCGGATATAATAACCTCGTGTTGTGTTCCCAGCGGTATGTAGGGTAGCCAGAGCTCACTGGAGAGTTTTTTCGTGCTCTCAGTAGGAAGACCAAAAGCTTCTCTTGCTTTGTATTTGTTTCTTTATTTTTGGAGTTTAGTCACAATGCTGACTACGTCACTCCGTCTTAGCCACTTAAATATCAAACTTAACTTAGGTACCTATTTCAAATCATGTTTAAGTACATTGTATACAGTGTTTTTGCAGCATCTGCTAAATGTCCCAAACACTGTTTAAATGCCCCAAATTACACGTATTTAATACAAATAACTTTGTTCCAATATGGTGGCTCCGCACACACTCCATTATGATATGTTGTATGTCTTCTTGATGCTTTGTCTTTTACACTGATAGCACATAAACTCTCTGTCCTTACAGATTCTCCTGGTGTTATGCACATCCATAGGCCACGGTAACCACTATCCATCAGGTTATCCGTTTGTTTGTTTGCCACCTTAGTTGTGTAAAAAAGGGCCATAAAACCAACATTCATAATCACAACGTTTCACATTTATGATGTAAGTGGGAAGTAAGACGAGAAATACGTCTACAAAAAGAAATGTTCCATATATTTCTGAATTAATTCAAAATTAATAGCTAGAAACCATGGCTATAATAGTTACAGCCTCCAGTATTAGATCACGGAACAGGATAACGGAATGGATAATAAAATCACTGTTACTTATACTAGATAAATACGAGTCGTAAAGCTTACTAAGAGCTCGTAAAGCGGCGAGGTGCCGCCGCGATATTAATAATAGTGAAAAGATAATGGATAGAATGTTTATTTCCGATCTTAATTGAAGTTAGTTCTGTATTTATATCTATTTTATTATATTGGTTTATCTTATTTTTCTATTAAGATATAGAAAAAAAATTATCGGTTCAGACCGGATCCGAACCTGTCTTCTTTCCCCTGGAACGCTCTGACCACTAAGCCACAGAAACCTTCGCCAGAAACCATCCAAATTCTTCTATGTATATATCCGTCTCACGGCGATTGTTAAGAGCCATCTATTGTCATTCGTACGAATTATCGGAACCAATGAATGATGTTGCAATCATTTTTAAACATTGATTTTTGATGATTTCGTTTAAACTATTAAAGGAAATTTAAAAGCATTTAGTATGCCAAATATTCACATCGATTAAGATATATAAAAAATTGAATCGGTTCACAAGAATGGATGGGTTAGTGGCCAGAGCGTTCCCCCAGGGAGGGAAAGATCGCGGGTTCAAATTCAGCCTGAACCGATTCAATTGTTTCTATAACTAAATCGATTTGAATAGTTAGTATAATTAATGCTTTAAAATTTCATTCAATATATTAATCTTTATCATTGGCTTGTCAAAGTTTTAAGAACTGCTGAATCTTTTTTGGTGCATATTTCAAATCGAACATAGGAACGCATACACGTCATCTTTTCACAGAAGTAAATGTACAATGCGCTGCTCAGAAGTCCGTATACAAAATAAAATTATCCTTATATGAAGTGATGCCAACAGTGTCGTTGTATGAAGTTATGCAGTACTCCATATTGTATTTATGGTACTAACCACTAATGTATGAACTGTAATATAAATGCATTTCTTTCTTTCTCTTTTTTATCTGTATGTAATAAGTGTTTTTTAGTTTTGTTAACAGATGTAACATCATCAATATTACATTCTATCAAATTAGACAGGTTCTCAAACGTTTTTGATTTATACAGCTACCCACGGACTTCTGCAGCCCACTGTACAAATATCGTAGATTTTTAGGTTTGATTACATAACATAACAAAAACTCACGCCTATGTCCCCGAAGGGGTAGGCAGAGGTGCTAGCACCCACATTTCGCCAGTTTATGTTTAGGTCCCAATGTAATAGGTGGCGAGCCTATTGCCATTCATCGGGCACTTATAAACCTGTGATAAATACACACATAACTTCGAAAGGCATCGAAAAGTCATTGGTGTGTGCCATGGTAAAACCTGGGATCGACCCCGAGACCTCGTCTCAGCAGTGCTTGGATTTTAGGGGACGGTTGCCTGCTCTGTACTTATTCTAAGAGACCGATGATATAAACCTGATAGTGACAATCTTATAGACGACATGTAGGTCAACCGTCTAATGAGTGCGTAATACTTTTATCTGTATCGACGCAGCGCCCTAGTGATTCAGCTTTAGCGTCCTGTGCTCCCAACTGAACGTGTGGAGAATTATTTAATGAAGTTTTTTTTGTTGTATTTTTTCTCTTGATACACATATTGATAACTCACTTGTACTTTTCCACATTACTTTATTGCTTATTACACCTGACCGGTTTCGCCTTACGGCATCCTCAAAGGTTTATAATTACATTCCGGCCGGTCAGGTGTAATAAGCAATAAAGTAATGTGAAAAAGTACAAGTGAGTTATCAATATGTGTAACAACAAATTCCACCAAGTGCCATCAATCTACAGTATTAATTTTCTCTTGATATCTTAGTATGTATAATCAGTAACATTTAATTTAGTCCAATGATGTGAGGCACAAAGTACCAAGCTACAAAAAGTACATCAAAATTCAGGAGGGCTGTTATAGCTCGCGATTCAGTGCGGCAACGCCGCGCCCTCTCCAGCGTCGTGGGCACCTTTGCCCCGGGAATGATACGGGGTAGATTAGTTAACATGACATAATCTGACATTTGAGAATGCAAATAATGGTGTGACACTCTTTGTATATAATAGGTCTTTACATATAAAATTGCCGTTTTTGAAGATATTTTTGCATTTTTTGTAGGAATGACAAATCGAAATTTTATGATTTTTTATGTGTATGAATGAGACAACATTAAGCTAACAAACACTTTTATTACATTTTTGAAAAATGACTGCTGTAAAAAAGTACCTAATAAGAAATTTATCATCAAAATGAGTATTTAGGAAGTACTATTTTTGAATATCGAATTTAATTTATCAAGCGGCCAATAAAAACAAAATTGAATACAGAGTTGTAAAATTTTGAAATCAACTTTCAAACAAAATATAAATAATGGAAATAGCTGTTAAATTACAGGAATAACGAACTCACTAATCTGTAAGAAAATTTCGGCAATTTCATATGTAAAGACCTAGTATTAACTTGTAATAAACTTGAAATATAATTGTATAAATTACAAAGCTTGTCCTGCTCTGTCTTTTACACTGACGGCACATAAACTCTTGTGCTAACAGGGTTGGCAGCGCGAGTGTGACTCCCTTGTTGTTGCACACGTTCATAGGCCACGGTAATGTCTTTTCATCAGGTGGGCCGTGTGCTTGTCTCCCAACGAAGTATAAAAAAAGAAAAAAAATAGAATCTAATTTCTGGAAAAAAGTCTGAATTGGTTGCACCGTTAAGTATCTAAAATTTCTATTCAATTCTGATTAAAACCAGTTGTATAATTCATCTGTATAAAGAAGAAATATTCACATGATATAAATTCATTCACAATCCTATTATACCAATTAGTACAGAAAGCTGATATTTGCCACGCACCTCACAAAAACAAAGAAATCGTAACAAGCTATGTTTTTCTTACGGTTGCTGGATTTGTAACTTAATTCAATGTAATCTTCTTTCGTTTTCAGATCTGATAGTAGCTCTAGTGACACCAAATATTTAAAATTGCATACATACATACATATAATCACGCCTTTATCCCCGGTGGATTAGGCAGAGGTGAATTAACAACACACTTCACCAATCATTGTATTCGGTTCCACGTAATAGGGCGTGAGCCTATTGCCGTATTCCGGGCACTATTGTTGACTCGAGCTTCTGAGTCTGAGTCTGTTCTGTATATATCTGTCTGATGTTAAACAGCCCTATCCCTTAGTCGCTTTGTACGACACTGCATGGGAAGAGATGGGGTGGTCCAAATTCTACTCTGTCGGAATCCACGCGGCTAAGTTAAGCGGCTAATTTAATTTAAAATTAAAATAAGGTAAAACTAAAACCCGATTACAATAAAATCACGCTCTAAAAAGTATTAATCAAGAAAATGTATTTATTAAAATACAACCATCATTACAGAATGTACTCGTACCTAATGCAATGGAAGGAAACTTGACTACTTAGTAATAATTGATTAAATATGGCCTGTCAAAATCATAATATAAAATATCATAACCTGTCAAAATCATAGCCCTCCTTTTGTATGGCCATAGTCGGGGTAAAAATAAAAATAAGTTTCTTGAACTTCTGTGTGTGTGGTTAATTATTAGTTAATTATTATTAGTTATTAATTTTTTGGGCAACTAATAAGACAGCTCACAGAAAATCCAATGAAAAAAAGCCGGTCAAGTGCGAGCCGGACTCGCGCACCGAGGGTTCCTTAACTTAATATACGTAAACTGTAATATATTTTGAATACGGTGACTTAGAAGTATCAAGTTAGCACAGAGTCAAGGCGTTATAGACCTGAGTATGCGCTATTAATTTCAACTTGATACCTCCACGGAATCCTGAGAAAAAAGTCTTGATAGACAGACTGACAGACGGTCAACGAAGTGATCCTATAAGAGTATCGTTATTTTCTTATAAAGGTACGGAAACCTAAAAACACCCTTTTTTTAAAAAAGAAAGTTTATTGATAAATTGTTCTGGTGCATGCTGCTGAGGTGCGAGGGGCATGCTTTTTTTTTTATACCACTTAGTTGGCAGACAAGCACACGGCCCCACCTGATGGAAAGTAGTTACCATGGCCTATGGACGTCTGTAACACCAGAGGAGTCACAGTCGCGCTGCCAACCCTGTAAATACAGAGTTTCTGTGCCGTCAGTAGAAGACAAATCAGGACAAGCCTTTAGTCATCCCACTGACAGCACAAATTCTCCAGTGAGCTCTGGCTACCCTACTCACCGCTGGGAACAGAACATGAAGTTATTATAACCGCGGTATTCTGTAGGGCGGAGGTACTTCCCCAGTCGGACTGCTTAATCGGGCGGAAATACCGCCGTGTCTTACCTCCTTAAATGGGCCTGCTTTAGGTCATCTTACACTCTGGCATCTGAAAACCCGAGATAGGGTGCGGTTTTATTTATTCCAATTCCGACATAGCGACGAAGGTGGGGTCCCAGGGGATTTTTTTATTTAGGATACGCCATTTTGACTTCACCTCGCCTGATGGTAAGCTAAAAGCAAAGTCTCAGGAAAGAGGGTCACCATTACAGACACTAAGTAATGTTACAATGGTGGCACTCAGTTTGGCGGCCTCATCAGATGCTTTTTTAGGCGCTTAAAGGATCCGAGATTGTAGGAAGAAGGAAACACGTGAGCTGGTAATTAATTCCAAGTCCTGGGGGTGCGGAAAAAAATTTCTGCACAGTGTGAGGGTGACATCTAAGCCCTACACGTGTTGTCCTGTGTAGGAAAGGTGAGGGTGAGATTCGTTGGAAGAGCTGATAAGAACACTCACCATAATACATTATTACACGGTAGTAAATTATTGTAAAATTAAAATACCTGACTGCTGTCTAAAATAATGAAACAAGTTTGATAGCAAGCGGTACCCACTTGCCAATCATAATAGAAAGAAAATTAATGAGTACCGCCTGCTACTTTACTGTTATTTGAAACCAGCCATGAGCGAGTTGGACTCACGTTTAAAGTGCTCTGTACAGTTAGGCTTCTTTCTGTTTTAAGTATATGTTGTTAAAGTGGCAACATAAAGACATCACGTATAAAAATGACAACTATCAAGTTATCATGGTTCATAAAATACGGCTTGGAGACAAACAGATAGACAATCCGTTTTTATCCAATCACTATTTATATATGTATTGATTGGAAAACGCATAATGTAATGTCATCTGCAAGTTGCATAAGGAGAATAGTGCTGAGATTAATATATAATAATAATAAATAAATATTCTACAACATTCCACATAACGCTATCTAGACCTATGGTAAGCATAACATAACTAGTTTGTGTTATAGAATCTAGAATACGGATATACATACGTACTGAAATATTCTTTTTGTAAATACATATTTTTAAATTTATATACAGGTAAATCCCTAATTTGTAACAAGCTCCCTAATGAAATTAGGGATTTACCTGTGTATAATATAAAAGATAACAGATGCCCTCACGCAAGCCTTAAAATTGAAATGGCAATGGGCAGTTCACGTATCGAGATACACAGACGAAAGGTGGACAATCAAAGGAAAGGGCCAATCGGGAAAAGAAGGGTAGGAAGACCGAGGAGACGATGGGCAGACGATATTACAGATTTAATAGGAAAGGACTGGGAAACTATTGGCAAGGACAGAGACAAGTGAAAAAGATTGGAGGAGGCCTTCACCCGAAGAAGGGTTCCATATCCAACAAAACTAACTATTACTAACATTTAGACAATAAGCAAAATATAACTAACAATAACATACTAACACCAAAATCTAAAATGTACAATAAGGATAAGGAAAGAAAGGAAGAAGACTTTTTTATTTATTTATTTTATAATATAAAAATATCGTTAAACGTAAAAGAAAGAAAAGCTATTATAAAATCCAAGAATGATAAACAAGCTTGGAAATGAGCTAATCGCTCAACTATGCTACTCAAATAAATTTTTGTATTTAGGTTAAATAGACTAACAGCCGCACTCAGAGACCTTTAACGGTTACTTAAGTTGGTCCTTAGTAAATATTTAAAAAAGTTGACACTCAGAGTCAGTTAATGACTCATTAACATCCCTTAATGACACTTAAAGTTAAGTGAACCAAATCCCTTACTTAACTTGTTAAGTATTGATTTTGACATTTACGTTTGAGGTTGTATTTATATTTACACCTGTGAATTTGCGGTGGAGTAGGACTGTTTATCAAACCGCAATGTCTGAGCTAGTAGATTTTCTTGAATTTGTGGACTTAGGTACAGAGAAATAGGACCCAGACGGTACTTGCGTGATAATTCGGACCCCTTTACAAAATATTCTGTTAAAGAATTCCATGCACGTTGATTTACACCTGAATCTGTAAAAAGTGTTATATTGCCCTTTTTGGCACCCGATCTAAGGAAGCGAACAAAAAGAGGATTACCGTTTGCACCGGAAATAATGTTACTGCTAACATTACGTTACTTCGCTACAAGCAGTTTTCAGGTTAGTATGTACCTAAAGTACATTGCATGGTATTTAAACAAATATTGTATTTTCATTAGAGTAGGTACCTATAGTGTGCGATTTTAAGTAGGTAGGTCTGTCTACCTAATAAGCACATGTCCCTAATATACCTACTGTTCACACTAGTTTGGGAACTAGGGAATTCATAAAATATGTAGGTACCTACTGTAGACCTATGTACCTATTCTTTATTAACAAACTATTAATACATATTATCATAGCTAAAATTACATCAATTAGGTATGTGATTGTCCATGTTTCAGAAAATGGATGGAGATGTCATGTATAAAGAAATAGAAAGGGGTACTTTTCTATTAATGTTGAGGCAGTCACGGGGCCAAATTTGGAGTTTTATGATTTAGTAGCTCGATGGCCTGGGAGCACACACGATAGTTTTATTTACAACAGCAGTTCTATTAAACAGAGACTAAATATTGGTGTGCTACAAGGAATAATTTTAGGAGACAGCGGATATGTACTTAGCAATGTGCTTTTAACAACATTTCTGTCACCAAATTCGACACCCCAAGAAAATTATAATAAATGCCAAATTAAAACAAGAAACACAGTGGAAAGATGCTTTGGTATTTGGAAAAGAAGATTTCCTTGCCTACAAATAGGAATGGGTATTAAAGTGTATACAGTTGTGGCTGTGATATGTGCATGCGCAACATTACACAATATAGCATTGTTGGTAGATGATTTGGTGCCATTGAACGGGGATGACATCTATGTCAATAATGATGTTGCAGATGTTGCACAAATTACTGAAAACTCCAACAGCAATGGTTTTATGGTGCGACAGGCTTTACATGTTACATGGCAGCTCACGTGTTTCCTTCTTCCTACAGTCCCGGGTCCTTTAAGCGGGGCGTGAAAAAGCATATGATAAGGCCGTCAAGCTGAGTGTCACCATTGTCACACGGTATGTGTAAGTAATGGTGACCCTCTTTTCTGGGACTTTGCCTTCAGCTTACCATCAGGCAAGGCGAAGTCCAATTGACGAGTCCTTTATAAAATAAAAATAAAAAAGTTGAAAGGTTTTTTTCTTAATAGTACATACTTCTTCAATTAAAAAATAAATAAAAATATGCTATAACCATGGGTACTTTTATTTTAAAATAGTTTCTTTTACAAAAAATAATATAATAAATAAATGAAATTGCACTAATGTTAACCTAAAGTAGGGACAAGATAATAGGTCACTTTTGACATTTCATCAAAATTCAACAACGTAACCTTGTAACGGCGGGCATAAAATAAGAACTGCACAATTGCTTAACTTTTTTCAATTACGTTTACATATTTATTGTAATAATGACCGATACGAGTAATTTTACGATTTGCTTTCACTAATAAACCATTCTAAACATAATAAACAATTTCTGATCTAAAGAACTGAACGTCGTTACAATGTTGCGTCAGTCAACCCTTTTTCTTTTTAAACACTAGGGATGTTACTCTAAAAATCGAAAGCTGATAGGATTGTAAGTTGAATCGAATGCAATGATTACTTGTGAAGAAAAATCACCATAAATTTATAACCACGTTGTGATTATAATAAAACCTAATTATACATATTTATTATTCTTTTAACTAACTATAAAAATACAAAAAAATAACTAAATAGAAAGGTCATTGATGTTGGGTGCAATTTAGGTGGATGTTGCTGGCAACACCAGTGCCTGTCGATGACGCATGTCATGTCGCCATAACATGATGATGACGCAGTCTTTTGTTGTTGTGCGAAGTGACTGTGCGTTTTTGGTGTGCTCTCTGTTATTTTCTTCTGATCCGGCTTTTTCATTGAACTGATCTTACTGACTACGTTTACCTGGCTATAAATTGGACTCCGATTGCTTAACGATTATTAAACAAGAAAAACATTACAGTCTTACTATGTCGAAACGGGGGAAAACTCTAAACAGTCAATCTCGCGAACTAGTGCTGAAATTGTACAATTATTTTGAACGTGAATCAGTTAACGATGGGCCTCTTTTACCATTGAAACCACCGAGAGAACGCGTTGCCGAAGCATTGGGAATAGGGAAGAAGACAGTAACTCAAATTCTGAAAGAGAAATACGGACCATCAGGCTCAGAAGATAATACTTTACGTACACCGAAAAAACGAAAGAGGGACAAGAAAATTGTTGACGTTGATAATTTTGATGCTGCTGCAATTCGCAACCACATTTATGGATATTACTCGAGAAAAGAATATCCTACACGGGAAAAGCTATTGAGTTCGTTAAAAGGCGCTGGCTTATTTTTTGGAGGCAAATCGTCTCTATCAAAGGTTTTGAAATCGATTGGCTTTAGATTTAAAAAATCCGACAAGCGGAAAATCCTGCTAGAACGCTACGATATTATTTTGAAGAGAATAACATTCTTACGTCAGGTAAATAAAATTACGGATTGGGACAATGTCGTGTTTATTGACGAAACATGGTTGAATGCGAACCATACGGTTGCGCGGACATGGACCGATGATACAGCGGCCTCCACCTCAAAAGTTCCATCGGGAAAAGGAGCCCGACTTATTATATGTCACGCGGGATCAGCTTCTCAAGGTTTTATTCCAGACTGCCTCCTCGCATTCGCCTCTAAAACTACAACAGATTACCATGAGGAAATGAACTTTGATGTTTTTAAAAAGTGGTTTGAGAAGCTGCTAGTCAGCTTAGAAAACCCATCGAAAATTTTAATGGACAATGCTCCGTATCATTCTGTACAAGTTGATAAACCACCAACTCAAGCAAATAAAAAGCAAGAAATTGTCTCGTGGCTGGTAAGAAATGGTGTGGAGGCAAGTCCAACTTTATTAAAAGTTGAGTTGTTAAATCTGGTAAAAGCAACTAAGCCGTCCAAGCTCCGCTATGTAATCGATGAACTAGCCCTAGAGCATGGACACGAAGTTATTCGATTGCCTCCCTACCATTGCCAGTATAACGCCATCGAGCTTATTTGGGCACAAATAAAGGGTCATGCAGCGCGGAACAATACTGAACCACCCTTCAGTACTGCTAAAATGATGACTCTGCTACAAACTGCATGTGCAGAAGTCACTACAGAAGACTGGCGAAAAGTCGTGGAGAAGACAAAGAAAATAATTTTACAAGATTTTGAACGAGATGTGAGAATAGACAATATTATTGAAAATGAATTAATAATATCTCTGAGTGCTGACAGCAGTGATGAAGATAGCAGTTCCGATAGTTCAAGTGAATAAAAGCAATTTTTTTGTTCAATTACGTAGGTACTTGTCTTATTTTGCTCCTTTAATTTATGAAAGAAAAAATAATAATGGGACAGGGATTCGCATGATCATTTTTAAAATTCACATATGTTTCAAGTCTGTATCGATTCATTCGATTCATTCATTTAATCGATGTTTTTAAGCAGGTCACCTCACTATGAATATAAAACTGACATCTGTCAAAAGTGACCTATTATCTTGTCCCTACTTTAGTTAACCTAACTTCGAGTGATTTGACGTTGAATAAGTGACATTAACAGTTAATAGTGATACCATAGAATAAAAGTAAATAATTGCTTTGTTATAATTATGTAAAAATAGGTATTTAGCTTTGTCTATTAATAGAAAGTAACAGTAAATGAACTGATTATCATTTATTTTATTATGAATAAAAGTTATCAATTTGTTTTTGAATATTTTTTCCACTTTTTACTGTTACCGGTTTTTAGATATGGCTACACCGATGTTTTATCGATAGGGTATCGATACAACAATTTGTCACTGCTCCGCCCTTCGAAAACTTAAAGCTGTCATTAACTAATGAGCCCTTAAATTATGTCTCTGGGATGTCCCGTCAATTAACAGATTTAATGATAATTAGTTAAGTATTACTTAGGACTAATTTAATGAACTTCTCTGAGTGCGGCTGTAAGTGTATGTTTGTAAATAGACCAAAAAAAAATGCCCACTGAGTTTCTTATCGGAGTCTTCTCAGGTCGGGGCCGCGTTTCGAACCGGTGTGGTCCATTTACTAAACTGATATTCATGTTCCTTTGTTGTTGAAGTTTTGTAAGGGCTATACAGAATAAATGATTTTTGACTTTTAACTTTGACGTAGAAACACCCAGACCAATGCAAATACCCATATCCATGCATACAAATATTTGCACTGAGTGGGGATCGAAGCCACGCCTTCTGCGTAGCGGTCAGGTTGACTACCGCCACGCCAGAAAGGCTATCATAAATTTCATTAATATCACTTGCACTGCACTAAAAGCCTGTTGAGTGCCAATTTCTCCTCTCCTTAGAAGTGAGCAGTTCACTAGAAGCATATCGAAACGCCATGTTTGAATTTTTCTTCAATAGAAAATATTGTTCGCTCGTTTTTCTTTGTGTTTGGTTCACTATAATTCTATTACGTTCGGTCATTTTCTGTGTCGTGGCAGTAGTGAATGCGACTGCTTCTTCAGGGTGTGCGGGTTCAATTCCCATTCAATGTGTTGACCTGGATGTTCTCGAACCTCGGAAAGTACGTTAAGCCGTAGATCCCGCTTGGCAGACGTTATGGGTAGTTGGAGTCTTCAAAAGTCTGACTAGTCTTTTTTTTATTCAACTTAGGTAGCAGACAAGCACACGACCCATAGAAAGTGGTTACTGTGACCTGTGAACGTTGAACGTGTGCAACACTAGGGGAGTCACACCCGTGCTGCTAACCATGTAAGAACAGGGAGTTTCTGAGCCGTCAGTACAAAAGCCACAATCTGACAGAACTTCGCTATATTATATTATGTGTAATTATATCCTAGAGCTTTTTTCATTTATTTATTAAGACAATACCATTAAGATTACCATTAACAGGCAGATTAGAATTTGAACCACCCCATCTCTTGCCATGCGGTGTCGTGCAAGGCGACTAAAGGATAGGGCTGTTTAACATCAGACAGATCCTGCTGCGGCGTTCTCCCTGCTGCGACGTCCGCAGCAGAAGTTGGCCTTCCGCATCATAAGGGGGTACCGCACGATATCGTTCGACGCGGCGAGTCTCCTCGCCGGATCGCCACCGTGGATACTGGAAGCGAAATCCCTTTCGGCGCTATACTGGTTCCGAAAGGCGGAGCGGGAGCGGGGTCACGATGCCGAGCCCGAAAGAATTCGGGCCGTGAGATCACGGCTCCACAGGGAAATGGTGGCGGAATGGGAGATACGACTTGGGCGACCAAGCGCAAGGCGCGCCGTAGTAGCGGCGGTAAGACCGATCATGGGGGAGTGGCTAAAGAGACCACATGTACTACATGCACTCTTGTACCGTCTGACGCAGATGATCACCGAGCACGGGTGCTTCAGGAAGAATCTGCGTCGGATGGAGAAAGAGCCAACGTCCGAGTGCCATCACTGCGACGCGAGCGAGGACTCGGGGCCGCACACGCTCACCAAATGTCCGGCGTGGGAGACGCCGAGACGGGAGCTTGTGGCGGCCCTGGTAGTGAGAGTTCTCACGCTCTCCACCTTGCTCGCGGTGATGGTCCGCTGCGCGGATGCGTGGGAGCGACGAAGGATCGCAAGCCAAGCTGCCCGCGTACGAAGGCAACTCCCGCCTCTACCCGTTGGTGGAGACGCCCGTTACCCTAGCACAAGCACGCCCACGCCGCGGTGACGGCGTGAGTTGTGCGCTTCTCCATGCTCGGGGATTGGAAGAAGAATCAGTGGTCCCCACACCCAAAGAGGGCCAGCTTGAAAGAGATGGCTCTGGGTCGGCCGGGGTGCGAGGGATAAGCCTCCGGCAATCTCGCCTACGGCCCTCAGACTGCGTGCATTTTAGTCGGTTCGAGTCCGATATAAACCTTCCCACCGGCTCTGGTGGGGGATATCCGGGGTATTCTTTGCACTATTAAAAATTAAAAAGTGAGATACATCGGTATTCCCGTCCTTATTGGGCAAATACTGCCAACTGTAAGTGGAAGACCAAAGGCTTGTCCTGTTTTGTCTTCTGCACTGACAGCACAGAAACACTCTGTTCTAACAGGATCGACAGCACGTGTGTGGTGCTCCTAGTGTTGCACACGTCCATAGGTCACGGTAACCACTTTCTATCAGGTGTGTCGTGTGCTGGCGGTGGTGCGCCTGGCGCGCCTCCCCGTTTCCAGGGACGAGTTGGGGACTCTGCAGTCCCCACACCCGAGAAGAGGGCCAGATCGTGAGAGATGGCCCTAGGTCGGCCGGGGTGCGAGGGATATGCCTGTCAATCTCACCTTCGGCAACCAAAACGACTCACAGGCGGCGTGCGTTTTAGTCGGTTCGAGTCCATTTTGCGCACACGTCCGTAGGCCACGGTATGCGCTATATAAAGAAATACTAAGTATGCGACCCTCAAACTCCTAACCAGCTAGAATCACCGTCGCCATAAGACGGATATATGTATAGAACAATTTGGAAGGTTTCGAACGAAGGTTCAGTGGCATAGTGGTCAGAGCCTTGCCCCTGTAAGAGAAAGATCGTGGGTTCGAATCCCACCGGAACCCATTCAACTTTTTCTATATCTTAATCAATTAGAATTCTACCACCTATGTTTAGGTATAAGTATTTCTATAGCAATCCTCAGTCAAACAGCACAAAACCCGAACAGAAATTGAATACCCTATAGTAAAAATAAGCAATACCATTGACAATTTAGTAAACGCACTCTTGGGACACATTGAAGTAAGACACAATAATAATTGAATAATCAAGACAGATTATTCTGAGTGGCAAACCTTCCAGTATCTACACGTATTCATAAAATCCGACACACTTAAGTTGGTCAAGTTTTACGCAAGTTCTCTTTTCTATATTGACCAGTAGTAATCCATAGTATTCTCATTTTATAACTGCGTTTGAAACTCGTCACTCAGAATAAAGGCCCAGATTAGAAGACGCACGTTATGCAAATTCAGCGTACGCTTTATACCACATAAATGCTTACATCTTTCTCTCTCTGCATATATCTTTCTCACTCAGGCCTTTAGCAGTAAAACAATTTTCATGCAAATTGCACACAAGCTTTTTTTATTATCATAATTGGAATACCAGCTTTGCATCGCTAAAGAAAATACATTTTTTTTCACGGATTGAAGTTATTTTTACCGTCGGACTGCTCAATTGGGACGGGAATACCGTCGTGTCCTATAGTAATCACAAACATGCTTACAAAATACAAACCAACATGTTCTACGTCTCAGGTTCATTAGAGTATGTAAAAATATCTTTCTACTCGGCCTTGTTTTGATCAGCCGTACTAACCAAACAAAAAAAAAACCTGAATCCCAATATAGATAAAGGCATAACTTTACGTCAATCGGAGATAAAAAGTACATCCCATACGTTGTTCTATTTAATGGAAATCCGTTCATTTACAACACTCGATCTCCGAAAACAACCAATTTGATAAGAACCGCCCCTTTTCTTTGATATCAACAAATTCAGGTCAATATGTCGTGATTTGTTCCGTATACATGGGTCAAAGTAAAATGGATAGATCCCAAATCGTGAAGTGTATGTATAAGAAAATTGTGACGTTTTTATGTTTGCATTTCGCTTGAGCTAAAAGGATTGAGAATGTTTGTATGCATACATACATACATATAATCACCCCTCTATCCTCGAAGGGATTTCCACTTTTCACCAATTATTAAATTCGGTCCCAAGTAATAGGGTGTGAGACAAATGCCGTCATTGGGGCACTATTGTTAACTCGACCCATGCATCTGAGGCTGAGTGTGGGCTGTATATATCAGTCTGATGTTTTTTTTTTTACGTGCGCTTAATCCCCACGGATACCTCCCACCGGAGCCGGTGGAAGAGGTTATGTCGGACTCGAACCGACTAAAACGCACGCCGCCTGTGGGTCGCTTTGGTTGTCGAAGGTGAGGTTGACAGGCATATCCATCGCACCCCGGCCGACCCAGGGCCATCTCTTACGATCTGGCCCTCTTCTCGGGTGTGGGGACTACAGAGTCCCCAACTCGTCCCCGGTAACAGGGAGGTGCCGGGCGGCCTGCTTCTGCCAGGGTGACAGGCGGCTCCACCTGTCACCCCCAGGCCTGCGCTCATGAGGGGCGGGGGTCATGCCGTGAGTCGTGTCCTACCTCCATTGAAGAAACCCATATTGTAGTCGTTTAGGAAAACCACAGCAGTAGCAATTCACTCCCTCATTCCACAGCTTTAGTTCCTTGGAAGTTTGATAACCATTAACACACATATCTCTAATGAAACCAAGCCAGTATTTCTTTAATCTACCCCTCTTACCAGGGCCTAGACTTACTTTTATTTCCGAAATTCATCCTTGGGTATATATTTATTCTTTTTTAAATAGCCAACTTATATTTGTACAAAACGTACCCAGTTTACTAAGTCCAGTATTGTCTACAAAATAAATCCTCGCTTAAAACTTTGTACATTTCCTGTGAAGTGTATAAAAAAGTATGAAAAGTTTTTTAGTTGTCGAACCATCTGTTGCTTTGAGTGCTTTAGACTCAGCTCAAGTTGTGAGAGGAAGCGGAATCTTTTAAGAAAATTTAATTATGTATTTTAGGTAGTAAAATTGCCATAAAAATATATTTAAACAATGAGATTTTTAATGAAATTAATTCAAATTGAATCAATACAATGCTCATATCAAGCAAATTATTAAAAACCACGGTACACGGCTGTTTAGATATCAAGATACGATATTACGAATTCATTATGAGAAGAATGGTGTCAGATTTCAATTTTAATTGAGAAGAGTAATAATAATCGTGATTTGAAATGAGATTTGAATCTGCCTTGGATAGCTGGATATTCTCGTCTATTTTCAGAGTAAACGATAAAAGAGTGTGAAAAAACAGGCGTAGAATAATTGCATGGCTGAATATTTGCAAGTGAATAGTATATTTCCTATGTTTACTATTAGCTACTGTCCGCGGTTATATAATATGTCCCCCACATGAAATTTTGATCCTGTGCCTGCAAACCATGGGAACTCGTATCAAATTTCAGCTAGTTCCGTTCAGCTGTTAGAGCGTGATTGAATAACAAACATCATCACAAACTTTCACATTTATTAATATTATTTAGATGGCTTCTGTGACGCAGTGGTAATTAAAAAGATTTTTTTTAAAAAAAAGAACGCTAGCAGCCACGTTCTTGTTTTTCGCAGGAGGTGTAAGATTGACCTCCGTTCGGTGCAAATATTTGTATGCATGAAAATAAATATTTGCACTGGTCTGGCCGTGCCTCGGAGAGCACGTGAAACCATCGGTCCCTGTTGCCATACGAACATCTATGGCAGTTGTTACAAGTAGATGGAGCCCTCAAAAGTCAGACTAATCAAACTGTGTGTTTTGAAGGTCAGATAGCAGTCGCTTCTCGGAAAATATCAAAATTCAGCCACATTTTAATTAGACTTGAAATACGACCCCAACAGAGTTGGTAAAAGACTTAGAGAATGGTGAATAAGAACTAGAATATCGCTTCCGCTTATACCATGTTACTGTAAAACAATTGAACGTGAGCAGTGAAACTGATCTATGTTAATTGAACAGTTTACGAGTGAACGGAGCGATGCCGTCTGTCAAACGAATATTATTTGGTGTTAAAATTATGACTTTTTGAGCTCCAGTTAAATTAAGTTTATTCTGTTTATTAAATGTTAAATGTGCCAGCTTCATAAAATAAATTATTCGATTTAAATGAAAGGGAAGAATTCTTGTCGCTGAGCAGTTTTTGTGAATTATTAAATCAACCCTTGAATCAAAATGAGTTATGGCTTTTGAGTGTTGGAGAAGTAATGAATAATGTAAATAGGTCATTTAATTTTGTTCAATTATCTTAATCATTGTGCTGTATATTTCTGAAGAGGTAGGCGGGAAGTATGTTTCTCAGCTATATTTTTTTTAAGTAATAACAGTAGATTATATAGCTATGCAAAAATTTGTTTTTTTTTTCATATAGGACATTCACCTCTTCTGGTGGTAAGCTGAAAGCAAAGTCTCAGAAAATAGTACCACCATTACTTACATATACCATGTTACAATGGTGACACTCAGTTTGGCCTCATCATTTTGCCTTTTCACGCCACGTTGTTTCATCCACTGTAAAACATGTTACATATATATTTATGCCTGTATATCCCTGAAGAGGTAGGTTTACGTGTATTAACATAGTTAGCACCTACATTCCACTATGAATTTCGATACCACATAATTAGGGGACGAGTCTATTGCCGTCAAGCGGGCTCTTTGTAATGACCTCTATGTTTACTGTTGGATGGAGATCTGGCCAATCCCTTATCTGTTATCTTTTTTGCTCTATTCGGACTCTAGGAAATGAAGAAATATCCATATTATCTTGCAATCTATTGTAAGAACTTCAAAAATCAGCAGAAAGAAAATACCTTCTCAAACTTTCAATCAAGTGGGAAATATAATTACGAATATAATTTTTTCTATGTCTCATCTCAGAAAAAGAAACCTTATTTCTAGATCTGCGCAGTTTGCTATTCAGGCCAATACGTTTCAAGATGAATTATCAGAGAGATCAAACGTGACACGATCATGTAATGTCATTATTGGCGTATTTGACCGGAGTCTATGACAAAATGGCAGATAGCCAATTTAGCTTTCGTTTGTGTAATAATATTTTGAATCATAAGTAGCCCAGTGGTATGGGTAATGGACTACTGAGACGAGGTCTCGGGATCGATCCCAGGTTTTACCATGACACATACCAATGATTTTTCGATGGTTTTCGAAGCTATGTGTGTATTTATCGCAGGTTTATAAGTGCCCGGTTAATGGCAATAGGTTCGCCATTACATTGGGACCTAAACATACACTGGCGAAATGTGGGTGCTAGCACCTCTGGCAACCCTTCAGGGATATAGGCGTGAGTTTATGTTATGTTATGCATAAGTAATTATCACGTTTAATCCTTCGTCATATTTTAGCCGAAATAATAAAGAACTTAGCTATAATAATGTTATTTGAAGTCATAAATATGTGGCGATGCCACATGTACCCAGCGCCATCTAGCGACAGCAAGTAGAACTACTACGAATCCTACATCGCGCAAGTAAAGTTCTCGCGCTGGGACAATATGTATACTTCAACCCGACGACAATCGTTGGGCCGCGGCCCGCCAGGCGTGATCACCTTGCCTGGTCGGAGGATCCTCCCTTTGTGTTGGAGGAACACACACAACATCACATGTCCTCCACACATATAAAGTTCGCCGCGTGGTTCCCGGCAGAGTAGAATTTGGACCACCCCATCTCTTCCCATGTGGTGTCGTACAAGGCGACTAAGGGATAGTTTAACATCGGACAGATATATACAGTCCAGACTCAGCCTCAGATGCATGGCTCGAGTCAACAATAGAAGCCTAACCGTCCGGGGATAAGGGCGTGATTATATGTATGTATGTATGTACATATAAAGTGGCTATTTAGTTTAAATTGGTAAAATTTTGTGCTTTCTAGTTTTATCCAAAGAACTTATATTTATATTTGACAACCCGTAAAAACTTTATTGCTTAACATCATAGAGTTCTTCGTCAAAATTTGCTGTAACACTTGCCTATAAAAATCCTATATCCATTTAAATAAGTTGCTATATAGATGTTTAAATTGCTAAAGTATTACGCTTTCTAGTTTTATCCAAAGGATTAAGATTATCCCACCTGATAGTCGCTGTACGTTCTGAACAACGAACGAGGCTCCGAAGAATGCTCTTTTTGGGTTTTTGTACTCTTGAATTATGTAGAATAAAAATACATTTCTATATTTGCCTTAAAACAAAGGTCTTCGAACAGTGCGTCCTACCTGTTATGACTTACGGTGGCGAAACGTGGACACTTACAGTGGGGCTGGTCCATAGCTTAAAAGTCGCGCAGCGGGTTATGGAGCGAACTATGCTTGGAGTTTCTCTGAATGATAGAATTCGGAACGAGGTTATACGACAGAGAACTAAAGTTACAGACATAGGTCACAGAATAAGCAAGCTGAAGTGGCAGTGGGTTGGCCACGTTTGTCGAAGGACCGATGGCTGTTGGAGCAAACGAGTCCTAGAGTGGAGACCGCGAGAGGGTAAACGAAAGATAGGACGCCCCCTAGCCAGATGGACGGACGACCTGAAAATGGTGGCTGGGACAGACTGGATGCAGAAGGCATAGAATTGGAAAAAATGGCGCACATTGGGAGAGGCCTATGTCCAGTAGTAGACTGCGGTGGGCTAATTGATTGATTGATTGATATTTCTTTCTTCCTTCCTTTGTTTGCTCGTACGTTCGGTCTTTCGATCGTTGGTTCGTTCATACGTTCGTTCTTTTGTTCGTTCGCCCGATCGATCGATCGTTCGTTCATTTATTCTTTCGTTTGTTCGTTCACTCTCTCGCTCGCTCGCTCGCTCCTCCTTTCTTTCTTTCTTTCTTTCTTTCTGTCTATCTTTCTTTATTTTAGGGATTGAGAGATCAAATGGCAGCCTTTTAAAGTGGTCCAAAAATGAGTTTGTAAATTCAGTTTGTAGTTCAGCCAAACGAATCATTAATGACACCCTAGGTTTCATCCTAAGATGCATAAAACGATATTTGACCTACTGAACCAAGGCAAAATATTGGATCGAATGGATCGTCCCAGACCCAAATAATGTAAAGGGTCTGGGACGATCCATTCGATCCAATATTTTGCCAAGAGCTACGTATTTACAATAGCAAAATATTTGAACAACCGTTCAAACGTTATTTGAGTGAACCCTTAAAAACAAATCAAAAATATAATCGCAAATCACACAATAATTCTCTTTGTGATCCGAGCAAACTGTAGTGTAAACCCGGATAATGGAACGGTGATCCGATGTTTATATGAAACGGTATACCCGGGTATGTTTATACCAATATTTGTTCAAATAAATATCCTTGATTTATTTGGCGGTAAATATAGAGATTTCTGGATTTGAAATAATAGTGATATGATGGATAGTGGTCAAACAGCGTGGAAAAATATGATGAATAAAATGCTGAAAGATTGTGATTACATTTTATTTAGGTAAACTTATTTCCAACCGTTAGTAAACATAAAGCCCAAGACAAAGAGCCCACTTGACGGTAAAAGTCTAGCCTGCCAGGCCAGGCAAAATAAAGATTTGAGCTTGCATGAATTCGCAGAGAGCTGAAAATTGGTGAGGATCTAAATATATATCATAATAAAAGAAATATCAATAGTCTTCATCGATTTAACTCAAATAGTAAACCCAAAGGTCAAATTTATTGCATTCTTATATATTTCTCGTAAATACTAAGTATTATTGCAAAAGTAGGTTAGACAAAATTAGGTTGGACGGTATTTCCGTGCAATTGAGCCGTCCGACTGGGGAAATACCTCCGCCCTACAGAATACCGCGGCCATAATAACTTCGTGTTGTGATCCCAGCGGCGAGTAGCGTAGCCAGAGCTCACTGGAGACTGTGCTCTCAGTGGGAAGACTGTTGTCCTGTTTTGTCTTCTACACTGACGGCACAGGAACTCTATGTTCTTACGGGGTCAGCAGCTCGGGTGTGACTCCTTTGGTGTTGCACACGTTCATAGCTCACGGTAACCACTTTCCATCAGGTGGGCCGAGTGCTTATCTTCCACCAAAGTTGTACAAAACATAAAAAGCTCTTTCGCGTAATTTATTCGTGTTTTCTTGAGTCTTACTCTGCTCCTAAAGCCTTTTTTACAAAGAAAACTATACATCTGCACGCGTAAAATATTAAACAAGTTGGGTCATAAAAAAGTAGGTCAATCCACCTTTAAGACCACTAATGGTAAACGGGTATCTACGAGTAAATATTCAAATTGCCACAGAAGCAAAAATATCATACATTGCCGGCCTAATGCTCCTCCTGCGGAACTCATCTATCTTTATTATCCAATTAAAATATATTTTCTCTGAAACAAAAGCCGTTAAAGTAAATTATCGTTAACTTTATAAAACATCTAGGTTAACAGGAATTAGACTAACTTAGTAAGTAACAATATTAAGTAACATTTTGTTTACGAACTTTTTAGAGTTTCGTATTGAAGTTTATAATTAGATTTTTTATTAAATCTTAATATTTGTATTTAATTAAATTTAAAACTAGAAACTATTGTAATGTACTAAAATAAACTGAAACAAATAAATAAACAATTTTCATATAATGCGTCATGAAATTCTTCCGTATCATCAACGGCCGGTAACGTTCCCAGAAGGCTAGCAGCATTGCCACGTTGAATGACTATGCTTATACTCTATGCAAGAGAATAACCAGCCTTCTGGTCACGAGTAGCGTTGATCAGCCGCTTTGCCAAGTCTTTGTATAGAAAACTGGCACTTTTCAATCCCAAACGGCTCAAAAATATAATAACCTGTTAGATTACAGTTGATTAAGCAGAGGTGAATTATTAACACCCACATTTCACCACCATTGTATTCGGTCCCACGTAATAGGGGGTAAGCCTATTGTCGTTTTCCGGGCACTATTGTTGCCTCGAGGCATGCACCAGAGGCGGAGTCTGGGCTGTATGTATATGTCTGAAGTTAAAAAGCCCTATAACTTAGTCAACTTGTATGACACCGCAAGGGAAGAGATGGGGTGGTCCAAATTCTCTGCCGGGAACCACACGGCTGTGTGTGTGCTGGCTTCACCAATAATTTTTGCGTTTATTGTATTACTAGGATTGAATAGATATTAATAAAGTAGTGTAAAGCACATGACTCATCTGATGGTATGCGGTTTATGAAACCCAAGAACACCTTCAATATAGAAATGCTTCTTAAAATGTCCATGCTGATTTTTTGTCCTATTTACTGTCATAACATAACATAAACTCTCGCCTATATCTCCGAAGAGGTAGGCAGAGGTGCTAGCACCCACATTTTGCCAGTTTATGTTTAGGTCCCAATGTAATAGGTGGCGAGCCTATTGCCATTTAACGGGCACTTATAAACCTGCGATAAATACACACATAACTTCAAAAAACATCGAAAAGTCATTTATGTGCCATGGTAAAACCTGGGATCGAATCCGAGACCTCGTCTCAGCAGTCCATTACCCATACCACTAGGCTACCGCGGTTTTATTATATTTACTGTCACCTATTAATAAAGTTAAGTAGAAGTTATAAATTGGAGCATATCGCTTTAATTTATATGATTTGCAAGAGTACCGAAGGTACCCTTACGTTTTTACTGGTCCCTTTTGACTCCCGTAATACAGTTTTTACAAAACTAGCCAGGGATTTTTTCACACGTGTAAATATATTTCTATGTCAATCAATCAATCAATTAGCCTATTGCAGTCCACATCCGGACATAGGCCTCTCCCAATATCGACTTTGGCCTATTGTTTCCACCCTGGCCAGACGGGTTGGTACAAGGTTTTTATTTCGAGTTTTCCTTCTCTCGCAATTATACCGTCTGCGAATTTTTCCGTTTGTCACCTCTTATGACGCTCTTCGGAAGAGATGAAGTAGTGATACTTGTATTGTTTTTCCGTCACCACACGGATAATTAGATAATTATTAGATAATTTCTATGTCAATAAACAATTTTTAATTTTAATTTTTTACAAAGACTCCACTGTCTGTCTGTTTGTAAGCTGACCGTTTACTGAACCGAAATGAAAAAATATCTGTCAATTGCGAGTCGGTCTCGTATACGAAGGTACGAGTCCAACTCGCAATTGGCAGGTTTTTTTTTTTTTTTTTTATATTGGACACGTCAATTGGACTTCGCCTTGCCTGATGGTAAGCTGAAGGCAAAGTCCCAGAAAAGAGGGTCACCATTACTTACACATACCGTGTGACAATGGTGACACTCAGATTGACGGCCTTATCATATGCTTTTTCACGCCCCGCTTAAAGGACCCGGGACTGTAGGAAGAAGGAAACACGTGAGCTGGTAATGAATTCCAGGCCTTAATGGTGCGATAAGAAGAATGGTGGTTCCATTCTTCTTATGTTCTTCTCCATTTGACTAGTGATGTGACAACGCGCTACTAAGTTATTTATTGTGACATATATTCATGCCCGAGTACTTGTCATCAGATATATTGCGGACTTTTCTTAATATTTAATTCGAATTAATTAATCTATTTGAAAATCATTACCTACTACGACCTCAGTGGCATAGCGGTAGAACATTCGACTGCTACGTAGGTGGCGCGGGTTCGATTCCTGCTTAGTGCAAATATTTGTATACATAAGTAAATATGTATATTTGCATTGGTCTGGGTGTTCCTATGTATGACATGTATGTTTTTACAAAAAGAAACAGTATCTAAATATGTTAGTCCCCATTATAGATTCCAGACCACAAGCTAGTTAAGTTATGCTAATCATGGGTCTAGACAGCGTTGTGTAAAATGTTGTGAAATATTTATTTATTTATTAATAAATACGTGTACTAAATTCAATATAAATTCCCAAACATTTTAAAACCTCTCTTTCCCTACTTCAATGCCCTCATTGATCCTTCCTTGATGAAAAAAATATTAAAAGGTCTTCCTATTTAATATTCCTGAGGGTTCTCAGTGTCGATTGAGGATAATGGCCTAATAGGCACGCAGTGGTCAGCCGAATCGACAATTTAAATGGAGCTCTGCTCTAGAGGTCTATTAAGAAAATCTCTTTTGAAAATCGAGGTATTTTTATGTTGGAGATTCTTTTGGAATAAAAAAAGATAACGGAAGGTACAAATAGTTTATATAACTAGAAATATTGTCCTTTGAGTCTTTTACCAACCCAGTTTTTTTATACCACTTGGTTGACAGACAAACTCACGGCTGATGGAAAGTGGTTACCGTGGCCTATGGACGTGTGCGACACCAAGAGAGTCGCACTCGCGCTGCCAACCCTGTAAGCACAGAGTTTCTGTGCCGTCAGTGTTAAAGACAAAGCAGGACAAGCTTTTGGTCTTCCCACTGACAGCACAAAAACTCTCCAGTTGAGGTCGACATTTCCGTTTTACTGCGAAGCGATTAAACATCGATATTTTCCTTGAAGCGACTGACATCTGACCTTCAAAACTTATTGTTCGAATATGAATATCGAAGATTGGTAGTTAGAGCCAGGAACCATGAGCTCAATAGTAAAATTAATTGTCAATCAATCAATTAGTCTAGTTGCAGTCCATATCTATACATAGGCCTCTCCCAACTTGTGATATTTCTGCAAGTTCTCCACCTTCCGCATTCAGTCTGTACCAGCCACCTTTTTCAGGTTGTCAGTCCTCAAAAAAGGCTAGACTAGGCTAAATCTGGCTAGGAGGCGTCCTACCTTCCGTTTGCCTTATCGCGGCCTCCACTCAAGGACTTTGCTCAAAAGGCCTTCGACTGCACTATACGTACATAATATAATTACATATTCCGTGTCATATACTCAACTATTCGCTCACACCGAACCGCTCCTCTTATCGCGCCGCTCATCACTAACCACTTCACAGCAAGACCGTAAAACATAAAAGCAATCTCAAATTACCGAGTCTTTAAAATACTTCGTGACGTTGAGAATGTCTCATTTAATACAAAGCACTCTCGAAGTTTGTTCACAACAAGTATAGTAAACTAACAATAGGTTTCGTCGTTGGCGTATTGGATTTCGCGCGTAGTCGTGTCGTGGTAGATAAAAGTATTATTTGCTTTTATATGATGATGTATGTTGATAAAGGCAAGCACCCACACATGATAGAAACAATACTTTTTATAAGGAGGCAGGACACGACGGTATTCCCGTCCGAATTGAGCAGTCCGACTGGGGAAGTACCTCCACCTTACAGAATACCTCGGCTGTAATAACCTCGTGTTCTGTTCCCGGTGGTGAGTAGGGTAGCCAGAGCTCACTGGAGAGTTTTTGTGCTGTCAGTGGGAAGACCAAAAGCTTTTCCTGATTTTGTGTTCTGCACTGAGGGCACATAAAATTTCTGTTCTTACAGGGTCGGCCGCACCGATGTGACTCCACTGGTGTTACACACGTTCATAGGTCACGGTAACCACTTTCCATCAGGTGGGCCGTGTGCTTGTCTGCCACCTAAGTTGATTAAAAAAAGTAAAAAGAAAATACCATCTCGAATTTGAAACATTAATTCTAGGGTGTCGAACCCAAAGGTTAACCTTTGGGTTCGACACCCTAGAATTAATGTACAGTACCCTTTTCCTGAGACTCCGCTGTCTATGGTCAAGAAGTCATCTATTATGTATAATATTAGTATAATATCATATATTATGAACTGTCGGAATTTTTGCGCGGATGAGGTATTTTCCCTAGTGCTTGGAATACGACAATAGGCTCACCCCCTAAAACGTGGGACCGAATACAATTATTGGTGAGATATGGGTGTTAATTCACCTCAGCCCAAGCCTCCAGGGATATAGGCGTGATTATATATATGTATGTATGATGTATTTCTGTAGCTGCTATAACAACAACTACCTACAAAAAACAGTACAACATTTTATGGTACGGAACCTTTCGGCCGCGAATCTGACTTGCTCTTGCTCAGTTTTCACACGGTGATGAACTATAACATTGTGCCTGAGGTTACAATCCCGGGGTGTAAAAAGGCATCTGTGAAAACTATTGTGGTTAGATCTATTTTTAGATCTTCAGCATCTGGTTCCTTGTATCTTCTGGACTTCACTTTTGCTTCTTATCTTAAAGCAATGTAGTTCAGATCCAGTGGCAAATACTTTCAAACTTTCAATTTTTTTCTGCAAGTAATATAAAACGTTCTACCTCCAAGATATATGTAAGTACAAATTCAGATATATTTTCTTTAAGTGTGAAGACTCTTCACGCCGGACACTCAGTGAGCGTGTGCAGCCCCGAGTCCTCGCTTGCGTTGCAGTGATGGCGCTTGGACGTTGGCTCTTTCTCCATCCGACGCGATACTGCCCGATGCACCCGTGCTCGGTGACCATCTGCGTCAGATGGTACGAGAGGCTGCCGTGTGGCTTCTCTAACCACTCCCCCATGATGGGTCTTACCACCGCTACTACAGCGTGCTCTAAAGTCAGTTCGTTGCAAATAAAACAAATATTTTAAGTGTGTAAAATAAACGCTTTTAAAGTACTGAAGTAGGTACTCTTTTCACGTGAAAAGGAGAGCAACCTGCATTTAATCTACTTAGATTACAAAGCGAGTGTGAAATTGAAAAAAAGGAGACCATGTTCGTAGTCATGTTGAAATAATCACAAAGAGGAAATGGAGTGTGCGAGGGATTCTAAGATAAACCAATCACGATTAGGAGGGACGTGGTTTCATTAGATGGAGTTTGTTTACCTTATAGACTTTTTATTTAAATTTATTATGCTTTTTTCTTGTACAGAGCTGATAAGATTTCTATTTTAGATTTTTCATTTAAACCTTCGATTCATAGGAAAAATGTACCTACGATATTCTGACCATGTTTAGAGTTTGTGCAAGCATTTAAATCCCACGGCAAAACTCTCAATTGAAAATGACATCGCCGCCATACTCGAACATGCTGTGTGTTGATTGGTTCAGACGGGAGGGTTTAGAGTTGCCAGCACATTTTTTTTATAATGGACTAGTTGAAATTTTAGTTCTCGGCATATATATTGATCCCAATCTCGTTACAATATGAATATTTTTGGAGAATGCATGAGTAGCACCTCATGCTATTCTCCAAAAATAGCATGAGGCGGTGGAGTAACGCAAGTCCGTTAATCGTAATAAAAAGTGTATTACTGAGACTATTTATACTGTTGATTGATTTATTTTTTATACCACTTAGGTGGCAGACAAGCACACGGCCCACCTGATGGAAAGTGGTTACCGTGGACTATGGACGTTTGTTACACCAGAGGAGTCACAGTCGCGCTGCCAACCCTGTAAGAACACTTGATGGCACTGGGTGGAATTTGTTGTTACACATATTAAGAACACATTTGTACTTCTTTCTACAGCATTTTTTATTAGACCTGACCGGTTTCGCGTTACGGCATCCTCAAAGGTTCACTCTTTACAATTGTTATTGTGAACCTTTAAGTACAAGTATCACTGAGAGGTTTCACAAATGATCCAATAATAGGCAATTTTATCATTTGCGTAGTACCGGAGCTAATAACAAAAAATAGCTATTATTATCAACATTTACGCGGCTAGAGACGCGAACACCAGTTAGTTATCAGTCCAAACTAAAGTATAATTATCATCGCAACGAGCCAGAGGTCTACTTTCTGGATTTTTCTACTTGACTTTACCTGGTCTGTATTCTCAATGACAGACATAACTACAGCAAAGTACATAGTCTCCTAAATTTGGTGATAAACTTTCTTAAATGGCAGAATAATAAATTCGTATTTTACGTTTTGAAAGTTTTATCGTTAAAGTTTAAAATAGTCTGAATTAATTGCTGTTGAAGTATCTTTTTGAAATTTAATTTTAATTAACTTTATCAGCTTGCGATGAGTACAGTTATTTTAATTAGAAAAGGCTATTTGGTTCTGAAAAAAGTACAGTTCACACTCTCTGCCTACTCCTTTGAAAATAAATTATGTGCGCGAAGTTTAGTAGGTAGTACTGTTTATTTTTTAAGATGACCATCAATTGATAAAATAACATCTTAGTATAATCTCTTAGTCGATGACTCTTAGTGGCAGATTCTCTTATTGAATGACTCACTTAGTGAATGACTCTTAGTAGCAAATGTTGTCCCCACACCATCTTATAATAACTGTAGAAACTTTCTAGTTAGTCTATGATAAGCGATCCTTGAGTATAAGGGTTACTTTATTCTGATTATTATTGAGTTTTTTTGAAGGATGGCCATCACGATTCAGGGAGGCAACGCCGCCAGTGTCATGGGCACCTTTGTGCCGGGAATGATACGGGGCGGGACATGACAAAATCTATGATTGCAAATAATGATGTGACATTTGTATTTTCTTTAAATAAAGTTTCAAAGGTGTTTCATAATTTTTAAATTGAATGAATCTTTCAGAACTTTCTTTGACGCATTAAACTATTGAGGCATTTAGAATAAGTAAAGAAATGTTGACTTTGATAGCTAACCCACATGTTTAAAATAGGATGTGATTATCCAAATTGAGACCAATTCAATTTCTTTTTGCTATTTCTGAGAGAGCTATCTGCTTCTGTACCGGAGGTAATTATGCTCCGGTCATAAAGAGGCAAGTTTAGTAAGGGTATGTACCGTAAAACCTTTTTAAGGGTTTATAAAGACTGCGTGGAACTCGTTGAAGGGCATTTGCCTCTGAATTTAGGAGGTTGAAAATAACTAGCAGAAAACAGGAATGAAAAAGTTTCGACGTATTTTAGGACGTGGTAATTAGAGAATGTAAAAACTCCTTTATTAAAAATCCTTTGGTATACCCGGACGAAAAAAAAAAGGAATCAGTTTTTTTTTTAATTTTAACAACCTTTTAAAGCATTTGGTATGATAAATCTTTCAGGTTTAGTTTGGAAAAGTGAACATCTAAAACGGAACGTCAACTCGTTACTATGTTTTTACAGGAAGGATACTCTGATCTGATTTTATTTTAACTACAAAAGACGCAAATAAGCTGGGATATGTGAGTAAAGTGGTTTTCCTCATTCCCTGGTCAAGCCAGTTCACTAACGATAGAAAAAAGAGGTAGGATACGACGGTATTCCCGTCCTAATTGACTTATTGACTGACCAGTCAAATTAGTAACTTTTTACTAAACGTTAAAATGGTACGTTTTTAGGAAATTTGTATGAATTAATATTAAACAGTCGATTAATTTACTATTCTCAGTTGGTTGGATGATTAAAAATAAATAAAAACGATAAAGTAAGAACCGATGCAACTTCTACTGGTCAGTTAAATAATTTATTTTAAATACAGGACTGCTGAGACGAGGTCTCGGGTTCGATCCCAGGTTTTACCATGGCAAACACCAATGCCTTTTCGATGCTTTTCGAAGTTATGTGTGTATTTATATGCAAAAGGCTCGCTACATTGAGACCTAAACATAAACTAGCGAAATATGGGTGCTAGCACCTCTACCTACCCCTTTGAGGATAGAGGCGTGGTTTTATGTTATGGAAAAAACCTAATTGAGCAGTCCAACTGGTAAAGTACCCGGCGGTGGGTAGGGTAGCCAGAGCTCACTGGAGAGCTTTCGTGCTGTCAGGGGGAAGACCATAGGCTTGTCCTGTTTTATCTTCGGCACAGAAACTCTGTTCTTACAAGGTCGGCAGCACGTGTGTGGCACCCCTGGTATTACACACGTCCATATGCCATTGTAACCACTTTCTATCTGGTAGGCCGTGTCCTTGAATGCCACCTATGTGGTAGATATAAAAAAAACGAATATTACCACCTAAAATGATACTTACAAAACACTTAATAATTGTTTTGTCACCAAAAACTCTCACCTTACCTTTATAATTCCAGTTTATTACTTTAATCCGCCATTTTGAAAAGTTAATTACGGATTTGGCGCACAATATTTTGGTGTCGGTATTTATGAATTACTTCCTTGGTCCGTGTTAAAATATGTAAAACTTTGTCCTTCGAATATAATGAGAACTGTGTTTCATAATGTTTATGATGAATTTTGTATCTTATTTCCAAAAATATCCAAACAATAATATACACACTGAAGCTGTGGAATGACCTCCCTGCTGCGGTTTTCCCAAACGCCTACAATATGGGGTTCTTCAAGAGGGGTATCAGAAGGTTTCTTTATGATAGGCAGCGCGAGTGTGACACCCCCGGTGTTGCATACGTCCACAGGCCATTGTATCCCATAGCAAAAAAAATTATTAAATATCGTTATGGAATTCCTCCGCATCACATGCCTCTTTTAGATTTAGTTTCATTTTAATTGTTTATTATTATATGTATATTTTTAAACTGAACATCTCGATTGTAAATAAATAAATTAACATCCTTCCTTTCATAATATTAAAATATTGTTTCCATAAATATGTTGAAAGTTTTAGGAATGATTTGATTGTTTAATCTAGTACAGAAATATATATAATTACACATTACGGCCATAATCTTTTTTATTAATTAAAAACGGGTGATAGTTTAAATACAATAATTTAGATAATAAGATTAATATAGTATTTATTTGATCTAGAAGGACTTTTTATGAATGTAGTAATGAACCGCGGTAGCCTATGTAGTAATGGACTGCTGAGACGAGGTCTCGAGTTCGATCCCAGGTTTTACCATGGCACACACCAATGACTTTTCGATACTTTTCGAAGTTATGTGTGTATTTATTGCAGGTTCATAAGTGCCCGGTTAATGGCTATAGGCTCGCCACCTATTTACATTCTACAGCTACAGTCGGGTTTCAGACCTGGTCATAGCACTACTACTGCTCTACTAAAAGTAACAGGTGATATTAGGACTGGCGTGGAGGCTACTAAGGTAACAGTGCTTGTCTTGGTGGACTTTTCCAATGCCTTTAATACATTCAATCACGATATCTTAATAGCTATACTTTCCCATCTTAGGATCTCATCGGATGCACTGGAATTTTTCTCAAATTATCTTGGGGGGCGCCAGCAGTGTGTACGCGTTGATGAATCCACATCAAGCTGGTGCAATCTCGACACTGGTGTCCCTCAAGGCGGTATTCTCTCTCCCTTATTATTCTCTATTTTTATTAATCTTGCTACTTATAATCTTCGATGTGCGTATCATCTGTATGCAGACAACTTGCAGATATACGTTGATGAATGGAGTCAATATTACAAAATTGCCACCAATTACCTACAACGGAACAACAATTCCTTTCAGTTCTTCAGTTAAGGACCTACGACTCTACCTCGATTCCAACATGGACTGGCGTGTGCAGGTAACGAACATGAGCCAGAAAATTACGGGTAGGCTCAGATTTTTATACCGCCTGAAGAACTTTCTACCAACAAGGACCAAAGTTATGTTGGCCCAAAGTTTAATTTTTCCTCTGATAGGCTATGGTGATGTGTGTTATTTTGACCTGAATGCAGACCTTCTCGATAAATTAGACCGTCTTCTTAATAACTGCATTCGATTCATCTTCAATCTTCGTAAATATGACCACGTGTCTACATTCCGTTCGCAGCTTAATTGGTTAACTATCCGTCCTCGCCGTAAGTTGCGTGCACTTACTACTCTTTACAATATCCTCAACTCTCCCACTTACTTAACTTCATACTTTCAGCTATTATGTTCCAACAATGATAGAAATCTTCGTTCTACTGACAACCGGATCCTCGCATTTCCTTCTCATAGAACTAACTTTTTAGGCTCCTCTTTCTTTGTTGAGTCTGTTCCCCTATGGAACGCACTTCCTCTAGAGATCAGGAAGAGCACGAGCCGCAATGTGTTTAAGTCTAGGGTACGACAATTGATCACCACAGAATTGGCAGAATCATCGTCTCAACTATAATTATATTTCTACTCATATTGATATGGGTATCTATATTTATGTATTATATTTATGTTATATATGTGTATATATTTTATGTATATGTATAACTATTCTGATTTATTTTAAATATGATAAGTAGGTATAAGTACTGTTTATGTTTAAGAACCTATGTATAATTAATATATAGTCCTTATAGAACCAAGCACATCTCTCGTTAATATGCGCCTACCTCGTACTAGCTCTGCACCACCCTATGGTAGACTGGCAGAGAATGCCTACGGCATTAAGTCCGCCAATGTACATCGTGCATAAAGTATAAATAAATAAATACATTGGACCTAAACATAAAATGTGGGTGCTAGCACCTCGGCCTACCCCTTAGGGGATAAAGGCGTGAGTTTATGTTATGTTATGTTTAAATAATGGTCCACCAATAATTCACTACTAAAAATTTTAAAACCTCAATAAGCCTCCTGACATGTAATACGAAAGTATAAACTGATAAAGGAATAAGGTATATACATATTTATTTACATGTGAATGTGTCTGTAAAGGTCTTTCAAAACAATATGGATCAATTTAATGAAATTTTAAAGCATTTATGATGCTAACTATTCAAACCGATTAATATATAGAAAAAATGGATCGGTTCAGGCAAGATTCGAACCCGCGATCTTTTCCTTAAAGGGGATACACTCTAACCACTAAGCCAAAGAAACTTCACCTGAAGCCATCTACTTTCTTTCATACATATATCCGTCTCTCTATGAGGACTCCAGAGCTTGCGTGAGGATACATGGGTCATACGCTGAATGGTTAAGCATCCAAAAGGGGGTAAGATAGGGATGTGTAGCATCACCATGGCTGTTTAACTTATTCATGGACAGTTGTTTGCAAGTTTTGAAAGATAAAGAATGTGGTTTAAAAATGAAGAATTTACTCGTCAAATGTCTTCTCTATGCTGATGATCAGGCTTTACTTGCGTCATCGGCAGATGAGTTGCAGGAGATGGTAACAACTATGCATGAAGTTTTTGAGAGGAAAGGAATGAAAGTGAATGTTAGTAAGACAAAAGTTATGGTTTTTGAAAGAGATGAATGCGTGACAGAGTGTAGGATTTGTATAGATGGAGAAAAAGTGGAACAAGTGAATGAGTTCATATATTTGGGAACATTGTTTACGAGATGGAAAGCATGAAGAAGATGTTGAAAGGAGAGTGATAGCTGGAAATAGAGTGAATGGGGCACTACACAACTTTATGAGCAGCCGGAAAGTGTCCGAAAAGGCACGACTGGCTGTACATGGTGGAGTATTAGTGCCGACTCTTATGTATGGTAGTGAAAGTTGGGTGTGGCAGAAAAAGCAGCAGAGTAGAGTGAATGCAGTGGAAATGCGTACGTTGCGAAGTATGTGTGGCTTGACCTTGAAAGATAGAGTGAGAAATAGCGTGATAATAGAACGATGTGGAGTGATAGAAGATGTAATGATGAGAATTGAGAGAGGAATGTTGAGATGGTTTTGGTCATGTTGAGAGAATGAATGAAAGAAGACTAACGAAACAGGTGTATGAGGCCAGTGTGGATGGTACCGTCGGAAGGGGAAGACCTAGGCTGCAGTGCGGATTACCTAGCGGTGAGATAACGCGTGAAGCGATTGTGGATGGGCGAGTCGTCCAGTCGTGTTTGGATCATGTATGGGTGAGAGCGGGACGCAACGTGAGCGCGTCGGCCTATGTTCTCGAGACGCATATATCAGATCATCATGCGGTAGGCATATCAGTGGACTTGTGCACTGAAGTAAACAAAAGTAGTTCCAATAGTGTGCGGGAAGTTATTTGTGATAATTTAGTTAGACAAAAATTTAACGAATATGATTGGTCACAGTTGTTACAGATAACGTGTCCTTTAGAATTATATAAAACATTAGTGACAGTATGCAACACTATTTATAAAGACTGTACATCTTTGGTTCCTGTGTGTAATAAACGATTAAAGCAGCCATGGATAGATAAGGACTTATATAAAATGCTACAGAGTAGAGATTACTTATTCAAAAAATGGAAACAGTCACCTAATAATATGAATAAAAGATTAGAGTATACCACGTTTAGAAATAAAGTTAATAAGTTAGTAAATGTTGCAAAAAATAAATACAGGCAGACAGAAATAAGGAAATGTAATGGTGATTTTAGAAAGATATGGATGAATATTAACTCGTGGTTAGGTCGATCTAAATGTAACTTGGATGATGTAATATTAAAGTATTTAGGTAAAACAGATACTCTGTATAATGTATGTAAAAAGTTTTCCACTACATTCACAAAAGAAATTGGGGACATAAAACATCATTGTAATACAAAATTTTTAAACAGAAATAGCTATGTAAGTCCCAGTCTGGTTAGTTTCAGGTATAATAAGGTTAGTCCATTAGACATAGAAAAGATCATTACGAAGTTATCGTGCGAGAAGGCACCGGGTATTGATCGAATAAGAGTGAAAGACATCAAATATTTATGTAAACCATTGAGCCCAGTTTTGGCTAATTTTGTTAACATGTGTATTAGCAAATCTGTTTATCCTGACGAATTGAAGAAGGCTGTAATACGGCCCATTTATAAGTCTGGTGATCACAAAGTGTATGAAAACTATAGACCCATCGCGATACTGTCGGCTATAGATAAAATAGTGGAAAAGGTGATTGTCGGTCAAATAAGTAGGTTCCTAGAGGGTCATGGCATACTGTCTGACACTCAACATGGATTTAGGAAGGGACGCAGTACTGTGACGGCGCTTACTCGATTTGCGGACCAGGTCAATGAGAGTCTCAACTCAGGACAGCAGCTCATTGTCTTATTCATAGACTATAAAAAAGCGTTCGATACTTTAGATCACGATATTCTGTTACAGGCTATGGATGAATGTGGAATCCGTGGCCCCACGAAGAGTTGGTTCCACAACTATCTAACTAATCGTAAGATTCATACATCTGTGAATGGTGTCTCAGGGGAGGAGGCTCTTGTTGGTCTAGGTGTGCCGACCGGGTCGGTATTTGGGCCGGTAGGGTATATTATGCACGTGAACAGCGTAGCTAACATTGTGAATAGGTGTGGGGTGTACATGTATGCCGATGACATGTGCCTACTGTGTGCTTCTAAAGACCTGTATGAAGCTCAAAGGAACATACAAATTGACTTCGAGAATATCACACAGTGGGCACATGATGATGGGATAATATTGAATCTTCAGAAAACTAAACTCATGCATGTATACTCGCCCTATAATCAGCGCGCTAAATTGATAAACAAAGAGGACATTGTAGTCATTGGACACACATATGATTACTTACACCAAAATAAAATACATTGCAATTGTCAAAAAATACAATCTGTTGTAAGCTATAAATATTTAGGATTAACTGTAGACACACATTTTAACTGGAAGTTGCATGTAAATGAAGTATGTAATAAACTAAGATCTGTTTTAGGTAAATTTTATGTTTTAAGGGGAACTGTTAATACACATACGTTGACAGTAGTATACCATGCTCTCGCAGACTCTTTGCTCAGCTATGGACTCAGTGTGTATGGGCGAACCTTTATAACCTATATTAAAGAAATAAAATGTATACAAACAAGGTTAGTAAAGTTTTTAGTTAATAAACAGGATCAATTATTATGTAACAAAGAGTATGAAAAACTATATCCTATATGTAAGATTCTTCCGATAGATAAGAAAATTGAATATTTACTAGGTTTAGAACACTATTTTAATGATAAATACAAATTAGTATTACAAAATATATATAATACAAGAAGTGTAACAGAAAAAAAACTCGACAAACCTAGAATAAGAAATTACTATGGTGAAAGAATGTCTTCGTATATAGTTCCACATATATATAATAAAATTAACTTGTTACGACAATTACCCAAATTAAGTTTATATACATTGAAAAACGAACTAGGGGCTTTTTTGTTGGACAATGGTGAGAGTGAAATGTGTGAAAGAGGGGATAACGCGTACATATAAATATTTAAATAAATACAAATATATTTTGCAAGGCAAATAAATACATATAAATTTGTAGTGTTTTTTATAGGATAGTTGTTAACAACATTTTTTGAGCGCTTATCTCGCCAACAAGCGTAATAGCTTGGCGAGTACTTAAATTTAAGAAACATGTAACAAATTATGGAAATAAATAAATAAATAAAAAAAAAAAAATAATACCTGGACCAAATCGGGGAAGTTTTAGAAAAGGGGCAGGTCAGGAGTACTCTAAACCGACGAGCATGCATGAAGAATGTAATGAGAGTGAATGAAGCGAGTGTAGTATGTCAGGATCGTAGCAAGTGGAGATCCGTGATCTCTGCCTACCCCTATGGGAAACAGGCGTGATTTTATGTATGTATGTATGTATGTATATATCCGTCTTACGGCGACGGTTAAGAGCCATCTACCGACATTCGTACGAATTAACGGAACCAAAGAAAGATGTTGTAGTCACTCCGCTCAAACTATTGAATGTGTGGCGAAGCCACATGTACCCAGCGACATCTAGCGACAGCAAGCAGAACTATTACGTAACTACGAATCCTACATCGCGCAAGTGAAGTTCTCGCTCTGGTACAACAAATATACATCGTCTCAACGACAATCGTTCACCGCCCGCCAGGCGTGATCACCTTAGCTGTCGGAGGATCCTCCCTTTGTGACGGAGGAACAACACACCTCGTTCCTCCACAAAAGAAATTTGAAAGCATTTAGTATGTTAGCTATTCAAATCAAAGGAATCGTTTCCCCTGTAAGGGAAAGATCGCGGGTTCGATGCCGCCTGAACCGATGATTTCTTGCAGATCAATGTGTATAGGTACTTATCTTCTTAAATGTACAGAAGAGTAAATTACAACGTCATAGTCCCAAAAACAGAACTCAATCAAAGTCACACTGAAGCTAGTAGATCAATAAGTTTAAATCAAAGCAAAAAGATCAACAAAACTTCTCTCGTTTTACCTTTTCACAAGCCATATTCTCAATAACTTCAAGGTTTCTCGCGAACACTCCGGAATTTCGCTCAAAACTTTTAATGAATGTTACAACTTTTTCATTAGACTTATCTTTCTTTATCTAAATAATATGAGAGGAAGACATTTTTCTGTGTTGCGACTTACGGGCGATACCCTCGAGAGCACAACGGAAGTTATTATGTCGAAGTCAAATTCATCAGAAACATACGATCTATAGCCTGACTTGACAAGACTCTGATTCACGCCTTAATATTTCGGAGGAGGTAAGACACGGCGGTATTTCCGTCCAATTGAGCAGTCTGAGTGGGGAAGTATCTCCACCCTACAGAATACCGCGGTTATAATAACTTTGTGTTGTGTTCCCAGCTGTGAGTAGGGTAGCCAGAGCTCACTGGAGAATTCGTGCTGTCAGTGGGATGGCTAAAGGCTTGTCCTGCTTTGTCCTCTACACTGACGGCACAGAGACTATGTGCGTACAGGGTCGGCAGCGCGAGTGAGGCTTCACTGGTGTTACACACGTCCATAGGCCACGGTAACCACTTTCCATCAGGTGGGTCGTGCGCTTGTCTGCCACCTAAAGTGGTATAAAAAAAAGTCACAGGGACGGCAGTCGATCCCGTTAAAGCCAAACGGTAGGAAAGTGAGCCCTAGACTTCAAAGTGCACACTCTCAATGCAATAGGCATAACTACAAAAGTAGCAATAAGCTGAGATATGTGAGGAAAGTGGACTGCTGGAAAAAGGAAGTATGAAACGACGGTACTCCCGTCCTAATTGAGCAGTCCAACTGGGGAAGTACCTCCAACCTACAGAATACCGCTTTCATAATAATCTTGTGTTGTGTTCCCGGCGGTGAGGAGGGTAGCCACAGTTCACTGGAGAGTTTTTGGGCTGTCAGGGGGAAGACCATAGGCTTGTCCTGTTTTATCATCGACACAAATACTCTCTTCTTACAAGGTCGGTAGCACACGTATGGCGCTCCTGGTGGAGCACACGTCCAAACGGTACGAAAGTGATCCCTAGTCTTCAAAGTGTACACTCTCAATGCAATAGGCATAACTACTGAGATAGACGGCTTGCACATTGGCGACAATATATTATTTTTTTCAGTGATAGTTCCAAAAATGAGTTCCTATGTTTATTTTCAACTTTTATTTCAATAGTACTTAAGCAAAGGTTCTGTATATTCAAGCACAAATTGACGAAGGTGTCGTGGTGAATTTTTCCTGCACGATCTATTATTTGATAATAAAATAATATAGATACGTTTTAATGATATCCTCTAAAAAATACTCGATGGCCTATTTGTGTCATGAATTTAGTAAAGGTTTATAATCTGACTGAGTTGATTAAAAACTTTTCCTGCAAAAATGGTAGCTGTCAGTTTTATTTTCAATGTGTGTACACTGTAGGCTAATAATTAAAAGATTTATTTACTTCACATAGTAACATATTCAATTTTTAATTTAGAATTTAGGCCACCCCACTTCCCATGTGGTGACGTACAAGGCGACTAAGGGGCAGGACTGTGTGTATCAGACAGATATATACAACCCAGACTCAGCCTCATATGCATAGCTCGAGTCAATAATAGTGCCCGAAATACGACAATAAGCTCACCTCGTATTACGTGAGACCGAATACAATTATTGTGAGGTGTTAATTCACCTCTGCGTAACCCTCCGGGGATAAAAGCGTGATTATATGAATGCATGTATGTCGTATTCAATAATTTACTATAAATTCTAGCTTATTTGTTCAATGTATTTTAACCTCAATTACTCTGTGAATATAAATTAAAGCCACCATATTTATTTATCTGTCCCTAGAACACCGATTCGCAGCATCGCTCGATAACACAGTGTTTAATAGTCACGGTAATGCGGTTGCTGATTTTTTTTTTTTTTTTTTTTTATATAGGACACGCCAACTTGACCTCACCTCGCCTGATGGTAAGCTAAAGGCAAAGTCTCAGGAAAGAGGGTCACCATTACAGACACTAAGTGCTACAATGGTGGCACTCAGCTTGGCGGCCTCATCAGATGCTTTTTCACGCCCCGCTTAAAGGCCCCGGGACTGTAGGAAGAAGGAAACACGTGTGCTGGTAATGAATTCCAGGTCTTGGTGGTGCGGCAAAGAAAAGAGTCTCCGAACCGCTTGGTTCTTGCTCGTATATTCTGCACAGTGTGAGGGTGACATCTAAGGCCTGCACGTGTTGTCCTATGTAGGAAAGGAGATGGTGGGATTAGTTGGAAGAGCTCGTCAGAACACTCACCGTGGTAGAGACGGTAAAATACAGCCAAGGAAGCAATATCTCTACGCAACTGCAAAGGCTCGAGGGTGTTCGTGACCTCAGGGTTCCCAATAATTCGGACCGCGCGTCGCTGCAACCTGTCGAGAGCATCTCATCATCTCATTTTTATATGAATTGCCGCAAACCACCGCATTTTTTTGCTTTCATGTAGTCTCATATAAAAAATTAGACATATCTGACTGACTGCATTGCAGCTAGCCGTGAGTCGAGAGATTTTTTAGTTTTTATATGAGACACGTCAATTAGACTTTGCCTCAACTGATAGTAAGCTGAAGGCAAAGTCTCAGAAAAGAAGGCGTTTTGAGAGAGTCGATCGAGACTCTCTTTAATCGTAAAGATTGATTTAGGGCATGTCCTGTATATCGACGATAAGCACCAAGGTCTTGTCTTATAATACGTGGCAGAGTCCTAGCGGGAATCTTCATTTCTTGCGATAAGATTTTTTGCTTCCTTATGGTTATCGATGAATTATGGCTTCAACAGTATTAATAGCCTTTGTAGTTCTAACAGCACGTGTGGTCTACGATATACGAAGTGTTGTTGTAAATATTGATAGTACGATATGCGAACATACGGCAGATATCAAGTTTTTGAAGTGTCTAGAATATGACCGACGTCTCCATATCCACTTTGTGCAAGGCGATCACTGCGATACTATTTTCTTTAACACACCATTCCGTATTGTAATACGATAATGAACAAGAAATAATATGTGAAATGGCGCGAAATCGAAAGAAGTTTTTAAAATAATATACGTGTTCCAAATTCAAAGTAAATAAAAAGTTGAAAACAAAAGGAGTTTTAATGTATCAATATTTATTGCCAGACTAGTTATTTATTTAAAAACAACATTTTGTGTTAGGTTAGACTTAAGAAAGATATAAACCTTGTATGCAAAAATATTCCTACTTCTTTTTTGTACATTATTTTATTCCAAACTTCACTGAAAAGGGAAATTAATCAAACCATGACCAGCAAGATAAACGACCCAAACCAAATTTAATCACAGACTTTTTAAATATTTATACAGTGGTCTGTAACAATGGTGATTAAATGAATATCAACATCTTTTTTTTGTTGTACATTCATTCATATATATAATCACGCCTTTATCCCCTGAGGGTTAGGCAGAGGTGAATTAACACCCACATTTCACCAACTTCGATCCCACGTTATAGAGGATGAGCCTACTTCCGTCTTCTATTGTTGACTCAAGCCATGTATCTGAGGATGAGTCTGAGCTGTATATATCTGTCTGATGTTATTTATTTTTTATGCATTACACTTTTTTTAGGTACCGCATGGGAAGAGATGACCAAATTCTACTCGACCGGGAACCACGCGGTAGTTTGTTTTGTTGTAACTTTAAAATAAATAAATAAAACATAACATTCCATAACCTCACGCCTATATCCCTGAGGGCGTAGGCAGAGGTACTAGCACCCACATTTCGCCAGTTTATGTTTAGGTGGCGAGCCTATTGCCATAAATAAATAAATAACCGAATATGCCCGGAAAACGGCAATAGGCTCACCCCCTATTACGTGGGACCGAATACAATGATGGTGAAATGTGGGTGTTAATTCACCTCTGCCTAACCCTCCGGAGATAAAGGCGTGATAATATGTATGTATGTATGTATAAGATCGTATATCTTTAGAGCAGTAGCGAGTGCAATTACTGTGAATAGTGTCCAGATTCACTTCCTGCTTTTCTAAAAAGTACGTTTAGGTTCCAAAGAACAGTTTAAAAGTAAGTTCACCTCAACAAAAATTCATCTCAATCATAAATTCTAGTAAACTCGCCTCTGGGTAACTTATTATTATTTTCTATGTGTACATACATTCAAACACTCATACACAAACATATACACATAGTAATTAATAATACGGCTTAAACGTTTTTACTTATCTTACCAGTGTTTAAAAACTGAGGCGAGTTGGGTAGAGAAAAATATTCGTTGAGGCGAGTTTACTATAGAACCTAACCTAATTTTTTTTTTTTTTTTTTTTTTTTATATAGGACACGTCAATTGGACTTCGCCTTGCCTGATGGTAAGCTGAAGGCAATGTCCCAGAAAAGAGGGTCACCATTACTTACACATACCGTGTGACAATGGTGACACTCAGCTTGACGGCCTCATCATATGCTTTTTCATGCTTAAAGGACCCGGGACTGTAGGAAGAAGGAATATTAAAAATGCAAAGGTTTGTTACTCAACCACGTAAAAGTAGCGATGAAATTATTTAATATAAGTGCTCACATACTGACGATGACACGTCAATTAGATTTCGCCTCGCCTGATGGTAAGCTGAAGGCAAATTTTCAGAAGAGAGGATTACCATTACTGCTTTTTCACGCCCCGCTTAAAGGACCCGGGACTGTAGGAAGACGGAAACACGTGAGCTGGTAATGAATTCCAGGCCTTAATGGTGCGACAGAGGAAAGAGTCTCCGAACCGCTTGGTTCTTGATCGGATGTTTTGCACCGTGTGCGGATGACATCTAAGACCTGCACGCGTTGTCCTGTGTAGGAAAGGGGAGGGTGGGACTAATTGGAAGAGCTCATCAGAACACTCCCCATGGTACAAACGGTAAAATACAGCCATGGACGCAACATCTCTACGCAGCTGTAAAGGTTCTAGGGTGTTCGTGATCTCGGGATTCCCAATGATGCGGACCGCACGTCGCTGCAACCTGTCGAGAGCATCTAGTAAGTACTTTGCTGAACCATCCCAGAGATGCGAGCAGTACTCCACACAGAAGCGAATTTGTGTCTTGTATAGAAGACACCGCTGCTCCGGCGTGAAAAACCGTCTCACTCTGTTCAGGACTCCGAGTTTTCGTGAGGCTGTTTTGATGATACTTTCGATGTAGTTTTTGTTATTCAGGTTGCAGCGAACATCCATACCTAGGATATTGAGATTGTCCTGCAGTGGCAGTGGCGTGCTCTGAAGAGTGGGGAGGGGAAGGAAAGAAGATACTTTTGCTGTAAACTAGAGAACCTTTTTCTTTTTTTTGTTTAGGCAGGAAAAAATGTATCTTTCGCATTCGGCGGGCCCGGGGAAACCGCGCGGGTCTGAGGGGCTCTCACCACACTAAAACAACCCGCCGCGACTTAGTGAGTGAACCGTTGGAAATACTACGCACTCTTCGACGCATCACCCAAGCGCTGACCCGCAAGGTGCGGTGCGGGCCCGTCTTCTGATTAGGCGATGTCCAGACACACCAAGACATCACCCCTTCGCGGGAGATACTAGAGAACCTAACCTAACCTAAAGTTCTTCTGTGAGTAAATCCTCAGACACAGCAACAAGTTTCAAAAATCTGCCCGGTTGATACTTGTAGTCTCACCTCCCACTTAAGGAATAAAAAATATAGTTGATGAATTCTAGTTGATTCTAATAGTTCTCTGTCTATATTTTCGAGATATTGTGAAGTAATCTGCCACGTAGCGGTGTGCCGTGTGACACGTCACATTCCGATACTGACAGATATGACCACATTGACTTGTTAAATGTCATACTTGTCAGTGACATCAAAATGACGTGGCACCTCACCCGCCACAGTATATAAAATTACATTGCTTTTTTTTTCTCTTTTGCGTTTTGTGTTTTTTTTTGTACTGTAATGCTGTGTATCACAATAAACATTATTCTTTCTTCCTTTCTAATAAAACATGGCCCTAGTTCAGTGAGCTAGTAACTATTAAATATGATAAAAGAAATAATTTTGCTTTCGTGCAAAAATCTCGAGTCAGTTGAATGTCTGGGCTTGACATTAAACCCATACATTAAGTCAGAAAATATTTTCCATACACGGTACACGATAAATTTAATAAATATTAATATACTTGTCACTCGATTTATTTCCACCTGCCTAACCCTTCGGGGATAAAGACGTGATTATATGTATGTATGTATGTATGTATGAGTTGAAAATTTGAACAGATTATTACGGAATAAAAAAATGGGACCGTGGTTAAAAGTCTCAAGCCAGTTCGGAGATGTTACTCTTGTTTCGTTTCAAAAATAAAAGTTATTTTTATAATTAAAATTTCTTCTATGTATTAGAATTTGAGTCTACAAGGCATTTCTCTAACCAGGGAGACTATTGCTTAAAATGTATCAACAAGAAAAAATCGAAAACTTATCACCTGATTTGAGAATCCAACTAAATTCCATGATGTGGAAGTTTTATGTAAGAAAATCTTCTGATAGGCTCCGTTCTGATACGGTTTACGCAAGTCATGCGAATGTATTCCAGGGAGAAAAAATATAATACTATGTTATTCTAGGTTATAGGGTACTCGTACGTAATCTACCAAGGGTAGATAACGAGTACCGAATCTCAATCAGCCGTTTGTACGTATATAATTGTGAAGATGGATTTAGACCAAAGAAAAATAGTTCTATTATCGCCATAGGCAGGGAATTCATCCTCACACATTATGACCTGAGACGGTACGCCCTGTGCTATGAAAGAAACTTCATCTCACGCACACTCAAGCTGTGGAATGACTTCCCTTCTGCGGTTTTCTCAAGCGCCTACAATATGGGGTTCTTCAAGAGAGGCATCAGAAGGTTTCTTCATGGTCGGCAGCGCGAGTGTAACACATGTTGGTGCATACGTCCATAGGCCACGTAAACCATTTCCCACCAGGTGGGCCGTGTACTTGTCTGCCACCTAAGTGGTATAAAAAATAGAGTTAAATCTAAAATAAGAGTTATGTTTTTTAAGTTTTAAGTTTTTTCTTTATAAAAAGAATGTTTCAACCGAAATTGCTGAAATTCTCTCTTACCACTCCAGCTAAACTAAATTGCTTTCTGTTCAAATATGAAAAGAATACTCTTGTTTTAGGTCTAGTTATGTGTTGGTTAGGTCTCAATCCACCTTAAGACAATAATTCATAGAATATTTTCATTTGTCAACAGAATACCCTGGCGATCTTGGATAAGCTGGATATCGACAGCGAGAAACCTTCAGAGGAGGAGGTGGCGAGACTCTTCGGTTATGATGAGGACGCGTACCGAGCTGGAGACTTGGGGGTGTGGCAGCGAGTCAAGCCTAAAGTCTGGGCGTTGTTTGATGAGCCAAGTAGTAAGGTGAGGATTTACGGTAGAAGCTTGAACTTTTTTTTTTTGTAGATGGTTATTCTAGAAAGACATTAGAAGGTTCTTTTTAGCTCGGCAGCACGAGCGCGACGCTTATTTACCATGCTACGGTAACCACTTTCCATCAGGTAGGTGTACATGTCTTCCGCCTATATAGCATTGAAAGACTGTTGTAAGTAGTAATTAAGTTGATAACGAGAGTAATGGCGCTTAAGGTATCTTTATTCAGCCACAGATTTTCTGTCCACGTTACAGTTTTCTTAAAGAGACTGCATTTAGTAATAAGGTTTTTAAATTTACGGTGTACGTCCATAGTAATACACACATCAACAAAGTCTAGGGAACAAGGACATTTCTAGTTTTTATTTAAAAACCCTTTCTTGTAATAGTGAGTGTTTTATATCAATAGAAGGGTATTTTTATACCGTTTTTAATTTTAATTTTAATAAAAACATTCTCATATATTTTTTTTTTTTTTTGAGATAGAATTGAATAGTGCCAATATTGAGTTTTACAACCTTCTATGATTAGGCACAAAAATAACGAGGTAGTAAGAAATACAGTAATTAACCGTACTTTAAACGTTTTTAATAATCTGTAGGATCTCCTAAAGAATTAGCAACAGCTCGACAACGGCGTGGCATACTTAGTATGAGATTGTCAATCATCGTCTGTGGAATATGGCTCCATACACTGCGAAGGTGTAAAAAGTTGTTCTTCAGTGTTCAGATTTTCCAAAGAATCACTGAAAGCTCTTCTCCCAAGCAAATCCCAGGCATGCTCTATGGGATTGAGGTCGGCAGACTGAGCAGGCCATTCCAACGTCGTAATATTGTGCTCGCTTAACGCATTGACCACTACCCTCGCGGTGTGTGACCGTGCATTATCTTGCATGAACATAAAATCTTGACTGAACTGCTGTCGATGAGGGATTACCATGGGGTGTATAACCTCCTGAATGTATTGGTTTGCATTCAAATTGCACCGTATCCAAACGAGGTCGGTCCTTCCACCAAGGCGAATTCCAGCCCATACCATGATTGTTCCACCTTGGTAAGGATGAACTTCTTTCTGATTCTGGAGACGACTCCGACGTCCAGGAACTCGCCATATACGCACTCTTCTCGAATCAGGATGAAAACCGAAGCGAGATTCGTCGGAAAACAGAACCAGTGCCCATTGATGGTTGGTCCACTGTAAATGTGCGTTAGCCCACAATAAGCGACGATCTCGATTTCCACGTCGAAGAGCTGGAACCCTAAGCGGTCTGCGAGCATGAAGATTGGCTTCGTGTAGTCTTCTCCTGACAGTTTGATCGCTAATAACCACTTGATGCTGAGACTGGAGGCCTGCGACCAACTGACGAGCAGTAATCGTGGGTTGCCGCCTTGCGGAATTTTGCAAGAAACGATCTTGTCGCGTGGTAGTAACCCTATTTCGTCCCCTGTGACGTTCGGCAACATCCCCTGTAGACCTGTATCGTGCCCATAATCTGCAAATTACGCTTGGTTGGGTGTTGACAGCATCCGCTACGTCGCGTTGAGTTCGTCCAGCTTGCAGCATACCAACAGCCCTTAACATCTCTTCGCGACTTAAATGACGACGTGACATGATGACTACAGTCACAAAAATGCACAAACCATACGTAAAAGACGTATTATTGATAATAAACGTTATTTACAATCAAAGAAAATAATTTTTATTTTGCCTCAGAGAAACTGCACAATCAAACACTTTTAAAAGTTTTCCCTCAGTATTTGAAAATCATTACTTATTTAAATTTATTTATAAATTTCGAACAACTCTGTATTCTACTTTATTCTATTTTTATTTATTTGCTGCCAGTTATTTGCAAAACAAGATTAACACGAAAATAGAAATTGGGGTCATCTTGTTCCCTAGACTTTGTTGAGGTGTTTATTATTAAATGCGAAAGTAACTCTGTCTGACGGTCTGTGTTTTATGCTTTCACGCCTCGATAATTGATGATAAATGACTATTGTATTTGATGAAATAGAGATAGAGGAAAATTTGCATGAAAGTTGGTCATTGTTTATGTTAAACTCATACCTTCAACAATTACAGGACAATTTAAGTTTCAATCTAGATAGCCGTGCCTAAATATGATTATTGGAACAGACCTCATGCATAAATATTAAATAGTGTCAATACATAATTCTCAACATGGTTTGGTTATGTCTACCATGTAATAACCACAGAAGTCAAAAGCGATTCCGCAGAATATATTTTCCGCTATAATTACTCCAAGAAAATTGAACCAACTTTTGGATTTCATTAAAGCCTTTGTTACGGAAGGCTTGGTGCATTTGATTGAATTGTGTAGCAATGTGAAAATTGGTTATATTTTAATCTTTGTCATCAAATAATCGTAATAAAATTAAACAGATTATTAAAGATTTAAAAAACCCCCACAAAAAACAACTCCCAAAAAGTCGAAAATAAGTTGTGTTAGTTAGCCCTATAACTTTGATAAACCTAGTAATATATATTTTGATGCAAGCCTTGTCATGTCGGGGGACTCGAACTGGTAGAACACTACGTCATATTATCGGAACGATCCAAGGTCCCCCGACAATGACAACGCTTGAATCAAAATATGTATTACTAGATATGAAAAAAAATTTAATGAGTAAAGGTTACTATAAAGTGGATGAGTACCTTAATGATGTTAATGCGTGGTCAACATAAGTCTCTTGCTTGCTCGCACAAAATAAATTGTAAACTAAAGCAAATTTAAAAAGAAAAACAATCTAGTTCTAATGTATTACGCTGAGTTTCTTGCTGGTATCTTCTCAGTAGAACTAATCCACCGAACCAGCGAAAGAATCATTTTCCAATGGTTTATTTTTACATTATTTAATATTTTTATATTATTTCTTGACATACATAATTGTAAAATTTTGACGTTCATATGTGCTCTTTGTGTGCCTAATCTGAATAAATGAAATTGATTCTTTGATATCAAAGTTATAGGGCTAACTAACACAACTTATTTTCGATTTTTTGGGAGTTGTTTTTTTGACGGGGGTTTTCTAAATTGTAATTTAATTTTTATTTTAGACTTTTTAAATTGATCTACTCGTCAAGCTCTATGATTTGATACCCATATTAAGGGAGTTGTGAAATAAAATGTAATTCGCCATATTGTGGTGGCGGCCATCTTGGATTTGAAATTTGTCATATCGTATGGTATTCTACTAGTCAAGCCCTTTCATTTCAGACCCATATTGAGAAAGTAGAGAAAAAATATGTACTCCGTCATTTTGTAGCGGCGGTCATCTTGAACCAATTTTTTTCAAACATAGTTAAGAACACTCCCGACTAATATACCTTTCAAACAAAAAAACTACATTCAAATCGGTTCAACAGTTCAGGAGCTACGATGAGGAGCAGGAGCACACACACACACACACACACACACACACACACACACACACACACACACACACACACGTCGTTTTTGCGTCGGGGGTTAATAAAAAGAGAACCATACTGGCTAATGATTTATAGGTCATCATTCTTTGAGTCTTTTCCCAACTTAGGGACGTTGGGAAAAGACGTTGGGACCCCAACTGGGCTTTCTAGTCTAACTACAGCGGACATTCGACATTTCCCGTGAAGCGACAGCCATCTGACCTCCATTACCAATTGACGAAATCGAACTATCCGTAACGACTGCTATAAGTGTTCTTATTTCAACCGGGACCGACAACGGCTTAACGTGCTCTCTGAGGCGCAACCAGACCAATTGCAATTAGCCATATTATATTTACACTGAGCGGGGATCGAACCGGCGCCTCCAGCATAGCGGCCTCGTTCACTAACGCCACTCCACATAGGCCGTCCCCTTATAGGTTCTTAATTAACTTTTTTGAAGTTCTGAAGTAGCAAAAGACGGAATACTCCTTCAAGATGTTCAGAGCCCAAGAGAAATTTATTTGCTAGCCAGTACAGTACAGTACAGTAGGTTTTGATTGACGGACTTGACTCTGTGTTTATGTGCGCAAAATTCCCACGTATACTCCCCCCACTGGATCCGGTGGGAGAGGTTATGTCAGACTCAAACCGACTAAAACGCACGCCGTCTGTGGGTCGTTGTTGGTTGCCGGAGATGAAGCTGGCAGGTATGACAGACGAAACTGTTGAAAATGAACTTCCTTATTAACTGAGAAAGTGGTACATTCTCTGACGTTCAGATTAAATCCTGTTTTTTTTTTTACGTGCTCATAATCCCCACGGATGCCTCCCCACCGGAGCCGGTGGAGGAGGTTATGTTGGACTCGAACCGACTAAAACGCACGCCGCCTGTGGGTCGCTTTTGTTGCCGAAGGTGAAGTTCACAGGCATATCCCTCGCACCCCGGCCGACCCAGGGCCATCTCTGACGATCTGGCCCTCTTCTCGGGTGTGGGGACTACAGAGTCCCCAACTCGTCCCCGGAAACGGAGAGGCGCGCCAGGCGCGCCACCGCCGCGGCCTGCTTCTGCCAGGGTGACAGGCGGCTCCACCTGTCACCCCCAGGCCGGCGCTCATGGGGGGCTGAGGTCGTTCATCGACCTCCGACGCCCGAGTTGCCTTCGTACGCGGGCAGCTTGGCTTGCGATCCTTCGTTGCTCCCGCTGCCGTTCCCGCCCCGTCTCCTCATTCACGAGCATTACGTGCTCGCAGAAGGAGGCGCCGGCCGCCCACGCATCCGCGCAGCGGACCATCGCCGCGAGCAAGGTGGAGAGCGTGAGAACTTTCACTCCCAGGGCCGCCACAAGCTCCCGTCTCGGCGTCTCCCACGCCAGACACTCGGTGAGCGTGTGCGGCCCTGAGTCCTCGCTCGCGTCGCATTAATGGCACTCGGACGTTGGCTCTTTCTCCATCCGACGTAGATACTTCCCGAAGCACCCGTGCTCGGTGATCATCTGTGTCAGACAGTACGAGAGGCTGTCGTGTGGCCTCTCTAGCCACTCCCCCATGATGGGTCTTACCGCCGCTACTACAGCGCGCCCTGCGCCTGGTCGCCTAAGTCGTAGCTCCCATTCCGCCACTATTTCCCTGTGGAGCCGGGATCTCACGGCCCGAATTTCTTCGGGCTCGGGATCGTGACCCCGCTCCCGCGCCGCCTTTCGGAACCGGTATAGCGCCGAAAGGGATCTCGCGTCCAGGATCTATGGTGGCGATCCGGCGAGGAGACTCGCCGCGTTGAAGGATATCGTGCGGTACCCCCTTATGATGCGGCACGCCAACTTCTGCTGCGGACGCTGCAGCAGGGGCATGTGCCGATCATTCAGGGTGTCCGCCCACACGGGATACCCGTACAGGGCCATGGACCGCACGACACCCGCGTAGAGTCTCCTGCAAGAGTCCTCCGGGCCCCTCAGGTTGGGCAGTAGCCGCGCCAGAGCGTTGGCTGTGCCCACCAATTTGGGGCCCAGACTTCGGAAGTGCTTCCCGAAGTTCCACCGGCCGTCGAGCACGAGCCCCAGATATTTCATCTGGGGCTTGATGCCGATGAGAGTGCCTCCCACTGTGAGACTTGAACCAGGTGGTGGCGTGCGCCGAGGTCCATGAAAGAACATGGCCTCGGATTTATGCAAAGCCACCTCAAGGCCCAGCCGCCGGATCCGTTCCACGACTTGAGCAACCGCGGTCGTGGCCCTCAGGATCGCGTCGCTGTATGTAGCCCCGCTCGCCGTCACTAGCGTGTCGTCCGCATAGCACGTGACGGCGGCGCCGTCTGCAAGCTCACCGCGAAGCACCCAGTCGTATCCGATTAAATCCTGCTAGAGAAACATGGTTTATCTATTTAAATTCCGATATAAAACTATCGGGATATTTACCATGTTGTATTGTTTCGAGTTTCCGATATTGGCCATGATAGTTTAAATTCCGATAGTAAATATTATGCAGAACAAAATTCTCTATCGACATGATTCGATACAAGCACAATATTCGATGTTCCATATTCATATTCAGCTACACATAACTGAATAAGCCATTCAAAATATTTCTTAAAAACATCTTACCGAAAATGGAGTATAATTTCATAATACCACATCATTTTAATATTTGAGAATATTATCCCTCATAATGGCTCATCTTGCCAACCTTTGAGAATGTATAACAGCTTCTAAAGAGGTCGAGACAGTAGCCCTGATTACTAACTACATTTTTAGTGGGTGAAACACAAAGGCGGTACAAATTTGAACTGCAAAACTTAAGAGTGGTACACAAGAGCGTAATTCAGCAGTAATTAAACACCTCAACAAAGTCTAGGGAACAAGATGACCCCAATTATTTTTTTTCGTGTAAATCTTTTTTTGCAAATAACTGGCAGCAAATAAATAAAAATAGAATAAAGTAGATTACAGAGTTGTTCGAAATTTAAAAATAAATTTAAATAAGTAATGATTTTCGAATATGGAGGGAAAACTTGTGTTTTATTGTGCAGTTTCTCTGAGGCAAAAGAAAAATTTTTTTTTTTGATTGTAAATAACGTTTATTTTATTTTTTTTTTTTTTTTTTTTTTTTTATATAGGACACGCCAACTTGACCTCACCTCGCCTGATGGTAAGCTAAAGGCAAAGTCTCGGGAAAGAGGGTCACCATTACAGACACTAAGTGCTACAATGGTGGCACTCAGCTTGGCGGCCTCATCAGATGCTTTTTCACGCCCCGCTTAAAGGCCCCGGGACTGTAGGAAGAAGGAAACACGTGTGCTGGTAATGAATTCCAGGTCTTGGTGGTGCGGCAAAGAAAAGAGTCTCCGAACCGCTTGGTTCTTGCTCGTATATTCTGCACAGTGTGAGGGTGACATCTAAGGCCTGCACGTGTTGTCCTATGTAGGAAAGGAGATGGTGGGATTAGTTGGAAGAGCTCGTCAGAACACTCACCGTGGTAGAGACGGTAAAATACAGCCAAGGAAGCAATATCTCTACGCATCTGCAAAGGCTCGAGGGTGTTCGTGACCTCAGGGTTCCCAATAATTCGGACCGCGCGTCGCTGCAACCTGTCGAGAGCATCTAGTAGGTATTTCGCGGAGCCATCCCAGAGATGCGAGCAGTATTCCACGCAGGAGCGAATTTGTGTCTTATAGAGAAGACACCGCTGCTCCGGCGTGAAAAAACGTCTCACTTTGTTTAAGAGTCCGAGTTTCCGCGAGGCTGTTTTGATGATGCTCTCTTTTTTTTTTTTTTTTTTTTTATTATCAATAATACGTCTTTTACGTATGGTTTGTGCATTTTTGTGACTGTAGTCATCATGTCACGTCGTCATTTAAGTCGCGAAGAGATGTTAAGGGCTGTTGGTATGCTGCAAGCTGGACGAACTCAACGCGACGTAGCGGATGCTGTCAACACCCAACCAAGCGTAATTTGCAGATTATGGGCACGTTACAGGTCTACAGGGGATGTTGCCGAACGTCACAGGGGACGACATAGGGTTACTACCCCGCGACAAGATCGTTTCTTGCAAAATTCCGCAAGGCGGCAACCCACGATTACTGCTCGTCAGTTGGTCGCAGGCCTCCAGTCTCAGCATCAAGTGGTTATTAGCGATCAAACTGTCAGAAGAAGACTACACGAAGCCAATCTTTATGCTCGCAGACCGCTTAGGGTTCCAGCTCTTCGACGTAGAAATCGAGGTCGTCGCTTATTGTGGGCTAACGCACATTTACAGTGGACCGACCATCAATGGGCACGGGTTCTGTTTTCCGACGAATCTTGCTTCGGTTTTCATCCTGATTCGAGAAGAGTGCGTATATGGCGAGTTCCTGGACGTCGGAGTCGTCTCCAGAATCCGCAAGAAGTTCATCCTTACCAAGGTGGAACAATCATGGTATGGGCTGGAATTCGCCTTGGTGGAAGGACCGACCTCGTTTGGATACGGGGCAATTTGAATGCAAACCAATACATTCAGGAGGTTATACACCCCATGGTAATCCCTCATCGACAGCAGTTCGGTCAAGATTTTATGTTCATGCAAGATAATGCACGGTCACACACCGCGAGGGTAGTGGTCAATGCGTTAAGCGAGCACAATATGACGACGTTGGAATGGCCTGCTCAGTCTGTCGACCTCAATCCCATAGAGCATGCCTGGGATTTGCTTGGGAGAAGAGCTTTCAGTGATTCTTTGGAAAATCTGAACACTGAAGAACAACTTTTTTTACACCTTCGCAGTGTATGGAGCCATATTCCACAGACGATGATTGACAATCTCATACTAAGTATGCCACGCCGTTGTCGAGCTGTTGCTAATGCTTTAGGAGGTCCTACAGATTATTAAAAACGTTTAAAGTACGGTTAATTACTGTATTTCTTACTACCTCGTTATTTTTGTGCCTAATCATAGAAGGTTGTAATACTCAATATTGGCACTATTCAATTCTTTCTTAAAAAAAAAAAAAATTGGTATGAAAATGTTTTTATTAAAATTAAAATTAAAAACGGTATAAAAATACCCTTCTATTGATATAAAACACTCACTATTACAAGAAAGGGTTTTTAAATAAAAACTAGAAATGTCCTTGTTCCCTAGACTTTGTTGATGTGTGTATTTATTTCCCTCATTTTTAAGCCGAGTTGGTGAATATAAATTTGAGTATTGCTATTATTTTCAATTCCAATTTAGTATGTAAGCATTCTAGCAGTGATCTATTAGGATAAATATACATTTTGAAAGAAAGACATTTCTTTTTTGAATGATTTTGTCTTCGAGCTATACTTGCAGAAAATAAACTTAATTAAGATCATGAAAATAATAAATAACATATTGAATAAATAAATTAAAAAAAAAAAAATATTAGATGACTGTGCACGTATCTTGTTAGTATATTTTACTTTAATAACTATGTAATATTAGTATATAAATTCACGTCGATACATATATATATATCGCATTTTCTGTCTCTCTACAAACACTTCCAGAACGTTGTTCGCCTGTATCTTTATAAAACACCAAAGTATACACTTTACGAGTAATTCTATTTTCAAATCCCATAATTTTAAATTCATCACAGAAGTGAATTACGTCGGGTGTTTGCAGGTCCTTCAAAGTTTTACAAGAAAACTTATCACTCTTAAAATAACGGCCAGGTGTTGGCAGTTACCGGCCATTAAATTTGAATGAAGCAATATCTTTGAACTGTGTTATAATCATAATTGATGTGCCTTTTAAGAGATTTTCTTTGAATTTGTTTGAATGGTATCGTGTTCAAAATATTTAAAATCAAGATAACTTTATGTATCTAGGTCGGAAAATAATACTTATGAATAGTAAGATTATTGTTTCTGAATTTAAATTCACTGCCAGATTCACAAGCCAATATAAAAATGATGAGAAAATAATCGGCCAATCTTTTCTAGCCACCAATAATTACATTGATTTTATTTTCATGAAGTTAACAAAATGTATTGGGCAAGACGTAGAAATCACGCATCTCTATCTTGTGAGGTAGGTTATTATATTATATAGGAAGACATAGTTATGAAATATAGTACTTTACTAATACAAGTAAACCACTTTATCCTACCTTTTTAGCGTGTTTGTCCATTTAATCCTTTACTGTCACTAGTTTAGCTATCAATGCACTTTATTGGTCTCATGTGACCTCCCCTTTATTCCAGACATGGCGACGCCAAAGTAGGCCATCAAGTATTCTACTGCAGTACGTTAAAACTGTGCCTATTTTAAGTTATTTGAAATTGGAACAGACATTTTATTTTTAAAATTAAATTTGTCGAGAACATTAAGGTTATGATTCGTCAAGTCATTGGCTTTAACCACAGAATATGCAGACAAAGGTATAGTTACTGGCACATATGATGACCCCAACTTGGGAGAGAAACGATACCTTGGCGTGTATGGATTGAATTAATATTGTCCAAGATTGGTGGATTCGATCTCCTCTGCTGCCATCGCAACCTTATTTTTTTTCATAAGAAACCCAAAGTACATGTTTTGACATGACTGTGGTCAGGATATTTGCCGCTAAACATAATCTTTGGCTGTTAAAAGCTGGAAGTAATAAAAAACCTATGTTTCATCACCACCTTTGCGTTAGTCCTTTTTTTTATCTAGGACACGCGTTGAGATGTTGCTTCCTTGGCTGTATTTTGCCGTCTCTAAACAGGACAACACGTGCAGGGGTTAGATATTACCCTCACCCTGTGAAGAATATACGAGCAAAAACCAAGCGGTTCGGAAATTCTTCTCTTTGCTGTACCACCAAGACCTGGAATTCATTACCAACTCACGTGTTTCCTTCTTCATACAGTCCCGGGTCCTTTGAGCGGGGCGTGAAAAAGCATCTGATGAGACCGCCAAGCTGAGTGCCACCATTGTAACATTAAATAAAAATAAATAAATTTTCCACGATATTAGTGCCTGTAATGGTGACCCTCTTTCCTGAGATTTTATCTTTAGCTTACCATCAGGCGGGGTAAAGACAAATTATCGTGTTCTAGATAAAAAAGTCTTATATATTATATCTAGACTCACAAATTCCAAATTATTAATAGAATTTAGTCTGAAATCCAACAAATTTGTTGTTATTGTAGATTCCAATCAAACTTGTTTAATTTGCTTCTATTCAGAATTGTAATCTCTTTGTTATATTTAGGGTTGCCAAATATAATGTTTTTGATTTAATATTAAAAAAAACTATAGTGTGACGTAAACCAAGAGTGACCTGTTATTCTTCTACTTTTTGATGACTTCTGCAGTAAATCGCCGCAATTTGCCAATGTCAATTGTCTATAAAATTATTAATGGTGAGACGCAACTGTCAAGTTTTTCAAGGAATTCTACCAGAGCCACATAAGCTACGCTAGTAAATTCGTTGCCATATATCCACCCCCCACGGGCTTTAGATGATCGATCAAGACATGTGGTTGGATTTTAGGGGGCTAGTAACCCGTTGTCCTACGTAAGTGACAAGCGCAACAGCGTGGCAACGCGATGCGATGCGTGATATATTCTTCCATAATTCACACGACGTGTTGACGCGACAAGATAAAGAACAACGAACAATTGACTATTGAGCGCCGCGTCAAAACGCATCGCTCTGACGTACTTGTACTGCTCTCTACCAAGTAAGTGGTGTACTGTCGGTGAGAAAGCTATACATCACTCAAGTTATATTAAAAAAGCATAAAACGATACCTTTTAACCCAGGCATAACGGCTAATAAAAGAAGAACACCCAATGTTGCCCAGACACACATAACCAACACAAAGTTTGCTAGTATATAATATAAAATAAGATCAAGTTACCTATATAATAAGATAAATAAACAGATAGACATATACTCAAAGTTATATTATGAATGTAAAAAATACACACACCTACAAAACACACACACCCACACAACACACACACACCCACCCACACAACACACACACCCACACACCCACACAACACACACACCCACACAACACACACACCCACACACATACACACATACACCTCACCCTAACCATTAGATATAAATTATTTATGAAGAGGTATATTATGTTATTTTAGTTAATATTCATGGAAGAGTGGAGTTTCCTAACACAAGCATCTTTTGCTTAAAAGGAGCTCCCACAAACAATATTGTACAACTCTTTTTTGAAATAAATTTATTCTTTATTCTTTACTTGTCGCCCATGTAGGATAATGCCTTAGCAGTGTCACTGTCTCATTTAATATTGACATAAGTATCAGTATGCTGTAATTTCAGCCTTATCCTAATAGTACCAATTTCTAGTTCGATTATTTCTTTATTTATTTATCTTTATACACGATGTAAGTTAGCGGACTTAATGCCGTAGGCATTATCTGCCAGTCTACTATAGGTACTTTAGGCGTCGAAAAATTCCTTCCCATGGATCTCCACTTTTTGGTTCCATAGGGTACATTTAGATTGTTGACAGTTCAACAGCATATAGACCGTAGATTATTTACATAAACAGTACTACTACTGGGTAGTACCGAAATTTTTAACGGTTAAGTATTAGCGGTTAAGAAGGGATAGCTTCTGTGGCGTGGCGGTAGTGCATCGACTGTTATGGAGGTGGTGCGGGTTCGGTTTCAGTTCAGTACAAATCTTATATTTATGGTAAAATGGCCCACACAGAAGGACAGATCACCCATTCGGCCAACGGCGTCTCCACTAGCAGTAGTAGCAGTAGTAATAAGAGTTTAGAGGTGGCATCCTTCATTTTATTATGTGTGTAATGTGTGTATTTTGACATGTGCTGGACTCGTGTATGTGTGTAATTCATTATGTGTTTCATGCATTCTGTGTTGGGTGTGTAATTTTGACTAATTTGTTTCATGCTGCTGTGGGATAGACAAGCAACAATCATCAGGTGCTTAAAATAATTTTGGTTTATTTACTGTACGATTACTAGCTGCTTGTATAATTAATTCGTAGTTTCAAGGTGAGGCGAATGAATTTTGAATTCGAAACAGCATGCAAAAGTAGATAAAAGATTTAATGTATTTTGACATCTTTTACATTTGCACTTACTTGGTATATCGTAATTTTGACTCAAATCTACGACTAGACTGAGACATAGCATCAATCATCATCAAGTCATAATTCGAGTATAGTAAAAAATCATGAATTAGCTACCATCTTGTCTTGTACATTGTTTTTTTTTTGTTTCAGTACATTTTTATTTCATTGCATGTTGCTCGGCTTTTTCCGAGCGCTAAAGTCAGTTGTATTCAAAGCTTACGCTTACGAGCCCTAGTTAGTTTAAGTGCGATATAACCTCCTCCACTGGCTACGGTATTGGGGATATCCATGGGGATTTCGCGCACAAAAAATGAAAAGAAAATGGTTGGCTCTCGTATTCCTCCTTTTTTTGGTTTATTTTCTTTTTTACGGCAACAACTGTCGCCTGACGTGCTAACCTTGAGAGGAAAATTTGCTTCTGAGCGTCAACATCAATCAACTGGCGTACTGATTTGCAGGTAAGTAAAGGTTGAATTGGGTTTCGAAAATCTTCGCTGTATATGAGAGTTTATGGGACCCCATAAACACTCATCTACATCATGTTCCAGTGCATGTTTATATAATCACATGTCTATGGTACAAACATGTATATAACATAATTGACATTTATATTCTTTCTTTTTAATCGCTATAATAATTACCTTCTCATTTGTAATTTTTTTTTTCTTCTAAAACATAAGAAACAGTATAGTTTACTGTCGTTATGGAAAATTTTGGAACTTTGTTTTATGATATAGTACCTATATTAAGATAAGATAAGATATTCTTTATTGTACACCAAAAAAGTATTAAAAGATAACAATTTAATAATAATTATAATACACAATGGGCGGCCTTATCGTTATTATATACCTTGAAGTAATCAAGGTACATAATAACGATAAGGCCACCCATTGTGTATATGCCAACCTTTGGATGGATAGAAGCAAAAGAAATGATAGGGTATCGTACAATTATTTTAAAAGAAAAAGGAAAAATGATATATAGATTAAATATATAAACAAGGTATACATTAGTCACAATTTTAAAATCATGTCAAGAAATAATTTATAATTATTGAATACAATATAACTAAAATAACTATTATACAACTTATAGCTAAGAACAATTATAATGCGTCGTGGAATTCCTCCGCATCGCATGCCTCTTGTGGTAGCGTTCCCAGAAGACTGGCAACATTGCCACGTTGTATGACAATGCTTATTCTCTGACCTAAAAAGAGGCCAGTCTTCTGGTCACGAGAAGCGTCGACCATACGCTTCGCAATCTCACGGAAGAGGTTGAGAGCGCTCGGACCCCTTGACCCCAAAGTCTCGACTTCAAATACAATTAGTAGAATTAGTCATAATTGAATATACATATACTACACAATATGTCAATATAATATATCAATACAATACATAATATACATACATACATATAATTACGCCTTCATCCCCGGAGGGTTAGGCAAAGGTGAATTAACACCCACATTTCACCAATCACTGAATTCGGTCCCACGTAATAGGGAACACGAACCATGCATCTTAGGCTGAATCTGGGCTGTATATATCTGTCTATCTCTTAGTTGCCTTGTGCGACACCGCATGGGATGAGACGGGTAGCCCAAATTCTACTCTGCTGGGAACCAAGTGGCTAATATTTACACCAATATTTATACTACTCAGTATCCTATTATGTAACTTTGTGTACATTATAAGTACACAAAGTTAGGTAATATAGATTCTCAAGGGAAGATAAATAATGTTATTTTAACATTTTATTAAAAGATTCCAGAGAGATATTGCCGATAATCACTTGGTAAATTAATTTTTATCTTGGTACACTATTATATTAATTATGTATCCGCTAAAGGTAATAGTTTTTTTGTATTTTTTTTTTATACCACTTAGTTGGCAGACAAGCACACGGCCCACCTGATGGAAAGTAGTTACCGTGGCCTATGGACGTCTGTAACACCAGAGGAGTCACAGTCGCGCTGCCAACCCTGTAAGTACAGAGTTTCTGTGCCGTCAGTAGAAGACAAATCAGGACAAGCCTTTAGTCTTCCCACCGACGGCACAAATTCTCCAGTGAGCTCTGGCTACCCTACTTACCGCTGGGAACACAACACGAAGTTGTTTGGTATTTGAAACAACGTCAATAATTAAAAAAGAAATTACTGTTTAAAAGATTGAAATAAGTTTGGTAGCAGGCCGTACCTATTTGCCAATCATAAACCGAGAGAAAATTAATGGGTAGGTACCGCTGGCTACCAAACTTGTTTCGACCAAACGTGTTTACATACATACAATCACGTCTTTTGCCCAGTGGAGAGGAGCAGGTGGTGACTACAGTTTTCCACTTGCCACTGTCCTGGCATACATCTTTCGCTTTTTCTACTTTCATAATTCTTTTCATACATGCTCGCCGATTTCGGGTACTCTTGACATGTCCTTTCTTTAAAATGCCTTTCATCTGATTGACATACGTATGTCTACGTCGACGCCTTCTGGGTTGTCCATTCACCCTCGCCTCGTAAGTTTGTTTCGTCCGTCTTCTTTCATCCTTCCTCTCCACGTGTCCAAACCATCTAAGCATCCCTTTCTTTATCTTCGTCATTACATCTTCAAATTTTTAATTGTTTAATACTTTATTTTATTTTAACATTTTTAGTTTAGGACTTCAATATGGATAAACGCCGCAATGAATTAAAACAATAAACATCACTATCATATTCAAGTCTATTTTATGGTATACTCTGCATTTGCTGCTGTGCAATACTGATGCGTATTGCAGAGTTCGGTACCATACCTTAATTTCCCACTCGTACAGAACACACACCCATAGTAATAATCAAAGTAAATCATTCCGAGAAGAACACCTCGTATGCTCATTGCCAAGATGATGAGAAGAAAAATGAGATTGTCTTCAAACTGGTACATAACCCTGCAGAAAATAAACCAAGCTTATTTATTATTAACGAAGTAAACGCGACAACCCGAGCTACACAGCCTTCGAGATATTTATCCAAATAAGATTTAAATAATTTATCGGTTTTCATAAATCCTTTGAATAATAAACGATGGTCACATTTTGGTTAAGTAAGTTTTATAGTATATGTACTAGTTGTACTCTTTCTTGGTTGTGCTCGTTCTTCAAGCTTCACCTCATTGAACTAACCAAGCGGTTTGAGTTTGAGCGACTCACACCGGTGTTGAGCAAATTTGCTATTAAAAATACTCAGAAATAAAAATCCTGACTTGCTGTGTAAGAGATCGATAAAAGTAAACACAACTGCTGTCTAAAAGATAAAAACAATTTGACGGCAGGCTCTACCCTGTTATCAATCATAAACGAAAAGAAAAATTAATGGATACGGGAACCGCTACCATGGCTGGGAATAGCGGGACTACCGGCAACTGAGTGCTTATCATTGTGGTGTCTAATTAGTGATAGGGTTTTAGCCTACTATTGTCATGCTGGCCAGGTGGGTTTGGCAAAAGTATTATCTCGAGTTTTCCAAACTAAGAGAAGGAAAACTGCAGCTTCCCAGGGTGTTGTACCATGAATATTTAAAAACATGATTTGTAGGAGACCCTGGAATAGGATCAACCCATAGAGCAACTTTTTATGGCTAAAATAACTTTAGGTAATCACGAGTTAGCGAGTACCCGAATAAAATAGTTCTATTGGTTTATAAAATTAACCAAGTATTTTGTTTTTAGTAAAATTGGCCATCTATGTTGTTACTTTCTAGATATTAAATCACCTATTAACAATAAAAAACTAATAAAACAAATATTATTCAATTAACATTAGCGTCTCATTAAGATACCATTGAGATCAATAATCTGGTATCTACCTACATGAAGATTTTGTTGTATCGTACAGAAAGCGGTAAAAGGGCGATATAAATGATTCGAGTCACAGAAGCTATATCTTTGTGAGCGTGGCGATTAATCAACTTGCTCATTTGAGGAAAATGTGATGGACCAAAATGGCGCTCACTTCAATATACAAAAATTACATAGAGAGGTCCCTCAAGTTCTTAGGGGCCTAAGTCACCTTACTTGTGAACTGGTGTATAGATTGGTAGATGGACGAGGCAGATATCCAGAGCACAGGGTTTCTTCATGGAGCTAAGAGCTCCACTTCGCACGATCTTGGGCATTCCAGGCAGTGAGAACTGATGCGGAACCTATGACTATACATGATATGATGATAAATGATACTGATTTTACTAATTTCTATTTGATTACAATTAAATTGGTACAGGCCACTACAGTACACAATACTTGACCGAGTTTATTATTAATTGAACTATGAAAGTATATTTTCTCACCAGAAATATATGTCGATTGCGTGAAAGAAATGAACCACTACGAAATATGTGACGCTATTGGAAGGACAGTGTCCCGCTTCGTACATTACGAATAAACATTAGATCGTAACTTATTGATCGACCAATGAGATCGCGAGACAAGTGAAGTGAATACAATGCTAGCCTGATAACGAATGAATTGAGTGGCGGGAAATTTAAATTATACACAGATAATATAAAAACAAAACATATTCATTTTGCGTGAACAGAGACCATTACCAATATTGACTAAAGTACGAACGTGGAAATGTGTGGTTTTTAGGTCATCACCACACATAGTACAGCTGATGATTGCAGGACTAGTTTGGAGACACCCTAGATAGCTGGGTTGAGGCATACCTCCTATCAGCCTTACATCCGCGTTGTATGGATACAGACATACAAGTCATACAATCACGCCTTTATCCCCGGAAGGTTAGGAAGAGGTGAATTAACACCCATATTATTTTCACCAATAATTGTACTCGGTCCCACGTAATACGGGGTGAGTCTATTGCCGTATTCCGGGCACTATTGTTGACTCGAGTCATGCATCTGAGGTGGAGTCTGGGCTGTATAAATCTGTCTGATGTTAAACAGCCTTATCCCTTAGTCGCCTTGTACGACACCGCATGGGAAGAAACTGAGTGGCCCTTCTTCGTCTTCTACTTTGCCGGAAACCAGAGACCAGAAATGGTCCAGAAATTATGGAAAGTAGTGCAACCAAAATCATTATGTGAACCTTTTCCCAGTTCAGTTTGGGGTCAGCTTTCCAGTCTAATCTATACTAATATTATAAAGCTGCAGTTTGTTTGTTTGTTTGAACGCGCTAGACTCCGGAACTACTGGTCCGATTTGAATGATTCTTTCAGTGTCGGGTAGTCCATTTATCGAGAAAGGTTTTAGGCTATATATCATCACGCTACTACTTAAGGGAGCGGAGCATTGATAATAAATGTTAACAAATCCGGAAATTTTTCATATATATTTTTAAGACTAGAACATACGGGCTCAAAGGGATATGAAGCTTCAAAATATACCCCGGGCGAAGCTGGGCTGGGTCAGCTAGTCTAATATATTATCCGTAAAGTGACTGCTATCTGACCTTCTCAGTCAATTAGCGATACCAAAGTTCTGTAGTTCTTAGACTTGTATTGTGTTTCTGTAGTTGGAGAGCTCCAAATACTCGTAGGTAAGGACTGCCACCGATGTTAGAATAGCAACCAGGACCGACAGTGTGCTCTCCAAAGCACTAGCAGTAGTGAAATTAACAGCAAACAATTAAAGTTATAAATACAAGATTACAAGCGGACAAAAAGCGTCATTTTATCGCTGTGCTCACAAGACTGCAGCGACATATATCAGAATTTGCCAGCTGTTGGCAACGAGTGGCCCATTAGCGAAGCTTCTTTCATTAAAAAATATGTCATTATGGAGAATTGTATATAATTTTACAGCCTCCTGAATGAGAGGGGAGGAGAATTTACGCTATACAACAGAACAAAGCATTTAGTAAAAATAATGAGTGAGTATCTTGATAGTATATTTTCAAAACTTTTTAGAGGATATTTATTTTTTTGAGGCTTATATTTTGGATAATTCATAAATTGAATAATATTATTGTTATTAAGTATACTTAAGTCTATACTATCGGTAGCTTAGTGGTTAAGGAGTCGGCCTAACGATAGGTTCGAATCCTGGCCATTACACTACTGACGTGAACTCACTCCTAGCACAAGAAAATTAGCTTAGCTGGAGGGGTTAGAGGGAATATTAGTAATTTTGGTTCTAACATTCTTAATTAAAAAATTATATAGTATACATCTTCTTACTTTCTTAAAATACCTTTTGCCAAGATTATTGATGAACCTGATAGTGCCCGAAATACGGCAATAGGTTCACCCCCTATTACTTGGGAGCGAATACAATTATTGGTGAAATGTGGGTGATAATACACCTCTGCCTAACCCTCTGGGGAAAAAGGCATGATTATATGTATATGTATGTATTGATGAACCTCAGTAGTTATTGGTGATAAAAAATTTACTTAACATTCCCATACGATTAACTGTAATATAAATTAAAAGAGCCACATGTATTGTGTTCACCATTGAGAAAATACAAGGATATTTCGAGATCAAACAGACAAGATAAATGTATAATTTAAAAGAACAACCTACCAACGTACAGAAAACCCTTAGTTTTCATTACCGTTGAACCAATGAAATTTTATGCTGTCGTTTGGCAGCAAGAAAAAGTATAGAAAGTTTACCAAAATAATGTTTAAGAATCAAATCTCTGCCGATTGAGTTGCAAAATGGCCGATTCTCTGACACGAATACAATCACATTACAGTTCTGATTTAGCAGTTATATAAACAATAGATTATCTTCACATAACGATAACGATAACTCGTTATTTTGTTGATTTTTTCTAAAACATTACTGTCGTTCTTATATCGTACCGAAACTTTTTGGTTCTATATATTATACTGTTTTAATTCTGATAAGGTTACTAACATTCTTTAAAAAAAGCCAGTCAAACGCGAGTCGGATTCGCACACCGCTGGTTCCGTAACTTACGTACTATACTACTCTATACAAACCGTAATATATTTTGAATGTGTTGACTTAAAAATAAATAAATAAAAATCATTTATTGACACAGATACCTTTCCTACAATGGGTCCTTAGGTGTATTTACAGAAACATTTATGTTATAATGAAAGGTGACATAAATAATATTAACCCTGCCTCCTAAACTAGGGGAACCCTGTGACTTAGGAGTCAGTGTTCTGCTGTTACGTCGTACACAGATGATCCTTTACTACTTATGCTGTGAATGTGACTTAGAAGTTTGATTTTAGCACAGTTTCAAGACATTATAGACCTGAGTATGTGGTACGAAATTCAACTTTATACCTTCATGTACTCTTGAGAAAATGGTCTTAACAGACAAACAGACATATAGGCGGACAACGAAATTATCCTATAAGAGTTCTGTTATTATTCCTAGTGAGGTACGGAACTCTAAAAAAGAAATTTTACTGAAGGGCTACATTGCTCCACCACTTGGGTATTATCCCAATGTCAAGTGTCAAAAAGATAAACTGCCAAGCGGTTATCATTTATCTTTTTAGGGGTTTAAGGTGTATGTATAAGGCCGATGGGAATTTAGAAGGTTTGCATTTGTTTAATGTCAGTTATTTGAAGCAAAACTATTATAATAGTTATATAAGGTAAATGGACTGTAATAGGTTAATGAACTGTTTATTGATTATTGCCGCGTGGTTTCCAGCAGAGTAAAATTAGGGCCACACCATCTCTTCCCATGCGGTGTCGTACAAGGTGACTAAGAGATAGGGCTGTTTAAATCAAACAGATATATACAGCACAGGCTCTGCCTCAGATGCATGGCTTGAGTCAACTATAGTGCCCGGAATACGGCAATAGCCTCACCCCATATTACGCAGGACCGAATAGAAGCATCGGTGAAATGTAGGTGTCAATTCACCTCTGCCTAACCCTCCAGGCATAAAGACGCGATTATATGTATGTATGTGTGTATTTTTTATACCACATGGTTGGCAGACAAGCACACGACCCACCTGATGGAAAGTGGTTACCGTGACCTATGGACGTGTGCAACGCAAAGGGAGTCACACTCGCGCTGCGAACCCTGTAAACACTCATGTATGATTATTATTCCATCAGATGGGCCATGTGTTTGTCTGCCAAATCGTATATAAAAATATGTTTTTCTCTTTTTGGTCAAACTGTGCGTCCATATCTATAGGAATTTGTTAAACAAATAATTAAATATTAAATCCTATCTATAAATTGTCTTTTGAGGATCAGTAAACAATAATGAAAGTAATGAACACGCCAGTTAATCTGAATTAAATCACTTACAAATGGAGTGTCTGAATTGTCTGAGAACCTAAGTAAACAGAATTATTTACGAACAGACAAGCCGTTGTACTCTCATCTCACTTTGTCATCATATGAAATATGGACGAGGGGTCTCACCGTTCCGACAAATATTTTACTACGATTAGTATCTATTTTGACTTAACAGACTTAACTTGTATAAACAGATTCAATTTTAATTGCCAAATCAAAATCAAAATCATTTATTGCTGACCAAAGGTATAACAGCGGTATTTAATAAATATAAAAGTCCTCTTCGGCCTACATTGCTGGCATGCAAGAACACATTATGGTTTTTTAAGTACCTATTTTCAATTATAACAGGGTCAAAGAAAATTTGTTTAATTAAATTACATACATACATACATATAATCACGCCTTTATCTCCGGAGGGTTAGGCAGAGGTGAATTATCACCCACATTTCCCCAATAATTGTATTCGGTCCCACGTAATAGGGGGTGAGCCTATTGCTGTATTTCGGGCACTATTGTTGACTCGAGGCATGCATCTGATGCTGAGTCTGGGCTGTATATATCTGTCCGATGTTAAACAGCCCTATCGCTTAGTCGCCTTATACATCACCACATGGGAAGAGATGGGGTGGTCCAAATTCTACTCTGCCGGGAACCACGGGCGTGGAAGCCAATGTTAATAAATATTGAAAACAACCAATTCGATACGAAGCCCTAGGTGATATTTTAGTTTCTAATTATAGACCACATTTATCAGAAGATTAAATAGTTTATCTAATAGATTGAAATATTTGTTTGTTGGTGAAAACTTACCCAAAATCCGACCTGTGGATGTTGGGTGTCGGATTTTGGGTAAGTTTTCACCCAAGATGCACCAGGTAGCTAGGAGGTGGACAAAGTAATGGGCTGGCCATCATACGTATTCATCATCATGCATCATGCATCATGATATTTCTAAGCTAATCTCAACTCTGGCAACCTAGGAGCCACACAGACAGCGTGCGTTTTAGATAGTTCAAGTACGGCATAACCTCCCCCACCGGCTCCAGTGGGGTTATCCGTGGGGATTTTGCGCACAGTAAAAAAGCAAGTGAGGAGCAGTAACAGAAAGACCCCAGACAATAAATAGCTGTGCTAAGCGAAACTGCTACAATAGAATAATATACTTACCATAGTATTAATAATATTACATTGGTTTCCGGCAGAGTAGAATTCAGGCCACCCCATCTCTTCCCATGCGGTATCGTACAAAGCGACTAAGGGATAGGACTGTTTAACATCAGACTGATATATACAACCCAGACTCAGTCTCAATAGTGAGAGTTGAGTCAACAATAGTGGCCGAAATACGGCAATAGGCTCACCCCCTATTACGTGGGACCGAATACAATTATTGGTGAAATGTTGGTGTTAATTCACCTCTGCCTAACCCTCCAGCGATAAAGGCGTGATTGTTTGTATATTACATTAATACTAAATATATTAAATATCACATAGATATAATAGAGAACCTCTGCACAAAACTAAAGCAAACTGATCAAGGTCGAAAATTCACTGTTCTTTTCGACGAACGCTGGTTAAAATGCTTTAACTGATAGACTAGCTGATAAAAAAAATATAAGACATTTTGATTGATTTTGAAATAATATCTTGAATGATTTCTATGACGTTCAATAACAAAAGAGATATGAGTTAACGTCATCCGCTCCAATTTTCACTCAGTGTTCTTTCTACAACCGTAGATAATAAATCTTTTTTTTTTCACCCAAGATTTTGGTTACTTAGGAACTATTTTTCAAAGTACTGCTTTTTACAAAAAATAACTATTAAATAAAAGTGTGACATAAAATAACATAAACTCACGCATATATCCAAAAAAGGGGTAGGCAGAGGCACACCCACATTTCACCAGTTTATGTTTAGGTCCCAATGTAATAGGTAGCGAGCCTATTGCCATTAACCGGGCACTTATAAACCTGCGATAAATACACACAAAACTTCAAAAAGTCATTGGTGTGTGCCATGGAAAAACCTGGGATCGAACCCGAGACCTCGTATCAGCAATAAATATAAAGCGCATAAAGGTGTGAAACTGTCACAAAATAACTCTGGTTCCCAAAGTAACTTCAGTATACGTAAATTTTGGAAGAAATTTTATTTCCGTTTTTTTTAAAGACCATGCATAAGAATAAATGATATAGCAGTAGATTAATCTCCTAAATAATAAAATTCTATACGGAGGAGGTAAACTTAATGACACGTGACATGTCGACTGTGACTCTTGATCGACAGTGAGTTTTGGTTTTGATTTTTTGAGTGAAACGGATCCCGGTATCAGTGAATACAACTCGACGTGATCCGTGGACAATACAATCTGATACCGGGATCGGCGGAGACAAAGCCAGGTTGCTTGGCCATTATTTAGGTGTAAATTTATAATAATCGCTAAGTCAGAACTTTACAAAATTTTCATACTTTTTACAAAGTGTACCTAGTAGTAGTCGCGTGGTTTCTGGTAGAATAGAATTTGGACCACCCCATCTCTTCCCATACAAGTCGACTAAGAGATAGGGCTGTTTAATACACACAGATAAATGTAGCCCAGCCTCAGCCTCAGATGCATAACTTGTGTCCACAATAGTGCCAGAAAGACGGCAATAGTTTCTCCACCTATTACGTAAAACCGAATACAATGATTGGTGAAATGTGTGTTAATTTACCTCTGCCTTAACCACTGAAGAAAAAGGCGTGATTATATGTATGGATCTGAGTATAAATTGCCTCTGGTTTCAATTTCATCATTTTGTTTTTATAAGCGTTTTTCATTCTTCTTATTCTGAGTGATAAACCGTTTCGTGACTTCACGCGTTCGTAAAATTCGGCACATTTAAGTCCGTCTAGTCTTACACCTTTTCTCTCTTCTGTATTAATTTCTTCACCGTCTTCTTACGTTGCTTTCGACTCAATGTCACTCAGAATAATGACAAAGTGCTACCGTTATTTATTTTATTTTATTCTTTATTGCATACACAGTACAGAGATTATAAAAAAATATTTCTAAGAAAATATAAAAAGGCGAGCTTAACTCAAAATGAGTTCTCTCTGAAGCATATACTTAGTAATGAAGGGAGATTTGGAGTGTACATTACAAAAAAAAAAGGTAAAGATAGAAAGAAAAAAGATATAATAATAAGCGTAGCTACTTGAACATAAAAAGAAAAAATGATCATTTGAACTGTGCTGTAAATATATTTATTACCTGTCTCGCTTGCTCTCATTGTTTTCAGACAGTGTCACAATACATATCCTGTGATTTTTATGCCCGAACGACACAAATATCAGCGGTTGCACTATCATTCTTTATGATCCAGGGAATCCTATATTCCAGTGAACAAAGGTCACTTTTAAAGTTAAAAAACAAAACTCTTTTAACTTGGACCAGTTTCAAATGTCGACCGCAAAAGCAACACGATGATTGATGATGAAACACGGCTTTTTGTCCGGAATTCGTTTTTGAAAGCATCCAGTGAATTTATTTATCCATTATAATCTCTATTAAGACATAATAAGTCAAAGAAAGCTGATCGCACATTAATTATTATTGATTGTGGTAAGAAGATTTTCTTCTGAAAGACGGGTTTTGTTTGTGTTTTAAGTAAAATCAGGATTTTGATAGATATTCTACTTTTTATGCTGAAAAACATATTTTGCAAGAGTTGTAAGGCAAGGGCGAAGTTGACAGATCGAGTGAGGAACAGCGTGTTAAGGGAACGTTGTGGTGTATTTGTAGATGTAGTGACTAAGATAGAAAAAGGGATGCTTACATGGTTCCGACATGTGGAGAGGATGGATGAAAGAAAACTGACGAAACAAATTTATGAAGTGAGGGTGAATGGACAACCCGGTAGGGGTCGACGTAGACATACGTATGTCAATCAGATCGAAGATATTTTGAAGAAAGAACATGTCAAGAGTATCCGAAACCGGCAAACATGTATGAAAACAATTATGAAAGTAGAAGAAGCGAAAAAGGTATGCCAGGATCGTGGCAAGTGGAAAACTGTAGTCTCTGCCTACCCCACTGGGAAGATGGCGTAACTGTATGTATGTATGTATGTATGAATTATGAAAAGTTTTTTTTAATTTATTGAGCACTATATTATGAAAATTATATATATCTCCTACTGTGCTCACTCACTAGATGCTTGCCAGCACAGAGTAGTTCTAAATTTAAGGCGTTCCCCTAAGTGGACTACCCTATTATTTCCTAGTTATTTTAACCTTTCTATTCCGATAATGACACCAATTCCTTGTAGAGCATTTAATTAGATAAAAAATAAATGCGGATAAACAGTCTTAGATACTTTTTTTTTGTAAATACATGTAAATACTTAGAAACACCCAGACCAATGCAAATTTACATATTCACACATACAAATAATTGCACTGAACGGGAATCGAACCCGCGCCCCCTGTGTAGCAGTCGAACATTCTACTGCTACACCACAGAGGCCGTTAAATGTATTTAATTTCTACATTAAATCAATCTAACCAAAACCTTCTCTATCCCCAGGTGATAAAAGTGATATCCATCTTCTTCATCTGCGTCTCAGTATTCTCCTTCTGCTTGAAGACGCATCCTGGTCTGCGGGTATACCCTTCAGGCATTTACATAGCAGATAACACAACAGACCTGGACGACATACGGCCAGACAATGGTAGACCTCATGCAGTTTTCTTTTACGTTGAGCTGGTATGCAATGTCTGGTTCACGATTGAGCTGCTCGTCAGATCTGTGGTAAGTACTATTCAGTTATTAGTTATAGATATTTGCCACTAATGGCATAAAACTGATAAACTCTTCCTTTTTGTACAATTGTCACATCAACTGGCATAAATCGGTAAGCTGAAGGCAAAGTCTCAGAAAAGAGGGTCACCATAACATACATATACCATGTTACAATGATGATACTCTGCTTGACGGCCTTAACATATGCTTTTTCATGCTACGTTTAAAGGACCTGGGACTGTAGGAAGAAGAAAACACGTGAGCTGGTAATGGATTCCGGGCCTTAATAGTGCGACTAAGTAATGAGTCTTCGAACCGCTTGGTTTTTGATCAGATATTCTGCACCGTATGCGGGTGACATCTAAGCCTTGTAAGTGTTATCCTGTTTAGGAAAGGGGAGCGTGGGACTAATCGGAACAGCTATTCCGGTCTTTACCGTTTCTTTAGTGGGTCTATTCTTAAGAAATATTATGATAGATATTCTGGGAAATACGTATAATATAATTATACGAATAATATAGGTAACTGGATGTATATAAAACCCTACCTAACATCAATGAGCCTCAAGCAAACGTCATCTGCAAATTGTAAACAATATACGAGGCTCTGGCGCAGGTTTTTCTCTCAGAGTCCAAAGAAGAAGGTCAAGACGTTCTCCTTTGGCCCCGCCTTATTCGGATACGCAAGATAGGCTTTCCCAATCATTTTATGCTATCTCTTACTCTCCTGAGCGTGGTCTCTAATTCCCCAGGTCTTTTTGAACATTCCAGAAAAACTAATGAATCAAAAATAAGAAGCGACCCTTTTGAACACTAACTTTGAACACAACTGAGAAATCGCTAGGAGGATTATGATGATGATGATGATGAAGTACCCACTATAGTCACCGTGATGGCCCTGTGGCACTACCCAACGATACCACTGGTTTCTATCAGTGGTATCGTTGGACAGAACACTGGTAGAAACCAGTGGTATCAAGGGTATTATTCTGCCTCCAAAATATTCATAATAGATTAGGTGTCAGTAAAGTTTCTAGAGAAATGAATAACAAAGAAGAGCTGCCCTCTGAGATAAACAACTGCCATTACTTTTTACGAAGTAAATTTTTAAGTCGTTAAACACGTTCTTTGTGTGATAAACAGTATAGTCATGCTCGATATTTGCGGTAAAAAAAGTTCTCATCATGAAGTGGAATGTATTTTAAAACTTTCTAAGCCGATTTTGATTACGGCTATCATTTTCAGTTGTTAGGCAGGTTACGGTTGCTATTGCTGATGCGTCACATGGCTAATATAAGCAATTTTAGCTGTAAACGTACATGAACAGTTGCTTCATGTGAGGACATTTTAGCGAACATTTGAAGGTGGTTTTTTTTAATTTGTTCTCTTTTCGCATCAAGATCGCGTCATCTTTCGTGTAGCGTCATATTCCATGAGTAAAAAAGAGATCAATACATATGTAGGTATGTAAATTAAGAAAAGGAAACCTCGAAACAAAACCCTGTACCAACTCGCCTAGCCACCGTGGGACAGTAGACAGTAGAACAATTTCATTCTTATTCTATTATATTATATTCTTAGAATTATAGGTGTGCACTGTACATTAAGTTTGAAGTGAATCTGTAACGTTATCTTTGTGTTGATATAATAACTGTTGGGGACAATATACATGGCATTCGTAAATTATATCTTGGTTAGGTATAATACACAACTTGTATAGAGATTGAGTTGGGGTTTGTTATTTCCACATTTGACTGTAGCTGGAAAGAATTAGCAGTTGAATTATTAATGCGAAAGGCTTTATTTAGTGAGATCTTATTTAACAGCATACGTGCTAAAGTGAACTATTTAAGTCCTATTAGAATTACATTAGTAATTCATATATTATACTAGATCTCATCATTTATACCATACTGAGGCCTAAAATAGTAAAGTCATACATTTATTTTCAACTGTTAGGATTCAATTTTGTGGCTCCTGGATCATTTTGATACAGTATTAGAGCAACTCTGATTGAAGATACCATATTATTACCAATCAGAGCAGTTTGTAAAGTGTAGCGGTCCATAAACCTGCCAAAACCTATCAAATTAATTATATATTCATTAGTAAATGACAGCCATTACAGCCGTGAAGGCATAATAAATTATTATTGTAATATTATTATATCACTTTCAATCATTATTCTAATTGTTTTGGCACCGTTCATGAGATTCGTGAGGCGTTAAAGGGCTACTACATTTTATACTGGAACCAGAAGCTGAAAACTGAAGGATTACAGTATACAGTGGAGTTTAGTGGAGGTTTTACAAACTGAATTAAATTAATTGTGACGAAGTGGAGGAGAGCCTTGATCTTTTGATCAACGCTATCAGTTCTTCGGAATTGATCATATGTAATCTCGCTCTTCGGGGCTTGAGATTCATATTCTCGCTCTTCGGGGCTTGAGATATTTAATTGATCCGGATCACATATCACAAATCATATATGATATCTTCGACATTAAAGGCCATTTATAAAATATACAGCTGAAAAGATGCCACAAAGTTCGATCCGCAAATGTGGAAATTAGGAACATCCCACAGTTTGAAAATGAAACCTCTAAGGACTTAAAAACCACCATCTGCAAAATTGGTGAAATCCTAGGGACTGCGATCTCCCCTACCGATTTACGTGACATATTTCGTCTGCCCGGGAAACCAGGCACATTGCGTCCTATAATAGCTGAGTTCAAAACTGTGGATATGAAACAGGATCTGCTCTTTTCAGCCCGAGGATACAATAAAGAGAGGAATTTTGCGGAAAAACTGAATACCGATACAATGAAAATCCCTGGTAAAAAGCTTGCGGTTTATGTGTCAGACTACCTTCCTGCAAGTTCGAAAAAGCTATTTCACCAAACGCGCGAATTTGCTAAACTGCATGCCTTTAAATACTGCTGGACTACAAATGGAAATATTTTCCTGCGCAAGGCAGATGGTCAAAAGCAAATACTGGTTTCCTCCGAGCAGTCCCTCCAGGACTTAGGACATAGTATATGACGATCACTTCCGACTACTCCTATAATACTTCGTGCATGGCATTTTAACCTAAGCTTGAAATATTTACCTGTTCTTTGTTATTGTTACTTGATGTTTGTTTCTGTCGCGCCCTTGTCTAAGACAAAAAATATTTATTATGCTAGTCAAAGCTTTTCTATCTTTAGTCATTCATTTAAAATTTGTACAAATTTAAGTTATTACTTCAGCACACCCTCACTCATTACATGTACAATACCTATTACACACACTCAATTATACACACAAATCCACAAACACTTACTTTTATACATTCATAAAGTGAACACATATACTGACCCCCATAACATAATATCGCTGCTAATACTACCTACAACTAAATTCCTACATTTATACTCAATTTTATTATGTGTCGTGCCGTTCGTCTACATTCAATCAGTCAATCAATTAACCTATCGTGGCCCACTGCTAGACATGGGTCTCTCCCAATGTTGGGAGGCTTTCAATACCAATTCGTACACTGGTATGACAATATTACTTAGGATAAATCCTAACCTAGTCACCCCTTTTTACCTTGCATTACATGTACAAAATATTGTGATGTTGCCCTATAAATGACTAACTTAAAAGAAATAAACAAAGAACTAGACACAAACCCTACTGTACGCTCATTTAACTGTCACCCAGAAGATTGTCTCCTCTATACTAGTCGTCATTCTCTCAAAATAATTCATGTCAATATTTGTAGTTTAAACAAAAATCTTGATCAGTTTCTTTTGATGCTATCTACAACGGGTGTCATTTTTGATATTTTGATTTTCGGCGAATGTTGGTTAAGTAAAATTGACACAGTACCTAGTTTGGATGGTTATATAGCACACCCTTCAAAATTCTTACTGAACCAAAACGATGGCATTGTAATTTATACAAGAAAAGAACTCAAATGCAGTGTTAGCGAACCGTACTTCAAAAGTGCTAGCTGCCTATTATGTCTAGTAAATGACCAAGTTGCTATCGTGGCAGTGTACCGCTCCCCATCCCTAAAAACGGTAGTAGACCATAGCAATTTTATAGAGAGCTTGAACAAAGTCTATGATACCCAAAAGTCGCATCACTTGATTTTGGTAGGTGATACTAACATTAATATACGTCCCGATAGCTCCGATCAATTATATGAGGAATATTTAACTCTTAACGCATCCCATGGCTTGTTCCCTACTCATACCTACCCTACGAGAACTAGTCAAAGATGCATAGATCACTTTTTTATTAAAACAAACCTCCCGTCTATTACCTTAGTCTTAGAATCCTACACAACTGATCACAAACCCATAGCTCTTTTTCTAGATCAAACCAAACCTAATTCTAAAAATTATCAGACTAAAAGTACCATCAACTTAATGGAAATAAAAACTGAAATCGAAATGACTAACTTCTCTCATATTATTCAAATGGGTGATACAAATACCGCTGCTAACTGCCTCTATTCAACACTGTCAACAATCATTTCCAAGTACACAAGCGTTAAACAAATTTCTAGAAAACAAAGGATTTTGAAGCCGTGGATGACCCCAGGTCTTGTTCGATGCATCAGAAACCGAGATAGATTGCACATTAAAAGCAGAAAATCTCCTGACAACATGACTCTCAAAATAACGTATACCCGGTATCGTAATTACTGCAATCGCCTCATTCGAGAACTCAAATTAAAATATAACAAGAACCTGATTGACGAGGCAGGTTCTAACATAAAAGCCCTCTGGGATGCAATTAAGGGTATCATGGGTACTCTAAAGAACCACGATTGTCCCTTGGAGCTCCTAAGTACCAACAGCGATCATAAACAATCTGTAAATGACGTATGCGTCTTCTTTTCATCTATTGGAACGAAATTAGCCGAAAAAATTACACCTTTTGCTCCGGATGACAGCGGCCCTTTGCGTTTCTTTTCACCTGTAAATACACTTACATCAATGGTCTTATTGGAGGTGACTGAGGCTGACGTTGAAACCATAATCTCTCAATTAAGGCAAAATTGTGCTACTGGGTGGGATGGTATACCAGCTCGTGTTCTAAAGCTCTGCAAAGAAAAACTTATCCCCCCAATAACTCACATCTGCAACCTTGCTATAAGTTCGGGTGTGTTCCCAGAGGTGTTTAAGAAGGCCATCATACATCCGGTCCACAAGAGTGGGGACAGGGACTGCGTCGACAACTATAGACCTATTTCTATTCTCTCTGCAATGTCGAAAATTCTGGAAAAAATTCTCAACGAGGCACTTAAAAATTACCTAGAAACATTTGATATTCTGGCTAAAAATCAGTACGGGTTTCGTTCAGGTATTTCCACTGAAGATGCCGTGATTGATTTGACTAGCGAAGTTGTCAAGAACTTGGACTCCAACAACAGGTGTCTGTGCATCTTTTTAGACATTTCCAAAGCGTTCGACACAGTCTCTGCGCCAATTTTGCTGGACAAAATGGAAAAGCTAGGGATACGTGGTCTTCCTCTCAAGATTTTTGGTAATTACCTAAATAATAGAAAACAGAGGGTGAAAATAGGAAATGACTTGAGCGATGAGGTTGCTGTTACTACTGGCGTCCCACAGGGGAGTATTTTGGGCCCTACGTTGTTCCAGATCTATGTAAATGATCTCTGTACCATGGTTCTCCCTTATACAAGAACCTTCACTTACGCGGATGATACTGCACTAGTTGTATGGGGCTCAAACTGGCAGGTAGTGAAGGAAAGAGCGGAAAGCTCCCTTAGATTGGTAATGATCTGGCTTTCTAAAAACTTACTCACGATCAACTTGAGTAAAACTCTCTTTGTCCCTTTCTCCATTTCTAAACTCAATACTCCACCTAATAACTACGCTATAAAAGCACATACATGCACCCTAGATATAGATTGTGATTGCCTGGAAATAACTCGAGCCTCTAATGCAAAATACCTTGGAGTACAAATAGATAGTAGGCTCTCATGGGATATTCAGATTGCTACGATAAAAGCCAGAACCAGAAAGCTTATTTATCCTTTTAAAGCTCTGCGTGACACAGCCACTCAACAAAAATTAAAAATGGTCTACATCGCCCTCTGTCAATCTGTCATGCAATACTGTATCCCAGTTTGGGGGGTTGCCAGTAAGAAGGAACTTCTGGAAGTTGAGAGAGCTCAGAGAGCCGTGCTCAAAGTCTTAAATAAGAAGCCAATAAGATACCCTACTGCTCAACTATACACTGACAATCAAGTTCTCACTGTGAGGCAACTTTTTGTGCTCAAATCCATCATTAAGGTCCACCGCAGCGTTACTCCTCCAGAACCCGGCAATAAACGCAGCAAAAGATCCGTGTGCCCAGTGGTTCGCAGTAGGACAGCTTTCGCTAGGCGCCAATTTAAAAGTTTGGGCTGTAAGGTATACAACTTGCTCCACAAGAATAAGAACATTGTGGGTCTAAATCGTCATGAGGTAAAGAGCATAGCTACCAGCTGGTTACTTCAATATGACTATGATGGTACTGAGGCAATGTTAAAATTTCTGGATTGAAAACTTAAAGTACTAACTTACAAAACCGTACGCACATAAGAACACATACATAAAGATATAGGTACATCACACAACACTCACATAACGTATATATACACTACACTCGTACATTACACTCCCACATACACAACACGAAGTTACTTAGGAGGAAATGTAATGACTTATAGTATATTGTATGATTGTAAACTTACCTTATAGAAGAACTCCTGAAATTAGAATCACTGTGTCCTAAAATGTCACAAATAGTTAAAAGAGCACTGTTTCTCAAGATACAGGTTTTTGCCTAGTTTGAGAATCAGTATCGACATGATTTGTAAAAATATATTAGCACAGCATTGTTTGTAAACACTTTGTAAATAACCATTGGAGTCAAATAAATATTTTTATTTATTTATTTATAACTATCAAAGACCTATATTGAATCTAATATATATCTCATTTGAATAAAATATAAATCCACAGTCTTATCATCATACTATTCCGAACAGTTAAAACTAAGTTAGAATAATGATTTAAACTGTAGTGTCAGGATTATTAAAGTAATGAATGATAGATATTGGGTCGGGTTTTAAAGATTAGGTAAATAGACGATCACAGCTATAAGTATCGTGGGATTACCCCGGTAGTTCCCGTTACAGATTTGGCGCCGCGTGACCAGAATTCCGTTTAATGTATTAAAAATTCTTAATACACCGGAAAGAATCAGGCGATATTACTCTCAGTACCTTATACATATATTCAGTTATAATTCATTTATTAAAATTTCAATTCATTACATTTTACCTAAAATATACACAACGTAGATAAAATAAAATCTTTGAAATTCAAAACTGTTAGTAAACAATAAGTTCATTCATTATTTTGAAGCCGTCACTACTGTTCATTCACAAATTTTGTTAAAGTCAGGTAATAAAACTAGGGATATATTGTTTAAAAAGGGTCATCCATTATAGCTGCATACAAACTGCAGTCCTAAAAGTTAATTTTTTTTCGCTTACGCAAGTTACGAGATAGGTACACGTGTTGAGTTAGACGATAGCTGTTAACAGAAAAAAATTGTTGCGTATTTCACAAACTTGCCAAGTTAAACAAAAAAAGAAGGGTCAATACTTCGAATGCCAGATAACATAAAACAGTAATCTCATATTCAAAAACTTTAGTGTGACACTTCATATTATTTAAACATTTAAAATAATAACAAAGTAACCCAACACACTCAAATAGTCGTTCATTATAACACTTGAGAAATAGAACGTTTGGTGGCGCGATTGGCCACGTGCGCTAGTGGACTGTATTGCGGGGATGTAGATAACTGTTCCATTGACGCTTTACACACAAACAAGACAGGTGACCGGGTTGCCGCGGATGTGATCTAGGCAATGAATGCAGCCCGAGAAATTAGGAGAGGATACACTAACCTTCACGACACCACGTGTTTTCATCGCCGCCGGTACACGAATCTTCTCTTCCTTGCTCAGGAGCTGCCGTCCACATCACTAAATCACTTGAGGGACACACGAGAGGCACAATCCGATCGGTAAAGGTCTATGGAGCGGTTAAAATGCAACAAATATTATTCATTTCTGAGAGACGCGTGCGCGGTCCGCCTTTACGCTGGCTAGTTCATTGCGGGACTGAATGTCTATATATCACAAATGGCGGACGGAAACTATCTCTAGTACTATACTATAGGTAGTGCGGGAGGGGAGCTGGGTATAGAAGGAGTGTGTTTCCGCGTCAAGAAATACAGCTTCTACATCGGCGCAACCATTCCCCCTGGCTTGAAGGGTTACCTTCGAAACGACAAATGCGAAACAAATCTAAAGTCTAATCTAAATCTAGGTTTGGGAAATAACAACTAAAATATAAACCTAGATTGGAGCTCGTGCCTACTGCTGGCTAGGCAGAGGGCAGAGGCGAACAAACAACACAACACAACAGTCTCGACCAAGACGAGACGCGATTAGCCAACAACAAAATAAGGGTCTCTTCACGTGGGACCGATACAACAAGCGAGTGCTTCTTCTCCTCGGGTGGTTCGGAAACCGTAGTGGGATTGAATTGACTAACTGGCCAATTATCTAACGCGGCATGAATCCAGGACGGTCCACTAAACCATAACGGGTGATCTAAAATTTGCGAAGGAAGCAATCCACGAGAGAGACAATCGGCTGGGTTGTCGGTGCCAGCAACGTGAAAGAGATTATGTGGCGCCAATTCAGATTGAATTTTTGCCACTCTATTAGCGACGAATGTGTCCCAATGATGGGGCGAAGAGTGGGCCCAACACAAAGCGACTGTTGAGTCCTAAAAGCTAAAATTCTACTAATATTAATGCGAAAATTTACAATTATGTCAAATAAATTACCTTAAAGATTCCGACCACAATACAAAATGTCATTAAGCGACACGGAAGTGCTAGTCTTAGCACTGCCATCCAAAACTACGCGGAGTTTTAGTAGTAAGCTTATCTTCTCTAATAACTCCGCGGTGCGGGATAATGTACGAAGGCTGGGTCCCGCCAGTGTCCGCAGGCGCAGGTGAGATGTAACCTTTATCTAAATATTCGTTAACAACCTCATCATAGGCCCGCTTCGACTTTGGGGACGCCTGCATCTTTCGTTCCAAACAAAGAAAGCGTTTTTCAGCGGATACACGGGAGCCACCGAGCGAAAACTTGCGGATGGTAGACTCCAGTGGCGGCTCGACGGTGCAACAGAACGAAGCAGTCGAGTGACTAAAACTATCTATAGAAGCGGGTGCGGAACCAATTATAACAAAACCAAGAACTGTTTCCAGTGCGTGCGGAGCGGGGTACGTCGGTCCCCCTTGAACCTTACGTGATAACTGGAGGTGCGGGAGAATCGAAGCGCCGATCAATATATCGACGACTCCAGGAACAGCGTAAGTCTCATCTGCTAAAGGCAAGTCTTTAAATTTCGTTAATAAAGACGTGTCAACCGGGACGGTAGGCAACTGTTCAGCTATTCTATCTATAACGAGCGAATCCATGTCAAACCAAATATTATTATTAAAACGAGATCTAAACCTTGTTTTAACGGTGCCACGAACAGCTGACTGTAAGCTTCCAAAACCCTTCACCACTGAGCGGGTTGAACGCTTATCAACATTGAAACCAAGACGCCGACAACAATCTTGAGTAATAAAATTACTTTGCGAAGCGCCATCTAACAGCGCTCGAACAATGCGCGGCTTACCTAACGCATCAACAATAACAACGCGAGCGGTCGCAAGACACACAGTAGTGAGTGCAGCACTAGCTGAGAACGAACACAAGGTGACGTCATCCGCGGCGGTCACCGGGCGGGCCGGAGCGCGCGCGAGCGCGGGCTGCGGCTGCGGCGCAGGCTGCCGTGTGTCACCGCTCGACGAGCCAACCGTGCTCACATTGGATGCGGCATTACTATTCTCAAAATGAAGCAAAGTGTGGTGTCTCGCTTGACATTTGCGACAACTATTTCTACTATTACATAAAACAACGCGGTGTTTAGTACCGAGACAATTAAAACAAAAATTATTAGCGCGAACAAATTTATAACGATCACTAGACGACAATTTTAGAAAACCAGGACACCTGTACAGTTGCGAATGATGAGTACTACACAAAGAGCAAACAGGTGATTGTACATGTGCTGGCGCGGTACTAACATAAGTATGAGTTGACCTCAGTGACTTCGATGACGCATCTACTTTGCGTGCAGAATCAACAACTATCTTCGCGCCTTCATGTTTCGATGAAGAGCGTTGCAATACTTTTATATGCTCGCGAACAAAACTTTCTAAGTCTTCGAACTTAGGAATTTTATTGCCGCGATGATCCGACTCAAACAAACGAATGGTTTCGGAATCTAATTTCCTTAAACACATATACAAAAATACGAAGTCGCAGAGGTCATCGATCTTTAGGTTCTTTACGGCGCGAACAGCTGACGCGAAAGTATCTAGAAATTTCTCTAAGTTTTGATCGCTACATGCCGTAATAGATTTCAAATCAAACATCTGATCTAAATAGGCGTTAGCTACCGATCTTTTATCCTCATACCTAGCTTTCAAAGTATTTAAAATTAAATTATAATTCTCGGCACTAAACGTAATTCCAGCGCAAACGGTTATAGCTTTACCAGTCAATTTTTCAACGAGATAATGCAATTTTTCGTGATCTGTCAACGAATCGTTCTTATCTATTGTATTCTCAAAACTATCTATAAATAGACACCAATTGCGAATGTTACCATCAAATTCGGGTATTTGAATTGGTGGCAACTTAGGTCGGTCGCGAGTGGGGTTGGGTAGGTCAGCCGGTTTCTCCAAACTCCTAGCGACGCGTTTGATACGACAATACAAATCGTCAAACGACGACAAGGCTTGATAACTCACTGAGTAATCGGGATCCAAATTCAACTCTAAAACGTTGATGTCATGTACTAAGGTTTCGAAATCCGCGCGTAGACTATCTAAGTTTTCTATAGAACACAAGAACGAATCCCTAATGGCCAAATCAGAGGTTTTAAGTGCATTATCATAAATCGATTGTACGCGAGAGTAAATCATTTCTCTTTTAGCGTATAAAAGTTTCAATTGAACTTTACCGGTCTTATCAACCTTTGGGGACATGTTTACAATTAAATCTCAAACTAAAGTGCGGTAAACAACAAATATGAAATGACTTAATCTTAGCGGTACAGAGCAGCGACGCGGCGCGAGCGATACTCCGCAGGTAAGGTAGGTATTTACAACTGTGAATGCACGCTTGAACAAAACGCGCCTAGCAACAGCCAGGTCGTACTTACGCGAGCCAGGCCGCTGTCTAGGTTCAACTATTATTTCAGAGATTAAGTATTGCGTAATATCTATTCAAATTAAAATACTTTCGTATGAATTGGAATGAGATGCGAGCGAGGTAGGTACATCCACGTGTCTACCCACGTAGGTATTAGGTAAATACGATGCGAGCTAGCGGCGAGCGAACAACGTAATTGAAAAAAATAAAACAAAGCCAAATGCGTTAGGTATTACACTGTGCCTATGCACTAGGGTGTCTAGTATACCTAAGATCTAAGCCTAAATGCCTAGATGCGGGGTTTTCTACTAAAATAACTAGGTATTTAGGCGCGGTGCGAAAATTGCGAAATACGACTAAGTGTTGATACGATACCTAACCTATGTATGTACTAGGTAGGTACTATGCGAGCCAGCGGCGAACGGACAACAAATCTAATCCTAAATGTCTGGATGCGGGGTTTTCTACTAAAATAACCAGGCATTTAGGTGCGGTGCGCTTATTCCCATTAGAATAATAACAAAACTACGAACTACAGCTAAAATCCGGTTCGATCAGGACCAGAAAATGGTGGCGCGATTGGCCACGTGCGCTAGTGGACTGTATTGCGGGGATGTAGATAACTGTTCCATTGACGCTTTACACACAAACAAGACAGGTGACCGGGTTGCCGCGGATGTGATCTAGGCAATGAATGCAGCCCGAGAAATTAGGAGAGGATACACTAACCTTCACGACACCACGTGTTTTCATCGCCGCCGGTACACGGATCTTCTCTTCCTTGCTCAGGAGCTGCCGTCCACATCACTAAATCACTTGAGGGACACACGAGAGGCACAATCCGATCGGTAAAGGTCTATGGAGCGGTTAAAATGCAACAAATATTATTCATTTCTGAGAGACGCGTGCGCGGTCCGCCTTTACGCTGGCTAGTTCATTGCGGGACTGAATGTCTATATATCACAAATGGCGGACGGAAACTATCTCTAGTACTATACTATAGGTAGTGCGGGAGGGGAGCTGGGTATAGAAGGAGTGTGTTTCCGCGTCAAGAAATACAGCTTCTACATCGGCGCAACCAACGTTGCTATCGGGTTTAAAATAACCAATTGGTTGAGTAGACATTTAGGTGATAAAGATTTTGTGAATACTTGACAAATAGATTACGATAAGCATAAGTTATTTAACACTTACATATTTTGACACATTGGCACACAGTAATAAGTAACATTTAAGTAGAAGGTTGTTAGTTTAGATTTATTAGCTTGTTATTTAAAGTTGTAAGATGTCTGGAAAGAATAACAATCGCCGTATGCGTAAGTCAGGTAGCAAGAATCAGGACACAGCAGATAGCACGAATCAAACAAATCAGTTACTTTCGGAGATTTTGAATAGGTTGACGAGATTGGAAAATGATCGCGATAGCGGTAGGGGTTCAGATTCTTTAATAACACCAATTGCTAGTGGGACAGAAATTAGTACTGTTAGTGAGATGGCGCGTGAAACGATTGTAGTTCAGGCAAAACAGAAGTTACCTTCGTTCGATGGTAATAAGACGTATAATCCAATGACTTTTCTAAGGGATTTAAAAAACTATTTAGTAGGACAGAATTTTACTGATGAAAGGGCACTTTTATTTGCAATAGAGTCTTTAACTGGGGAAGCTAAATCTCGTATGAATATTTATAGAGATTATTGGAAAACTTTCAGTGATTTTGAAATAGATTTCAAAAATGTATTTTGGAGTTCATCCGAACAAGAAGTAGTGAAAAATAGGTTCATAACTTCTCAATATAATAGACAGGCTGGTAGCATGGAGAAATATTTTTGTGAACAGTTAGAAAAGGTTTATGCATTATCATTACCATTTACGGATGCGGAAAAAGTTAATTTTAGACAATTGCTAGACTATGTGCAGGTGGCGTACTTTAGCAGACAACAGCAGATGACAGTCAAGGAGGCGGTAGAGTTTTTACGACATTTAGAACGTAACATAAACAAAGAAAAATCCGGTAGCTTTCAATCGCAGAGTACATCTGCTAAAATACACGAAAGACCGCGGGGTACTCATGTAAATACAAAATATAGTTTAGTACGTGTAAATACCATTAGGCATAATCCAACTAGTAACAATAGAGATTATCATAACCAAGGTCAGTCTTATAGGGGTTATAATAGGCGTGGTCGAGGTGAAACACGTGGTAGAACTTATTATAATATGCGAGGAGGCGTGAAACCTATTGAATTCAAACCTGCGACCGAAACTCAGAATACAAGTAGCGAAAATAATACTTCACAATCTACTAATAATATCAGTTCAAAAACTAAGTAGACTGGGTTGCTCTGACGTCACAAATATATGCTAATATATATAGTTATCTTGAAGTTAAATAGTTAACAAAGTACGAATTAAAATTGGATAAAATCAAATTGTTAAAGTGGAATTGTTAAAGGAATTTGAATGTTTATAATTATTATCTAATGAGACAGAAAATCCAATAAGACTAGCTGGACAAGATGAGGTGACATATACTTACTAAACGACTTAATACATTCATTAATACATTAACAGAGAGTTATCCATTAGATTATGTAGAGCGTTCAAATAGATATTGATATTAGATAAGTTTAGGATAGGAGGCGTTAGTTAGACAGGTTTTTTGACACAGGGTTAATGTAAGCTGACGTAATAATTTAGTTCTAGACACATTCAAGTTGAACTATTTTAAAATACCGAGACAGGCAATGACAATCGAACAATAAAACAGCATATGGTTTCAATCGTCAAGTCATGGAGATGTTGTGAATGTTTAAGGTATATAACTAGGTTACAAAGAATTGTTATACTTTGGTGGAACACAAAACCATTAAAATAAGGGTAATTACAAAGATTACAATAATCAGTTTAGCGGGGTATTATTTATAGAGACGATGAAGATGAGTTTGATATATTTAGAGATTTACCCTATAGACAGATCTTCGAAAGAAGACTGCTTCTAAGCGAAACAGCTTATTTCAAAGTCTGAGGAGGCGACTGAAATGGAACATAATAGGATATTTAGAATATAGATTATTTTATCATTTTAAAACTCATATTTGAAGCATAACTACACAATATGAAACTGTGGATATTTTTTTTCTTTCTCTTAACTAAAATGCGTATTATTTTAAAGAGAGGTCGGCCGGTCAAAAACAATATTTTTTTTGTTACAGCGTCCACTTGAACGCTATGGGAACGATGGCTAAATCGAATTCGTGGAATATTCTATTTTTAAACACATGTATGCAAAAGACTGTTATGATGCTAATATTATTTACGTGAACGAGTGTAATCATATTTGATATGGAATAGAATCATGATAAAAATGGTGGATTTTGATTATAATTAAGGCGTCTTGTTACGCCACACACGTTTGTAGGTTCATGCGAGTTTGACTCCATGGAATGATTAATCTTCGGATTAATCTAATAATTGGCACAAAGCATTACAAAATTACGACAAAATAGAATTCTATAAAAAAATAAATAAGAGCTCACTCTTCACGACGAAAGCGCAAATACAGTATGTTTATACATACGTGCATGACCAGCTGGTATACTATTGGTTTACTATTTAGTTACTGTATATTTGGTTTACTGTATTTTATATACTATTGTTTTGCATGATTGATATTCTGTAGAATATAATCATAATTTATTATATTGCATGAAGGCATGTTATATCTGAATATAAACATGAGCTTAAAATTAACTTGCACTGACCTTTGTTGACATTGTAAAAAAATCCTATGATAAAAAAAGGACCCAAGCGTCCCCGCTCCCGCGCGGAGTTCACACTGGTATAAAAGGAAATCGGCTGATTTGCGGGGGACACAGAGTTTGGTTCGATTAGTAGAAGCGCACAGACCATGCAACGGTTTCATTAAATTATTCTAGCCGTATTACGCCAGTGTAATTTGTGAGAAAGTGGCAAAAGTTCGGTGTGCGGAAACTGTGTCGGAACAACGCGCTTTCTGAATTATTTCGGAAGGTTCCTAATTATTTATATATGTACCTATTCCAATACACACAAATACCAAACATCCTTGAGACGTAGTGTTGATAAGTTCTTGTAGGTAAAGATTGCTTTAAATTTCGGGGCTGAGACTGGCCTTCGAAAGCGTCTCAATACCTTATCCTGGTCACCTAGGTTTCCGTGGTTTCGTTGTAGGAGAGTCTAAACGAAATCACTTCCCATTACCTTAGCTAGTTCACATTGTTGCTTTACACAATTCACAACACACACACACATATAGCTGCAAACTCACCTATTAAGTTGGTAAGTCTTAATAGACCTAAGGTAAACACTAGGGCTCCTAGCTAGGTCTAGTTAGTTTTTCTGTTGCTACAGACATAGATTGTAGGAATTCTATAAGAATTATAGGTGTGCACTGTACATTAAGTTTGAAGTGAATCTGTTACGTTATCTTTGTGTTGATATATGTTCGTAAATTATATCTTGGTTAGGTATAATACACAACTTGGATGGAGATTGAGTTGGGGTTTGTTATTTCCACATTTGACTGTAGCTGGAAAGAATTTGCAGTTGAATTATTAATGCAAAAGGCTTTATTTAGTGAGATCTTATTTAACAGCATACGTGTTAAAGTGAACTATTTATGTCCTATTAGAATTACATTAGTAATTCATATATTATACTAGATCTCATCATTTATACCATACTGAGGCCTAAAATAGTAAAGTCATACATTTATTACCAACTGTTAGGATTCAATTCTGTGGCTCCTGGATCATTTTGATACAGTATTAGAGCAACTCTGATTGAAGATACCATATTATTACCAAACAGAGCAGTTTGTAAAGTGTAGCGGTCCATAAACCTGCCAAAACTTATTAAATTAATTATGTATTCGTTAGTAAATGACAGCCATTACAGCCGTGAAGGCATAATATCTTTTTTCATTGTTGAAATAATATTATATCACAATCAATCATTATTCTAATTGTTTTGGCATTGTTCATGAGATTCGTGAGGCGTTAAAGGGCTACTACATTTTATACTGGAACCAGAAGCCGAAAACTGAAGGATTACAGTATACAGTGGAGTTTAGTGGAGGTTTTACAAACTGAATTAAATTAACTGTGACGACGTGGAGGAGAGCCTTGATCTTTTGATCAACGCTATCAGTTCTTCGGAATTGATCATAATCTCGCTCTTCGGGGCTTGAGATTCATAATCTCGCTCTTCGGGGCTTGAGATTCTTAGTCTCGCTCTTCGGGGCTTAAGACATTTAATTGATCCGGATCACATATCACAAATCATATATGATATCTTCGACATTAAAGGCCTATATTATAAATATACAGCTGAAAAAGATGCCACAAAGTTTCAAAGACCTATATTGAATTTAATATATATCTCATTTGAATAAAATATAAATCCACTGTCTTATCATCATACTATTCCGAACAGTTAAAAACTAAGTTAGAATAACGATTTACACTGTAGTGTCAGGATTATTAAAGTATTGAATGATAGATATTGGGTCGGGTTTTAAAGATTAGGTAAATAGACGATCACAGCTATAAGTATCGTGGGATTACCCCGGTAGTTCCCGTTACAAAAGGGGGAACGTTTTGACCACAAAGTCACAGAACCTTCGCCCGAAACCATCCAAATTCTTCTATAGGTACATTCTTATATATATTTATTACCGCCACTACTCCAGTTCCTCCGTGATCATGGTGCTTGCAACAGCGCCGAAATATCGGAAACTCAAAATAATGAAACATGGTAAATATCCCGTTTATTCTGATACTGATGTCAGTGACCATGATAGTTTAAATACCTATATCGTTTCAATTTTTTTCTAAATCTTAATCGATTTGTATAATTAGCCTACTAAATGCTTTAAAATTCCATTCAATAATAAATATTAAGACTATACAAAGTTCTGCCGACGTTTTGGATGCGTTGCAGCACCCGTGGTCACGACTTCACTCCGAAATCGTAAGTTTCAAGATATAATTCGCGAAAAGTCCCGATACCTTGTTTAATTATGAATTCACACCGCGAAAGTTTAATAATTAAATATTATGACGTCATAAGAAATTATTTTATACATGTTTCTTTATAACTTACTGTATTCATGTTTAGTAAAAATGCATTAATTTGGCGAGTCAGTCAAATAACTAAGTAGACTCAGTTGCGCTGGAAATTTTTTTTTTTTTTAATTTAATCCAATTTTATCAAAGTTCATATAACTCTCGCAGTCTAAATACATATCCAAAATATCATCTACATCTAACATAAAAATACGTCACAGTACCTTATCACCGCCATAAATCTTCTATCTCACAATAAAAAACATCAAACTAACAACTTTTTATCACTTTCCTCCTTCAAAGTTTTAATTCATTTGGCTCTGAGCCTAATTTGCTAATGCTGCAACTTTAGCTGCGGACCCCTCGGTGTAACTGTGAATTTATTGTGCACCAGAGATATTATAAACATTCATTTTGAGTTCTTTCCTCAGAATTCTTCAGCATTGTAAATAAAATTATATAATTTTTATATCTCAGGACCCGATCCAAAGTCTCACAAATAGAACCTTATCATAAGATATTTTAGGAAATTTGTTAGAGCTTTTATTTATTTACCTGTTTTGAGAGCTCCTTGCCTGAAAAGAAAAATAAAAAGAAACCCTTATAGGATCACTTCGTTGTCCGTCTTTCCATCTGTCTGTATGTTTGTAGACCTCAAGAATGCGTGGAGGTATCAAGTTGAAATTCATACAACATACTCATCTATAACCTGTGTGGAATACTGCTCGCATCTCTGGCATGGCTCCACGAAATACCTACTAGATGCTCTCGACAGGTTGCAGTTGTCCGTATTATTGGGAACCCTGAGGTCACGAACACCCTCGAGCCTTTGCAGATGCGTAGAGATATTGCTTCTTTGGCTGATTTTACCGGCTCTACCATGGTAAGTGTTCTGATGAGCTCTTCCAACTAATCCCACCATCTCCTTTCCTACATAGGACAACACGTGCAGGCCTTGGATGTCACCCTCACACTGTGCAGAATATACGAGCAAGAACCAAGCGGTTCGGAGACTCTTTTCTTTGCCGCACCACCAAGACCTGGAATTCATTACCAGCACACGTGTTTCCTTCTTCCTACAGTCCCGGGGCCTTTAAGCGGGGCGTGAAAAAGCATCTGATGAGGCCGCCAAGCTGAGTGCCACCATTGTAACACTTAGTGTCTGTAATGGCGACCTCTTTCCTGAGACTTTGCCTGTAGCTTACCATCAGGCGAGGTGAGGTCAAGTTGACGTGTCCTATATAAATAAAAATAATAACGACTTGAAACTGTGCAAAACTCAATTTTCTCAGTAAACGCAATCAAAATATATTGCTGTTTATGTAGCTTACGTTGCGTACGTAAGAAGAAGGAAAATGTGAACTGGTTTAGAATTCTTAGACTTTTTAGTGCTGAGTCACAGAACCTCTTGGTTTTTGATAGAACTGTTTGCACTGTAATCGGATGGCATCTAAACCTTTTTATATCGCTTAGGTAGCAGCCTAAACTATTCATATTGTCCTGTGTAATAAGATAGAGGGTGGAACTAATTGGTAGAGCTCATAGGAACATTAACAGCTTTTTTTAGGTGCGAAAAATCCCCACGGACGCCCCTCCCTGCCGGAGCCGGTGGGAGAGGTTATGTCGGCCACGAACCGACTAAAACGCACGACGTCTGGGGGTCGTTGTTGGTTGCCGGACGTGAGGCTGGCAGGCATATCACTTGCACCCCGACTGACCCAGGGTCAGCCTCCGTGACCTGCTTCTGCTTGGGTGACAGGCGGCTCCACCCGTAACCCACATTCAAGAATAAATAATATTTTATTTTATTTAAGTAGCTTTGTGGTCTACTTGATTAACAACTTACCAACGATATAGGTATTTAAACTATCATGGTCACTCACATCAGTATCAGAATAAACGGGATATTTACCATGTTTCATTATTTTGAGTTTCCGATATTTCGGCGCTGTTGCACCTGAAACATGGTAACATGGTAACCTGAAACATGGTAAATATCCCGTTTATTCTGATACTGAACTTACCAACGTTCTGAACATTCAATAAAAACTTTTCATAGCGGAGTAGCATAACATTTATATAATAATAATATTTATAGAATATTTAAAGAAACACAACACAGACAAATACAGATTGTGTCGATGATAGCTGCAAAAGGATACACTGTGTAGCAGCGATTGTGTTAGAGAAAATACGCTTATGGAAGAAATATAATCTTTAGGCATCTGCAAAGGCTCGAGAGTGTTAGTACCCATGTTCATAATTGATTGAAATCTCAATTAAATTGTATAATTTATCAAATAAACCAATTAATTAAAAATAAAAAAAACTCTAAATTCGTACCGGCCATCATAATAAATGAATATTGTAAAAATTAAAAAGCACTCAACCTAAGAGCCTTTAAAAAATATTGAGACGTAAGCAACTTTTGTTGGACTTCATAAACTTTTCAATCCTGCGTACCGTTGTTTATTATTGGGCCCCAGGGGGTCCAAACAGAACAAATGAACTTCCTTAGCGGAACGGTTCCCAACAAGAAATGTTATTATATTGTTCCAAACTTCAAACCGGTATTTTGTTTGGTAAAGAAAAGTTTTAATTTCGGTTATTTATATTTCATCTTTCAATTCTAGGATGTACAGTCGACCAAGCATGTAAGTATACACCTTTTTATACAACTTTAGTTGAAAAGGTGTATACTTATTTTCTACATTGACTGTACCTAACGATAGAACAATTTTTATATTTTAGCTTATCATGTGAAGATGTAGAAATGAGGTCAAACGGAACACTAAGTTTGTTAGGTCTAACCGGCGGTATAAGCAAAATCCAAGCTTGAAGGTCCAAATCGTACAAAGAAGTCCAAGGTTTCATATTTATAGCTAAGGTCCATACTTTGAGGTCGTACGGGTACAAAGCCATTTCAAGCACCAATCCGCTTGATAAGTCTTCAAAGAAATCACAAAGCGGCATTGTACTATTATATATACATTGAACTACATTTTACAGTAATTACTTCGCCTTTTTGGGAGTTATTCTTCAACTTAAAAGATTGCCTTAAAGCTAAATAAAATTTACATTTTACCGTAAAGTCTCGCTCCAACAATGAATCGTTGGCGTAATCTTGTGTTAATTTTATATAAAGACTTATAGTATTTAATACATTTTTTTAATAGTCATGAGAGAAAGGGACAGACGGATATAATATGCATAGTGTATTTTTGTAGAAAATACTCTAGGTATTTAGAGGTTAAATATATAAATAGTTAGTAACTCTTATAATTATATATTACTATGTTATTACAGCCATTACAAAGTTATTAAGCCGTGTGGTTTCCGGCAGAGTAGAATTTGGACCACCCCATCTCTTCCCATGCGGTGTCGTACAAGGCGACTAAGGGATAGGGCTGTTTAACATCAGACAGATATATGTAGCCCAGACTCGGGCACAGATGCATGGCTCGAGTCAATAATAGTGCCCAGAAGACGGCTATATGCTCACCGCCTATTACGTGGGAATACCGAATTCAATGATTGGCGAAATGTGGGTGTTATACACGCTTACATTAATGTGAACAATTTTCATTTTTGTATTAATGTTATTACGTAACTGCGTATTAAAAATGGAATTTGGCATGCTGCTAAAAACGGCAAAATTTGCTAGACAAATATTAATTGTAAAACCTATGTACTCAACAATATTAACGGTATAATTGAATTTGATTTGTATTCGACATAAAAACAATCGAAAAAAATTCATTCTGTTTAGAAATTTCCTCAAGAAACTCTCAACTACTTGCACCAATGTCTAAGGAAAGCGAATGGAATCATTAATTTTCGGTCTAAGTCTCGTAACAAATTGTAAACGAAACGAACAAAATGCCATTCTAGCTTTTATAGGTGCGGTGCAAACACAAAGGACTTCGAATATAATTAATTTTTTATTTTCCCCCCTACTCTGTCCAGCTATTGTTTAGTAACGATATAATTTCAGAACGACAATCTTTTGACAGATTTATATTAAAAAGTTTCTTGAGAGTGTAAAAATTTATTGCTTTTTGGTCTTGTCTTATAAATGAGAAAAAAATTAAAGTTTTTATCAGCACTCAGTTCTCGGAATACCATAATGAAGAGATTTTTTTTATTTTCTCTTATTAGGCAGCAGTTGATTCAATTCATAATGCCTATATGTTACTATTCGCCGCTGTTAATACCGCGGCCATAATAATCTCGTGTTGTCTTCCCGGCGGTGAATAGGGTTTTTTACATGTGAAAAAGCCCCACGGATACCCCCACCACCGGACCCGGTGGGAGAGGTTATTTCGGACTCGAACCGACTAAAATGCACGACGCCTGAGGGTCGTTTTTAGTTGCCGAAAGTGAGGTTAACAGGCATATCCCTCGCACCCCGGTCCACCCAGGGGCCCCAACTCGTCCCCGGTAACGTGGAGGCGCGGCTCCACCCGTCACGCTCATGGGGGGTGGGGGTCATTCATCGACCTCCGACCTCAAGTTGCCTCAGTACGCGGGCAGCTTGGCTTGCGATCCTCCTTCGCTCCAGGTGCCGCTCTCGCCCCGAGCTTCTCGCTTCACGAGCATAACTGGCTCGCAGAAGGAGGCGCCCGCGGTGAGTAGGATAGCCAGAGATCACTGGAGAGGTTTTGTGCTGTCAGTGGGAGGACCAAAGGCTTCTCCTAGTTTGTTTTCTGCACTGACGGCACAGATATTTATGCTGTTTTAAAGGTTTGGCAACACAAGTATGACTCCCTTTTTTTGTTGTGTGAAAAATCCCCACGGATACCCCCCTCCCCGGCCGTGGCTGATGGGGAGGTTATCTTTGACTTGAACCGTCTAAAATGCACGCCGTCTATTGGTCGTTGTCAATTACCGAAGGTGAGATTGGAAGGCATATCTCTAGCAGTTTAACTCCCCTTGTGTTGCACACGTCTATATGCAACTGTCTACGGTGACCACTTTCCATGAGCTGAACCGTGTGCTTGTTTGCCAAATAGTAAAAGTAAATCTAAACTTATAATTGAAATATTAAAATATTATATTCCCTAAAAACAGCTACTTTACTTATAATCAATTAGCTTACCGCAGTCCCAAAAGAGCAATTACAAGCTTTGAATATATTTTTGAGCACTAAATCTCAACTCAACTTCTATATGAGCTACATTACACAAAGTCCAACACACATTTTTCTGAATAATTTAATCTCAACATCTTAGAAGTCGTTAGCTTCGCGAATGTTTGCCAAGATCCCGTCTCTCGAGGATACTCGGGATCAGCGCGCGTATAATTGAATGAGGAGTAGGTGGAAGCCACAGTATGAAATATGCTGGAATTTGCAAGTTTGCAGCGAAAAATGAGAAAAATACTGCATTAGATATGAATATTCTGCATATTTTCAGTGGTTTGAAATTTTGTTGAATTTGGAGAGCAAAATGTAATAAAACACCTCGGTAAAAGTGCAAGTGTACGTGTTGTGCCCGCGCGTGTTTGTGTGTGTGTGTGTGTATGTGTGCGTGTGTGTGTGTCCGAAAGTTTTGGCGTGACAGGAACCCCACTAGGTAGCTACAAGTTTATTATGTTTCCAAACAACTATTTCGTACTCTGTGTCTTACAAACAGATAGCAATTTCGTAGGCTTCTAAACAATCCCAGATTGACTTTGCTAACTCACTTTGGACTGTTTACTACGATTTATTATCTTTATGCTTGTTTGGGTGTTTGCAATGACTATTATATATGTCACGTTTCCTGGATGATTTAGACAAGCACACGGCCCACCTGATGGAAAGTGGTTACCGAGACCTATGAACGTGTGTAACACCAGTGGAGTCACATTCATACTGCCGACCCTGTAAGAACATAGATTTTATGTACCCTCAGTGCAGAACACAAAATCAGGACAAGCCTTTGGTCTTCCCACCGATAGCACAAAAACTCTCCAGTGAGCTCTGGCTACCCTACTCACCACTGGGAATACAACACGAGGTTATAATAGCCGTGGTATTCTGTGGGGTGGAGGTACTTCCCCAGTCGGACTGCTCAATTCCGACGGGAATACTGTCGTGTCCTACCTCCTCGAATTACACATCGAAAATGTTTAAATTATGATTTTGACAGTAGTTGGCCACTAGCCACAACTCACTTACTTTTTTTTTATTATATACGACGCACCAACTTGACCTCACCTCGCCTGATGGTAACCTAAAGGCAAAGTCTCAGGAAAGAGGGTCACCATTACAGACACTAAGTGCTACAATGGTGGCACTCAGCTTGGCGGCCTCATCAGATGCTTTTTAACGCCCCGCTTAAAGGCCCCGGGACTGTAGGAAGAAGGAAACACGTGTGCTGGTAATGAATTCCAGGTCTTGGTGGTGCGGCAAAGAAAAGAGTCTCCGAACCGCTTGGTTCTTGCTTGTATATTCTGCACAGTGTGAGGGTGACATCTAAGGCCTGCACGTGTTGTCCTATGTAGGAAAGGAGATGGTGGGATTAGTTGGAAGAGCTCATCAGAACACTCACCGTGGTAGAGATGGTAAAATACAGCCAAGGAAGCAATATCTCTACATACCTGTTACAATTATTTGTCTATTTTAGCAGGCAATTATATATTATAAACCTTCTCCACGTCTCTTCAAATACACTAATATCTAATAAGTAGTTAGCAAGCGAATATCAACTTTCTGATTCTCCCTACAAGTTAGAAACTACAAACAAATGTAACACTTACTAAGGAAAAGAACGACAGATAAATTGGCTCAACTCGAGAGCTCTTAAAGTCAAGAGTCGGAAGTGGGGAACTGATCTATGTATACGGATAAATTGATTCTAACTTGAGTTCCAACTGTCTCTTTGTTATATATTGAATTGATTGTGTTTTAGAAAGTTCGAGGTTATAAATCTCGAACTTCGTTCCTTAATTAATGTGGTTCCCAGCAGAGTAGAATTTGGATCACCCCATTTCTTCCCATGCGGTGTCGTACATGGTGACTAAGGGATAGGGCTGTTTAACATCAGATAGATATATACAGCCCAGATTTAGCCTCAGACGAATGGCTTGAGTCAATAGCGCTCGGAAGACAGTACGCCCTATTACGTGTGACCGAATTTAATGAATGTGGGTGTTAATTCACCTCTGCCTAACCCTCCGGGGATAAAGGCGTGATTATATGTATGTATGTATGTAATATAAAGCCGCGGTAGCCTGGTGGTATGGGTCATACTGCTGAGACGAGTTCTCGGGTTCGATCCCAGGTTTTACCATGGCACACACCAATGACTTTTCGATGCTTTTCGAAGTTATGTGTGTATTTATCGCAGGTTTATAAGTGCCCGGTTAATGGCAATAGGCTCGCCACCTATTACATTGGGACCTAAACATAAACTGGCGAAATGTGGGTGCTAGCACCTCTGACTACCCCTTCGGGGATATAGGCGTGAGTTTATGTTGTTATGTTATGTATGTAATACATCCGACAGTGAATACAATCACTTCCTGAGATTTATGTTAGCTTGAAACATGAAGGATGTTCTGTCACAAACACAAAATAAAAATCTTCGAGTAACTAATCTAATAGGAGTAGTGTACATATATTTAATACTAGCTGTTACCCGCAGCTCCGCCCGTATGTATGTTGGTTGTCTCTATAAAACTAAGCCTATGTCCTTCCTCAAGATTTAATCAACCCCTATACCAAACTTCATTAAATACAGACATACCTACAGAGTTATACAACAATGTTTATGGGAATTAACGCGATCTTGGTATAGGTACAAACATACCTTTGATTAGCCTGACGTTTCGACCTGTTTTTTTTTTTTTTACCACTTAGTTGGCAGATAAGCACACGGCCCACCTGATGGAAAGTAGTTACCGTGGCCTATGGACGGCTGTAACACCAGAGGAGTCACAGTCGCGCTGCCAACCCTGTAAGTACAGAGTTTCTGTGCCGTCAATAGAAGACAAAGCAGGTCAAGCCCTTAGTCTTCCCACTGACAGCACAAATTCTCCAGTGAGCTCTGGCTACCCTACACAACACAACACGAAGTTATTATAACCGCGGTATTCTGTAGGGCGGAGGTACTTCCCTAGTCGGACTGCTCCATCGGGCGGAAATACCGCCGTGTCCTACCTCCTTACACCAGCCGTGGTCACAGGTTGTCACAGGCTCTAACCTGGTCGAAACGTCAGGCAAATCAAAGGTATGTATGTACCTATACCATGATAGCATTAATGCCCGTAAATACATACATACATATAATCACGTCTTTATCCCTGGAGGGTTAGGCAGAGGTGAATTAACACCCACATTTCACCAATAATTGTATTCGGTCCCACGTAATAGGGGATGAGCCTATTGCGGTATTCCGGGCACTATTGCTGACTCGAGCCATGCATCTGAGGCTGAGTCTGTATATATCTGTCTGATTACCGTAAATATTATTATAAATCATGGAACGTGAAAGTTTAAAATTTAATACAGAGTTATTTTCTTTGTAGTTTCTTTGTTGTTTATATTAGTGTGGCCCAGCCTTTGACAATGAACAAAATGCATTGCAAGAAACTGCTTGAAATACGAGTAATAATGTAGCTTACTCACAACTAATGTCAATATTCAAAAAGCTTTAGCAAAAGTTGTATCGGTTCAGGCGGGATTCAAACCGGCGTTCAGACGGATCCCAATAGTTTGTATGAATGTCGGTAGATGGCTCTTAACCGTCGCTGTAAGAAAAATCTAGATGGTTTCGGGCGAAAGTTCTGTGGCTTAGTGGTCAGAGTGTTCCTCCTGTAAGGGAAATATCGAAGGTTCGAATCCTGCCTGAGCCGATTTTTTTTTCTATTTAATAATAATAATAATAATAAATATTCCACGACATTCTACACAACGCTATCTAGACCCATGGTAAGCATAGCTTAACTAGCTTGTGTTATGGAATCTAGAATGCGGATAAACATACTTAAATACTTTTTTTTTGTAAATACATACATATTATATATAGAAACACCCAGACCAATGCAAATATAAATATTCATGTATACAAATATTTGCACTGAGCGGGAATCGAACCCGCACCCCCTGCATAGCAGTCGAATGCTCTACCGCTACGCTTTATTCATTTACTTGCATATATTTCTATATCTTAATCAATTTGAATAGTTAGCATACTGAATGCTTTAAAATTTTATTCAATAATGTCAATATTGTTCTTAAAACTGACCATGTGCGCATGTTATGAGATGTATTAGGTATATCAACTGGGTCGGCCAGGGTGCGAGGGATATGCCTGTCAACCTCACCTTCGGCAACCAAGACGACCCACAGGCGGCGTGCGTTTTAGTCCGACATAACCTCTCCCACCGGCTCCGGTGGGGAGGTATCCGTGGGGATTTTGCGCACGTAAAAAAAAAAGGTATATGGTCCCAGTCATAAGGACTACCACCGTACCTACAGTAATTGGGTTAGATGGAGTATTCCATTTTTGACGCGACTGCAGCGTGTGCAAACAATCGGTTCTCCAACGATTCCAAAACGATTGGACTAATCTATCCAAAAGAGCGTGACGAGTTAGAAGGTGCATTCTATCGTCATCAACATCTATTGCGGGCAAATATTTTAGCGTACTTAAATCACCGGTCAACTCTATATGACCGCGCGTAGATAAAATTCTCAAAAATCGGCCTACATAAACAACACAACGCAACAGTCTCGACCAAGACGAGACGCGATTAGCCAACAACAAAATAAGGGACTCTTCACGCGGGACCGATACAACAAGCGAGCGCTTCTTCTCCTCGGGTGGTTCGGAAACCGTAGTGGGATTGAATTGACTAACTGGCCACTCATCCAACGCGGCATGAATCCAGGACGGTCCACTAAACCATAACGGGTGATCTAAAATTTGCGAAGGAAGCAATCCACGAGAGAGACAATCGGCTGAGTTGTCGGTGCCAGCAACGTGAAAGAGATTTTGTGGCGCTAATTCAGATTGAATTTTTGCCACTCTATTAGCGACGAATGTGTCCCAACGATGGGGCGAAGAGTGGGCCCAACACAAAGCGACTGTTGAGTCTGAAAAAGCTAAAATTCTACTAATATTAATGCGACACGGAAGTGCTAGTCTTAGCACTGCCATCCAAGACTACGCGGAGTTTAGTAGTAAGCTTATCTTCTCTAATAACTCCGTGGTGCGGGATAATGTACGAAGGCTGGGTCTCGTCAGTGTCCGCAGGCGCAGGTGAGATGTAACCCTTATCTAAATATTCGTTAACAACCTCATCATAGGCTTGCTTTAACTTTGGAGACGCCTGCATCTTTCGTTCTAAACAAAGAAAGCGTTTTTCAGCGGATACACGGGAGTCACCGAGCGAAAAAATATCTCCCTTGAAAGGGAGCGCGACAACACAACGACCCTGCTCATCACGAGTAGTCGTGCGACAATAAATCTCCTCAGCCATCTTGTCATCAGGGCTTAGGATAGGTGGGACATTGACCTCTTCAATTTCCCAAAACTTGCGGATGGTAGACTCCAGTGGCGGCTCGACGGTGCAACAGAACGAAGCAGTCGAGTGACCAAAACTATCTATAGAAGCGGGTGCGGAACCAATTATAACAAAACCAAGAACTGTTTCCAGTGCGTGCGGAGCGGGGTACGTCGGTCCCCCTTGAACCTTACGTGATAACTGGAGGTGCGGGAGAATCGAAGCGCCGATCAATATATCGACGACTCCAGGAACAGCGTAAGTCTCATCTGCTAAAGGCAAGTCTTTAAATTTCGTTAATAAAGACGTGTCAACCGGGACGGTAGGCAACTGTTCAGTTATTTTATCTATAACGAGCGAATCCATGTCAAACCAAATATTACTATTAAAACGAGATCCAAACCTTGTTTTAACGGTGCCATGAACAGCTGACCGTAAACCTCCAAAACCCTTCACCACTGAGCGGGTTGAACGCTTATTAACATTGAAACCAAGACGTTGACAACAATCTTGAGTAATAAAATTACTTTGCGAAGCGCCATCTAATAGCGCTCGAACAATGTGCGGTTTACCTAACGCATCAACAATGATAACGCGAGCAGTCGCGAGAACAACAGTCGTGAGCGCAGCACTAGCGGACAACGAACACAAGGCGACGCCATTCGCAGCGGTCCCCGCGCGGGCAGGAGCGCGCGCGAGCGCGGGCTGCGGCTGTGGCGCAGGCGCCACCGACACGGGCGACCTATGCGACGGTGTGCCACCGCTCGACGAACCAACTGTGCTCACATTGGATGCGGCGTTACTATTTTCAAAATGGAGCAAAGTGTGGTGTCTCGCTGAACATTGGCGACAACTATTTCTACTATTACATAAAACAACGCGGTGTTTAGTACCGAGACAATTAAAACAAAAATTATTAGCGCGAACAAATTTATAACGATCATTAGGCGATAATTTTAGGAAACCAGGACACTTGTACAATTGCGAATGATGAGTATTACACAAAGAGCAAACAGGTGATTGTACACGTGCTGGCGCGGTATTAACATAAGTATGAGTTGACCTCAGTGACCTCGATGACGCATCTATTTTGCGTTCCGAACTAACAACTTTCTTCGCGCCTTCATGTTTCGATGAAGAGCGTTGCAATATTTTTATATGCTCGCGAACAAAACTTTCTAAGTCTTCGAACTTAGGAATTTTATTGCCGCGGTGATCCGACTCAAATAAACGAATGGTTTCGGGATCTAATTTCTTTAAACCCATATACAAAAATAAGAAGTCGCAGAGGTCATCGATCTTTAGGTTCTTTACGGCGCGAACAGATGATGCGAAAGTATCTAGAAACTTCTCTAAGTTTTGATCGTTACATGCCGTAATGGGTTTCAAGTCAAACATCTGATCCAAATATGCGTTAGCTACCGATCTTTTATCCTCATTCTTAGCTTTCAAAGTATTTAAAATTAAATTATAATTTTCGGCACTAAACGTAATTCCAGCGCAAACGGTTATAGCTTTACCAGTTAATTTTTCAACAAGATAATGCAATTTTTCGTGATCTGTCAACGAATCGTTCTTATCTATTGTATTCTCAAAACTATCTATAAATAAACACCAATTGCGAATGTTACCATCAAATTCGGGTATTTGAATTGGTGGCAACTTAGGTCGGTCGCGAGTGGGATTGGGTCGGTCAGACGGTTTCTCCAAACTCCTAGCGACGCGTTTGATACGACAATACAAATCGTCAAACGACGACAAGGCCTGATAACTCACTGAGTAATCGGGATTTAAATTTAACTCTAAAACGTTGATGTCATGTACTAAGGATTCGAAATCCGCGCGTAAACTATCCAAGTTTTCTATAGAACACAAGAACGAATCTCTAATAGCCAAATCAGAGGTTTTAAGTGCATTATCACAAATCGATTGTACACGAGAGTAAATCATTTCTCTTTTAGCGTATAAAAGTTTCAATTGAACTTTACTATCGGTGCTACCAACCTTTGGGGGCATTTTTACAACTAATATCAAACTAAAGTGCGGTAAACAACAAATGAAATGACTTAATCTTAGCGGTACCTACAGTACAGCGACGCGGCGCGAACGATATCCGTAGGTAGGTAGGTACTTATAACTGCGAGTGCAAGCTTGAACAAAACGCGCATAGCAACAAGATCGTACCTACGCGAGCTAGATCGCTGTCTAGGTTCAACTATTATTTCAGGGATTAAGTATTGCGTAATATCTATTCAAATTAAAATACTTTCGTATGAATTTGAATGAAATGCGAGCGAGGTATAACCACGTACCTACCCACGTAGGTATTAGGTAAATACGATGCGAGCTAGCGGCGAACGGATAACTTAGAAATTGAAACAAATAAAAACAAAAGCCAAATGCGTTAGGTATTACACTGTGCCTATGCACTAGGGTGTCTAGTATACCTAAGATCTAAACCTAAATGCCTAGATACGGGGTTTTCTACTAAAATAACTAGGTATTTAGGTGCGGTGCGTTTATTCCCAATAGAATAATAACAAAATGCGAAACTACGACTAAGGATCGATACGATAAGAGAAATGCGAGCGAGGTATAACCGCGTACCTACCTATGTATGTATTAGGTAAATACGATGCGAAACTAGCGGCGAACGGACAACTCAGAAATTGAAATAGCCAAATGCGTTAGGTATTACACTGTGCCTATGCACTAGGGTGTCTAGAATACCTAAGATCCAAACCTAAATGCCTAGATGCGGGGTTTTCTACTAAAATAACTAGGTATTTAGGTGCGGTGCGTTTATTCCCTATGGAATAAATAACAAATTGCGAACTACGACTAAGGATCCGGCTCGATCAGGACCAAAAGGAATGGTGGCGCGATTCTCATGCCACCTGAGCTAGTGGACTGTATTTTGCGGGGGGTGAAGTTAACATGTTTCATATGACACTTTACACAACAAACAAGATAGGTGATCGGGTTGCCGCGGAGGTGGTTTAGGCATTGAATGCAACCCGAGAAATTAGGAGAGGATGCACTAACCTTTACTACGCCACGTGCTGGCTGAGCCGGTGCACCGGTCTTCTCTTCCTGGCTCAGGAGCTGCTGCCCACATCACTAAATCACTTGAGGGACACACGAGAGGCACAATCCGATCGGTAAAGGTCTATGAAAGCGGTTAAAATCCAACAAACATTATTAATTTCTGAGAGTCGCGCGCGCCGCCGGCCATTGTTTATTAGTTCAAAAGCGGAAGTCTTTACGGGGATTAAGTATTGCGTAATATCTATTCAAATTAAAATACTTTCGTATGAATTTGAATGAAATGCGAGTGAGGTATAACCACGTATCTACCCACGTAGGTATTAGGTAAATACGATGCGAGCTAGCGGCGAACGGACAACTTCATTGAAACAAATAAAAACAAAAGCCAAATGCGTTAGGTATTACACTGTGCCTATGCACTAGGGTGTCAGGATACCTAAGATCTAAACCTAAATGCCTAGATGCGGGGTTTTCTACTAAAATAACTAGGTATTTAGGTGCGGTGCGTTTATTCCCTGTGGAATAAATAACAAAAGCGAGCTACGACTAAGGATCGATTTGATAAGAGAAATGCGAGCGAGGTATAACCACGTACCTAACCTATGTAGGTATCAGGTAAACACGATGCGAGCCAGCGGCGAACGGATAACTTAGAAATTGAAATAGCCAAATGCGTTAGGTATTACACTGTGCCTATGCACTAGGGTGTCTAGTATACCTAAGATCTAAACCTAAATGCCTAGATGCGGGGTTTTCTACTAAAATAACTAGGTATTTAGGTGCGGTGCGTTTATTCCCAATAGAATAATAACAAAATACAGTCCACTAGCTCAGGTGGCATGAGAATCGCGCCACCATTCTTTTTGGTCCTGGTCGAGCCGGATACTTAGTCGTAGTTTCGCATTTTGTTATAATTCTATTGGGAATAAACGCACCGCACCTAAATACCTAGTTATTTTAGTAGAAAACCCCGCATCTAGGCATTTAGGTTTAGATCTTAAGTATACTAGACACCCTAGTGCATAGGCACAGTGTAATACCTAACGCATTTGGCTATTTCAATTTCTAAGTTATCCGTTTGCCGCTGGCTCGCATCGTGTTTACCTGATACCTACATAGGTTAGGTACGTGGTTATACCTCGCTCGCATTTCTCTTATCGTATCGATCCTTAGTCGTAGCTCGCTTTTGTTATTTATTCCACAGGGAATAAACGCACCGCACCTAAATACCTAGTTATTTTAGTAGAAAACCCCGCATCTAGGCATTTAGGTTTAGATCTTAGGTATCCTGACACCCTAGTGCATAGGCACAGTGTAATACCTAACGCATTTGGCTTTTGTTTTTATTTGTTTCAATTAAGTTGTCCGTTCGCCGCTAGCTCGCATCGTATTTACCTAATACCTACGTGGGTAGATACGTGGTTATACCTCGCTCGCATTTCATTCAAATTCATACGAAAGTATTTTAATTTGAATAGATATTACGCAATACTTAATCCCCGAAATTTAAAGACTTCCGCTTTTGAACTAATAAACAATGGCCGGCGGCGCGCGCGACTCTCAGAAATTAATAATGTTTGTTGGATTTTAACCGCTTTCATAGACCTTTACCGATCGGATTGTGCCTCTCGTGTGTCCCTCAAGTGATTTAGTGATGTGGGCAGCAGCTCCTGAGCCAGGAAGAGAAGACCGGTGCACCGGCCCAGCCAACACGTGGCGTAGTAAAGGTTAGTGCATCCTCTCCTAATTTCTCGGGTTGCATTCAATGCCTAAACCACCTCCGCGGCAACCCGATCACCTATCTTGTTTGTTGTGTAAAGTGTCATATGAAACATGTTAACTTCACCCCCCGCAAAATACAGTCCACTAGCTCAGGTGGCATGAGAATCGCGCCACCAGTATATCTACTTGTAATATACGAGCAAGAACCAAGCGGTTCGGAGACTCTTTTCTTTGCTGCACCACCAAGATCTGGAATTCATTACCAGCTCACGTGTTTCCTTCTTCCTACAGTCCCGAGGCCTTTAAGCGGGGCGTGAAAAAGCATCTGATGAGGCCGCCAAGCTGAGTGCCACCATTGTAACATTACTTAGTGTCTGTAATCTTACCATCAGGCGAGGTGAAGTCAAGTTGGCGTGTCCTATATAAAAAATAAAACTTGTACCAGTATAATCAATATTTTTTATGGCGCTTTGTGGTGCCATTTATTGTGTCTATAGAGTTTTAATATAGTTTAAGGCCTCAGTTAGGGGTGTACCAGCATAATTTAATTAATCTAATAAATTGATCACGAAACATTAAACTAATACAATCAATTTCTTTCACCTAATTATCACAACAGTGTAACCAAAATATAACCGTATTTTCATTAATTTCAATGAATCTAACTTAATCGTGTTTATCTATACTAAAAAGTAATTAGCTAAAGAGCGGGGTAAAAGATGAGAGCTAACCTCTTAAGTACTTGATGACTCCTCGAACTGAACGAACGACGGCTAAATTAACGAGTGAGTGAGTGAGCAAATTAACTTAAACTTCATTCATTTAGTCATTCTTGCTCAGTTCAGTTTGAAGAATGTTTTATACAATTATTTGAAGTTTGAATTGAAGATAATTTTTGTTGATTTAACGAAGTCTCAAAAGTATTCTCATTGGTTATTTTTTGAGAGTTATTATGATCATCAGTATCAGAATAAACGGGATATTTACCATGTTTCATTATTTTGAGTTTCCGATATCGCTCAAGAATATGCCGACCTTGTGCAACATTGTGTGACCACAAACTACTTCGTATACAGAAATGAGTACTACCTACAGATAGATGGAGTAGCGATGGGCAGTCCGGTGGCTCCAGTTGTGGCATACTTGTGGATGGAACATTTCGAAGCCATAGCCATACCCAAGCATCAAAATCTGGAAACGGTATGTTGATGACATTTTCTGTATATTGGAGGGGAGTGAGAATGTTGTACAACAATACGTGGCCCAGTTCAACAATATCCATGGAAAAATGAGCTTTACATACGAAATGGAAAAGGAAAGAACCCTTGCCTTCCTTGACGTGAGGATCGGTGTTCGTGAGGATGGGTCGTGTAGCCACTCGGTGTACAGGAAACCCACTCACACTGACCGCTACCTGCATGCCGACTCACATCATCATCCGCGCCATCTGAATTCGGTAGTGACGTCGCTTACTGACCGCGCATATAGTTTATGTGACGAGGAACATTTACAGGAAGAATTGTAGCACATAAGCGGCGTTCTACAAAAGAATGGATACAATGGACGGATAAGACCACCCAGACTCACCACAAATAAACCCCGGAACTATAAGGTGGAAAGACAGCCAGCCTTTTTACCCTACATCAAAGGAGTGACAGATAAGATCGCTAACATCCTGAAGAAGGTATCTGTCAAAACTATTTTCACTCCTTTTAAAAAGCTGTCGCAATGCCTGCGCTCACCCAAAGGTGGCTCCCCATTGGACAGACCGGGAGTGTACAAGATTGACTGTAGCTGTGGAAGTTCTTATATAGGACAAACAAAAAGAACAGTTACATGCCGAATCAAGGAACACATCAGGGCAGTCAAAACAATGAACCGCATAAATCTGCAATCGCTCAACATTTATTGGAGTCCGGTACGAACCACTGGATCGAGCTACATAACCCTCAGATGCTTTCGACAGAACGCCACTATATACCAAGACTGGTTAGGGAAGCAATTGAAATAAAAAAGTATAAAAACTTCAATCGTGAGGATGGGTTTCAACTGCCGAACGTCTGGCATCCAGTGGTCCGTCTTTGCAAAAACAACCGGGAACAAGCTAAAACAAAATCGCGAGTGGATACAGTGAGCATCGTATGTCGTGAACGTGGTCGAGATCGGGTTCGAGTTTGTAGTGAGAGTGAAACCAATAGTAGTGCAGATACGCGTAGTAAAAGAACTCGAAAGAGGGTAGATCGATATAATTACTCCTAGGAAAAAACTTTTTCTTTGTTCACCGCCACTACTCCAGTTCCTCCGTGATCATGGTGCTTGCAACAGCGCCGAAATATCGGAAACTCAAAATAATGAAACATGGTAAATATCCCGTTTATTCTGATACTGATGTCAGTGACCATGATAGTTTAAATAGTAATTATGATGTTCGACTTTTAAAGAATCAAATAAACCTTTGAAAAAGAAACAAATAAACCTTTTGTCTATTTCTTTCTGTCTCTGTTATTTACAATTCTTTAGTGTTTTGTATTTAATAAACGAATTTTCTTTCTTTGTTGTCCTATTGTCCTACGTTTTTATATTATTTACGCCTTTATCTTCGGAGGGTTAGACAAAGGTGAATTTAACACTCACATTTCACCAATCAGTGTATTGTCTTCTGTGGCGTAGCGGTAGAACGTTCAACTGCTACGCAGGGGGCGCGGGTTCGATCCCCAGTACAAATATTTGTATGCATGAATATGTATATTTGTATTGGTCTGAGTGTTTCTATGTATAATATGTATGCATTTACAAAAAAAAGTATCTAAGTATGTTTGTCCGCATTCTAGATTCCACAACACAAGCCAGTTAAACTATGCTAACCATGGATTTAGATAGCGAAATGTAGATTGTTGTAGAATATTTATTTACATTTATTTATATATATTTATTTGGTCTCACGTAATGGGGGATGAGTCAATTACCGTCTTCCAGGCACTATTGTTGACTCGAACCATGCATCTGAGGCTGAGTCAAAGCTAAGTACAGACAGATCTGTTGTGAAACAGCCCTTTTTTTTTTTTTTTTTTTACGTGCGCAAAATCCCCACGGATACCTCCCCACCGGACCCGGTGGAGGAGGTTATGTCGGACTCGAACCGACTAAAACGCACGCCGCCTGTGGGTCGTTTCGGTTGCCGAAGGTGAGGTTGACAGGCATATCCCTCGCACCCCGGCCGACCCAGGGCCATCTCTCACGATCTGGCCCTCTTCTCGGGTGTGGGGACCACAGAGTCCCCAACTCGTCCCCGGAAACGGGGAGGCGCGCCACGCGCGCCGCCGCCGCGGCCTGCTTCTGCAAGGGTGACAGGCGGCTTCACCTGTCACCCCCAGGCCGGCGCTCATGGGGGGCGGAGGTCGTTCATCGACCTCCGACGCCCGAGTTGCCTTCGTGCGCGGGCAGCTTGTCTAGCGATCCTTCGTCGCTCTCGCTGCCGCTCCCGCCCCGCCTCCTCCTTCACGAGCATTACTTGCTCGCAGAAGGAGGAGTGAAACAGCCCTATCCCTTAGTCGCTTTGTACTACACAGCATGGGAAGAGATGGGGTTGACCAAATTTCACTCTACCGGGAATTACTCTGCCCTAGCTTGTCTTAATTTTGACATGAGCAAATGCCGTCTGACTCCCTTAACCTCAAGAAGAAGGGTACTCCCGAGTCTTTACTGTCATTCAATAAGTGAAGGTTTGCAGGTTTTTTTATACTAGGTGGCAGACAAGCACACGGCCCTCCTGATGGAAAGTGGTTACCGTGGCCTATGAACGTGTGTAACACTAGTGGAGTCACAACCGTGCTGCCGACCCTGTAAGAACAGAGATTTTCTGTGCCTTTAGTGAAGAACACAAAATCACGACAAGCCTTTGGTCTTCCCACTGACAGCACAAAACTCTCCAGTGAGCTCTGGCTACCCTACTCACCACCGGGAACACGACAAGATCACCGGTAGCTTGGTCCCTGTACCAGATACCCGTGGAGCGCTGTTTCTTAAATTTTTAAATAGATGTTTTTTATATGTATTTAAAAATATAATTTATAAATAGTTTATTGTTATAAAGAGAAATAATAATATATCTCTATGTTGTATTGTACACAAAAGAAGAATACAGAAAAACACTTGAACTTTCCACAGTACTCTATTGGAGAATGCTGTGAGATGAAACCGATCAAGATAATCACAAAAAATAATTTTGTTGCTTATTAGCCTTGTAACTTCGATATACATAGTAATACTTTATTCAAGCGTTGTCTTGACGTACGCACGCACGCACGCACACAAACTCACACACAAACAAACTCACGTACACACACATACACAAACACAGACGCCCCCGTTCACACTTCAAACTTATAACACCTCGTCGTTTACTTTCAATACTGTGGAAAAGTACAAGGGTTTTATTAAATATGTGTAGCAGTTCCACCAAATGCCATCGATCAACAAGTATTAACATATTACTTGCATTGAAAATCACGTCAGCTTCAGGCATTACATTACAATATTCAATCAAATCACGTAAATGCATTTAAATAAATGAATATCGTTGAATATTTCTTATAAGAACGTCGAAGGCAATTCCGAATCACCATATTGTACTCGATTAGCTTATTTGAATCGATTCGTATTCGATTAGAGAACAAGTCGTTATCGTGGTAGAGTTTGCGTTTATGTCTAGACCGTTTGTCTGAGTTAAGAGCAAAGTTAACATTCGTATCAGACTATTGAAACAAATTAAATAGTCCCAAGGTGCTAGTTGAAAAATAATTGAGGAAGGACACGGCGGTATTTCCGCCCAATTGAGCAGTCCGACTGGGGAAGTACCTCCGCCCTACAGAATACCGTGGTTATTATAACTTCATGTTGTGTTCCCAGCGGTGAGTAGGGTAGGCAGAGCTCACTGGAGAATTTGTGCTGTCAGTGGGATGACTAAAGGCTTGTTCTGCTTTGTCCTCTACACTAACGGCACAAAAACTTTGTGCTTACAGGGTCAGCAGCACGAGTGTGGCTCCTCTGGTGTTACACACGTCCATAGGCCACGGTAACCACTTTCCTTCAGGTGGGCCGTGTGCTTGTCTGCCACCTAAGTGGTATAAAAAATAGAGGTATTAATGGTACGTTATTTAGTTCGAATTACTAAGTTAGTGGATGGAGGCTTCATCAAGATCTTTAGGGTGAAATCAGCCTCATATGAACGAGGCTCTAGCGCAGGATTTACTATCAGAGCAAGGGGGTCAGACAGCATTCGCATCTGTAAAAGACAGGATAACCCCACTTAAAACAGTTTAATGAAAAGTCACCCCAAGATAGTTATATAGGAGAATTTAGAATGCTCAAGAAAATAGAGTTTATTGTGCCATTTCCTCTCCACTCCTAGGAAGCGGTAGTAAATTTTTTTTTTTTTATATTTTATAAATAGGACACGTCAATTGGACTTCGCCTTGCCTGATGGTAAGCTGAAGGCAAAATCCCAGAAAAGAGGGTCACCATTACTTACACATACCGTGTGACAATGGTGACACTCAGCTTGACGGCCTTATCATATGCTTTTTCACGCCCCGCTTAAAGGACCCGGGACTGTAGGAAGAAGGAAACACGTGGGCTGGTAATGAATTCCAGGCCTTAATGGTGCGACAGAGGAAAGAGTCTCCGAACCGCTTGGTTCTTGATCGGATGTTTTGCACCGTGTGCGGATGACATCTAAGACCTGCACGCGTTGTCCTGTGTAGGAAAGGGGAGGGTGGGACTAATTGGAAGAGCTCATCAGAACACTCCCCATGGTACAGACGGTAAAATACAGCCATGGACGCAACATCTCTACGCAGCTGTAAAGGTTCTAGGGTGTTCGTGATCTCGGGATTCCCAATGATGCGGACCGCACGTCGCTGCAACCTGTCGAGAGCATCTAGTAAGTACTTTGCTGAACCATCCCAGAGATGCGAGCAGTACTCCACACAGGAGCGAATTTGTGTCTTGTATAGAAGACACCGCTGCTCCGGCGTGAAAAATCGTCTCACTCTGTTCTGGACTCCGAGTTTTCGTGAGGCTGTTTTGATGATGCTTTCGATGTAGTTTTTGTTATTCAGGTTGCAGCGAACATCCATACCTAGGATATTGAGATTGTCCTGCAGCGGCAGTGGCGTGCTCTGAAGAGTGGGGAGGGGAAGGAAAGAAGATACTTTTGCTGTAAACGCACATGCCTGCGTCTTCTTGGCATTGAACTCAACCAGGTTCTCAGAGCCCCATTGAGAAATGTGATTCAGGACCCCGTCAAGCTCAGTGACAAGAAGCTGCCTTTTCTCTGCGATATCTGACTGCTTGGCCGCTGGATGTCCATGATAACTCCCATGTAAAGTGCTATCGTCTGCATAACAATGAACATTGCCGGTAGACAGCATGTCGTTGATATGCAGAAGAAAGAGAGTGGGTGATAAGACGGACCCCTGGGGCACGCCAGCATTAACCTGCAGAAACTCCGAAGCTCGTCCGTCACAAAGGACGCGAATACGGCGCCCCTGCAGGAAGCTAGCAACCCAGTTGCACAGCCTAGAAGGCAGATCAAAGGCAGGTAGCTTAGAAAGAAGCGATTTGTGCCAGACTCTATCGAAAGCTTTGGCGATGTCAAGACTAATTGCCAGTGACTCACCGTGCTTGTCCATAGCCTCACCCCAAAGATGGGTAACGTATGCTAGAAGATCACCCGTTGCCCGTTTCGGTCTGAAGCCATATTGCCGGTCATTAATTAAGGAGTGATCCTCTAGGTGCCGCATGAGCTGTTTGTTAATTATGTGCTCGAACACTTTGCACAGCACTGAGGTGACGGCTATTAGTCGATAGTTGGCTGGCTCCGAGCGATCCCCCTTCTTGGGAATCGGCTGAACATTCGCCTCTTTCCAAGGCAAAGGCACTGTACCCGAACTGTAGGATAGCCGGTACAGGCGCGTAAGCATTGGAGACAACTCCGCTGCACATTTTTTCAAAACTACCGCTGGAATACCATCCGGACCACTGGCTTTCCGGACATCGAGTGATTGCAGCACTGCACGGACATCGCGTTGCCTGATATGGATATCAGGCATCGCGTGGTCACTGTCGGGTAGTGTTGGTGGCTGCGTACCACAATCATCGATTCGGGAGTTGGCCGCAAAGAGATTAGCCAGCAGATTTGCCTTCTCTTGCGGCTCATGGGCCAGGGATCCATCAGGGTTACGCAGCGGAGGCAGCGAAGGCTGACAGAAGTTGGCTTGCACGGCTTTAGCCAGTCGCCAGTAGCCACGGCTTCCCGTGGGATGCATCACTAGCTCTTGACCAAGCCCCGCTATGCGCAGGGCATTGGTCAAGAGCTAGTGATATCAACAGTATTAAGCAGAATATGACGTCGAAAAGATGTAATTATGTTGCACTATTTTGACAAATAGAGAATTTGTAAATTTTGAAATTCAAGACGTAGCTCGGTAGCTCAATTTGACTTTTTCCAGTCTTAATCGATAAAAAAATTTAAGCATAGAAAAATTAACTCCGAGCTCTAAGTCCAAGACTTGGATGTCATTGGAACCTTTGGTAATGAAAAATCCTTTTCCGGTATTTGAATTTGCCTTGAACTTGAATGGTACTTAAATTTTTGCGAATAATTTGTGACCTTATTAATTTAAGTATAATTTGAATGTACATTTTTATCTTTTTAAAATGATTTAATTTCAATATTTTGTATTATTTTCATAACATCTATTCTTTAACTTACTTCACGAGTAATATTATAGACATTCGAAATTCGAAATTTGAATTTCTAATCGATTTTGTATTTGATTAAAGTATCGAATCGTTCTCGTGAAGAAACATTTACATTTGTATGTAACACATTATGCTGAACTTAATAACCGTGAGGCTATTACGACGAATTAAAAGCTTCTCTGGATCCATTTGAAAACATATCGGGTTTGTGGTCGGAGTCTGTAATAAAATGCTTTAATTACACATTCTCACTTTTATATTCTGTTAGGTGTAGTTTGTATTAACACTCACAACATTTTGTTAACTTTTTCAACACCACGTTACATAAATACATATAAGTACGCCTTTATCCCCGGGGGTTTAGGCAGAGGTCAATTAACACCCGCATTTCACCAATCATAAAATTCGGTCCTACATAATAGGGGGTGAGCCTATTGCCGTCTTCTGGGCACTATTTTTGTCTCAAGCCATGCATCTGTGGTTGGGTCTGGGCTGTATTTATCTGACTGATGTTAAACAGCCCTATCCCTTAGTCGGCTTGTACGACACCGTCTGGGCAGAGATGGGGTAGTCCATATTTTACTCTACCGGGAATTTCATGTTATGGAGGGCAACACTAGATGGCACCAAGAATGGGACTGACTTATGGTCAATGGGACTATTTTCTGAGCGGAATTTATAACAGAAATGGGGTTCTTCAAAAGGGGCATTAGAAGGTTTCTTCAGAGTCGGCAGCGCGAGTGTGACGCTCCTGGTGTTGCACACGTCCATAGGCCACTTTAACGACTTCCCATCAGGTGGGCCATGTGCTTGTCTGCCGCCTAAATGGTATAAAAAAAATTAGACTTTCTTAATTTTAATAAAAGGTTTAAAATCAAGAAAAATACCTATGAGGGTTTCCATTCCCTCCTCACGAAACTGTACCCATGACTTAAAAGAATAATAATTATTCCGTCTTCTACCACGTGCAAAAGTTCATTTACTTACGATCTCTACCCAGATGCATGTAACTTTTATTGACTTTCACGCGTGCGATTGACTTAGGTGGTAGACAAGCACGCAGCCCACTTGATGGAAAATGGTTACCGTGGCCTATGAAGACTCGTTTGTCATCAACAGATGAACTAGTTTGTTTGCTCCCCAAACATTTTGATCGGGTCTCTAACACGAGGTGTCCGACCATCATGATCTTATTATCTGCTCGCTTACATAAATCAACAAAGCAAAATACTAAATCAGTAAAACTTTATCAATTTATCTGTTTAATTACGAAATATGTATTCTTGAGTTTTTATTGAAACATGGCTCACAATATGAAAGTTATATTAATTTCACAAAATTGCTTTGTTTTGATACTATTGAAACAGTTCTTTGAAAATTAATCTATCGATGTGTAATCTGATATCGCTCAGGTTATTTGATATGAATTAACAATATGCTTCTCTGACAATAGTATATAATAATAATAAATATTCTTTATTGTACACAAATAAACATAGATTTTATTTCAAAATAATGTACAATGGGCGGCCTTTGGATGAACAGTATTGTATAAAAATAAAGCGTGAGTTTATAGCGTAAAAATGCAATCAATTCTTAGACTACTTAATAACATTACTCAAATGAAATAATAATACATATACACTACATACAATGCCTACATACAATATACACTATATCTACATACAATATATAGATTATTTATGAATAACACATACATTCGTACAGATATCTACAGTTATAAAATATAAAATACACACATAGGTATAGATGTCTTATATTGACAGTATTCAGTCACCAGTTTTTTGCAACCTCAACTTCGGTAACCAAAGCGACCCACAGGCGGCGTGCGTTTTAGTCGGTTCGAGTCCGACATAACCTCCTCCACCGGCTCCGGTAGGGAGGTATCCGTGGGGATTTTGCGCACGTAAAAAAAAATATTTTGAAAGATACTAATTGTATTTTAATTGTATTGACTTGATCTAAAGATGAAGAATTGAAGGAGTCTTGCTAGCACACCCATTAGTGCTTTCGAGTACACAGTCCATCTTTATCTGTCTACCCTCTTTACGACCGAGACAAACAGTATATGAGTAAAGACTACAGTTTTTTTAACGCGCGCAAAATGTCCACCAGATACGGCGAGAGTGCTATGTCGGACTCAAACCGACTAAAACCACATACCATCTGTGGGACATAGGTTGCCGGAGAGGAGAATTGCTGATACATATCTCGGACCCTGTCTGACCCAGGGCCATTTCTATTGAACTGCCCCTCTGCGGGTGCGGGGAACACGGGTTCACGGCTAGATGTCTTCTAGCCCTCAAGAGCAGATACAGTCAAGTTAAATCACTGAAGTCAGTCTTCTAGCTTTTTCTATGCTTTTTTTTTTTTTTTTACGTGCCCAAAATCCCCACGGATACCTCCCCACCGGAGCCGGTGGAGGAGGTTATGTCGGAAAACGCACGCCGCCTGTGGGTCGCTTTGGTTGCCGAAGGTGAGGTTGACAGGCATATCCCTCGCACCCCGGCCGACCCAGGGCCATCTCTCACGATCTGGCCCTCTTCTCGGGTGTGGGGACTACAGAGTCCCCAACTCGTCCCCGGAAACGGGGAGGCGCGCCACGCGCGCCACCGCCGCGGCCTGCTTCTGCCAGGGTGACAGGCAGCTCCACCTGTCACCCCCAGGCCGGCGCTCATACGGGGCGGAGGTCGTTCACCGACCTCCGACGCCCGAGTTGCCTTCGTACGCAGGCAGCTTGTCTTGCGATCCTTCGTCGCTCCCGCTGCCGCTCCCGCCCCACCTCCTCCTTCACGAGCATTACTTGCTCGCAGAAGGAGGCGCCGGCCGCCCACGCATCCGCGCAGCGAACCATCGCCGCGAGCAAGGTGGAGAGCGTGAGAACCCTCACTCCCAGGACCGCCACAAGCTCCCGCCTCGGCGTCTCCCACGCCGGGCACTCGGTGAGCGTGTGCGGACCTGAGTCCTCGCTCGCGTCGCAGTGATGGCACTCGGACGTTGGCTCTTTCTGCATCCGACACAGATACTTTCCGAAGCATTCGTGCTCGGTGATCATCTGCGTCAGACGGTACGAGAGGCTGCCGTGTGGCCTCTCTAGCCACTCCCCCATGATGGGTCTTACCGCCGCTACTACGGCGTGCCCTAGCTTTTTCTATGCTGAAGTTACAAGGGTAAGGGGGGGAGGGGGCAAGGGTTAAAAAGTACTCCAAATTGAATGGAGTAAAAGATGATACGACTATGTTTGTTTGCTTTTGATCGTCTTGGCATACCCACAGATAGTTCACTGCAAAAAATTTATTCCGAAATGAAATAATCTTGTTCTACTTTAAACTTAGGCCACGCTCTACAACAGCTGCCCAAGTCTCGGTTGAAATGAAATGAAATAATTGGCAACATACATATGCGGCGTATACTTAATAATATTGTAATCATTTTCAAGTTATCCAAAACTCAATATATAATAATAATATATAATTACGCCTTTATCCCAAAAGCGTTAAGCAGAGGTGAATTAACACCCACATCTCACCTATCATTGTATTCGGTCCTACGTAATAGGGGGTAAACTATTGCAGTTTTCAGGGCAGTATAGTTGATTTGGACCATGCATTTGGGGCAGAGTCTGAACCGTATATATCTGAAATATATACAATTTTAATATTGAAGTTTAAATACACGAAGTGAAAAATCAACTTTTTCCTCTATCCAGCCAGCCTCTTCTCGTGCAGAAAAACGCTTGGCTAGACTTTCCATAAAAAAAAAACTGATATTATGGATGTCAGGTTGTTTTTTTTTTATATAGTCAATAGACTTGATAAATGAATAATTTTGGACTCAATTGATCATCAATACCGCAGTATTAACAGCATCTTAAGGATAATAATAACCCCGTAGGTTTAAACGTATCTTACAAGCACTGAATCGAATATTCAAGCTAACACATAACATACAAATGCGAGGACATTTCCGATATTTAAGACAATAACAGTATTTCAAAGCTGAAAGTCTAACCTAAAATAACGCTAGGCAAGGAGTTTGGTTTTCGCAGATAACGCTTTTTCTACACCTACGGGATCAATTGACACAAGGCCTTTTATGCTGACGCTACTTTGTAAATAAGTTATATTATAGAAAACCTACTGATATAGAGTTTTTGTTACTGCGTATATGAGTCTTCGGTACCCCAGCTAGCCTCATCTGCAAGCCGAAACTGATTGACAGACGATGCTATGAATTAACCTCTAGAAGTGGTGGTTTTCTTTAAACCACTTAGGTGGCAGACAAGCACAAGGCGCGCCTGATGGAGGGCCAGATCGTTAGAGATGGCCCTGGGTCGGCCGGGGTGCGAGGGATATGCCTGTCAACCTCACCTTCGGCAACCAAAACGACCCACAGGCGGCGTGCGTGTTAGTCGGTTCCAGTCCGACATAACCTCCTCCACCGGCTCCGGTGGGGAGGTATACGTGGGGATTTTGCGCACATAAAAAAAAAGAAGGCGCGCCTGATGGAAAGTGGTTACCGTGGCCTATGGACGTGTGTAGCACCAGAGGAGTCACACTAGCGCTGCCGACCCTGTAAGTACAGAGTATTTGTGCCGTCAGTATATTAGTAAAGTCAGATATAGGTCTTATAAAAGGTTATAGTTTAGTGGTTACAAGTCGGTCTTATGATTGAGAGACCTCGAGTTCGAATCTGAGTCACTACACTACCGCTGTGATCCCACTCTTAAAATGATCAATTTAGCTTGATTATTGTAATTTTGGTTACAAGCACTTAAAACTCGGTCAAGTGCGAGTCGGATTCGCTCACCGAGGGTTCCGCAATGTAAGCTACATAAACCGTAATATATTTTGAATGCGTTGACTTGGAAGTTTGATTTTTGCACAGCTTCAATATGTTATAGACCTGAGTTTGTAGTATGTATTTCAACTTGATAATAATGAGTATTAATGAGAAAAAAATCTTGACAGACAGACAGACGGACAGACGGAAAACAAAGTGAACCTATAAGGTATTCGTTTTATTTCTTTTTAAGTACGGGGCCCTAAAACCAATAAAGCGTAATGAAAAAAAGCGGGCTCCGGACACCACAGGGCAAGTATGTATGTAACATACTAGGATTTTCGAATAAAGAAGAAATACTGTTGCAAATTTAATTAGTAGAAAATGTTCCAATCCCACTTTCACTTAAATTAATTAATACTAGTAGTAAACCTAGTAATAACCACATTACTGGTGTTAATATTTATATAAATCTGTAATTTGTGTTGCAAATGAAATGTATTTTGGTTCGTGGAAAGCGCAAATAGAAATTGTAAATTTCTTGTATATAGTTAGGTAGTTCTAGGTGGTAAGTAGGACAGCCATAGCTCACTGGAAAGTTTTTGTGCTGTCAGTGGGAAGACTAAAGGCTTGTCCTGCTTTGTCTTCTATACTGACGGCACAGTAACTCTCTGTGCGTATTAGGTGCGCAGCGCGAGCGTGACTCCCCTGGTGTTGCACACGGCCATAGGCCACGGTAACCACTTTTCATCAGGTGGGTATGTTTGTCTGCCACGTAAGTGGAATAAAAAAGGTACATTCGTTATGAGAATTCAGAGATGGTTTTGTTTTTAAATATTTTTATTTTGGTTAAATAATTTCTGCTACGCAGGGGGCGTGGGTTCGATTCCCGCTCAGTGCAAATATTTGTATGCATGAATATGTATATTTGCATTGGTCTAGGTGTTTCTATGTATAATATGTATGCATTTACAAAAAAAAAGTATCTAAGTATCCATAACGACTACCATAGATGTTCGTTATGGTAATCGGGACTGATGGCTCTCTGAGGTACTCTGAACACAATCTATACCTAAACCTTTGTACATTTTTTTATAGAAACACATACATATATAGAAACACCCAGTAAAATGACATAAAAATAAAATAAAATCATCTATTTAAATTTAAAATTATATCTTAATATGTGAGATCTTGAAACAGACGGAGTTTAACATTTTAAACGTAGTTAAATATTACTAAACGTGCCTCGAATTGTTTGTTTAAATTCTCATTTTGTGTATTTAAACATTTGTTTATGCACAACACGTATTTATATAATAACCAGTATCCAGAATGTTCCACATGAATAATTCAGAACGTTAAATTGGGGCGTGTTCAACATAGATACCCTTTACAGTTAGCGGTCCATTTAATCTTATAATTTTCAAACTACCCTCATATACGAATGGTAATTCTGTGGTCATCTTGGCAGAGGTATAATCGTAATATTGTTAACGAAGATAAAGATGCAGGAATATATTTTAGTGTCTATGGGCTAGGCATCAATTAACTGTAATTAACAGGAGGTAGGGCACGATGGTATTTCTGTAGTCTTCCGTAGTGTTACCGGCGCGAGCGGTGAGTAGGGTAGCCAGAGCTCATTTTTTTTTTTATACCACTTAGTTGGCAGACAAGCACACGGCCCACCTGATGGAAAGTGGTTACCGTGACCTATGGATGTCTGTAACACCAGAGAAGTCACAGTCGCGCTGCCAACCCTGTAAGTATAGAGTTTCTGTGCCGTCAGTAGAAGACAAAGCAGGACAAGCCTTTAGTCTTCCCACTGAGAGCATAAATTCTCCAGTGAGCTCTGGCTGCCCTACTCACCGCTGGGAACACAACACGAAGTTATTATAGCCGTGGTATTCTGTAGGGCGGAGGTACTACCCCAGTCGGAAAGCCTTGTCCTGATTGTGTATTCGGTACTGACGGCACAGAAACTCCCCGTTCTTACAGGGTCGGTAGCACGGTTGTGACTCTCTGGTGGTGCACATGTCCATAGCTTGCAGTAGTTTCCATCAGGTGGGCAGTGTGCTTGTCTGCCACCTCATGTTAGAACTGAGCCCGAATTAATCCATCCATTCGTTAAGTCGTAAAACTTGAATGACAAAATCGTAACATTTTGTCACTCAAGTTTTGAGAGGTTTTTGAAGTGAAAGTTTGTTTTTGTGCACTGAGCACTATTATTTTAATATCGTCACGTTACGTCAGAATACGTTCTGTCCTCGCCACTTGGCGGGAAGACCGACTTATTAACCACTAATCTTACGATGTTTACTAGCTGCCTGTCTGCGCGCGCGGTTCCACCATCCTGAAATACTGATACCGTATTTACTGTATAATGTGCTCAAAACAAAACCGACGTACGCGGAGGTACTTCTCCAGTCGGATTGTTCAATTCGGACGGGAATACCGTCGTGTCCTACTTCCTTTCAGAATCGCTCAAAATTTGATTCGTTTTCAATTACATCTCTAGTTTAAGCTCGTTTAGAAAACACACGTTTTAAAAGTTCACAGATTCGGAACTTCGAACTTATAATATTAAATATTTTGTCATAAAAGTAACAATGAATAAAAGTACAAAGTGAATTATTATGTTCTACGAAATATACTTCAGTTCAGAGTTCATTAGGAAGTTTAGGGAAGTTTTTGAGGTTTGTTTGCCCACACAAGATGAAATAATGGCTTTAGAGGGAGCCTGAGAGTGCAAAGTAAACATAATACTTCCACGTGAGACGTCCCTAGTGAGAGATCTATCATAACTACAGTAAGTGGATTTTGTAGGAGTGACAAAAAGAGATTGTTTATGCTTTTTATCCAACTACGGCGAAGCCAGGTTATGATTTTGACAGGCTGTATGTATGTTCATCTGTTCCATCATATCTGCTCAACTAATTAATTAAAACTGAGCAAATTACCTGTCACTGAATGTAACATGGCGCCCGCTAGCGGTCATAAAGTACTGTGTAAAAAAGTAAATTTGAGATAAGTAGATATGCCGCGTTTTTTATTAAATAATAATAATAATATAATAAATAAATGTTCCACGACATACGAAGAAGTCGTTTGTCCTGGTTCGGGCATGAAAGTAATGTCGTAAGGAAGGCACTAACTATGGAAGTGGATGGCTACAAGGGAAGACGGAGGCCTAAAATGAGGCATCCACCTCATTTTAGGCTTCCCTCTGTGTGAAAGATGACATTATTAAGAAGGGAGTGAATTTTGAAATGACTGCAACTAGAGATGAATGGAAAAAGAACACATGTTGCGCCGATCCCAAATAATCTTGGAATAAGGGCAGGAGGATGATGATGATGATGCCATTCTACACAACGCTATCTAGACCCATGTTAAGCATAGCTTAACTAGCTTGTGTTATGGGATCTAGAATGCGGACAAACAAAATTTTTTTTTTTTTTACGTGCGCAGAATCCCCACGGATACCTCCCCACCGGAGCCGGTGGGAGAGGTTATGTCGGGCTCGAACCGACTAAAACGCACGCTGCCTGTGGGTCGCTTTGGTTGCCGAAGGTGAGATTGATAGGCATATCCCTCGCACCCCGGCCGACCCAGGGCCATCTCTCACGATCTGGCCCTCTTCTCGGGTGTGTGGGGACTGCAGAGTCCCCAACTCGATCCCGGTAAATGGGGAGGCGCGCCAGGCGCGCCGCCGCCGCAGCCTGCTTCTGCTAGGGTGACAGGCGGCTCCACCTGTCGCCCCCCAGGCCGGCGCTCATGGGGGGCGGAGGTCGTTCATCGACCTGCAGACAAACATACTTAGATAATTTTTTTCTGTAAATACATACATATTAAACATAAAAACAGAGATTCGAACCCGCGATCTTTCCCTTACAGGGGAACTCTCTGACCACTAAGCCACAGAACCTTCGCCCGCCTGAACCAATCCAATTTTTTTCTAAATCTTAATCGATTTGAATAGTTGGCATACTAAATGCTTTAAAATTTCATAAAAAAAAACTTATTTTGCCATAACTTTATAATGATACTAGCTGACCCACCCCAGCTTCGCCCGGGGTATATTATGAAGCTTCATATCCCTTTGAGCCCGTATGTTTTAGTCTTCGAAATTTGTATAAATTTGATAACATTTATTATCAATTCTCCGCTCCCTTAAGTAGTAGCGTGATGATATATATTCCTTGATAAATGGACTACCCAACACTGAAAGACTCATTCAAATCGGACCAGTAGTTCCAGGGATTAGCGCGTTCAAACAGACAAACAAACAAACTCTGCAGCTTTATAATATTATATATTAGTATAGATTTATTCAAAACTTATTTATCAAACAGGGAAATGAAAATGTAAGTAAAATTTACATGTACTTATAATTTCCCAATTTAATGCACATGAATATTTTTTTATTTTTTATTTATATAACACGTCAATTAGACTTCGCCTTGCCTGATGGTAAGCTGAATGCAAAGTCTCAGAAAAGAGGGTCACCATTACCTACACATACCGTGTGACAATGGTGACACTCAGCTTGACGGTCTCATCATATGCTTTTTCACGCCCCGCTTAAGGGACCCGGGACTGTAGGAAGAGGGAAACACGTGAGCTGGTAATGAATTCCAGGCCTTAATGGTGTGACAGAGGAAAGAGTCACCGAACCTCTTGGTTCTTGATCGGATGTTCTGCACCGTGTGCGGGTGACATCTAAGACCTGCACCTGTTGTCCTGTGTAGGAAAGGGGAGGGTGGGACTGATTGGAATTAAGATCGATTCTCTTTTTTTTTACGAAAAATGGAACCCAATTACTAAGCCTCCACTGTCCGTCTGTCAGTTTGTCTGTCTGTCTATCACCAAACTGTATTTCGTCATAGCTAGACTGGTGAATTTTTCCCAGATGATGTATTTTTGCTTTTGCTATAACCGCAATTACTAAAAAGTCTAACTCGCACTTGGCCAGTTTTGTCCTTTAGATAGTGTTAGTGTGTTAAATTATTGTCTTTACAGTGCTGTGGTAAAATAGTCAATGTAAAAATGAATCTAAAATGTTAATGTTTCAAATGCCTTTTTGATAGAACCACAGATTTAGAGAAGAGTAGATACCGCATATTCTCCGTCCTGTGTATTAACAAACTAACTTAGAGCATAGGTTTCGGCAAACTCACTTGCTAGCCGGTAGCTTGGCCTCATCCAAAGCACTGACTCCAGTCAAAATTTCAGGGTTGCAGGTCATAATAGATAAACTAAATCTTGAAAAGTAGTTAGACACGGGCTCCCAGTTATTAAAGTTAATGCTTTGGATGCACCTGGATTAATAATAGTAAGAAATAATAATAAATATTCTACCACATTCTACAAAGTATTATCTAGACCCAAGGTAAGCATAGCATAGCTTAACTTGCTTCTGTTATGATTTTTTTTTTTTTTACTTTGCTACGCCCAGAGGCCGTCAAACTAACGCTGTAATTATAATTATTACTAATTAAAGCACAGGAACCCACCAAAAAATATTGTGCCTAGAGTATATATATATATATATAGTGCCTAGTGTATAAAGATAGACTCAAGCGAGGACAGATAATAGTTACATTCAATAAACCGTATATGCCAAATCGAAAGTTGGAGAAACTCATTAGGGTGCAAAGAAAAACAATATTACTGAGAGAGGTTCCCAAGAAGGCATTGATAATGAAAAGATATGACGCGGTCAATTTCCGTTCTATTGAAAAACATATGCGACATCTATACCATTCTAAATCTGTGGTGCACCAATTCAACTTTAATACAGGGTCGTAATCAGTTTACCTTGCGGTGTAGTGCATTTTCGCTCAAACTTTATCGCCGCTCATAGAAGTACATCCCCCTGTTTATGATCGCTGATGTTCGTTATAGCGCTGTAACCAGCTGTGTTAAATTGTATATAAAATGAAGAGCAGTGAGTAAACAAGTACAGTCAGCGTCAGAACGATCTTGACTGCAAGAACAACAACATCATTTCGAATATTGTACAGTCAGAGACGAAACATGTTTCGTGAAATTCAAGAATTATATATGAATTCTTGAAATGTTATGGTTTATTCATTTTAATACTATTTGAAGAAAATAATAAAAATAATATCATTTTCTAAGGTGTATGGGGGGTCCCCAACACCTTAGAAAATGATCAAGGTAATAAATAAAATACCCGACTGCTGTCTAAAAGTTCAAAACTAGTTTGCCGGCAGGCGGTACTCAATTAGCAATCATAAACCGAAAGAAAATTAATGGGTAACCTTTTTTATACAACTTAGGTGGCCGATAAGTATGTGGCCCACCTGATGGAAAGTAGTTACCATGGCTTTTAGACGTGTGCAATACCAGGGGAGTGTGCACACACTCGCGCTGCCGATCCTGTAAGAATATAGAGTTTCTGTGCCGTCAGTGTGAAAAACAAAGCAGGACAAGTCTTTGGTGTTCCCACTAACAACACAATAACTCTCCGACAGCACAGAAGCCTACCGAGGGGAACAAAAAACACTATATACACATTATCCTCGCTGGCGCAGTAAGGTAATTAAGTGAATTTCTTTTTTTCGTGTGGATCACTGCTATGTCCATGGCTTCTCCTCCTATGCTGCTCGGCGAGAACAGTTGTTGCGTACTCGAACCGACTAAATTCGGGCGCCATCTCGGGTCTTAGATACCAGAGCATAAGGGATATTCCACACACTCCGACTGACCCAGGCCCATCTCCGGTATTGAGGTAATCCCTCGGGTATGGTACCACGATGTCCCTATCTTTCCCCGGAGAGTCTATTCCTGTCAGGATCACAGGTAGCTTTCATGTCCAAAGTTTAGCCAGATTCCTTTAATGATTGAATAACAAACCTCCAAATAACATAACATAAACTCACGCCTATATCCCCGAAGAGGTAGGCAGAGGTGCTAGTACCCACATTTCGTCAGTTTATGTTTAGGTCCCAATGTAATATTATAAAATAGGTGGCGAGCCTATTGCCATTAACCGGGCACTTATAAACCTGCGATAAATACACACATAACTTCGAAAAGCATCAAAATGTCATTGGTGTGTGCCGTGGTAAAACCTGGGATCGAACCGGAGACCTCGTCTCACAAACATCCACCCATCCAAATTTTCGAGTATTTGTAAAACCACACCTTAAACACCTGAACGTTTAAATACTTTGCACCTATATTTTTCACACGGAATCGTCTCATTATCTCGAATATTGCCTGCCCCCCGGTGATAAGGGCCAGCTAATTGGGATACTTGTTCCTAATGGCCACTTAACCTTTACAAAAATGTGGAAACGCATTGATTTTATTAAATGCGAGAACGTTTTGAGTACGCAGCATTGAGAGTTCTCGCATTTAGAATGGGGAATGCTTAAAGTCTAAAAGATGCAGACAGACAAGCAGACAGCCCACCTGATGGAAAATGGTTACCGTGACTTATGAACGTGTGCAATACCAGGATACCTTGTTTTACCATTGACAGCACAAAAACTTTCCAGTGAGCTCTGGCTATTCACCGACGGGAACACAACACGAGGTTATTATAGCCGTGGTATTCTGTAGGGTATAGGTATTTCCCCAGTCGGAATTAAGATGGTGAATGAAAATACTTGGATTGAATGAAATTTTAAAGAATTCGGATGCCAGAGGGATACTACCCATGATTTTTCTCTTACAGGGAAAATGCTTTGACCAAGCTCTGGTCATCAAACCACGCCTGAAGTCATCCAAATTCTCCTATAAATCTGTCTTGCGGCGAAAGGGGGGGGGGGATATCAGTTGATAACTCGCACCGTTGCTGCTTTACAGGGAAATTACTGTTAGTCTGTAGAATAAGCTACTCTAGCAATAATTTTTACGGGCATTTAATACTCCCTGATATTAAATTTAACAATCTCAGATGCTATAAAAGGGGCGTAAAAAGGCCATTAAACTGAGATCCCTAATTTTAGTATTGCATGTCACTTGCCGCGTGGTTCCCGACATAGTAGAACTTGGACCACCTCTTCTCTTCTCATGCAGTGTCGTATAAGGCGACTAAAGGATAGGGCTGTTTAACATCAGACAGATATATACAGCCTAGATTCAGCCTCAGATGCATGTCTAAAGTCAACATTAGTGCCCGGAAGACGGCAATAGGCTCACCCCTTATTACGTGGGACCGAACTCAATGATTGGTGAAATGTGGTTGTTACTTCACCTCTGCCTAACCCTCTGGGGATAAAGGCGTGATTTTTTGTATGTATGTTACTTTAACTGCCTACCATACTGCACCTATGGTATTGCTCCAACGTCCCATATAAATTTACTGATCCCACCGATGATGCTCAGAGCATCACTCTATTATATACAGAGGTACCATGAACATCGCCGTCACCGGTGACATATTTAAGGCTAGCACTCACTATATAATTAAGTTTTTGTAAATAACTATGGAATATTTTCCATAAACTCGACTGCCTCTGTGGCGTAGCAGTAGAAAGTTCGACTGCTAAGCAGCGGGCGTGGGTTCGATTCCTGCTGAGTGCAAATGTTTGTGTACATGAAACAAACGCGCGCCCCCAGCGTAGCAGTCAGACTACCCCTACGCCACAGAGGCCGCAATGCTGGCCGCACGCATTATGCTCATAAATATTTTCCTCTGGGGTAAGCATAGAGAAAAACAAAATTATACTTTTTTTTATACCACTTAGTTGGCAGACAAGCACACGGCTCCCTGATGGGAAGCGGTTACCGTGGCCTATGGACGTATGCAACACCAGAGGTGTCACACTCTGGTGTTGCATAAGTCCATGAAAAATCCTATTGAAGAACCCCATATTGTAGGCACTTGGGAAAACTGCAGCAGGGAGGTCATTCCACAGCTTGAGTGTGCGTGAGATTAAGTTACTTTCATACCGCACAGTGCGCACCGTCTCAGGTCGCAATGTGTGAGGATGAATTCCCTGCCTATACTTTCCTTAGACACATCTCAAGTTTTCTCTACTGTACTGTGTGTACTTTTTATGCAAGCACGCAGGTATCAACCTCTTAAACACACATGAGGTGCATAATATATTGAGTTCAGTTCACTACAGCATAGTAGCATTAGGTTAATTCAATCTTACGCTCGTGTTATTACTTCGTAGGCAGAGCAGAGTAATTAGTAACTTACTCAAATAATTAGTGCGAACTTAATGTTGGGAACAGTGATATTGGAACTTGGATACGAAATTAAGTGAACAATTGAGTTAGGTGTAATATAGATAGATATGCCATAATATGTAGTTTGATTACCAGTAATTATCATAAATATATATATGTTCCACTTTATTCATTTCATAAACGTATAAATTATATATCTAAATAACACAATTTATACATTACATAAATAATAATATGTAAATAAAATTTAAAACGAAAAACTTTTTTTTTATACCACTTAGGTGGCAGAAAAGTGCACGGCCCACCTGATGAAAAGTGGTTACCGTGGCCTATGGACGTGTGTATCCCCAGAGAAGCCACACTCGCGCTGCCGACACAGTAAGCACAGCTTCTGTGTCGTCAGTGTAGAGGACAAACCAGGACAAGCCTTTAGTCATCCCACCGACAGCACAAATTCTTCAGTGAGCTCTGGCTACCCTACTCACCGCTGGGAACACAACACGAAGTTATCATAACCGCGGTATTCTGTAGGGCGGAGATACTTCCCCAGTCGGACTGCTCAATTGGGCGGAAATACCGCCGTGTCTTACCTCCTCTTTTTGTGTATAAATACTTAAAAACTGTTATTAGGTACTAAAATACACTAAAATAAATAAAAAATTAGATACATAAAGCGTTATAAAATTCCTTCCCATCATCATCGACGGGTAACGTAACTAGAAAGCTAGCAGCATTGCTACGTTGAATGACAATGCTTATCCTCTGTACAAGATAACGCATCTCTTGTTAATATGCGCCTACCTCGTACTAGCTCTGCACCACCCTATGGTAGACTGGCAGAGAATGCCTACGGCATTAAGTCCGCCAATGTACATCGTGCATAAAGTATAAATAAATAAATAAAGATAATTACCAGCCTTCTGGTCACGCGTGGCATCGATCAGCCGTTTTGCCAACTTACTGTTGAGTAAGTATGTTTTTAAATATACTTTCACAACAGTACACACAGTTAGGTATGATAGGAACTTCTTTCCACCCTTTTTTTTTTTTTTTTTACGTGCGCAAAATCCCCACGGATACCTCCCCACCGGAGCCGGTGGAGGAGGTTATGTCGGACTCGAACCGACTAAAACGCACGCCGCCTGTGGGTCGCTTTGGTTGCCGAAGGTGAGGTTGACAGGCATATCCCTCGCACCCCGGCCGACCCATCTTTCCACCCTTAAGCTGTGGAATGAACTCCATGCAGTGGTTTTCCCAAGCAAATACAATATAGGATATTAGAAAGTTTCTTCAGGGTAAGCAACACGAGTATGAAGCCTCTGTTCATACGTCCATTCGTCACAGTTATCATTTCCCATCAGGTGGGCCGCATGCTTGGCTGCCACCTAAGTGGTATAAAAAACACAATTTATGCTAAGATTTCAGATGGCAGTCGCCTCAATATAGCCGATAATTCCAAGCTATATCATATTTAAGCGGACCCCGGACTCCGAGATAAAGGGCTCAAATATGGCCGTGTCTGAGGCATGGATGATGATGAATAAATAAGGTTGTTTTCACATTATCTGTGTCGGATGGTGATAGCCAATATCCGATAGCCGAGACCGTGAACTGTTTTCATCTACATCTGATAAAATCACTCCGATACCTCAATAGCACAGTCTCAAAAAATTTAATCTTAAAATCATCCACAGACTTGCTAATCTTTACCAATTACATAAAATTTTTATTGTTTATTTTTTGTTCCTGTGGTGACTGATTGACATATCCGATATCGAATGAATACAGCGGTGTCAATTCCGATATCTGATGTCGGACCGGACAATGTGGAAGACAGTTACTTTCTGTTGGCTATCGGATGTCGGATATCGGAGTCTACACCGATATCGGATCGGATAATGGAAAATCGTTCCGAAGGCCACCATTGAAAGTCCAAGGTGCCGGTGATAGGTACTTGCTATGCCAAATCGAATGCCAAATAATCGAATAATGACGATCGTAAAAAAAACTTCAACTTCAAAAGGAATCCTGTACCGGCGTTACTATTTTAGCACGGCTTTCTACCCACGATTTACATGGGTAAAGAATTCTAAACTACAAAGGTAAGCAGGTCATTATTCATACTAAAACTTCAAAATAAAGCTTGTACCGTGTCATTTAAGCGTCTGTAGCTTAGTGGTTAAGAAGTCGGCATTGCAATCGAAAGGTCTCGGGTTCGAATCCTAGCCATTACACTACCGACGTGAACCCACTCCTAACACAAGCAATTTAGCTTATCAGGAGGGGTTAGAGGCAATATTAGTAATTTCGGTTCCAATATTCTTTATAATTTACAATTAATTTACAATTAATTTACAATTACAATTTCTTTTTTCAACCCACGGTTTTCTACCCACGACTTTACGTGGGTAAAGATTTCTGAACAACAAAGGCAAGGAGGTCATTATTTATAGTATGTAGTTACATCAAAAAATCTAAAATGCCTTGCAATATACTTACATCCTGTAAATAATATAACCAACTTCAGGTAAGTTGGAAATAACTTCCCAATAGCGTTATAAGTTTGTCTTCATTTATTATTGAGGGCTCAGTCACAGAGTAACTATGCCGCCCAGCGTTATAACTTTAGTTTGTTGAATATTGTGGTTGAGTTCCCATGCGGGCGTTTAGAGTTAGCTGTTTTCAATCTGTCTGTATATGTTATACGCTTTGTGTCTTTAAAGCCTCTGTGGTACAGTCAGCATTAGATCGATGTTGACTGTACCACAATTACCAATTACCAAATTACAAATTCCAATTTAATATTAGCTATCACAAAGCTCAAAAAGTTGTAAATATCCAGAGTGGTCAAAACATCTTAACAATCAATTCTTTATAATAATATAAGATAACAAAGTATTCATATTGATTTGTACTAGAAGGTCACTCAATGCTATCTATGCGAGTAAAGTGTTCAAAATTATCTTTACATAATGTAATTTAATGACTAATGTCATTAAATAATTATACAACGGTTTGGAACTTTTCGCTATTAAATCATGGAATTTACTATTTCTGCCGACGTTTCAGATGCGTTGCAGCACCCGTGGTCACGACTCACGTCACAACGTCAAATCGTGACGTATCGCGCTAAAAAATACTTTTCCTTTAATTTTAAGTTAGCAAACAAATACATAGCCATTCTGTCGCCTTATTCTGAGTGACAAACCGTTTCGTAACTATACGCGTTCACATAGCCGATATATTTAAGTTGGCCTAGTTTTCCGCTGGTTCTATCTAATAGGTTTTTAAACAAGGTCGTCCGACTCTTTCCAGTACCGCTTATTCTTAGTTTTGTCTCGAAAAATATGCCTTGCAAAATAAGATTTAGCCCAACTCAAATTAATTCAATTCTCATAGTAAATCAACATATAAATAATCAAATTAAGTTGACATTCAAAACTTATTCGATTCCTCATTAAATTTCAAATTACATTTATTGTGAACTACACCTATATACATGTAAACTGATATTGAATTTTCAAAATCAAACATCTTGAAAACTATTTGTCGTAGAAAAATTCTCGCAGATCGTTCATTATCTTATATATAAAATTCTCGTGTCGCGGTGTTTGTGGTTAAACTCCTCCGAAACGGCTTGACCGATTCTCATGAAATTTTGTGAGCATATTGGGTAGGTCTGAGAATCAGACAACATCTATTTTTCATCCCCCCTAAAATATGGTAAAACAACGTTCAGCTAGTAAAAAGTGCCGGGTCAGCTAGTAAAAGAATAAAAATCTTTAGTTAAACTCACGAATCATAGTTTAAAAATTGGGTATTAATGTGAACGCAAACGCGTACAGTATTTACAAAATGTCAATTTAAGTTAGTGGGAAAATACTTGAGCACTACTGTTAATTAAATATGTACCATATTCTATGAAGGCTGTAACAGTAAGCAAATCACATTCGTTAATATAGAAGCGCATTGTTGCTTATTATTTTAAGCTTATCTCAATGGAATAATGTTGATATTTAATTACTACTTAAAAACTACTCGAGTGTTTTTGAACATTATTTCAACTGACCTTTATTCTTTATGCTTGTTCAGTACGGCAATTTAAATTAAGTTTCACTAAACGCTTGATAGATGGCGTTGATATCAATTTAGATGACGCTATGGTTTCGTTCATACTCATGATATTTAATGATCAATGACCCGTGTATTATTGAACAATATTATTACACTAATTCAGGTGAAATTTGTGATTTTATTGCACTCGACCTTCATCACACCCGGACAGTAGCGTACTTCCACCGCAAATATCGGCATAAGGCTGATAATTATTCAATGTTCCTTATAAATCTGACCTTCACCTACATTATCACTTCATTACCAAGACAATCTATTTTTTTCTCTCAAGGAAATTATTTTATTCTGAAATTTACCAAATATTTTCTTTGTTTCAGGTTGCACCAAACAAAATAGAATTCATAAAATCTCCCGTCAACATCATAGATTTTATAGCTACATTAAGTTTCTACATGGACGTTGTGGTCGAGCTGACAGTAGTCAAGAAATACATCGACAGAGCGGACATCTTCGAGTTCATCTCCATCATCAAAATCCTCAGGCTGTTCAAGCTGACGAGGCACAGTCCCGGGCTGAAGATTCTAATGCATACCTTTAAGGCGTCGGCAAAAGAACTGGCGTTGCTGGTATTCTTTTTGGTGCTCGGGATTGTGATATTTGCCAGCTTGGTGTATTACGCGGAGAAATCGCAAGTAAGTGTTATAAATACTTATATTTTTATCTTATAACCGCGGTAGCCTAGTGGTTTGGGTAATGGACTGCTGAGACGAGGTCTCGGGTTCGATCCCAGGTTTCACCATGGCACACACCAATGACTTTTCGATGCTTTTCGAAGTTATGTGTGTATTTATCGCAGGTTTATAAGTGCCCGGTTAATGGCAATAGGCTCGCCACCTATTACATTGGGACCTAAACATAAACTGGCGAAATGTGGGTGCTAGCACCTCTGCCTACCCCTTCGGGGATATAGGCGTGAGTTTATGTTATGTTATGTTATGTTTATCTTATATTCATATATTTTATAAAGGACACGTCAATTAGCCTTTGCCTTGCCTGATGGTAAGCTGAAGGTAAAGTCTCAGAAAAGAGGGTCACCATTACTTACATATACATGTTACTACGGTGAAACACATTATCATGCATTATCAATATGTATATAGATTCGTTATATCAACATTAAAAGAGTTATAAAGTAAAATTTGTATATAGGAATATTACAATGGTAGTGGAATAATGTTTCATCTTATTCATTATCTGAGCCTTTTCCCAACGCAGTTGGAGTCGGCTTTCCTGCCCAAGTGTCTGAACTTTGATATTTTCCGTGAAGCGACTGCCTTGTCTATCAGCTCCCAATGGGTCTTTACTACCATGAAAGCTAGCCCTCCTCCCAACTCAACACTTAACATGACTTTTTTCAGACATTCCTCTGAAAGGCTAGCAATTCTTTACATTGCTGGTCTGAGTTACGATTTATCTTTTTATTTGATCTATGTAAGACTGAAATTTCCATCCCATGATGGGACTTTTCCACTTAAGTGGAGGCGTAACACGAGAACATGTACTATGTGACTTACTTTCCCATATCTATAGAAAACAATCATATTGAATGAAATTTTAAAGCATTTATTGATTAAGCTGCAGTTTTCTCAAGCACCTACAATATGGGGCATCAGAAGGTTTCTTCATGATCAGCAGCGAGAGTGTGACACCCCTGGTGTTGCATACGTCCATAGGTCATGGTAACCACTTCCCATCAGGTGGGCCGTGAGCTCGTCGGCTAGGTAAATGGCATAGATTTGTTAACATTTATTATCAATGCTCCACTCCCTTATATAGTAGCTTGATGATATATAGCCTAAATCCTTTCTCGATAAATGTACTACCCAACACTGAAAGAATCATTCAAATCGGACCAGTAGTTCCAGAGATTAGCGCGTTCAAACAAACTAACAAACTCTGCAGCTTTATAATATTAGTATAGATATATATAGAAAAGCTATTAGTTAGAGCATTCCCTCCGTAAGGGATAGATCGCGGGTTTGAATCCCGCCTGAAGCGATCCAATTTTTTCTAAATTATAATCGATTTGGATAATTAGCATACTAAATGCTTTAAAATTTCATTTAATTGTTAACTAAAGTAATAAGATAAAAACTAATATTTACAAGAATATAAAATAGGATACAAAAGGATCAAATTAAGCATCGAAGAATTCCTCCCCATCGATGTCGACTGGTAATGTGCCCAAAAGGCTGGCGGCATTGCCCCGTTGGATGGCAATGCCAATCCGTTGAGCGAAAAAGAGGCCAGCCCTTTGGTCACGCGAAGCATCGACCAGTCGTTTTGCTATTTCTTTGTTATTTAAATTCAATTCAAAAATACAATCTTATTTTGAAGATACTAACAAAATTAGGGAGTATATACATAGAATGCAATTCTGTCGTTTTCGTCGAAAAGATAAAACCATAAATTTAATTGTTTGAGCGGAGTCATCCAAAATCAATGTTTAAAAATGATTGCAACATCATTCATTGGTTCCGATAGCTCGTACGAATATTGGTAGATGGCTCCCACCGTCGCCGTAAGACGAATATATGTATAAAGAATTTGGATGGTTTCGGGCGAAGGTTCTGTGGCTTAGTGGTCAGAGCTTTTCCCTGTAAGGGAAAGATCGCGTGTTCAAATCCCGCCTGATCCAATTTTTTCTATACCCTAATCAATTTGAACAATCATATTGTCTAGTTTCAAGTCCACGTATACGTATATTAAGAAGATTCGAAGATATTTCGTTAGTACTTACAATACACTCTTAACCAAAGTTTCTTTTGTCGTGAATGTCAATATTTCGGTTCAACTGTACGGGGGTACAAAGGCCGTATTTCTCGAGGCTGTGTGTTACTTGTAGGTATGTTGGTATGTGTGTTTCCAATCAGAGAGTACAGGAAAAGATGTTGGTGTTTGATTGTATGTTATCTGTAATAATAAAACCTATTGTGAGAACGCTTTTGATTGGAATGTTTGGGAACGTGGGCAATGTCTACGATGTGTTGATTTGTTTGTGATTGACTAATGAGAGCGGCTATGTGAGCTATCTTTAAACCCAAAAGTAGCTAACACATATTAAGAACACACTTTCGCGGTGTGAATTCATAATTATACAACGGTACGGGACTTCGCGTTTCAAACCGTTCATAATCAAAGAAGTGACGGGTAGGCGCACCAAAAATGTTCCCCGCATACCTCTCGATGCTTGCAAGCTAATCAAGTCGTGACCACAAGTGCTACAACGCATCCGAAACGTCGGTAGAAATAGTAAGTTCCATGATTTAATCGCGAAAAGTACAGATCTTTTATTTCAGGCAAGCCCATAATTTGTTAGTAATATTGTTCCTTATGACCTAGTGTTAGTAAAACATAATATCTTTTTTATCTATGTACGAGTAGATTGGAGTTTCATCCAGGGTCGCAGCATTGGTGACTCCCATTTATCTGCGAAAACAGACAAGATACTGTTAGTGCTGCCGCGTAGGCGAGCGAGCAGCTAGAGAGAGCACTTCTCTTACGCATGATGGCCATAAAGTCATCTATGCGTCTTTCAGCGAACATTGCTGACGCACTGCACCTCCAATGCAGCCCCAACAGTATCCTGAGCGTATTATTATACATGACACGTAGCACACACTTGTACTTTTCCACAGTATTTTTTATTAGACCTGGCCCGTTTCGCCTCACGGCATCTTCAAAAGTTCTTCTTTCGTGTTGTATGATCTCAATTTTATAGTATACACTACTTTTTTTATGTAGCACACATCAGTAAGCTGAAGGTAAAGTCTCAGAAAAGCGGATCACCATTACTTACACATACCATGTTACAATGGTGACACTCAGCTTGACGGCCTCATCATATGCTCACGCCCCGCTTAAAGGACCCGGGACTGTAAGAAGAAGTGGAGCGGAGAGTCGTGAGCGAGCTGGTAATTCATTCCAGGCTTTAATGGTGCGATAATGGAAAGAGTCAAATACCAATTTAAGTTTAGTACGCCATTCATGTTACGGCTGGCATACACACTCGTTTAATAATCTGAATAACTGACTATAAAATAAAATTCATTAACTCTATTAACAAATGTAAACATGATACAGTTCGTTCGTATACAAAGTGCATTATGTCTGCCATTTTACTGAAAAACAAAGCCATTAAAGCCGCCAATTGCTTGCCACTGATATACTGGATGAACTCATGAATATTTTACCGCTTACATTTATATTTTATTGTGCTTTGATGGAAGTGCAGGCTCTCTCATTAACACGGTTTATTAACTTGACCTAATTTACTACCGATAAATAAAAGTCATACACAGCATTTTTATTAATACCACTCAAGTGACAGGCAAATCCTTTGGAGGCACGCTCGTGCTGTCGACCCTGGAGGAACAGAGAGTTTTTGTGCTTTCTGTGCAGAAGACATAGCAGAGCAAGCCTTTGGTCTTCTAACTGTCAGTCTAAAAACTGTCCAGTGAGCTCTGGGTTCCCTATTCATCATCAGAAACTATCAACATGAGGTTATTATGGCCACCGTATTCTGTCGGGAGGAGGTACTTCCTCAGTCGGAGCGCTCTATTGGGATGGCAATACCGTCATAACCTACCTTCGTCTATCGTATTCTTTTTTTTTATATAGGACACGCCAACTTGCCCTCACCTCGCCTGGTCCCCGCCAGTTGCAGAGACTATTACTGGTTATAAATATTATTATTATTATTGTTATTATTATTGTAAATTTGGCAGACAAGCGCATGGCCTACCTGCAGGGAAGTGGTTACCGTAAGCTCTGGACGTGTGCGATACCAGGGGCGTTACACTCGCGCTGTCAACCCTGAAGAAATTTTCTAATGCCCCTCTTGAAGAACCCCACATTGTAGGCACTTGTCAAAGCTGCTGCAGGGAGTTCATTCCACAGCTTGAGTGTGCGTGGGATGAAGTTTCTTTCGAAACACACAGTGCGTACCGTCTCAAATCGCAATTTGCGGTACAAACTACCTCCACTTATTTAGTTAAATGAAATTTATCGCTCAGTCATCCAATTGAAGATTTCACTGAGTCGTATATACACATCAAAGTACTTGAATGAGTTATTACCAACCACGACACGGGCGACTGAGTTCGGATAATATACTGACTGTCAATGCACTGAAAAGTGGTTGGAAATATATCAATTAAGGCGAATGGAATTAATGAACAGTAGCGCCTCACTTTAATTTATTGTCTGGGAATAATATTATATTACGTATTCATTACTATATTGAAAATTTAAACTGTTAAAGTTTTTAGTGAGTGTTCATGTATATATTTAAAGAGCATTAGCCACGAGATAGACATTTTCAGCCCTAGTTTCTCAACATACAGGAATACTGCTAAGCAGGTTATAGCCAAGCTATAAATTTGTTGTCACTTTGTTACAGCGATTAATTACTATGTCTAATTTTTTAACCATGAAATCCTGTAATTGTCCTTTGTTTTGTTTTATTTATTATTTTTATTGTAATACTTAATGCACGCTTTTTAATTGTATTATGCTGTGTACACATATTTTCAATTTGGAACCGAACCTTCAATTATTGATGTTTTGTAAAATTTTGATTGTTTTCCGTTTTGTTTGCCAAATAAATAAATAATCAAATCAATCAATTAGCCCATTGCAATCCAATGCTAGACTGGGCCTCTCCAAACTACCAAACCGTCTGGCCAGCGCGCTAGCCAGACGGTTTGGTACAGGGTTTTATTTCCAATTTTCCTTCCCTCGCAGTGATATTGCCTGCGTATTTTTCCGTTAGTCATCTCTTGCGACACCCTTCAGTAGAAATGGGGTGACACTTGTATTTTTTCTCCGTCACCCCACGGAGATACGGTCACGTCTATTTTCTAACGACGTAAGTTGAAAAGATGAGTGTGAGAGATGTTTCAATTTTTTTTTTACGTGCGCAAAATCCCCACGGATACCTCCCCACCGGAGCCAGTGAGAGAGGTTATGTCGGACTCGAACCGACTAAAACGCACGCCGCCTGTGGATCGTTTTGGTTGCCGAAGGTGAGGTTGACAGGCATATCCCTCGCACCCCGGCCGACTCAGAGCCATCTCTCACGATCTGGCCCTCTCCTCTCACTTCTTGTTTGTCCATCCTCTCTGTGTATTCAATACGTCTGAGGGTGGAATGTTTCCATAATATAATTTATGTTACTGAAATAGTAGTGTTGTGGTTTAAATAATAAAATTTATATTTTGATTTTCTATCAAACTTTATCTTGGGTGTTTATGATCATTTTATTTTAGAGTAAATTATTCCAATTTACCCTAAAATAAAACGAAAGACAATAATTGTATTTTGACTGGCAGTTTATTAAAATTGACATAAAATTATCAAAATGAAAAATTGTAAGCACATTTTAACCGACATCTTTATTTACTTTAGCCTGTTTTTGTATCTGAAACATTATTAGCAATGTCAATTTTAATTTGTTAACATAACATAAACTCACGCCTATATCCCCAAAGGGGTAGGCAGAGGTGCTAGCACCCACATTTCGCCAGTTTATGTTTAGGTCCCAATGTAATAAGAGGCGAGCCTATTGCCATTAACCGGGCAATTATAAACCTACGATAAATAAACACATAACTTCGAAAACCATCGAAAAGTCATTGGTGTGTGGTATGGTTAAACCTGGGATTGAACCCGAGACCTCGTCTCAGTAGTCCATTACCCATACCACTAGGCTACCGCGGTTCATTTTTTAAATCTAATAAAACCTCTATATACGTAACAAGTATGATTGATGACGTGCTATGCGTCATAGGCAAAGTACACTATAACTAGGAAATAATATTATATAAACAGCACGTATCAATAAACAATAATGTCAGCACTAAACTTATATGAGTAAAACCCCACTCTTAATCTCAGTAAAATCATGTAGAATAATTAGTATATAAGAGTGTGTAAATAGTAAATAAATTAATCTTGTTCCAACTGGTAAACCATCTTTTACTCACCTCCGCAATATTGGTGACCCCGACGTGATCTCCTAGTGCTGATATAATTGCAGGCCAACTGCAGCCCTGAAAAGGTTTTCAGCAGCAAACCTAGGAACTATCACAGAAACGGTGGAGCCATATAAGGAAAAATTTACCCAACAGCCCACCAGCTTACTGACCACCACCATCAGCGAAATAGCGAAATAGCACATTTCAGTTGACTTCCCACAAGCGGGTCCAAACCAGCTGAAATATCAAGAGGCTAGAAAAATGGCACCGATAATTCCAGGGACACCTCAAAAAAACCCCGGTACATCGGCTGAATCAATCAGCGACAGCCAGGTGGTGGCTGCAATTAGCATTACGGAGAAAATACCAGCGTTTTGGACAGATTCACCGCGCTTATGGTTCGCGCAATTCGAGGCCATCGTAGCCTCCCAAAAACAAGGTGACGAATATAAATATAACAGCGTCATCGCAAAATTACCAAAAGAGGTCATACATCAAGTCAGCGACATCCTGACGTCACCGCCAAACGCAGACAAGTACCTTAAAATCAAGGAAAGATTAATTGCGTGCTATGAGGAAAGCGAGCAACGACGCTTCCACAAATTGCTTTCGGAGATGGACCTAGGTGACTCAACACCATCACAGCTGTTGAGAAAAATGAAAGAAGCCAGCTGCGACAAAATGACCGAAGATACCATCAGATTATTATGGTTCAGACAGCTTCCGGTATCAATCACCTCCATATTGGCAGTCTCCGAAGACCTCGACCTCACAAAATTATGCGAAATGGCGGACCGAATTTATGAAAATATGCGCTATAAAACCAAAACAAACAACTCGTCACAGGAATCCGCCGACGTTAACTTAATAACAATGCTAACGTCACAAATTGCAGCTATGCGAGTTGAAATAAACGAGCTCCGCGGTATGAGTAATCGCCTACCGATGCAACGCAGCAAATTCCGAGCAAGGTCGCAATCACGCTCACGGTCACGTACACGGCTATGTTATTATCACAGACGATTCAAAACAAAAGCATATAAATGCGATCAGCCGTGCTCGTGGATAAATAAAACCGATAAAAATTCGGGAAACGAGAACTAGCGCAGAATAAGACGGGACTCTGTGCCATACACCCCGCCAACCGTCTAACTATAACCGACTCAAACAGTGGTTATAGGTTTTTAGTAGACACGGGAGCAAATATTTCTGTATTACAAAACGCACAGGGTAAGAAAAACCCAAGCAACTACAAACTGTATGCCGCAAACGGGTCAACTATTGAAACTTATGGCGAAAGCACATTAACGCTAAATCTGGGGTTACGCAGACCTTTTACTTGGACGTTTGTAATCGCCGATGTAAAAATGCCTATCTTAGGAGCTGATTTCCTAGAGCACCACAGATTATTAGTGGATCTATACGGCAAAAGGCTGGTCGACCAAGAAACAAAATTAACGACGCATGCGAAAATTGCAAGAGCAACACACATGCCTTCAATTAGATCCATCGACGCGAAATTACCCGAACATATAAAGCACCTGCTAGAGAAATACGTAAACGTCACTAGACCAACACCACTTAAAAAACCCACAGAACATGGAATACAGCATCACATCATAACAAAAGGTCCTCCAGTTTATGCCCGCGCGCGCCCACTACCACCCGACAAATATAAGGCAGCAAAAAAGGAATTCCAAGAGCTAATAAACTTAGGAATATTAGAACCTTCCAGTAGTCCTTGGGCATCGCCTCTCCACATGGTAAAGAAAAAGAATGGGGAATGGAGGCCATGCGGAGACTACCGCGCGTTAAATAAAATAACAGTTCCCGACAGATATCCCTTGCCAAGACTGTTAGACTTTACATACATCGCAAGTGGAAAAACAATATTCAGCAAAATTGATATAAAGAAGGCGTTCCACCAAATCCCTGTTGCGGAACCAGAAAAGACCGCAATAATCACGCAAATGGGTTTATTTCACTGGAATTACATGCCATTTGGCCTCAGAAATTCAGCCCAAACGTTCCAGAGGTTTATGGACTCCCTGTTTAGAGACCTGGACTATATATATGTTTTCGTGGACGACATACTCATAGCAAGTCAAAATACCGAACAACATTACGTTCAACTAGAGGAAGTATTCACTCGCCTAAGTAAAAACGGCATCTCAATCAATACGAGCAAATGCGAATTCGAAAAGACAGAGATAGATTTCTTAGGTTATCATATAACGAGCCAAGGTATCACCCCCACGTCTGAGAAAGTACGAGTAATAAACGAATACCCAAAGCCAAAGGTGGTAAAGGAGCTACGTCGATTTTTGGGAATGATGAATTTCTACAGAAGTAGCATCCCACACGCCGCCGGACACGAAGCTCCGCTCAACAAATACTTAATAAACTGCAAAAAGAATGACAATACGCCAATCGGGTGGAATACGGAAGCTAACCAAGCATTCGAACACTGCAAACAGGACATAAGAGATGTCACAACACTCGCATTTCCGGAAACAGACACACCACTAGCCATTATGACAGATGCTAGTTTAAAATGTGTAGGCGCCGTACTTCAACAAAAAGTTCAAGGAAAATGGAAACCCATATAATTTTTTTCAAAAGGGTTAAGCGAGACACAAACAAAATATTCCACATACGATCGAGAACTACTCGGTATTTACATGGCAATAAAAAACTTTAGACGACTAATAGAAGGTCGCACATTTACAATATACACTGATCATAAGCCACTGATTCATGCATTCGACAAGAAGCAATCAGTGGATGAATCCCCTAGAAGAATAAGGTACCTAGAATATATTGCACAATTCAGCACAGACATAAGGCACGTCACGGGCAGCGAAAACGTGGTAGCCGACGCACTATCACGGGTAATAGAAACAATAGAACTACCCCAAATTCTCAACTGGCAAGAGGTAAAAAAATACCAAGACTGTGACCCGGAGTTAACAAAACTAAAACAAAATAAGTCACTAAAAATAACACAGGTACCAGTACAAAACAATAATACCAAAATTTATTGTGATATATCCACCGGTACAACAAGGCCATACCTACCACAAAAGTTCAGAAAAACAATTTTTGATAGTTTTCACAACATGAGCCACCCAGGGAAAAACACAACAAAAAAGTTGATAACCGCAAAATACATCTGGACTAGCATGCACAAAGACATTTACGAAATGTGCAAAACATGTTTACAATGCCAGCAATCAAAAGTTCAGCGGCACACAGTATCACCCCTGGGCAAATTTATGCCAGCAGAACGATTTAGCCACATACACATAGACATTGTGGGCCCCCTACCGACATCACAAAACAAAAGATACATCGTCACTATGATCGATCGTTGTACGTCATGGCCAGAAGCATATCCTATTTCGGACATCACAGCAGAAACTGTAGCCAAAACCCTATACGATGGCTGGATCACACGTTTTGGATGCCCCAATTATATAACAACGGATCAAGGACGACAATTCGAGTCTGAGCTATTCAGAAGCCTAACCAAATTCCTGGGTATACAAAAAATCCGTACTACACCATATCACCCTCAATCAAACTCCAAAGTAGAAAGACTGCACAGAACCATGAAAGCAGCTTTGATGGCAAGAGGAAATACCGAAAATTGGACGAAAGAATTACCATCGGTATTATTCGGGATACGTACCAGCATTCGACAAGACACTGGATACTCAGCAGCCGAATTGGTCTACGGAACAACAATAAAATTACCAGCAGCATATTTTGGCGACTGTTCTAAAAACACAACGTATGCAGAGTTTGTGGAGAAAATTAAAGATAACATAACGCACATGACGTCAATTCCACAACGACAAAGCTCAAACAAAAACATATTCGTACACCCACGCTTAGCCGACTGTACACACGTGTTTCTACGATGCGATAAGCTACGTCCTACGCTCACAACACCTTACGACGGACCGTTTCTCGTAGTCAAACGTGACAACAAAATAGTCACGATCAAGCGAAACGGCAGGGAAGTGAACGTGTCGATTGACAGGCTAAAGCCAGCATTCACGACGAGCGACGACAAGATAGAAGCTCAAAATCAAGAGCAAGATAAGGCAGAGCCAATTCAAAACATAAAAAGAACACGTACGGGAAGAATATCACGACCCACGGTCCGTTTCAAACAATGATATAAAAAGGGCAAAATGAAAATAAAAGTCACTCCACAGCAAGCCACAAGAAACAACACACAAGATGGGAAGCAGTCAAACCCACGAAAAGGAGCAAATAAACATGGTGCAGAACAATAACCTGGCAGAAAAGGCAGAAAAGAACACACACATGGCAGCAGAAATTGAAAAAATAAAAATCTGGATCGGAGTACTCATCGCTATAATTATACTAGCAGCAATAATAATAACAATCACCAGACTCGTACGGAAAACTAACAAAGTCATGGACAAAAAGATAAACAAAATAATCAAGGAAATGCAACAAGTGTAAACAACTGCAGAAAAAGTACAACTCAGCAAACAGCGTGCACGGACAAGGTCGACGCACCACAGCAAATAATAACTAGAATTTTTATAAAGGGGGGAGTACTATGACGTGCTATGCGTCATAGGCAAAGTACACTATAACTAGGAAATAATATTATATAAACAGCACGTATCAATAAACAATAATGTCAGCACTAAACTTATATGAGTAAAACCCCACTCTTAATCTCAGTAAAATCATGTAGAATAATTAGTATATAAGAGTGTGTAAATAGTAAATAAATTAATCTTGTTCCAACTGGTAAACCATCTTTTACTCACCTCCGCAATATATAACATTTTTAACTAATTTTATCGACGTCTGTGGAAGTGACTGCCGCTGACACCCCAACCTCGAGGGGAATGCCAGAGACTCGTCTGTCAATCACTAAGTTAACCAGCTACAGAATACCGCAGCTATAATAACTTCGTGTTGTGTTCCTAGCGGTGAGTAAGGTAGCCAGAGCTCACTGGAGAATTTGTGCTGTCAGTGGGAAGACTAAAGGCTTGTCCTGCTTTGTCATCTACACTGACGGCACAGAAACTCTGTACTTACAGGATTGGCAGCGCGACTGTGACTCCTCTGGTGTTACAAACGTCCATAGGCCACGGTAACCACTTTCCGACAGGTGGGCCGTGTGCTTGTCTGCCACCTAAGTGGTATAAAAAAAAAACTTTCAAATGAAGTTGGTTTCCCCCAACGGTCTTCTTTGGATCTTATATACAATATCATAGAACCTTTTTTAAATAGTCACCATTTCTAAAATGGATTTTTCAAAGTCTGTCAAAGTCCTACATATTTTCGTAAAGGCTATTGAAAAAAATGAATAACGAACGAATTCAAAAGGATCATCCTAAGTACACGAAAGCCGAAAAAGGCGAGAAGACAAATAAAAATTTGGTTTCACAATCGCGACATGTGTTTACACAAACTCAATGTAATACGGTGTGATGTACAAATAAATAGGGATGTGTACAAGCCTCAACAAACATCCGACATAAACGCTTTTTAATACCGTATTGTGATATAGATGGGTTTATAACTTAAACTAGGTCAGTATCGTTCGAAATTCGCTAAAATTAGAACCTGATTCAGGTATTACGTATTACGTAACTTTTTTTATACCACTTAGGTGGCAGATAAGCACTCGGCATATCTGATGTAAAGTGGTTACGGTGGTCAAAGGACGTGTGCAACACCAGGAGGCGCGCCGCCGACCCTGTAAGAAACTTCTAATGCCCTTCTTGAAGAACCATATTTTAGTCGCAATTCCTCTGAGCACAAACGATAGTACAGGCGGTAGAACACACTTAGCGAAGCAAAGTCCCTCCTAAGGCTAAGAGGTTCCACATCGCCTGCGAGTATGGTAACATCGACCAGTCTTTGTACCGAGTCGAAGGGGTCAAGCTGTTATTAATTTATTTATTCTTTGCAAATATGGATTACATAATATGTTACAATCATTAAGTATATATGCAGTTTCATCATATTCCACCATAATAGGCATGTAATTTAAAAGCTAAATTAGGAATAAAATACAAAATAATCTGATATCTTACTTCTAGAAATTTTCATACTGTCGAATTATTTTTATTTATACATTCCAGAATACAAATGAAAATGTCATGGTACTTAAAAATTAAAATTAACAATGTCATAATGTATTATCTCCATTGTATTATAAATTTATAATGTCAATATAGATTTTAGTCATATATTACAATAGTAAATGTCAATGTCAAAAAAAGTTTTCATCACTATTTCTACCAAATGGCAATACCACTTTGTACAGTCGTTATGCAGGCGCTCCGGCAAAAAGATGACAGCAGTACTCTGTATGGGGCCAAACCTATGCCTTATAAAGGAGAATCGTTGCCCCGCAGTGAAGTACTGCTTCGCCCTGGGTAGCACTCCAAGTTTTTGTTTTTTTACAGATTTAATCAATATATTGTCTATAATTCGAAATGTACTTAGTGCTATATGACTGTACCCACTAGCTTTTGATAACAACAATAAAAATATCACACCATGTTATTTACAATTGTAGAAATAATCGTGGTGAAGTCAAATTGGAAACTTTACTTCAACACTTTTCTTCTCTTTCTTATTGCAAACACAGTAACAGTTAGTTTTTGTGTAGTCATGAACACAGCTGTACACTTTAAGGTCAGCTATAACATGTGCTATATTGAAAAATCTGGCGCGTAGAAATTTCAATAGTAGGCATATTGCCAAAGTTCTGAACCTTGTTTCTAGGCGAGATAATACAACAGCTGACGCGGTTTTATAACACTGCTGTGGATTCGGTACGCGAAACGGTATTCAATGCAAATACTTTTGCAAAAGGGCAACATAATACATTTTATATTTGTGTCATTCGACGCGGAGGGTGGAAGATCGGGATCAGGTATGTAAGAGAGAGGTGCGGGTTTCCTATGAAGTAAGCAGCGAAACAACAAACGTACACTTATGAAAATATATTTCAGTACAACTGAGCTAGACCCATACAATATTGCCGTTAAGATTGTCTATGCGTACGCAAGTGCGTGGCAATTGTGTAACCTGCTTGATTGAGGCAATCTAAAGAACTGCCTCGAGCAGTGGATCGAATGAATCGGTTATTCTGATGGTGGCCTGCACCATCAGAACAACCCCCTTGTGCCACGCGCGTACCTCCACTTTAATTACGATGCGCTGGCGTTGGTCACATCTGTTAATTCAATGGAGACCCGTCTGTCGGTAGCAAACAATATTCTTACCTCTTAACTATTATACCTAGAAATAGCTTAAGAATACCACGTATATTCTTTAAATACCAACGTGCAGTCGAGCTCCTTAACAGGTGTATAAGTTCATGTGGCTTACCGGCAAGGAATTTTTATTTCACAGGGCCGAGCAACACGACAATTCCATCCAATTGAGCAGTCTGACTTGGGAAGTACCTTTGCCCCCAAGAATACCGCATCTATAATAACCTCGTATTATGATCCCAGCGGGGAGCAGGGTAACCAGAGCTCACTGGAGAGTTTTTGTGCTGTCAGTAGGAAGACCAAAGGCTTGTAATGCTATGATTTCTACACTGACGGCACAGAAACTCTATTCTTACAGGGTCGGCAGCATGGGGACGAGTTGGGGACTCTGTAGTCCCCACACCCGAGAAGAGGGCCAGATCGTGAGAGATGACCCTGAGTCGGCCGGGGTGCGAGGGATATGCCTGTCAACCTCACCTTCGGCAACCAAAACTACCTACAGGCGGCGTGCGTTTTAGTCGGTTCGAGTCCGACATAACCTCCTCCACCGGCTCCGGTGGGGAGGTATCCGTGGGTATTTTGCGCACGTAAAAACAGGGTCGGCAGCATGAATGTGACTCCCCTGGTGTTGCGCACGTCCATAGACCATGATAACCACTATCCATCATGTGGGCCGTATGTTTTACTGCCACCTAAGTTGTATAAAAAAAAACAATCAAACAATTGTCATAAAGTTACTAATACATGATATTCCCTACAGGCCCATTACAAAAAAAGAGAGCCGACCTCACATTTTGTATTGTTACCCTCTCACAGTATTACGGGAAAAGGTTTTTTGCCTTCAATATATTTCATTTGCAGGAAACACAGCTGATCCTCGAACATATTACCTACAAGTATAGGCACTCGGAAGTGGTACTCGTAGATTATTAGAGCCTTCGTTTTACGCTCGAGAAAAATATTTGCACTTAGTGATTATTAGTGCAAAGGGATATTTTGTTAGAGACTTAAGTGAACAACATTCTGATAGTGGTAGGGACTAATAGACTATATGACTATTCTGGGTATCAGGCAGTGGAACTTTTTAACAAGTTATCTATTCATTTTAAGTTATTAATATACAGTGTACATTCGCATTGGTTCAAAATAGAACTCAGGGCCTTTTTATTGGAAAAATGTTTATACTCCATATCGGAATTTGTGTCACATGATGATAGTAATAACTAAGTTTTGATATCGAATGATATTTAGTGTAAAAAAAACATTGACATTTTAATTTTTAATTTTTTTAATTCATTTTATTGGAATATAAATCATTTGACATAAGTATATTTTGACTTAATCATTATATCCTTACTATTTTTGACATGATAATACTTTTTTGACTGACATTACCTCAATTTCATGTTGTATTTTTCTTTTGTCATCGACATTTTTGATTTTGTTGTATTGCTGCATGTCATCTACATCACAATTATATTTGTTTTTCTAACTTTAATTCAGTTTATCCAGTACAAATATATATCAAACACAATGTGACATTGTTAGTGATGAAATAAATTAAAAAATAACCCTCCAAAAATGACCACTTTATAAAAATATAAAGAACTGCTAAAGTGAAATATTCTTACGATAAATAGTTTTATAGATTACACATAATGAGAAGTCACTTGTACTTTTCCACATTATTTTTTAATTGTTATTAGACCTGACCGGTTTCGCTTTACCTTCAAGGATGCCGTAAGGCGAAACCAGTCAGATCTAATAACAATTAAAAATAATGTGGAAAGATACAAGTGAGTGCTCAATATGTGTAACAACAAATTCCACCAAGTGCCATTAATCAACAGTATAAATAGTTTTATAGATATTTGATTTTGTATTCGTAAGTTCTTCGTACTTGCAAGTGACGTCACACGCCAGTCGCGCATATTGTAAATGTATGGGATGCAAGAGAATATTGCATTTGTCTCGGTCTACTTTGCGTTTACACGTATATGTTTGTAATAAAAGTAATTTGAAATTTAATGCAGAATCTTAAAGTTAAGAATTGGGACAGTATTTGATTGTTTATATTTTAACTTACTTTGGGATGGTTATAGTTTTAGTTTAGTTAGGCAATATCTTATTTCACAAAGCATATTTTGTCAGGACAAACTAGCATATTAAGCAGTATTGGGAAGAATCGGACGATGTCAAATAGCCTTATTAGTTGCAGTATTTTATTTACACAAACAGATGTTTTTTTGTATTTTATTTCAGTATCAATATTTATTTAGTACCTACTCTGGTAAAATAATCATATCACCCATGGTAAAGTGCCTGTTTGACGACTATATGCGGTTTTTTCGAACAGTTTTAAATATCACTTACGTGTCAATCAGTTAGTCAATTAGCTACCACAGTCCACGGCTGGACAAAGGCCTCTCCCAATGTTAAGAGGCTTTGGCCTATTGTATTCACGCTAGTCAGACGGGTTGGTACAAGGTTTTATTTCGAGTGTTCCTTCTCTCGCAGTGATTTCGTCTGCGCATTTTTCCGTTAGTCGCCTCTTCCCCTTCGGACGAGATGAGATGGGAGATAGGTTCTTATCACTTACGTGTAGTGATCAGTTACCTCGTACACAATTAACAGTACCCCATTTAACCACTTAATTTCTTTTTGTTACAGGACAATCCAGGCAATCAATTCAAGTCTATCCCTCTTGGCCTATGGTGGGCCATCGTGACCATGACCACAGTAGGCTATGGGGACCTAGCACCAAAGACTTACCTGGGCATGTTCGTGGGTGCTCTCTGCGCGTTGGCAGGTGTGCTGACCATTGCGTTACCTGTACCCGTCATCGTGTCCAACTTCTCCATGTTTTATTCACATACGCAGGTAAGTGTAGGGTTAAGATTTTTCAGAAGCTGTTGTGACCTATATATATCCTATTAACAGGGTAATATTTAAAGTGCGATTCCTGTTTCTCTACAAATTTTAAAACATTGCTCAACTCGTACGATGTTAACACGATATAATATATCATACGCGTCTTGTTAATTGTTCGATGACTGATCAAGCAGGTGGACAAAATTGTTCCGCGTTGCTGCGCGTCTTTGTCGAGCTACCTTGTTGCACTACATGTGCTTTTCAAAAAATTCGCCGCTATGATAAGTATTAATAGAGAATGTACTATGTGGGTGTGAGAATTTACTAGTACGTTCTGTAGAATATTACAAAAAATTTACGGAAATGTAAGTGTTTATGACAATAAATAACAGTAAAATAAATAAATAAATAAAAATAAAGATATACCTAGTACATTTATAGTAGATGCGAAATTTTAATATCAGTTTGAACATAATATTATGGTCTGAACTCATTTAACCTTTCCATTCCGTATATTCATAGTAATGAGTTCAAATTAAATTATTTCTGAACGTCTGAATCAACTACTAGTTTACGACATGAATAAAAGTACAATATAATGTGACCTTTATCTACTATTGCCCTACGCGAAAAGGTCCTACAAAGCTAAATTTAGTGGTTAGTAAAGAAGATATGTCTGTGAATATCCAACTCGTGCATGACTATAAATTATGAAGGGCTCAGAAAGTTGTTCGAGAATTATTCGCTATTACTTTCATTGTCTCGAAAATGTTGACAGTTTATGATGATAGAATGCGAAACAATAGAGGAAGAATTTACAGACTGTTGATTCGTTTTGGATAGGCTTTTAATTTTATACCTTTTGATACGCTTTTGGTTATTTTGGTTGCCTTAGTAACCGTATTTTTTAACAGATAATATTTTCGCGTTCAGTAAAAATACTGATTGTGCATCTAATTAAGTTCAGAATGATCACCACCTACCCCGAAATGGATAGGTTAGGTTAGAAGACTAAGGCGGGAGCGAAGCGAAGCGGAGCTCCCGCCTTATGTCTTTGTGGTATTTTTTTTTATAATTGGTTGGTTGGTTGGTTGCTAACTAACTACTTACTTGCAGTAGTTTGTTGGTGCTCAATCAGTATTTTTGATGTGAATTTGGATTATTTTGTCGTACAAAGTGTACTCTTTTTGATATAAGTTTAAATATCATCCTTTTTTAACCAGTTACCTAAGAAGAAATTGTCATCTAGTCTCGTAACCATGTTACAAAATAAGTTTATAATTATTTATATAGAATAAAACAATTGATATTGATGACAGAATTTGAAATACACATCTTGGTTTTTAAAGGATTTTATCACAATTTATATATTGTTCTTAAATAATGAAAAATAACCAAAACGTCGGATATGAAATCAACTGAGCCCTCCTCCTCGCTCCTACATCTTCTACTCCTGTTTTGTTTTCATAGGAGAGACTGGCGTCTAACCCTCCTCCCGCCCCCAGGCTCGATAGAAAAACCTTCACTGGGGTATCATCCGGCCGTCCATTAATCCGCAGACTTACAAGTGAAGTTGGATTGAGACCTGAAAATCTTAGTGGGTGGAGGCATACACGACTTTTCAACTTTTGTCATAATACAATGAAAAATATACAAACAAAATTGCTTTACAAAAAGCATTTGTTTAATCAATCTTGTCTTAACATTTTAAAAGAAGACCGCCACAAAAAACATTCTAATATTTCCTTTTACACTGAATACATTAAGAATTTTCTTGCATTATCATGGCATTAACTATTTTAAGTGAAGCAAAATACAAGCAAGGTGGAGTCTATCGTTTTATGGTGAGCAAATGTAGCGTGAGGAGCCTTCGCAGGTCATTGCACACCTCTACCTTTGGCCCTTGGCTGGGGGTGTATTTTTGTAGTGAAAATTTCACCATGTATTCTTGGGAATATGTTTTTAAATAGCGAGTCGCGTAAAGATCGATTAAAAACCCGTATATTGAAAATTGTAAGGTCTATTTTGCTATACAAAATTGGAATATGTTTCGTGTTTTTATTTGATGGAGTATTTTTGTTATATTGTACTTTGTTTTATGTCTGTTTAGGGAAAACTGATTTTAACGTGATATTCTGATAAGATTTAAAAAAGAGAAGACAGAATACGTAAATTTGAATGCCTTTGCATACCAGGCCGCTAAAACATGCCGATGGAAGAGAAACCTTGGAAAACGGGACCAATAAATACCACTTTTTAATACCACTTAAGTGGCAGGCAAGCACACGTCCCACCTGATAGGAAATGGTTATCGTGGCCTATGGACGAATGCAACACCAGGGACTTACACTCGCGCTGCCGACCCTGAAGAAACCTTCTAATGCCCTTCTTGAAGAACCCCATATGGTAGGCACATGGGTAAAACACAGCAGGAAGTTCATTCCACAGCTTGAATTCGTCTACATTCGTCCTAATAACACGGATTATAATTACCATTATTGTTTATAGTTCTTATATTGTTCCATCATAAAAATGTCAGTAATGGCGACCCTCTTTCCTGTGACTTTGACTTCAGTTTAGCATTAGGGGGAGGGGGTGAAGTCAAAGATAAAAAAATCATTTTGAATATAAATCTATGACTTTTTAAGTCGCTCTTATGGTAGTAATATTATTAAATTTTAGGTATTTTCCATTACTGAAATTATCAATTTTGTTTTGTTCTGCCTTATAAGCACAGACTAAATATTCATTTAACAAAAATTAAGTCTGCTAAGAATTAGCTTTCGCTCGACAATGGTTAGACCCAAATATGATTATAGATATCTTTCCACTGTCGCACCATAAAGGGCTGGAATTACCAGCTCACGTGTTTCCTTCCTACAGTCCCGAGTCCTTTAAGGCGGGGCATGAAAAAGTATATGATGAGGCCATCAAGCTGTGTCACCATTTTAACATGGTATATGTATGTGATGGTGACCCTCTTTTCTGAAACGTTGTCTTCAGATTACGATCAGGCGATAATAGAAAATAAAACTTCACTAAAATTGGATTAACTTTGGAGACAGTTAAATTGTCACTTTTATCACTTTTGTATAGTTCGTGTGTCGTTATCACGTGTGCTTGGGTATATGGGATCTCAAAAATTTCTTCAGAGCCCAAGCCAATCTCATTTGGTAGCTAATACACCTACTGATTATTGGACAAAACTTCCTTAGGGAGTTGGAGGGTCATACGGCAGTTACTCTCATAAAAGCCAAGTAGTATTGCTGAACTATGCAATTATTAATATTTATAACGCACAATAATATTATTTAATGAAATAATTAAACGTTAAAGTTTTCTTTTGAGAACAGCCTGTATAAAGCATATAATGATAAAAAAACCATTACAAAAAAAAGATTGTGCTGCGCGTGAAAATTTTCATTATCTACAAAGTCAACATTAATTTTGTTCAAACCTTATCTCAGCAAAATTTATCCTTTCGTACATATTGTTATTTTGATCAAAGGATCTATCTACCGTCAACAGCGAATGGCACATTTTGTTCAATTTTAGTCACGTTGAATATTCGATTGTGATGTAAAAACATCCAGGACGCTACTTGATTTTGACTTGACGACCAGCTTTTTAGAAGAAACACTATGACCAATCGAGCTTACTAAACCCATTGTACAAAGCAATAGCTCTCGTCTGCATAAGGGACGAGGTGAAGTTAGGATACCAATTGATTCAAAAGTAATTTTTTTAAATCGACTAAGATAAGAAAAATATGTAATCAGTTCAGGAGGGGTTCGAATCCGCCATCTTTCCCTTACAGGGCGAATGCTCTGACCACTGAGCTACCGAACATCACCTGAAATCATCCAAATCTTCCTATATATATCTGTCTTACGGCGACAGTGGGAGCCATCTACGTACTCGTACTTATTATCGGCACCAATAAGTGATGTCACAATCATTTTTAAACATAGATTAGTATTGAATGAAATTTTAAAGCTTTTAGTATGATAACTATTCAAATAGGTAGAAAGAAATTTATTTCAATAGTCATTTTTTATCTGTTAGCTACCGTTTAAGCTGGCTGTATTAAAATTCTTTATAACTCTTCCTTATCGTACATAACAAGTTTACGGTATGAGGCATAAAGTTAATATGACGACGTCAGTCAAGAGTTTGCACCTCTACGTGTAATAACTCCGTCGCAATAAGTGCTACGAGACAGCTACGAGGCACTACGACGCTACAGTGCTACGAACGTATTATGAGATTGAAGTTCTACGGTTATGAGTACTTTTGCATTAAACTTTTGTCGCTAGGTAATAAAGTGTCATTTTTAAAATATGACTCGTTTCTTAATCTAAAAGTAACTTTTTCGCATTCTTCATTATTTTTTGAATCTATTATTGATACATTGCATCATTAGGCTGGCAACTAATAAATGAAATTATTATTTTAATGATAATACAGCAGTGGCAAAGCGTACAACTCATGGTAATGTAGGAGATTAGATACAAATTTACTTGCGTTTCATTCACCCTATACCTGATTGAGTGAGTAGGGTAGCCAGAGCTCACTGGAGGAGTTTTGCGCTGTCAGTGGAAAGACCAAAAGCTTGTCCAGCGTTCAGCTTGGTCAGTCAAGTCATGACCACGGGTGCTGCAATGCATCCGAAACGTAGGCAGAATAGTAAGTTCCATGATATAATTCGCGAGAAGTCCCGATACCTTGTATAATTATTGTCCTGCTTTGCCTTTTATACTGACGGCACAGAAACTCTAAATGTTTGCAGGGTTGGCAGCGCGAGTGTGACTCTCTTGGATTTGCATGCGTCCATAGGCCACGGTGACCACTTTCCATAAGGTGGGTCGTGTGCTGCCTTAAGTGGTATAAAATAAAAACAAAAACCTACTACTCTGCATACCATTCAGGTACAAACAGGCGTAAATATAAGCATAACATTAGTCTCACAAAATATTTTCGCAATATTCAAACACTTCTGCGTCGAACATACCGTGTTCTATTTCAGGACCATCATTTCATATGAGCCATAAGTAATCTAATTACTTTGTTTCAAACAAATTAATTATTAAACAACCCGCGTGTAATAATCACGAAAAATAATTAGTATCCTGTCCTGGTTAGCAAATAAGCACATATTATAATAATTATAATAGTAATTGCTTATTTGCTGAATATGACACGCATGTATTATCATTACAAATATAATTACATGTTTTCTCTCTTTATTTTAATTGTGTATTTATTTATTTATTTTTGTTCCTCACACCACCATCTTTACAGGTTGTTACCCAATGCAATGGTAGTGGACCACAATAATAAAAATTATACAATTACAATTCATAAATATATATAGGTATAAGGTATTACAATAAATGATTAGGTCACATACTCAAACTTAAAATAAGATAATCAATCATCAAAACCACACAATGTCAACTTCCTATTTAGATTTCCAATGTCAAAGTTACAATAATTTAAGGTCAAATTAATTACATTACACTTACAATCACAATTACAATTACATATAAACATTATTATAATAGTATTTGATAATAGTCATAATATTCACCTATAATAACATATTAATTCATGTGTATAGTATAATCACCAGTGGGTTAAAAAGGTAGAGAATTGTTTAACAACGAGCTATATTAGCTTTAAGGCTTAGTTGTAGTTAACTTTGGCTTGAAATAATAAAGAGCAATACACTCACACACTTTGGTCCGTATACGGCACATAAATGATGTTAAAAATTCATAAGTTCTAACAAATGTAGTTCCAAGTGGAGTAAACCAAACTAAGCTACGGTTCAAAATTTCGTAGCCTGTCTACAGCTACAATGAACACTACGGCAATGCAGCTACGAATCCTTCGCGGTATTCGTAGCCGTTCGTATCTTGTAGCACACTTGACATCCCTATGTAAGCTGCAATTCTGCTGGCTTTGTGATGTTTGCTGTCCAAGTTGGAGTAGGCTAATAATAGAAATATTAGGCTCTTGACGTGATGACAGAAAACTTAGAGAGTTTTGTAACTAGGCAGTTTTATTAAATTGATTATGTTGCATGGTCTGTAAGCAAACTAAAGTGTATTATTGATTTGTAATTGTTTTTATTTCAATTCTGCTACATCATATATAATTCATCATTACATCCTAACACTATATATTTGATGAATCATAAATATTTGATGACATTTTATATGTATATATTATAATATATACTATTGTAAAGAGCATTGGTGGCTTTTTTTTTACGTGTGCAAAATCCCCACGGATACCTCTCCACCGGAGCCGGTGGGAGAGGTTATGTCGAACTCGACAGCAAAAAAAAATCACATTAATAACACTAGGTTTTAAAATTACGCAGCCTATTTATCGCATCACTACATAACATAGTACAGTAGAATCTATTCCAGTACATTCGGCACTCGTAAATATTTGACGAGGTTTATATTTATTACGTGACCGTATTGGACGGCCTTATGCTAGAGGCTTCAGTTACTTATAGAATGATATTAGCCGAAATGAAAATATATAATATTGATTTGAGATGGTATGAAGAAACCATTTTATATTAATGAGTTACTCTTAGATTTCGGCCGGGGTGTGAGGGATCGGCCTCCAGCAATCTCACCTCCGGCAACTTACGACCAATCAGACGGCGTGCGTTTTAGTCGGTTCGAGTCTGACATAGCCTCTCCCACCGGCTCTGGTGGGGGGTATCGGGGGGATGTTTTGCACGATCAAAAAAATGAAGTCTTAGATTTATAACTTATTTTTTGGCAAACTTTTTACTGCTCAACTTAGTTGAGGTCAATTATCAGTGTAATTACAAAACGACTGATATTTGATATATTCCATGAACCGCATCTGCCATCTGACCTCCACAACCCACTGGTGACTTCAAAGTTCTGTAGTTAGATTAGATTGTGGTACTTCTTAGGGGTACCTGTAGTTAATGTCACAAATGTGTGTATGGCAAGTGAGATCGAATGCTTAATGTGCTCTCCGAGGCACGGAAAGATCTCTGTACAATGTAATAGTCACCCATTTCAAGGCTGACCTGGTTAATTTTGCGTAACATAGCTAGCATAATATAGGCGGTGAGTAGAGTAGCCAGAGCTTATTGGAGAGTTTTTCTACTGTCAGTGGGAAGACCTGAGGCCCTGTTTTGTCTTTTACACTAACGGCATAGAAACTCTCTGTTCTTACATGCTCGCCAGCACCAGTAAGACTCCCTTGATGTTGCACACGTCCATAAGCTACGGTAATCACTTTCCATCAGGAGGGCCGTCCTGTCTGTCACTTAACTTGTGAAAGTTAGGTTACAGACAGGCACACAGCCCTCCGTTATTCCGAATACTCGTAAAGTACATCATTTAATAAAATATAAGAAAAAATACATTACCCAAAAAAATTTTGATAAAATCATTCATTAATCTTTTCACTACCTGAAAGGCAATATTCGGCAACCTGTATATAAAGAACCCATAAATCTTATCAACTATTGCAAGCAGTTATGCCATAACACTATTCTTCTTAATACCTCCCTGCCTCAGTTTAGGGTTGTCACATAAATATTGTATTATCACTTAGGTACTGTTATATATCTTGTATATATGTCTCAAATATTATGATGTATAATATTACATAAAAAAATATGCCTATAACACAAATTAGCGAAACTTTTAGCAACCGAAATTACTAATATTCTCTCTAACCTCTCCAACTAAGCTAAATTGCTTGTGCCAGGAGTGGGTTCACATCGGTAGTGTAATGGTTACGATGCGAACCTGGTACCTCTCGATCGAAAAGCCTACTCCTTAACCACCGATGCTTTTAAGCTATACTTACTTTGGGTGGATATTTTGTTTAGTTATAAATTTTTAAATTTTGTTGAAGTTGTTGTAGTCATATTTTAGACTAGCTGTTGCCCGCGGCTCCGCCCGCGTCAATGTCGGTTATCGCTTGGTGTTGAGTCAACGCTATTGAGCATAAAACATTTCTAAAATAAACGTAGTCTACGTTACTCCTTATTACATCAGCTACCTGCCAATAAAAGTCCCGTCAAAATCGGTCCAGTCATTTCAGAGATTAGTCGGAACAAACAGACAGACAGACCAAAATTGTAAAAAAATTTTATTTTGGTGTATGCACCGTATTATACTTAGTCTGGCCATAAATACTGTTACAATTTTACAATTTTCAGACCTTGATGCATTCTGATGCATGGCCAGTAAATACACAATATAGCGAGTGGATTTGGTTTCGAAAATCGTCAAAAAACTCGGACAGAGAATAAGAAAACAGAAATACTATTATACTACCAAAATGTTGCTGGCCTGCGTACAAAATTAGATACCTTTAGAAATAATATAAGTTTAGTTCACGCGGACTTATATATATGTTTGTGGAGCATTTTAAATTAGAGTCACCTCTTGGCCGTTCGTCGGGGGTGGTCGATGCTGGCGTTTGTCGTGACACCGATACAGTTCGTTTCTCCGCTAAGGATGTGGCTGGGGTTATTGGTAGAATGACGACTGGAAAGTCTCCTGGTCATGATGGTCTCAGCATCGAGCACCTTCGGTACGCCGGGCCTCATTTGCCTAGAGCTCTTGCCATGCTCTATTCACTTTGCTTGTGTCACTCATACCTTCCAGGTGATTTAATGAGAACTATTGTGATACCAGTAATTAAGAACAAGACCGGTGATGCGACTGACAAGTGTAATTATCGACCCATTTCACTGGCTACCGTCATGGCAAAGGTGCTAGATAGCCTGTTGGATATTAGGTTGGAGCCTCTACTCGGGTTACATGACGCCCAATTTGGGTTTCGACCTGGGTTGTCCACTGAAACAGCAATACTAAGCTTGAAACATACTGTACAATATTACACCCAACGTCAAACACCAATTTATGCGTGTTTTCTGGACCTTTCCCGTGCTTTTGACCTCGTATCTTATGATATATTGTGGGAGAAACTACGGGAGAGAAAAGTGCCAGCTGAATTGGTGCGTATTTTCCAGTTTTGGTACCTCAATCAGGTGAATAATGTTAAATGGGCCGGTAAGCTTTCTGCTTCTTTCGCGTTGAACTGTGGTGTAAGGCAGGGGGGTATAACATCTCCAAAGCTCTTCAATGTCTATATGGATGACTTGATTGTTGAGCTCAGTAACAAAAAAATCGGCTGTCGTATTGACGATATAAGCGTTAACAATATCAGCTACGCTGATGATATGGCATTGCTGAGCCCAACTATCAAGGCACTCAGGGAGTTACTTGGGGCTTGTGAGTGTTACGCTGCAAAACATGGGTTAGCATATAATGTTAAAAAAAGCGAGTTCTTGGTCTTTAAGGCAGGAGGTGGTAAATGCCCAGAATCAATACCTCCTATAACATTGAATAAGTGTGAGCTTAAGCGAGTGTATCAATTTAAATACCTCGGGCATTATGTTACTGATGACCTTAAGGACCAAGCTGATATCGAGAGGGAACGTAGGGCGCTGGCGGTGCGATGTAACATGGTGGCCCGCAGGTTTGCACGATGTAGTGAACCAGTTAGGGTCACCTTGTTTAAGACATACTGCCAAGTATTTTACACGTGCAGCCTGTGGACCAACTATACACAGCGTGCCGTCAGCGCTTTACGTGTCTTATATAATAATGGCTATAGAATGCTGATGGGGTTGCCTCGCTACTGCAGTGCTTCAGGTATGTTTGCGCAAAGTCACACAAATGATTTCGCTGCAATATGGCGCAAAAAAACAGCCTCCTTGCTCTGCAGAGTTCGGGCCAGCTCCAACAGTATTTTGCAAATGTTTGCTGAAAGGCACGACTCGCCTGTTTTGAACCATTGTACGCGTAGATGTATGTCTGCCGTACAATTGGTCTCTAAATAGAAATTAGTGTAGTTTTAAAATGTAATTTAATTTGTTTACTAATATAGTCCTAAGTATATTGTTACTAACAAAATATGAATCAATGCGTTCGAAATAAAATATATTTTATTTTATTTTATTTATTTTATTTATACGCATTTACGGAGTCTGGGTGCAATGAATCCATACATGATACGGAGATAGTCCCCCCGGGATATCAAATACTGAGATGTGATCGAGCAGATGGTCGGAAGCAGGGCGGTGCATTTCTAGTTGCCACACACCAACTCGAAATACGACGGATACAATTGGCCGGAGACGGAGGGTGCAGTTCACGTGCTGCTTCTACATCTACGAGTACTGTATGTATTGATAAGTGTGCATTTGAAATAGTAGGTGCTGAGGTATATTTAAAAAATAAGTTTTTGTTTGTATGTTGCGTGGTTTATATTCCTCCAGCTAGTTCTGAGAATGATTACACATTGTTATTTAATATAATAGAAGTGTTATGTACTAGGTACAAGGAAGTCATTGTAATCGGCGATTTCAACTTATATTCTGCTCCGTCTGGCGTTCATGGTTATTATGAGTACATTTTATCCTATTGCGAGGTCACTCAAAGTAACAAAATACCGAATTGTATGAATCGTCAACTGGATTTGGTACTGGGTGTAGGCATACCCGGTGAAGTGGCAGTGGTAGCGTCGGACGAGAGTATAGTGCGTAAGGACCCACTACACCCGCCACTGATGGTGAGCGTGTGCCCTACAACCACACCTTTGACTGTTGCGGTCGCCGGGGATATCACTGCTTCACCCACGCGCAGTGAATCCAGTTTACGTCCGCAATGGAATTTTTTTAAGGCTGATTTCCATTCATTGTATTATAGTTTAGCTACAGCAGATTGGAGTGTATTATATGAAATTGAAAATATTGAGGATGCAATTAATTATTTTTACACTACTTTTAATAACATGTTAGATGAACACGTTCCGAGAAAAAAGCAGATTCGTAAGCAAACAAGCTACCAATACCCAGAATGGTACACAAGTGCCATTATAAAAGACCTAAAAATCAAGTCACGGCTCCACAAAAGGTTCAAACAGACTAAATTAGATAGTGATTACAGGGAGGTATAGAAAAAGTATTAAGGTGGCTATAGAGGTTGCATACAAACAATATGTAAATAATATAGAAAATAAATTTAAAAAGGACCCTAAAACCTTTTGGGAGTTTTTGAGAAATAGGAAGGGCACGGCTCATAAGCAGGCTATTTTGAAAGATGGTCAGCAGATTACTAATGAAGAATGTGCTGAACACTTTGCTGATTTTTTTAAGTCCGTGTATAATAGCTCACCGCCCCAACTTGATGTGAAAGCGGCAATGGCGCAGCCGCATGGAACATCTGGTATATGCGTGCATATCGAATCTCTTAGCTTAAATAGTGTTGGAGAAGCACTCGTGCGCTTAAAGCCAAAGCGATCGACCGGTCCTGACGGCATTCCCCCTTTTCTGCTTAGGGATTGTAGTAGAGTAATAGCGACACCTCTTCATTACATATTTAATATAATATTAAAAACAAAAATATACCCTGATAGATGGAAAACTACTAGAGTTATCCCAGTTCCTAAAGGTAAGTCAGGGCCAGATGTCGCAGGATACAGACCGGTGGCTGTGTTGTCTACTCCAGCCAAAGTATTCGAATCTGCCATTCAGCGCCGCATACAAGAACAGGTGCAAGGGCTAATATCGGACGCACAGCACGGATTTCGTCCAGGTCGGAGCACTTCCTCCAACCTTCTAAACTTTATGGCTCAAGTGGTGCCCGCTGTTGATTCTGGTGTGCAGGTGGACGCGGCCTACTTTGATATAAAAAAAGCCTTCGATACGGTCGATAATGACGTATTACTAGCGAAGCTTGCTGCTGTCGGATGCACGCAACACTTGCTAGAGTTCTTTGCAAGTTATTTCAAAGATAGGCAGCAGTACGTTGACTACAATGGGTGGGTTTCTGAGCCGTATTTCACTAGATCTGGCGTAAGTCAAGGAAGTAATTTGGGACCACTTGAGTTTCTTATAATGATAAACGATTTACCGGAAGTAGTAAAACATGCAACGTGTCTACTCTTTGCCGATGATCTGAAGTTACTACTCGAAATAAAAAATGACTCTGACTGCGAAAATTTGCAGCGCGATATAGATAGAGTAGTGAGGTGGGTAGAGTAAAACAAATTAACTTTTAATGTCTCCAAAAGTTCCACTATAACTTTCAGTCGGGCGCGAAAACCGATAATGCATACATATAGAATAGATACGGAACCTATGCAAAGAGTAACGGAAGTTCGAGACCTAGGAGTACTAATGACAGCTGAATTATCATTTTCGAGCCATATTACCAATATTTGTAAAAAGGCGTACAGAAACTTAGGATTCGTACTAAGGCAGTCACGGGATTTTACTAATATCAGGACGGTAAAGGCGTTGTATGATGCACTGGTCAGGAGTCATCTTGAGCATGATGGCATGATATGGTCTCCACATGAAGCGAAGTATACACTCATGATAGATAAAATTCAGAACAAGTTTACGCGGTACTTGTATATGAAATTATACGGAGTGTACCCATTTTACCCTCTAATGTACCCCACATTGTTCGTACTGGGTATGGTGGGGTATAATCAGTTGAGAGTGCGGCGGGAATTTTTTCTTACGGCTTACCTAATTAATCTCTTGAGAGGGAAGGTATGCAATCCAGGTATACTTAAACAACTAAGTATCTGCGTTCCGGATCGTTACGTATGGAGGCGGAGACGTCCACCATTACTGGTTGTGCCTGCAGCCAGGACCAACTTGCTTCAAAAAACACCTCTTAGCCGATCCATAAGAGTCATAAATGACATAGGTGACAAGGTGGATATATTTTCGAGTAACTGGAGTGAGCTTGCAAGGATTTTGTTAAATGACATAGCTTACAATAATCCATAGTTTGTATTTTTTTATTTTATTTTTTTGTTTAAATTTTATCTTATTATTTATATACTCGTACCTAGTTGATTTGTTGTTGTATGTGTGATTTTTGTGTTTGTTTTAATTACTTAGTAAGATAATAGTTGTATATTTTGTTATGTAAGTCCATTTCTGTTTTGGGGTTGTCCCTGTCAAGGTGGTGGATAATATTTATAATAATAATAATAATAAAAAAACAATTAAAATAAGAAAGATATTACATTTGAATTTGGAATCTGTCATTTTTATACGATTGTTCATTGTGTTTTCTAATTTTGGCGCCAATACATTGTACAATATTTTGCTATATTAAAATGGAGTGGGGTGATAAAGAAAACCGAATCGCTGTGATTGCATTACACAAAGTTGGTATGGAGCCGAATGTAATTTTTAAAACTCTCCATACGCTTGGTTTTAGTCAAATGTTTGTGTACCGGGCTATTAATAGGTACAATAAGACCTCCTCTGTTTGTGACAGAAAAAGATCTGCCCGTCCACGTAGTGTTCGTACGAAAAAGGTGGTCAAAGCAGTAAGGGAAAGAATTCGAAGAAATCCTGTCTGAAAGCAAAAGATTTTATCTCGGGAGATGAAGATAGCACCCAGAACCATGTCGTGCATTTTAAAAGATGACTTAGGACTTGCAGCCTATAAGAGACGCACTGGTCATTTTTAACTGATAATGTAATAAAGAATAGGGTGGTAAAATCGAAGCAACTACTGAAGCGGTACGCAAAGGGAGGTCACAGAAAAATGTTGTTTACGGATGAGAAAATCTTTACAATTGAGCAACATTTTAACAAACAAAATGACCGTATTTATGCTCAAAGCTCTAAGGAAGCTTCCCAATTAGTCGACAGAGTGCAACGTGGGCATTATCCGACTTCAGTGATGGTTTGGTGAGGTGTTAGCTATGCAGGAGTGACTGAGCCATATTTTTGTGAAAAAGGTATCAAAACATCGGCACAAGTGTATCAAGATACCATTCTTGAGAAGGTAGTTAAACCCCTTAACAACACCATGTTCAATAACCAAGTATGGTCCTTCCAACAAGAGTCAACGCCGGGTCATAAAGCTCGGTCCACGCAGTCTTGGTTGGAAGTGAACGTTTCGGACTTCATCAGAGCTGAAGACTGGCCGTCGTCTAGTCCCGATCTTAATCCGCTGGATTATGATTTATAGTCAGTTTTAGAGAGTATGGCTTGCTCTAAACGCCATGATAATTTGGAGTCCCTAAAACAATCCATACGATTGGCAGTGAAGAATTTTCCCATGGAAAGAGTGCGTGCTTCTATTGATAACTGGCCTCAACGTTTAAAGGACTGTGTTGCAGCCAATGGAGACCACTTCGAATAAGCTTTTTATATTTTAAATTGTTTTATATTTATGTATTAAACTAACACACTGTAAAAGTAATAAACATTATTTGCAATAAAAAAATATGTATTTTCTTCGTAACAATATTTATGGCTAGACTAGGTATTCATATGCATGTAGTAAAAAACAATTATGGTGGTTTTAAATTTCGCAACATTTTATGATAAGACAAACCTGTAGATGGCGCTAGCATACAGAAATTCGTATATTTTAAACTCAAAAGTTAGTAATGTTATATAGCCTGCATCTCAAAATCCTTTCTGAGGGGATGCCTACGTCATAGTAGTTTTATGCATGCAAAGTCTCAGCCCGATCGGTGTAAAATTGACAAAGTTTCATACAAACTTTCATCCCCTATTTTAACCCCTTTTAATTAAATAAAATCCTTTCTTAGCGGATGCCTACGTCATAACATTTACCTGCATGCCAAATTTCAGCTCGATCTGTCCAGTGGTTTGGGCTGTGCGTTGATAGATCACTATGTCAGTCAGTCAGTCACCTTTGAGTTTTATATATTTAGATAACTGTTCAAAAATATCTGCGTCTTCTGGCCATCATCATCATCATCACGAAGATGTATATTCCTAATTGTATCCAAGACTGGGGTGACCTCAGAGCCTTCCGGCTCTTACTCCTACACTTTGCATGATTTCTGGTACATACATATTTATATACATATTAGAGCCTTTATCCCCGGAAGGTTAGGCAGAGGTGAATTAGCACCCAAATTTCACCAATCATTGTATTTAGTCCCACATAATAAGGGGCATATTGCCGTATTCCGAGCTCTATTGTTGACTCGAGCCTTGCATCTGAGGCTGAGTCTGGGCTGTGTATATCTGTCTGATGTTAAACAGCCCTATCCCTTAGTCGCCTTGTACTACACCGCATGGGAAGAGATGGGGTGGTCCAAATTCTATTCTGTAAAGAATTCACGCGGCAATTTCTTTCTGGTAATCCCGTCTATTCAGAGAAGAGTATATTGATGACAATCCTTTACTCTTAAGAAACTTCCACGAAATACCTTTGGTTAGTGTTTTCAAACTAAGGGTATAAACGTCTGTACACATAATGTAAAGGTTAACGTACAGAGCAGACCTGAGGGTTACGAGTAGAGCCACCTGTCACCCTGGCAGAAGCAGGCCGAGGCGGCGGTGCACCTTGTGCGCCTCCCCGTTTCCGGGGACGTGTTGGGGACTCTGTGTTCCCCACACCCGAGGAAAGAGCCAGACGCGAGACTGGGGTGCGAAGGCCTATCAACCTACTTCGGCAACCAATAACGACCCACAGGCGTCGTGTGTTTTAGTTGGTTTGAGTCCAACATAAACTCTCCCACCGGATCCGGTGGAGGAGGTATCCGTGGGGATATTTGGCACGTAAAAAAAGAGGTCAACATGCAAAATTTTCTTTCACATAGCTTCCAAGAACCTCCAAAGAAATTCTGTACAAATAAACTTATAGTCCATAAGCGGAAGGTGAGATGCTTCCCAGCAAAATGGATAGATGACCTAAAAAAGTCGGTTAGGATGGATTGATGCTCAAGCCAGAGGATTGGATGCTATGGCGCACATTGAGAGAGGTATTTGTCCAGCAGTGAACAATGACAGTGTAATTGGTTGATTTATATTAACATTAAATACTTATCTCTCAAAAACTTATTCATTGGTAGAACGTTTGACTGCTATGCACGAGGCGCAGGATCGATTCCTGCTCAGTGCAAACATTTGTATATACGAATATGTATATTTGCATTAGTCTGGGTGTTTATATGTATAATAAGTACTTATATATTTACAAGAAAAAAGTATCTAAGTATATTTATCCGCATTCAAGTTTCCATAACACAAGCTAGTTAAGCTATGCTTACCATGGGTCTGGATAGCGTTGTGTAGAATGTTATAGAATATTTTTCATTATTATTTTCATTTAAATGTATAAATTGCTTATATTCATCCTCTTAAACGAATTACCCAAATCGAATGATCTCGAATAAGCTGAAAATAAATATTTATTTATATGAAAGCAGATAACCCTCTTCAGTTTCCTTTCGAAAAGACAGACAATAAGACATACACAAAGAAATGGTAAATTTCATCATATAGATCAGAAGAACGTAATAAGATCATTGAATATAATGCTCTTTATTTTTATAACTCAATAATGATTTTGTTTTGTTCTGATACAAATTGAACTTATTTGTTTTTTAACTAGATCTTCTGTTAAGTATGATAGATATAATATGATTGAGTATATTTTTTTTATATAACTTAGGTGGCAGACAAGCACACGGCCCAAATGGTGGAAAGTGGTTACCGTGTGCTATGAACCTGTGTGTCAACAGTGGAGTCACATACGTGCTGCCGACCCTGTAAGAACAGAGATTTTATGTGCCCTCAGTGCGGAACACAAAATCAGGACAAGCCTTTGGTCTTCCCACTGACAGCACAAAAACTCTCCAGTGAGCTCTGGCTACCCTACTCACCATCGGGAACACAACACGAGCTTATTATAGCCGTCGTATTCTGTAGAGTGGAGGTACTTCCCCAGTCAGACTGCTCAAGTCGGACGGGAATACCGTCGTGTCCTACCTCCTACAAAAAAGTTTTTGAATAAAATTTTAAAGAATTTATTATGCTAACTATTCAGATTGATAAAGATATAGATAAAGGTAATGTCTTGATCAATAAGCTACCGAACGTTCGCCTGCAAATATCCAAATTTCTCTAAACATATATTCGTCTGGAGGTCGATGAACGACCTCCGCCCCCCATGAGCGCCGGCCTGGGGGTAACAGGTGGAGCCGCCTGTCACCCTGGCAGAAGCAGGCCGCAGCGGCAGCGCGCCTGGCTCGCCTCCCCGTTATCCGGGAACGAGTTGAGGACTCTGTAGTCCCCACACACCCGAGAAGAGGGCCAGATCGTGAGAGATGGCCCTGGGTCGGCCGGGGTGCGAGGAATATGCCTGTCAACCTCACCTTCGGCAACCAAAACGACCCACAGGCGGCGTGCGTTTTAGTCGGTTCGAGTTCGACATAACCTCTCCCACTGGCTCCGGTGGGGAGGTATCCGTGGGGATATTGTGCACGTAAAAAAAAATATATATTCGTCTTATTCGTCGTAAGAAGAATATATGGTGATAAGTCCCGCCTGGACTGTTTCAATAGTTTCTATCTTAATCGATTTGAATATTTGACAAAGTAAATGCTTTAAAAAATTTATTCAATTATTTTCGCAGATTACATCGTAACTTAATTGGTATTATTGTAGGCACAGTTTCTTATAGTGCGTAAACACCGCAGGTACCTCCTCCGCCCATCGGAGCCGGGAGGAATAGTTTCATCGGACTCGTACCGAGGTCTCAATATTTCGGATGCTTTTCAGCAGCAGCACAACTGCATAAACATACGACCATGAATTTATTTACAAGATTTTTTTAAGCTGGATTATATGGATCAGGGTATGTTTGAATCCTTGACAACCCTATCCATTTCTCACCAACGTCGTCTCCAGAGTGATAAATGACATGAAATCGCAAATGACAATAATATTTACTTATCCGACTAACTGCTCACGAAATGTGTTTACACAGTTAACTATATTGATTTGGGTTAGTACCTTGTTTGTTCATTCGTCTATTGGAAATTTGATATATTAGAGTTTTGATTGCTAAAAGTTTTTATTCTGGTTAGACAGATCGTTTTCGGCAGAAAAGAATTTGGGCCACCCCATCTCTTCCCATGCGGTGTCGTACAAGGCGTCTAAGGGATAGAGCTGTTTAAAACTTCAGACAGTTATATAAGTTCAGACTCAGCCTCAGATGCATGACTTAAGTCAACAGTAGTGCCCGGAAGATGGCAATAATCTCATCCCCCATAACGTAGGACCACATTTAATGATTGGTGAAATGTAGGTGTTAATTCATTCCCGAGAACGGGGCCAGATCGTGAGAGATGGCCCTGAGTCGGCCGGGGTGCGAGGGATATGCCTGCCAACCTCACCTTCGGCAACCAAAACGACCCACAGGCGGCGTGCGTTTTAGTCGGTTCGAGTCTGACATAACCTCTCCCACCGGCTGCAGTGGAGAGGTATCCGGGGGGATTTTGCGCACGTAAAAAAAAAGTGTTAATTCACCTCTGCCTATGTCTTCGGGGATAATGGCGTGATTATATATGTATGTATGTATTGTTATTAAACAAAATCTTTTTAAAAATATATTTTGGAACGCTTCTTATTCATCTTAGAGTAAATTCCAGTCGCATCCGAGACTTTCACTTCGGAGTTTGGGGTCCGCTTTACTTAGGACATATTGTTACTGAAAATAAGTGTGATGATTTAGACATAGATAGGGAGCGTAGGGCGTTGTCGGTACGTGATAATATGCTGGCACATAGGTTTGCTCGGTGTACAGCAGAGGTCAAGATCAAGCTTTTTAAAGCATATTGCCAGGTATTTTACACGGGCAGCCTCTGGGCCAGCCTTACACAAAAATCCTACACGGCCCTACGCGTTCAATACAACAACATTCTGGCTTCCACGCTACTGTAGCGCTTCAGGCATGTTTTCCGATGCCGGTGTGGACGACTTTTACGCGGTAATGCGCAAAAAGGTTGCCTCGCTGTTAAACAGGGTGCGGTGGAGCTCAAGCGGAGTCCTGAGGATGGTTGGTGAACGCCTTGATTCGGTTCTGGTTGGTAGGTTCATCGAGCTACATGTTAAAAAAGTTCGGTGAACCCGCCCCCGGAGTGGTGTTATGTACCTACTTTCATTTTATTTGTTATACTAACATAGTCTATAAGTTATATTGTTACTAATACTATGGATCTCTGGTCTGAAATTAAATGATTTTTATTTATTTTTTTATTTAATTTACCAGTCTAACTGCGAATTTGGCCAACCTTTAATATTTTCCGTGAAGCGACTGCCATCTGACCTTCACTGCCTAAATGCGATATCGAAGCATTCCAACTAGACTTTTAGGGTTCCAACTACTTTTAACGACTGCCATAGATGTTGGTATGGCAGCCGGAACCGACTACCAGACCATGCAAATACCTAAAATATTCATGCATACAAATATTGGATCGAACCCACGCCTCCTGCATATTCCGTGTTATAGACCGTGATCACTATTGCCACTCCACGGAGGCTGTCTAGACCCAAAACTAACTTACCATTCAGAATTCAGATCAGCAAACTTTATTTATTTAAACGCACTTTCAAATCGAAATATGTAAAATAGTCAGTAGATTATTTCTTCATATGTTTTCTGTGCTTATTTCCTTTTTCCCAATTTTTTTTTATACCACTTAGCAGGCACACAAGCACACGGCCCACCTGATGGGAAGCGGTTACCGTGGCCTATGGACGTATGCAATACCAGGGGTGTCACACTCGCGCTGTCGACCATGAAAAAACTTCTGATGCCCCTCTTGAAGAACCCCATATTGTAGGCGCTTGCGAAAATCGCAGCAGGGAGGTTATTCCACAGCTTGAGTGTGCGTGGGATGAAGTTTCTTTCATACCGTACAGTGCGCACCGTCTCAGGTCGCAATGTGTGAGGATAAATTCACTGCCTATGGCGCGAGGTGCGAGGATAGAATCATATTTCCTATTTGACCACATATGGTTCCTCTTTATTAAACTCCACCTCTTCTTATAAATATACAGAGCACCTAAATACCATTTCATTGGATCCCTTTCACAGTAAACACAATATAAAAACTGCACAGTTGACCAAACCAATTCGCCATCCATGCAGTTATACCTAAATAACGCTCCAAATAGCTGCAAAGATAAATAACACGAGCCACTAACAGTTTTATTTGACTATAAACTATGTGTCCTCAAACATACGAGTCAGCATTATAAATACCTGAAGCACTTATGTCCCTTTTCAGCCTCAAACTCACGTACGTTACATTAATCAGGCAGTTCTAAATCACACAAGCAAAATTTTTTTCCCACTCGGTAATGGCTGAATGGAATGACTCAGTATATACGTATAAAGCTCGTATTCACTAGATTAGACGTTTTTTATAGAGTAGTATTTTCTATTCGAAAAGTGTCACTTTGTTCCTCTATTAGCGGGTTCAAAGTAGCCCTTTTCTGTTAAGGACTTTTTAGCGGATGGAAAAGTGACTTAAATTTGGAACATATATCATCCTAGTGGTATGGTAATGGACTACTGAGACGACATCTTGGGTTCGATTCCATGTTTTACCATGCTACACACCAATGACTTTTCGATGCTTTTCGTAGTTATGTGTGTATTTATCGCAGATTTATAAGTGCCCGGTTAATGGTAATAGACTTGCCACCTATTCAAAGAATCAAAGAATCAATTTAATGGTGTTCCTGATATTTTATCCTCGTCTTACCATAAATGAGATCATCTTGACATGTCCTATATAAAAAAATGTAATTAAAATATTGGGACTCATTTATAAGGTATTAATAAACATATTTGGATCTTAAGTAAACCTTACATGCTAGCTGGCTGGTATATCTTAATCGACGGATGAGACTCAGACTGTCTTTTCCTGGTATGTAAGGTCAAATGCAGTCGCTTCCATAACAGTAAAAATAATTCAACCATAAAATAGAAACACGACTGCGTAAGTATGTGAAAATCATATTTTAATGTAAGAACAAGCAGTAATAAATTTACTATCTTATTTTTAATGCAAAAATTAAGTACAAAAAACTTAATTTCTCACAAACTTTTAAAAGTCCGAGACTGAAATATAATACCGCACTCATTTAAATGTATCTTTTTAAATATTCTGAAATAATGAAACAACAAACAGGTCATTTGTATTCGTGAGGAGTTTTAAGATGTCGTAAAACGGAATTTATGGCGGATGAAAAATATATAAAACAAATTATTATCACATTCCTTTGTGAAATATCTTGGGATACAAAAATCATTAACACTCAAGTAGGCACTTAAAAGACTTTAATGTTTTTAACTTGATATGGTTTCTCCTTGTTTGTTCGTTTTATCGCTATAGTTTACTGGCTGTTTTCAACGGCTTCATCAACTTGAAATAACATCACTGGTAGTACTCTTTTCCCATGTTTTTTTACACATAAGACGCGTCATTTAGACTTCGCCTTGCCTGATGTTACGCTGAAGGCAAAGTCTCAGAAAAGAGAGTCACCATTACTTACATATACCATGTGAATGGTGACACTCGGCTTGACGGCCTCATCATATGCTTTTTCACACCCGCTTAAAGGAACCAGGACTGCTAGAAGAAGGAAACACGTGAACTGTTAATGAATTTCAGGTTTTAACGGTGCGACAGAGGCAAGAGTCTCCGAATCGCTTGGTTCTTGATCAGATAATTTGCAACGGGTGACATCTAAGCCCTGCACGTGTTGTTATCAATTTCTCTTACTAGTGAGTACAGAGTCTTAACTTCATCTTAGTGTTAATCATAGTCGCATCTGAACAATTGGTGTTCAGTCATATCCACAGTTAGACTGATGTCTAACTGCGGATTTGGCTGAACTACGATATTTTCGGTATAGTGATTGCCACCTGAACTCCACATCCTAAAGGCGATATCGAAACATTGCAGTTAGAGCAACTGTTAGACTTTTTAGGGCTTCAACTACATGTAACGACTGCCATGATAGATGTTCGTATAGCAATCGGGACCGACGGCTTAGCGTGCTTTCCGTGGTACTCTCGAACGTGCTGAAAAACTCGACCCGTTACACGCGATATGATAATACCCCGCAAAAAGGTTATAAAAAAATACAATGGTCACGTAATATTCAGCTGAACCGACAGCGCTGGCGACCGGCGCGCGGCGATTCGCTGCAGAATGAAAGAAGCCTAAGTCTTGATGTTCATTTTACATTCTAAAATAAAAATGTAGGTATCCTATGTTCCTAAATTATTTCTATGCCAAATATTACTAAAACTGGTTCAGCGGTCTTATCATGACAAAGTAACAGTCAGACAGAGTTTTTGTGTTCGCATTTAATTTGCAATATCAGTATGAATGGTTCGACCCAATTAAAGGTTTTCGTAACAAGATGAATCGCCTTGAAATCCAACAAACGATGTATATTGGGAGATATCAGGAGCAGTGAATTTATTGCGAGTCTAATTGGATTTGTTTCGCGCATAGTTCGGTGTCAGATTTGGATAGAATGTGGCGAGAGAATTCAGCTCTGAACTTCAGAAAGCTGTTAAAGATTTTAATGCATTTTAAGTTTTGTTCGGTTTGTGTAAAGTTAAATTTAGTTAAGTCATTTCAAATCACTGTTCTCTGACTCTAATTCTAATGAAAATTGTCATTATGTATGTAAATATTAGCGCACCTCGAATTTAGACTTATGCATAAATAATGTATCTTTTACTAGCTTAATATCTATACTAAGCTAAGCTAAGTTTGTCTATATATTCTAAGACATAATATAACCTACTCTAAAATATTTTAGACACTACAGTTTAGACCCAAGCTTAGCATAGTTAGTGAAAGTGGTACCTGAAAGAGTATTAATATATTTTATTTCGTAAACACTAATACCAATAGACATTAATATAGAATTTACTACTGACCGAAATGTACGCTAGCGTTTGTTTGTTGTTAGTTTTCCTTAAGTACCTACCTGTTAATAATTATGTATTTTTTTATACATGTTATGTTATTAGTATTTAATTTTATTGATTTTATATCGTATTTTGTGTGTGTGTGTGTGTGTGTGTGTGTGTGTCTAATAAACGCATTTTCTTTCTTCCTTTCTTTCTTTCTTACATCACATAGAGACAAGTACTTTCTGAAATGTATAAAAGTCTTACGAATTCACCAAATAAAAGAAACTATTGTTTGAAATATTAATGTTAAGCCTATAAGTCTCTATATAATACAGAATACATTTATTATAATAAAATAATACAAAGGTTCGTAAATGAAACTGTACCAGTCCTTATAAAGAAGATTAGACTACTTTAAAAACACAATTTAGTACTTTTCTTGATAAAAAAACTTGGTGAAATTAATGCTGGGTTGTGGAATGAAATATTTCTTTATAAGTGGGACGCAATATTATACAGGCATTATACTACAGTCACTTTATAATATAACGCTGACCGTTAAAAACCATGTCTAATAGTAGGTTTTACAAACTAATAATTTAATGTTTGATTTGTATAAAAAACTCTGAACTGATCAATTTCAAGATTTAAACATTTAAACATACATATAATTTGCCTTTATCCCTGGAGAGTTAGGCAGAGGTGGCATTTATCACCCACATTTCACCAATATTAATTTGTATTTGGTCCCACGTAATAGGGGTGAGCCTATTGCCGTATTTCGGGCACTATTGTTCACTCAAGGCATGCATCTGAGGCTGAATCTGGGCTGTATATATCTGTCCGATGTTAAACACCCCTATCCCTTAGCCGCCTTGTACGACACCACATGGGAAGAGATGGGGTGGCCCTAATTCTACTCTGACGGAAACCACGCGGCATCCTGGGTTATGAAATGAAATATTTCTTTATAAGTGGGACGCAATATTATACAGGCATTATACTACAGACACTTCATAATATAAAGCTGACCGTTAAAAAAAATGCCTTATATCATTTTCACAAGCCAGTAACTCAATGGATGATTTGTAGAATAAACTCTGGACTGATCCATTTCAAGATGATTACATTTAAAAGGGTGCTTTTAACCTTCTTGCGTGTAAGAATGAGTGCATTTTGCCAATTGGGTATTGCTTCCAATTAGACGTTTTAGCAATTGATCGTTTTGATACCTAGATATTATGACAACTGGGTGTTTTGAGAATTGGAATTTTTTGACTTGTCATTTTGATACACAGGATATTATGGTATTTGGCCTAACATACCCCGTACTCGTATTAAGCTGACTGTTGTATCTACATACTTAGGATTGAAAAAAGTGTGAGCATATATTATTATGCATGATTTATCTATAAAATATCTTTTTTTAATTTGAATGAAAATGACATTCATTGTTGACACAATAAACAACCTGCCTGTTATATGAATTTAACGGGTAACTATATTTCGGCCGCTAGTAAATTATACAAAATGACATCAAAAATAAAATTTGAAACATCATCTGAACAGCCGGGCAGTTCCCAAAAGTACATTTCCGTATTCCACTTTGCATTACTGAATGAAGCTCTCCTTTTATTCACGCAAATCTTTTTCAATTGTGAATTTAAAGTGACTGGAAGTGACATTCCGAGCCGATTATATCAATGATAGTAACCGTGATAATAATTTATTTCATGAAAAATGCTTAAATCTGAAAGTGAAGACAAGGTTACACTACCGATATGAACCCCATTGCCAGGATTTGAACTTTTTTTTTACTGTGCGCAAAATCCCAACGGATACCCCCACCACTGAAGCCGTTTTTTTTTTTTTTATACCACTTAGTTGGCAGACAAGCACACAGCCCACCTGATGGAAAGCGGTTACCGTGGCCTATGGACGTATGCAACACCAGTGGTGTCACACTCGCGCTGCCGACCATGAAGAAACCTTCTGATGCCCCTCTTGTTGGATTTCAATCGACTAAAACGTACGCCGATTGGCTGAGCGGCAGGTTGCAGGAGGTGAGATTATGTGAGACATATATCCCTCGCACTCCGGCTGGCCCAGGACCCTCTCTTATGAGAAGACCTGACAACTGTCATAAACGTCAAGTCCCATATATTCGTCATTTCTTTCCACAATACTCCGGCCAATGATTTTCCCCTTGTTTGGTGGACTAGTCTTAAATTTTCCGTATTCGGTCTATCTCATTTAGTTTCAGATTGTCAGTCCACCGGACTATTCGAAGAGCCGGAAATCCGTCCTTGACCTCCGAAATCACCTTGACCTTGAATGCAATCAGAAAGATAGAAAAGAAAAATGCGGTAATTTTGCATAGCTACTAACAGCACATAAAATCGTTAATTTAATTTAATTTTAAAGCATTTAGTACGCTAACTATTTAAAGCAATTAAGATAGGTAAAAAATTCAATCATTCCGATAGTTCGTACAAGTACATCGCCATAAGACGGATATATATAGGAAGATTAGGATGATATCAGGCGTGGTTCAACGGCTCAGTGACCAGAGCATTCCCCTGTATGGGAAAGATCACGGGTTCAAATCCCGCCTGCACTAATTCAAATTTTTCCCATTAATCGAAGCGGTAAAACAATATTCTACAATATACACTGAAACTACGAGTATCATAAATCTAATTAGCAAAATAAATCCGTCTTCATGAGGATGATGAGTCCATCAGACTAGGATCCATTACACCTTTCATATCAACCTTTAATCAATTTCAACCTTAAATTTGGGTATCTAGGTTATATCCTCACAGAGTCCTGAAATTCCAACTTCCATACAACCTCTCATACCTTCCATACAAGAGTAAATGAAAAATAAATATTGCCACTTCCAGTTCTCTTTCATGCCTCAAAACCGGCGGTCTGCTAAGCCAATATAAAACTTCTGCGTCTCATCCGCTTCCCCTCGGAAACGGATCTCAAAAAAGTGCTGCTTTTAATTGAATCTCATTTCTTGGATTTAGAACTCTATCTACTTAAAAATAAGATATGTTTCACAAGGCGTTTGCATTTTAAGTTACTGTGACATTATATTGGCAGTGAAAAATTGCCTAGTCTTGTTTCTTTTGTAATATTCGGTATGTTACGTGAAAAATGATAAAATTTCTGGAGTTCCATCATAAATTAATTTATTTTGTATCTATATGTATAATATATAAAAGTGAAATACCACCCACTAATTTATCACACACACATATCTTAGACGCTGGTGTCCCACAAGGCTCCGTGTTGTCTCCGACGCTGTTTCTGCTGCATATCAATGACATGCTGTCTGATGGCTCCATTCATTGTTATGCGGACGACAGTACCGGGGACACGTGTTACACGGGCCGTGCAAATATCCCTCAGTCCGAGGTGGAGAAGAGTCGCGAACAACTTGTGTCTAAAATCGAGACTACTCTCTCTGGAGTATCCGATTGGGGACGACTAAACCTAGTCCAATTCAACCCCACTAAGACACAAGTATGTGTATTCACCGCTAAGAAAACCCCATTCATTGTAGCGCCGCAATTCCTGGGCACACCGCTTACCATCTCCTCGAGTATCGGGATCCTTGGTGTCGATATCTCCAGCGACGTCCAATACCGAAGTCATTTGCAGGACAAGGTTAAGTTGGCATCAAAAAAACTCGGAGTGCTCAACAGGGCGAAGCAGTACTTCACTGCGGGGCAGCAACTCCTTCTTTATATGGCACAGGTCCGGCCTCACATGGAGTACTGCTGTCACCTTTTTGCTGGAGCACCTGCATACCAGCTTGACCCCTTCGACTCGTTGCAAAGACGGGCATTGAGGCTGGTTGACAATCCCATACTCACAGGTAGAGTGGAACCTCTTAGCCTTAGGAGGGATTTTGCCTCACTGTGTGTGTTCTACCGCCTATACAATGGTTTGTGCTCAGATGAATTGTTTGACATGATGCCCGTAGCTTCATTCTATCATCGCACCTCTCGCCATAGGCAGGGAATTCATCCCCACACATTGCGACCTGAGACGGTGCGCACTGTGCGGTATGAAAGAAACTTCATTCCACGCACACTCAAGCTGTGGAATGACCTCCCTGCTGCGGTTTTCCCAAGCGCCTACAATATGGGGTTCTTCAAGAGGGGCATCAGAAGGTTTCTTCATGGTCGGCAGCACGAGTGTGACACCCCTGGTGTTGCATACGTCCATAGGCCACGGTAACCGCTTCCCATCAGGTGGGCCGTGTGCTTGTCTGCCAACTTAGTGGTATAAAAAAAAAAAAAAAAAAAAAAAGAAACAATAACACCTACAAACTTGGTAGGTAGGTTTTTTTTATGTAGGACACGTCTATAAAGCTTCGCCTTGCCTGATGATAAGCTGGAAGCAAAGTCTCAGAAAATACGGTCACCATTACTTAGATACACTATGTGACAATGGTGACACTTAGTTTGACGGCCTCATCAAATGTTTTTCACACCCCGCTTAAAGTATCCGGTACTGTAGGAACAAGGAAACACGTGAGCTGGAAATGAAATCCAGACCTTAATGGTGCGTCAAAGGAAAGAGTCAACGAACCGCTTGGTTCTTGATCAGATATACCGAATATAGTGAAGACACGTTCCTAATAAAGGGAAGACATCCGTGAAGATTTTACGAAACTCCTCCCCTAAGGGTGTAAAACGGGTCTACGCGTGCGAAGTCGCGGGCAGCTGCTAGTAGGCTAGTAATCTATATTAGCGGCAACTTATTTACGTGCGGATAATCCACACGGATAAAGTCCCCAATGCACCCAGGAAATGGGGAGGCATGCAATGCGCGCCGAGGGCGCCGCAGCGTCTTGCTTCTGCCAAGGTGACAGGTGGCTCCACTCGTCACCTCCATGCCTGCGCTTATTGAGTGCGGAGGTCATTCTGTAACCTCTGTGGCTCGAGTATTTTGGAACCACTGTACATACATATCCCCGGATGGCCAGGCAGAGGTGAATTAACACCTACATTTTCCCGATCATTAAATTCGGTCCCAAGTAATAGGGGGTGAGCCTATTGCAGACTTCTGGGCACTATTTTTGACTCAAGTCATGCATCTGAGACAGAGTCTGGGCTGTATATATCTGTCTGATGTTAAACAGCCCTATCCCTCAGTCACCTTGTACGACACCGCATGGGAAGAGATGTGGTGGTTCAAATTCTACTCTGCCGGAAATCAAGCGGCTATAGAATGAAATAATACAGTAATATGTTGAATAATGTTGATGTAAATCCCTATGAAGTTAACTGTTTCCCTTTGTGTAGGACACAAAGGGAAACAGTTGACTTTAGAAGGATTGTTTTGTTAGCGCACGTAGTTCAGTTATTTTGCTCGGTTTAACTGTAGTTTGCAGTTTAAACTATAATACGAAAGCACGATGAGATACGTGCGCGTAAAGTTTGAATTTGGCTGGGTAAAGTTGGATTTGTTTTTATCCTACTACGGCGAAGCAAAGAGACAGTTATGATTTTGACAGGCTATGTTTGTATGTGGTTCATCTGTTCCCTCATAGCTCCTCAACCACTTATTAGAACTGGAAAAATGAGGTATCCTTAGAAGCGTCTTGGTCATTCGCTGTTATATCTGATCTGATGTGTTAATCTATTGTGGCGCCCTCTAGCGGTCATAAAATACTGTATTAATAGGGGTACGTATTTTATTATTTATTTTATTTAATATACCAAATGGTCAAAATACCTAAAAATAATGCACCACACACAACAATATGTGGGTAGATCAGTAAAAAATATTTTGTATTGTACGTTTACTATTTGTGTTGTCATATTTGTGTGTCATCCAGCGCTTTAAAAAAAGGGACACTGCCCACCCAGACTCAGATAGGTTAGGTTAGAAGGTTAAGGCGGGAGCGGAGCGGAGCTCCCGCATTAGCCTTCGTGGTTATTTTTTTTATAACCACACATACAAAGATTTGGAACTTCAGGATTGGAGTAGACAATCCTTGTATGAGTGGTTATAAAAAAAAAACCTATCCGAGTCGGGGTGAGCAGTGTCCCTTTTTCTTTAAGCCGTACCACATATTATTTCTTAAATTGTCGGTATTTTAATTTTCGGTATTTAGAACTTTCGATCATATAAACATTCGGGATTTTAATATTCGGCCTTCCGTTCGTAGGGCTTATGAAATTCGATAATTTCACATTAGGGATTGTAATACGTACTCACTATAATATCAATTTGTCATTTAAAGCTTTGAGTATTTTAAAAGTAAGTCAAACAGCCATTAGGTATTTAGATTTTAGGTATTTTGAACTTAGGTTATTTAACTTTAGGTATTATAATTTTAGGTATTCAAAAACTTAGCCATTTTAAACTTTCGGTATTTTAAATTTAGGTCAACCCACCATTAGGTATTTAGATTTTAGGTATTTTGAACTTAGGTTATTTAACTTTAGGTATTATAATTTTAGGTATTCAAATACGTACCCCTTGATAGATAAAATGAAATAAATATGTCAAAGAATCAAAGAATCAAAGAATCAATTTCATTTATTCAGTTTAGGCACACAAAGAGCACATACATAGGTTACACTAAAAGTTTCCGGAACTGGCCACTTACATAAACAATATTTAAAAATTTATTACAACATTTGAAAATAGAACTCTTTGGCTGTAGAATACAGTTTGTTTCATCTGACTGTCTTTTGTTTTTACCTTGTGGCGCCATTTAAAAAATTGTGTGTCTGCATCAACATGGATTTAACTCGGGAAAATTTTCGTAGTATGATTTTCTACGATTTTAAGTGTAATTTGACGGCTCAACAGAGCATCGCTCGGCTTGAAACAGCTTTTGGCGATGAAGCTCCATGCAAGACGACTGTTTATAGCTGGTTTGCAGAATTCAAGCGTGGTCGTATCAATCTCAGTGACGAATCTCGCGATGTTCGGCCGTCCACCGCTGTGACCAACAAAAACATCGATGCTGTGCGCCGTATGATTGAAACAGACAGGCATGTGACCTACCATGAAATTCGCGCATCCTTAGAAATAGGCATGAGTCAAATACAATCAATCCTACACTAACATTTGGGTGTGAGAAAGCTGTGCTCGCGGTGGATCCCACATAACTTGACCGAGGATCAAAAAACGGACCGCGTCACTTGGTGCAGTGCCATGCTTACCAGATTCAACGAAGGTGCGTCAAATTTGGTGTGGGACATAGTAACAGGTGACGAAACATGGATTTATTGCTACGATCCCAAAACAATGCAGCAATCGAGCGTATGGGTCTTTCAAGATGAGCCGAAACCAACCAAAGTGGCGCGCGTGAAAAGTGCATCTAAGCGGATGATTGCTTCTTTTTTTAATAAAACTGGACACGTGACTACTGTTGCTTTAGAAAATCGTCGTACTGTGAATAGTGACTGGTACACGACCATTTGTTTGCCGGAAGTTATTGACGAACTCCGTAAAAATAACCGTAAACGCCGTATCATCCTGCACCACGACAATGCTAGTTCTCACACGGCCAGACAGACAAACGACTTTTTGAAGGCGAAAAATGTAGAACTCATGAGTCATCCTGCATACAGTCCCGACCTGGCACCTTGTGACTTTTATCTGTTCCCAAAAATTAAGAACCAATTACGCGGCCAACGATTTTCATCACCAGAAGAGGCTGTCGAGGAGTATGAAAAACACGTTTCAGAGGTCACCACAGAGGAGTGGCACAAAAGTTTTCAAAACTGGTTTGATCGAATGAAAAAGTGCATAGACGCCAAGGGAGATTATTTTGAAAAACAATTAATTAATTTTGTACCTTTAATAGTATTTTTTCATATTCATTCCGGAAACTTATAGTGCGCCCCACGTATGAACGTCAAAATTATACAATTGAGTATGTCAAGAAATAATATTAAAATATTAAATAATGTACAAATAAACCATTGGAAAATGATTCTTTCGCTGGTTCGATAGGTTAGTTCTACTGAGAAGATACCAGCAAGAAACTCAGCGAACTATATTAGAACTAGATTATTTTTCGTTTTTTTTTAAATTTGCTTTAGTTTACAATTTATTTTGTGCGAGCAAGCAAGAGACTTATGTTGACCACGCATTGATATCATTAAGATACTCATCCACTTTATAATAACCTTTACTCATTAAAGTTTTTTTCACTTCTAATTTAAATTTATTTATCGGCATATTAATCAAATTCTGAGGAATTTTATTAAATATCTTTATGCTGCTTCCTACAAATGAATCACCAACCTTGTGAAGCCTAAATTTAGGCACAACTAGTTTATTCTTGCTTCTCGTATTAAAATTGTGTACATCAGATAGTTTTTCGAAATTATTTAGGTTTTTTCGTACATATATGATATTATCATAAATGTATTGAGAAGCAACTGTTAAAATATTAATTTCTTTGAAAACTTCTTTTAGCGAGTCACGGGGTCTGAGGCTATAGATCGCTCGTATCGCTCGTTTCTGTAGTACAAATATAGTCTCAATATCGGCAGCCGAGCCCCACAGCAGCAGACCGTATGACATAACGCTATGGAAGTAACTAAAATAAACTATTCGTGCAGTTTCCTCATCAGTCAGTGACCTTATCTTTCTAACCGCATAGGCAGCTGAGCTAAGTCTTCCTGCCAAGGCTTTGATATGAGAGCCCCATTGCAGTTTACTATCTAAAGTTATTCCAAGTCCAAGTGTCGTGTTTGGTATCAACTGAAAGGGCTTAATTAGTACATTTTGAATATATATAAATTATACCTATTGCTTACCTCAAAATATAATATAAGTAAAAAAATATTTTTTGAACTAAAACCCGACATCTAAAAAAATCACGCTCTAAAAAGTCTTAAACAAGAAAGTATGAAGAAAAAAGTGGCATACGACCACAGATATCTTTGATATTTTCTTGTTTAATACTTTTTAGAGCGTAAATTTTCAGTAGTTGGGTTTTAGTATTAAACTTAAACATCTAAATGATTTATCGTAACTGCACAGGATATTATACAACAAAAATACAAATAGTAAGTTACTGTCTGTCTGTTACTGTCACGCCTTTTAATGCTCATATAAGTATATTATATTATGTGTATAGGAAATAAAGACAAAGTAACTCCATTCTATTTGATTTCGATTTACACAAATATTTTAAAGAAATTTACAATCTTTTCTCATGCAGGTGTTGCAGAAATTGTTCATATTATGTGTTGCAAATCTAGCCTAATACGCAGTGAGGAGTTATTACAGGTGCGATAGACAAGTACAGCAACATCAAAACGACAGAAGGCAACAATGAACCTGCTCGGTACACTTTACGTGAGGGTCCTTAACGGAGTGCTATTCATGTTCAACATCTGGAACAAAAGAGGAATAAGCAGACTGAACTTTGAAAAAGAGTAATTGTATTTCTTAGGACTTATATAAGCCAAAAATTAAATGACTAGGCTACTTTTATTTATATGGCTAACTTTTGCATTTGGTTCCCTGCGTAAGGATGATAGTCAAAATCGTTAAGCGTAACACATTTTATTTGTATTGTTATTTGTTATAAATTTGTATAATTAAATTAAAATAGGTTATTCTACAGAAACTCAATCTGGGTTTACAGGATAATACTAAATTTGTGTTAAATATTGTAATAACATTGACATTTCACTTTTTTGTAAACCTACTTCAATTTACTTTTTATCTAATAATACTATTGACATTGTTATTGACTTTGCTATTTTTTTTATTGGTTTTTGAATGATAATATCACATAACTTGGAATTGATTATTATATTGTTATTTTATTATTTTGTTGATCAATTTTATCTTGACATAAGTAACGGTTGACATTTTACATTTTTATTGATTTGCATGTATTTATTATTATCGAAATTTTTGACATTTTTATTGATTGCATGTATTAAAAATTGTTATAATTTCTACACGAATTATGTTTGTTGAGAAATGAATGAATTGAATTGAAATGAACAATTTTTAAAAATGAAATATTCTATTTGTAGCACAGGGTAGATAATAATATTAATGTACCTGTAGCATCTAATGCTTGGCTCTTTTTTATGTGTGAAGTATCCCCACGGATACCCCCACCACTGGAGCTGGTGGGAGAAGTTATGTCGGACTCGAACTGACTAAAACGCACGACGCCTGTGTGTCGTTTTTGGTTGCCGAAGGAGGTAGGACACGGTGGTATTTCCGCCCAATTGAGCAGTCCGACTGAGGAAGTACCTCCGCCCTACAGAATACCGCGGTTATAATAACTTCATGTTGTGTAGGGTAGCCAGAGCTCACTGCAGAATTTTTGTGCTGTCAGTGGGAAGACCAAAGGCGTGTCCTGCTTTGTCCTCTACGCTGACACAAAATCTCTGTTCTTACAGGGTCAGCAGCACGGATGTGACTCCACTGGTGTTACACACGTTCATAGTTCATGGTAACCGCTTTCCATCAGGTGGGCCGTGTGCTTGTCTGCTACATAAGCTGTATATAAAAAAAGGTTGGCCAACCCAGGGCCATCTCTCTCGATCCTCCTCGTGTGTGGGGACCACAGAGTCCCCAACACGTCCCCGGTAACGGGGTGGCACGCAATGTGCACCGCGGCCATGGTCTGCTTCTGCCAGGATAACAGGCGGCTCCACCCGTCACCCTCAGGCCTGCGCTCATGGGGAGTGGAGGAGGTCATTCATCGACCTCCGACACTCGAGTTGCCTCAGTACAGTAACTCTGTCTCTTAATTTGACTTTAAGCGGGGCGTGAAAAAGCATATGATGAGGCCGTCAAGCTGAGTGTCACCATTGTCACACGGTATGTGTAAGTAATGGTGACCCTCTTTTTTGGGACTTTGCCTTCAGCTTACCATCAGGCAAGGCGAAGTCTAATTGACGTGTCCTATATAAAAAAAAATCTTGGCTTTACGAGAGCGATTGTCGCCTGACCTTCCATCCACGAGAGGCAAGTTTGCGCCAGAGCATCTATGAATTAGCACATTGATTTGAATGCCAAAAGCACCTACCATCGATCAAACTAAAAAATAAAGAAATTAAGAATTATATTCTTTATGAAATAAATTGGAAACTTTCCTATAAAGTATGCTTTTAACTAAGCGTTCATACAGATGCTACCACTGTCCTATTTCCCACACAAACTTTGTCCTCTTAAACTATGCTAAACTAGATTCAACGTTGATAGAAGTTCCTATTGTGTAAATAAAAGTGAAACCTTGTGGAACCTATTATTTTGACAGATAGTGTACACCCCCACTCCTTTGTTCCAACACTAGAATAAATCAAAAAGAATTTCTTATGAGCAACACTACCAGTACACTCGAGAACAGAGTTGTTTAAGTGACATAATAGTATATTATGGTACGCGTGTGTAAAGTTGGTGATTACCACTGAGGCGTAATTAAGAGAGTCGAAGACGGTAATCATCAATATGCGATCAACAAATGTATTTTGGCACTGATAACTGTAATTGTCATTTTACATATTTAAAATAAAAAGTTTATTTAAAGAAATAATTAGCAAAGAAAAAAAATCTTATTCAACGAATATAAGGGGTGTGGTCGTGCGGATGTTTATTGGATTTGAAGTGTACAGAAATGTAGGATATAAAAAAATGGTCACAAAATTTTGGGTTTCTATTTTGGTGTCGGATTTGGTTTAAGAATCAAGAATGAAGCAAAAAAGGTGCTATAAAGTTTATTGGTGCCAAGCCAACCTCACCGTAGACTAGGTTTTGGTATAGGCTAATTTGTATTATTTAATGTGTTGTATTAATACGGTGCCCGCTTGATAGCAATAGGCTTGTTCCCCATTAATTGGGACTGAAAATCATAGTTGTCGAAATATCGGTGGTTGCGCCGATGTAGAAACTGTATTTTTGACACGGAAACACACTCCTTTTATACCCGTCTCCCCTCCCGCACTAACCATAGATGTAGCTTCCGTCCGCCATTTGTGAAATATAGACACTGAGTCTCGCTTTGAACTAGCCAGCGTAAGGACGGACCGCGCTCGCGTCTCTCAAAAATGATTAATATTTGTTACATTTTTACCGCTTCATAGACCTTTACCGATCGGATTGTGCCTCTCGTGTGTTCCTCAAGTGATCTAGTGACGCTGACGGCAGCTCCTGAGCAAGGAAGAGAAGATCCGTGTACCGGCTGCGATGAAAACACGTGTGTCGTGAAGGTTAGTGCATCCTCTCCTAATTTCTCGGGTTGCATTCATTGCTTGGATCACGCCCGCGGCAACCCGACCACCTGTCTTTTGTGTGTAAAGCGTCAATGGAACAGTTAGCTACATCCCCGCAATACAGTCCACTACCGCACGTGGCCAAGCGCCACCATTTTTGGTCCGGATCGAGCCGGATTCTTAGCCGTAGTTCGTATTTTGTTATTATTCTAATGGGAATAAGCGCACCGCACCTAAGTGCCTGGTTATTTTAGTAGAAAACCCCGCATCCAGACATTTAGGCTTAGAATTTGTTGTCCGTTCGCCGCTGGCTCGCATTGTACCTACCTAATACATAAATAGGTTAGGTAGCGTATCAACACTCAGTCGTAGTTCGCCATTTTCGCACCGCGCCTAATTACCTAGTTATTTTAGTAGAAAACCCCGCATCTAGGTATTTAGGCTTAGATCTTAGGTATACTAGACACCCTAGTGCATAGGCACAGTGTAATACCTAACGCATTTGGCTTTGTTTTATTTTTTTCAATTACGTTGCTCGCTCGCCGCTGGCTCGCGTCGTATTTGCCTGGTACCTGCGTGGGTAGACACGTGGTTGTACCTCATTCCAATTCATACGAAAGTATTTTAATTTGAATAGATATTTTTTTTTTTTTTTTTTACGTGCGCAAAATCCCCACGGATACCTCCCCACCGGAGCCGGTGGAGGAGGTTATGTCGGACACGAACCGACTAAAACGCACGCCGCCTGTGGGTCGTTTCGGTTGCCGAAGGTGAGGTTGACAGGCATATCCCTCGCACCCCGGCCGACCCAGGGCCATCTCTCACGATCTGGCCCTCTTCTCGGGTGTGGGGACTACAGAGTCCCCAACTCGTCCCCGGAAACGGGGAGGCGCGCCACGCGCGCCACCGCCGCGGCCTGCTTCTGCCAGGGTGACAGGCGGCTTCACCTGTCACCCCCAGGCCGGCGCTCATGGGGGGCGGAGGTCGTTCATCGACCTCCGACGCCCGAGTTGCCTTCGTACGCGGGCAGCTTGTCTTGCGATAATTCGTCGCTCCCGCTACCGCTCTCGCCCCGCCTCCTCCTTCACGAGCATTACTTGCTCGCAGAAGGAGGCGCCGGCCGCCCACGCATCCGCGCAGCGAACCATCGCCGCGAGCAAGGTGGAGAGCGTGAGAACCCTCACTCCCAGGGCCGCCACAAGCTCCCGCCTCGGCGTCTCCCACGCCGGACACTCGGAGAGCGTGTGCGGACCTGAGTCCTCGCTCGCGTCGCAGTGATGGCACTCGGACGTTGGCTCTTTGTGCATCCGACGCAGATACTTTCCGAAGCATCCGTGCTCGGTGATCATCTGCGTCAGACGGTACGAGAGGCTGCCGTGTGGCCTCTCTAGCCACTCCCCCATGATGGGTCTTACCGCCGTTACTACGGCGTGCCCTGCGCCTGGTTGCCCAAGTCGCATCTCCCATTCCGCCACCATTTCCCTGTGGAGCCGGGATCTCACGGCCCGAATTTCTTCGGGCTCGGGATCGTGACCCCGCTCCCGCGCCGCCCTTCGGAACCGGTATAGCGCCGAAAGGCATCTCGCTTCCAGGATCCATGGTGGCGATCCGGCGAGGAGACTCGCCGCGTTGAATGATATCGTGCGGTACCCCCTTATGATACGGCACGCCAACTTCCGCTGCGGACGCTGCAGCAGAAGCATGTGCCGATCACTCAGGGTGTCCGCCCACACGGGACACCCGTACAGGGCCATGGACCGCACGACACCCGCGTAGAGTCTCCTGCAGGAGTCATCCGGGCCCCTCAGGTTGGGCAGTAGCCGCGCCAGAGCGTTGGCTGTGCCCGCCAATTTGGGGCCCAGACTTCGGAAGTGCTTCCCGAAGTCCCACCGGCCGTCGAGCACGAGCCCCAGATATTTCATCTGGGGCTTGATGCCGATGAGAGTGCCTCCCACTGTGAGACTGGAACCTGGTGGTGGCGTGCGCCGAGGTCCATGAAAGAACATGGCCTCGGATTTATGCAAAGCCACCTCAAGGCCCAGCCGCCGGATCCGTTCCACGACTTGAGCAACCGCGGTCGTGGCCCTCAGGATCGCTTCGCGGTGTGTAGCTCCGCTCGCCGTCACTAGCGTGTCGTCCGCATAGCACGTGACGGCGGCGCCGTCCGCAAGCTCACCGCGAAGCACCCAGTCGTATCCAAATTTGAATAGATATTACGCAATACTTAATCTCTGAAATAATAGTTGAACCTAGACAGCGGTCTGGCTTGCGTAAGTACGATCTGGCTGTTGCCGGGAGCGTTTTGTTCAAGCGTGCATTCACAGTTGTAAATACCTACCTGCCGAGTATCGCTCGCGCCGCCTCGCTGCTCTGTACCGCTAAGATTAAGTCATTTCATATTTGTTGTTTACCGCACTTTAGTTTGAGATTTAATTGTAAACATGTCCCCAAAGGTTGATAAGACCGGTAAGGTTCAATTGAAACTTTTATACGCTAAAAAAGAAATGATTTACTCTCGCGTACAATCGATTTATGATAATGCACTTAAAACCTCTGATTTGGTCATCAGAGATTCGTTCTTGTGTTCTATAGAAAACTTAGATAGTCTACGCGCGGATTTCGAAACCTTAGTACATGACATCAACGTTTTAGAGTTGAATTTGGATCCCGATTACTCAGTGAGTTATCAAGCCTTGTCGTCGTTTGACGATTTGTATTGTCGTATCAAACGCGTCGCTAGGAGTTTGGAGAAACCGGCTGACCTACCCAACCCCACTCGCGACCGACCTAAGTTGCCACCAATTCAAATACCCGAATTTGATGGTAACATTCGCAATTGGTGTCTATTTATAGATAGTTTTGAGAATACAATAGATAAGAACGATTCGTTGACAGATCACGAAAAATTGCATTATCTCGTTGAAAAATTGACTGGTAAAGCTATAACCGTTTGCGCTGGAATTACGTTTAGTGCCGGGAATTATAATTTAATTTTAAATACTTTGAAAGCTAAGTATGAGGATAAAAGATCGGTAGCTAACGCCTATTTAGATCAGATGTCTGATTTGAAATCTATTACGGCATGTAACGATCAAAACTTAGAGAAATTTCTAGATACTTTCGCGTCAGCTGTTCGCGCCGTAAAGAACCTGAAGATCGATGACCTCTGCGACTTCGTATTTTTGTATATGGGTTTAAAGAAATTAGATTCCGAAACCATTCGTTTGTTTGAGTCGGATCATCGCGGCAGTAAAATTCCTAAGTTCGAAGACTTAGAAAGTTTTGTTCGCGAGCATATAAAGGTATTGCAACGCTCTTCATCGAAACATGAAGGCGCGAAGAAGGTTGTTACTTCTGAACGCAAAATAGATGCCTCATCGAGGTCACCGAGGTCAACCCATACTTATGTTAATACCGCACCAGCACGTGTACAATCACCTGTTTGCTCTTTGTGTAGTACTCATCATTCGCAACTGTACAAGTGTCCTGGTTTCCTAAAATTGTCGCCTAGTGATCGTTATAAATTTGTTCGCGCTAATAATTTTTGTTTTAATTGTCTCGGTACTAAACACCGCGTTGTTTTATGTAATAGTGGAAATGGTTGTCGCAAATGTCAAGCGAGACACCACACTTTGCTTCATTTTGAGAATAGTAATGCCGCATCCAATGTGAGTACAGTTGGCCCGTCGAGCGGTGACACACGGCAGCCTGCGCCGCAGCCTCTCCCCGCGCCCGCGCGCGCTCCGGCCCGCCCGGTGACCGCCGCGGATGACGTCACCTTGTGTTCGTTCTCCGCTAGTGCTGCACTCACTACTGTGTGTCTTGCGACCGCTCGCGTTGTTATTGTTGATGCATTAGGTAAGCCGCGCATTGTTCGAGCGCTGTTAGATGGCGCTTCGCAAAGTAATTTTATTACTCAAGATTGTTGTCGGCGTCTTGGTTTCAATGTTGATAAGCGTTCAACCCGCTCAGTGGTGAAGGGTTTTGGAAGCTTACAGTCAGCTGTTCGTGGCACCGTTAAAACAAGGTTTAGATCTCGTTTTAATAATAATATTTGGTTTGACATGGATTCGCTCGTTATAGATAGAATAGCTGAACAGTTGCCTACCGTCCCGGTTGACACGTCTTTATTAACGAAATTTAAAGACTTGCCTTTAGCAGATGAGACTTACGCTGTTCCTGGAGTCGTCGATATATTGATCGGCGCTTCGATTCTCCCGCACCTCCAGTTATCACGTAAGGTTCAAGGGGGACCGACGTACCCCGCTCCGCACGCACTGGAAACAGTTCTTGGTTTTGTTATAATTGGTTCCGCACCCGCTTCTATAGATAGTTTTAGTCACTCGACTGCTTCGTTCTGTTGCACCGTCGAGCCGCCACTGGAGTCTACCATCCGCAAGTTTTCGCTCGGTGGCTCCCGTGTATCCGCTGAAAAACGCTTTCTTTGTTTGGAACGAAAGATGCAGGCGTCCCCAAAGTCGAAGCGGGCCTATGATGAGGTTGTTAACGAATATTTAGATAAAGGTTACATCTCACCTGCGCCTGCGGACCCTGGCGGGACCCAGCCTTCGTACATTATCCCGCACCACGGAGTTATTAGAGAAGATAAGCTTACTACTAAAACTCCGTGTAGTTTTGGATGGCAGTGCTAAGACTAGCACTTCCGTGTCGCTTAATGACATAATTGTAAATTTTCGCATTAATATTAGTAATTTTTTAGCTTTAGGACTCAACAGTCGCTTTGTGTTGGGCCCACTCTTCGCCCCATCGTTGGGACACATTCGTCGCTAATAGAGTGGCAAAATTCAATCTGAATTGGCGCCACATAATCTCTTTCACGTTGCTGGCACCGACAACCCAGCCGATTGTCTCTCTCGTGGATTGCTTCCTTCGCAAATTTTGGATCACCCGTTGTGGTTTGGTGGACCGTCCTGGATTCATGCCGCGTTAGATGGGTGGCCAGTTAGTCAATTCAATCCCACTACGGTTTCCGAACCACCCGAGGAGAAGAAGCACTCGCTTGTTGTATCGGTCCCACGTGAAGAGACCCTTATTTTGTTGTTGGCTAATCGCGTCTCGTCTTGGTCGAGACTGTTGCGTTGTGTTGTTTGTTCGCCTCTGCCCTCTGCCTAGCCAGCGGTAGGCACGAGCTCCAATCTAGGTTTATATTTTAGTTGTTATTTCCCAAACCTAGATTTAGATTGGACTTTAGATTTGTTTCGCATTTGTCGTTTCGAAGGTAACCCTTCAAGCCGGGGGGAATGGTTGCGCCGATGTAGAAACTGTATTTTTGACACGGAAACACACTCCTTTTATACCCGTCTCCCCTCCCGCACTAACCATAGATGTAGCTTCCGTCCGCCATTTGTGAAATATAGACACTGAGTCTCGCTTTGAACTAGCCAGCGTAAGGACGGACCGCGCTCGCGTCTCTCAAAAATGATTAATATTTGTTACATTTTTACCGCTTCATAGACCTTTACCGATCGGATTGTGCCTCTCGTGTGTTCCTCAAGTGATCTAGTGACGCTGACGGCAGCTCCTGAGCAAGGAAGAGAAGATCCGTGTACCGGCTGCGATGAAAACACGTGTGTCGTGAAGGTTAGTGCATCCTCTCCTAATTTCTCGGGTTGCATTCATTGCTTGGATCACGCCCGCGGCAACCCGACCACCTGTCTTTTGTGTGTAAAGCGTCAATGGAACAGTTAGCTACATCCCCGCAATACAGTCCACTACCGCACGTGGCCAAGCGCCACCAATCGGTATACACGCCTTCGGAGACTTACAGGTGTGAATATACGTAAGTATGTATTGTATATACAAATAAATTATACTAAATAAAATATAAAACATTAATTTCCGCACATACTGTCATTGTCAAAATTATAACAAATGTTTGCAGCTGACGTACAGAACAAAATTAAACCCTTGACAAAAGAACCTCATTATCGTTTAAAATAAATCACGAATACGAATTTTCTCGAGCAGAAATCATAATTCATATTCGTATTTTCTGCTCGTTGGGAATAAAAAGTAACACTCTGTATATTATTTGTTCGACGTACGCCCCGTGACAAGAGAGAGGAAATAGGCCCATTTACGGATGACGTCAGCAGTTATCGCCCACCCGGCCTATCAAGTGATGTGAATTATCCCTCAAAGGAATATTTAGGCTGGCAATCATAGTCCACCGGTTTGGGTAAATGTGTGGTTTAAAACAGAATTGTTAAGGCACACTTTTGATTAATTCAATAGTCAGCTTAGTAAATATGATTATTTTAATTGAAACTTTTTGAAATTCGTTGGAATTTACCAAAGTACTTTTTCTTTACAATGATATTAATCATAAATAGGTATGAATATTTCACAACATTCCACACAACGCTATCTAGACCCATGGTAAGCATAGCTTGTGTTATGGAATCTAGAATGCGGATAAACATACTTAGATATTATTGTAAATATATTATACATAGATACACCCAGACCAATTCAAATAAACGTATTCATGCATAAAACGATTTGCACTGAGCGGGAATCGAATCCGCACAACGCCACGAGACCGATAAGATTATATTCAAACGTGATGACTATTTAAAAATTACCAATAAGTATTAAGTTCCATGGCGTGTGACGTAGTGATAGAGGGTATGATTGTAAAGCTTACAAGTTAGACTTCCGCTTAGTGCAAATACGTATTATGCATTGATCTGAGTATTTCAATTTAGAATATGTAGGTATTTATTTTCAAAAATCTCAGCATATTTATTTGCTTTTCATAGCCTATATGATCATACTCTATAAATGTTTGAGTCTGATTGATGTGTAATATATACACCAATACATCAACAAAACGTAATAATGAAGTGTACAACTTCATTTACTTTATAATAATAATACTAGCTATTGCCCGCGGCTCTGCCCGAATGGGTGTCGGTTATCGCTATATCCTTTCTCAAGGTCCGATCTACCCTTACACCAAACTTCATTAAAATCGGTTCAGTGATTTAGGCATGAAGGCGTACCATACAGACAGACAGAGCTACATTACACATAATATTAGTGTGGATTATATTTTACTACAACTCCTACATTAACAATAAATATGTTTAAGATTTAAGTATGTTTATCCGTATTCTAGATTCCATAACACAAGCTAGTTAAACTATGCTTACCATGGGTCTAGATAGCGTTGTGTAGAATGTTGTAGAGTATTTATTTATTTAAATGACACTCAATAGAAATCTATACTTGCAATTTTTAATTTTAACGAAGCTAAAGCAATGTGTGCACGATGGTACACTCGTTGGCCGAGGCACGCGACTTCCGTCAGGCTGAGCTCGCAACGCGACGACTTAAGAGGCAACTTCACTCACATAGTTACAAATAAGGCTGTACATTGAACTTGTGTCAGTAGTTTTTTTACTGATTTTTTTTTTCATAGAAAAGTTACTTTTAAAATCCCCATGCGCCTATGTTTCCTTCAAGTTATATATTCTGTTCTGTTTCGTTCCGTTCCGTTCCGTTCCGTTCCGTTCCGTTCCGTTCCGTTCCGTTCCGTTCCGTTACGTTTCGTTCCGTTCCGTTCCGTTTCGTTCCGTTTCGTTACGTTCCGTTCCGTTCCGTTGCGTTCCGCTCCCTTCCGTTGCGTTCCGGTCAGCTACTATTTTCTGTAATGATGAAGAAATGAGTAAAATATCAGTATCTTTTTATATATTTTAATAGCTTCTTAAAAAATATTCTAAGAAATATTCCTCTGTCAGGACTGTCTTACAGTTTCAAGTATAGCTTACAAATAAAAATAATCCATCAATATCTATTAGTAGATAAAATATTAAACATCAAGTTACTCATCGCAAATTCAGAGGAATATGAATAATTTTAGTATATTAAAAGCTATAAGAGAAATTACTTTCACATTAAATTATACTTTTGAAGTATTGGTGTCTATCTTAATTTACTTTTACTCATTCAAACCAAAATTATCTATAGGTACTATATCTATACTATGTAAAACTATATACTATTAGTATACTACAAATATGTATGATATATGTAAGTGACATCGACATACATATAGCAATATCGTACAATATACTATATCTATTGTATAAAATTGTAAAGTATCTGTATTTTGGGAATATTTAAAAAAAATTAACTATTTAAAATATATTTTTGTGGAATTTTTCGTGAAAAACTGAAAAACAACTTTACAAATTTTTATGAGGTTTTTAAAGATGAGTGACTGACTCTTTTAGAATTTGTCAAGGAACCGTACTTAAAGGATTGCGTTTATTTGGTCTATATTTGGTATTTCCGCCCGATTGAGCAGTCCGACTGGGGACCTCCGCCCTACAGAATACCGCGGCTATAATAACTTCGTGTTGTGTTCCCAGCGGTGAGTAGGGTAGCCAAAGCTCACTGGAGAATTTGTGCTGTCAGTTGGAAGACTAAAAGCTTGTCCTGCTTTGTCTTCTACTGACGGCACAGAAAGTCTGTACTTACAGGGTTGGCAGCGCGACTGTGACTCCTCTGGTGTTACAGACGTCCATAGGTCACGGTAACCACTTTCGATCAGATGGGCCGTGTGCTTGTCTGCCAACTAAGTGGTATAAAAAAAAGAAAAAAAAAGCAGAACTGGGTATGTTATCAAAATTTTCGATAACCATACTGCACATGAGTGAAGTCGCGAGTATAAGCTAGTCTTAATTTAGTGATAACGGCTTAATATAGTGATAACATCGACTGGTCTACAAGCTTTTGCTTTCCAGAATCTATCAGACCATTGATTCTAGTATAGCAAAACCTTTGTCAAACCAATAACACTGTAAAAATCGTAATTAATTTTAGACTTTACATAGGTTACACTAAAAGTTTCCGGAACTGGTCACTTACATAAACAATATTTAAAAATTTATTACAACATTTGAAAATAGAACTCTTTGGCTGTAGAATACAGTTTGTTTCATCTGACTGTCATTTGTTTTTACCTTGTAGCGCCATTTAAAAAATTGTGTGTCTGCATCAACATGGATTTAACTCGGGAAAATTTTCGTAGTATGATTTTCTACGATTTTAAGTGTAATTTGACGGCTCAACAGAGCATCGCTCGGCTTGAAACAGCTTTTGGCGATGAAGCTCCATGCAAGACGACTGTTTGTAGCTAGTTTGCAGAATTCAAGCGTGGTCGTATCAATCTCAGTGACGAATCTCGCGATGGTCGGCCGTCCACCGCTGTGACCAACAAAAACATCGATGCTGTGCGCCGTATGATTGAAACAGACAGGCATGTGACCTACCATGAAATTCGCGCATCCTTAGAAATAGGCATGAGTCAAATACAATCAATCCTACACAAACATTTGGGTGTGAGAAAGCTGTGCTCGCGGTGGATCCCACATAACTTGACCGAGGATCAAAAAACGGACCGCGTCACTTGGTGCAGTGCCATGCTTACCAGATTCAACGAAGGTGCGTCAAATTTGGTGTGGGACATAGTAACAGGTGACGAAACATGGATTTATTGCTACGATCCCAAAACAAAGCAGCAATCGAGCGTATGGATCTTTCAAGATGAGCCGAAACCAACCAAAGTGGCGCGCGTGAAAAGTGCATCTAAGCGGATGATTGCTTCTTTTTTAAAAAAAACTGGACACGTGGCTACTGTTTCTTTAGAAAATCGTCGTACTGTGAATAGTGACTGGTACACGACCATTTGTTTGCCGGAAGTTATTGACGAACTCCGTAAAAATAACCGTAAACGCCGTATCATCCTGCACCACGACAATGCTAGTTCTCACACGGCCAGACAGACAAACGACTTTTTGAAGGCGAAAAATGTAGAACTCATGAGTCATCCTGCATACAGTCCCGACCTGGCACCTTGTGACTTTTATCTGTTCCCAAAAATTAAGAACCAATTACGCGGCCAACGATTTTCATCACCAGAAGAGGCTGTCGAGGAGTATGAAAAACACGTTTCAGAGGTCACCACAGAGGAGTGGCACAAAAGTTTTCAAAACTGGTTTGATCGAATGAAAAAGTGCATAGACGCCAAGGGAGATTATTTTGAAAAACAATAAATTAATTTTGTACCTTTAATAGTATTTTTTCATATTCATTCCGGAAACTTATAGTGCAGTCTAAAATTAAATAGTTTTTAGCAGTGTCCGTGGTATGAAATTGGTTTTGCTGTAGCAGTAGAAACAATTCATAACATACATAAACTCACGCCCATATCGCCGAAGTGAGAGGCAGAGATGCTAGTCCCCTAGGTCCCAATGTAAAAGGTGGCGAGCCTATCGCCATTAACTGGGCACTTATAAACCTGCAGTAAATACACACATAACTTCGAAAAGCACCGAAAAGTCATTGGTGTGTGTCATGATAAAACTTGGGATCGAACCCGAGACCTCGTCTCATTAGTCCATTACGCATACCACTAGGCTACCGCTAGGCGCGGGAAAACAATTCAATATTAATATAACCTCCTCCATAATCACGCTACATTCCCGTTAACATCATCATCATTTAATCATAAAATCACGCATTTATGCCTGGAAGGTTAGGCAGAGGTGAATAAACACCCACATTTCACCAATAATTGTATTCGGTCCCAAGTAATAGGGGGTGAGCCTATTGCCGTATTCTGGGCACTATTGTTGACTCTCGCGTCTGGGCTGTATATATCGGTCTGATGTTAAACAACCCTGTCCCTTAGTCGCCTTGTACGACACCGCATGGGAAGAGATGGGGTGGCCCTAATTCTACTCTGCCGGCAACCATGCGGCAAACGTTAACATTATTGTTAATAATACCTGGTCAGTTTAATACTGTATATCAACTTCAAAACCTCTCGTGACATCCTCAACGACTTAACAAGCTGATCGAACTGAGCAACTAGGGGCCAATTTGACTCGGCAGCGGGAGCGACGAAGGATCGCAAGCCAAGCTGCCCGCGTACGAAGGCAATTCGGGCAGAAGCAGGCCGCGGCGGTGGCGCGCCCAGCGCGCCTCCCCGTTTCGGGGGTCGAGTTGGGGACTCTTTAGTCCCCACACCCGAGACGAGGGCCAGATCGTGAGAGATGGCCCTGGGTCGGCCGGGGTGCGAGGGATATGCCTGTCAACCTCACCTTCGGCAACCAAAACGACCCACAGGCTGCGTGCGTTTTAGTCGGTTCGAGTCCGACATAACTTTCTCCACCGGCTTCGGTGGGGAGGTATCCGTGGGGATTTTGCACACGTTAAAAAAAAAAAGGGGGCCAATTTGACTTCGAGTAGGCTTTTTGGTAGTCACCACATTGAATTAGTATTTGTTTTGCTATCATGTTGTCCTTCGATTTTTCTTGTATTCCATGTAATATGGGTTTGTTTATTACTTCTTGCTTGTCTCCATGCCCTTAGAGACCCTTCCTTGCATACGGTACTAGCTATTGTTTGTATATATTTCTTGCAAATTGGATCAAGTTGAATATTGCAGGACATTGTTTGATCTGAATTTTTTACCAGTCAATGTGTTGAAGGAAAGTGCCACTATTGATTTTTGTGATTAAAAGTTACCCAGTCAAAATTTAAAATACACCCTACACAAAGGTGTCACTATGTAAAAATATGAGAGAATGTAAATACCCTTGAATGTACCAGAAGAACTTAAATGAAAACAAATACTAATGGGGAGGTACAGGCATAAATAATATCAGATGACCTCACCTTCGATGGTGCTTGTCTTAGAGTCTATAATCCTACGTTTCTTACATCAGGCTGTCAGAGGTGCTTGAAAATCTTGTCGTTGACATTTGCATTGAGATTATATAACAAAGTTGCATGACAGTGGCGAATTTAAAAGAAGCGTTGAACAAGAGAAATGCTTGCCTACATAAAAATCATCAGATTTGAAAAGGTCTCTAAATATTCTAGAAGATAAATTTTGTATCCAGGCTTTGATGTGCAGGGCTTTAATTTATAGCATCCGTCTTTTTTAACAGTAGAGAAACGCTGAGGACCTTTCTTTTTACACAGAAATGCACTACACCGCGTCATTGTTTTTTTCTACAAAAGACTTTCCTTCATTTACTTACAATACAACATCAGCTACAATGCGCCACCTATTGGAATAAATAAGTAGTGTATCTCCTCATAAAAAATGTTAATGACAGAACTAACGCGAGGAATCCATGGGTCTCCTAAAATTCGTACCCCAAAATAAAGGGCGTAGATTCAAACCTTATTAGTGCAATTGTTGCCCTGGTAGGAGATCAGTTAACTTCTTATAGAATTAAAATAAGAGACCATAACTTAATTTTTTTTTTCATAATTCTGTGTAGGGTACAGCACTATATCTATATGATTATATTGATATAGTGCTGTGTCGCTATGTCATGTCTATATGCATATAACTACTTTCATTATGAAAATGAAAAAGTTAACAAGTTATAGTATTTTTAAATTAAAACATATTCTTTTATCGTCGACTTCTTGTAATAGTTGCAATAAAATTGTAATAGGTGTAATAGTTGTAATAGTTGCAATATAGTGTGTTACACCATTGGAATACAAAACACACATAATATTGTTCTTTAATAAATGAATTAACAAACTTATTATTTATTTATAATTTCTACAATCTTTCGTAAATTGAACGTATCAATACTATTTCTTCTAAATACATATTAAACACGGAGCTTGTATAATATTGAAGCCTGCCGAGACCAATAAATAAGGGGTCTTAGCGATTACGTAGCGAAGCAAGACTTTTGGTTTGCTACGTGACCGAAGTCTTGTGAGCAAAGCGAATTATATTCTTGCATTTTTATTTACGAAGAAAAAATAAACGTAAACGCAATCACCCATTATTTTTGTGCGTGTCAGAGTGGTCCATTTTCGTATCTACTTTTTGGTAACCAGCTACGAAAGAGAATTGTTATTTTGTTTTTCGTAACTAGTTAACAGTTAAGAATTTTTATTTCACCGCTGCCGACCCTGTAGAAACAGAGAGTTTATGTGCCGTCAGTGCAGAAGACACAATCAGGACAAGCCTTTGGTCTTCCCACTGACAATACCAAAAACTATCCAGTGAACTCTGGCTACCCTACTCACCGCCGGGAACACTACACGAGGTTATTATGACCGGGGTATTCTATACGGCGGAGGTACTTCCACAGTCAGACTGCTCAATTGGGACGGAAATACAGTCGTGTGCATTGATAACTGTGGTTTAATTTTTCCCAGTTCGTAACTATAGTTCATAACTAGGTACGGCCGAAAATTTTTACTTATTTGGTTGAATTTAAGTAAAAATTAACTAAGAAATAGGTGTTTGTTTTACTTTACGTCGTAAAAACAGCTTTAATAATAACAGAAATTTCAACTGTCTAGCTACCATAATGTGTACATTAGATACAGCCTGGTGACAGACAGACAAATGGACAGTGGAGTCTTACTAACAGGACTCTCTCTCTGTCTGTGCCTACTGGGTACGAAAACTTAAAAAGAGATAGATAGATAGTACCACGACAAAAAAAAGTTAATGCCCTTTTAATCGTTCGAAAAATTCCTGCGGATATTCCCTGACCCACTGACTGCGTGGGTGGTTATGTCGGACTTGAACCGACTAAATCGCTCGCCATTTGAGAATCATAGCTTACTGGAGGGATGATTGATGGAGACATCGGTCCCCCTCTAGCCGTCCGTGATACTGCCTCTTAAAACAGTCGCATATAACAAGAATGATTAATAAGTTTGTGCTATAAACCTCGTATACCGCACTGCAGAATAAAACTTCTAGAACACACTGCAGTCATAATTGTTGTAACACTATACGGTGTAATCTTATAGTTATTTCATTTTGTTACCCTGTTTAAGATGCTTTGGTTACTTTATAGTAACTATGGTTTGTTTTTAATTTACGACTTGGGCAACCAGGCGCAGGGCACGCCGTAGTAACGGCGGTAAGACCCATCATGGGGGAGTGGCTAGAGAGGCCACACGGCAGCCTCTCGTACCGTCTGACGCAGATGATCACCGAGCACGGATGCTTCGGAAAGTATCTGCGTCGGATGCAGAAAGAGCCAACGTCCGAGTGCCATCACTGCGACGCGAGCGAGGACTCAGGTCCGCACACGCTCACCGAGTGTCCGGCGTGGGAGACGCTTGGAGCTTGTGGCGGCCCTGGGAGTGAGGGTTCTCACGCTCTCCACCTTGCTCGCGGCGATGGTTCGCTGCGCGGATGCGTGGGCGGCCGGCGCCTCCTTCTGCGAGCAAGTAATGCTCGTGAAGGAGGAGGCGGGGCGGGAGCGGCAGCGGGAGCGACGAAGGATCGCTTGTCTTGCGATCCTTCGTCGCTCCCGCTGCCCGCGTACGAAGGCAACTCGGGCGTCGGAGGTCGATGAACGACCTCCGCCCCCCATGAGCGCCGGCCTGGGGGTGACAGGTGAAGCTGCCTGTCACCCTGGCAGAAGCAGGCCGCGGCGATGGCGCGCGTGGCGCGCCTCCCCGTTTCCGGGGACGAGTTGGGGACTCTGTAGTCCCCACACCCGAGAAGAGGGCCAGATCGTGAGAGATGGCCCTGGGTCGGCCGGGGTGCGAGGGATATGCCGGTCAACCTCACCTTCGGCAACCAAAACAACCCACAGGCGGCGTGCGTTTTAGTCGGTTCGAGTCCGACATAACCTCCTCCACCGGCTCCGGTGGGGAGGTATCCGTGGGGATTTTGCGCACGTAAAAAAAAAAATGTGCTCACTGAGGCACAGAGGGGCCTCATTATGCTAAGAATGGTCACCCATCCTCCGTCAACTAGAAAGTAGGTAGGAGTACATATCTTTGCTACCCTTTGTAATATCCAGATCTAAGCGCGCAAATGACCCGGGCACCACGACCAATAACAATATGACTGACATCAACATTATTCAACATATCACTGTGTTATTCCATTAACATTATTCAACATATCACTGTATTATTTCATCAACATTAGTCAACATATATTACTGTATTATTTCATCAACATTATTCAACATATCACTGTATTATTTCATCAACATTATTTAACATATCACTGTATTATTTCATGAACATTATTCAACATATCACTGTATTATGTCATCAACATTATTCAACATATCACTGTATTATTTCATCAACATTATTCAACATATCACTGTATTATTTCATCAACATTATTAAACATATCACTGTATTACTTTATTCTACCCGCACAAAGTACTCTCATCAGCATCATCTTGTCAACCATCTCTCTTTCTTATAAATTTTAGCTAGAAAACATCTCCTTAGTTATTCCTTTGTATATCCGTCTTTTCTCGGGCCTACCTAAATTGATACACTGCTAACTAATTAGTATAAAAAATAAAAAGTATTGTAGAATTTTTCTTCAGAAAACGTTCCTATACAAGCTTGAATAAATTCCCGGGAAAAGATTCTAACAATATGTTTAGCCGGCTAAATTTTTCTCCAGTTCCCTTTTTTATATGTAACACAAAGATAATATTGCTGTTTCCTTGTTAAAGTGGATTTTTTTTCTTTTGACATTTGGAAATGTTGGAATAATAAAGCGAATGCTGCGAGGTTAATTAAATTAGGCTCGCTCGTTTATTTTCGCATCGATATTTCTTTTGAAGGTTCACTGAACATGAATAATGAAGGATGGTTTTTAAATATTTTTTGTGGAAGCAGCTATAATAATTAACAAATAACATTGGATTAGAATACTGTACATAGAGAGTACTATTTACTATTTTGTGTATTCTATTTATTGTGTTTGGTCCATGAACAGCTTGTGAAAAAGTAAAACACTCGCCTCCTATGACTTGGGATCGAAAAACAAAGTTTACAAAATGTGGGTGTTAATATACCTCTGCCTACCCCTTTTGGGGATGTGCAAGCGTGAATATATGTTTGTATGTGTTTGGAGTCTTCCCTTTACCAGAGCGCCAATCTTAATTGCAACCAGAACTTCTACTTCGGCATCCAAAATCCACTCACCTATAAAACAATGATTTGTTTTGTTTCAACTATACTGACTTGACAAGCACACGGCCCACCTGATGGAGAATGGTTCACATATAAGCATTTGGTTTTCCCACTAACAGCACAAAAACTTTCCATGTGAGCTCTGGCTCACTACTCACTACTCACCGCTGGAAATACAACATGAGGCTATTATGGCCGCGGTATTCTGTAGAGCGTAGGTACTCCCTCAGTCGGACTGCTCAATTGGATGAAACGGTCTGGGCTTTAAATATTTGTCTGAACTCAAAATTAAAATTATGCTAATTACTTAAAATCTCCGGACCACACTAGCACTGATCCGTACCTAGTTCAAACGGGCCCATTGGCCTTTCAGCGTCCTTTGATGCTAAAACTCCTCAAAACAGCTACTAATTGAAACGTTCAGTGAAGAGGAATTATTTATTGCCCTCATTTGAGTATGGCTTTCTTGATTATTTAGAAATGGATTTCTTTGATCTTATATTAGTATTTAGGATAATTTCTTTTGAAGAAAGTTCGTGGTCATTTAGTTTAATACAACTTAGATAGAGGACAAACACTCAGCCCACCTGACAGAAAGTGGTTACCGTGACCTATGAACGTGTGCAGCACCAGGGGAGTCACACTCGTGCTGCCGACTCTGTAAGAACCCTCCCCTCTCGGTGCCGGTAGGGGTGGTTATACATATAATCACGCCTTTATCCACGGAAGGTTGGGCAGAGGTGAATTAACCACACACATTTCACCAATAATTGTATTCGGTCCCACGTATTAGGGGGTAAGACTATTGCCGTATTCTGGGCACTATTATTGACTCGAGCCATGCATCTGAGGCTGAGTCTGGGCTGTATATACATGTCTAAAGATAAACTATTCCTTAGTCGCCTTGTACGACACCGCATGGTATGAGATGGGGTGGCCCCAATTCGACTCTGCCGGAAACCACGCGGCAAAGGGGTTTTTTTTACGTGCGCAAAATCCCCACGGATACCTCCCCACCGGAGCCGGTGGGAGAGGTAATGTCGGACTCGAACCGACTAAAACGCACGCCGCCTGTGGGTCCCCAACTCGTTCCCAGAAAACGGGGAGGCGTGCCAGGCGCGCCGCCGCCGCGGCCTGCTTCTGCCAGGGTGACAGGCGGCTCCACCTGTCACCCCCAGGCCGGCGCTCATGGAGGGCGGAGGTCGTTCATCGACCTCCGACGCCCGAGTTGCCTTCGTACGCGGGCAGCTTGGCTTGCGATCCGCGGCAAAGCGGTGGTTATATCAACTCAAACCGACTTAAACCGCACGCCGTCTTGCATCATCAATTGCCAAAGGGGACATTCCCACTGGCATATCCCTCAGTCTCACACACTGTATAGCGATATATATTATATGATGCGGAGGGGTAATCTTGTAATACAATCATCTCGGTGCAGTGTCGCATGGCTTTATTGCATAGTTCTGTCGTTATAAATCTTGTACGCTAGACAAACGTTCACATTAACTGCAAGTTATTTAGAAGTGAATATTGCTTAGCTACGGTGTAGAGCCGTGTGGTTCCCGGCAGAGTAGAATTTGGGCCACCCCATCTCTTCCCTTGCGGTGTCGTGCAACTAAGGAATAGGGTCCTTTAACATCGGAGAGATATAGGTATATAGCCTAGACTCAGCCTCAGATGCATGACTTGAGTCAACAATGGTGCCCAGAAGAAAACAATAGGCACAACCCCTATTATATGGGACTGAATTTAATTATTGGTGAAATGTGGGTGTTCATTCATCTCTGCCTAACCCTCCGGGGATAAGTGTGTGTATGGTAGAGAGAAGTATAAAGAATTGGCCACGTGCGAATACAATGGTTTCGTGCCATTAAAATTAAACACAAACCGGGTTCCGTGCCCAAAGGGTAAAACACATGTCTATCTGTCCGTCGGTCTGTCACCAGTCTGTATCTCATGAACTGTGATAGCTAGACAGCTGATCACAGATGATGTATTTTTGTTGACTTCTCTACAGAATACCGCAGTTTTAATAACTTCGTGTTGTGTTCCCAGTGGTGAGTAGGATAGCCAGAGCTCACTGGAGAATTTGTGCTGTCAGTGGGATGACTAAAGGCTTGTCCTGCTCTGTCCTCTACACTGACGGCACAGAAACTCTGTGCTTACAGGGTCGGCAGCGCGAGTGTGGCTTCTCTGGTGATACACACGTTCATAGGCCACGGTAACCACTTTCCATCAGGTGGCCCGTGCGCTTGTCTCCCACCTAAGTGGTATAAAAAAGAAGAAAGAAGAATAGAGTAAAATAAATATTAAATACCTACATTATATGAAAATATGAAAAAAATAGGCAATATACATGCTTTGTCTTCTACACTGACGGCACAGAAACTGTCTGAGCTCACTGGGTCGGCAGCGCAAGTGAGACTCTTCTGGTGTTACACACACCCATAGATCACGGTAACCACTATCCATCAGTTAGGCTGTGTGCTCCTCTATCACCTAAGTTGTACAAAAAGGCAGTTTAGAAAAAAATAGTTCAAAAAAATTACGAGAAAATCAAAATAACTACGCCATCCTTTTTTCACATGTTAAAAGAGGCTATAAAATGTTAGAAGATTTCACAAACATTAATCTTAATGTTAACTGAATGCTTACGCAGTACGCCCTTGCGTGAATAATGCTTACGCAGTGATTTAAAAATACATATAAATTTATGGTTATCCATCCCTTTGGTAGACAACACTTTTTAAAGGGGTTTCGACTTGTGAAATACAGGGTATAACTAGTAACAGAATTAATCTATTGATATTTAACTAACTTTCATAAAATAATAAACAATTTTGAGAAAATATTTTCTTTAATAAAATAATAAAATTTTAATTATAACTATTGATATATGTGTATACTTATAATAATATACATAATATTATAAAGAGGAAAGATTGGTATTTTTGTATGTAATGAATAAACTCAAAAAGTACTGAACCGATTTTAATAATTCTTTTTTCATTAGAAAGCTACATTCTTCGCGAGTAACATAGGCTACTTTTTATCCCGATATTCCCAAGGGATCAGGATTTACGCTGGTGAAACCACGGAGCGGTGCTAGTATAATATAATCCAATGTCCAAAAAGGTTTGAATTTCTTCGGTGGTACATTGAAAGAAACTATTTTTGGCGAATTCTGCCGCAATTTATTTGTTGTTGTTATGCTATTTACACTTCAATAAGAATTGGTGAAATGTGGGTGTTAATTCACCTCTGCCTAACCCTTAGTGGTTAAGGAGTCTGCCTAACGTTCGAGAGGTTCTGGGTTCGAATCCTGGCCATTACACTACCGACGTGAACCCACTTCTAGCAATTTAGCTTAATTGGAGGGGTTAGGGGGAATGTTAGTAATTGCGGTGGCTAATATACTTTGAAAAAAATGAATTGATTATTTACACTGTGACTTTTAGCACCCATAGTCACGGGGAGACCAATGACAGAGATTTTGTCATCATTTAAAGTATAAGTCTAATATATATAGTTTAATAGTGTGTCTGTTCAGTTGTTGACTTGTCACATCACACTAACTCTGTTTGAGAATCAATAATAATGTATCTTTTTTGACTGTCTAATTTTATCTAACTTTGTCTCCACCGAATAACTGAGGACCCTGACATTAGTAAGTTTTGGCAACACACGCCATTGAATAAGAATTAAATTGAAAATATTACAATTTTTTTACAAAATACCCAAGTGTACACCCAATTGTAAAAATTATATAACTAAAGAATGATTTCATTTGAACATCACACCGAATGAATAATGTTTTGTGGTACATGTGGTTTTAGGTGATTAATGGTAGTTCAAAAATGTAAAGAAGTTCTATTCGATCGCGAAAATTAGTATGTATATTGTTAAATCACTTTCAAATGTTATTATTTCTTAATTGTTATAGGCTAGTGTTTGACCACTACCTTATCTGTTGGTAAGTAACGATGTGGTCGACAGTGGGAGCACGCTTGTCTAACGTCTAATGTCTAAGTAGCCTATTCACTCTAATCTTGAAGACATTCAAATTGTAGCTATCCTGATACACAGATTCGGGCAGGGCATTCCACTACTTGGCAGTACGCATGATAATATGATATGGTAAAAATTATTATTCAATCATAACATAACATAAACTCACGCCTATACCCCCAAGGGAGGTGCTGGCATCTACATTTCGCCAGTTTATTTTTATGTCCCAATGTGGCAAGCCTATTGCCATTAACCGGGCACTTATAAACCTGCGATAAATACACACAACTTCGAAAAGCACCGAAAAGTCGTTGGTGTGTGCCATGGTAGACCTCGTCTCAGCAGTCCATTACCCATACCACTAGGCTACCTTGATTCAATCACTCTCAAATAATATGAAGAATTTATTATTCAGTATCACTTTAGTGAAATTCTTACGTCTTATAAAATACTCTCACTCCAATAATTTCAAAGACAAAGTTCTCAAAGCAAATTATGTGAATATTAACATTAATTATAGCACAAAAACGTTACTTTTTGGTTTGTATGTACAAACGAGGCTTAACAAAACCACTTATAATGTTTTATTTAGAAATTACAGGATAAAACTTGATACGGGTTTAAGTTGATTCTATTAAATAAGAGTACTCTGATGTACGTTAAGATATTTAATATATTTCAAAGATAAGTGCTTACATTTAGCCGTAAAGGAAAACCGAATTACAATTTATACTTATAAATACAACATATATTCATGCCTGGAAATCTCCGAAGGGAGAGACAGAGGTATATTAATATCTTCGTTTTACTAAAATTTGAAGTGCAGCAAATCCGCAGTAGGACTGGTAAAGCGGGCCCTGGTATAGCTTCAAATGCGACTGGGATTAAAAAGAATATTTTTTTATAGATTTAGATCAAAAAAAGTAACTGGACTGGAACCCGAATCCAGTCTCTTCTTCCCTTTCTTTTTCCGATCCTTTTCGATCTGAATCTAAAGGAAAAGTTAGTGTACTAAATTGAATTGCGGTATTGGCGGGCGATTCGTTCCCAGGTTTTACCATGGCACACACCAATGACTTTTCGATGCTTTTCGAAGTTATGTGTGTATTTATCGCAGGTTTATAAGTGCCCGGTTAATGGTAATAGGCTCGCCACCAATTATGATCTAAACATAAACTGGCGAAATGTGAGAGCTAGCACCTCTGCCTACCCCTTCGAGGATATAGGCGTGAGTTTATGTTATGATTATACTTATGTCCGGAACCCTTGGAGAGCGAGTCCGATATAGATTTTTGATGGTTCCACCCAAACAGTTTAATGACATTAGAAATTAGTATACTTTAAAATTTCATTAATATCCCGGCGAAACGATGTCGCATCATCATTTATTTTCATTAAATTAGTCAATTACGGGATTTTAGATGGTAAATATGAACCGCTTTTAGCACCCAGCTTTAGCCTTTTATTTACGTGTGATAAAATCCCCACGGATACTTCCCCGCTGGAGCTGGTGGGAGAGGTTATGTCGGACTCGAACCGACCGAAACGCACGGTGCCTGCGGATGATTGTTGGTTGCTGAAGGTGAGGTTGACAGGCATATCCCTCGCACCCCGGTTGATCCAGGGCCATCTCTCTCGATCTAGCCCTACTCGGGTATGAGGACCACAGGGTCTCCAACTCGTCACCGGAAATGCTTCCGCGGCCTGCTTCTGCTAGGGTGACAGGCGGTTCCACCCGTCATCCCCAGGCCAGCTTAACCCTTATTTGTATCTGATTGACTGTAATCTGATCTCATCATTATCTTTACCTACAAGTTATCCATCAGATTTTTTAAATATTTAGTCCGTCAATTGCGTGTCCCCCGCTAAATGGCAAATTGAGGCGCAGCCCAGAATACACGGGTCACCATCCCACATGCTATTGATCTTAAAATGGTGATTTCTAACTTGACGACCTAGATAGATGCTTCTTCATGTTCCATTTAAAGAACCCGGGATTGTAAGAAGAGGGGCAGACATGGTCCACATTATGGAAGGTGGTTACCGTGGCCTATAGACGTCCGCAACATCACAGAAGTTGCACTCGCACTGCCGACCTTATAAGCACAAGACAGAGCATTCACGTGTTTCTCTCTTCCTATGCACACGCTCATAGGCTACAGTAACCATTTTCCATCAGCTAGGCCGTGTGCCTATCTGCCACCTAAGTTATATAAAACAAATCTTATGAAATATTTCTTGAACTTTATTCAGCATCTTGACAGACTTTTGCCTCTTTCACAATATCAAAATGATCAACAGTCACTGCAATACCTATTTATGTAAATTCGCACTCTCATAAAATAGAACGTGATATTCAGCCTTTTCACATTATACCGATATTCCCTTTGAACCGGCGTAAAACAGGTGAAATATTTTGTATATTCCCCTTTTTCCTTGTTGGTGAAAATTGCAGCTATAATGCTTATACGATTTTGGGGACTTATTGTTTATTCCTGAAACGTGCACTGCTTCGTAATAAGATGGAAAGTGAAGGAAATCGACATTGGTATAATAAGTTTTGACGACCGCAGGCTCGATTCTTTTCACGTTTTCAAAATGCGGGATTTCAGTTCATATTTTCTTCATAATCATGAAAAAAATTGCTAAACCAAAAACTAATTAACTTCTCGTGAGATTATAAAATCTCCGGAAGCACTAATTCTTAAATTCGTTATCAGTTAAATTATAATTTAGGAGTAATAAAAATGAGAATCTTTGACACAAACGAAGAAGAATTAAATTATTAGATTTAACCCATTAGAAGTCACTGTACTCAGTTGAGTACAGCCATATCCTTGAATGTCAATTAACCTACATGTAGCATTACAGGTGGATACTTTGTTATTTCGTTTAATCACAATACCATTCAAGTATATTGAAAAGTATTACGCGGGCAGTTGGATTATTTTTGCGAAAAAGTGTCAGTTGAAGTTTTATCGCCGAAATACTGTGGAGGTAAGTAAATGATTTGATATTTTTTAACGTAATATCTGCTTATAGGATATTTTTTTTACTTCATTGGTATAAAATAAATGTTAAAGTAAAGTATTGTACTTAAAAGAATCAATGATTTATTACTAAAATAAAACTGTAGTCATTTATACGTCACTGTACTCGGTTGAGTACAATGACAACATACGTAAGTGAAATAACAAGGTTTTGATTTCAGAATGGAGAAAGAGACGTATACATCTCAAACGAGCTACAAAGGACTTCAAGAAGCCGTTGAAGCCATTTTACAGGAGAGTGATGATGAGGAGTATGACTTGGCGATTATACCTCCTGATCCAAGTGCATTGACTGATGAAGAGGAAGGTGCTGATGAAGATATGGCGACATGTTCGTTACCGCAAGATGTACCTGGTACTATTGAGGTATTTGTGAGTCGAGAAGGTAGGAATGATGAAGATAGTGAGTACGAGGAGAGTGACGACGAACCTTTGGCGGCAAAAAGAAGACGACTACATCTATCTACTCCGGATTCGACCCCAACCTGGCGGAAATGTATTCCTAATTACTCTTCAATTTCTCAGAGTACTTTCGAAGCCAGTGACAGGAAAAGTGCTGTTTGCGATGAACTAAAGGGCCTCAACCCGGTACAAATATTCGAAAAACTGTTTGATGATGATATTGTTGACATGATTATATCTAATAGCATACTATACGCTAATCAACAAAATCGACATGACTTTCAATTGAATTCATCTGATTTCTAAAAGGTTTTAGGTGTTTTGATACTATCTGGGTACCATAAGCTACCTCGAGAACCAATGTACTGGTCTTTAGATGAAGAAATAGGCGTAGAATTGGTCAGCAAAGCCATATCGAGGCATAGATTTCGAGATATAAAAAGAAACCTTCATCTTGTGGATAATGACTTAGCAGCAACGTCGAACGATAAAATGTTCAAGATAAGACCATTGGCAGACAAACTTATCCAAAAATATTTAAGTACAGTGGGGAATGTTTACTGAAAGTATCTCTGTCGACGAATCTATGGTGAAATACTACGGCCATCATCCCGCCAAACAATTCATACGTGGTAAACCAGTTCGTTTTGGATACAAAAATTGGGTTGCGGCTAGCTCGACAGAATACTGTTACTCATTCGATTTTTACTGTGGTAAATCCCAGTCACCGTCTCCCGATCCTTTGGGCTCCCGCGTAGTCAAAACTTTATTGGAGAAACTGAATTGCACTCCAACTAATCATCAAGTCTTTTTTGACAACATTTTTACGAGCTATGATCTTTTACTGGAATTGAAAAGACTAGGCTATCGGGCTACGGGAACAGTACGAGAAAATAGGACTAAAAATGTCCACTGATTAGCACAAAGGAAATGAAGAAGAAAGAGCGAGCTATCTATGACTACAGGTTTGACAAGAAGGGTGAACTTTTATTGGTAAGGTGGAAAGATAACAGTGTTTGTACCATGGCCACCAACTATGATACTATTGAGCCACTAGGGACTGTCAAACGGTGGTGCCCAATAAAGAAAGAGAAAATAGATGTAGCGATACCACGTTTATTCCAAACTTACAATAAAAATATGGGAGGAGTGGATGGTGGTGGGTGCTTTTTACCTATATGTTAGATATGACCATTGCTAATTCGTGGCGTTTACATGTATTGAGTAATAATAATCCGATGGATCAGCTCATGTTCCGCCGTCATATCGCAAGATATTATTTACGCCAAGGTAAACTGAGAACATCGCGTCCGACTGCATCACTAGTTGAAGGGCTGCCTCAAGATGGAGTCGGACACTACCCCACCAAAATTGAAAAACAACTACGATGTGTTGTTTGTCATTCAAAAGTGCGTTGGCAATGTAAGAAGTGCCTAAAAACTCTATGCATAGAAAAAGCCTGTTTTGAAAATTTTCATACGTAGGCGGTCAGTGTACTCAGTTGAGTACACCCCTGAAATTCTGTGAAAAATACTTTTTTCTTTCTTTTTCTTACATTTTGTGCTTTCTTGATCTTATTTTAATGTAAAAATAAAGAAAATTTAAATAAAACATGAGTACTTCTCATTTGACCTCTAATGGGTTAAAGTTTATTGGTTTTGAAATTACAATGTTTTTATATATGACTAAATTGGGACCCTGTAATTAATTGTCATGTCAGATATCGTGATAAATTATATTTTGTTTAAAAACATAGGATACGACAAAACATAGAACCTAATAATAAAAATCAAAAGAGACAAGATTTTTAGTATTAAAAACATTATTAAAGCACTTTGTCCAAACGTTACCAAGGAGCCCAGTTGGATTTCACCAGTTAATTAAAAGTAAACATACAATAAAAGCCACTCAGTGGAAGATTGAGAAATCGTAACTTAAATATTGTTTTTTAACAATAATTTTCCTCGACCTATTTACAGACACAAAGACCAGAAAACCCATGCAAAGGCACTTCGAAGCTTGAAAGAAGTTTTGCAATATATTTTAGACTCATTCCATCTATAAAAATAAAACCTCAAATAAACATTTATAATTTCTTCGTAAATAACAGAAATCAATCATTTGGAAAAATTCTAATTTAAAAAATATGATTTCTTAGAACCACTTTATTAAGTTTTTCAATATGGTTTTCATTACTAGGTATGGTTACCGATATACAGGGTGTATTTTTGAAACGGGGCAGTAAGGGCAAGTACCTTAACCGTTGCAGTTACAGCAAAACGTTCTTAAAAGACCTTCCCTAACTTTTTGGGACATTTTGAACTGCATTCACAGATTTTGTAAAAAACTTACAGTTAGCAAAAATGTTTTTTTATGCCAATCGATTCTATTTCATGTGGGGATCAAAAAACTCTATGGGACCATTTTAGCTTTCAGTACTAGAAAAGACAGAAATCGCCAAAAACGTTTCCCATACATTTCGTACGGAAATATGATAAATCAACTCGAAACTCATAGGTCAGGTAAAATTTTGAACTTTTTTAAATAAAAAAAAAACATTTAAACATTTAAGAAATTGGTTTATGAAATAAATTGCTCAAAATGATTTCCATTTTCACGAATACATAAGTCTATCCTTTTTTGCACTGAACGAATGGCGGCTAATAATGTTCTGGGATGAATATTACGTAAAATGGTCATTAATGCATCCTTGAGCTCTTGAACACTGGCGTACGTCGTCTTATACACCTCGTTTTTCACGAAGCCCCATAAAAAAAAATCAAGTGGTGTTAGATCGGGGCTACGAGGTGGCCACTGTGTTGGACCATGTGTACCTATCCACTGTGTACCGAATAGGCGGCTCAAATTGGAACGTGAAAGGTGACTGTTATGTGGCGGAGCACCATCTTGTTGAAAATGAACTTTTCGCAATTCCGACAGGGGCCATTCGTCCATCTCGTTTTCAAGATGGTGTAAAATGACTTCATTATACATGGCAGAATTCAGTTTCCCTTCATAAAATTCCACCATTATGACTCGATTGGACATTATACCACACCAACAGTTGAATGAGAAGCGAACCTGATTATGACTTGTCGTAACTCTAAGTGGATTTTCTTTGGACCAATAGTGGTGATTTTTTCTGTTGTACATACCGTTATTGGAAAAATTCGTTTCGTCTAACCACAGTGTGTAATTTAAAAATTCATGATCTCTGCTTATTTTTCCTCTTAGCCATCTGCAAAAAGTAAGCCTTCGAACATCATCACCCGGATGTAACACTTGAACTATGCGCCCATATCGATAGCACTTGTAGCCGTATTTCTTCCATATCTTTATCACAAGGGAGTGGGATACACCTACTTCAAGGGCGACTTGCCTGGACGATACCTCTGGATATGCTTCGACATAAGTCAGAACCGCAATCTCCGTGTCCATGTCCACACGAGGCTGCCGCTTTCTTTTGAAAGAACCCTGCAATTCCAGGTTTTTCAAAAGATTTGTAATAACCTTTCTTGTTGGCACATGCCGCAATGGATACTTATTGCGGTACCACACTAATGCAGCTCCCGCATTTCGATTATTGACAAAATACGCTTCTAATAAGTCAATTTTTTCACGATTAGAAGACATTTTAGCGAATATCCTTAATTAATAACTCATACGAAGTTTCTCAGCTGAAACTAAGTATAACACACAGATTTTCGAATCAAATTCGAAATTTGAGGGTAAAATTCTTTTCATTTACTTTACAGTCAATTCTACCCACTTCCTGGCCATAACAAAACGTTAGACCATCGTAGAAATTTGTTTCTGTTGCCGAAATGTATGGGAAACGTTTTTGGCGATTTCTGTCTTTCCTAGTACTGAAAGCTAAAATGGTCTAATAGAGTTTTTTATCCCCACATGAAATAGAATCGATTGGCATAAAAAAATATTTTTGAACTTTTTGCATTTTTTTTGCCAACTGTAAGATTTTTACAAAATCTGTGAATGCAGTTCAAAATATTTCAAAAAGTTAGCGAAGGTCTTCTAAGAACTTTTTGCTGTAACTGCAACGGTTAAGGTACTTGCCCTTACTGCCCCGTTTCAAAAATACACCCTGTATATGTTGACTCTAAACACGCATGGTTCCCGGCAGAGTAGAATTTGGTTTTGGATCACCCCATCTCTTCCCATGCGGTGTCGTACTAGGCGACTAAGGGATAGGGCTGTTCAACATCAGACAGATTTATACAGCCCAGACTCGGTCTCAGATGCATGGCTTGAGTTAATAATAGTGCCTCCTATTACGTGGGACCGAATTCAATGATTGGTGAAATGTGGGTGTTTATTCACTTTTGCCTAACCCTTCGGGGATAAAAGCGTGAATATATGTATGTATAGAAATGCACCACAAAATGTACTCTTCATACGCAGTACTCGTGTTTTGTAATGTCTTTTGAGGACAGTACGCGGTGCTACGGTATCAAACCGCGTGTAACAAGGTCTCATTTTTCACTTAACTTGGTGTCGAGATATATGCCAGGAACTATACAACTAACAAGAGCTCCCACCAGGATCAACAGTAGTGACCTTCAAAAACACTTGATAATGACACTTGAGAAGTTCCAAGAACAGCAAAACTGTCTAGGAACCGCATCGAAATGAATCAGAAGATAAAAGTGAAGATCGCGAGATGGAAAACAGAAGGTGAGACGACCCTAGTCTTCCTTCACCTTCAATCTGAAATAGGTGGCTGGTATGAAAAAGAAAGTGTCGGATAGGGTGCAATAGTAGGTCTTGGGAGAGGCCTATGTCCAACAGTGGATTGTGATCGGCTAATTGATTTATAGAAAAATATTCATTATGCTAAAATTATATTTTTATTTGAATTTTTCCCGACTTATTGCTTGTATTTCACCAGTCAAAATATAACGAATCGATACACGTGGTTTCAGTGCAGTTAACATAAATAAGATAATATGCGGAAACACTCGCAAGTATTACAAGTATTTTTATTGATTTTAAATTGAAATATTTAATATATCGCCGATATAGGAGTATCCTTTTGTTTTCCCATTCTACTGAGGTGTTCAAAGGCTTTACAAGAAGCACTTTCCTGTCAATGTTGAAGACACTTTTATCCGTTGCCGTTATCCACTTTGTAGTATATTTTTACCACAGATTTGGTGCAAGCTAGATACCTCACATGCTTGAAATAGTATAAAAATAGACCGTGGTATTTTATTGCTATCCTCGATAGTGCCACGACGGCAGATTTTAGTCTTTTATATCACTTAGGTCGCAGACAAGCACATGGTCTACCTAATGAAAAGTGGTTATTGCGGCCCATTAAGCTAAGCAAATACTGCAATTTCACTTGAAAGAAAAGAAAATTTATTCATCGACGTTTAGGTACTTAAAAAACCGCCGTGGCGGTGGTGCGCCTGGCGCGCCTCCCCGTTTCCGGGGACGAGTTGGGGACTCTGTAGTCCCCACACCCGAGAAGAGGGCCAGATCGTGAGAGATGGCCCTTGGGTCGGCCGGGGTGCGAGGGATATGCCTGTCAACCTCACCTTCGGCAACCAAAGCGAACCACAGGCGGCGTGCGTTTTAGTCGGTTCGAGTCCGACATAACCTCCTCCACAGGCTCCGGTGGGGAGGTATCCGTGGGGATTTTGCGCACGTAAAAAAAAAAGGGACTTAAAAAACAATAGCTTAATAATAAAATACAGTTCATTATATGTATACCTCACGCGTCAGCCGAAAAGGATTCGGTTCAGCATTTGCTAGACAGCTATCTAGGGCTGGTTTTCAACCGGACCTATTATGATTCACGGATGCAAATCAGTGGCTAAGGTGTCTAAAAACTCAGTCTGAGAGGTGTAATAATTTATACATTTCTTTTATAAACACAAAATAGAAAAATAAAAAACATGTGCAACTTAAACTACAGTAGGTCATAGTTAACTTGCTACGATACAAGCATATTATTATGTATGGCATTTTCTTTTTGAGAGTGACAAATTCTAGGAGTAAATAGAATTTAACACTGAGACTGGAAAATCATAGTTGGCGAAATGTGGGTTTTAATACACCTCTAACCGCCCCTACCAGGGATTTAAAGGCTAAATTATGGCAAGAAAAGCGTGAAAAGCTTGTACACCGCAATAGTTTAGCTATACGTTAGACATTTTGGCATATCTAAGCTAGACTAAATCTGTGATTTATCTTTTTTTGTACAAGTAAAAACACAAGCGTAAAGAAAAATACAAAATTATCTTTTTGTAGGAATATTATTAGCGACACAAAATACAGGAAAGTAAGTAACATGTTCAGGGCAATCTGATACTGTATCAGGAATAGGCCCTTCTCTCTTTGATTCACTAGTAAATTGAGATGGAGGACGTTTTCTTTTATCTTTTGTGTAACTCTCCATACGTTCTTTCGTCCTTGTTATTTGATACTGTTCTACGTTTTCACGAGGTTGATTCTTAACTAGGGTAGATATTTTTACTTTGATAATTATAGATTTTATCATTAGTGTTTTGTTTTCCAGAAGAGTTAAGTAGCATATTTAGATAGGTTCATGCTGTTAGATTAAGAGCCCAAGGATTTCCCTAATAGGGTGTATATGTTTCCCAGGAGGAACACCGCATAATTTTAGTGGGTTCAATTCCAAAATATTCGGTACACAGTGGACAGGTACACATGGTCCAACACAGTGGCCACCTCGTAGCCCCGATCTAACACCACTTGATTTTCTTTCATGGGGCTTCGTGAAAAACGAGGTGTATAAGACGACGTAAGCCAGTGTTCAAGAGCTCAAGGATGCATTGATGACCATTTTACGTAATATTCATCCCAGAACATTATTAGCCGCCATTCGTTCAGTGCAAAAAAGGATAGACTTATGTATTCGTGAAAATGGAAATCATTTTAAGCAATTTATTTCATAAACCGATTTCTTAAATGTTTAAATGATTTTTTTTATTTAAAAAAGTTCAAAATTTTACCTGACCTATGAGTTTCGAGTTGATTTATCATATTTCCGTAGGAAATGTATGGGAAACGTTTTTGGCGATTTCTGTCTTTCCTAGTACTGACAGCTAAAATGGTCTCATAGAGTTTTTTGATCCCCACATGAAATAGAATCGATTGGCATAAAAAAAAATTTTTGGACATTTTGCATTTTTTTTGCCAACTGTAAGTTTTTTACAAAATCTGTGAATGCAGTTCAAAATATGTCAAAAAGTTAGGGAAGGTCTTCTAAGAACGTTTTGCTGTAACTGCAACGGTTAAGGTACTTGCCCTTACTGCCCCGTTTCAAAAATACACCCTGTATATGTACGCTAGAGGGCGCCACATTAGATTCAGTTACTCGTTTTATAGCTTCTAATCAGCGGACTTCTTCGATTCAAGAGATACCTCATTCGTCCATTTCTAATAAGTAGTTGAGGAGCTATGAGTGAACAAAATGAACCTATATACATACATATATGTGCATACATAAATGTCAAAATCATAACCCTCCTTTAGCCTCGCCGTAGTCCGGTAAATAAAAACGTGGTTCCCACAGTCAAACCGTGGAAACGGTTTTATGGGGTCTTGTTTATATGTAAGTTTTATCTAACTATTTGTTAATAAAGATACATAATAAAAAAAATAATAAAAAGCAATAAATTCTCATATTTTGAAAGTCTCTTATTAGTACAGCACTTACAAACTTATCCATGTAACATTCTCCACCAAGGACAGGCTAGTTGTACAAATTACTCACAAAGCCGCCCCCAAATCTCACTTTATTACCAACTTGATTCAAATAGTAGTAAATTACTAAGCTCCTAAGAACTCAGTCTAATGTTCAACCCAAAATTTCATGACAAATCTACTCGTTATCGGCGGTAATGGCCAGAAACTAGTAAAAAAGCCATTTTTGATCGTTAAATTTAGATTCTGGATAAAATTTTAATTAGAGAATGTTTTGGGTAGCCAAATTGGAGTTTAACCGTGTTTATTATTGTTAGCCACTGAATATCAAAGTCGTTAAATTTAATAAAATTATTTTCAAAATTGTTTACAGCTGAACATGAAAGTACACAATTATAAACTTCACAAAAATCATTCCTCGCATAGTGTGAGAGTAACATCTAAGCCTTACACGTGCTGTCCTGTCTGGGAAAGGAGATGTTATTTCTTCCCTCAGAAATTAATGTTTATAATACATTTTAAAACTAGGCGTATCAATATTCAACAAGGGGTACTGTAACTGGCTCTCAAACTGGACTAAAGCCTGTGTGTTGGGAGACAGTGCTCAATCGGTGTCTATTACGAACAAGTGAATTTTTTTTTTTTTATTATTTATTTATTTATGAACAAGCAGCTACAAGCTGATGTGTTCACATCTAGTGATAAAATGTGTAGTCTCTCTATTGAATCCTTGATTGTCCGTCACTTTTTGAACTTTGTGTTGCCCAGTCGTAGCCAGTTATCAAGTCTATTTTTGAATCCATTTATTGTGGTTGCAGCAATAACGTTATCTGGTAGCAAGTTCCAATTGTGGACAACTCTGTTACTAAAGAAGTGATGTGCGACCAGTGTGTCAGCGGGGGCCCGTGTCAGTCGAAGACTGTCCGCGAGACGGCCGTTGCCCATCCCTTTTGAGGAGGATGTCATGGATATTTGGCAGATTGTAGTGTGCGGTCAGAATCTAATACACTTCTATCAGATCGCCTCGTAGTCGTCTTTCTTCGAGAGTGATCAGTCTCAGTGCACGCAGTGTCTCCTCATAGGACATGCGACGTAGAGCCTAGCTGCCTTTATCTGGACACTCCAGCAGACTTTAAAAAAAAAATGTAACATAATATTAAAACATTTTCAGTTAATTATTATAATAGCATTTATGAGAGTACTCTGCATGTGACAATTCTTTGTATTTCAACTGTAAGATAAAAAAAATAATCAGCCTGAATAAACCTTTGTATGCGACTGTACCACTGTTTGCTCCATGTGGGCATTTAACACACATCGGCGGACAAAAGACGAACATCCCGAGCGTTCCAATGTGGACGGAACAAAAATGTTGTCCAAATTCCGCTCAAATTTTTGTGGAGAAAATTGTGAATTTCGTGGATTAGAAAGAAGAAAAAAGAAAGAAAGAAGATTTGTTTTATTAAAAAAAACTATTTATAAATTAATCTGACGCTTTAGTGCCACAAAACAAAGTAATACGTTTCATTTAGATACATACACATCTAAAGATGGTATAAAAAATAGATGAAAGACTTTTATTTTTGTCTATGGTCGATACGCCTGAATTGGTGACATAAATAAGTTTAGACATAGACATTTATCGTGTAGTGAGGTGTCACATTATACTTAGCAACTTGAGGAGGTCGAAACTTGTACGTAATATGCGATACTTAACCAATCGTGGCATATGTTTTACTCACTTTTATAGTAAAAAGAGTTTGTATCTATATCATACAATTTTATTTTATTTTATATTTGGTTTGTAGAAAGGTCGTTTATAGATTCGTAACCATGTAATCACTTTTGAAGGTGATTGTACATGTCACAGTTATAACAAGATATTAATAAAAATGGCTCCGAGCCAAGGTTTCCGAGAATTGCAATATGTTAAGTATTGTTTGGGTAGAAACCGTTTGCACGGAGATAAAATGTACTTTATTTCTGCACTGATTTAAGATATTAATATTGTATTAATACTTGCAAGTCTATATTAAAACTAGATATTGACAGTGGCTCCATCTGCGTGTAATATTGAACAAGTTTTTCGTAAACTACATAAATCTATGCTCAGTATGAATAAATACACATAGCTCTTGACCCAAGTAAGTATAGCTTAAGTAGCTTTTAGAAAAGAAAAGAAAGAAAGAAAAAACATTTATTCAAGAACACTCAATGTACAGAGAATTAGATAAGTATATAAACATAATAAGGTAACATAATAAGGATACACTCACTGCACATCGTGCGCACCTAAATGAGCCACCATCTCAGCACGAATGCCCCGCACTCCAGGGTATGCGAAGCGCTGGTTTTCAGATGGCGCCGCTAGTGACTCCGCCGCCACGTAAAACGAGTCAGTGATGCATCAGATCAGATCAGATTTTCGATCCTAGAACGCGAATAAAAATATTTGCACAGGACGGGAATCGAACCTGCGACCTTTGAATTAACTGGTGAGCTGTTTTTCTATACCACATATAGTAGCACTATGTGTTTCTCCATAGGTACCATTATAGAATTACTTGAGGATTGAAGATACTACTGATACTTCCCATATACAAAATAAATATACCTATATATTAAAACTTGTAATATACGAACCCTAAAACAATTATACTCCATTTTTGGGAAGACAGGTAATTAACAGAGTAATTTCAATTCCCGAAATAGAAATACATCAAGGCAACTTGTTTTGTATGAAAAATGACTTCAAATTTCTTAATTGAGGGCAATTTTCCCTCTTGTTCTGGGAAATCGTAAAATCTTTGATACTTTGCGAAGTCAATCTTTTAAATTTAGTTAATCAAGGAAATTTTACACCGTGTCAAACTCATTGCCAATGTAATCGGAACTCTTTGTGATTTATGTGGCCTACTTTTTCAGTTTTGTGTTTTATACAATAAAATTACATATACTCACGTCTGTAAATCCCCAAAGGGGTGGGCAGAGGTGTATCAATACCCACAAACAAACAATAAAATTAAGAGTGTATGATTCAATATTAGTAGAATGAAAAATGCAGTGAATATGAATAGAAACGAAACAGATGATGAAAGAAGCGAGAGAAAAGGTCTCAAGAAAGTAAAAAGGTCAACATCTTTTTTTCTCAAACACATTGCTAATAATCTTGGTTTGTAAGCCACACTCGCGCTGCCGACCCTGTAAGCACAGAGTTTCTGTGCCATCAGTGTAGAGGACAAAGCAGGACAAGCCTATAGTCATCCCACTGACAGCACAAATTCTCCAGTGAGCTCTGGCTACCCTATCCACCGCTGGGAACACAACATGGAGTTATTATAACCGCGGTATTGTGTAGGGCGGAGGTACTTACCCAGTCGGACTGCTCAATTGGGCGGAAATACCACCGTGTCCTACCTCCTCCAAAAAGTTTGTATGTAAAAGAATCTTTGAACTTAATTTTGGATACCTTTAAAAATCAGCTTAGGTAACAGATAAGCACACATAGGAAGTGGTTACCGTGGCCTATGGACGTATATGTAACACCAAGGCGTTACAATCGCGCTGCCGACCATGAAGAAACCTTCTGATGCCTCTCTTGAAGAACCCCATATTATAGACGTTTGGGAAAACCGCAGCAGGGAGGTCATTCCACAGCTTGAGTGTGCGTGGGATGAAGTTTCTTTCATACCGCACAGTGCGTACCGTCTCAGGTTGCAATGTGTGAAGATGAATTCCCTGCCTATGGCGAGCGGTGCGATAATGGAATGTAGCTGCGGGCATAATGTCAAACAATTTATCTGAGCACAAACCATTGTATAGGCGGCAGACCACATACATTTGCTATTTGGTGTTTGTTCATTTGGCAAAATATTTGACATAAATGCAAACATAATTTACTTTACAATAAAGTATCACTTCAAAGAGGTGTCGCATAATGTCATATTTTGCCTACTGTTAATGGTACTCTACTCACCGTACTAAAAAAACTAAATAACTTGTCAGTTGTACGTATTTTGTATTGGTCATATTTGTCAAATGGGCAATAAGGCAAATGCTTTGTCAAATACACTGTCCACACATGGTAATTGTTTGTCAAATATGTCAAATACCCAAATTCGAAACATATTGAGAACACACTTGTACTTTTCCACAGTATTTATTATTGAACCGGTTTCGAAACCATAATCCCATAAGGTGAAACCGGTCAAGTTCAATAATTAATACTGTGGAAAAGTGCAAGTGTGTTCCTAATATGTTTAACCTCATTCGAATGTTAACCAATTGAAATCTGCTGAAATTTTTAGAAACGTTCCTAAAAAAACAATATAACTATTTTAGATGCAAGATACGATACTCGGGAACATTTACAGCCTTTACTGTAATAATACCATTACTTCAAACGGCCCCCCTTAATTCCTATTTATTTCTATGTTCCGTGACTCCAATTCTCAATCCTATGACTTAACTTGTTAATTTATCACTGTTTTCGTTTCCATCTAAGACATTAATATATCACGTCTGTTAAACGTCTTGAATATGTACAAAGTTTTAGAGGAGTCATATAAAGAATTTAGTTTGACAATAAAGTTTTTTATAAGACCTTGAATGTCTTGGAATATGGGTACTTTTTTCTGTTTTTTTTTTATATCACTTAGGTGGCAGACAAACACACGGCCCACCTGAATGCAAGTGGTTACCGTGGTCTATGGACGTGTGCAAAACCAAGGAAGTCACACTCGCGCTTGCTACCCTGTATGCACAGAGAGATTCTATGCCTATATATTAAATTTTTTCAAACACAATGTAAATTGTTCATGAAATAAATAAATTGAATCAAATCAAAAATCAAATGCCGTCAGTGTAATAGACAAAGCAGGACAAGCTTTTGGTCTTCCCACTGATAGCACAAAAACTCTCCAGTGAGCTCTTGTCCTCCTCACCGCCGGGAACACAACACGAGGTTATTATGGCCGCGGTATTCTGTAGTACGGAGGTACTTCCCCATTTGGACTGCTAATTGGATGGAAATATTTAATGAATTTTAAAGGACCAGTAAGTTCGTTCCCCTGCAAATGATTGTGTGGGAGTGTATATGTGTAGTAAAGGAAGGTCATGAAGTGTATAAGTGATAACTAATATGAGATTAACAATATAAGCAGATGATGGGTGAAAAAAACATACATACATACAAATACGAACATATTTGCATACTACATACTAGATAACAGATATGACTAAGTTAATCAGATTTTTAATAACATACATACTGTTACGACAGCCGTCGATATCTCGAAAACTAATAATTGAATGTTCAAGAAATAAAAACGCATTGTTAGTGAGGAGGTACTCTACCGAATGGCATAGAAAAATCTGGAATCGTCAACAAAAAGTCACAACCTACCTACGAGTACCTACAGTCCATCAAATCTAAGAGGTACCGTTTGACGTTTCATATTTTTCAAACCGAAACAACTTTGTTCATACGTACATTATTCAGTTTCGATAACCTTTTTCATAAAACCATGAATTTAGAAAGATTTCATTATTGTATCTAAAAATGTACAATTCTTAATATCTAAATGTAATTGAAAACTTTCAAACAAAGCAAAATAACACATATTTACACAGTAAATAATTTCTAATAGTTATATTCTTGACCGCATTACAAAGTTACGTAGTTAGGTCACTGCACGTAGTGTTGCGACTCTTCGGATACACTTGTATGCAAAAAAATCGTTTACATATACGAAAAATCGAATGTATTATTTACAAATTACACTTGACAACCAAACAAATATTTTTTCATGTGAATGGGATTTATCTCACATATTACGATTACATAACTAAATAGTTATGTAATCGTAAAATATGAGATAAAACCCATTCACCAAAAATACGTATTTATAAATCAAATATATTTGCTTCTTTAAAAAGTTGTCGAAAGCGATTTGTCGATTTTTGATTTTCGCGCCCAAATAAGTCGGGGTTTCTCGCGCTAACGCTGTCGAAATAGTAAATGGAGTCAGGGATAGTGTTTTTTACATTTATTTTTGTGTATGATAGTATGGGTTTGCATATTACAGAGAAATAAACAAATTTTTAACAAGCACATCCATTGATTTTACAATTACAATTTTTTCTTCTAAGTCTTATTTCTACGTCTAAAACTAATAAAAATAAGGTATGTAGAACCCATTCACAAAAATGTTGTTGCCTGATGTTATAAATTAACGACGTTACTGCGCGACCGCATAATGCACTGAATACACAGATACCCTAAAATAAATTAATTTAATTATTTTTAGGTCAATAGGCAAAATCGCAGGTGTCCAAGTCTCTACAATTTTTTTTTTCTGGCAACACTGCCAACTACAAGCGCACGCGGTCCGCTCGGTCGGTTCGGCGTCAGCAGTCTCTCGCCATCTTGGAAGCTGACTGTGCGCGTACTTGCTTTCTCGTTTGTGTTTTACAATTTGTGACTTGGCTATTACTTTTCTGGACTGATCATTCTTTATCCGTTTACCTTGGCAATATTTATACTGGACTCCGAACTAAGCAAGTGTTTATTAATAATGTCGAAAAGAGGACGTACTTTGAACAGCCAGGCTCGTGAATTGGTGGTGAAATTACACGAGTATTTTGAGCGTGAATCTCAAAATGGTGGACTTCTACTGCCAGTTACACAAGTTCGGGATCGCGTCGGTGAAGCTCTCGGTATTGGTAGCCGCACCGTTGGCAAAATATTAAGTGAAAAATATGGGCCTTCGGGGAGTGACAGTAACGTACTTCACACACCGAAAAAACGAAAAAGAAATAAACCTGTGACAGGCATCGATGAATTCGATAGTCATGCTATTAGAAACCATATATACGGGTATTTTACAAGAGGCGAATTTCCAACATTGGCAAAGTTATGTGCAACTTTAAAAGATGCCGGGCTGTATAAGGGAAGCATAGAGTCGTTGAGAACGGTAATAACAGGAATTGGCTTCAGATACAAAAAAGTTGACAAACGAAAAATTGTTATGGAGCGACATGACATAATTATGCAGCGACTAACATTCCTGCGCGAAGTTAAACAAATTATAAACTGGGATAATGTAATATTTTTGGACGAAACTTGGCTAAATTCCAACCATTCTGTGCCGAAAACATGGACTGATGATTCTGAAGCTTCGTGCTCGAAGGTGCCGATAGGAAAAGGTGGACGCCTCATAATATGCCATGCTGGGTCAGCGTCTACAGGCTTCGTGGAAAACTCTTTATTAGCTTTCCAATCCAAAAGCACTAAAGAGTATCATGAAGAAATGGACGCAGTAAGGTTCCGAGAGTGGTTCTTAAATTTATTACAGAATATCCCTCCTAACAGCACAATTATAATGGATAATGCCCCATACCACTCTGTGCAAATTGATAAAGCACCTACGTCAGCCAATAAGAAAGCAGATTTGGTGGCATGGCTGCAAAGAAAAGGAGTGGATGCCGACATGTCACTATTAAAAGCTGAATTATTACAGTTAGTGAAATTGCATAAACCACCAAAACCGACATATGTAATTGACCAATTGGCCGAAGAGCACGGGCACAAAGTCATACGACTTCCTCCGTACCATTGCCAATATAATGCCATTGAACTGATTTGGGCCCAAGTTAAAGGTAATATTTTATAATATTATAATAATAACACGAGTACTTCTAACATTTATAATTTAAACAATGGTTTTCGTCTGCTATCAAATAGTTACATTATTGTTTTACAGGTTATGCAGCAAGACACAACATAAAACCACCCTTCAGTGTCAAGAAAATGGAAGGTTTATTAAAGGAAGCATGTGCCCAAGTTACACAGGAAGATTGGAGTAAAGTAGTACAAAAAACAAAGAAAATAATAATGGACGACTTCGAAAGAGACGTACACTTTGATAATGTAATGGACAATCAACTGGTCATTAATTTAAATGACGATGATGACGAAGACGACGATACTAGTACTAGTAGTGAATAAAAAAATATCCTAAACATTTCTTTTATTTAATTATAACAATTGATTTCTTAAAATTCGGATATTATAGTAATCGATCTCTTAAAGTTCGGATATTATAGTAATCGATTTTTTCATCCCATCCCTATCATTCAATTGTCAGAACTGTCAAACGGTACTTCTTAGATTTGACGGACTGTAGACACTCTTTTTGAATAAAAACAAACAATAGGTAAATATCGAGAATGTACTCGAAGGTCAGCGACGGCGGCAAGATCAAAAGAATAGGTATTTATCGCTCGCGAACTTTCTAGATAATTCGATCTTCCTAATTGAGAGGTATAAAAACATGCTCGCATAGCGACACGATTGATTCAGTCTTTGAGATCGATAACGAACACAGCGAACTTAAGCAACCGAAAAGAAGATTCTACCTGCGACCTGAGCAACGACTGTGGACTACTGTGAACTACTGAGCGACTGGAACTGTTGAAGAGTACTGTGTGTACTAGTGATTGAATTGTCTAGTTTGTGGTGAGCTAATAAATCTCTTCGTTGAGTAAACGGTATTTAATTGGACCCCGTGCACGTAACAATTGGTGTCAGAAGTGGGATGCCGTTATTACCACGTGAAGACGAAGGGCGTACTCCACGGACCAAACGTCAAGTGGAAATGGATGCCGCACGTCAACGGACCCTCGAAGAGGAAGAGAGTCAGGCCGATGCTGCTGTCTCAGCGGGAACTACGGCAGCACCAGATGGAACCTCGTCAGATACTAACATGACGACGCTGCTGGCTTCTATGCAGGAGATGATGCAGGCCTCCAGGCAAGAGATGCAGGCCTCCAGGCAAGAGATGCAGGCCTCCGGGCAAGAGATGCAGGCTTCTATGCAGCAGATGATGCAGGCCTCCAGGCAAGAGATGCAGGCCTCCAAGGAAGAAATGCAGGCTACTATGCAGCAGATGATCAGGCAAGAGATGCAGGCCAACCAGGAAGCTGTCATGGGTAAAATCAATGCAGGCATCCATGCACTGGGAGATAAAGTGAGGAACCTCGAAGATGGCTTGCAAATGCTGAGTAATGAAGTGGCTTTGAAGTCTGGGACCATGGACGACCGCTTGCAAGTTCTCGAAAAGAAGATCGTCAAGCTGAAAACCTGCGGACCTGTTACCGTGACCTCACCATCATCAGCAAAGTTCGACCTACCACACTTTGACGGAACTTCCTCGTGGATAGCCTTCAAGTACCAATTCGAGATATTGGCAAAAACTAAAGCCTGGAGCAACGAGGAGTCATTTATGGCCTTGACACTTGCATTACGAGGAGATGCTTTAATAATACTGGAAATCCTGCCGCCTGAAGGAAGGACTCTGGGGTCTTTGATGGAAGCTTTAGACACACGTTACGGTGACAAGCACCTGGAGAATGTCTACCGAGCGCAGCTCTGGGAGAAGAAACAAAAACCCACTCAAAGCCTCCAGGAATGGGCTGTGGAGGTTGAGAGACTTGTTCGTCGGGCCTACTCATCGACACCCATGATGATCGAGACCACTCTGCTGGAGGCCTTCCTAAACGGTATACGAGACCCAGAAGTGAAAGCTAGTGTACAGTTGCGTCACCACCAGACCTAGAAAGAAGCACTGGCTTATGCTCTCGAGGTGGAAACTGTACGGCAGACTGCCGGATTAAGTAAGGTCAGGGAGGTCAAAGAGGTGGTAGCAGAAGAGAGGAAGCCACGATATGTCCCAACATGTTATTCCTGTAGAGGAAGGGGCCATATCCAATCAGAGTGTCCTTCGAGAAAATGGAGGAGGGTCACGGACTCCGGGACCCAAATGGATCAAGAGGTTCCGTTACTAGTAAATGTCGCCAGGGCCGCGGGGTGGGCGTTGGCTGGTCGATATGAGGCCCCAACCATCCCTATTGCTCAAATTAAGGTCAGGGAGGTCAAGGAGGTGGTTGCAGAGAAGAGGAAGCCACGTTATGTCCCGACGTGTTATTCCTGTAGAGGAAAGGGCCATATTCAATTAGAGTGTCCTTCGAGAAAACGGAAGAGGGTCACGGACCGAACCGAACCGAACTCCGAAGAACACCGTAATCGAATGGAACACCGAAGTAGAAAAGGGCACGGCAATGCTGATGCTTTGTCACGAAGGCCGTGTGCCGAAGATTACAAGCATTGTCAGAAGAACGAAGCCCGCGAAAAGACTAAAGTCATAAAGGTGAATGGACTTGATGACGAATGGACCGGAAGCAGTATGAAGCAGGCGCAAGAGGATGATGATGATCTACAGCCTATACTACACTGGAAGCAGCTTGGAAGCAAACCCCAATGGAGTGATATATCTGCTTACAGTTCCACTACCAAAAGTTATTGGGCCCAGTGGGACAGCTTAACTCTGATCGATGACGTGCTGTATAGGAAATGGGAATCCAATGACGGCAGAGAGGTGACCCTACAAGTAGTGGTACCACGAAGCAAGGTGGCTACTCTCTTACGGCACAGCCATGATGGTGTCTCTGGCGGGCATCTCGGAGTCGAAAACCCTAGTTAAAGTACGACAGCGGTTTTACTGGCTTCATTGTCGCGAAGATGTCGAGGATTGGTGCCGTAAATGCACAGCATGTGCTTCAGTTAAAGGACCGCCGACAAGAAGCAAAGGAAAATTGAAACTGTATAACGTCGGAGTACCATGGGAACGCATCGCCATTGATGTTGCTGGACCTTTTCCAACGACTGAAGAAGGTAACAAATACATCATAGTAGTGCAAGATTACTTCACTAAGTGGCCGGAAGTATTTGCGACACCCAAACAGGAAGCAGTCACTGTGGCAAGGAAACTGGTTCAGGAAGTGGTCTGCCGGTACGGCGCGCCTATGGAGATCCACTCTGACCAAGGACGGAACTTCGAGTCTGCTCTATTTCAAGAAATGTGCAAGCTCCTTAGAATGAACAAGACCCGTACGACTTCAGCGCATCCGCAGTCAGACGGAATGGTCGAGAGGTTTAACCAGACGTTGGAAAATCACTTGGCTAAAGTTGTCGATGAACACCAAAGAGATTGGGACCAGTACATCCCACTATTCCTGATGTCCTATCGATCTACGGTACATGACAGTATGGGACACACCCCAGCGAAAGTGAACTTTGGTCGAGAGATTAGGCTACCAGTGGATGCAATAACCGGTACGCCACCTGATAGTCCTAAACCCGTGACGGATTACGTGAGTGAACTTCGGAACCGACTGGACGAGGTGCACAGAATAGTACGGGAAAGCAATTTGAAGACAGGTGAAAGGATGAAAACCCGGTACGATAGAAATGCAAACACTAACGGTTTCGAAGAAGGAACACTGGTATGGTTTCATAATCCGCTACGCAAGAAGGGGAAATCTCCAAAACTCCAAGCTCGCTGGGAAGGGCCCTATACGGTTATTACGAGAATCAATGACATTACCTACCGCATTAGGAAGGGGGTTAGGGGAAAACCAAAGGTAGTCCATGTGGATAGGTTGACGCGTCATCATGGAACAAATGATGCTCGGGACGAGCATGACTAAAAGGGGGGTAATGTTACGACAGCCGTCGATATCTCGAAAACTAATAATCGAATGTTCAAGAAATAAAAACGCATTGTTAGTGAGGAGGTACTCTACCGAATGGCATAGAAAAATCTGGAATCGTCAACAAAAAGTCACAACCTACCTACGAGTACCTAGACACTCTTTTTGAATAAAAACAAACAATAGGTAAATATCGAGAATGTACTCGAAGGTCAGCGACGGCGGCAAGATCAAAAGAATAGGTATTTATCGCTCGCGAACTTTCTAGATAATTCGATCTTCCTAATTGAGAGGTATAAAAACATGCTCGCATAGCGACACGATTGATTCAGTCTTTGAGATCGATAACGAACACAGCGAACTTAAGCGACCGAAAAGAAGATTCTACCTGCGACCTGAGCAACGACTGTGGACTACTGTGAACTACTGAGCGACTGGAACTGTTGAAGAGTACTGTGTGTACTAGTGATTGAATTGTCTAGTTTGTGGTGAGCTAATAAATCTCTTCGTTGAGTAAACGGTATTTAATTGGACCCCGTGCACGTAACAATACATACAAACAATCACGCCTTTATCCCCGGAGGGTTAGGCAGAGGTGAATTAACACCCACATTTCACCATCATTGTATTCGGTTCCACATAATAGGGGGTGAGCCTATTGCCTCGAGTCATGCATCTCTGGCTGAGTCTTTTTTCATAAACTTTCATATTTTTTAATAAACTGCTAGTAAATAAGTGTAAAACGTAAAATAGCTGCCAAATTTCACTTTCTTCAAAAATAGCGAGGCTGTGGCACTTGAATTTGTGTTAAGATTTTGACGATATCCCATACATCCTAAAATTTACGGTGAAAAAACAAACAAACATACATACATGAATTTCAAATGATAACTCTCCTTTTTTGAGCAATTGTGTAAAAAGATAATTTATTTAGTTTCGTTTTGTTATGTGAGCTGACGGAGAAGGAATACAAAAAGCACTACCCCGTCTCATCCGAAGAAGGGTGCTGTAAGAGGCGACCAACGGAAAATATGCAGACAATATCACTGCGAGAGAAGGAAAACTCCAAATAAAACCCTGCACCAACCCAAAGCGTTGAAACAGTAGGCCAGAGCCTCCCAACATTGGGAGAGGCTTATAACCAGAAGTAGACTGCGATAGACTTATTGATTTATTGATTAATATGTGAGTAAACTAGAATGAAAAACAACCTGTCTCATCAAAGCATTAATGTATCAACTATCAAGCGACCTGATTACTACTTTCAAAGAAAGATTGGCACAAATGAATCCGGCGAATATAGAAACCGAACCAATATCCACAATCCCGTCTAATTACGACCCTCTACAGAGTGAGAGTGGGTGCTAGGCGCGCACCACACTTTGCCACGGCGACCACAAAAAGCACCCAATTAAAACCGTCCACAGAACTAACTAATTGGATCAACTAACGAAGCTACAAGGTGCATAGAAACCTGATTTATTTTTAAATTTTTATACGTGAGCGGTATTTACTTCTCAATTACTTTGGGTTCATTAATTTTTAAATGTAAGTTACATTTTCACTTCCTTAAATCTTGATAATTGTGTATGTAGACTGAATATCGCTGGGTATGCAGAGTAGTCCTACACAGGATACCATGAGCAGGGCATATGTTGCAAAAGATCCGATCAAGAACCAAGCGGTTCAAAGACTCTTTCTTTTACTGCACCATTAAGACCTGGAATTACTTTTCAACTCACGTGTTTCCTTTTTCCTACAGTACCGAGCCCTTTAAGCGGGGCGTGAAAAAGCATCTGATGAGGCCGTCAAGCTGAGTGCCACCATTGTAACATATTATCTGTAATAGTGTCTTTCCTGAGACTTTGCCTTTAGCTTGACTTGACTTGAAGTCAAATTGGCGTATCCTATAAATAGATAATAAAATACATTTAGGTGGTCATATTTTTGAGTATTAATTAAATCACTCCTCAGAATATTCAGAATATTTTCCATTTTACAAAAATATTAGCAAAGTAAATGCTTTATTGTCTCGTTCATCTTATTACTTACGAAATACGTAAGTTTGAATTTATGGGTATCTGTCTGTTAGTCCATCATACCTGAGTGCCTAGTGCGAGATTCTCACATTCACCGGTGACGAGTAAATTGTAATATGACATAGAATTAGCGCCACCTAGTGACAAACTTGTGCATTATTTTTACATGTCATGTACAAATCACAGTTTAAACGTCACCTGTAAATGTGAGAAAGCTGAACTGAACTCGAACGGCTGAACGGATCTGAATAGGCACCTACTCGGTTATAAACTATCTCGGTTTTAGTTTGATGTAATGACACACATAAAGACACGATTAATATTGAAAGCACGAAGACCCAAAGTCAAAAGCTAGTATTTATTAAATATTCATCCCACAATTACCCAGAAAAACTTCTAAATCTCAAAGCACATCAAACGCCAACTTAATAATAAAAATGATATGTAATTATGTCCGAAGAAAGTTAAGTAATTTCAGTTCCTAACATAAACATCGGCCTCACATAAAGAGGCTAAAGTTGCTAGCCTTGTAACTAAAAAACTACTATTTACTATCCAAGAATTTTCTCAAAGGCAACATTGTAGACGAAATTACTTTGACCTACTTACTGAAAAAGGTAGAATTTTTCAAATATTATCTCCTTTGTGTCGGATGATTAGGTTCTTTTAGCATTACTTAGCGCGGCATTTTAGCTCTGAAGTAATTTTTTGTTTGTCAATGAACATGACAAAGAAAATACACAGAATTGGACAATAACTTTTTCGATTTAGTTTGGAAAAAGTGAATGCTTAGGCGGTACTTGAACCCGTGATCAGGCTCTAACAGTCGGAATGCTCTAACCATTGCACTACTGAACCACGTCTCGTCACCATTCGAATTTCTATACCATCTTTAAATTTTCATAAGAAAAAATAGTTTAAAACTAAAACACGACTTTATATCGTGATTTTTCATCAGTCGGGTTTTAGATTTAATACTATTTTTTTATGTATATTATTTTGGGACAAGTAATAGGTATAATTTATACGTACTTGAAATATGCTAATTAAGTCATTTCAGTTAATATCAAACACGACATATTTATCTCAAATTTATTTTTTAAAACAGTACTTTTTGACCGCTAGAGGGCGCCATATTAGATTTAGTGACTATTTATATACCCTATAACCAGCTGACGACTAAGATGATTCTAACGATATCTGATTTGTCAAGTTTTAATAAGAGATTAAGGAGTTATAAGGGAACAGTTGAGCCTACACACATACATATGTGTACATACAGCCGGTGTAAATCATAACCCACCTTTGGCTTCACCATAGTCGGTTAAACAAATACTTTTTATATACTACAAAATATTGTGTTGCTATTTGAAGGTCAGGCAAGAATGAATTTTGAACTTGAAATGGGAACAACACCCGTGATCGCTGCTGAAAACCAACCGAAATTGCGGGTTTAATGTAATTAATAAAAAATATACCCTGATTGAATCCGTTCAAAATAATTATATTTCAATGGATTTTGCTTAGCATGTTGTATCATCTATTGCTGATGACATCATAGGTCATCCACCATCACAGTCATATGCAATGTCAAAGTCATAGTTCATTTATTCTGCATAGATCAAATCGCATCTTCCTCTAGAGATCAGGAAGGGCACGAGCCGCAATGTGTTTAAGTCTGGGGTACGGCATTTGATCACCACAGAATTGGCAGACTCATCGTCTCAACGATAATGATAATTTCTACTCATATTCATATGTGTAACTATATTTATACAGGGTGGAATTTTATAATGCTACCTGAAGGGGAATTACTCTTAATACTGTAGATAGAAAATTTTACTCAAAGATAACATTTCTTTATTTTTGAAAAGAAAGAAAACTGCTTTCATTGATTTTTAAAAATTCGCTTGCCGCACCCTGCTTAATTGTTCAAGGGGTCAAGTTCTACAGCAAGATGGTGCTCCAGCCCATAACAGTAGAATCATCCATCAGCCCTTCAGGTGGCATTACAAAATTCCACCCTGGATATTATATTTATGTTATAAATATGTGTATATATTTTATGTATATGTATAATCATTGTAATTTATTTTATATTATGATATGTACTGTTTATGTTTATTCACCTAAGTATATGTAATTAATCTATAGTTCTATAGTTATAGGAGGTAGGACACGGCGGTATTTCCTCCCGATTGAGCAGTCCGCCTGGGGAAGTACCTCCGCCCTACAGAATACCGCGGTTATAATAACTTCGTGTTGTGTTCCCAGCGGTGAGTAGGGTAGCCAGAGCTCACTGGAGAATTTGTGCTGTCAGTGGGAAGACTAAAGGCTTGTTCTGATTTGTCTTCTACTGACGGCACAGAAACTCTGTACTTACAAGGTTGGCAGCGCGACTGTGATTCCTCTGGTGTTACAGACGTCCATAGGCCACGGTAACTACTTTCCATCAGGTGGGCCGTGTGCTTGTCTGCCAACTAAGTGGTATAAAAAAAAAAAAGTTCTTATAGAACCAAATGCATCTCTTATTAATATGCGTCTACCTCGTACTAGCTCTGCACCACCCTATGGTGTACTGGCCGAGAATGCCTACAGCATTAAGTCCGCCAATGTACATTGTGCATAAAGTATACATAAATAAATAAATAAATGCTTTGTCCTCTACACTGACGGCACATAAATTCTGTGCTTACAGGGTCGGCAGCGCGAGTGTGACTTCTCTTGTGTTACACACGTCAATAAGCCACGGTAACCACTTTCCATCAGGTGGGCCGTGTGCTTTTCTGCCACATAAGTGGTATAAAAAAATAAAATATAAATAAATAGGTACTTACAAAACATCAATATGGTCAAAATATGGTATCTCTAAATAACACATCTAATACTCACTCCATTGCAATGATAACAATCTTTCATGACGTCAAGATCGTAAAAACATGACAAAACCGCACAGCTGTGTAATTTGTCCTCTCAAGCAAAACAACTCAGAAAGGCTGTACAAACTTCATTTAACCCTCCCAGAATAAATGACAGTCGTAAAGCATATCTCGAACTCACGGGCCCTTACCACATACCACGAAACATTTAAGGTCTCAATTATGGAGAGGCGACGCGTTGAGCGGCGCGACATGAAACACTAGTAGGTACTGTGCAGAAGTCCGTGGACAGTTTTGAAACTAAACTTGTATGAAATTATGCCGCACGCCGTCTCTTAAGTAAGTAATATACTAATAATCACCAAAGTATTATTTCATTTTTTGTTTTTTTTTATACCACTTGTAGGTGGCAGACAAGCACACGGCCCGCCTGGTTACCGTGGCCATAATATGGACCGAAATATGGGCCGTGCTACAGTATCTCGAGCGATGCCGGATAGATCACTGGTATATTGAAGTGTTGAAGTGCTTATACCAGAACGCCATTATGTTGGTCCGAGTACAGGAACAGAGCACGCCAATCCCAATGAAAAGGGGCGTTAGACAGGGAGACGTTTTCTCTCCGAAACTGTTTACCGCCGCCTTGGAAGACGTCTTCAAGCTACTGAACTGGAAAGGACGTGGCATCAACATAAACGGCGAGTATATCACTCACCTTCAGTTTGCCGATGATATTGTCACTATGGCAGAGTCGCTGGAAGATTTAAACACCATGCTCGAAGACCTCAATAGAGTATCCCAACAGGTGGGCCTTAAGATGAATATGGACAAGACAAAGGTTATGTCAAATGTCCATGTTGCGCCTCTACCGGTGCACGTTGGGGACTCAGTCTTAGAGGCTGTTGACGAGTACGTCTACTTGGGTCAACTGATCCAGGTTGGAAATTCCAGCTTCGAGGACGAGGTACATCGACGAATCCGACTCGGCTGGGCAGCGTTACGAGTTACGAGGCTACGAGATGTCTTCTCGTCCGACATACCTCAGTGCCAGATGATGAAAGTCTTTAACCAATGTGTGTTACCAGTGATGACTTACGGATCTGAAACGTGATCCCTCACTATAGGTCTCCTGAAAAAGCTTAAAGTCGCTCAACCAGCTATGGAGAAGGCTATGCTCGGTATTTCCTTACGTGATCGCGTCAGAAATGATCACATCCGTAGGAGAACAAAAGTAGCTTACGTAGCCCAGCGGATTATCTCGTTGAAGTGGCAATGGGCGGGACACATAGCGCGCAGAACAGATGGCCGATGGAGCAAAAAAGTTCTGGAATGGCGACCGCGTACGGGCAAACGTAGCGTAGGACGCCCAACGGCCAGGTGGAAGGACGACCTCCTGAAGGTCGCCGGGAGGCGCTGGATGCGGGCTGCTTTAGATCGGTCATTCTGGAAGTCTGTGGGAGAGACCTAGGTTCAGCAGTGGACTATGTGTGGCTGATATGATGATGATGAGACTTGGATTCTTAAAGGATGGACTGTCTACGAACTTCTGCAGCCACTGCACAGCGGTATAAAAAATAAACTCTCTTAGACTTATATGCGGGCACTTAGCTACGGATAAATAGATAAAGAAATAATGAGACCTATTACATAACGCCATTGAGTTGGGAACTAAATAGAGATGTCATAATGTGTTCTAGAATATTATTAAAACATACTTAGATTAGTAGTGTATGAAACAGCGAGGGATATGCCTGTCAACCTCACCTTCGGCAACCAAAACGACCCACAGGCGACGTGCGTTTTAGTCGGTTCGAGTCTGACATAACCTCTTCCATCGGCTCCGGTGGGGAGGTATCCGTGGGGATTTTGCCCACGAAAAAAAAAGTAGTGTATGAAACCGTTGCATAATGAGGTTTCTTAAAATATACAAGTGTGAGTTGAAAATCGAGTGATAGGCGAGTATTTGAACAGTAGGTATCACACGAGTGTTTTAAGACCAAATTCTGTGCAGTTTCAAACACTACTTTATCTAATCTCTTAAAGTAATTAATATAATTTGCTTTAAATGACAGAAAAGTTGAGCGCCAAAACCTAATCGCGCATGCGCGTAGCACGTTACGTTGGACATAAGGAGGTGTCCAGCTGAAGATTCAATTCAATTCAATTTATTAATTTCTAAACAAACATAGCTTGTATTGAAATGTCAATTTTAACTAATAAATACATACAATCAATTAAAATACACTATAACGTCAAAATGAAATAAAAAAAAAAAAAATATTTAGGTACAATTAACTACAACTTTACATTTAGTCACAAAAACATTTTAGTCATCATTCACAAATTCTTCCACTGTGTAGTAACACTTTTCCAACAGCAAGGACTTTAACTTTTTCTTAAAGGAATAGGTTTTATAGACATCAAGCTTTAAGTCATTAGGCAGACTATTAAATAGTTTTATTGCTTGATGTTTCGCACTATGTATCACGACGTTAATTCTCGGATTCAATGTAGCTTTGAAATGGTTCCTTCGAGTGCTTTCACGTGTTACTCTTTCATCTTCCGTTTCATAATCCCTTATGTGTTTTGCAAAATCACTTAAAACCATTAATATATAGAGGCAAGGCACGGTTAGTATAGACAGGTTTTTAAAATGCTCCCTGCAAGATTCCCACTGTGGAATACGGACTATTGTTCTTATAGCCCTTTTCTGCAATATAAATGCCTTATTACAGTTATATTTAAAGCTATTACCCCAAAGCTGAATGCTGTACCTTAACCTGGACTCCACTAATGCAAAATACACCATCTTTAGGTGGTCAACACTGACTTCATCTCTTAAACTTCTTAGAGCAAAGCAAGCTGATGAAATTGATCCATCTATGGCATCCAGTTCATCTTTCCAATTTAGTAACGAATCAATGTGAACGCCCAGAAATTTAACAGTATCTACAGAATCTACCCTATCGCCGTTTAGCATAATGTTGATAGTGTCGCAATTACGTGATGTAGTTTTAAATACCATAACGCTTGTTTTCTTTCTATTTATTATTAAGCTATTAGCTGCAAACCAATTCTGAAAATCAGTAAGCAACGTATTTATTTTACAGCTCAACAATTCCATACTACCGGCACTGACTACTGCATTTGTATCATCTGCAAAAACTACCAATTGAGCATCCGCGTTCAACCGCTTCATGTAATCTATCATATCGTTCATAAAAATAAGGAAAAGCACAGGTCCAAGGATCGATCCTTGTGGGACACCAGTCATCACGTTATGTACCTTGGATCTATAAACCCGTTGACAACCATTTTCATCAATTGATTTAATTTCCACATACATCGTCCTATTGCCCAAATATGATTCAAACAGCTGCAGGGCCCCGCCTCTCACGCCATAATATTCCAGTTTTTTAAGCAGCAACGCATGATCAACAGTATCAAATGCGGAGCTTAGGTCCAAATATATTGCAGCAACCTTCTGTTTTTCATTAATTCTTCCTATTACTTCATTGGTTATACTATTTATAGCATCTGAAGTGCCTACAAACCTCTGATACCCGAACTGTTGCCTGTTTATAATTTGATTTGTATTGAGATGGGACACAAGACGAGTTTTTATTAATTTTTCAAAAATTTTAGATAGGGTTGGCAAGACAGAGATGGGTCTGTAATTCTTTGGATCCATCGCATCGCTCTTTTTGTGAATCGGCACCACTTTGGCCAATTTCAACTGTTCAGGAAAAATTCCAGCTTCGCAACATTGATTGAAAAAACATGATAGTGGGAAAGCTAATATCTTTATATGATGTTTAATTACTGAGATGGGTATTTCGTCATAACCAGTTGAAGTCTTGTTAACCATTCCTCGCACTAACTTTCCAACTTCCTCCGGTGTAATAGAAGAAAAGACCATGTCCTTAATGGATATATCGTAATAAAAAAAGAAACATTAGAAAGAAAGAAAACATTTATAACACAAATACACCACACAGAAAAAAACACCATTAATCACTAAAAAAAAAATAAAGACAAAAAAAATAACACTAAAAGGTAAAAATTTATGAAATTTTTTTAAATTAATTTTTATAGTCTGTGCATAAAATGACAGTTTTTACGCACAGACTATAAAATAATATTTTAATGTTTACGTTTCCGCATGAAAGTAGATAAGTATTTTTTTTATTACTGAACTGAAACTTCAGATGTATATATAGTTTTGTATAGCTAGTATAGACTCGATCAATATCAGCCACTTCATCCTTCACCACAAGTATCATCATATTTCAAATACTCTCTTCTATGAATGGTATATCATCAGACGCGATTCACAACGCCCCGCGTTTCCGTAACCAAGGTCTAAAGATATATCTTAAATGAGAATTCTTCGTAAATGAGCGTTCCGAGGGCTAATCGACAAAAGTCTGTCGTACTCCTCGTAAATTTGACCGATAAGTATTCTCTGCAGATTACGAAATGGTAGCCTAATAGCCTTTGACCATATTACTGTATAGACTAACACACTAAATGTATCGCAAAACACAGTATGAAAACATATTGTTCTTTAAACTGTCAATGTATGCAAGGCATATGCTGTAAGAACGTTTCGAACGATTTAAATCTCACTTTGAATTCAACTGTTAAACCCGTTCGATCGTTCGAAATGTTCTTACAGCATGTACCTGCTGTACTCGTGATGCACGGCTTAGACAATTGAAATTTGGTAACGTTACGTTAAATCATGCACAATTGGAATCTAACCACGAATTTAGCTGTCAAATCTGTTCGATCGTTCGAAACTTTCTTACAGCATATTCTGCTGAATAGGCTCGATACGAAATTAAGTCGCATGTACGTAAGTACTGCTTAATGTTTGAAAATACACATAATGACGAATTCGCAAAGGAAAATATGTAGTGATGCACCGGTACTACAGTTAGTCGGCATGAGAATTCGAATATCTTGGGTCGAGAAAATCGAGTACCTAATTGGGGTTTTCTATTCCAAAATTTTGGAAATAGATCAGAGTTAGGAAAAAGTGCTTCGTAGACGGCATGAGTTACGTGTCACATAATATTATATAGGTAAATATCTCCACATACGATAAACAAGCATGAATTATATACGTAAATAAATACTAATCACATTTTCGTGTAGTAATGCTGCTTTTATATGACACCGAGCCAGATGTGTGCCAAGCTGGCGCGTAATGTAATGAAGTGAATTCGCTCTTTATCGTATTTTCCACTTAGAAGCACACGTGCCGTTGCTCGAGTTGAAAATACATATGGGCAGGTATTTCAGCAAGCCTTTAATTTCTTGTGCTAAAAAAAGGGAAAAATACTGTAGTACTGAAAGACCAATACAGAATATAATAAATAGCATGAAGCAAGATGCAATAGCAAGGTTTGAAGATGTTAACTGGATATGGACCATCTACCATTAATAGGTATCCTGTTTTTTACTTAAACTGAATGTACCAACTCGTAAACTTTCGCATTTTACGATGTACAAATTGAAACCATGTTGTCTCTAAATAATGGTGTCCGCTAATAAATATAAAAAATTAATATTACAAAGCGCATACCACGTGAAATACTCGACAAATTTGGCTATGTTTTTATATGTTACTCGACAAATTTGGCTATGTTTCGTTGTTAAGAAAAAAACAGTGATAGTAAAGAGAACAGGATTCAACCCGGAAGTAGCCGCGGAAATCAGCTAGTAAGGGATAATAAATAAATATATATTTATTGATATACCAAAGTGGTTGCGCCGAAGTAGAAACTGTATTTTTGACACGGAAACACACTCCTTTTATACCCGTGTCCCCTTCCGCACTAACCATAGATGTGGCTTCCGTCCGCCATTTGTGAAATATAGACACTCAGTCTCGCTTTGAACTAGCCAGCGTGATGACGGACCGCGCTCGCGTCTCTCAAAAATGATTAATATTTGTTACATTTTACCGCTTCATAGACCTTTACCGATCGGATTGTGCCTCTCGTGTGTTCCTCAAGTGATCTAGTGATGCTGACGGCAGCTCCTGAGCAAGGAAGAGAAGATCCGTGTACCGGCTGCGATGAAAACACGTGTGTCGTGAAGGTTAGTGCATCCTCTCCTAATTTCTCGGGTTGCATTCATTGCTTGGATCACTCCCGCGGCAACCCGACCATCTGTCTCTTGTGTGTAAAGCGTCAATGGAACAGTTAGCTGCTTCTCCGCAATACAGTCCACTCGCGCACGTTGGGCCAAGCGCCACCATTTTTTGGTCCTTCGAGCCGGATTCTTAGCCGTAGTTCGTATTTTGTTATTATTCTAATGGGAATGAGCGCACCGCACCTAAGTGCCTGGTTATTTTAGTAGAAAACCCCGCATCCAGACACTTAGGCTTAGAATTTGTTGTCCGTTCGCCGCTGGCTCGCATTGTACCTACCTAATACATAAATAGGTTAGGTATCATATCAACACTTAATCGTAGTTCGCAATTTTCGCATCGCACCTAAGTGCCTGGTTATTTTAGTAGAAAACCCCGCATCCAGACATTTAGGCTTAGATCTTAGGTATACTCAGACACCCTAGTGCATAGGCACAGTGTAATACCTAACGCATTTGGCTTTGTTTTGTTTTTTTTCAATTACGTTGTTCTCGGCTCGCGTCGTATTTGCCTAGTACCTGCGTGGGTAGACACGTGGCTGTGCCTACCTCGCTCGCATCTCATCCCAATTCATACGAAAGTATTTTAATTTGAATAGATATTACGCAATACTTAATCTCGGAAATAATAGTTGAACCTAGACAGCGACCATCGCGTAGGTACGACCTTGTTGCTATGCGCGTTTGTTCAAGCGTGCATTCACAGTTGTAGGTACCTACCTATCTGCCGAGTGTCGCTCGCGCCGCCTCGCTGCTCTGTGCCGCTAAGATTAAGTCATTTCATATTTGTTGTTTACCTCACTTTAGTTTGAGATTTAATTGTAAACATGTCCCCAAAGGTTGATAGGACCGGTAAGGTTCAATTGAAACTTTTAAACGCTAAAAAAGAAATGATTTACTCTCGCGTACAATCGATTTATGATAATGCACTTAAAACCTCTGATTTGGTCATCAGAGATTCGTTCTTGTGTTCTATAGAAAACTTAGATAGTCTACGCGCGGATTTCGAAACCTTAGTACATGACATCAACGTTTTAGAGTTGAATTTGAATCCCGATTACTCAGTGAGTTATCAGGCCTTGTCGTCGTTTGACGATTTGTATTGTCGTATCAAACGCGTCGCTAGGAGTTTGGAGAAACCGGCTGACCTACCCAACCCCACTCGCGACCGACCTAAGTTGCCACCAATTCAAATACCCGAATTTGATGGTAACATTCGCAATTGGTGTCTATTTATAGATAGTTTTGAGAATACAATAGATAAGAACGATTCGTTGACAGATCACGAAAAATTGCATTATCTCGTTGAAAAATTGACTGGTAAAGCTATAACCGTTTGCGCTGGAATTACGTTTAGTGCCGAGAATTATAATTTAATTTTAAATACTTTGAAAGCTAGGTATGAGGATAAAAGATCGGTAGCTAACGCCTATTTAGATCAGATGTTTGATTTGAAATCTATTACGGCATGTAACGATCAAAACTTAGAGAAATTTCTAGATACTTTCGCGTCAGCTGTTCGCGCCGTAAAGAACCTAAAGGTCGATGACCTCTGCGACTTCGTATTTTTGTATATGGGTTTAAGGAAATTAGATTCCGAAACCATTCGTTTGTTTGAGTCGGATCATCGCGGCAATAGGATTCCTAAGTTCGAAGACTTAGAAAGTTTTGTTCGCGAGCATATAAAGGTATTGCAACGCTCTTCATCGAAACATGAAGGCGCGAAGACAGTTGTTGATTCTGCACGCAAAGTAGATGCGTCATCGAAGTCACTGAGGTCAACTCATACTTATGTTAGTACCGCACCAGCACATGTACAATCACCTGTTTGCTCTTTGTGTAGCACTCATCATTCGCAACTGTACAGGTGTCCTGGTTTTCTAAAATTATCGCCTTGTGATCGTTATAAATTTGTTCGCGCTAATAATTTTTGTTTTAATTGTCTCGGTACTAAACACCGCGTTGTTTTATGTAATAGTAGAAATAGTTGTCGCAAATGTCAAGCGAGACACCACACTTTGCTTCATTTTGAGAATAGTAATGCCGCATCCAATGTGAGCACGGTTGGCTCGTCGAGCGGTGACACACGGCAGCCTGCGCCGCAGCCGCAGCCCGCGCTCGCGCGCGCTCCAGCCCGCCCGGTGACCGCCGCGGATGACGTCACCTTGTGTTCGTTCTCCGCTAGTGCTGCACTCACTACTGTGTGTCTTGCGACCGCTCGCGTTGTTATTGTTGATGCATTAGGTAAGCCGCGCATTGTTCGAGCGCTGTTAGATGGCGCTTCGCAAAGTAATTTTATTACTCAAGATTGTTGTCGGCGTCTTGGTTTCAATGTTGATAAGCGTTCAACCCGCTCAGTGGTGAAGGGTTTTGGAAGCTTACAGTCAGCTGTTCGTGGCACCGTTAAAACAAGGTTTAGATCTCGTTTTAATAATAATATTTGGTTTGACATGGATTCGCTCGTTATAGATAGAATAGCTGAACAGTTGCCTACCGTCCCGGTTGACACGTCTTTATTAACGAAATTTAAAGACTTGCCTTTAGCAGATGAGACTTACGCTGTTCCTGGAGTCGTCGATATATTGATCGGCGCTTCGATTCTCCCGCACCTCCAGTTATCACGTAAGGTTCAAGGGGGACCGACGTACCCCGCTCCGCACGCACTGGAAACAGTTCTTGGTTTTGTTATAATTGGTTCCGCACCCGCTCCTATAGATAGTTTTAGTCACTCGACTGCTTCGTTCTGTTGCACCGTCGAGCCGCCACTGGAGTCTACCATCCGCAAGTTTTCACTCGGTGGCTCCCGTGTATCCGCTGAAAAACGCTTTCTTTGTTTGGAACGAAAGATGCAGGCGTCCCCAAAGTCGAAGCGGGCCTATGATGAGGTTGTTAACGAATATTTAGATAAAGGTTACATCTCACCTGCGCCTGCGGACACTGGCGGGACCCAGCCTTCGTACATTATCCCGCACCGCGGAGTTATTAGAGAAGATAAGCTTACTACTAAAACTCCGTGTAGTTTTGGATGGCAGTGCTAAGACTAGCACTTCCGTGCCGCTTTGAACTAGCCAGCGTAAAGGCGATCGCGCGCGCGCGTCTCTCAGAAATGAATAATATTTGTTGTATTTTAACCGCTTCATAGACCTTTACCGATCGGATGGTGCCTCTCGTGTGTTCCTCAAGGGATCTAGTGACGCTGACGGCAGCTCCTGAGCAAGGAAGAGAAGATCCGTGTACCGGCTACGATGAAAAACACGTGGGTCGTGAAGGTTAGTGCATCCTCTCCTAATTTCTCGGGCTGCATTCACTGCCTGGATCGAATCCGCGGCAGCCCGGCCACCTGTCTTGTTTTGTGTGTAAAGTGTCAATAGAACAGTTATCTGCTTCTCCGCAATACAGTCCACTCGCACACGTTGGCCCACGCGCCACCATTTTTTTTGGTCCTTCGAGCCGGATTCCGTGTCGCTTAATGACATAATTGTAAATTTTCGCATTAATATTAGTAGAATTTTAGCTTTTAGGACTCAACAGTCGCTTTGTGTTGGGCCCACTCTTCGCCCCATCGTTGGGACACATTCGTCGCTAATAGAGTGGCAAAATTCAATCTGAATTGGCGCCACATAATCTCTTTCACGTTGCTGGCACCGACAACCCAGCCGATTGTCTCTCTCGTGGATTGCTTCCTTCGCAAATTTTGGATCACCCGTTGTGGTTTGGTGGACCGTCCTGGATTCATGCCGCGTTAGATGGGTGGCCAGTTAGTCAATTCAATCCCACTACGGTTTCCGAACCACCCGAGGAGAAGAAGCACTCGCTTGTTGTATCGGTCCCACGTGAAGAGACCCTTATTTTGTTGTTGGCTAATCGCGTCTCGTCTTGGTCGAGACTGTTGCGTTGTGTTGTTTGTTCGCCTCTGCCCGCTGCCTAGCCAGCAGTAGGCACGAGCTCCAATCTAGGTTTATATTTTAGTTGTTATTTCCCAAACCTAGATTTAGATTAGACTTTAGATTTGTTTCGCATTTGTCGTTTCGAAGGTAACCCTTCAAGCCGGGGGGAATGGTTGCGCCGAAGTAGAAACTGTATTTTTGACACGGAAACACACTCCTTTTATACCCGTGTCCCCTTCCGCACTAACCATAGATGTGGCTTCCGTCCGCCATTTGTGAAATATAGACACTCAGTCTCGCTTTGAACTAGCCAGCGTGATGACGGACCGCGCTCGCGTCTCTCAAAAATGATTAATATTTGTTACATTTTACCGCTTCATAGACCTTTACCGATCGGATTGTGCCTCTCGTGTGTTCCTCAAGTGATCTAGTGATGCTGACGGCAGCTCCTGAGCAAGGAAGAGAAGATCCGTGTACCGGCTGCGATGAAAACACGTGTGTCGTGAAGGTTAGTGCATCCTCTCCTAATTTCTCGGGTTGCATTCATTGCTTGGATCACTCCCGCGGCAACCCGACCACCTGTCTCTTGTGTGTAAAGCGTCAATGGAACAGTTAGCTGCTTCTCCGCAATACAGTCCACTCGCGCACGTTGGGCCAAGCGCCACCACAAAGTCTTGATTGACGCAATTTCTTACCGTATGTTTACGCACACTACAATACCGTGGAAACAATGTGATAGGTGAAAAATAAGGGATTCCATCCCCCTTATCGTGTGACGCTATGTAACTGGATATTACAGAAGTACGGCTCGGTAATACTGACCGCGGAAATTAGGACTTTAGAATAGTTTTATAGAGCGACCAAAAATCATAGATGCATACGTCTCTTCAGGAATATCCCCGAAGGGGTGCAGTTTTCACAGATATACACAGGCGTGAAAAGAAATATACACATATATATAAATGTAAGTATATTTTTTTATGTTATATCTTTTATACGGATACATAAGTAGATGTGTGTCGGTTAATTTGTATGAAGTAGACGAGAAGTGCCGAGTTGATTGTACTCGTATTAGCACACTTTTAGGAATTTTTCATTAGCTACCGCGCTGGCCGCATGGCAATGGCGATAGCTATATTTTGTAGGAAAAACAAGCGTTATATAATTTTTGTCTATAAAGCTCTTATTGTGATCTCAAAATGTTACTCAGGATTTTCCTGTTGCACGTCACCATAAGCTCATGTCATAGGATCAACAAAACATTTAGTTTATGTTGATTTACAAGAATTACCATCTCCTCGAGTATCGGGATCCTTGGTGTCGATATCTCCAGCGACGTCCAGTACAGGAGTTATTTGGAAGACAAGGTTAAGTTAGCATCAAGAAAACTTGGAGTACTTAACAGGGCGAAGCACTACTTCACTGCGGGGCAGCAACTCCTTCTTTATAGGGCACTGGTCCGGGTCCACATGGAGTACTGCTGTCACCTTTTTGCTGGAGCGCCTGCATTCCAACTTGACCCCTTCGACTCGGTGCAAAGGCACTTGTCTTTTTCTCGTTGATACTCGAGGGACTTTGCCTCGCTGTGTGTGTTCTACCACATATACAATGGCTTGTGCTCAGATGAATTATTTAACATGATGCCCACAGCTATATTCTATTATCGCACCGCTCGCCATAGGCAGGGAATTCATCCTCACACATTGCGAACTGAGACAGTGCGCACTGTGCGGTATGCAAGAAACTTCATCCCACGCGCACTCAAGCTGTGAAATAACCTCCCAGCTGCGGTTTTCCCAAACACCTACAAAATGGGGTTCTTCAAGAGGGGCATCAAAAGGTTTCTTCGTGGTCGGCAGCGCGAGTGTAACACCCCTGGTGCTGCATGCGTCCATAGGCCACGATAACCACTTCCCACCAGATGGGCCGTGTGCTTGTCTGCCACCTAAGTGATATAAAAAAGTAGATATACATAAGCTCAAAGACAAAATGTCCGACGCGACGGTACGATTCTGTATATCGGAATGTTATGCCTCGTCTTCGCTGCCCGCTATCAGTATTACCACACCTTTACTTATCGCCGTAAAAGAAAAACTTATATAGATTTTGGTCTGATCAATGAATACAATATGACGGAGCGATGCTTTTCTTTCCCCAAACAAAACTTGGTATGTGACGAAATTGACATAATGTATGACAGTTTGCAGGTGGAAGTAATTTTAGGAAACTACTTTAGAAATTGGATATTTTGAGAATGTATGAGATGTTTTATTGGGTGATTTGTCTGGTAAAGGTTTACTCACGCTCATGCCTATTTCCCTTCAGGGTAGGCAGAGATAACAGCACGCCATTTGACTCTATCCTTACATACTTCACGAACTTCCTCTACTGTCATAAGTCCTTTCATGTCTCTACTCTACTGTCATAATGCCTGTCCTTTATTCCAAATTTCATCAATTTGGCCAATGTTTGTACTGCGCGTCGACCCAGCTGGTCTGTCTATTCATCTGAGCCTTACCTACCTGATGTATTTACTTCTATACGTGTAACTGAGCAGTCCGACTGAGGAACCGCCACCCTACAGAATACCACGGCTATGATAACCTCGTGTTGTGTTCCCAGCAGTGAGTAGGGTAGCCAAAGACTTGTCGGACTTTTGAGGGCTCCAACTACCCGTAATGGCGGCCATAGATGTTCGTATGGTAACCGGGACCGACGGCGACGGTTAAACACGCTCTCCTAGACACGGCCAGACCAATGCAAGTACCAAATATTCATGCATACAAATATTTGTATTGAACGGGGATCGAGCCCGCGGTCCCTGCGTAGCAGTCGCGTCCACTACCACCACGCCACAAAGGCTGTCTGTCGCTAGCTTGATCATTCTTCTTTATCTTAGCGTTAATTCCAGTCTCATTCGAAGCTTTCAACTCGGAGTCTAGGATCCGCTTCTTCAGTTTAATTGCGGGTTTCACTGAACTTTGATATTTTCCGTGAAGAGATTGCCCTCTGATCTCCTCAATCCAATGGCGATATCGTTTTTTTTAATTGAGCAAAAACGATGTGTGTAAAGGCACACTGTTACAAAAGTTCAGCACTGTAATCCTTCTTTTCAAAGAAAATACCTTTCTTCAATCACTTGTCATACTAAATGTTACATACTTTTGCCCCTTGTTACTGAATAACCAAGTTTTAATGAAATTCTATATATTTATATTTAGTATGGTTCTTTTAATTTTCAACGTTAAGTATCTTATATGTTATTGTTTCATATTAAAAATGCAATTTTTCGTCATCATTAGATTGTTGTTGTTTTTTTACCCGTTGTCCTACGTGAGCGACAAATGCGTCAGCGCGGCAACGTGAGGCGATGCGTGACTTCATATGACGTATTCACGCGACACAACGTAGTACACAATAAAAGAACGATCATTTGACATGTACGCGCCGTTGTCGCACTGTCAGTCGCACTTGCCGCGCACATAGGACAATGCCTTAGAAAACTATGCACATGTTTATGAATTAGATGTATGTCAGGATCGTATCAAGAGGAAACAAGTAGTCTCTGTCTACCCATTTGAAAAGAGGTGTTACTGTATGTATGTGTATATGTTTGTGAGTGCTGTCAGTGGAAAGACCATAAGCTTGTCTGCTTTGACTTTTACACGGACGGCACAGAAACTTTCAATGTTTGCGGGGTTGGCAGCGCGAGTGTGACTCTCTTGCACGCGTCCATAGGACACAGCCCACCGTTCGAGGTGTTCAGCTCGGGGCTTGAAATCAGCTTACCTACTCCTTCTCTCATTTTTTTTATAATTTACACGGCTTATTTGGCAGCGATGGGCTTTGGCATCTGAGCTTCCAACCTGTAAGGAAAATTTCGCTGTCGTTTGTTAACCAACAGAGGTTTCGGTTTACAGGTGAGGCTGACGGCATATTTGTGGGACTTTAAAGACACTGAGTATTAGCAAAAGGACAGCCTGACTATAAGCTGAAAAAGAACAGCACACTTATTTTATATCGATGATAATATCGATGATACTATCGATGATAATATCGATGATAATATCGATGATAATATCGATTATAATATCAATGATGATATCGATGATAAAATCAATGATAATATCAATGATAATGTCGATTATAAATTCAATGATAATATTGATGATAATATCGATGATATTATCAATGATGATATCGATGATAATATCGATGAAAATATCGATGATAATATCGATGATAACAATTTCCCACAATTAAAGATCTCTACTCAGCCAAAGCCGCCGGCTAGCCGACATAATACAACCGAAAATCCTACCACATTTCGACTAATTACATAACAAGAGTATAACAAAATCTCTTCTAAACAAATTTTAACTTGTCAAGGCCGGGTACATAATCCCGGTGTTGCCGCGGCGTATGCTGGCCACCTATTTCAAAGTCACCTCCCCCTCTAATGTCGGAGTTACTAATGACGTCATTAATTGTGCGGCCGCCGTTTTGTGCAGATGTAGACGACGGAGTGAGTGGCTAAGTGATTTAATGATAGCATTTTAGCAGGTGGTTTGATGGGTTAAATTAGTATGTCTGGGGTTAAATTAGTATATTTTATAGCAGTTTTTCAGTGTTATTTTATTATTTACACTGATTTCATAGTTTTTTTTTTTCAACTTAGGTGGCAGACAAGCACACGGCCCACCTGGTGGAAAGTGGTTACCATGACCTAGGTACTTCCCCAGTCGGACTGCTCAATTAGGCGGAAATACCGCCGTGTCCTACCTCCTCCAAAAAAGTTTTAATTGCTGTAAAGCAGGCATCGTTGTTTAAGTCTCAATAGAATAGTAGGTATTTTTTTTATCTAGGACAATATAATTTGACTTCATCTCGCCTGATGGTAAGCTCAATGCAAAGACTCGGGAATGAGGGTCACCATTACAGACACGTAGTATGTTACAATGGTGTCACTCAGCTTGGTGGCATCATCAGATGCTTTTTCACATGCTGCATAAAGGACCCATGACTGTAGGAAGAAGGAAACACGTGAGCTGGCAATGAATTCAAGGTGTCGGTGGTGCGGCAAAGGAAAGAGACTTCGAACGATTAGGTACTAGTATCTGTATAGTATAGAGCAGAGAAGGAAAACTCTTAATTAAACCCGAGTTGTGTTCCCAGGTTTCATTAAAAAAATATATAATTCTCTAAGCTCTAAGCTACCAATCGAAAAATTATATTATGAATTTAACTGGGTGGGAATCGAATCCACGTCTCCTGACTTTGCTTTTAAATACAACGACAGCTTCTTTGTAAGTGCGAAAGTTCCCCACGCTGGCCAACCCCCTCCCCCCTTCCCACGCCCCCGCCGGAACCGGAGAAAGAAGTTATGTCGGACACGAACCGACTAACTGTCGGCCGTTGAAGTGCTGCTATTTTAATCCACTTTAAATATCAACATCCTAATGACCGCTTATACTTTATCCTATAAAACTCAGGAACATCTACAGTTTACTATTCTAAATCAATTTGCAATATTGTGCCTACACTGTTCTATTTGTTATGACGTAGTGTTCCTGGATATTGCGCCTACAAATCACTTTCCCAGGTGAATTTAATCAAAGCCGGCACAGATTGCCCGCCACAGGCTAATTTACGATCTCTTAATAGACTTGGTTAGGTCTATTACTAAGATACAGAGGACGGTGGGATTAATTTTGTGAGTTTTATAGTTCGGTTACGTCGGGACTGTTATCTATTTTGTGGTTTGATATAACTGATTCGAGATATTCAAAATCCAAATATCTTTATAAATTTTCGAGGTTATGTTTGTATTTATCGCAGGTTTATAAGTGCCCGGTTAATGGCAATAGGCTCGCCAATTGCCAATCGCGAAATGTGGGTGCTAGCACCTCTGCCTCTTCGGGATATAGATATATTTTATTTATATTAAAACATAAATAAAATTGGCTTACTCAATAATACTAATAATTATATTATTGAGTAAGCCAAAGTGAAAAGAATTGCTTGTGATAAAAGAATATCGTCTTGTCAAAGTTTCCCCACTGCCAACGAGTTTAGTGCCAGCGGCCCGAGTGGCAAAAATTTGCGTATTTGTTTTTACCCTACTTGCAAGAAGGATTATGTTTTTCTCGCGTAACTTGTTTTTACTACTTAATGTATACTGGTATCTGACCTACACTATAATGTGCCATCATGATGCAATCAAACAGAAATGCCATTCCATACGTTATCGGTGTGGTGACGTAAAAAGAATACAAGTAACACCATCCCATCACATCCGACAGGTGTCATAAGAGGTAACTAACGAAAAAATACGGAGACGATATCACTGCAAGAGAAGGGAAACTCGAAATAAAACCCTGTACCAACCCGTCTTGCCAGCGTGGAAACGATATGCCAAAGCCTCCCAACATTGGGAGAGGGCTATACCCAGAAGTGCACTGCGATGGGATAATTGATTGATTGTTGCCGGACTCTCGTCTCTATTTTAGAATAAACAGTATCTGGATAAGTAGCCTGTATCTTAAGGGCTTCGCCCAGGTTTCCTACCATTAAGTGGGATATAATTAAAGGACTAAATATAAAATATAGCGTAGTAAGTGCACTGTAATGACTGATCGCCATTATAATATTCTCTACAGAAGTGTAGATTTCATAATAGGAAACTATTCAGGACGATAGTAGGGGTCCTCTCGTCTGAAGTGATTAACGTGCAAATTGATCATGAAGAACTGCAACGGAGTGATGCGCTTAATAGGTGGATTTGTTCGCATTATTCACTGCATTTGTATTCCTATTGGCTTTGGTATAAGATCTAGTTTCGAATATCTTAATATTTAACTATTTTTTATCATCGAAAAATGAGGAGTCTATAATAATATAAAACTGCTAAAGTGAAATATTCTTACGACAAATAGTTTATATATTTGATTTAAAAAGTGAATTTTTTTTGCGCCGCTTGAAAACGCTTCATACAAAATCCTACTTACCAGTAACGTCACATGCCAATCGCGAGTAGTGCAAATGTATGGAGTGCAAGACAATTTCGCATTTATCTCGGTCTACGTTGCGTTTACATATATATAGTTCATAATAAAAATATTTTTTTATTTTAATGATCAATCCAAAAAGTTATTATTTGGGACTAAAGCTGATTGTTTATATTTTGGCTTACTTTGAGAATTATAAATAATGAAAAGTCATAGTTGCAGTTTAGTTTGGTAATATATTATTTTGCAAAGCATATTTTATGATAACAAATTAACATATTAATTAGTATTGAGAAGAATCGGACGACCTTGTTAAATATCCTATTTCTACATTCATGCTATAATATGTTAATGCAATATGTTAACAGTTTTACAATTTTTAACGGGATAAATGCATTGGTATGCCTTAGTAAAAATTTTAATATGACACTTATGAAACAGAGGTGCATTCGACCCACATGGGTAGCGGCTACGGCAGCCTATGGACGTGTACAACACCAAGGGTAACAAACAAGCGGTGCTGACCCTATAAAAATCTTCTGCGGACTGAATTACTGAGGTATCTTTTTTATGCCACTTAGGTGGCAGAAGGCCCGGCCCACCTTATGGAAAGTGGTCACCGTGGTCTATGGACGCGTGCAAAACCAAGAGTCATACTCGCGCTGCCAACCCTGCAAGCGTTGAGAGTTTCTCTGCCCTCAGTGTTTAACCTCGTGTTGTATTCCCGGCGGTGAGTAGGGTAGCCAGAGCTCACTGGAGAGTTTTTGTGCTGTCAGTGGGAAGACCAAAAGCTTGTTCTGATTTTGTGTTCGGAACTGTTCTATTCGGCACTGCTGGCACAGAAACTTTCTGTTCTGACAGGGTTTGTGGCACGGGTGTGACTCCTTTGATGTTACCTACGTTCATGGTGGTTGACGGAAAGCATCAGCTACCTAAGTTGTATGAAAAAAAAATGGGACCTAAAACATAGTTGACTAATATCGCACTTGAGGAATTTACAGGTGTTAATGAAAGCATGTATTATAATTTGAAAGTTTCTGCTAAAGCTATTCGATCTATGTTATATATACTATTCGATCAGTATTACCCATTCCAGGCTTATACCATTTATGCCTAAGATAATGACGTCATTAAGTTTGCATACTTAACATATCTGATCGGCTCTTTACCGCGATTTAAGGGGCTAAGCTTCATATTCGCAGTCTGCAGACGACACGGAGAGCAATAACTAAAGCACCTTCATTTAAATAATGGATGTCATTTATTTTAACTTCCTCGCAGCTTTATGGATACGATTTTCTTGCACATTATGTTGGTTAGATAAACTGAAGGTTCTTCATGTTTACGGTACTCCACAAGCACGTACACAATTATTATTATTATACATAGAAGATTAGAATTTAATAGTAATGATGATAGAATTCATCTAGTGTATTGGATTCTGTTTTTCATCATAGGTATTTAAACTATCATGTTCACTTACATCAGTATCAAAATAATCGGGATATTTATCATGTTGCATTGTTTCAAGAGCGCCGAAATATCGGAACTCCTATGCAACATGATAAATATCACGATTATTTTGATACTGGTCTGTTTACTTCCTGGAGACCAAGCTAATCTCAACTGCAAGTTGGTGAACCTGCTAAACAACAGAGGAACATTAATATATATATTTACGCTTTTGTCCGCGGAGGGTTAGCCAAAGGTGAATTGACACCCACATTTCACCAATCATAGTAATTCAGTCCCACGTAACAGGAGATGCGTCTATTGACGTCTTCCGGGCACTATCGTTGACTGAAGCCATGCATCTGAGGCTGAGTCTGGGCTGTATATATCTGTCTGGTATCAAATAGCCCTATCCCTTAGTTGCCTAGTACGACACCGCATGGGAAGAGATGGATTGGTTCGAATCCTACTTTATAAAAAAAACCTTAATATTGTACGACATTCTACAGTGCTTAGAATGTCGTAAAATATTTACTTTTTTTTGTAGAATCATTAATGATAATATTAATCGCATACATTACTGAAGGTTTCTAACGACTGCTTTCTATACATACATATAATCACGCCTTTATCCCCGGAAGGATAGGCAAAGGTGAATTAACACCCACATTTAATTTTCACCATCATTGTATTCGGTCCCACGTAATAGGGGATGAGCCTATTGCCGTTTTCCGGGCACTATTGTTGATTCGAGCCATGTATCTTAGGGTGAGTCTGGGCTATATATAACTGTCTGATGTTAAACAGCCCTATCCCTTAGTCGCCTTGTACGACACCGCATGGGAAGAGATGGGGTGGTCCAAATTCTACTCTGCCGGAAACCACACCGCAATGCTTTCTATATGCAATCTCAATCTGTATTTCGTAATCCAAGATTGATAATTTAAACCGTTTGTTGATTTTATAATCTTTTTTTCTAATCGATCTTTGGGAGGACGGATTGACAATTTTAGATCTCTGTTTGTACCAAAATGACAGCTTTTTTGTTAGGGTGTTGGTGGCGATAGACATATTAAAATAACAATTCTGCGTCGATTGATCGATTGTTAAAAATTGAGATTGAAAATAATTTGATTGACAATCGAATATTGGAAGCAGCCGTAAGGTGTCATCGCTCATAGAATATCACTTTGTCTAGAGGCTTTTTGCTAGTATCGTTTAGAACAGTTTTATTTTCAGTCCTGAGGGTCAAAATACATTACGTAATAAAAATCTGTTCTCAATCTCCGAATAGTGTAAAACTGAACTCGAAATACAATAATTGTACGTAAAAATGTAAATTTAAGAAGTCTTTTAACTCCAAATAAAGTTATACTACGATGGAGACAAAAATACAAGACAAATTCGCTCCTGCGTGAAGTACTGCTCGCATCTCTGGTATGGCTCAGCAAAACACTTACTAGATGCTCTCGACAAGAAGCAGCGACGTGCGGTCCGCATTATTGAGAATCCTCAGGTCACGAACACCCTAGAGCCTTTGCAGATGCGTAGAGATGTTGCGTCTTTGACAGTATTTTACCGTCTATACCATAGTGAATATTCTGATGAGCACTCGCAATTAGTGCCACTATCTCCTTTCCTACACAGGACTAGACGTGCAAGCCTTAAATGTCACCCGCATACGGTGCAGAATATCCAACCAACAACCAAGAAGTTCAGGGACTATTTCCTCTGTCGCACCATTAAGGCTTGGAATTCATTCCCAGCTCACGTTTTTCCTTCTTCCTGCAATCTCAGGTCCCTCAAAAGGGGCGTGAAAAATCATATGATGAGGCCGTCAAGCTGAGTGTCACCATTGTAATTAAGTAAATGTATGACCCAATCTCTTCCCATGCAGTGCTCTACAAGGCGGCTAAGGTATATGGCAGATATATACAGCGTATACTCCGCCTCAGATGCTTGGCTCTAATCAACAATAGTGCCCGGAAAACGGCAATAGCCTCACCCCCTATTACATGGGTCAAATACAATATATATATAATAAGGAGGTAGGACACGGCGGTATTTCCGCCCGATTGAGCAGTCCGACTGGGGTAGTACCTCCGCCCTACAGAATACCGCGGTTATAATAACTTCGTGTTGTGTTCCCAGCGGTGAGTAGGGTAGCCAGAGCTCACTGGAGAATTTGTGCTGTCAGTGGGAAGACTAAAGGCTTGTCCTGCTTTGTCTTCTGCTGACGGCACCGAAACTCTGTACTTACAGGGTTGGCAGCGCGACTGTGACTCCTCTGGTGTTACAGACGTCCATAGGTCACGGTAACCACTTTCCATCAGGTGGGCCGTGTGCTTGTCTGCCAACTAAGTGGTATAAAAAAAATAAATTAAAAAAACAATGCTAAATCATCACTGCCTAACCCTCCGGGGATCAAGGCGTAATTATATGTATGTTTGTTTGTAATGGTGACCCTCTTCTTCGAGACTTTGCTTTCAGCTTCATCATCAGGCGAGGCGAAATCTAATTGACGTATGTCGTATATTGAAAAAATAATTCAAAATTAAATTTGATATCGTGATCGCTTTTAACATTTCGGATATTGCAATTAGATTGAAACTAAATTTTGAACAAATTCTTGTGATGCGAATTTGCCTTGTTTCGATTTTTCTATTCGGAAAAATGGTGTACTGTGAATCGGATGAATGGCCACATCTACAGTCCTGATTGGGTCAATTTAACAAACCACCTACCCATGCGCCTTAATCTTGTTCCCGTTTTATTAGTCGAACATTTTCCCGTTTCGTTTGATTTGTTCTTGACAAAAACAAAAATAAGTAAACCGTCCCGGGACGAGAAGTAGATGTGAAACTTCAAAGTTTCTGGTAGATTATTAAACATTTACGTTTACAAAAACACTCTTGACACTACCAGTGGTGTTATTTTTAAACTATCAAATCAAATAAACACCTCAACAAAGTCTAGGGAACAAGATGACCCCAATTATTTTTTTTCGTGTAAATCTTGTTTTGCAAATAACTGGCAGCAAATAAATAAAAATAGAATAAAGTAGATCACAGAGTTGTTCGAAATTTAAAAATAAATTTAAATAAGTAATGATTTTCGAATATGGAGGGAAAACTTTTAAAAGTGTTTGATTGTGCAGTTTCTCTGAGGCAAAATAAAAATTATTTTTTTTGATTGTAAATAACGTTTATTATCAATAATACGTCTTTTACGTATGGTTTATGCATTTTTGTGACTGTAGTCATCATGTCACGTCGTCATTTAAGTCGCGAAGAGATGTTAAGGGCTGTTGGTATGCTGCAAGCTGGACGAACTCAACGCGACGTAGCGGATGCTGTCAACACCCAACCAAGCGTAATTTGCAGATTATGGGCACGCTACAGGTCTACAGGGGATGTTGCCGAACGTCACAGGGGACGAAATAGGGTTACTACCCCGCGACAAGATCGTTTCTTGCAAAATTCCGCAAGGCGGCAACTCACGATTACTGCTCGTCAGTTGGTCGCAGGCCTCCAGTCTCAGCATCAAGTGGTTATTAGCGATCAAACTGTCAGAACAAGACTACACGAAGCCAATCTTTATGCTCGCAGACCGCTTAGGGTTCCAGCTCTTCGACGTGGAAATCGAGGTCGTCGCTTATTGTGGGCTAACGCACATTTACAGTGGACCGACCATCAATGGGCACGGGTTCTGTTTTCCGACGAATCTTGCTTCGGTTTTCATCCTGATTCGAGAAGAGTGCGTATATGGCGAGTTTCTGGACGTCGGAGTCGTCTCCAGAATCCGCAAGAAGTTCATCCTTACCAAGGTGGAACAATCATGGTATGGGCTGGAATTCGCCTTGGTGGAAGGACCGACCTCGTTTGGATACGGGGCAATTTGAATGCAAACCAATACATTCTGGAGGTTATACACCCCATGGTAATCCCTCATCGACAGCAGTTCGGTCAAGATTTTATGTTCATGCAAGATAATGCACGGTCACACACCGCGAGGGTAGTGGTCAATGCGTTAAGCGAGCACAATATGACGACGTTGGAATGGCCTGCTCAGTCTGCCGACCTCAATCCCATAGAGCATGCCTAGGATTTGCTTGGGAGAAGAGCTTTCAGTGATTCTTTGGAAAATCTGAACACTGAAGAACAACTTTTTTTACACCTTCGCAGTGTATGGAGCCATATTCCACAGACGATGATTGACAATCTCATACTAAGTATGCCACGCCGTTGTCGAGCTGTTGCTAATGCTTTAGGAGGTCCTACAGATTATTAAAAACGTTTAAAGTACGGTTAATTACTGTATTTCTTACTACCTCGTTATTTTTGTGCCTAATCATAGAAGGTTGTAATACTCAATATTGGCACTATTCAATTCTTTCTTAAAAAAAAAAAAAATTTGGTATGAAAATGTTTTAATTAAAATTAAAATTAAAAACGGTATAAACATACCCTTCTATTGATATAAAACACTCACTATTACAAGAAAGGGTTTTTAAATAAAAACTAGAAATGTCCTTGTTCCCTAGACTTTGTTGATGTGTGTAATTTATTTGCATAACACAGGTTACAGAAAATTAGTAAAAGATACATTTTCGATAAATGTATAGGTCCGCTGAATTACAACCTCTTCAAGGTGTGCAAATATTTGATATTGTCTATACATGCAACATTTCAATTAGAGAGCATTCATAATATTTTAATTGCATTAATTAGTTATTGAGTTAATGTCAGAAAATTAAATAATGTCAAAAGGAAATAAGGAGATTGTTATAATTATGGTGAATGTCAACTAGGTCTATTAAAATAATAATATCTATTAGTATATTATGTCATATGCTCATGTCAAAGAATTTAAATAATGTTCTATCGCGCGTAAATTCATGATTATATAATGTTTTGTGACTTTTTGCGATTAAAATATGGAATTTACTATTTTTGCCGACGTTTCGGATGCGTATTTATACACACACATATAGCATCTGTGGTCAGAGGTATGCGGGAAACATTTTCATCTATTGGAACGAAATTAGCCGAAAAAATTACACCTTTTGCTCCGGATGACAGCGGCCCTTTGCGTTTCTTTTCACCTGTAAATACACTTACATCAATGGTCTTATTGGAGGTGACTGAGGCTGACGTTGAAACCATAATCTCTCAATTAAGGCAAAATTGTGCTACTGGGTGGGATGGTATACCAGCTCGTGTTCTAAAGCTCTGCAAAGAAAAACTTATCCCCCCAATAAATCACGTCTGCAACCTTGCTATAAGTTCGGGTGTATTCCCAGAGGTGTTTAAGAAGGCCATCATACATCCGGTCCACAAGAGTGGAGACAGGGACTGCGTCGACAACTATAGACCTATTTCTATTCTCTCTGCAATGTCGAAAATTCTGGAAAAAATTCTCAACGAAGCACTTAAAAATTACCTAGAAACATTTGATATTCTGGCTAAAAATCAGTACGGGTTTCGTTCAGGTATTTCCACTGAAGATGCCGTGATTGATTTGACTAGCGAAGTTGTCAAGAACTTGGACTCCAACAACAGGTGTCTGTGCATCTTTTTAGACCTTTCCAAAGCGTTCGACACAGTCTCTGCGCCAATTTTGCTGGACAAAATGGAATAGCTAGGGATACGTGGTCTTCCTCTCGAGATTTTTGGGAATTACCTAAATAATAGAAAACAGAGAGTGAAAATAGGAAATGACTTGAGCGATGAGGTTGCTGTTACTACTGGCGTCCCACAGGGGAGTATTTTGGGCCCTACGTTGTTCCAGGTCTATGTAAATGATCTCTGTACCATGGCTCTCCTTTATACAAGAACCTTCACTTACGCGGATGATACTGCACTAGTTGTATGGGGCTCAAACTGGCAGGTAGTGAAGGAAAGAGCGGAAAGCTCCCTTAGATTGGTAATGATCTGGCTTTCTAAAAACTTACTCACGATCAACTTGAGTAAAACTCTCTTTGTCCCTTTCTCCATTTCTAAACTCAATACTCCACCTAATAACTACGCTATAAAAGCACATACATGCACCCTAGATATAGATTGTGATTGCCTGGAAATAACTCGAGCCTCTAATGCAAAATACCTTGGAGTACAAATAGATAGTAGGCTCTCATGGGATATTCAGATTGCTACGATAAAAGCCAGAACCAGAAAGCTTATTTATCCTTTTAAAGCTCTGCGTGACACAGCCACTCAACAAAAATTAAAAATTGTCTACATCGCCCTCTGTCAATCTGTCATTCAATACTGTATCCCAGTTTGGGGGGTTGCCAGTAAGAAGAAACTTCTGGAAGTTGAGAGAGCTCAGAGAGCCGTGCTCAAAGTTTTAAATAAGAAGCCAATAAGATACCCTACTGCTCAACTATACACTGACAATAAGTTCTCACTGTGAGGCAACTTTTTGTGCTCAAATCCATCATTAAGGTTCACCGCAGCGTTACTCCTCCAGAACCCGGCAATAAACGCAGCAAAAGATCCGTGTGTCCAGTGGTTCGCAGTAGGACAGCTTTCGCTAGGCGCCAATTTAAAAGTTTGGGCTGTAAGGTATACAACTTGCTCCACAAGAATAAGAACATTGTGGGTCTAAATCGTCATGAGGTAAAGAGCATAGCAACCAGCTGGTTACTTCAATATGACTATGATGGTACTGAGGCAATGCTAAAATTTCTGGATTGAAAACTTAAAGTACTAACTTACATAACCGTACGCACATGAGAACACATACATAAAGATATACATCACACAACACTCACATAACGTATATATACATTACACTCCCACATACACAACACGAAGTTACTTAGGAGGCAATGTAATGACTTATAGTATATTGTATGATTGAAAACTTACCTTATAGAAGAACTCCTGTAATTAGAATCACTGTGTCCTAAAATGTCACAAATAGTTAAAAGAGCACTGTTTCTCAAGATACAGGTTTTTGCCTAGTTTGAGAATCAGTATCGACATAAATTGTAAAAATATATTAGCACAGCATTGTTTGTAAACACATTGTAAATAACCATTGGAGTCAAATAAATATTTTATTATTATTATTACTTATTATTACTAATTTTTATCCGAAACGTCGGCAAAAATAGTAACTTCCAAGATTTAATCGCGAAAAGTCCATTATATACCTACCGGTGGTGTCATGAGGTTGTAATGTATACCTATGCCACTACCAGTGGTATCATTGGGTACTATAGAACTTAGTTAACATGAATGAGCTGGCCTGTAATATATAGGTGTGATTACAATCACAACATATTTAAAATACGTACATAGGGGGTTAAGCAGAAGTGAATTAACACCCACATATCACCAATCATTGTATTCGATCTCACGTAATAAGGGGTGAGCCCATTGCCATATTTCAGGCACTATTGCTGACTCGAGCCATGCATCCGAGACTGAGTCTGGGCTATATATAGCTATCTACCGTATCCGACTAGGGAAGTACCTTCGGCCTACAGAATATCGCGGCCATAATAACTTCGTGTTGTGTTCCCGTTGGTGAGCAGGGTAGTCAGAGCTCACTGGAGAATTTGTGCTGTCAGTGGGAAGACTAAATACTTGTCCTGCTTTGTCTTCTACACTGACGGCGCAGAAACTCTGTACTTACAGGGCTGGCAGCGCGACTGTGACTCCTCTGGTGTTACAAACGTCCATAGGCCACAGTGACCACTTTCTATCAGGTGAGCCGTATGCTCGTCTGCCACCAAAGGGATATAAAAAAACAGCCTTATCCTTTAGTACGTACGACACCACAATGAATAAATTGTTTTTTTAAAAAGTACCATCAACTGCTCTTCAGCTAAGCTAAATTTCTTGTAGTGTGAGTACTTATGTTACAATTATTTTAAATCTTTTCCAAATGTTGGTGTCCAGCAACTTTTGTCACCGACAGTACATTTAATCATTCAAAGGTAGTCAGCATATTCAATCTCGACATCCATTAAATATTAATTAATTGTCTAGCGTGACTTTGCTCGCAGTTGTTATTAAATATTAATACATGTGCTCTAAGTAAATTTAAATTAATGAATTGGTATGCTTATTTCTATACTAACCTATACATATAAATAAAATTGGAGTGTCTGTTAGTAATATCGAAATAACCGCTTTTTACTACCTGTCAAAAGTATAAATAACCGCGGTAGCGGTATGGGTAATAGACTGCTGAGACGAGGTCTCGGGTTCGATCCCAGGTTTTACCATGGCACAGGCAGGTTTATAAGTGCCCGGTTAATTGCAATAGGCTCGCCACCTATTAAATTGGGACCTCAACATAAACTGGCGAAATGTGGGTGCTAGCACCTCTGCCTACCCCTTCGGGGATTTAGGCGTGAGTTTATGTTATGTTTATGTCAAAAGTGAAGTCAAAATTCATTTATTCTGTATAGACCACCAAATCGGCACATACAAAACGTTAGTAAAAAGAAACACGAAAATCAGTTTAGTAAATGGACTGGTTCAAAACACGGTCCTGACCTGAGGAGACTCCGGCAAGAAACTCAGCGTGCTTTTTTTTCTGGTCTATTTAAAAACATACACTTAGTCTATTTTTTTTATACCACTTAGGTGGCAGACGAGCACACGGCCCACCTGATGGGAAGTGTTTACCGTGGCCTATGGACGTATGCGACACCAGGGGTGTTACACTCGCGCTGCCGACCATTAAGAAACCTTCAGATGCCCCTCTTGAAGAACCCCATATTGTAAGTGCTTGGGAAAACCGCAGCAGGGTGGTCATTTCACAGCTTGAGTGTGCGTGGTATGAAGTTTCTTTCATACCGCACAATGCGCACCGTCTCAGGTCGCAGTGTGTGAGGATTCATTCCCTGCCTACTTAATCTAAATACCAAAATATACTTGCGTAGCATAGTTGAGCGAACAGCTCATTTCCAAGCTTGTTTATCATCCAAGTATTCTTGGATTTTATAATAGCCTTTCTAGCACAATTACTACACTACTACACTATTTTTAAGTTTATTCATAGGTAAATCCCTAATTTCATTGGGGAGCTTGTTAAAAAAGCGTATACAGTTGCCCTGGAATGAATGACTAATTTTTTCAAGTCGACTACCACAGACTACAAGATTGTTGCGTATGAATATATGTGTATATACGGTACACACACCAAAATAACATTTTTGCAATTTTTGTCTGTCTGTTTGTTCCGGCTCATGTCTGGAACGGCGGGACTGAATTTAACGGGACTTTTATTGGCGAATAGCTAATGTAACACGATATAACATAGGCTATCCCGGAAATTTTTGCGTGGGAATCGGGCAACATAAAACATTTTACGCAGGCGAAGCCGCGTGCGTTCGCTAGTACATTTTATAAATGCGAAAGTAACTCTGTCTGTCTGTATGTTAGCTTTCACACCTAAACCACTGGGAGCGAATACCATCTAATCTCACACAGACTGAATAGCGAAAAAATTCTTCAACGAAAAGTGTTCGTGACGGCCCGTAGGCCCGGTGAAATAGTGCCCGGGAGGGTTGCCACACACAAAACAAAAAGGGTCCACTAGTCATAGCATAAAATATTCCACGTATGTAATGAAGGTAGTAGTTTTGGTGCTTACCTTAAGGCGGGTTTCCACGGTATGTGATTTTACGGACGGCCTCAGATTAGGCAGCACGAATTACTGTGAAAAGAATGTCGTAAGTCCTTAGCAGTGTGTTAGAACTGCTTCTAAACAGGCCCTAGATTCTACTAAAGCAAAAACGCTGTCATATCACAAACACTGCACAAAATGATATTAAATTTTAAACTTTATTTCTATACTGGTAAATTCCAAAATTAAATGGAAAGAGTTTCATTACACTTTTTCACTCACTCTGCAAAAGCCTTCTAATTTTGGACTTCAAATTCATTGCTTTATAGTCTAAAATTAAATAAAGTTTTTAGCAGTCTGGTATGACAGTGGTTTTTATTTACCTAAATTGAGGCCCATGACCCTTGTAAGTCTTGGCCAATCGTAAAATGTAATTTTGCGGGCAGTCGTGTTAGCCGATGCATTTAAGTTGATGTACGTTGACAAATCTCTAAATCATTCTGAAGTTGACTGTCAGAAAATGTTAGGTATTAAGTTGGCCAAACGATTAAAAAAATAGGTTAAAAAAAATTAGTTTAAATTTTGGTCAAACAATTGAATTGAGTCACCGAGCACTCATGGTACAAAATAAACATATTGATAAATAAAATAATGCGTACGATCAACACACATCATGACAAACAATTGGATATTTGACAATTTTTGGAAACTTATCTTAAAAGATGTGGAAATTTATTTAATACCTATTGCAATTCATCATTTATTCGTAAAACCATACTATTTAGAAAAAATACACATTTTCACTTTGTTAGTACTAAAATGTGCGCGAAAAACGGTCGGTCAAGGGACATTCTGCGCGTGACGTCATTAAATAATATCTACGAAGAGACCAATCAACAAAAGTTTTCGTTACGTTAAGTATTTTTTTATAGTTACGTCACGTCCGAGTGTGGGTATAAACCGTCAACAGATATTTGCGTTTTGCCTCATGGGAAAGACAGATAAAAATCTCAATTTTGTTTTGTAAAAATAAAATACTTAAAATTCATATTTTTGTAATATACATTTTGTATAGTTATTATTTACTTATAAGCTTTCGTATCTAATATATTTCATATTGATTTGTACTAATTGTCAAATACCCAATTTATATGAGTAGGCTGTCCGTGGGCGTTTACCGTGAAAAGCGTCCTTTAGATGTGAGAAAGAGAACTCAGTGGAATTACTTCATTAATTTTTAATATTTCCATTTGCAAAAAGTAATTAAACTCCCGTCCACTTCGAGTGCCTAAAACAAATTCAAACTTTTAGAATTACTTTGACAAGGTATCTCTAATTTTCCACTTTGTATTTTTCCTGTTTAATAATTAAAAGACTGGAGGCTGGAGATAGAGGAATAGCTGCTATGACGCACAATTTACAGAGACAGGCAAATTTACTGACGGAATAGTTCGAAGATATAAATAAAGCCATTTTTTTACTCAATTCAATTCAATTCAATCGTTTATTTGCTTCGAAAATGGTTACATAGGTCTAAAACTAGTAAGTACAGCGTATTCCATAGAGCTCTTCATTGCCTCATAGAGTGTGCAAATATTATACACATACATACATACATATAATCACGCCTTTATCCCCGGAGGGTTAGGCAGAGGTGAATTATCACCCACATTTCACCAATAATTGTATTCGGTCCCACGTAATAGGGGGTGACTATATTGCCGTATTTCGGGCACTATTGTTGACTCGAGGCATGCATCTGAGGCTGAGTCTGGGCTGTATATATCTGTCCGATGTTAAACAGCCCTATCTCTTAGTCGCCTTGTACGAAACCCCATGGGAAGAGATGGGGTGGTCCAAATTCTACTCTCTCTGTTGTATTATACATAATATACATAATCAATACTACAATATAAATCATATTCATTCCATGCATGTATATATTATCATTAAATTAGTATCTATTTCCATATCAATAAATGTATCCACCATGTCACAAATTCAATATTTAAGGATTTTTTCATCCAGATATTCTCTTATAATAGGTCGTTATAATTATATGAATCTACCTAAATCTAATCATATTTTTTTTGAAGAAATTGGAGGAAACCCAATTTTCAGTACTAACATTTTTGCATTTTTTTAGGAATGACAAATCCATATTGTATGATTTTCGTGTATGAATGAGACAACATTAAGCCAACAAGCACTTTTATTAAATTTTTGAAAAGTGACAGCTTTAAAAAAGTAATACGAAATTTATCATCAAAATGGATAGCATTTAGGAAGTACTGTTAGATCGAATTTAATTTATCAAGAGGCCAATAAAAACAAAATATAGTACAGAGTTGTAAAATTATGACATCAATTTTCAAACAAAATATAAATAATGGAAATAGCTATTAAATTACAGGAATAACGAACTCATGAATCTGTAAGAAAATTTCGGCAATTTCATAGGTAAAGACCTGATATATTTTACTCATTAAGAATTCGAATAGGTAATTGTTTTTTTTTTTTTTCAATTTTCTTAAGGGTGGAATTACTATTAATGATTAGTAGTGATTGTGGCAGGTGATTATATATTAAAATTGCCATAATATATGCACGACTTAAAAATTATTGTAATCTTATAGAGGGGATTTTAAATTTATATTTATGTCTGGATGTAGAATTAAAGTGTTTTTTTTTACAAAGATATGAATTCTTACGCGATTTATTTGGTATTAATACGTTTAGCCCGACGTTTTGGTCATTTTTCTTATTCGGACTTCCAATAGTTCAGATATTTTAACTTTCACTCTCAATATCTAAATAGTGAGACCGTTGGAGGTATTTTATTTATTCTTCATTCATTTCTCGAACCTACTTTCTTTTTATCAATGTTCACATATGTGTGTGTGTTGTTAACTCTGGTGTTACAAACATTCACGAAAATCGCTTCCCACTCCGTAGAATATGTCTCCATTTAATTATTTCTTTACTCCATTTAGTTAGAGCGACTTTTTATAAAAAAAAAACACGTATCATACTAATAAACTAAGCGAACTGACTAACTAGTGATTGAATTTCAGATTTTAGTCTTTAAAATAAGTTTGTAAACAAAATATTTGTAAACTGACGTAGTGAAATGACCCATCAAGATTGTTTAACCTTTAGTTAAGTACCTAACAGAATGGAGAAGAGTTCATATTTTTTCAAAATAATTCAAAATAAATTGATGTATGTGAATAATTTTGGAAAGCTATGGGCTTCGTTTATATTAGAAGTTCTCTATCAGCGGTTTTCAAAGGTTGAGGGCAATGGGGGTAAAGATCACGTGCTCGTAATAAATCCTTTAGAGATACGACTGAGTATGAATATGTGGGCATTGATATATTATATTATTACTGATGTAGGTATACAAAGCAATTGTTTAGATTCGTTATAGCCATCTGGAAAAAATATTATTATTATTATTTCATAATAGTTTTTCTTTGCCGCGTGGTTCCCGGCAGAGTAGAATTTGGGCCACTCCATCACTTCCCATGCGGTGTCGTACAAGGCGAATAAGAGATAGGGCTGTTTAACACCAGGTATATATATACAGTCCAGACTCAGCTTCAGATGCATCGCTCGAGTCAACAATTATGCCCGGAGGACGGCAATAGGCTCACCCCCTATTACGTGGGACTGAATTCAATGATTGGTGAAATGTGGGTGTTAATTCACCTCTGCCTAACCCTCCGGATATAAAGGCGTGATTATATGTATGTATGTATTTAGTTTTGCTTTGCTTTTACTTGCGTACCTATAGTTCTAGAAACGATATAAACATAATTATAATCAATGTATTATTATCAGATACGTTATGCAGGAACATGGCAGTTTTTGAAAATAAATTTACTATCGCAAATACGTTACAATAGTGTTAAGTACCATAAAATTAATTTTAATTTAATTAGATAAGTAATTTAACACATTTATTATACATTTATATAACAAATTTTTGCGGGGAGATGGGCCTCGTCAGCATTGGGCTGCAACCCGTCTAAGAGAAGGAAAACTCTGAAATCAAAACCGGGGAGATGGGCCTCGTCAGTATTGGTCTGCAACCATCTAGGAGAAGGTCACTCCGAAATAAAACCAACTCTCAGGGAGCATACCCGAGAAAAAAACCCCGATCCAAGGTGTTAGCCGACCCGTGCCAAGGATTCGTGACCAGAGGGCAAGCTGGTGTAACGGAGGGTGTCTGTGTTGGCGGTCACAGGACACACTTGAGATTCCGCCTTACCTCCGTAAAGGGCTCTGCGGGGGTGGACCATATTTTCCCTATGACTCGTGGGAACGCAATGATTCCAAAAATTAATCATCCGCATGGCGGCGACGCGGTACGCCACCCGTCACGTCTCGTTTCCAGTGGGGGCGAAAAGTGGCTCACGGAGAGCCGTTTTGCTACGTTGAATGTTGGAGGAGGAATGGAAGAAAAAATGAATGATGTTTGTAAGATGATGGATGAAAGAAGGATTGATGTGCTTTGTGTGAATGAGACGAAGAGGAAAGGATGTGACACCACCAAGCACGGACCCTACACCGCGTACTGGTCGGGAGTACCCAATACCGACAGAGCTTGCCAGGGAGTTGGTGTCATCCTATCTGCTAGAATGGCTGAGTGTGTGAATATATTCGAATGTGTGAATGCTAGACTGATGTGGATGAGAATGAAAGTGGGACTCACTCGTATTTTTGTCGTAGGGGTTTATGCTCCTGTAGACTCCGGTACGAATACGTCCCAGGAAGTACAAGAAGAAAGAGAACAGTTTTGGGAGAGTTTAAGAGATGTATTAAGAGAATGTAAGGATAATGAAAGAATCATAATGCTAGGTGATTTTAATGGATGGGTAGGACTGAAACGAGATGGATTTGAAAGGGTTCTTGGCAAGTACGGAGATGAACGAGTGAACGAAAATGGTAAAGGTTTGCTTGAAGTATGTTTGGAATGGAACCTTTGTGTGTCAAACACGATGTTTCGACACAAAAGGATTCATATGTATACAAGAGAAGCGAAGAATGTCAGTAAAAGTATGATTGATTTTGTAATAGTGGATGAAAGATTGAGAAAAAATATTCTAGACGCTAGGGTATATCGCGGTGTGGGTATCCATACAGATCACTTTTTGGTTATGTGCCGTATAAGTGATCTCTTTAAAGGATGGAGACGTAGAAGGCGTGAGCCCATAAGTGTTCTAGAAAGAATAAAAGTAGAAAACTTGCAAGAAGATAAAGTGAGAGAGGAGTATGGAAGCAAATTAACTGAAAGGTTTCATGATCTTGATAGTATTTGTGAGATTGAGGAGTTATGGAAGGTATTCAAAGATGAGATTGTGAGTGTGGCTTCCCAAGTATGTGGTATAAGTAAAAGAAGTAAAGTGCAAAAGGTGAAGCATGCATGGTGGGATAAAGAAGTGCAAAAGTTGGTATGTGAGAAAAAGAAAGCGTGGCTTGACTGGCTCTCAGTCAGAGCTAATGAGAGAATGCAGCAAGCTACAATTGAGAATGTGGATGAAGCGAAAGATAAATATAGAAGACTGAAAGGGATAGTGAAAGGAGTGATTGCTAGAAAGAAAAAGGAACAAAAAGACGTGTTTGATGAAAGGTTATCTGAGGATTTCCAGACGAACATTAAGTTCTTTTGGAAGTCCATTCGTTTAGCCAGAGGAGAAACACAGAGCTCCGAGCTGAACGCTATTAGAGACCAGAATGGAAGTATTGTAAAAGGTGAGGAATGTGTGTTAAAAAGATGGCAGGACTATTTTGAAAGCTTGTTTGAAAGAGAGGATGGTGTACATGCACTAACCTCGGTGATGGATGACTATGTTGATGCTGATAAAAGTGGTATTAGTATGAATGAAGTTGTGAGTGCATTAAGAAGTATGAAAGCTGGTAAAGCAGCGGGATATGATAAGGTGACAGTCGAGATGCTGAAGGTTGGACAGGGCCTTGTAGCAAGTCAGTTGTGCCGCCTTTTCAACATATGTTGGGTTAGCGGTCGTGTACCAAGTGATTGGTGTAAGGCCGTTATAGTTCCACTTTACAAAGGAAAGGGCTCGCATCAAGACTGCAAAAACTACAGGGGCATTAGCCTACTCAGCGTCGTCGGCAAACTGTATGCGAAAGTGTTGATTGAGAGAGTTATGAAAGAAACCGATGAGAAAATATGGGATGCACAAGCGGGTTTTAGAAAGGGAATGGGATGTACGGATCAGGTCTTTTCATTGCGAAGCATAGCCGAGAAATTTTTGGCCAAGAGTCAAAAGGTCTATTGCGCATTTGTGGATTTGGAAAAGGCCTATGACAAAGTGGTGAGGAATGAACTTTGGTCGGTACTGTCTATGTATGGGGTGAGCAGCAACCTTATTCGAGCTGTGAAGTCTCTCTATGAGGACTCCAGAGCTTGCGTGAGGATACATGGGTCATACACTGAATGGTTTAGTATCCAAAAAGGGGTTAGACAGGGATGTGTAGCGTCACCATGGCTGTTTAACTTATTCATGGACAGTTGTTTGCAAGATTTGAAAGATAAAGAATGTGGTTTAAGAATGAAGAATTTACTCGTCAAATGTCTTCTTTATGCTGATGATCAGGTTTTACTGGCGTCATCGGCAGATGAGTTGCAGGAGATGGTAACAACTATGCATGAAGCTTTTGAGAGGAAAGGAATGAAAGTGAATGTTAGTAAGACAAAAGTTATGGTTTTTGAAAGAGATGAATGTGTGACAGAGTGTAGGATTTGTATAGATGGAGAAAAAGTGGAACAAGTGAATGAGTTCATATATTTGGGAACATTGTTTACGAGAGATGGAAAGCATGAAGAAGATGTTGAAAGGAGAGTGATGGCTGGAAATAGAGTGAATGGGGCACTACACAACTTTATGAGCAGCCGGAAAGTGTCCGAAAAGGCACGACTGGCTGTACATGGAGGAGTATTGGTGCCGACTCTTATGTATGGTAGTGAAAGTTGGGTGTGGCAGAAAAAGCATCAGAGTAGAGTAAATGCAGTAGAAATGCGTGCGTTGCGAAGTATGTGTGGCTTGACCTTGAAAGATAGAGTGAGAAATAGCGTGATAAGAGAACGATGTGGAGTGATAGAAGATGTAGTGATGAGAATTGAGAGAGGAATGTTGAGATGGTTTGGTCATGTTGAGAGAATGAATGAAAGAAGACTAACGAAACAGGTGTATGAGGCGAGTGTGGATGGTACCGTCGGAAGGGGAAGACCTAGGCGCACATACCTGGACCAAATCGGGGAAGTTTTAGAAAAGGGGCAGGTCAGGAGTACTCTAAACCGACGAGCATGCATGAAGAATGTAATGAGAGTGAATGAAGCGAGAATAATATGTCAGGATCGTAGCAAATGGAGATCCGTGATCTCTGCCTACCCCTATGGGAGACAGGCGTGATTTTATGTATGTATGTATGTATGTATAATAATATATTATATTTATAATAATTTTAAAATAAAACTATACAATTATAATATTAAACCCTGTCTCTTATACTCGTACTAGGGGATCTAGTATCATAAGATACAATACATAACTAATAGATATTTGCTCGCATGAAGAAATAATACGTCAATATAATTAATGTTTATGAAATTATGAAATATAATTTAACTTTAATTTATTATAAATGACGTTTTAATGCTCCTTGTTACCTCACAGAACGGTGCGTGAAATGATGACTTTTGTCATAATTTTTTTCGCCATTTTATAGTACGGTTAACAACATAATATAATATTATGTTATTAAATAACTACGTAAAAAAGTCTTGCGGTATTTCACACTATGGAACGAAATGCGGAAGTACCTATAAGTAAAGGATTTATCCACCGGAGTCCAGTAGTGTCTATATTCTGCTTAGGGGGCCGATAGAATGGCAAAGACGACTGTATCGTAATTTATTTCAATTGTGAGACAGCTACACCCATGAAATATAGTTGTTATGCAACTATGTTGGAGATATAGTTTGTAACGATGCAAATCGTCGTATTGTAATTTTATTTTATTATAGAATTTGTAGTCGAGTGATACCCATATCGACTAAAAATATCTAATTTTATCTATATTTTTAACTGTTGGTCTAGGCAAATCCACTGATTGTCTCTGGTTGTGTGCATCTACCAACTTTAGAGATCTAAGTAATGGCCGATCAATATCCTCATTAGAATAACAGTCACTAAAATATGTAGCCGCAGGGAATCTTCTAATTTCACTTAACTTCACTCTAAATAAATCATTAAACCTACAAATGCTACAAGTTCAAATACCGTTACTTTTTATATTCTATATATAAAATTCTATAGATACCGTAGTTTTGTGAAAATAGTTACATTCATCATTATATGATGAGCTCTGCTACTTACACGAGGTATGAACCTATTAATTGTTACTAAGTATCTATTAATTGTGTTCATGATAGGCGCGTGGTTCCCGACAGAGTAGAATTTGGACCACACCATCTCTTTCCATGCGGTGTCGTACAGCGACTAAGGGCCCTATCCCTTAGTCACCATGTACGACACTGTTTAATATCAGACAGATATATACAGCTAAGAATCAGACACATATCCAAGACTTGAGTCAACAATAGTGCCTAGCAGACGGCAGTATTACGTAGAGCCGAAAACAGTGATTGGTGAAATGTATCAATTCACCTCTTCCTGACCCTTTGGGGATAAAAGCGTGTTATATGTATGTATATACAGCCCAGACTCAGTCTCAGATGCATGGCTTGAGTCAACAAATAGTGCCCGGCAGATGGCAATAGGCTCACCTCCTTTTCATTTATTTATTTTTTGGAACAATGTTACATTTATTTTATTTATTTATTTATTTAAGCTTTTTGCGCAAACAGACAGAATGTACAAAGGCGGACTTAATGCCACAGGCATTTTCTACCAGTCAACCTTAGGGTGATGCAGATATATTAAAAGTAGGTGCTCGAAGTGTTGTAGTGATAGTTTCCTCAGTTAGGTACTAAATAATATTTTTATAATAAAAAAAATAATTAAATAATTAAAAGTAAATAAATAATTATATATCCATATATGAATATATACAAACATTATAAACTACATACACATATAGACCAATATATACATAAATATATGCATAAAAATAAAAAGAACATAATATATATATATTGATACAAATACATTTCAAATACATACAGATGCGATGTGAAATGATTTGTTTGCCAACTATGGGTTGCTGTAGAGCTGGTGTACTCTGGTCTTAAATATGAAATGGTTTGTAGACATTCTGATTTCCAGGGGAAGCGTGTTCCATAAAAGAATAGCCTGGACTAAGAACCAAGAGTGGACAAGGCTTGTCGTGTGAGTGGGACAGTGTAGGAGTAAGTTGTTAGACGAGCGTAAATTTTTATTATGGTTAGAGCCGAGTAAGTGGAGCTGACACTTTAAATAAGCTTGGGAGAGTTTAGTAGGGTATATATCAAAGTGACAGCTCTCAGACTCCGTCGCCTTCGTATAGGCAACCAACCCAGCTCAGTACGACAAGCCGAAACGTGGTCATACTTCTTAAGATTGTAGACGAATCGAATGCAATTGTTGAGAAGTCGGTCAAGTTTATTGAGCAGATCTGCATTCAGGTCGAAATAGCATACATCACCATAGTCAAAGATAGGAAAGATTAAAGTCTGCATGAGCATTGTCTTGGTTTTAATAGGAAGAAAGTTTTTAAGGCGATAAAGAGCCCTTAGTGTCCCTGTCACTCTCTGGCAGACGTTAGTGACTTGAACCCGCCAACTGAAGGTTGAGTCAAGATTTAGGCCCAAGTTCTTAACACTAAGTGTGACAAGAATTATTTTGCCATCGAATATAATAGCTGGCATGATCACGTCCTTCAACCTTCGCATCATGTACACGCTGCCCACTATCGTACTCTGGCATTTGTCAGGGTTAACGGCCAGTCCAAACCCGTCACACCAACGACGTATAAAGGATAAGTCTGCGTTTACTTTATCGATAGCCTCCGAAATGTTATCCACAGGGGCTTGGCTATACAACTGCAGGTCATCGGCATACAAGTGATACGCACACTGAAGATCGGAGGTTATGAAGTTAAAAATAAGGAGAAAAGAAGTGGAGAAAGTATACCGCCTTGAGGGACCCCAGAGTCAAGATTGCACCAACTCGATGACTCCTCATCGGCACAAACTGACTGCTGGCGGCCCTGAAGATATAAAGAGAACCAATCCAGTTCATCAGATGAGATTTTAATGTGGGCAAGGATCGACAAAAGAATGTCATGGTTCACACAATTGAATGCGTTGGAAAAATCTACTAAGACCATCACAGTAACCATAGTCTTTTCCATACCATCCCTGATGTCACCCGTTACCTTTAGGAGAGCAGAGGTAGTGCTGTGTCCTGGCCTGAATCCTGATTGCAGTGGACTTAATATGTCATTACGATGTATAAAATTAGACAACTGTCTATGCACACATACCTCCAGCACTTTGGATAGAAACGGAAGTATCGAGATCGGACGAAAGTGTTTGGGAAGCGAGGGATTAGAAATTTTGGGAAGAGGACGGACATAGGCTTTGCGCCACAATATAGGAAATTGACCAGAATCTAGTGAAAAATGGATAATGTGGGAAATGGCTGGGAGAAGATGGTCCAGGATAGAGGTAATCATTCGACGACTAATATTGTCACAGCCCACTTCCCTAGATTTGATGGACAAGATGATTTTTTTGATCTCATCCAATGTAATTGGAGAAAACTGAAAAGGTGTATAACTGGGACTGGTCAGCCCGGCTATGAAGTCTACCGTTTGACGTTTGGTTGTCCCATCAATTACAAGAGAGGTGGAGAAAAAACGATTAATGGCATCTAACTCAATCGTCTTGGGTAGCCCCAGTTGCCTTGACTTACCAATTCCCAAAGTCCCGAGAAACTTCCAGACCTCAGCTGGTGATGAGCAAGTTATGTTATCAAAGATGTGTCGGCGTTTAGCGTTCCGTATCACCTGGTTACACCGATTCCTGACCGCCTTGTAAGAGTCCCAATTAATGACCGAACGACTTTTTTTAAACTTAGCAAATGCCCGGTTACATTGTATTGAAAATATAGAAATCTTAGTCTAAGTTTAGTATTCCTTAAATTTATGAACAATGAGACTGACAAAAATTAAAACGTGAATTATTAAGTATGTCAAGTTAAGAAAAAATCCAAATTACAAAATGTAGAGAAAAGATACCGATTAAATTGAATAATAAAAGATAAAATGTCCATGCAAGCAATCAGATCAATGCATAAGGTCAAAAATAATGATAAATTACAACATTTATTTAATAAATGTCCATGCATGTACACCTAGACCCTGTCACCTCATACGTACTAAAATTACGTGGGGCCGAACACAATTATTGGTGAAATGTGATAATTCACCTCTGCATGACCCTTCGGGGATAAAGTCGTGATTATATGTATGTGTGTAAATTCCTAATGTACGCCATAGTAAAAAACCCAATGACAATGTACGATGCGAACCACGGTATGAATAACCCCTAATAAAGATTATCCTCAAAAATATTTGTTGTCTAAAAAGCAACGCTAACAAAGTTTCAACTTCTAACATTTTCTATCCCACATGGGTCTATATTTGTAGTCACACAGTCTAAAGTTCACGACGAATATCCTTTATCCCTTGGGAACCTGTTGAAGCCAACAGATATTCTATTTTGTAAGTGAGTATCGTGACATTTGTTTTTCTGGATGAGTATGAGCGCCATGAGCGCCGGCCTGGGGGTGACAGGTGGTGCCGCCTGTCACCCTGGCAGAAACAGGCCGCGGCGATGGCGTGCCTGGCGCACCTCCCCGTTTCCGGGGATGAGTTGGGGACTCTGTAGTCCCCACACCCGAGAAGAGGGCCAGATCGTAAGAGATGGCCCTGGGTCGGTGGGGGTGCGAGGGATATGCCTGTCAACCTCACCTTCGGCAACCAGAACGACCCACAGGAGGTGTGCGTTTTAGTTGGTTCGAGTCCGACATAACCTCCTGTACCGGCTCCGGTGGGGAGATTTCTATGGGGATTTTGCGCACGTAAAAAAAAAGGTAATGCATTGTGTAAATATTTGAGTCGATAAAGTTAAATATAGTCTTAACTTTTTTAATGTTCGTGTTCTATAGCAGTCTTAACGCATGTCTGTAAACTTCATAGTTTATTAATATTAATATACAATTAAATAATAGTTTATTAATAATATTATTCAATTAAATATTCAAATTTTAGTCCTGGTCCTCATGGACCAGGACTAAAATTTGTATTTAAACTAAGTAAACATGGTTTTAAATGGACCAAGCAAAGCGCGCGGTCCACATTGTTAGGTATCCTGAGGTCACAAACACCCTCGAGCCTATGCATGCGTAGAAACATTGCTTCCTTGGCTGTATTTTACCGTCTCTACCATTGTGAGTGTTCTGATGAGCTCTTCCAACACGTGCAGGGTTTAGATGTCACCCTCACACTGTGCAGAATATACGAGCAAGAACCAAGCGGTTCAGAGACTCTTTTCTTCGCCGCGCCACCGAGACCTGCAATTCATTACCAGAACACGTGTTCCCTTCTTCCTACAGTCTCAGGTCCTTTAAGCGGGGCGTGAAAAGGCATCTGATAAGCCCGCCAAACTGAGTGCCACCATTGTAACATAACTTAGTGTCTGCAATGGTGACCCTCTTTCCTGCGACTTTGCCTTTAGCTTACCATCAGGCGAGGTGAAGTCAAGTTGGCGTGTCCTAGATAAAAAAAGCCCGCTGAGATTCTTGACGGAGTCTTCTCAGATTGGGGCAGCGTTTTGAAAGAGTGATCCATAACATAACATACATAAACTCACGCCTAGATCCCCGAAGGGATAGGCAGAGGTGCTAGCACCCACATTATTGCCATTAACCGGGCATTTGTAAACCTGCGATAAATACACACATAACTTCGAAAAGCATCGAAAAGTCATTGGTGTGTGCCATGGTAAAACCTGGGATCGAACCCGAGACCTCGTCTCAGCTGTCCATTACCCATACCACTAGGCTACTAACTACTACTAAACAAGTCTTCATCATTTCATAAGCGGCGTTTTGATGGTCGAGTAATCTATACTAATATTATAAAGAGGAAAGATTTGTAATTTTGTATGTAACGAATAAAGTCAAAAAGTACTGGACCAATTTTAATATATTTTTTTTCATTAGAAAGCTACATTCTTCGTGAGTAACATATGGTACTTTTTATTCCGATATTCCCATGGGGTAAGGATTTACGGGGGTGAAACCGTGGCGCGGTGCTAGTTAAAATATAATTTAAGATTCGAAGTGCCAACGACCCGATAGAAGGACAAGAATAGTCCATACAGAATAGATGATTTTTGCTTTGATTTTAACAGTTCATTTATATCTTTCTAAAAGTTTAGATACTATTTTAAAACCAATCTAACTTGAAAACTAGGACAGCTTGGTTTATTTCTCTGGACGAAATAGCTAGCCGTACGTTGTGGAAGTGCACTTATTTATTCCAATATGCTATTTGAAAAGGTCGTTTAACACCTGTTTTTTATCTGAAAAACATTGCCTTGTAAAATAAGATATTTTCTAATCCAACCGAAGCTATGAATTTTCATCATTTTTAATTTCCAAAGTAAGTCAAAATATAAACAATCAAATTTAGTCCCACTTTAAAAAAAAAAAAAAAAAAAACTCACGCTTATATGCCCGAAGGGGTAGGCATAGGTGCTAGTACCCACATTTCGCCAGTTTGTTTAGGTCCCAATGTAATAGGTGGCGAGCTTATTGCTATTAACCGGTCACTTATAAACCTGCGATAAATATACACATAACTTCTAAAAGCATCGAACAGTCATTGGTATGTGCCATGGTAAAACCTGGGATCGAACACGAGACGTCGTCTCAGCAGTCCATTACCCATACCACTAGGCTACCGCGGTTAAACTTTTTAACTTTTAAGATTCCTCATTAAATTTCAAATGACTACAATTAAAAACTATACACATGTAAACGCAACATGGAATGAGATTAATGCGATATTCTCTTGCACTCCATACATTTGCACTACGCGCATCTGGCGCGTGACGTCATTCCCAAGTACGACTTTGTTTGGAGCGTTTTCGGCCGACTTGAGAAATCTTTAAAACTAATGAGATCAATTTCGACAGTAAAAAAAATAGCTAAAAAACCTATTATGTTGAGGTAGCCTCACTAATTCCACGGCAATAGTTTCTGCCTCTATCTTCGATTTTACAAGAATGAGGCTTTGTTTGATACAAGTAATCTATAGCTCTGACTGAGGCGAAGTCAAAAAAGTACATGAAATGCAAGTGTAGTCAGATTGGACCCCAAAAATCTCGGTTGAGGCCATAATATCTTATACTTATATAGAGACATAGGCAGTTAGATAATTAAGAATACGTTTCTATCGGATCACAAATAAGTACTTATATACTTGCATATACTCACGCCTGTAAATCCACGAAAGGGTAGGCAAAGGTGCATTAACATCCACATTTTGTCAACTATGATTTATATTACACAATTTGCCTCAAATATGATGTTACGATTGTTATGGTGTTTATTATACAACCAAATATTTTAATATGACATATAAGCTATAAATCTAAATGTGTAATATTAGTATATTTTCACACGTGGCAACATTAAAGTTGGGTCAAGTGAGAAATGGTTAACCATACATTAACGTTTTAAATTACTTACATACATACATACATATACCTAATCACACTTTTATCTGCGGAGGATTAAGCAGAGGTGAATGTCATCCACATTTCACCAATCATAGAATTCGGTTGCACGTAATAGGGGGTGAGCCTATTGCCGTCTTCCGGGCACTATTGTTGACTCAAGCTGTGCATCTGAGACTGAGTCTAGGCTGTATGTATCTGTCTGATGTTAAACAGCCCTCTCTCTTAGTCGCCTTGTACGACACCGCATGGGAAGAGATGGGATTGTCCATATTCTACTCTGCCGGGAACATTTTATAATTCTCTCTAAAATGAGTTATATAGACACGCATAGACACGCACATACATACAGAAACTCACGCCAGTACATCCCTGAAAACGTGGATTGAGATGTAATAACCTTATTAGTGGATATCCATAGTGGATAAATGATAAAAAATATTTCAAGACTCATCACCATTCTTGCGTTAGTACCGATAGCACACGACGCCCTCACTTCGGAGTGCGAGGTCCGCTTTTAATACGATGTTGCTTAGATTTTTTTCGGTTAAATAGCGCTTCCTAATTATATCACTGCTACGGTAGTGACATAATTATTTCTAAGTGACAAAAATCTCCTCGAATAAGTAATAACACTTAGGTTAGGAACTTGATTTAATTAATTAAGCGGGTAGATGCTTAGCGCGAACTAAGGGTTTATTGCTAAATACACTGAATAAATTAACTCGGCAATATAATATCTACAACGTGCAGGTTTAGGTTTTGAAAGCAAATTTTATTAGTAATTACCTTTTGTTCTCACTTTTCAAATGCAAGATTATCAGTGCTTAGTCCGGTATTCTAAAAGATTGTGACAGACATTTTCGCAGAATGAGTCACAAAAACTTCTGTCTCCAATTTTCCTTCAAAACAAGTTGAATATTTGAACAATAATAGTATTGTCGGCTTGGCTGAACCGTTGAAGGCCGTGAGTGATCGCAAGGCATACGTTTATTGCTAAATACACTGAATAAATTAACTCGGCAATATAATATCTACAACGTGCTGGTTTAGGTTTTGAAAGCAAATTTTATTAGTAATTACCTTTTGTTCTCCCTATTTATTTTAATATATTCTGGTATTACTTACGGTCAAACTTAGCGTGGCTTACCCCTATGGACGTGTATAACGGTTTACTAATGAAAAGCATAAAATATATAAACATAAATTACATTGGCATAACGAAATTTTGCATAATGATCATAACGCATAATATTATTAAGCATAAATGTGATGTTTTGGCATAATGCTTGTTGTCATAAATACTAATAGCATAATAATAATGAAGTGTAATTTTATAAAGTACTAGCTTATACCCGCGGCTCCGCCCGCGTAGATGTCGGTTATCGCGACAAAACATAGCCTATGTCCTTTCCCAAGATCTAATCTACCCCTGTACCAAATTTCAGCAAAATCGGTTCAGTGGTTTAGGCGTGAAAGCGTAACAGATAGACAGACAGACAGACAGACAGACAGAGTTACTTTCACATTTATAATATTAGTAAGGATAATGTTAGAAACGCATAATGATATAAACACATAATGTTTTTTGGTTTATTATGCAGTAGTATTATAAAGCTAATGAATGTTATGCAAAAACTTAATGCCAGACTATATTCTGCCTTAAAATTTTATGCCAAGGTTCACACTCGTGCTGCCGACCTTGTGAGAACAGAGAGTTTTTGCGCTATCAGTGTATCAGTTTTCACTTCGAAACTCAACAACAAAATACCCTATTCGAAATCGGTTAAACAGAATAATCGTAACACGTACTCGTATTGTAAACATAACACAAAGAGCGGAATGATAAGATTGAAAAATATTTACTCTGGCAACACTGAGAAAGAAAATTATCAGATGGTTTATTCGCTCAGCATCTTGGTTTATCTCTTTACATAATCAGATTTAGAAAGTAGCTTTTCATCTAAATATGAGACTGGGTTTTTACTTATGTAAATATTTTCTTTTTGTTAGCAAGGTTTTTGTCTGATTTAAGCAATCTATAGCTCCAGGCGCACTTCGTAAAGTTTATTTAATATTTTTGGTGGGTATAATATATTTGAATATATTATACTTGGTAGGATTGGAGTGGAGCTATCCTATATAAAGTAGAATAGGTTTTTTTTCATACCACAGGATACAACATAATCGAAAATTTATAGATTTTTAGCGGTAGTATATTTCGATATTTTTTTTACGTGCGCAAAATCCACACGGATACCTCCCCACCGGAGCTGGTGGAGGAGGTTACGTTGGACTCGAACCAACTAAAACGCACGCCGCCTGTGGGTCGTTTTGGTTGCCGAAGGTGAGGTTGACAGGCATATCTCTCGCACCCCGGCCGACCCAGGGCCATCTCTCACGATCGGGCCCTCTCCTCGGGTGTGTGGGGACTACAGAGTCCCCAACTCGTCTCCGGAAAATGGTGAGGCGCGCGAGACGCACCACCGCCGAATATTTCTATACCTAATATTACAATGTATATTGCAGGAGACCAATATCTAAACTAAACTTGAGGTCTGTATTTCAGGACAAAAGGATCTGCTCCCTAATTATTTATTCAAAAGTTAGCACAAATTTTTGTGATGCGAGTATAATGCGAGCATAATAATGATGAGCATATAAATATATAATGGAATGGATATCAAGTTGATTTTAATTTTTAAACTGACTACGAGAAAGCAAAAGGAGGGTTATGATTTTGACAGGCTATGTATGTATGTAGGTTCAGCTGTTCCCTTATAGCTCCTCAACCACTAATTAGAACTAGACTAATGAGGTTTCGTTAGAAGCATCTTAGTCGTCCGCTGGTTATTGGCGTACGTGTAATAGAACGTATCACTAAATCTAACGTGACGCCCTCTAGCGGCCATGTAGTCCTGTTTAGGTATCAGCTGAAAGGGTTTACTGGAACATTTCAAATATGTATAAATTATACTTATTGCTAGCCCCAAAATAATATGAATAATAAAATAAGTTTAAAGTCAATACTCGACCAAGGAAAAATCACGTTCTAAAAGGTATCAAACAAGAAAATAGGAAGGATTGCCGTGGGTTTCGACTGGAGAAGTATCTCCGCTGTATAGAATACCACCGCTATAATAACCTCGTGTTGTGCTCCCGGTGGTGAGTAGGGTAGCCAGATTTCACTGAAGAGTTTTTGTGCCATCAGTGGGAAGACCAAAGGCCCGTCCTGGTCGCATGCCACTTAGTCTAACAAAACAATACATTCTAGGTGAAAGTGGCATACGACCACGGCAATCGTTGACATTTTCTTGTTTAATACTTTTTAGAGCATGATTTTTCAGTAATCGAGTTTTAGTTTTAACCTTATTTTTTTTAATTATTGTAATAATTACCAACAACAGGCAATGATAATAGCACCGCATCTGCCTGTGGTATATGGGCTCCCCGAAGACTTTCGCGAGCAATGCTACCTGTCACCTGCAAACCGATACATCTCATGATTGACAAATAAGCTGTATGTAACTACTTTTCTTAATTTAGCTTATTTTGGCCTTTGTTGGAGCAACTGCAGGTATATTGACTGGGAGGTAAAGTTACCTTGGATTCAAAGATCTTAGGAGGGTCCGCATAAAACAGCTAAGATCAAAACATAAAATTAATTATAATATCTGTCAAAGGATTAACGAATAAACAAATATAATAAATACTTGAAATAGAACGAGTTATAAGTTAAGCCATTAATCATATCTTGTCATGTCATCATTCCTTTTGAAACAAACTTTACGATGCCGTTGAAATAATTACTTTTGTTTGTTAAAGTATTTCAGTAGCAACAGCCTCTGTGGCGTGGAGGTAGTGAACGCGGCCGCTACGAAGAAGCTACGGGTTCAATCCCTGCTTAATGCAAATATTTGTATCCATGAAAATGGGTATTTCCATTTGTCTCGGAGGGCACGTTAATCGTTGGTTCCGGTTGCCATACAAAAATCTATGACGTTCGTTACGGGCGATTGGAGCCCTCAAAAGTTCAACAACTGGTCACTGGACTGGACACTAGCGGTGGCGCCACTGTAACGGCAACATCTCCGTTATTTAAAATGAAATTAAATTACTACTAGTGTCCTAACAATGTTGAAAGCGCTGCGAAAGTGGTAAACTAATGTTAAGCAACACGTACTACTGTTATCAGAACACAATCGTCAAGGGAAGTTTAATAAAAAAAAATCTATTACTAATGTGAGGGCTCAACCGTCTCCTAAAAGGTAGGACACGGCGGTATTTCCGCCCAATTATTATTATAATAACTTCGTGTTGTGTTCCCAGCGGTGAGTAGGGTAGCCAGAGCTCACTGGAGAGTTTTTGTGCTGTCAGTGGGATGGCCAAAGGCTTGTCCTGCTTTGTCCTCTACACTGACGGCAAAAATTCTCTGTTCTTACAGGGTTGGCAGCACTTCACTGGTGTTACACACGTTTATAGGTCATGGTAACCACTTTCCATCAGGTGGGCCGTGTGCTTGTCTGCCACTTAAGTTGTATAAAAAAAATACCTGCAAAACTTACTGTGGCTTCACTTAGTAATTTAACAACGCGCTGTGACATGTGAGTAAGGTGTTATGATCAAGAATAAATAGCATCTTATTTTAACATGGCACTTTTCAAATGCAAGATTTTTAGTGCTTAGTGAGGTATTCTAAAATAATGTGACGGACATTTTCGCAGAATGAGCCACAAAAAGTTCTATCTCTAATTTTCCTTCAAAACAAGTTGAATATTTCTATAATAATAGTAATGTCAGCGTATCTGAACCCCTGTGAACGATCGCAAGGCAATAAGTTTCTCTCTTTTTGAGAATTATTCGTATGAATCCTCCAATTCTTCGGACTTGTATCATATGGAAGTATATATTATTATGTCACTCACAAATATATGGCAAGCACCCACATTTCGCCAGTTTATGTTTAGATCCCAATGTAATAGGTGGCGAGCCTATTGCCATTAATCGGGCACTTATAAACCTGCGATAAATACACACATAACTTCAAAAAGCATCGAAAACTCATTGGTGTGTGCCATGGTAAAACCTGGGATCGAACCCGAGACCTCGACTCAGCAGTCCATTACCCATACCACTTAAAATGAAGTAATGAAGCTGCAATTAATGAGTTAGTTAGATTACCATTTAAATTTAATATTTTTATCTTCACATTAGAACATCATCACATTAGAATACAAGAATGTAAATTTACATAAATGCAATCTTGCGAAAGCAGTGTCCCGTTCACAAGAAGCTCATTCACTTTGACTCTACAGGCTTCTTTGACCTGATAATTGCTGCGCGATTCCAATCTCAAGTTTCTAACTAAAACCTTACTGCATCTGTAAGTGCATGCAATCAGAAGCAAATTAATCTTCAACCTTGAGAAACTCCCCACATAACGTCTTGAGTCTGAACAAACCAGTGACTTTTTGTTGCAATTTATTAAGCAACCACATAACTTAATACACTCTCATACACACACATTTGCTTATACCAAATGGATATACAGATATATACCTAATATTACCTATATTTTCATACAATTTTTTTAATTTTTTTTTATACCACTTAGTTGGCAGACAAGCACACGGCCCACCTGATGGAAAGTAGTTACCGTGGCCTATGGACGTCTGTAACACCAGAGGAGTCATAGTCGCGCTGCCAACCCTGTAAGTACAGAGTTTCTGTGCCGTCAGTAGATAGCAGTAGTAGCCGTCAGTAGGTAGCCTATTGACGGCACAAATTCTCCAGTGAGCTCTGGCTACCCTACTCACCGCTGGGAACACAACACGAAGTTATTATAACCGCGGTATTCTGTAGGGCGGAGGTACTTCCCCAGTCGGACTTCTCAATCGGGCGGATATACCGCCGTGTCCTATCTCCTTCATCGCATGAAATATTGGACGAGACTTTTGCTGTCAATCGGGCATTTTAGTTAAATGGAAAACAATTATATCCTACTCTGTGGCGTAGCGGTAGTGAAGGCGGCTGTGACGCAGGAGGCGCAGATTCGATCCCCGCTCAGTTCAAATATTTGTATGCATGAATATGGATAATTGCATTGATCTATTCGTGTCTCGGAAAGCACGTGAAACAGTCACTTACGGGTAGTTGGAGCGGAGCCCTAAACAAGTCTAACAACTTGTCTACCTGTAATGCTTCGATGCAATGCTGATATTACCAGATGGCAGAGGTCAGATGGTAAAACTTTTTTCATGCTAAAAATTACAGAGATATGATAACTCTATCGTATCTAGGTACCGTATCGTATCTAGGTACCGCGGTAGCCTAGTGGTATGGACAATGGACTGCTGGGACGAGGTCTCGAGTTCGATCCCAGGTTTTACCATGGCACACACCAATGACGTTTCGATGCTTTTCGAAGTTATGTGTGTATTTATCGCAGGTTTATAAGTGCCCGGTTTATGGCAATAGGCTCGCCACCTATTACATTGGGACCTAAACATAAACTGGCGAAATGTGGGTGCTAGCACCTCTGCCTACCCCTTCGGGGATATAGGCGTGAGTTTATGTTATGTTATGTTATATGATAAAGATTGGTAACTTAATTCAGCTCAAGCTACATAAAATTGCCTATCTGTAGAGACACTTTCCACGTGCGAATGACGGCGACGTGTGATTCTCAAGGATTCCACTTAATTATAAACCAATCAAATATTAGCGTTAAGGCAGATCTGCGTAATAGATTGATGTATTAATATTATATATATTATTATACATAAATTAACAGTGAAGACTAAGCAGTCTTGTTACGATTTACTGAGAGAATAAATTAAGATCGGTTTTCGTTTTAAGTCTTACCTAATAGCGGTTTTAATCGTATCTTAATTTTTCACAGCTATTTAATACACACAACTTCATTTTTCGACGAGTAGAATTTTGCCACCCCACCTCTTCCCATGCGGTGTCGTACAAAGCGATTAAGGGATAGGGCTGTTTAATATCAGATAGATATATACAGCCCAGACTCAGCCTCAGATGCATAACTTGAATCAATAATAGTGCCCGGAATATGGCAAAAGGCTCACCACATTAAATTGAAACCGAAACAATTATTGGTGAAATGTGGGTGTTAATTCACCTCTGCCTAATACTCTGGGGATGACGGCGTAATTATATGTATGTATTTATATATCATAATTTACGTATCATTCAATTGTTTGATATTTTGATGAGTTTAATAGGGGGTTTCGAGGGCAAATCTACGGCTTTTGCTAAATTAAGTACATAACAAGGTATACTTTTCACAAAATTTATAAAATATATTTTCAACATACTTGCTCATAAAGTGGCTTAAATTTTACCGCAATTAGGCACATAATGGCACTTTTAATGAAACTGTGACATTTTCCTTGCTCTAATTCACAAGTGAGTTACAAGCTTATTTTGAATTTTATTTGTTGAGTTTCTTTGTTCTTAAAAAAGTTTCAATACAAAAAAAAACAAGTGTACAAATAAAAATTAATAGCTCATTTCATGCAACTTAGTATTTAAATAGATAATTTCAACTTTCATTGCACTCAAATATTATATAATACGATTTCTCCGAAAAAACTTTAAATGCCCCATTTGCTACGTGCCGAAAAAATCCCCTTTATTTTAGTATACGTGGGGCGCACTATAAGTTTCCGGAATGAATATGAAAATATACTATTAATTTATTGTTTTTCAAAATAATCTCCCTTGGCGTCTATGCACTTTTTCATTCGATCAAACCAGTTTTGAAAACTTTTGTGCCACTCCTCTGTGGTGACCTCTGAAACGTGTTTTTCATACTCCTCGACAGCCTCTTCTGGTGATGAAAATCGTTGGCCGCGTAATTGGTTCTTAATTTTTGGGAACAGATAAAAGTCACAAGGTGCCAGGTCGGGACTGTATGCAGGATGACTCATGAGTTCTACATTTTTCGCCTTCAAAAAGTCGTTTGTCTGTCTGGCCGTGTGAGAACTAGCATTGTCGTGGTGCAGGATGATACGGCGTTTACGGTTATTTTTACGGAGTTCGTCAATAACTTCCGGCAAACAAATGGTCGTGTACCAGTCACTATTCACAGTACGACGATTTTCTAAAGCAACAGTAGCCACGTGTCCAGTTTTATTAAAAAAAGAAGCAATCATCCACTTTTCACGCGCGCCACTTTGGTTGGTTTCGGCTCATCTTGAAAGACCCATACGCTCGATTGCTGCTTTGTTTTGGGATCGTAGCAATAAATCCATGTTTTGTCACCTGTTACTATGTCCCACACCAAATTTGACGCACCTTCGTTGAATCTGGTAAGCATGGCACTGCACCAAGTGACGCGGTCCGTTTTTTGATCCTCGGTCAAGTTATGTGGGATCCACCGCGAGCACAGCTTTCTCACACCCAAATGTTTGTGTTGGATTGATTGTATTTGACTCATGCCTATTTCTAAGGATACGCGAATTTCATGGTAGGTCACATGCCTGTCTGTTTCAATCATACGGCGCACAGCATCGGTGTTTTTGTTGGTCACAGCGGTGGACGGCCGACCATCGCGAGATTCGTCACTGAGATTGATACGACCACGCTTGAATTCAGCAAACCAGCTATAAACAGTCGTCTTGCATGGAGCTTCATCGCCAAAAGCTGTTTCAAGCCGAGCGATGCTCTGTTGAGCAGTCAAATTACACTTAAAATCAACATAAAATCATACTACGAAAATTTTCCCGAGTTAAATCCATGTTGATGCAGACACACAATTTTTTAAATGGCGCCACAAGGTAAAAACAAAAGACAGTCAGATGAAACAAACTGTATTCTACAGCCAAAGAGTTCTATTTTCAAATGTTGTAATAAATTTTTAAATATTGTTTATGTAAGTGGCCAGTTCCGGAAACTTTTAGTGTAACCTATGTACACTAGATACGCGCACACAGGAAAACTAATCCATTTTTCCTGATATAGTGAAAATAATTCTCAACTCCTTTTCACTGTGGGCACGCCGTAGTAGCGGCGTTAAGACCCATCACGGTGGCTAGAGAGGCCACACGGCAGTCTCTCGTACGGTCTGATGCAGATGATCACCAAGCACGGGTGCTTCGGCGGTATCTGTGTCGGATGAAGAAAGAGCCAACGTCCAAGTGCCATCACAGCGATGCAAGCGAGGATTCGGGGCTGCACATGCTCACCGAGTGTCCGGCGTGGGAGACGCTGAGACGGGAGCTGGTGGCGGCCCTAGGAGTAAGAGCACTTATGCTCGCCACCTTGCTCACGGCGATGGTTCGCTGCGCCGATGCGTGGGCGGCCGGCGCCTCCTTCTGCGAGCAAGTAATGCTCGTGAAGGAGGAGGTGGGGCGGGGCGGGAGCGACGAAGGATCGCAAGCCAAACTGCCCGCAAACGAAGGCAACTTGGGTGTCGTAGGTCGACGAATGACCTCCGCCACCCATGAGCGCAAGCCTAGGTGTGACGGGTGGAGCTGCCTGTCACCCTGGCAGAAGCAGGCCGTGGCGCGCGCGCCACTTTTCTGGGGACGAGTTGGGGACTTTGTTGTCCCCACACCCGAGGAGAGGGCCAGACCGAGAGAGATGGGCCTGAGTCGGCCGGGGTGCGAGGAATATGCCTGTTAACATCACCTTCGGCAACTAAAAACGACCCACAGGCATCATGCGTTTTAGTCGGTTCGAGTTCGACATAACCTCTCCCACCGGCTCTGGTGGTGTTATGTAGTAGTAAGTACTAGTTATGAAGAAAATGATTTATTCTGTTCACCGCCCGATATAAGATGTGAAGCCCTTAACGTTATGAAAAGTTTACTGCCTGAAAAGTACAAGGTTAAATACCTATATGAGTATTCTTTTTTTCGCAAATGTGTTGAAAGACGTTGTAAGATACACGTATTCATTCATGTATTCATAATTACCGTCTTCGGCTCTCTTAAGATTCTCGCCTGTTGGTTCGGCAATGGCGCCTTAGCAGTAATCACCAACTTTACACACGCGTATCATAATATACTATTGTTATATTAAAATCTGCGAATTGAACAATTTTTTATATATTTAACTAGATGCAAAAAGTAAATGCCTTAGTCAACAATGGCATAGCGAAAAGCTATAAAACGAAGCAGGCATAAATAAGTAATCTTTGCAATGGTGACTCTCTTCCCTGAGACTTTGCCTTAACCATCAGGCGAGGTAAAGTCAGAGGTACACGGCACTATCATGATCTTTAGGGACCATATCAGCTTCAACAGCAAACTGGTACACATTTTGACGGACATTGCACTGGCACAGACCTTTCGGAGTTGGGGAGGTCAGCTGAGGGTCGCACCCGTAAAACTCAAGAGGAACCCTTTAGGACAATAAATAAATAAGCCTTCATTGCTATTAATGTTACAACAGTTCAGTTCGAAAATGACCATATAAGTTTACAATCGGTTTGATTTTCCTTTTTTAAATCAACAGCTTGTCCTTCGATAAAGGCCTCCTCGAAAGACTTCCGTCTATCTCTATCTTTCGCTATCCTCATGCACTATGGGCCGGCAACTCTTGAAATATCATCTTCTCAGCGTTTCTATTGTCGCTTTGTGCTTCTTTTGCCATCCCTTGGATACTCCACTCTGATATTAATCTTGTCTCTTAAAATATGTCCTGCCTATCGCCATTTTAATGTTTTGCATATATTTTTTCGCGTAGGAAAATAGGTGGGTTCCAAATTAGCAGCTTTGGTAATGACAGGAATTGCTGCTCTGGTGATTTATCTAACCAAATTTATCTTATGTGTTTTCTTTTTCATTATTATTGTTTTATCTTCTCTATATATTCTCTATGTACGCCTAACTACCCTAAACCATTTAATTCTTCTCCTATTTTTTCTCTTCATCTTATGGTTGCCTGTAAGAAATTGCCGCAGAGTGATAAGGCCGCCAACTGTACCACAAAACTTAAATAATCTCATATTGTAATGTAATATGTTATTGGTGTACAATAAAGACGTTATTATTATTATTTATTATTTCCAAAATTCTTCTTAAATTCAAAAAGGCTCTTTTTGTGCTGTCCTAGAGGCCTATTAGGGGCCGACTGAATATCCTAACAAGGCCTCTAGAATGCTGTGTACAACACTGATTAATCTACTAAATTCCATATTAGAAACAGAAGCAATTCCAAATCAAATCAAATTTATTACACAATCGTTATACAGTATTTTACATGAGTTCTTATCCTATTGTGCGTTATTCACAACATCCACACATCACATTTACAACATTGTGCAAGGGTAGAATAATAAAAATTAATAATATATAATCACGCCTTTATCCTCAACGGGTTAGGCAGTGGTGAATTAAAATAGTGCCCGAATACAATGATAGGTGAAATGTTGGTGTTAATTCTCCTCTGCATGGGGAGGTATCTTATGTATAATATATATTTGTTCAGTTAATTGCCTTACAGAGGTATTTACTTAGGAATATTATCTAAACTGTGCCTGAGCTAGCTAGTCCTGTGCTTCAGGCGTCAAGGGCTGATTAACAATATTTCTTAAATACTATTACAGAATCCATCAATTGTCTAAGCCTATTACTACTTGAAGCCTATTTATACTTACACATTTTCTATTACACACATACAAAACACTTAGACATACAAAATATGCCTTAGAAGCTATTTCCTAATTTACTAGAGAAAAAAATATGTGCCGAATATATCGAAGGAAATTAAAGCTATTGGATAAAAATAGAATATGGAATATACATCACTTAGTAAATTCATCGGGTTAAGTAATGTTTGTGTGGTTGTGTTTACACATCTCTTACACAAGCTTGTTATTGTGTATTCATAAGGTAAGCAAGGTAAACAATTTGTGTAAGACTGAGGTATGGGTCTGTTTTGTTGGCTTAGTGGCCATGTTTGCCTGATACTAGAAATGGAACATATTTACCCGACTATGGCTGAGCAAAAGAAGTGTTATGATATTGACAGGCCATGTGTGTATGTTGGTACGAGTATGTAGGCTCATCTTTTCCCTCATAGCTCCTCAACCACTTATCAGAACTGGACAAATGATCATTAGAAGCGTCTTAGTTGTCCGCTGGTTATAGGCTATATAATATGTCACTGAATCTATTCTGGCGCCCTCTAGCGGTCATAAAATAATATGTTAATAAATACATTTGGAATAAATATGTCGTGTTTGGTATCAACTGAAAGGGCTTAATTAACACACTTCAAATATGTATAAATTATATCTATTGCTTAGCCCAAAATTATATAAATAAAAAAATTGAGTTTCAGACTAAAATCTGACTACTGAAAAATCACGCTATTTTTATACTTCTGTTACACCAGTTGTTGGACTTTTTATGACTATGTCCTCCACCAAAAACAGCAGAATAAATTTCTTTTCCCCATGGTTGGTGAAGGCATTTCCATAGAGATAATAAAGGTTCTAAACATGGAATTCACGAGGAATCCTCAAATATTCTAGTCAGTCAGCAGATTTTTTTATTGCAGAAACGTGTCTGGACGTATTTCCAATTAGAAAGTATCATTATAGTGAATTGGAAATGATGAAGAAATCTACTGAAGGCTATTTGGAACTTTTAATGATACCAGTTTTAAGGGTGATAAAGTATCTCGACTGAGATAAAATGGAGTAAATTTGAATGTTGCCAATAAAGATGAACCATCAAATAGATCTCCTGATAAAGCCGGCAAGCAGGCATCTTTTGCCAACATACGACAATTTTAAGCACGCTTAAGTGAACGGAATTCAAACGAACTTCAAAACGTTGGACTCGTAGGTAATAAAATGACGTATGTACTGGAGCGTATCCTCCTTAGACTGTTTGCTAGATCCCTCCACGTATTCCATCTTAGGGAGTAATATAGAAGTGGCGATGATATTTTGAAAACGTCACACTGTAACTTTTCCTGAAGTAGCAAAAAATAGCATACAACATAAATAGGATATAATTCTGTTACGCATGAACATTGATTAACATTATCAATGTTCGTTCGTGGACTTTTCAAGAAAAGGTCAATTTTGAAATAAACATGGAAACTGGAGCAATAGGCATATTCGAGGATTACAGCATTGGGAAGATGTTGTCTGTCTTCCCCAATGTTAAACAGGCGTGACTATTATATATATGTTTAAACATGGTAACAAAATAGAAAGGTTAGAAAAGGGTAATGTATCGTTGATACCATATTTACTTGCCAAGCGCAAAAATGTTTATTGCCTAATATTGTTACGGCTCAATATCGTATCTTGTCTGTAAGGAAATTTCAGAGATCGGTTCTTACCCTACTCAATACAACAAAAGCTAAACCCAATTTTATTTTCAATTTCATCCTTATTATTACCTCGCCATCTTTGTACGGAAAATTCAAATTAAATCCTCCTGAAACTCGACATTATATCAGTTAATTGATTTTCCCCGTATAGGCACTTACTGACTATACAATTTTGTACAATCTTCATCCATTATGTTATTCAGATTCATTGATGCGAATTATGGATAAAAAATTCTGCTACAGACATTTTTATGCTAGAATGGTTTAATTAGAATACCGACATCTATTGGGGAAATGGAGCAACTGTTACATCTACTCTAAAAATTCAAATATGCATTGTTTTTTTTTTTCAATATGTATACGTTTTCTAATAGTTATTCAATATCATTTCCCAAAAAATAAAAATACTAGAACAAGCGCCGATCTCTCTGGGGCCAAGCTGAGTTAATTTTGTCACGAATTTATAAACTTTATTACATTATTGACCTCTCCTATTCATTAAAGTATTGATCTAACAGTCAAAATATCTATATATAATTTGTAGTAAATTTAAGTTAGATACATATTGTAGAAGTGACTAAAGAGGAATTATGAATAATTTTCAATATATAATCAACTAATAAAAGGGACCATTCCTCTCCTTCTCCACTATCAGCTCGTGTCTAAGTTAAGGGCCAGTAAAATTTAAATACCAGACAATTACATGCCAGACCTAGACATTGCCTCAAAGAAGGAAATAACTGCACCAACTTTCAAAACAACATGAGTTATATTAACGCGCTAATACATTTATTAAGTAATATCTGTTGGATCGGCTTATACGGCTTTTATGGGACTGATTGCCGTTAGACCTCCCAACTCCATGAGAAAAGCCTGTGCCGAAACCTCGTCCATCAAATAACAGGTGTAAGGCTTGGCTCTGAAGTGATGTTCCATACACCTATGTGAAAAATTTCAACAACAAAACTGTCCTTTTCTTTCCTATTATAAAGTATCAAGATATTTCTTTTGGATTATCAAGTTTCAAAAATGTTTTGGAACATTTTTTTGCTTTCAAATCTCAAATCAAATCAATATGTTTATGACTTCATATTTTGATGCATTTTCTTGATACGAACTATATAGTATTAAAATGTATTAAACTTTATGTTACTAAAAAGTACTAGAATATTTTTTAGAATCCAAATTTTCATGCAACCAACGCCATCTATTACAGGCCCGCTCAAAACTCCCGAAGAAGCGACGTCGTGTTCTACCCGTGGAACAACCTAGAAGGAAGCGCGACGCTAGCGCCTCGAATCGTCGTGTCAACGCTGTGAAACACCCAGTTGTGTTGAAGGAACTTTCAGAGGAAAACAAATTCGGTAAGCTTATTTTCACACGACGTTTGTAAGCTTCTTTGAGATGGCGTTAAAACCAGTTATTAGGACTAATACTGAAACTTTGCTTTGGTGTGAAACAGCAGATTTGATGATATTTATATCATCATTATTCATTGAGAAACCCAAAATATATGCTGCCATCAACTAGCAGTTAGTAATTGTGGAATACCTATTTTATTTTTATAATCATCGCCCTCGCGTTAGTTTCGACCACATTTGAAGCTATTTTTTTACGTGCGAAACGCCTGTGGGGTCGTATTTGGTTGCCAAGGGTGAGATTGACAGGCATATCTTTTATCTCGGAGCTTGGAGTCTGCCTTCCAGCTTGAGTTTATCTAAGCACATTCTGTTTGCCGTCGTCTTGGAAATTCCAAGGAGTAAAACCATTGACAAGTGCCGCCTGATGTGTGAAATATATTTTTATATATTAATAAAACTTCAGTGTATTAAAGTCATCATTTTAATCGTTTCAGGTGTCAACGGCATGAACATGATCAGCCTGGCTCTTCAAGGTCCAACCACAAACCTCCTCCGACCACCGACTGCCACCACCCAGCCGCTCCAAGCACGAGCCCCCATAGGTAAATCCCGAACCAAATCTATGAAACTCTTCTACCCTTAGAAATCGCCACTATCCAATATCAATTTTATTACACATGTACAAATAAACGAAAATATGTTCAATTATATATCATTCTAATTTGCATGTACTAAAAGCCCCCTATGACCTTCTGAGCACTTTGCCCCAACTCGTATTATTCGTGGATAGATTAATGAATAATAAATCTTCTTACTAAGTATATATTATTAGATATCTCGCTAAATTATTAAATATGCATATCCAATTTTTTTTATTATTAGTAGGTAATATAGCGTTATTGTAACTTTTGTTTATTGAATGAACATTTCTTTGAAAACGTTATACCATTAAATTCTATCATAAAAAATTATTTTTTGAAGGTTTTATGAGTTATTTTGAAACTGAATTACGATATTTGTAAATGAGTAACAATTTACAGATAATCTACTGTAATAAATTACTATACACTTTAAAGTACACATAATACTGGAAAGTAAATACCTTATACAAATATTGTACACAATACTGATGATATCCGAATCATAGATTTGTCATCAACTCGTTATTTACTTCCAGTTGAGAGTCCAGTAATCAACATGCAGTCCGGAGCCATATCGTTAGCCTCACTACAACCACCTCTCATGACTGCCCCACCCCTGCAACCAAGACCTGCAACCACTGGTTCCCTAGACCTGATGTTACCACTGCAACCAAAATTGCTGCCAGGCTATAACCTGCAATCGTCATTCCTGTCTAGTACCCTTTCAACAGTTCGACCACCAGATGTTGATAAAATGGAAGACAACTTTAAACCAAGAGTTGAAGTCATAGTAGAAAAAAGAGAATCTGAAGACAGTGATATTTTAGAAGAATCAAATAAAACAGATATAAATGGTTTTAGTGAATCAAGCAATCATAATATATCTGAAATAGTTGATAATGATAATGTGGTGAAAGATGAAATCAATTCAAATATTATAGACACTAGTAGTATTGTAAATTCTGAAATGAATGATGATAGTCCAAATAACAATTCTTATTAAATGTTAATTGTAAATGTTTCTAGTTGTGAAATCCTGATAGAAAACGATATCTCCCATTAGATTTTATGAGTCTGTAATATACTGAAATCTTTTTTCTTAAATTTTTCTAGTCATTAAAAAATTATGTGTCAAATACTTAGAATAATTCTCTTGGAATTTTGTTTATTGTTATGGGAATGTAAAGGTGCTATGTGGATGAAATAGAGGAAGGCAATACGAGCAGTTGAATTGTAATTATAAATAAATAATTTATTAAGACATTCTGCTCAAACTCTATTAGTTGGGGTAGGAGCGAGAAAGAGAAAGCAACCGCATGTTTAATTTTGTTATTTATTCGAAAATTATGATTAAAAAGCGAACAACATTTATCGGAAATAGTATTGCTCGGTAAGGGGTAATATTTATTAAATCCGCTACTTAAAAAGTATTAATGCAGCTGTGTTGGTTGAAAGATGGTATAAAAATACTCCAATGATACATTTAAATATTTCATTTAGTAACAATAGTAACTTACGTACACAAATAACGAAAATTTCATGAAATAATATTATAATTGAAATACACTATTTCTGTAATATGAATATTGTAATTGGCTTACAATAAAGAATATAATAAATAAATAAAAAATTAATACTATGATCCAAAATAGTATACAATATGGTCTATAAAAATGAAACTGAAAAAATCTCCATAATACTAATAAGTCCTTAAAATATTGCTATTAGAGATATTGTGATATTTACCATGTATTGTATTAAACTGAAAATATTAGTATTAAAGGTATCGGGATACTTACCATGTTGTATTGTTCTGAATCTCCGATATTTCGGTGCTGTTGCAAGCACCTTGATCACGGAGGAACAATTCAACATGGTAAATATCCCGATAATATTAATACTAATGTGAGTGACCATGATTGTTTAAATATCCAAACATTACACTTTTGGATCATCTATTTAAGATGCACAGGCCTAATACTAAACTTTAAATATCCCGATATCATTAATAGTAATGTGCGAGGTCATGATAGTTTAAATATCCTTGAAATATATTGTATTTTGATTATCATTGTTACTAGCGTGGTTTGGACTTACTTACTTCCCATCCACACAGCATAATTTGTCGCATGTATTGACCAAAGTAGAGTACTTGAATAGTTCAGGTTATTGACATATATAACCTTTTTGTATATTTTGTAAATGGAAGACACGACAGTGATTGTTGATATTGTATATAGATTACATTCTTTTTTTAATACCGGATGTATATAGAAAATGTTAGAGGATTGATGTGAATATCTGTTATAAATAAAAATGAAATTATTTGTTTGCTTGATGTTATTAGTTTTGACTTCAACATGTGTAACTCCGTGCATAAACCTATAGTTTGCTTGTACAGTCGAAAATAATATATGTTATTCATTTTACGTCATTTTTTCTTCAATGCATCACCTACTTTTTGACGGAATTTGTGCACTGGCAATTTAGTCTCTTTTGGAATGGTGATATCGTGCAATAGTCGCACGCACAAAGTATATTTGACAAACTCTCAAATATTTGCGATTAATATCGTAAATTTATAATTTTCTACAAAGAATAAGCGACACAGAAGAGTTTAATGTGTTTTATATATGTGTATAATATACCATGAATTTTTATTACGTTACGTTATTACGTTTTTAATTCTCACAATGTATTGTTAATTTTCCTCAGAAAATAAATTAATTGTACCAAATTAGGTCAAACTGTCACCACAATAATTCGTGCACCCATCTTTGACGTAAACATCCCCGTATCACCCTAAGGTTGACTGGCAGAAAATGCATATGGCATTAAGTCCACCTTATGTGCTTGCACAAAAAGTTTTAAATAAAAAAAAAACAAATAGTAAATTTCAATGGTAAATCGCGTTGCGCTAGCTATAACTTAGCATATAAAATACTGTAATATACTCCTGTACTGTAATATATAACATAATCCCTCCTTTTTCCCTGGAGGGTTAGCCAGAGGTGAATCAACAACCACATTTCACCAATCATTATATTCGGTCCCAATTGCAATTTTCTGGGCACTGTTGTTGACTCAAGCCAACACGCGGCTAAATTCTATGCAGACGCTGAAATGGTTTAAAATCTTCATATTCAGATATTGGATAGAATTGCTAAACCACACAAGTTAGATACAGTACATAACTGAAAGAAATTATTCACAAACAGATCCAGAATCTACTGGGACTGATGCTAAAACAACCCCTGGAAAAATACAGAATGTATTTTTTTTCTGACAAAGATTTTCTATAATCTGAGAATGCAGTTTGAAAATGTATGGATTATGAGGTTTTGCTGTTACTATTACGGTCAATGTCTTACTGCCCCGTTTCAAAAATGCACTCTGTGTAAATACGAGTAATAGTACACTTTGACTCTTCACCCCAGAAACGTAACTTCATTTTATACTTCATACAATTTTACAACCACTCGAACTACGAATATAAAATTCAGCATAATATTGAAAGTGCAGAAATTCTATTACTGAACGATATATTTTCAATTTCTTGATCATGTAATCGACCGAAAGCGAAAAGAAAAAAAAAATTCTACATCAATAAAATGTTCTGTGTAAAAAGTGCGTGATGCAAAACAGAAAAATTGTATAAAATGAACCGTGCCAAAAGTAACTGTTTGAAAAATAAAAAATTTACAAATGCATAAAATGATTTAATATATTATGTGTATTAAATAGCAAAATTGTATAAAATATTTGCCAAATATAATTGCCACTCAAAATCCTCAGCAGTGCCAAAATTTATTTTCTAGATGGATAATGTAGATGTAATTTAGTATGTAATTAATGATGGCTGTCAACAGATATACTAAAAAATTGAGATATGAATTTAATAATTGTGGGTACCCAGTCATATTAAAATTATCACTATTTATGATATTCACTGTTTTAGATAATGTTCCAATTTTTTTCAAGTTTTTTTTTTATTTTGCTGAACAACAACTTCTTTCTGTTTATGAATTTTCTACATGTACGTCTCTAGAATATGCCTACGAAAGTCAAACTTAGTAACCCTGCTCCGATAATGGCCCCTTTACCAACTGACAAAGAAGCCAGAGTATAAAAGAGTATAGTGACCTAGGTGTTCTATCGGTTGATCATAAATAAGTTTCAAAGCAACTAACATAATAGTCTTGTCCGCCAAAGGGTTAAAAGATGATACTGTTGCTGTCAGATACTTTTCGATATCAATCAAGCTTATCGCAGTCCACTGTTGGACATAGGCCTCTCCCAATGTTGGAAGGCTTCGGCCTACTGTTTCCACGGTGGCTGGATGGCAAAATCCCCACGGATACCCTCCCTCCCCCTTCCACCCGAGCCGGAGGAATAAGTTATGTCGGACTCGAAACGACCAAAACGCACGCCGCCTGTGGGTCGTTTTTGGTTGCCGAAGGTGAGGTTAACAGGCATATCCCTCGCACCCCTGCCGACCCAAGGCCATCTCTCTTGAACTGGCCCTCTCCTCGGGTGTGGGGACCTTAGCGTCCCCAACTCGTCACTGGAAATTGGTACAGGGTTTTATTTCAAGATTTCCTTCTCTCGCAGTGATATCACCTGCGTGTTTCTCCGATAGTCACCTTTTACGACACCCTTCGTATGGAATGGGGTGATGATACTTGTATTATATCTCCGTTGCCACACTTTTCGATATAGGGAAAATGAGATTTATCCCTCTTTTCCTTTTTCTAGTGCTCCTTGAAAGGTTTCCCTTTACAGTTTAAAATTATAGACCAAGTCTTATGTCAGATATTTTGTTAAAAATCCTCAGTTAATATTTTATTTTAATTTTTTTTATAGATTAATATAAATAAACCAAATTGTAAAAAGTATTAAATTGTTAGTGTACCAGACATTATTTGTAAACTAGAATATTTTTCTAATTTTATTGCTTTTCCATTAATTTTTAAAATGGTCAGTTTCATTTTGGCTAAAAATTTAAATAAATTGTATTAAATGTGATAAATATTTTCAGAACACCCTGAGTACTTATGAAATAGTGAAAATTTCTATCTTATGCTCAATTGAATCTAATAAGATGTACTTTGCTTTAATTTATTTTATAATTTTAGAATGTACTTGTATTTTCATGTCTTACTATTTTAAAGATTAAAGATATTTGACTTAAAAAATGAGAAGATTCTCAATGAGTCATCGCATTATCATAGTATCTACGTCATTATTCTTATTGTTTTTTAATATCAGTATTACAGTGTTGATCTAAATCTGAAGTCACACACATTTTATAAACAAAAATGCCATACAGAATAAGTAATACCAGTTTCTTCGTTCCAAAAATAAAAGCTAAAAGAGGACTTAAACATCTATTTATAAATTTCAACGAATGGGTGTATGTTTCTTTTAAAAGAAATCGCTTATTATCAAAAATGTCATAAATCTATCTTTTATTCAGAAATATACGTGGAATAGCATTCTGCTACGCTTTTTGTAGCACCTCTACGAAAAATCGTAGCACGCTCGTAGAATATGCATAGTCCTAACAAATTGAGGTTACTTGTTGTCATATCGTGTCGTCATATAAGTTCATAAACATAAAAAAATCATACGTTACCTATTGTATTTTCCTAGATTGTTAGTCTTTTACCATGCTTTTAAGCTAGTAAGATATGAAAACACTTGAAGTAATGAAAGTAGGATTATATTTATTTAAATCTCATTCGCCAAATTCAAACTGATCGAAAAAAATATGATTTACTGTAACTTACATTTTGTTGTTTAAATAAATGAAATCACCAAACTGTTTTTTAATATTATTATTATATTTAAAGACCTAGTAGAGTTGCTCCACCTTGCTCGCCGCGATGGTTCGCTACGCGGATGCGTGGGCGCCCGGCACCTCCTTCTGCGAGCAAGTAATACAAGCTGCCCGCGTCCGAAGGCAACTTGGGCGTAGGAGGTCGATGAATGACCTCCGCCACTCATGAGCACAGGCCTGGGGACGGGTGGACCCGCTTGTCACCCTGACAGAATCAGGCGGCGGCGTTGGCGCGCCTCGCGCGCCTCTCCGTTTCCGGGGACGAGTTGGGACTCTGTGGTCCCCATACCCAAGGAAAGGGCCAGTTCGAGAGAGATGGCCCTAAGCTCGGTTGGGGTGCGAGGGATATGCCTGTTAACCTCACCTTCGGCAACCAAAAACGACCCACAGGTAGCGTGCGTTTTGGTCGGTTCGAGTCCAACATAACCTCATCAACCGGCTCCGGTGGAGGGGGGGGGGAATCTGTAGGGATTTTGCGCACGTAAAAAAAAAGACCTTACTTGGGATCCATTCCCCAGTAGGTATTCTGTAGGGCGGTGGTACTTCCCCAGTTGGACTGTTCAAATGGACGGAAATACCTACCTCTGCCTAACTCCATAGGGATATAGGCATGGTGGGGATGATGTATGTTTGTATGACGAGTGGACAGAACATTTACGGCAGGGATCATGGATTCGATTCCCATTCTGTGCTTAATATTTCTACCCATGAACATATTGTTCTGTGTTATGCATTATTTCCGGGCATCTTTACTATTAGGTATATAATTGCAGAATAGTTGTTCGAGAAAATCAAATCTAATAAATTTATTTATTTGCAAGAATATGGTACAAAAAGTGCATTGGAGATATTTATAAAAAACCCTTCAGTTGCGATACTGCGGATAGGACACGACAGTATTCTCGTCCCAATTGAGAACTCCGACCGCGTTGTGTCTTGGCGGTAAGTAGAGTAGCCAGAGCTCACTGAAGAGTTTTTGTGCTGTTTGTGAAACTAACTATTCTTACAGGATCGGCAGCACGAGTGTGATTCCCCTGGTGTTGCACACCACAGTAACTGTCTGCCACCTAAGTTGTATAAAAAAATAACATAACATAAACTTACGCCTATATCCCCGAAGGGCTAGGCAGAGGTGCTAGCACCCACATTTCGCCAGTTTATGTTTAGGTCCCAATGTAATAGGTTGCGAACCTATTGTCATTAACCGGGTGTACGGTTCACCGTACGCATGCAAAATATACTAAAACGATGATATGAACTATGTATGTTCGATTTACATGATCAGTGCAATAAACGCATTCATACCGCGCGGTCGCTGTACTTATTTACACCGTTCCCGTGCTAATATCATCCTTATATCAGCTTATCACAAATAAGTGTGACCACAACATCGTTACACCGGGCACTTATAAACCTGCGATAAATACAAACATAACTTCGTAAAGCATCGAAAAGGCATTGGTGTGTGCCATGGTAAAACCTGAGATCGAACCCGATACCTCGTCTCAGCAGTTCATTACCCATGCCACTAGGCTACCGCGGTTCTATAATAAAAAATACTGAACCCAAAAAATATTGTTTTTTGGAATTCTTGTCTGTTTATCTATTTGTAAACTACTGAATGATTTTGTTGCAGTATTTTGTTTGATAAATCCTTGCTATACTTAAATCATAGATCTCATATTTTATAGAATCTTTTTGATCGAAATTGGTTGGGCAGCACAGGAAATATCACCGATAGTCGATGGATCTTATGGCTTTAGCATAATAATTTGCATAATAATAATAATATATCTCTTTATTGCATGTACACAAAGAAGGAATACAGAAAAAATACAATAGGTACATCTTTGTGGCATTACAAGAGGCGGCCTTATTGCACAAGGCAATCTCTACCAGGCAACCATGAGATAGATAAAAAAGTGCATAGTTAGTTTTTTTAAAGTGTTGTGCTATGCTTTAAAATATAATATAGGCATTAATAAAATCAATAAATACTTTCAGACATTATACATAATGAATAATCGCGTTAGCCTAGTGGTATGGGTAATGGACTGCTGAGTCGAGGTTTCGGGTTCGATCCCAGGTTTTACCATGGCACACACCAATGACTTTTCGATGCTTTTCGAAATTATGTGTGTATTTTTCGCAGGATCATAAGTGCCTGGTTAATGGCAATAGGCTCGCCACCTATTAGAACCTAAACATAAACTGGCAAAATGCGGGTGCTAGCACCTCTGCCTACCCCTTCGGGGATATAGGCGTGTGTGTATATTATGTTATGTTACACAATGTTATTTATATCCGAAGTAAGTATAACTCAACTACCTTGTATTATAGCTATAAATACAGTATATGTTGTAAACATATTAAACTTCCAAATGCAAATGGCCATATTCATGCTTACAAATATTTGCACTGAGTGGGAATCGAATCAGCTAACTACGACGTTGCAGTCGAATGCTTTACCGCAAAGCCGTCAAAAGCAATACAAAATTACGCTACTGCACCCAAAATACAGTGGAATCAATCTTACCTGTACTTGATGATGATGCCTAAAATAACGGTATGTTTGCTGTCTGCTCAACAGATTTTATTAATATAGCTATCGATTGAGATAGGAAAAATGTTGAATCATCAGGCGGGATTCGAACCTGCCATCATTACCACACAGGAAGAATGCTCAGACCACTGAGCTACCGCACCTCATCTAAAGCCATCCAAATCTTCCTATATAATTACATTCGTCATATGTCCCGTCTGAACTGATTCAAAATTTTTCCTATCACAATTGATTTGAATGGTAACCATCCTAAATGCTTCATAGCTATACCCAAATGGTGAAACATGTCTGAACTAATTATTATGAGAACATCTTCTGTACCTATGATTTACAATAAATATGATTTGATTGGATTTGATAGCTATTTCAAAACCTAAAGAACACCATACATGTCTACGCCACCAGACCTCTAAGAGCACTTTTATTGTATTCAAATAATTCATTAACACCCGCTCTATTGCAGATGTAGAACTTAATTGAACTAACGTAATCAATACCTTTGACGTCCGTGTACCGGTAATCAACACGACAATTCCAGCTAAAACTTTGTTCCTCTACGAGTATGTGGCGTGTTCAGACTACATTTGTAATAATCTGAAACAATAGGACATTACAACTACAAATAACGGTATGGATCCTAATGGTGGTATGGTATGGTACAAATAATCTGACTCTGGGGCGACAATCTCGGATGCTCCCTAAAGTTTGTAATTTAAAGACCCGGGTCTGCTTTCTTATTCCTCATTTTTCTTTTTATTATTATAGGCATGATGACATTTTTTTTACTCTTCAATAATGACTAGTTTATAATAATATAATGAGAAGCTAAAGTGAAATTTTATCACAACAAATAGTTTTAAAGATATTTGAGTTTGAAAATGTAGTTTCTCGATCCGCCCGAAGAGGCTCTATACAAAATCGTTACAAAGGCGTGATGTCACACCTACGTCACGTAGTACAAAATGCATAGAGCCCAAGAGAATATCGCATTTATCTCTTTCTGCGGTGCCATTTACAATTTTATAGTTCATAATAAAAGTCAGCAAAAGCTAAGACATCAAGCAGTATTGCGTAGAATCGGATGACCTTGTCTCCATCTCTTCTACATCTACTCAGGTAGCAGAGAAATACACGGCCTACCAGATGGAAAGTGTTACAGTGGGCTGGGGGCGTGTACAATACAATTACACTCGTGCTGTTGACTCTGTAGGAACCTTCTGATGCCCTTCTTGAAGAACTCCATATTGTATGTATTCGCATGGAAAAATCACAGCAGAGAATTCATTCTACAGCTTAAGCGTCCGTAGGATGTAGTTTTTCACTCCTGAGTGTACGTACTGTTGCCGGTCATAACGTGTGAGGATTTGTAGTTTATTCGAGCAGTGGTGGGGTGGGCAATGAACTGCAGGTGCCGCATACATGAACCCCCTAGAAGCCACTTATAAAAGCGAAATCTAAGAAGACGAAGCTCGTATCATACCTAGGCATGGCAAGGGAGGTGTGTAGGTGCACCTCCTCAGCCCTGAAATAAAGCTCGACAAGGAATCCGAGAATCACGAATAAGTTACAAAATTTGTGAAAACTCCCTAGCTGTGGTGAGCGGTACCATGATAGAGTGAAGCTGTGAGCATCATGTCAAACAATAAGACCTGGATGCGAGTTCGTGCCTGGGTCTCTTCCATAATCAGCAGGTATATTGTATATTTAAACTATTTACTAACAGAGATATCGGAAAAGTAAATATCCCCTAAACTCCGTCCTAACGCGACACTACACACAATACTCTAGTCGCGATTAGGTTTTGGTTTGGACTTACTTACTTACTTACTTACACTTGCGCTGCCAAATCTGTAAACACAAGATTTTCTGTGCCGTCAGTGTAAAAGATAAAGCAGGACAAACTTTTGGTCTTCCCACTGACAGTACAAAATCTCTCCAGTGAGCTCTGGCTACTCAACTCACCGCCGGAAACACAACACGAGGTTTTTTATGGCTGTGGTATTCTGTAGGGCGGAGGTACTTCCCCAGTCGGACTGCTCAATTGGACGGAAAAACCTGTACTCCGTGTGTTATTGTCACTCTTGGGTCCGGTTTATGATAGCACAATTACAGACAAGTGCAAACAAGGCAAAAAGTGTAAATAGATAATTATTTTTTTTTACTTTTGACCGGATTTTTGATACCAATACTCCTGTGTGCGGCGTCTAATTTTAGTGTAAAATTTCTTATTATAGTGAATATTTGACAAATGAAACGTACAGCAGAATTTATTTAAGTAAAAAAGGATAAAGTAATTTACCGAATTTTGGTCGTGTCCAACTAATTTTAGGTTAGTCGATATTCTCAGAATACAAAACGACACTTGACAGGACTAAACATTTTTTTTTTAATTTTGGCTTATTTTGGTTTAGTTACGAGTATAATATGACACAACAGAATTGACATCATTTCTTATAGCTATATTATATTAAGATGAAAATAAATAAATTGAATTGAATATATAGAACAAGGGAATTCAGTACTAAATACATATAATATACATACATATATACATATAATCACGCCTTTATCCCCGGAGGGTTAGACAGAGGTGAAATATCACCCACATTTCACCAATAATTGTATTCGGTCCCACGTAATAGGGGGTGAGCCTATTGGCGTATTTCGAGCACTATTGTTGACTCGAGCCATGCATCTGAGGCTGAGTCTGGGCTGTATATATCTGTCCGATGTTAAACAGCCCTATCCCTTAGTCGCCTTGTACGACACCGCATGGGGAGAGATGGGTTGGTCCAAATTCTACTCTGCCGGGAACTACGCGCTTAGAATTAACTACATAATATAATTGTACAGCCGAGAATGAGCCCGTATTTCTGTATACATGACATCGCTACCAAGTAACCGTCGCGTGCCTGTTAGTTGTTACGTGTGACTGGTATGACGTCGCGTGTTTAACGTGATGACGTCATAAGTAGCGCTAGTGCACATGATACAAATTAATTAGAGGTAGATAATTAATTCGAGCTGAGGCTAGCGATAAATTAATAACATTTTATTCTGACATACATATAATCACGCCTTTATCCCTGGAGAGTTAGGCAGACGTGAATTTACACCCAAATTTCACCAATCATTGAATTTGATCCCACGTAATAGGGGGTGAGCCTATTGCCGCCTTCCGGGCACTATTGTTGACTCAAGCCATGCATCTGAGGCCGAGTTTGGGCTGTATATATCTATCTGGTGTTAAACAGCCCTATCTCTTAGTCGCGTTGTAGGACACCGCATTGGAAGGGATGGGATGGTCCAAATTCTACTCTGCCAGAAAGGAAGGAAGGCCTTAGTCCTTAGTAGTCGGTTCAAACCTCTCAATGAGAATATATGTGTTCGGTATTCGAACCAAGGTTAAAACATTTGTATTGAGTTAATTCATACCGAAGGAGGTGTGAATTAACATAGTGACATAGAACAACTTCGCACCAATCGAATAGAAGCAGCTGTCGTAAGGCTTTTGTGAGGCGATTCTACGCATAGACTATTTTATCCAATGATGTATTATCAAAGAAGACTAACGAAACAGGTGTATGAGGCGAGTGTAGATGGTACCGTCGGAAGGGGAAGACCTAGGCGCACATACCTGGACCAAATCGGGGAAGTTTTGGAAAAGGGGCAGGTCAGGAGTGCTCTAAACCGACGAAGCAAGCAAGTGGAGATCCGTGATCTCTGCCTACCCCTATGGAAAACAGGCGTGATTTTATGTATGTATGTATTATAAACTGTAGATGCGTTATTTAAATATCATGGTCACTCACATTAATATTAAAGTAATCGGGATATTTAGCATGTTGTATTCAAAACAATACAGCGCAATACAATACAGCATATAATAGGAAACTCTTCCGAGTTCCGAGTTTGCTGTCGCAAGCACCATGATCACGGAGCAACATAAAAGTGTATAAGTACCTAAGGTCCAACTCGTATATAAGGTTGACTTGGATCTGGGCGACCAGGTGCATGGCGCGCCGTAGTAGCGGCGGTAAGACCTATCATGGGGGGTGGCTAGAGAGGCCACACGGCAGCCTCTCGTACCGTCTGACGCAGATGATCACCGAGCACGGGTGCTTCGGAAAGTATCTGCGTCGGATGGAGAAAGAGCCAACGTCCGAGTGCCATCACTGCGACGCGAGCGAGGACTCGGGGCCGCACACGCTCACCGAGTGTCCGGCGTGGGAGACGCCGAGGCGGGAGCTTGTGGCGGCCCTGGGATTGAGGGTTCTCACGCTCTCCACCTTGCTCGCGGCGATGTTCCGCTGCGCGGATGCGTGGGCGGCCGGTGCCTCCTTCTGCGAGCAAGTAATGCTCGTGAAGGAGGAGGCGGGGCGGGAGCGGCAGCGGGAGCGGCGAAGGATCGCAAGCCAAGCTGCCCGCGTACGAAGGCAACTCGGGCGTCAGAGGTCGATGAACGACCTCTAACCCTCATGAGCGCCGGCCTGGGGGTGACAGGTCGCCGCGCCCGGCGCGCCTCCCCGTTTTCCGGGAACGAGTTGGGGACTCTGTAGTTCCCACACACCCGAGGAGAGGGCCAGATCGTGAGAGATGGCCCTGGGTCGGCCGGGGTGCGAGGAATATGCCTGTCAACCTCACCAGAGTCCGACATAACCTCTTCCACCGGCTCCGGTGGTGAGGTATCCGTGGGGATTTTGCGGACGTAAAAAAAAAAAAAAGGTTTACTTGGATCCAAAGATATTGATATATTCCGGTACCATAAATACACTCGTATACCCCTTCCCCGGTAGTACCTGTCACCAACCTCCCCGTGGCCGGGGACGAGTTGGGGACACTGTGGTCCCCACACCCGAGGAGGGGCAGACCTAAAGAGATACCCCTGGGTCAGTCGGGGTGCGACAACCTCACCGTCGGCAACCAAAAACGACACACAGGTGCCGTGCGTTTTAGTCGGTTCGAGTCCAGCTTAAACTCTCCTACCGGCTTCGGCGGGGGGAATCTGGGGATCAAAACTACTCGTTCGATAAAATATTTACTGTTTAGTTTCTTAGTTTAAAAAAAGATACATTCTGGGTCAGTGTGAGGGTGAAAGCTGGTGGGTAGTATTATGTATTCAGCAGTATTGATACTTCATTAACGATGCTTCTAGCGCTCCTAGTTTAAGTAAGTAAACTGACTTGCTAAACTAAACAAAGGGCAAAATCCGTTTAACAAACCTGAATATTCAAGTAAATTAGTTCGCAATAGAATTAACATTCAAAAAAACAGAAGTCAAAAATTATTTATTCTAGACCATTATATCGGAACTTACAAAAGTGGACTACCGGTTTGAAACGCACCTCGCCCTGAAAATCTTAGTCTACTTAGTCTAAATACAATAATTTACTTGATTAGAATCGTTATGTGAACAGCTCATTTTTATGATTTAATATTTGTTCCCGGCAGCGTAGAATTTGGACCACCCCATCTCTTCCCATGCGGTGTCGTACAAGGTGACTAAAGGATAGGGTAGTTTAATATCAGATAGATATATACAGTCTAGACTCGGCCTCAGATGCATGACCCGAGTCAACAATAGTGCCCGCAAAACGGCAATAGGCTCACCCCCTATTCCGTGGTATAGAATATAATTATTGGTGAAATGTGGGTGTTAATTCACCTCTGCTTTACCCTCTGGGAATAAAGGCGTGATTATATGATTATATGTATAAGACTTTATCATGTAACTGTTTCATTTCCCTAATAAATAAAATAAATACATTTAATTTTCACAAATTCATCTTAAATAATGTTTGTACACAATTACATACCAAACAAAGGCTGTACTCCAGTCTCGAAGCCTGATTAGAGTTTAGAGGGTCTTAATTTAATCCTGTACATTCAAAGGTACAAATTAGTCACCCTTATTAGCAGGGCGTACCCACTGCGTAGTGCCCTTGTACCTACAATAAATTAATTAGGTCTAATGAATTTGTTGCTCGGTATAAATAGTATCATACTTAGAAAAAAGGTTTTATTATGTTCCGTGTACTTGAACTTGTATATATTTTTGTTAGTACTATTTGATTGTTTTTAAAATATCTTTATTATTGCATTAAACTTACAATTATGTGTATTATACCCTAGATATATAGATAGATATAAGAAAATTTCAAGGATAGCCACAGTCGTATGCCACTTTTTATAGAATGGGGCAAGTAACACCTATTATATAAACCATACATATTTGTAATATGCTAACTAAGCCCTTTCAGACAAGGTATATTTATGTCAAATGTATTTTTTAACACAGTACTTTATGACTGCTAGAGGGTATTAGTATATATATATTACTTTCAGTAATACGTCATATATCTAATGACCAGCGGACGTCTAAGTCGCTTCTAATGATACCTCATTTGTCCAGTTCTAATTAGTAGTTCAGGAGCTATGAGGGAACAGATGAACCCACATACATACATACATACATACGTAGCCTGTCAAAATCATAACCCTACTTTGACTTCGTCGTAGTCGGGTAAAAAGTAGCCGCTGTTGCTCGGTAGTTCGGAGGACACACACACATGCGCACGTGTCCCTAGCCACGCCTCTTTCATCGTACACATCACCTGATAGATTTGTTAGTATTAGGTGTTGCCCGTGTGTCTTGCCCGGGTGTATATCGGTTATCGAGACCAAATAGATATATAATACTTTTTTATGCTACTTTGGTGGCAGACAAGCATACAGTCCACCTGATGGGAAATGGTTACCATGGCCTATAGACGTGTGCAAAAACAAGGGAATCACACTCGCGCTGCCAACCCTGTAAGCACAGAGACTTTCTGTGCCGTCAGTGTAAAAGACGAAGCAGGACAAGCTTTGGTATTCCCACTGACAGCACAAAACCTCTCCAGTGAGCTCTGGCTACCCTACACACCACCGGGAACACAACACAAACGGGCTATTCAAAACCTTTTTGTTTTTTGGTTTGAATAGCCCGTTTATCGAGGAAGAGTTTAGTCTAAATATCATCACGCTACTACTCAAGAGAGCGGAGTAGTAACCATAAATGTCAAAAATCCGGCAAATTCCTGTACATAATTTTTTAGACACTAAAAAATACGGTCTTATATTTCGAAAATTACTCAAAGTTACATACTGAATATTGCACAAGATACTTGAATAAAGAAACGATATCTCACTAAAGGGGTAAGTCGTATAATTGGGCCCCTCGTGGCTTGCACTACTGGATTCGTTTGTTCTTCGTCCGAGTCGACATGATAGGCTATGGGCACATTATGTATTAAGTAGTTTATTTTGTTTTCTTTAATATTTATAGTTGTATCAAATTCCTCTGTGGGTATGTGTGTTTTTCTTTTCGATTTTCGTAGGAGGTGGGACACGACGGTATTTCCGTCCAATAGAGCAGTCCGACTGGGGAAATAACTCAGCCCTACAGAATACCGCGGCCATAATAATCTCGTGTTGTTTCCGGCGGTGACTGGGGTAGCCAGAGCTCACTGGAAAGTTTTTGTGCTATCAGTGAAAAAACCAAAAGCTTGTCCTGCTGTCTTTTACACTGACGGCACATAAACTGTCAATGCTAGCAGGGTTGGCAGCATGAGTGTGACTCTCTTGGTCTTGCACGCGTTCATAGGCTGCGGTGACCCCTTTCCATAAGGTGGGCCGTGTGCTGGTCTACCACCAAAGTGGTATAAAAACAATAGGATACCTCAATTTGACTTGTCCACCTCGCCTGGTAATATAGTCACCATTACAGACATGTCATCTCGGTAGTGGATGCAGCGTTTCGTCACCGTCGTGACTGCTGCTGGTGGAAGACGAGTCGGTCAAGGTAAGTTCCAAGTCCGACTCCGTCTTCGGTGGTGGAGGTGAAGGAGGAAGAGACTTCTTCTTGTGTCTCCTCTTCTGCCGTACAGATTTCCGGGTCTGTAGACCCACCGGGCTTTTCACCCTACTCTTCTCCGTGGCAGTGTCGAATTCCTCCGACACCGCGGCTTGAGACGCGACCTCCGCGTCGTGGTCCACATGAGGCCTTACATCGGGTAAGGCCTCATACGATGCTTTTTCACGACGTAGGAGGTAATAAAAATGTGTATTAGTAAAGATTTCCAAACTTTATGATGCGACAAAGAAACTACGTCCTTAAACGACTGAGTTGAACCAATTTTGATACATTCTCGGTTATAATTATGATTGAAAAGGATTTTAGTAGTTTTTGGGCCCAGCGCACTGCAATTGTGTTGTAATTATTATTTTTTTAAATATTTTTATTAATTTTTGAGAATGTCTAAATGAGACCTAAAATGGATTATCTTTACAATAAGCGCAGAATTACAAGGTTGTCTATTTATTCATCATATCAGTAAAATAAATTATGAAAGTAAAGACAAAGCTGATGGCACGCCGCTATTTCTGCCTACCCTAAAGACACTCAATCTTCAAAGTTTACATTATAAAATGTAAAACAAAGGCTTAACCTAACGTGACTCCATTACAGTGAGAAAATCAGACATGCTAATACCGTGACTCCGTAATTACTAAAGCGATTGTGCACCCACCTTAACTAAGTATGCGTTTAATATGCATTGCTTGCAACGTTAAGCGCCCGCCCGCTTATCGTTGAATAAATTAAATGCAAATTAAACAATGAAGCTAGTTAAAATAACTATTAGCTAAGCTAAGAGTTTAACGAACAAAAAACAATGTCGAATAATCTGATTTAAAGCAGTTTGTACTTATAAAGGTAGGTTTCCGAAGGCGACTGCATTCGACAACTGCAAATACTAAGAGTACCGTGAAAAAGAATAGATATGATAATTTTGTTAATGGTTTTAATTCATTACGGCTTCTCAATGGTACCGTTTATCCGTATCAAAGTTTAACAAGTAATGTATGTGTAGAGACGACAAGTTATACAAACGAACAGAAATATTCCATAGAAATGAAAGAAAATCGGTCCTGCGATCCACTCATTTGTCTATAACTATACATTTTAACATTTTTACATACATTACTTCTTAAACTTCGATACAGGTAAACGACACCATTTAGAAGCCGCAATGAATTAAATCAATAAACAAAATTATCATTTCAATTGTAACCTATTCTCGGGATAAAATGTGATCTGTATTTTATGCAAAACTATAATCTATTCTTGTACAAAATTTCAATCATATCTGTTCAGTCGTTACAGTATGACTTAATGAAAAACATTCAAACATCTTCACAGATCTCTAGCATGGCGGTGCAATTATGTGTATGCATGAATATGGGTATTTGGGTATTTGCATTGATCAGGTCGTGCCTTGGCGAGCACGTTAAACCGTAGGTCCCGGATGCCATATGCACAGCTATGGCAGTCGTTACGGAGACATCTATTAATCTATAGGTCATGGTAACCACTTTCCATCAGGTCAGCCGTGTGCTTGTCTGCCACCTAAGTTGTATGAAAAAAAAATGGAATGCAGAACGAGAATAAGTTTTGACATCTATATACTAAAGTACCCGTTTCAATAAAAGCGCTAGTGTTTTGATTCTTGAGAGTGCACCGGGTTCGGATAGGGCATTGTCTTGAACCCAGCTCTTAAAATATGGGAACTACTACACCTCTGCCTATCCTTAACATACACTCATTCATATATCGGTCGATACTTAAAACAAAATATTTTATAACAAAGCCGATTTTATTTTTAATCAAAACTTGTGTATTTATATTCAACGAAAGCCATTGAGCGGACGAATTAAAAAAAAAGACAAAGGTTATGAAAAAAACACTTGTTATTACAGCGTATACATAAAAAATGTTTTCTCAAAACTTAACAAAGGAAGTGTTCTTAATTACCTTTCTTTGTTAACATTCGTGAAAGAAGGTCTTATTGAAATATTGCTATTGGCGATACAGTAGCTACTGGTTTGGAAAATTTGAAGACTTTTATAAAGTTACTTTGTTGGGTGACAAAAAAGACTTTTCGCGCATGAGTTACTATCTCCTAACTTGGTATTTTTTACTTCTATTTTTATCACATTTCATAAATACACACATTTAATCACGACTTCCTGGAAGGTTAGGCAGAGGTAAATTAACACCCACATTTCACCAATAATTGTATTCGGTCCAAATAATAGGGGGTGAGCATGCCTTACTCCGGGCACTAAATTGTTGACTCGAGTCATGCATCCTATTCTCCTGTGTTAATAAAAGCTTTATACATTTTATTACTTACCTGCTCGATGTTTAATGCAGTTGTTCAATCTGCTAGACATTGCCGAATAGATCAAGTAAAACAAAGCAATTGTGGAGCAGAATTGGATAGTTTTGCTTGAAGGAACTGTTGAAATCAAACACAACTAGATCGAGTTCAATCACCCCAATCCACCCAGTGAATGATAGATGGTAGTTGTTATCGTTTAATGATGGCACTTCACTTGGCTATTTGTGTTTGCTAATGGGCGTTTGTTGATTTGGCACAATATTTGACGTATATGTAGACACAAATAACTTCACAAAAAGTTTTCACTTCAAAGTGTCACATATGAACTGTCACATTTTGTCTACTGTTAAAGGTAACTTATAAACTATCGCGTTCCATGATATACAATAATGTTAACGGGAATTAACGGGATCATGGTATAGGTACAATAATATGGGGTTCTTCAAGAGGGGCATCAGGTTTCTTCATGGTCGGCAGCGCGAGTGTGACACCCCTGGTGTTGCATATGTCCATAGGCCACGGTAACCGCTTCCCATCGGGTGGGCCGTGTGCTTGTCTGCCAACTAAGTGGTATAAAAAAAAGGTACATACATACCACTGGTTTGCCTGACGTTTGGACCAGGTTACGCCAGCCGTGGTCACAAGCTGGCTAGCTCAGCGGTGCACGCCCGCCGTCTTCGAGTTCGTGATGTAGAAGGTTCTTCCTCTACCCGCACGTTCTAAATATTTTTTATATTTTGTTTTCGCCATGTACCATCAGATATTCTGTAAGCAAACTGTATGGTGTCTATGTGACTGCGCACAAAAGTGAAGTTGCATGTTTTTGTCACTGGATTCCATGTTGCGGATAATTTAAACCCATCTTCCCGATTTAAATTTCTACGCTTCTTAATTTCAATCGCTTCACATACAGTTCTTGCGTAGAAGTGACGTTCGGTGGAGAGGACTTGAGTATGATGGAATTCAATTCAGTGATTGGTGCCTGCTCCTAGTAGGTGTTCTGCAATCGCAGATTTATTCGTCTGGCGATTCTTCACAGCTGCGATGTGTTTATATAGGAACTACCACAGCTGTAATCTATCTTATAGATACCTGGACATTGTAATGGTAAGACATCCTTCGATGTACCCACAATGTTGTTTAGTTTTATGCCTGGGGCCTCCATACCGACAGTATACATACTGTCGGTATGGAGTACGTTCTAAACACGAAAACGACTTTGGCCATTACTCCCTTAACATAGGGCATATAAGCTGATTGTCTGCTCACCTCCGGATGTCTACACGTTGGTATGTATGTACTTATACCATGATCGTGTTAATTCCCATTAACGTACACTGTTAAAGGTACTCTACTGGCCGTAAAGAATTAAAAAAAAAAACCTTAATAATTCTACTGGTTTATCCCGATAGGTGGCGCATTATCGCAGGTGTTGTATTGTTTTTTTTTTTTTTTATATAGGACACGTCAATTGGACTTCGCCTTGCCTGATGGTAAGCTGAAGGCAAAATCCCAGAAAAGAGGGTCACCATTACTTACACATACCGTGTGACAATGGTGACACTCAGCTTGACGGCCTTATCATATGCTTTTTCACGCCCCGTAGTATTGTATTGCTGTCAAATTTCATACAAATTGTTAGCAAATAAAGGAAAATAAATCTGTGGAATAAATAATGACGCTGTGTAGTACATATTAGTGTAAAAAGAAAGGTCCTTATTCTTGCCCTACTGACAAGAAAAGACTCACAAATTTCACAAAGTTCACAAATTATCCTGTAGAATACAGTTTACAACCATACAGAACACACCAGTAACTCAATACAGAACATCACCACGTAAACCAATGGATTGGGTGGCTAACGATCACTCGATAAACAGTAATTCAATTAGTTTGTATGCACACGAATCTAAGATCCAAGAGCAGTTTGGATGTGACATAAAAATAGTACATACTTTTTGTTCAGTAAAATGAAAAAACGGATAAGCAATCGGAACAGAAATGAGTTACGATCATGATAAAAATGTTGTGTGTAAAATAGAGTGTTCGCATCGGAGGAGGTAGGACACGACGGTATTCTCGTCCGAATTGAACAGTCCGACTGGGGTAGTACCTCCACCCTATAGAATACCACGGTTATAATAAACTTGTGTTGTTTTCCCGGCGGTGAGTAGGGTAGCCAGAGCTCACTGGAGAGTTTTTGTGCTGTCAGTGGGAAGACCAAAGGCTTGTCCTGATTTTGTGTTCTGCACTGAAGGCACATAAAATCTATGTTCTTACAGGGTCGGCAGCATGGATGTGAAAACACACGATCATAGGTCACGGTAACCAGTTTCCATCAGGTGGGCCGTGTGCTAGTCTACCACCAAAATTGTATAAAAAAAAAAGAGTGACTACAACCATACCGCCGCCATACTGTGCCATGAGTAATGGCGTAATAAAAGTATAATCCACATCATAACGATGCATTGTGACTATTTATCCGACTACGGCGAATCCAAAGGAGGGTTATGATTTTGACAGGCTATCTATGTATGTATGTATGTTGAATCATCGGTTCCCTCATATCTCCTCAACTATTTATTAGAACTGGACAATCGTTAGATTAGAAGCGTCGTATCGTTATAGGCATAGGTTATAGGCTACATGACTTGTCACTGAATCTTATGTGGCGCCCTCTAGCAGTCATAAAGTACACTGTTAAAAAAATAATTTGAGATACATATGCCATGTTTGGTATGAACTGAAAGGACTTTATTAGCACATTTAAAATATTTATAAACATAGCTGTTGCTTGCCCCAAAATAACATAAATTAAAAAAACAAGTTTAAAAACTAAAACCTAACTGAAAAATCACAGTCTAAAGTATTAAACAAGAAAATATCAAGGATAGCCGTGGTCGTATGCTACTTACTCCAACAAAATGATACATTCTAGGGAAAAGTGGCATTCGACCAGGGCTGTCCTTCTTATTTTCTAGTTTAATACGTTTTAGAGTGTGATTTTTCATTTTTTTTTTTATTATTTTAGTTTTTAAACTTAATTATTTATTTATACATAGATAATGATTAGAAATAGTGAACGTGGGACGAGAATGCTCTGACTACTCAGATACGTCTTGGACATTCAAAAATTCTACTATACAATCGTCTTGGGGAGACGGTTTACGGAAAAAATATTTCATCAATTTAATTTTTTTTATGTATATATATAGGACACGTTGTCTTTATATACATAAGTCAATTAAACTTCGCCTTCGCCTGATGGTAAGCTGAAGGCAAAGTCTCAGAGAAGAGGGTCTCCATTACATACACACACCATGATGCAGTATAGCGACACTCAGCTTGACGGCCTCATCATGTGCTTTTTTCACGCCTCGCTTAAAAGACCCGGGACTGTAGGAAGAAGGAAACACGTGAGCTGGTAATGAATTTCAGGCCTGAAATTCAAATATATTTTACCATATCCTTGTATTTACAATCTTCCTAGATCCGTAAAACCTGTCTCTGATAAGGTCAGCCGAAGGGATCAATGATTTATATCCATTACGCACTTCCATTCTGATTCCTCTCATCTAAATATGGAATTTTGTTAATATGGATATTGCATATTGGTAGTGGGAGTTATAGACAATAGATATTACCTTAATTATTTGACCCAAAGAGTTTAGAACTAAAAAGAAAAGTCCAGTTTTCCTTATATTCCTCTATATGTATATATAAATATAAATCCCAGTCCTGGGTCCTTTAAGCGGGGCGTGAAAAAGCATATGATGAGACCGTCAAGCTGAGTGTCACCATTGTCACACGGTATGTGTAAATAATGGTGACCCTCTTTTCTGAGAGTTTGCCTTCAGCTTACCATCAGGCAAGGCAAAGTCTAATTGACGTGTTCTAGATAAAAAAAAAAATCATCATCATTCAACAATCGACCCAGAATCTGCTCTTTTTACCCGACTACGACAAAGCCAAAGGAGGGTTATGATTTGACAGGCTATGTATGTAGGTTCATCTGTTCCCTCATAGCTCCTGAATTACTTATTAGAACTGAACAAATGAGGTTTCATTAGAAGCGGGTATCTTGGTCGGATCACCTTGTTGACATCCTACTGCTGAATTTAAAATATTTTCCTTATAAAGTAATTTAGAAGGATGCCTATAGCACTGCCAGAGAAATGTAAAAATTTTGGGGGTTTCCAATTTGGCCTGTGTCAATTTGGATTTTATTATATAATTTTGGTGCCATTGCATAAAAGCTCTTGTGGAGAAATGTGGTTCTAGTGCTCAATAGGTGGTGCAGTTTGTCGGAGCGACGTTGACTATCCACGATATCAAAAAGATGCATATTAGTCTTTACGAACACATTAACTTCATATATATACAGAGACGGTAAGCTTAAAACTCTCAATTTTTTAAAATATTGTTATCTGTACGCTTCAGACCACATATTGCTCTAAGACACTTTTTCTGGGCCACAAATATATCATTGATGTTTGTACCGTTGCCCCAGAATATCAAACCAAATCTTAATGTGGAAGTTACGTAACCATGGTATGCAACAATTAGTGCATTCTCATTTGCTACTTTTCGCAACATATAAAGAGCATAGGAAAATTTATAAATTTTTGTACATACATAATCTATGTGAGTTTTCCACGACATATCACTGTCAATGTGCAAGCCTAAAAATTTTATCGCTTTTGTCTCATTTATTTCTTGTCCATTATATTGAATTTTTATGTCATGTTTCCATTTCTCTCTGATTTGAAAATTGATATATGTGGTTTTTGTTACATTAATTTTTAGATTATTAAAGTTTAACCATTCAGCAATGTCAATATTAGTGTTATTTATTTTATTTTCCATCTCTTTTAGGTCTCCAGAATCAAAGATCACAGTGCTATCGTCGGCAAATAGTGACATCTGATGAACTGTAACTTTGGGAAAATCGTTTATGTAGCACAAAAAGAGCAAAGGCCCCAGAACGCTTCCCTGTGGGACGCCATACGATATAGTTCTAGCTTCAGACGAATACGCTATCACGAATTTAGTTTTTATATCCATTTTGTCAACTTGTGTAATTTGACGTCTATTTTGTAGATATGATTTCAGTAAAGCATGGACATTGCCTCTGATACCATATATTTCTAGTTTGTTAAGTAAGGTTTTGTGATCGACATAGTCAAAGGCCTTAGTCATATCCATGTATAATGATATGACTGGTTGACGGTTATCCATGTTAACATGTATTCGTCTAAGAGCATTAAATATCGCCATGTTTATGGTTTTATTTTTTCTAAAACCCATTTGTTCTTGACATATTATATTGTTATGTTCCGGATAGTTGTTTAGACTATTGTAAATTAGTTTTTCAAAAATTTTTGCAAAGACTGACGACAGTGCTATCGGTCTATAATTATTAATATCATTTTTGTCACCCTTTTTGTATAAAGGTTTAACAACACAAGTCTTTAACTTATCTGGAAAAATTCCATTGAGTATACATTTATTAAAAATGTCACACAGGATAGGGGCAATTATGGGCGCTACTGCTTTAACGACACAGGTGTGAATCTCATCATAGCCTGTACTATTAGTATTTTTTAGATTTTTTATAACTGTAATGATGTCGTTTGGAACAATGGGTTGCATAAAGATAGATTTAGGAGAGTTATAGCTGCATAATTTATTATATTTGCTATCGTCACACTTTGTACTCGCTATTACCTGATCAACATAGTGGTTATTAAAACTTTCCGCCATGAGTTTCGGGTGAGTTATAAACTTTCCATTTACATTGATGCCTGTAATGGTTTCTTTAGGTAAGTTAGGTTTTATCGAGTTTATAACTTTCCATATAGCTTTTGATTTGTATTGGCTAGTTTCAATAAAATTACTGTTTTGGGCTTTTTGTGTAAGTTTAATAATTTTCTTATATCTTTGTGTATATGTTTTGAAGGCAGTTTTTGTGTCTTTATCCTTTGTTAATCTATGCCTCCAGAGCAGGTTGCGTCTCTTTCTACTGCACAGTCTTATACCACGTGTGATCCACTTCGGTCTATTAAATGGGTTGATTTTACGTTTCATACTTGGAAAGCATAGATCATAAAAGCATTTGAACAGATCCAGGAAGAGATCAAAACTTTCATCGACATTGTTAGCGGTGTGTACTTCAGTAAAAGTAAGATTTTCAATACTTTTCCTAAAAATGTTGATATTCGCTTTAGTGATGTCACGTTTATTTATATACCAATATTTCAGTATGCATGTCGGCTTTACTGGACATTTCATAAGTTGTGCTTTATGATCCGATACACCGAGCTCTAATATACTACTTTTACACCCTCTAATATTAGTTAAGATATTATCTATACATGTTCCACTACTGGGACGAGTTATATCTCTAATTTGAAATTTTAGATTAAATAAAAATAAATAAATAGGTGAATCCTGAATGCTTGCAGTACCCATGGACTCTCTCATACGTTGTTATATTTAACTCAACAGTGATGCGGTAAAGAGAAAAAATGGCAGAAAGGAAGCCTTTGTAAATAAAGTTTTTTTTTATAAAACTTAGGTGGCAGACAAGCATAGGGCCTACCTAATGGAAAGTGGTTACCGTGACCTATGAACGTGTGTAACACCAGGGGAGTCACACCCGTGCTGCCGACACTGTAAGAACAGAGATTTTCTGTGCTGTCAGTGTAGAATAGAAAATCAGGACAAGCCTTTGGTCTTCCCACTGACAGCAGAAAAACTCTCCAGTGTACTTTGGCTACCCTACTCACCGTCGGAAACACAACACGAGGTTATTATAGCCGTGGTATTCTGTAGGGTGGAGGTACTTCCCCAGTTGGACTGCTCAATTGGGATGGAAAAACCGTCGTATTCTACCTCCTATAAGTTACAAAGTTTAAATAATATGTTATAATGATAGAACTTGGGACTTTTGTACTTGATGGACTACCTCTTGTTATACCCGTTGTGCCCCTACAACTGCCCAAATACTGATCTGAATGAGGCGATGGAGGATGCGGTCAATATTGCTGTGTTTTGGGCTGGGCGCTTACGGAAACTCTTTCCTTTGTCGCACCAATAAGGCCTGGAATTCATTATCAGCTCACGTGTTTCCTTCTTCCTATACAGTCCAAGGCCCTTTAAGCGGGGCGTGAAAAAATATATGATGAGGCCGCCAAGATGGGTGTCACCATTGTAACATGATATATGTATATAATGGTGACCCTCTTTTGTGAGACTTTGCCTTCAGTATACCATCAGGCTAAGCGAAGTCTAATTGAAGTGTGTTATATATAAAAAAAGATAGTTTGAATTACCGCCATTGGAAGCAGATGTTAGAACTTTACCAAAAGAGCAAGATCCACTTATACATACACCCTGGACCTCGATTCTGTTGAAGCAAAACCAATGTCATACTTAATTTCAACATACATACATACATATAAGTATGGGAGTGGCCCATACTTTGCAGAGTAGAATTAGGGATGCCCCATATCTTCCCGTACGGTGTCGTACAAGGCGACTAAGGAATAGGGCTGTTTAACATCAGACAATAAAGCCCAGACTCAGCCTCAGATGCATGCCTCGAGTCAATTAGTGCCCGGAATACGGCAATAGGCTCACCCCCTATTACGTGGGACCGAATACAATTATTGAAATGTGCGTGTTAATTCACCTCTGCCTAACCCTCCAGGGATAAAGGCGTGACTATATGTATTTAAATCTCGAGCACTTAATTTATTGTTCTGTTCAGTTGCCAAGTTTGCAAAAAGTAAGGAACGAGAAGTCCTTTACGTCGGCGTTTGCAAAAAAATATGATCGCAATCTTCTTGCTGGCGTACGGTGAACTTTGTTTTATTTCGAGACGCTTGTGAAGTGATGCGGTAAGAAATTGTTCTTTGCTCCAGTTTTAAACTCTGCATTTCTGCATTGAAAAGGTATATTATACTGTGTGATATTGCCGCGTGGTTTCCGGTAGAGTAGAATTAGGGCCACCCCATCTCTACCCATGCGGTGTTTTACAAGGCGTCTAAGGGATAGGGCTGTTTAACATCTGACAGATATCTACAGCCCAGACATAGCGTCAGATGCATACCTTGTGTCAACAATAGTGCCCAGAATATGGCGTGAGGCTCATCCCCTATTACGTGGGACCGAACACAATTATTTTTTTATACCACTTAGGTGGCAGACAAGCACACGGGCCCACCTTATGGAAAATGGTTACCGTGGCCTATGGACGTGTGTAACACCAGAGAAGCCACACTCGCGCTGCCGACCCTGTAAGCACAGAGTTTCTGTGCCGTCAGTGTAGAGGACAAAGCAGGACAAGCCTTTAGTCATCCCACTGACAGCACAAATTCTCCAATGAGCTCTGGCTACCCTACTCACCGCTGGGAACACAACATTAAGTTATTATAACCGCGGTGTTCTGTAGGTCGGAGGCACTTCCCCAGTCGGACTACTCTATTGGGCGGAAATACCGCCGTGTCCTACCTCCTCTGAAATTGGTGAAATGTGGGTGTTAATTCACATCTGCCTAACCCTCCAGGGATAAAGGCGTGATTATATGTATGTATGTATACGTCCGATTTCGAAGTTATCTTGGGTGATTGGCCTTACAGTGAATATTTGGAGTTATTCCACAGAGTATCGCTCACCTGCTATAGAGAGATCCAATATTGAAATTGCGCAGTCCTTAAATTGAACCACTACTGTATTTCTACTAGAAATCACACTACTTATTTATACTAGACCCACTGAGTCTGGCGGGGTGGTATCCGAGGGGAAATCCGTACGTTAAAAAAAATTAAAAAGAGCTGACAAGATGCCCACTTGACAGCAATAAACTCGCCCCACATTACTTGAGACTGAAAATCAAAATTGGCAAAATTGGCGAGTAAATACACCTCTACTTACCACTTCAGGGAATTTGCAAAAGTTAATTAAAACGTATCGTGTAGCTCGCCTCCAGAAAACTTTGTCACGCTTCCCTTGTCGTATTGTCAATTGAAATAGTAATGCGATTTAAGTTTCTCGTGTCGTTTATTCTAGCGTGATAGTTACATCACGTTACCGAGGAAACTCTGTTCATCGATAGTCGGTTGTGACGTTTTCTTGCAAAGCTGGTTTAAGTTTCGTAACTATGCTATAAATATTTATGCATGCAAATACTGTCGGCGGTCTGGCTTGTTTTGTGCTAACTGGGGTAGTATTTTTTCTGTGAATCTTGATAAATGTTCAGTGTAGAAAATATTTGTTAAATATTTTTCTTATATTTTTTTATACTGCAATTTGCGAAAAGCAAAAATTGTTAGTAGTGAATTTTATTTCCTCGGCTTTTTATTATAGTACTGGTACTATATTGTTAGCAGATATATTTATTTTAAACTGTGGAAGTTGGTTATTGCTATGGAAAAATAAAAAGGGATAGGATAATCAATAGGCGAAGTCTAAGCAAATACTTCTATCTCGTTTTTTGATTTGATATTTCGACTGTACAAACTGAATTTTACTTTATTATAATAATTATAGCTTCATATTGTTTGTATTTAAATGGAATGACTTGAAACTATATTTTTAAATATTTAATGTTGCATAGACTACGGCGAAGCCAAAGGAGGGTTATGATTTTTACCCAACTAAGGCGAAGCAAAAGGAAGGTTATGACTTTGACAGGCTATATATGTATGTATGTTTGTAAGTAGGTTCATTTGTTCCCTTATAACTAGTCAACTACTATTTAAAATTGGACTAATGAGATATCATTAGAAGCGTCTTGATCATCCGCTTGTTATTATGCTATATGACGTATCATTGAATCTATTGTAGCGCCCTCTAAAGGTCATAAAGTGCTGTGTTAAAAAAAGTGATATACCGTGTTTCATCTTGAAAGAGCTTAATTAGCACATTTCAAATAAGTATAAATTATAGCTATTACTTTTTTTTTATATAGAACACGTCAATTAGACTTCGCCTTGCCTCATGGTAAGCTTAAGGCAAAGTCTCAGAAAAGAGGGTCACCATTACTTACACATACCGTGTGACAATGGTGACACTCAGCTTGACGACCTCATCATATGCTTTTTCACGCCCCGTTCAAAGTAACCGGGACTGTAGGAAGAAGGAAACACGTGAGCTGGTAGTGAATTCCAGGCCTTAATGGTGCGACAGAGGAAAGATTCACCGAACTGCTTGGTTCTTGAACGGATGTTCTGCACTGTATGCGGGGGACATCTAAGACGTGTTGTCTTTACTTTTTTTACTTGTCCCAAAATAATATGAATAATAAAGTAAATAAGTTAAAAACTAAACTACTGTATAGTGGCATAAAGCCACGGTTATCCTTGATATTTTCTTATTTAATACTTTCTACAGCATGATTTTTCTGTAGTCGTGTTTTAGCTTTAAACTTATTTTAGTATGCATATTTTGGTAACTTATTTTATATATATGCATGCATAGATATTTCAAGCATTATTTTAAGTTGCATATATTTTATCCGTACAACACAAACACCAAGACTATTGCTCATGGTTGCTCCTATATTCATATTTAGAGCTAGATTCACAAAACAATTGTTGAAGCCTGTGAGAAAGGTGTTCCCACGGCTCTTTCCCAATCACTTCTAATTACAACGAGTTGTTTACTAACAGTATCGATACTATTAAAGTAAAACGGTAATACTTCCCAGTCTGGGTCGAACTATTCATTGTGGGAAAAGTATAAACTCGTTAACGACATGAGAGCCGTTTGAGGCTAATCCAAATGTAACACAATCTTATTAAATCGCTAAGATTAGAAACAATAGTGTAAATGGATTTTTTGTTGATACATAGCTTATTTAAATTGAAATATATAACAATGAAATTTAGAATAATAGGATGAAATTGATATATATGAGGAGGTAGGACACGACGGTATTCCCGTCCGAATTGAGCAGTCCGACTGGGGAAGTACCTACAGAATACGGCTATAATAACACGTAATACGGCTATAATAACCTCGTGTTGTGTTCCCGGTGGTGAGTAGGGTAGCCAGAGCTCACTGAAGAGTTTTGTGCAGTCAGTGGGAAGACCAAAAGCTGGTCCTGATTTTGTGTTCTGCACTGAGGGCACATAAAAACTCTGTTCTTACAGGGTCGGCAGCACGGATGTGATTCCACTGGTGTTACACACGTTCATAGGTCACGGTAACCACTTTCCATCCGGTGGGCCGTGTGCTTGTCTGCCACCTAAGCTATGTAAAAAAAAAAGTCAAAATTGTCTAGGAAACTTCTTTTGATATATTTGGAGTATAAAGGTAGGACACTAGCGCGACACTGAATCGTGGTGCCGCGCGAGTCATCTATGCCACGAAGCGCCGCGCTGCTACGCTGTAGTGCCGCTATAGTGCGTTTTAAACCGATTAAGATAGGGAACTGATTCAATTTTTTTCATACATTAATCGGTTTGAATAGTTAGCATATTAAATGCTTTAAAATTTCTTTCAATAGTTTGGGCGGAGTCATCAACAATCTATGTTAAAAATGATTGTAATATCATTCATTGGTGCCGAGAGCTCGTACGAGAATACGTAGTAGATAGATAGGCTCCAACCTTTGCCATAAGACGGATATATATAGGAAAACTTTGGATGATTTCAGGCGTGGTTCGGTGGCTTAGTGGTCAGAGGATTGCCCCAGTAAGGGAAAGATTGCGGATTCCAATCCTGCCTCAGTGAGCGCACGGTTCTCGCTAGAACCGCACGCATTCATGCTGTACCCCGAGTTCTCGAACCGGTTTGTGTCGCTAGTGATGTACCTTTATCGATGCACCACTATCGATTAAATGGATAAGTTTGTCGTACGATCGTCATCGAATACAGATATCCCTAGCAATTCAAGCAAAAGAGCAGGGGATGAGATCAACCAATGGCGCTTTCCGAAAAGAATCGCTGTCCCAAAGCGAACACCGATAAATGCTGAACCAAGCACAGAAAATCGCTTCAGTAGTCTCCCAGTGGACAAGGTTCAAGAAGCTTCAGAGTCTTACAAAAGGGCTTCCATAAAGAGACAATCAAGAGGTGTACCCCCTATTATTATTGATATATCGGATAACTGAACCCACCAGAAACTTAAGGATATCATCGACAAGTATGATAAGAAGTACCATATTGAATACAGAGGTAACAACCGGGTTAAAATACAGTGCCACTCATCTGACGGACACCGAACTATTAAGGCCGGGCTACTCGACGAAGATATTTCGTTCCATACCTACTCCAGAAAGGACGAAAAATTACCAAAGGTAGTCATCAAAGGTCTACCTGCTAACCTCATAGATTCCCTTTCTGAAGAATTAGAGGAACTTGGTTTTCCCGGTGCTACAGCCTCAACTATCAAGCTCAGTAAAACTGTTCAATGCCCTCCAATAATAATTCAACTGCCAACTGGAACGGATATGGCCAAGTTCAAAAAAATTAAATACCTTGCAAACTGTGTTATTACCATTGAGCGCTTCAAAAGTGGCATAAAAAATTGCACCCAATGTTATCGATGTCAAAATTTTGGACATGCTTCCCGGAACTGCAATAAACCCCCAAGATGTGTCAAATGCTCTTTGGCGCATCCCACTTCTGAATGTCCTGACAAAGGCTTCGCTAAATCTGTACGATGCTGCAACTGTGAGCAAGATCATCCGGCTAACTACTCGCAGTGCAAAGAGCGGTTGAATTACATGGAACGCATTCGAACTAAGCGCGAATCAATTAACAACTTCATCATGAACCCAAAGGCTCAATCAAAACCGTCCTCTATGGCTATTACGGATCGTACATTTGCTACAGCGCTAAAATCACAACAAATTTCAAACTATGTCTCACAACCTACTGAACAACTACAGCCACTTCTTCAGAGTAAAGTGGAAACAGGATCGTTGAATGTGGACTCTGTTAATACCCCTCGGGATGCGGTGACGAGCGAAATGCTGCTAATACTTTCAACAATCAAGACCCTCAAGCTGGATTTTATCAAGTGTGAGACTTTCATGGACAAAGTCATTCTTATTCTGTCACATGTAGGTAATCATTTTTAATTTTTCCGAGTTACGCATACTCTATTGGAATGCCGATGGTATTCACAAAAAGCAGCAAGAATTGAGATCGCTTGCGGTAAGTGAGCTTGATGTCGACATCATCGCACTCAATGAAACTAGGCTGACCAGCCGTCTCACTCTTAGCTTCCCCGGTTTTACATGTTACAGAGTCGACAGACGTGCAGATGGCTCTGGCCAAGGTGTCGCAATCTTAGTCAGAGACGATCTAGAACATGACCTTGTAGTGACCCCCCCGACACATAACTTGGAAGTCACAGGGATATCCCTTAACATAAGCGCTCTCATGTCCTCTGGGCGTAATGTTCTGATAATGGGTGACTTAAATGCTAGACATTCCTATTGGTCAGCCGGCCCCAACAATGCACACGGTAAGACACTATATAAATTTATGTTACAAAGCGAATTCACAATCCACAGTCCTAGTGATCCCACTCTTATTCACTACACTGGCGAGTGTGTGCCCACAAACCCTGATCTGTTAATTACTAAGAACCTACACGCAGTTGACTCCATTGATACCGTGTATGCACTTTCTTCCAACCACTTGCCTGTATTTGTTCGACTGGCCATCAACACTTATCGTAAGCCCATACGAAAATTCAATTACGCAAGGGCTGATTGGATTGGTTACCGGCAATATCTCAATAGCAACATAAACCTGGATAACAAGATATACGAGTCCATAGACGATATTGACTTAGCAATTTCACACCTCCAATGCACCATGATCTTAGCTAGGGATGCCTTTGTTCCAATTGATACTTTAAAACCCTGGGAAACCTCTTTACCTAGATGTATTAAAAGAAAAATCAGGAACAAAAATAACCTACGTCGTGTTTTTGCCAAAGTAATAGACAACGTTACTCGCAAAATCCTTAATCTTGAAATTAAACAGCTTCAACGCAATATTTATGATGCCATAAGAGCCCACCGTGATAAACTCTGGAACTGTAAACTTAAAAAAGTGGACAACCCATGTGCGGACCTCTGGCGGATTGCTAAAGGCCTGAAATCGACTTCCACATCTTTTATACCCCCACTTAAGGCTAATGACGGCACTATGAGTTCTAACGCTAGGGATCAATGTGAAACTTTAGCAAACAGCTTTGCTGACAACATGGTCCTTACTCATTGTTGGGCCAGTGATGAACAGTCCAACGTTAATATGTCTCTGTATGCCCTAAACAATCTTGACGATGTTGATAACTGTGCCCAGTTGGTTAGACCAATGGAAATAGTCAAAAGTATATCAGCGCTCAAAACGAAAAAAGCAGCTGGCCCGGATGAAATATCGAACTATCTCATTAAACGTCTACCTCGTAAATCTATCGTCTTGTTAACAAAAGTTTTTAATAGCTGCTTGCGGACTAACTACTTTCCAGCGGCCTGGAAAGTTGCGAAGGTAATTGCAATCCGTAAACCAGGTAAAGATCCCTCAGATCCAACTGGATACCGACCAATTAGCCTCCTTCCGTGTTTAGGGAAACTCTTTGAAAGGATCCTGTATCGTCGCCTTAATCGTGTGACAGAAAATATCCTGATCAATGAACAGTTTGGCTTTCGGGCTGGACATTCAACCACCCAGCAGCTGGCTAGAGTGGCAGAAACTGTGTCACATAACCTAAATTTGAAAAAGTCAACCGGGATGTTCCTTTTGGATATTGAAAAAGCTTTTGACACAGTCTGGCACGAAGCCCTTCTCCACAAGATGCTGCTGTCAGGTGTTCCTTTGTCACTTATAAAACTCGTTAAATCTTATTTAGACCACCGGACATTTAGGGTTCACGTGAATGACTCTAGCTCGGGTGCTCGACTGGTCCCTGCTGGCGTCCCCCAGGGATCTGTCCTGGGTCCCCAGCTCTTTTTACTGTATCTGAACGACATACCAATGCAACCACACACCAGTCTTGCCTGTTATGCGGACGATACAGCATCCTTAACATCTGCCATAGATATTGACTTGATAATCGATCGCTTAAATTTATCAATTGAGCTGTTAACAACCTACTTTCGCAAATGGAAACTAAAAATAAATGCTGCTAAAACTGAAGCAATACTCTTTTCTAGGCAACGATCACTCCCTAAGAGAAGTCTCAATATTGATGGACATGAGATCAGATGGAGCCGTTCTGTTAAATATTTGGGCACTATGTTAGACAACAAGCTCAACTGGAGTGATAACACTAATAAACTAAAAATTAAAGGTACTAAAGCATTAAACGCTTTAAGTCCCATTCTCTGCAAACGATCCTGCCTTAGTAGTGCAACTAAACTTAATATATATTGTACACTAATACGACCTTGTCTAACTTATGCTTGCCCGGTATGGAGCGGTACATGTCTCACTAATTTTAATAGTCTTCAAGTAGTTCAAAACAAGTCACTTAAATACGCGTTTAACACCCCTTTTCGAACAAATCTAAATAAACTACATATTAAAATCAAATTACCAACCTTAAGAGAATTCATTATTAAATTATCCAAAAAGTTTTATTTGTACAGTAACAAAGTTAGTAAAAATATTTATATTAATAACATGGGTAGGAGCCGTATGAAGAATCTTCCGTTTATCGACAAATACAACCGATACAAATTACCCCATCACTTGTTTCTTGAGTGCGATGAATAGACTTGCACAGCGGCCCGTGTGCGCCAATGATCTACGCGGGGCAATGCGCACGGTTATCACCCGTATTATTTAGGCATATAGACCAGTATGGCCGTGCGCATCGCATGCGCGGTGGCGTGGACCTACTACGGTGACTGTTCCTATTGAATAAAAATTAAATAAAAACTTGTTTGCTTACTGCCGGGGCGATCTTTTGTCCGTTTTGCTTAGCCAATAGATAATATTTTATTTTAATACCTACATTATCATTGTACTAATTATGTTCGTGGTATTATACCATTATTGTTTAGTTTTAACTTAAGTATGCATCAAATGTAATGCTGTACTAAAGCTTGCATAAACAATATTTCTAATTTACCCATTATATTTTCTGTATTTTTAATGATCTACAAACATGTGTATAAATTCGTAAAAAGTGCAATAGCTTTGTGTAATGTAACCTAATTTATTTGTTAACCTCTAGGATATAATTTACACTGGAGTTGTTACATGTAATGTTTATTTTTATGCAATAAAGACTTTGAAAAATCAAAATCAATCAATCAATCCTGCCTCAACTGATTCAATTTTTTTCCTGTCTTAATCGATTTGAATAGTTATTAAAATTTCATTAAATAGTGCGTTTCACTTCATAAGAAACAGGGACAAGAATATTTTTCTAGACGCGCCGCGCCTCTCCGCTGTAATGTCGCGCTAGTGCGGTTTGATCTTTATATTATTATGTAACCGAGTTCTACTGCACTAAAGATGATCTGAATAAGGATTATAGCAGACATATCAATAAGAGACGTATCGTAACCGCATCGTTGGTTGACAGGTCAGGAGATGGATTGCGTTAAGGTTGGAGTGTAGGCCCCTAATGTTGCAGAAATCCACATTCACTGTGGATGATGGTGCCGCTGTAGTAACGTTTCTCTTGCTTTTAATACTTTTCATGTTTGAGATGGGGGGAGGGGGGATTCTGTGCCTCCAGTGTAGAAGACAAAGCAAGGCGTCCTACCACCACAGACAAGTTGGGGTTGTGTGACTGGCTGGCGTGATGGGCGGAAGGGCCCCCGGTCCCCTCCCAGATACTGAAGCCGAGTCCACTCCGGTCTCCTCCTCCGGCACGACTACAGCACCGGGAACTTTACACAGGCTGCTGGTTCAGCCTTCTGGGGCGGAGATTAAGTAATCCCCAGGTTCGGGAACCGTACAGCCTGCGGGCGGTCAGCGGATAACCGTTTCACCGGGTCTCCCTGACTACCGCGCCAACATTTCACGCCCCCACCAGTCAGTGGGGTCAATTTAAGCCTTTGGTCTTACCACTGACAGCACAGAACCTCTCCAGTGAGCTCTGGCTAACCTACTCACCGCCGGGAACACAACAAAAGGTTATTATAACCGGGGTATTCTGTAGGGCGGAGGTACTTACCCAGACGGACTGCTCAATTTTGGACGGGACATACCGTCATGTACCTCCAATAGAACTCTTTTCAATTTAATTTTAGTCTTTAGTTTTACACTAAATAAAGTCCAAAATCGAGATTCTGGTGACAGTTTGGTCAACCAGCGGTTAGCGACCCGCAAACGCAGCCTCGTCGCCTAATCGAAAAGAGACGGTGCCGATCCCTTTCCGAGTGCTATGTCTGCTGTCACCCTAAAGCCTGAACTGATAGCGCTTGCTGAATTTTATTCACGAATAAATTTAAACAAAAGTGAATCATTGACACGAGAGAAGAAGATAATTTGATTATGTCCCCGGACATATGCTTTTGTAGATTGGTAATTTCAACGTACACTTTTTGTTTTGTTTGTTTACTGGTGGTAGAAATTTGGAGGCACAAATTTGTCTCAAGTTTTGACCGGGTGGGTACCACCGTGCACTATCGTGAAAAACCCTTCATAGCAATTCAATCTCACCGTGATATCACCGGTGACCGCGGGGTGCGCCCTTGGTTCGGGCGCGAGTGCGCGGAAGCTGTTGAACAAAAACAGTCTGCGTACCGCGCTTGGATAGGGGCGCGCCCCACACGCCATCCCAATCTGGGCCACTTCAAGGCGGCGTACAACAGAGCCACAAAGGTCTGTAAAAGGGCTTACGTCAGAGCGCTATGCGCATGGCATCCCTGCGCATAGCGCGGCTTGGACAAGAGCTAGTGATGCATCCCACGGGCAGCCGTGGCTACTGGCGACTGGCTAAAGCCGTGCAAGCCAACTTCTGCCAGCCTTCGCTGCCTCCGCTGCGTAACCCTGATGGATCCCTAGCCCATTTGCCGCAAGAGAAGGCAAATCTGCTGGTTAATCTCTTTGCGGCCAACTCCCGAGTCGATGATTGTGGTACGCAGCCACCGACACTACCCGACAGTGACCACGCAATACCTGATATCCATATCAGGCAACGCGATGTCCGTGCTGTGCTGCAATCACTCGATATCCGGAAAGCCAGTGGTCCGGATGGTATTCCAGCGGTGGTCTTGCAAAAATGTGCAGCGGAGTTGTCCCCAATGCTTACACGCCTGTACCGGCTGTCCTACAGTCCGGGTACAGTGCCTTTGGCTTGGAAAGAGGCGAATGTTCAGCCGATTCCCAAGAAGGGGGATCGCTCAGAGCCAGCCAACTATCGACCCATAGCCGTCACCTCAGTACTGTGCAAAGTGTTTGAGCACATAATTAACAAACAGCTCATGCGGCACCTAGAAGATCACTCCTTAATTAATGACCGGCAATATGGCTTCAGGCCAAAACGGTCAACGGGTGATCTTCTAGCATACGTTACCCATCTTTGGGGTGAGGCTATGGACAAGCACGGCGAGTCACTGGCAATTAGTTTTGACATCGCCAAAGCTTTTGATAGAGTCTGGCACAAATCGCTTCTTTCCAAGCTACCTGCTTTTGGTCTGCCTCCTAGGCTGTGCAACTGGGTTGCTAGCTTCCTGCAGGGGCGCCGTATTCGCCTCCTTTGTGACGGACGAGCTTCGGAGTTTATGCAGGTAAATGCTGGCGTACCTCAGGGGTCCGTCTTATCACCCACTCGCTTTCTTCTACATATCAACGACATGCTGTCCACCGGCAATGTTCATTGTTATGCAGACGATGGCACCTTACATGGGAGTTATCATGGACATCCTGCTACCAAGCAGTTAGATATCGCAGAGAAAAGGCAGCTTCTTGTCATTGAGCTTGATGGGATCCTAAATCACATTTCTCAATGGGGCTCTGAGAACCTGGTTGAGTTCAATGCCAAGAAGACGCAGGCATGTGCGTTCACAGCAAAAGTATCTTCTTTCCTTCCTCTCCCCACTCTTCAGAGCACACCACTGCCACTGCAGGACAATCTCAATTTCCTAGGTATGGATGTTCGCTGCAACCTGAATAACAAAAATTGCATCGAAAGTATCATCAAAACAGCTTCACGAAAACTCGGAATCCTGAACAGAGTGAGACGATTTTTCACGCCGGAGCAGCGGTGTATTCTATACAAGACACAAATTCGCTCCTGTGTGGAATACTGCTCGCATCTCTGGGATGGTTCAGCAAAGTACTTACTAGATGCTCTCGGCAGGTTGCAGCGACGTGCGGTCCGCATCATTGGGAATCCCGAGATCACGAACACCTTAGAACCTTTACAGATGCGTAGAGATATTGCGTCCATGGCTGTATTTTACCGTCTGTACCATGGTGAGTGTTCTGATGAGCTCTTCCAATTAGTCCCACCCTCCCCTTTCCTACAAAGGACAACACGTGCAGGTCTTAGATGTCACCCGCATACGGTGCACATCCGATCAAGAACCAAGCGGTTCGGTGACTCTTTCCTCTGTCGCACCATTAAGGCCTGGAATTCATTACCAGCCCACGTGTTTCCCTCTTCCTACAGTCCCGGGTCCTTTAAGCGGGGCGTGAAAAAGCATCTGATGAGGCCACCAAGCAAGCTTAGTGTCACCATTGTAACATTACTTAGTGTCTGTAATGGTGACCCTCTTTCCTGAGACTTTGCCTTTAGCTTACCATCAGGCGAGGTGAAGTCATCTTGGCGTGTCTTAGAAAGAAAAAACACTCCTCAAGAGTTGCGTACGTCCGTAGGCCACAGTAACTACTTTCCATCAGGTTGGCCGCGTGCTTGTCTGGCCGCGTGGAAACATAAGCGGAATAAAAAATATCGGCTATTACGATTAGCTAGTCACTCACTATCTAAATTGGCAATAAAGCTATAAGTACATACGACATTATTATCCTTTATATTATCCTTTACCCCAGAAATCCCTTATGTGCTTGTCTGCCACATAAGTGGTACAGAAAAACCTATTTTAAATTTCCCTGCTCCTAAACCTTATGAGTAATACAATTATGCGTTCTCCTAGAAGCACCTCATGAATTATTCAAAATTATAATCGCTTACTTTATTTCGTGTTCACGCGTTAATCGCATTAAAATTCTATTTATTTTAAAAAGGTCAAAGTGCTTTTAAATTGAATGTAGATATTAACAAATAATGCAAACAAATAAAACAAATCCATGAAAACTCTAGAGCAAATCGTCTGGTCAGCGTGGAAATTGCCAACATTAGGAGAGGCCGGTATCCAGCAGTGAATGTGGGCTGCTATAAACTAATTGATTAATTGAATAATTTTTTTACACAAATTAGGTGGCAGAAGAGCACACGGCCCACCTGATGGAAAGTGGTAACCATGACCTATGAACGTGTGTAACACCAGGGGAGGCACACCCGTACCGCCAACCCTGTAAGGACAGAGATATCTGCGGGCATTTTATGCACATAAAAATGATTTCGTGGATTTTGCGAATCGTTATCAGCATTCCATGCGGGTGGAGCCGTAGGCATTATCTAACAATGTATATAAATATGTATGTAATTAATTCAATATGAACGCACAATATATTTTCAGAAAAACAAGCAGTATATAAGAGACTGTATCGAAATATCATTTGTCAGTCTTCCCCTGTTCATGTATTATTCATCGTGTGGCAGAGGAGGGACGGAAATGACGTCGAATGGCCTCAAGTAGGTGAGCTAGATCTCCACGTGATTATAATAAAACAAAGAAACGTTAGGATTGTATGTATGTGTATGAATTACTCTTAGACCATATACTTTACAGTATATAGAAGTACCGCAACAAACAGTTTGAAAAACATGTCAAAACTGTTCTTTACATACATACATACATACATATAATCAGGCCTTTATCCCCAGAGGGTTAAGCAGGGGTGAATAAACACCCACATTTCACCAGTCATGAAATTCGGTCTCAATTCAAATTCTACTCTGTCTGCTTTTTATACCCCTTGTTTGGCAGACAAGCACACGGCCCACCTGATGGAAAGTGGTAACCGTGGCCTATGGAACTGAGCAACACCAAGAGAGTCACACTCACGCTGCCAACGCTGTAAGCACAAGAGTTTCTGTGCCGTCAGTGTAAAAGACAAAGCAGGACAAGCTTTTGATCTTCCCGCTGACATTATAAAAACTCTCCAGTGAGCTCTGGCTACCCAAATCACCGACGAGAACACAACACAAGGTTATTATGACCGCGGTATTCTGTAGGGCGGAGGCACTTCCCCAGTCAGACTGCTCAATTGGACGAAAATACCGTCGTATCCTACCTAAGTAATAAATTGCCTATACGTGCATATTCTGGGATTTATGTATGTATTATATAATATGTAGGTCATTAAATAACAATTGTTTGACTATATATATAGAAATGAGGAATTCGTATTGAATGTATGTTATTTTAAATGCCTGTTGACGGAACATAGTATGTATCATAAGCACCCTGTAAACATCTACAGCAACCTATGTTCACGAAATAAATAAATGAAATAAAATGAAATCTGTACATGTCAACCAGTGTTAGGTATATTTTAATTGCAATTAATCTACAGCAACCTATGTTCACGAAATAAATAAATGAAATGATGAAATCTGTACATGTCAACCAGTGTTAGGTATATTTTAATTGCAATTAAAAAATATTAACGAATAAAAATCCCGACTTGCTGCCTAAAAGATCGAAGCAAGTAAATCATACTGCTGTCTAATAGACCGAAACAAGTTTGACAGCAGGCGATACCCTATAGCCGATCATAAAGCGAAAGAAAACTCAATGGACACCGCTTATTGTTAAACTTGTTTCTGTCTTTTAGACGGCAGTCCGGTTAATTGCAATTTAAATTTGCCCATCTTGATGTCAATTTATGTCGAAGTGCCAGCAATGTTTTTTACGTCGCGTTGTAATGCTATTTTTTTTTTACGTGCGCAAAATCCCCACGGATACCTCCCCACCGGAGCCGGTGGGAGAGGTGGGACTCGAACCGACTAAAACGCACGCCGCCTGTGGGTCGTTTTGGTTGCCGAAGGTGAGGTTGACAGGCATATCCCTCGCACCCCAGCCGACCCCCCAGGCCGGCGCTCATGGGGGGTGGAGGTCGTTCATCGACCTCCGACGCCCGAGTTGCCTTCATACGCGGGCAGCTTGGCTTGCGATCCTTCGTCGTTCCCGCTGCCGCTCCCGCTGCTGCTCCCGCTGCTGCTCCCGCTGCCGCTCCCGCTGCTGCTCACGCCCCGCCTCCTCCTTCCCGAGCATTACATGCTTGCAGGAGGAGGCACCGGCCGCCCACGCATCCGCGCAGCGGACCATCGCCGCGAGCAAGGTGGAGAGCGTGAGAACCCTCACTCCCAGGGCCGCCACAAGCTCCCGCCTCGGCGTCTCCCACGCCGGACACTCGGTGAGCGTGTGCGGCCCCGGGTCCTCGCTCGCATCGCAGTGATGGCACTCGGACGTTGGCTCTTTCTCCATCCGATGCAGATACTTTCCGAAGCACCCGTGCTCGGTAATCATCTGCGTCAGACGTACTAGAGGCTGCCGTGTGGTCTCTCTAGCCACTCCCCCATGATGGGTCTTACCACCGCTACTACGGCGCGCGCTGCGCCTGGTTACCCAAGTCGTAGCTCCCATTCCGCCACCATTTCCCTGTAGAGCCGGGATCTCACAGCCCGAATTTCTTCGGGCTCAGGATCGTGACCTCGCTCCCGTGCCGCCTTTTGGAACCGGTATAGCGCCGAAAGGGATTTCGCTTCCTGGATCCATGGTGGCGATCCGGCGAGGAGGAGACTCGCCGCGTTGAATGATATGCGTTGTAATGCTATTACAACTTACAAAGTTATTTATATTATGCACCTGCTTATTTCCTACCAGAGTGACTTGCATTGGTTAAGCTTCAGCTAAACACAATAGGTGGCTTTATTACGTGCGAAAAATCCCCACGGATATTACGCCGGAGCCGGTGGGAGAGGTTATGTTGAACTCGAACCAACTAAAATGCACGCCGCATGTGGGACATTTTTGGTTACCGAAGGTGAAGTTGACAGGCATACTCCAACAACAGGCCAACTCATCCCTGGAAACGGAGTTGAGCAATGCGTGCCCCCGCAGCGGCCTGCTTCTCCAGGGTGCCAGGCGGATAATAGATGTCTTGGTTGGTAGAGTATTCCACCTAGAATGTGCCTACCATGACATTAAGACCCATCCTAGAGAATCACTTTACAGAATTTAAATTTGGAAGAAAATGCTTCCTAATTATACAGTGGTTCGGGACTTACTATTTCTGTCGATGTTTCGGATGCGCTGCCACGGATGTCGTGACCACAGGTGCTGCAAAGCATCAGAAACGTCAGCAGAAATAGTAAGTTCTATGATTTTATCGCGTAAAGTCCTGTACCCTTGTATAATTATGAATTCACACTGCTATAGTTCAAAAATAGAATTATTTTTCAAACAAATTATGTTTCATCGACTTCAATAATACCGCGTACACCATATTATATGTAAATAACAAGTGGTAATACTCGAGTAAAAATGATAAAATTATAGATACCAAGTTATTACCGGCAGCAGTTGTACGTGAATATGATTGGTGTGGCCTGTACTTACAAAATTATACGTCAATCATGGACTCTAATGAAATTACAGTGTATCATTTTCATTTCCTGTATCGTGTTTGTGTTTTAAGTCTATTTCTATTCTAATATCATAAAGTGGGAAGATTTGTATTTTTGTAAATACCATTTTTTTATACCACTTAGGTGGCAGGCAAGCACACGTTTAACTGTTCCCTCATAGCTCCTGAAATACTTATTAGAACTGGACAAATGAGGTATCATTAGAAGCGTCTTGGTCGTCCGCTGGTTATAGGCTATATGATATATCACTGAATCTAATTTAGCGTCCTCTAGGGGTCATAAAGTACTGTGTTAAAAAATAAACTTGAGATAAATATACCGTGTTTGGTATCATCTAAAAGAGCATATTTATCACATTACAAATATGTACAATTTATAGATGTTGCTTGCTCCAAAATAAAAATTAAGTTTAAAACTAAAACCCGAGTGCTGGAAAATCACGTTTTAAAAAGTATTAAACAAGAACATAATATATCATGGACAGCGGTGGTCATATGCCACTTAGTCTAACAAAACAATACATTCTAGTATCTATAATGGAAGGAGACGAGGTCTCGGGTTCGATCCTAGGTTTTACCATGGCACACAACAATGACTTTTCGATGCTTCGAAATTATGTGTGTATTTATCGCAGGTTAGTAAGTGCCTGGTTAATGGCAATAGGCTCGCCACGCCACGAACCTAAACATAAACTGGTGAATTTATATTATGTCATGTATAATTTTTGAAGCGTGATTTTTTAGTTGTCGGTTTTTTTAGTTTTAAACTTATTTTTTTTATTCAATCACGCTCTACAGCTGAACGGATCTCATTGAACTTCAGTATAGGAACAGATTACAGTCTGAAATTTCACATAGCTTACTTTTCATCCTGGGAATAACTTCCTATGGCTTGCAGCAACGAGATCAAATGGTGTCCGAGAGTAATATTTATAATAATTTCAGAACCACATTTCACACGGACGGCATCAGTAAATATATCCCGTAATACCCTCGGAAAAACCGTAACTCCAATCACCTTTACCCTTCCAGCGTTTATGGCACTCGTAAAACGCCTCCACATTACTAAGTCAATAACGTTCACGGTATACTCCACGAGGTTGTGTCAAATTAAAAGTACGAAACATATCACCGATATTTTTTTATTTAGATAGATAGATAGATAGATAGATAGATAGATAGATAGATAGATAGATAGATAGATAGATAGATAGATAGATAGATAGATAGATAGATAGATAGATAGATAGATAGATAGATAGATATATAGATAGATAGATAGATAGATAGATAGATAGATAATTCTTTATTGTACACCAATAGATTACAGTAAAACTTGTAGGTAGCATGCATACAGTTTAATGTACAATGGGCGGCTTTGTCGCTGGAAGCGATTTCTTCCAGGCAACCTTACCACTTAGGCGGCAAATAAACATACGACCAACCTCATAGAAAGTGGTTACCGTGGCCTATGGACGTGTGAAACACCAGGGAAGACACACTGATGCTGCCAACCTTATGTGAATAGAGAGTTTATAGTTATAATATTTGACTCGCTTCAAATGTAAGGAGGATCCATCGTGTCTGTGAGCTGGGCGTCGACGAGACGTTCGTCCACCACCTCGTGGACTCTCCCATCTACGCAAGAGCACGGTACGAAGTATAACAAAAAATGCAGATGGAAATATAAACAAATAATCTACTAGTATTGATTACAAATGAGTACCGGGAGTACTTCGAGGAATGGTGGTCTAAAATTGTAAATTTAGGCATTAGGCGTAACAATAAAGGCATTTTATGAAAATGCCTGACAGTATATAACATTTTGTAATAAAAAATGTAACCAAGAATGCCAATGGAAAATAAATGAGTATTTTAAGTAAATGCAATAGATAATAAAAAATGTAAAAACGTGTAGTACTTCTTTGTTTTCTTTCTTTTTATACGCCATTTTTAAGTGTTGTATTGTTCTGAGATCTGTATTCTGTTGTTGTGTTCTGATGCGTCACTGACTCGTTTTGCTTGGCAGTGGAACCTCTAGCGGCGCCATCTGAAAACCAGCGCTTCGCATACACTGGTGTTCATTCATGCTTAGATGGTGGATCATTTGGGTGCGCACGATGTACAGTGAGTGTATTCTTACTACGTTACCTTATTATGTTTATATATTTGTCTGACTCTCTGTACGTTGTGTGTTCTTAAATAAATGTCTTTTCTTTCTTTCTTTCTTCATTGGTAGTAAATTAGTATTTTGTAATGAAAATAAAGAAACGGCGCAAACCCGCTCCTCAACCCCACAGTATGAAAGATATAGAACGACAAAGAGGCTCAGAATGAATGCGTGATGTAAATATTTAATTAGAATATGAACCCCGAGAGGCTTGAGACTTATGTATGCTAGAGTAGGACATATCTCTGACACAAAGTAGGCTTCAACGGGGTCGAAGGCACTAGTAAAAAAAACATCTACAGGATATATATCATATTTTTGATCTGTTACAAGCGCCACGCCAGGATAGCAATGGCTTCATATTGGACTGACCACATCGGTCTACCCTATACACTTGTTTCTTACTCGTGGAACTATTACACAAGAACAATTTGCATTCATAATATTAAGGCGGGGATACAATGCTGGTGAATCTGGAAAGTAGCTGGCATGAAAGTTACTGGTATGTACGAGTAACCAGCACACTGCGGATACATTAGCAAGTAATACTGGCATGCAAGTTGTGTCCTTGCATACCAGTATTACCATCGCTTATACACAGGACAGTTTGTGAAAGAACTCATACCTATTCTTGCGCGCAACATAATGTATAACAATCGAAGTGAATTAAACAAAGTCGTGTTGTTACTAGCAATTGAATGTGTAGCTAAATTAATGAGAGATAAAAAAAACTAAATAAAAAGCTAAATTCTCCGTTTAGGTGCGCCGTGTGTTTCTCCGCATCAATGCCGTTGTGGAGAAGCCGTTGACAGACTCGGACACCATGGTCTGTCGTGCTGCAGGAGCGCTGGGCGAATTCCACGGCACGCCAGCCTCAACGACATAGTCCGCCGTGCTCTTGTCACCGCCGGTGTACCAGCTGTACTAGAACCAAACGGTTTGGCGCGTGACGATGGCAAGAGACCGGATGGCATGTCGTTAATGCCATGGAAGATGGGTAGTACTCTGGTGTGGGACGCCACATGCGTTGATACCATGGCTCCTACCCATATAACTAGCACGGCTGGCTGTGCTGGTGCTGCTGCTGCTTCTGCAGAGGCTCTCAAGCGGCGCAAATACTCCAATCTCATCGGAGATTATGAATTTGTGCCGTTTGGAGTCGAGACTTTGGGGTCATGGGGTCCGAGCGCTCGCAACCTCTTCCGTGAGATTGCGAAGCGAATGGTCGACGCTTCTCGTGACCAGAAGGCTGGCCTCTTTTTAGGTCAGAGAATAAGCATTGCCATACAACGTGGCAATGCTGCCAGTCTTCTGGGAACGCTACCACAAGAGGCATGCGATGCGGAGGAATTCTACGACGCATTTTAATTGTTCTTAGCTATAAGTTGTATAATAGTTATTTTATTTTTATTGTATTTAATATTTATAAATTATTTCTTGATTTGTTTATTAAAATAACAATTTTTTTTTCCTAATTTAAGTAGGCTTCTAGTAGCACTAAATTGATTATTGATTACTGAAATAAATAAAAATTAAAATAGATCAAATTATAAAAAAGAGCTAAATTAAAAGCTAAATTAAAAGCTACTGGCATGCCCGTAGCTGTCACGTCTGTTCACACGTGCGAGCTTGGCAACCCCCCGCGACCCCTCCTACAACGGGCATGCAAGTAAATCAAATTTTGTGCTAGCTACATGTATGCCAGTTACAGGCATGCCAGTTAGCGTATACACATGGCAGTAGCTGGTATACTAGTGCGCAAGCTACGGGCACGTGTATCCCCAGCTTTAGTGTAAACTCCATTCGGTTAATGCTAACTCATTGTAACCAATATTGATGTATCTTTTTAATATATATATATATATATAAACTCACGTCTATATCCCCGAAGGGGTAGGCAGAGGACATTTCGCCAGTTTATGTTTAGATCCCAATGTAATAGGTGACGAGCCTATTGCCATTAACCGGGCACTTATAAACCTGCGATAAATACACACATAACTTCGAAAAGCATCGAAAAGTCATTGGTGTGTGCCATGGTAAAACCTGGGATCGAACCCGAGACCTCGTCTCAGCAATCCATTACCAATATCACTAGGCTACCGCGGTTGATGTTCGTTCGGTTCGGTTGGCGATTAATATGTTTTATTTAAAAACTCAGTTTATTAATATTTTTCTATTCAGAAACTCATTTTGAGAACAAAAACTGAAATTGAACCACTAGTTAGCTAGTTAGTTATCCTAGTTTATTTATTTAATTTTTTTAACATGATTTTTATTTATTTTAACATTACAATATGTCAAAACTACTAATCAAATAACCCGCCCCTGATCGCTCCCGGTGCAAAAGTGCCCATAACACTTGCTGCGTTGCCACGTTGAATGGCAATGGACAGCCTTTGGACCAGGAACGACCCGGAACGAGTGTCACCGGTCGCCTCGATGAGCCTCTGTCCGATTTCATGTTTTTATAAATCATCTCCACAAGATTATTTACTTAACCAAATTGAGGACAGAATCAATATCCCGTTATTCTCGCAAGCATAATAGCATATTATTATAACGGAAAAGAAAATCATACTTAGTAGTACAGATAATTTTACAGATACTATTAACCGCGGTAGCCTAGTGGTGTCTCGGGTTCCATCCCAGGTTTTACCATGGCACACACCAATGACTTTTCGATGCTTTTCGAAGTTATGTGTGTATTTATCGCAGGTTTATAAGTGCCCGGTTAATGGCAATAGGCTCGCCACCTATTACATTGGGACCTAAACATAAACTGGCGAAATGTGGGTGCTAGCACCTCTGCCTACCCCTTCGGGGAATATAGGCGTGAGTTTATGTTATGTTACTATTAACTTGCGCGAGGCATATGCCAAAGGCTACCTCACCCCTGGCAACTGATGTCCTGAGGCGGCCGTGCGGTTTTAGTGGGTTCGAGTCTGACAGCAAAAACTATATCGAGAGCATCATCAAAACAGCCTCGTGTAAAAGCGTCCTGAACTAAGTGAGACGTTTTTTCACGCCGGAGCAGCGGTGTCTTCGCTATAAGGCACAAATTCGCTCCTGCGTGGAATACTGCTGGCATATCTGGGATGACTCCGAGAAATACCTACTAGATGCTCTCGACAGGTTGCAGCGACGCGCGGTTCGAATTATAAGGAATTCTGAGGTCACGAACACCCTCGAGCCTTTGCAGATGTGTTAAGATATTGCTTCCACGGTTGTATTTTACCGTCTTTACCATGGTGAGTGTTCTGATGAGCTCTTCCAACTAATCCCCCCCTCACCTTTCCTAAATAGGACAACACGTGCAGGTCTTAGACGTCACCCTCACACTGTGCAGAATATACGAGCAAGAAAAAGCGGTTCGGAGACTCTTTTCTATGCCGCACCACCAAGACCTGGAATTCATTACCAGCACACGTGTTTCCTTCTTCCTACAGTCCCGGGTCCTTTAAGCGGGGCGTGATAAAGCATCTGATGAGGGCCGCCAAGCTGAGTGTCACCATTGTAACATTACTTATAATCAGCTCGGCGAACCTTGATCCCTATGACAGTTCATACTAGTGACGGGTCGTGTCGATATATCGCAACTTTTTATAGGCAAAGGCGTGACTTGCATTCAGCCACATCGATAAACATGTTTTTAAAATATAATCTACATTACTATAATTATAATGCTTGTTATATTTACAAGTATCCGTGTATTTGTATATGGGGTTGCCAATATTCCGATGCAGAGGTAACATGGTCGGACTGTATAATTTTAATGTGAATTAAAATTTTAGTTATAGCAACACTATCTGATCTGTCACTACGCTAGTACTGTCAGTTCGCTACGCCAGTACGAGTGCTAACGCCTTGTATGCGTCACGTGTTTTCTTGTGTCAACGGAATCCTTTGTTTGTTACTATTGTTGTTTTCTGTTTTTGTTATTGTTGCTGTTTTGTGTTTGTTGGTGTTTCAAAATGCCGAAAAGACTGAGAAAAACTCAGACGACACAGAGAAATCCTGTACCAAAGCACCAGAAGGCAAGGGCCAGCGTTTGATTATCTGCCACGCTGGCACAGCCAAAGGTTTTGTACCTAACTGCTTGTGGGCCTTCAAATCCGTGAAAACAAGTGATTATCACGAAGAGATGAATTTTGAGAATTTCAAGAAATGGTTCACAAAACTATTAGACAATTTAAACGAGCCCCACTACATTTTAATGGACAACGCCCCATACCACTCTGTGCAAATTAATAAAGCGCCTACCGCGAACAACAATAAAGGCGAAATAATAGAGTGGCTGCAAAACAATGGTGTGGCAGCTAATACTCAAATGCTGAAAAAGGAATTAGTTAGATTGTTGAACCTTCATAAACAGCAAACAAAGAAGAAATATTTCTTGGATGAGATGGCAAAATCAAAAGGGCACACCGTGATTCGGCTACCGCCCTACCACTGCCAATATAATGCAATCGAAATGATATGGGCGCAGATCAAAGGTGGGTTGATTTGTATTTATTTTAACATGTTTTTATTTAGGTCACTGGTGACTGTCTAGTCGGCTAGTACTATTTAAAGCTATTTTATTTCACTAGCAAATTGCATTTTTATTTTTATCCATGTGCTTATATCAATTACACACTTTTAACGTACAAAATTATGTACTTATAATGTACTTACCCCGATCTCGCTCTTTGACTTTGCATCATTTTCAATCTAAACCATTATTGTTTCAGGTTGTGCAGCCAGGCTTAACACCACTCCACCATTCACAGCTAATAAAATGCTTACGTTGCTACAAGAGGCATGTAGTCAAGTGACTCCGGACAATTGGAGGAAAGTGGTTGAAAAGACGAAAAAGCTATGCTTAGATGATTGGAATCGAGACGTGCGATACGACAATATAGTAGACCAGCCGTTTATCATAAACATAGGAGAAAGCAGCTGCAGTTCGGATTCCGAGTCTGAGACGCAATCGGTGACACCATTGTCAGATTCAGATTAATGTATATTAAAAAATCATAAATAAACCGCTTTTGTTTTATTTGAGTAGGTATATACAATAAATTTGTTAAATCTCCTTTATTTTATTATCGCAAACAACTTAAATGATTATAAATCTGACACTAAGAGCGTAGGTGCTCTATTGATGTATTTTGTACACTCGTTTCCATTTTCGATATTTGTTTATCGATACTTTTCCGCACTAGTCGATATCTTCCAAACGGAGTAACTTTTGCAGGACGTCAACGTAAAGTCTGATTGAGATAATTTCTTGTAAGTGTTAATAATTATTATAATTCCAACGGGATATTATTGTAATTGCATATATCTGCCTAAAATTAATAAATATCATTTTTAGACACCGCCAATTCGATTATAATATAACGGTGACGCTACTACAAGGTTGTGTCGTGGGAATAACTGTCAGTGTCATAGGGATCAAGGTTCGCCGAGCTGATTATAGTGTTTGCAATGTTTCCTGAAACTTTACCTTTAGCTTACCATCAGGCGAGATGAGGTCAAGTTGGCGTGTCCTAGATAAAAAAAAACTCCCCACCAAGTCCGGCGGGGTGGTATCCGAGGGTATTTCTGCACGATAAAAAAGGTACTATTAACTTAATGTGATTCGAAAACTTACTAAGGCTCGTCTTACACTTGGTCTTTTATCTGCTTGATTTATGGAACGGTCCTTAAAGAGTGCTCATTTAATTTAGAAACGCTGTATTGTCTAACTTTATCACGAAATATATAAAGTACTTCGCCTCTCGCAATATATCTGTGAGCTCTATACAAAAACTTTTAAAGGTCCTTTTGGCTCAGGACGAAGCACATTTTTAATGATAAAAAGAAACTGTGACGATAGAATTTTCAATTGAGTATTGAGTGGATATTATGTTTTAATATTTTTTTCTCTTAGTTTATTATTGGGAACTTTTATACAAATGTACATGCCAGTCCCATCGTCCTCCTAAACATACTTAATTACCTACAAAGCGTAGCCTAACGAACTTAAACAGACTATAAACAGCGTCAGATTTAGGCGTAAACAATATTTGCTGGAAGATACCTACATCATTACTTTTTTACATCTCGGACACGCCAACTTGACTTCACCTCGCCTGATGGTAAGCTAAAGGCAAAGTCTCAGGATAGAAAGTCACCATTACAGACACTAAGTAATGTTTTGTGTTTTGCAGTTTTAATATCAAAACCATTTTATGCAATGCATAATACAAAATACAACATTTGCTTAAGCATTCGGCCTTACCATCAAGAGATTCAGGTTCGAATCTTAGATAAAAAATATTAGATTCCCATGACTTGTAAAGAATGGGATGCAAGCGGAGCTGTGGGCTCAGCATGTACGTCATAAAATTTTAACAAGAGTATGATTCATAGCGGTCCCGTCTTGTCCATTATATTTCTAAACCAAAACAAAGCCCGCAATGTATAACTTTTTAATAAGAAACGACGCGGAACATACATAACCTCATTACTATTCATTACACAGCGTGCCAGTTGCTACTTCATTCCCCTCTTTAGTTAACTGTATAAACAAGTAGGAGCTTCAGCTGATCGTAAGAATATCACTGTTTACGCGTGTTTATGAATTCATAGTAAGGAATAGCTTAAAAAAGAACAGTGGTTTCCACAGTATGGAAAAACTTTCTTATGAATATTGTGAAAATCAGACCAAATGAGATTTAGCTGCTTAAGTGGTTCCTGGCAGAGTGGAATTTGAACCGCCCCATCTCTTCCCATGCGGTGTCGTACAAAGCGACTAAGGAATAGGGCTGTTTAACATCAGACAGATATATACAGTCCAGACTAAGCCTCGGATGCATGGCTTGAGTCAACGATAGTGCCCGGAAGACGGCAATAAACTCACCCCCTATTACGTGGGACCGAATACAATTATTGGCAAGTGGGTTTTAATTTACCTCTGTCTAACCCTCCTGGGATAAAGGCGTGATTATATGTATGCATATGTAATTGGTAAACGCTAGATTAAATTAGTTATTTTTGATGGCTAACAGTGTTTGGCAAAATTTAATTGCAATTAATCTGACTGCTGTCTAAGATCAAAACCAATTTGACAGCATGCGGTACCCATCCATTTTTTTCGGTTTATGACAGTCAATAGAGTGCAGCATGCTGTCAAACGAACTTTATAACAGCAGTCAAGTTCACTTGTTTCGATCTTTTAGACAGCAAGTCGGGATTTTTACTTTTAACATTTTTTCATCGCAATTGAACTTTGCCCAACAATGGTGCCTAATTTTTTTTTAATACCACTTAGGTGGCAGACAAGCACACAGCCCACCTGATGGAAAGTGGTTACCGTGGCCTATGGACGTTTGTAACAGAGGAGTCACAGTCGCGCTGCCAACCCTGTAAGTACAGAGTTTCTGTGCCGTCAGTAGAAAACAAAGCAGCAAAAGCCTTTAGTCTTCCCACTGATAACACAAGTTCTCCAGTAAGCTCTGGCTACCCCACTCACCGCTGGGAACACAACACGAAGTTATTATAGCCGCGGTATTCTGTAGGGCGGAGGTACTTCCCCAGTCGGACTGCTCAATTGGGCGGAAATACCGCCGTGTCCTACCTCCTACAAATGGTGATCAATAAGCCTATCTCAGTCCACTGCTGGACATAGGCCTCTCCCAATGTTGGGAGGCTTTGGCGTAATGTTACCACGCCGGCCAGACGGGTTTTATTTCAAGTTTTCCTTCTCTCGCAATGATATCATCTATTTATTTTGCTGTTTCACCGTGAAAGTAAGATTAAAAAACCTTTTTTTACGTGCTGAAAATCCCCATGGGGCCGGTGGGAGTGGTTATCTAGGATTCGAACCGACTAAAACGCATGACGCTTGTGGGTCGTTTTTGGTTGCCGAAGGTGAGGTTAACAGGCACCCGGGCCGACTCAGGGCCATCTTTCTCGATCTGGCTCTCTCCTCGGGTGAGATTATAAAGCCTGGCATAATTAGACTTTTTAGGAGTATATTATGAATCAGTATCAGAATAAACGGGATATTTACCATGTTTCATTGTTTTGAGTAGAGTAGTTTTGAGTGAGGGTAGATCGATATAATTACTCGTAGGGAAAAAACTTTTTCTCTGTTCACCGCCACTACTCCAGTTCCTCCGTGATCAAGGTGCTTGCAACAGTGCCGAAATATCGGAAACTCAAAACAATGAAACATGGTAAATATCCCGTTCATTCTGATACTGATGTGAGTGACCATGATAGTTTAAATACTTATATTGTATTATGAATGTGAATTATTAAATAAGCCACTTTGTACTTTTGCACTAAAGAGCATTCTATATACGGCATTCTCAAAAGTTTATCAAATACAAACCTGTGAGAATGACGTGAGACGAAACCGTTCAGGTGAACAATAAAATACAGTGGAAAAGTCTACAGTTTCTTATTCAATATGTGTAGCAGGTTCTTCCAAGCGCCATCAATCAACAGTATTAACTGCATATGAATTAGATTTTCTCAAGACTGCCTTTGTACCAGATTTCATTGAAATTCGTGAAGACATTGATGTGGTTGAGTGACTTTAGAACCAATACTATTTCACCGAGAGCTTCTAAGCACCTAAATCCGCGTGCATATATAATAAATAAATGTCTTACCTAATCCCTTTTTTAAATGGTAATAATTATAAAATTAATATTAACAAGTAACCCTTCACGCACCCTCCCGTGTCAATCTTTTGTATCAAAAAAATATTTGCGATATGAAGACATACAAAATCAGACCGCAAACAAAAGTAGGTGAAAACTGGATGTTGGTTCTAAACTTGTAATTTGAAATTCTCCACTGGCAAGAGAGGAAACTTTGAAACATTTTTTTTTGCTTCGTCACGAGGCTGCGAAGCCAACTTGGATCCCTTAAGCCTGGCTTCTGACCCGTGCTGCATGGTATGTGGTAGTGTGTGATGCAAATAGAGAAGCATTTGTGCAGTCAATATGGTAAAACGAGTTATTGTTCGTTTATTTTCTCAAACTAACAGCAAGAACGCTCGTCTCTTTCTGTATACTTTGGCTCTAAATAGCGCTTTGTAGAATGATTTAAAATGTTTATTATAATAATGTATTACACACTACGCATAGCTACCTATACATTTAGCTATCTATATAATATAATCTAATGTAATAAGAGTTTTAGATTGCGGATAAATACCTAAGCTTAAATATATTTTCTTCTGTGAACAAATATATAACGTTATAAAATGTATGTAATTCTTTAATAATTATTAGACATTGAAATAGAAGTATTCATGTATAAAAATATTAGCAATAAGTGACAATCCATCCCACGACCTACGAAGTAGCAGTCGAACGCTCTACGGTTGCCACATGATACCATAATCGTCAAATGCTTACTACGGTGACATAACATCAATGCTTACTATTTCTCAGTACTGACTGTACAATATTAGCTTTGTAAAGCGTTACATGACTCTCCGGAAGACATGTCAGTCACCAGCTTTATATCTAACTCTGTCACGTGAGCATTGTGGGGTTAACAAACCAAGGGTGTGCGACGTATTGACCTTCAATTTTTATTTACCTTAGATATCTATCGCATACCGCCTAATCCAATTTCTTAGTGGGATTCTTGTCATTGCTGAATCAGTTTTGTACTATAATCCCTGCTATATACACATATACTCAATTAAAATTCAAATGCATATGGACATCGTTAGTGAGAGCGAGACAAAAACATTGCTAAGTCATATCGTACCCTTTAGTACTTAACACAAGTTAAAATCAACTCTATTGCAGATAACTATAAAGTATATTTTAGTATAAACTCGTGGCAAGTTGAGTTCATTACAAAATGAAATGTAGGTATTGGGTGTAGGTATAACAGCGCATGCGCGAACCACAGAGAGACTTCAGTGTGTTGAAGACTGCAGTCGGAGACGCACGTCAGCGCCCCCTATCGGCTTCATGGGAAACTAAACATGAAATGCGAAATTAATGTGCAGATAACGATGTGTAAGCAGTGAACATGTGAAGTGGCTTGTATGATTTTTGTATGTGATTTTTTTTTGTTCGTATGAATTTTTAATGTGAATTCAGCAGTGCCGCAGTACCTCGACATAGGGCCTCCACGTTCTGAACCCAGGTTCGTAAATTAAATTACTTTGTTGCGTGTACAAACTCAGAAATTGTAATGTAATAATTTTAAGTAATACTTTGCCTCAACCGACACTTTGCTGGTGTTTAAATTTAATACAATTTACATTGTACATTGATACATGAGAAATGCCGGCGTTGAATTTCCTTTTTATTCAAATGTGTTGTAATAAAAAATGTAAATATGTTCTATTTCTTCACAAGGTATTGTAGGCTGTCTTTAAGTTTCGTGTTTAAAAGTTTGTAAAGTTCTGAGTTCGATGTCTGCGTTGAGCAAACTTTTCTTAGAATTACTTTAGTAGCACGCAAGCCGGCAAAAAGCAATGAGTTTGCTTCCTATTTACTAAAGAATATATAGATTTCAATGGTGGGTTAAAAAAAATGAGTATCCCTTAGGCAGGTACTTTTTTTTTCTATGGCTATGACAGAATCGAACTGACTAAAACTTAACATTATTTAGTCATAACACTCTTATTGCCTGAGTGTACCCAGTAAGTCATCAAGAATCCATTATCAGTCCATTGAGAATATGTATACGTTTTACAAAAAATCTTTAAAAAAATACAATCTTTTTTCTAAATTGCGGTTGTTAACCTACATTGAAAATGAAAGAGGTTCTGTTTTCATACAATATATAATGTTACATTTAGGTACAGTCTGCATGCATCATCATCATCATCATTCAGATAATTTTAAGAAGTTATAGTCGAGGTAGATCTGAGTTTGACTTTAAATACCACTTAGGTAGCAGACAAGCACACGGCCCACCTGATGGAAAGTGGTTGCCGTGGCCTTTGGACGTGTGTAACACCAGAGAAGTCACACTCGCGCTGCTGACCCAGTAAGCACAGAGTTTCTGTACTGTCAGTGTAGAAGACAAAGCAGGACAAGCCTTTAGTCTTCCCACTGACAGCACAAACTCTTCAGTGAGCTCTGGCTACCTTATTCACCGCTGGGAACACAACACGAAGTTATTATGGCCGCGGTATTCTGTAGGGCGAAAGTACTTCTCCAGTCGGACTGCTCAATTGGACAGAAATACCGACCCGTCCAACAAAAAAGGAAAAACCTTTTTTTTTTTTTATACCACTTAGTTGGCAGACAAGCACACGGCCCACCTGATGGGAAGCGGTTACCGTGGCCTATGGACGTATGAAACACCAGGGGTGTTACACTCGCGCTGCCGACCATGAATAAACCTTCTGATGCCCCTCTTGAAGAACCCCATATTGTAGGCGCTTGGGAAAACCGCAGCAGGGAGGTCATTCCACAGCTTGAGTCTGCGTGGGATGAAGTTTCTTTCATACCGCACAGTGCGCAACAATCTTACAACAATCCGGTACACCTACTGATTAGTGATCGGGTTGGGAGGTCACACGACAGTCATTCACAGAAAAGACGCTTAAGTCAAATCAATAGACGGTCTTACGATGGAGAGGTATCGGGTTCTAATCCTGGTCATTACACTACAGACGTGAACCTACTCCTAACCTAATTTATCTTAGCTGGAGGCGTTAGAGGGAATAATAGTAATTTTGGTTCTAATATTCTTTAAATAATGGTTTTGATCATTATTAACCGACATCTAAAAAGGAGGAGGTACTCGATTGGATGGGTATGATTTGTTTATAATATAGCCATAGTGAATAATTTAATCTTCGTTAAGTTACTTTTGTCGATAACCGTACTTGTCATTGGCTGTATGCTATAACCATATAAATGTATAGACACATCATTACTATCAAAATTAATCCCAAGAAACGGCTTGAAAAAATGCTTTATGCGTAAGTAAGCTAATATTAATATTTTTCTTTAAACTGTCAAAAAATGCATGTAGATTTTTTTTTTACCGCGTTGTAATACTACTTACTGTGTCTATAGTTTGTATATAGTCGAAGGTTGTATGTTTAATTTCGAATTTAGAACCGTCGATTATAATGTCGAATATATCCATACCTATCATTATAAATGCGAAGTTAACTCTATCTGTATGTTACGCTTTCACCACTAAACCGCTGAACCAATTCTAATGAAATTTGGTATATTGGTAGATTAGATCTTGAGAAAGGACATAGACTATGTTTTATCACGATAACCTTCAACCACGCAGGCAAAGCCGCGGGTAACAGCTAGTATATTTTATATAGGACCATTAGCCACGTTTTATGACATCTATGGAATAAATGGGGTGGCTTTTGAGTTCTACTTATCTTATCGCATTTCCTTTCTAAGTTCCGTTTTTTTTCTCCCCCTTTCGTTACAGTACAGGAATAAAAATTACGTTTGCACAACTTGTGATTGGAATACTTTGGAAAACTTATATGACGTTATAATTTCAATGTCAAACTGAAAACGCATTCTAAAATAAGTAAGGAGTAAGTTGAGGAGGTAGAACACGGCGGTATTTCCACCCAATTGAGCAGTCCGACTGGGGAAGTACCTCCGCCCTACAGAATACCGCGGTTATAATAACTTCGTGTTGTGTTCCCGGCGGTGAGTAGCCGGCCAGAGCTCACTGGAGAGTTTTTGTGCTGTCAGTGGGATGACCAAAGGCTTGTTCTGCTTTGTCCTCTACACTGACAGCACAAAATCTCTGTTCTTACAGGGTCGGCAGCACGGATGTGACTCCACTGGTGTTACACACGTCCATAGGTCATGGTAACCACTTTCTATCAGGTGGGCCGTGTGCTTGTCTGCCACCTAAGTTGTATAAAAAAAAAAATCTGAGGACCAATTTTACTCAAGGTTTGTTGGGAGGGACCGGAACTCATTTTGAGTTGAGCTCGCCTTTATACATGATCTTCGAAATGTTTTAGTTATGATATCTGTTCTGTGTGTGTGTGGTAGGTATCACCTGTAGTACACACCTCATGGGTAGTGCCCTTTCCCATGAGGTGTCACTACAGGTGAAGGGCAAACCAGGTCCCACGAGTCATCAAAACCATTTTGTACCCTTTCTGACCAACCGCAGGTCTCATGGGAAACCTCGGTAGGCAGGTCATTCAATAATAGACTTGTACGGAATAAAAAATATACCCGACTTTTCTTTTTCTTTCAAAGAATATTAGTTGCCGTAATTACTAGTGTTGCCCCGCCTTCTTCGTTTTCATGTGTGTTTTGTTCCTCCCTCCTCAATAAGTGGGGATTCGTTGGTCAGTGTTTTGTAGAAAATAATTATGAATATTTAGGATTGAGTCGTATTCTGATGTTTATGACGTTTATGATAAATGCCGCGTGGTTTCCGGCAGAGTAGAATTAGGGCCACCCCATCTCTTCCCATGCGGTGTCGTACAAGGCGACTAAGGAATAAGGCTGTTTAACTTCAGACATATACAGCCCAGACCAAGTACTGAAAAATCATAACATAACATAAACTCACGCCTATATCCCCGAAGGGGTAGGCAGAGGTGCTAGCACCCACATTTCGCCAGTTTATGTTTAGGTCCCAATGTAATAGGTGGCGAGGTGTAATATGTTGCCATTAACCGGGCACTGAAAAATTACGCTCTGAAAAAAACACTTTCACAGGAAAATATCAAGGATAGCCGTGGTCGTTTGCAGTATGCGGTGGCACACGACGGCTTTCCTTAATATTTTCTTGTTTGATACTTTTTTTTTAGAGAGTCATGTTTCAGTTGTCGGATTTTAGTTGTAAACTTATTTTTCTATATCCGAAACGACTATTACATCACTTAGTGTATATAAATAGATAAACCTAAGCAGTTTAAATGCCGCGTGGTTCCCGGAAGAGTAGAATTAGGGCAACCCCATCTCTTCCCATGCGGTGTCGTACAAGGCGACTAAGGAATAGGGCTGTTTAACATCAGACAGATATATACAGCCCAGACTCAGCCTCAGATGCATGACTTCAGTCAACAGTAGTGCCTGGAAGACGGCAATAGGCTCACCCCCTATTACGTGGGACCGAATTACATACAAGTTTACTATTAGTAAGCTTAACGTTTTGACGTTTATTAAAAAGTAACTAATTTGACTAGGCAGTCAAATACCCAATCGTCACTTACCTTGGGGGCAGGAATCGTCACTTTTTTTACGGGGCAGAAGGTTGACCGTCAGCTTCCTGATGTTAAGTGGATGTGATGGCTAGGATTCTAACCCATCCCAGGGTCTCTTCATCATCAGACTTCCAGTGGTAATTTAAATACCTGGTGAGATGGTGTGTACATTTTTGCCTTGAAATTTATTTATTTTCTTTAAAAACTTATCATAAGTTCACCTAACAAAAACCTAGTGGTTAAATCAAGTATGGAATACAGAAGTCACGAGTTTGAATTCGGTCTCAATGACGTCATAAGCTCACTCCTAACACAGGTAAATTAGTTAAATTGCTTGTGTTCTGAGTGAATGCAGAGGGGAGGTCTGACTTATAAGGGAGGTGGATGGATGGAGGGCTTAACAAAATTACGAGTATTTAGCTTGTAATTTCGTTAAGCCCTTACAAGTCACGGCATTCAAAATAAACATCAATTACCTATATACTGTTTCTTCAAAAATCTTTTTAATGATGTTGAAAGCTTACGTGGACATCAGTCATTGAAATAAACTTTCTAAATTATTCTAACGCAATATATTAGCCCGAGGTTTCGGCAACTTTTTATCTGCCATTGTCGCGGTGTGACTAAAATGGTACTAAAAAGACAAAAACGTAAGATGGATACGGAAAATTTATTAAACCAAAATGATGGGGTTGTGGTGTACGTAAAAAATAATCTGCACTATAGGGTTACGGAAACAATACTGTCTCAAGCATCTTGTTTACAACTAGTCGTATTAAACTATATCATCATAATGTATCTACCGATCTCCATCAAACCAAAATACTGATAATTTCATCAGTTCTCTCAGTACCCATTTAGACACTTTAAAATCACAGAAAAATAAAAACATTATTATAGCAGGGGATATAAATATAAATATTATACACAGGCATAACGAAAAGACTCAAGAATACAAAAATAGAATAAATTACTTAAATATGCTCTCACTACATGGAATTCTACCGGGTCACACTCTAATTACTAGAAATGAGAGCTGTCTGGACCACTTTATGATGAAAATAAATAAACAAATGGTATCGGCATTCATTGCTATAATACACACCAGTATTACCGACCACTATACGACTCTCTTGTGCCTTTCTAAATCAAAAAATACTCAAGTTATTAAAAAGTCGAAGTCCACCGTAGACTTTGAACGGGCATTTAATTATCTGCGTGAAAGTAAATGCCAAAACTTACCTTTTTGTAGCGATCCTGAAACCCTATGTAACCTATTTCTCCAACAATTGACTGAAGCTATTAATAAAAGTACCACTGTTACGAAGATACCAAACAGTAAACGCAATATAAAACCCTGGATAACTGCAGGCATCTTACGTTGTATTCAAAACCGTAACAAATTACAAAAAGATATTAAAAAAGACCCACACAATAATATCATAAAAATAACGTATATTCGCTACAGGAACTACTGCAATAACCTAATCAAAAAATTAAAAAGAAAGTATGAAAGGGAATTAATTAATTAATCTGTCTCAAACAATAAATTACTATGGAAAAATATAAAAACTATCACCTATTCTACTGCCTCCAAGAATCACAATGTTCAATTATTAAATGTGAAGTCCTCTCCTATAGAATCAGTGTGCTACATTAACGAATACTTCTCAAATATTGGGAAAAATCTTGCAGAACAATTTCAATCAATTCAATATAGAGATAACGTTGGTGAGGGTTTATCATTAGAAATATCTAGTTCGTTCGTACTCTTTGATACGGATTTGATTGAAGTAGAGAATGTCCTGATGAGTCTCAAATCTGATAGTGCAACAGGGTGGGATAATATACCTACAAGCTTTCTGAAGCACATAAGAGGTTATGCTGTCCCTATCATAACTCAACTTGCGAATCTATGTTTTAGTAAAGGTATATTCCCGACTGCACTGAAGCAAGCTATTATTACACCGGTCTACAAGAATGGGGACAGAGACGACGTTGGTAACTACAGGCCCATATCTGTCCTACCGTCCATTTCAAAAATAATAAAGAAGCTAATGAATGTATGATTAATGAAATATCTTCAAGAATTTAATTTACTATCCCCATCTCAATTTGGTTTTCGCCAGGGTATTTCTACTGAGGACGCAGTTACTGCCTTGACTACGCATGTTACTGATCAACTTGATAGTCATAAAAAGTGTCTAGCTACATTTATAGATCTAAAAAAGGCGTTTGACACCGTTTCTGTCCCCATCCTTATAAATAAACTGAAATCTATCGGGATACGTGGAACACCACTCAAATTATTTGAAGATTATCTATCAAACAGACTCCAAAGAGTTAAGGTTGGAGAATATATTAGTGGGGGCATAGAAGTATCTTTCGGAGTTCCTCAGGGCAGCGTATTAGGCCCTACGCTGTTCCTTCTTTATGTCAACGAGCTTTGTAATTTGGAGGTTGATGAGGCGAAAATCTACTCATATGCCGATGACACAGCTGTTGTTTTCGCTGGAGATACCTGGAATGAAGTGAGGCTCGAAACGGAAACTGGTCTAGCAAAAATAGCAGGTTGGCTGGAGAAAAATCAGCTCACTTTGAACATATCAAAGACAAATTATCTTTGCTTTTCTTTACAAAGCCGCACACAGCCTAGCGAGGACTTTAAGATAATGATTCATGTTTGCGGCGATGCTACTAATGTTAATTGTGGTTGTTCAAGCATTATGAAAGTATCACATACCAAATACTTAGGCGTTGTTGTAGACCAGAAACTATGTTGGTACCCTCACCTTGAGCAAGTTGCAAAAAGAGTGCGGAAACTAAGCTGGATGTTTAGGACGCTCAGACATGTGGTTCCCAAAAATGGCGAGAGTAGCTCAGGTAGCCATACTAAAAATCTTCTGAACCAGATTTATGTCGCGTTGGTACAGTCCGTGCTATCTTACTGCATCCCTATCTGGGGTGGTGCAGTTAAGACAAAGTTTATTGAAGTGGAACGAGCACAACGATCACTAATCAAGTCCATGTATTTTAAACCTATGAGATTTGCAACTGAAGAAGTGTATCGCATTGGCGATCTGCTCTCGGTCAGGAAATTATATATCTTACAATTGATTTTAAAAATGCATAAATCCCTTCCCTATGACGCTAAAATAGGAGCTAAAAGGAGAAAAGATATTATTGCGAGAATTCCTCAGACAAGAACTACTTTCGCTTGTAGGCAATACAGCAAACGATCTGCACACCTATATAACAAAATCAATAAAGAAATATACATCTATCCTAAAAACTACTACGAATGTAAAAAAATACTCACGAATTGGATAAAAACACAATCCTACCATGATATTGAGCAACTACTTCAACACATTCGATAACACACACACACACACACACACACACAATACTCACACAAACAGGGTACACATACACATAGGTATACAGACACCTGATCACAAAAACATGCATGACTGTAATATTTAGAATTTAGCTTTGAATATTTCTATCCTCTAAATGTATATTGTTCAATTTAGTACCTACCTACTTGCATTAATGCACAATATTGTACGTTCTGTTATGGAGGAGCGTAGTCTCCTAATACAGGCATTACTTGCTTAAAAGGAGGCTTCAATCACAAAATTGTAACACCCCATGTATAATGCAAATAAACTATTTTATTTTATTTATTTTTATTATTTATCAACACTAGATTTAAGAGAATTTAATGTATTTGTACTGGTAATTGGAATATTAGGGAGAAAAGATTCAAATGCATTAGCCACTGTAGCATCAGTATTTATGTATAGAAAAAATTTGGATGGTTTCGGGCGAAGGTTCTGTGGCACTAAGCCACAGAACCTTCGCCCGAAACCGTTCCCCCTGCAGTTCGGTCAAAGCGTTTCCCCTGTAAGGAATAGATCGCGGGTTCAATTCTGCATGAATCGATCCAATATTTTCTATTTTATAATCGATTAAAATGATAGTTGTCCTATATGTAGTTTAAGTGACGTGATTTGACATACGTGTTATATATGTAAATCGTTATTGTATCGCATGTAAAAGCCTTACTTCTTCATGGGAGATGTACATCTCGTCCATAGATAAGTACACCAATCGGCGCAGGCTGGAGTGTGTAGGAATCAAGCCCCATCCCCCTCCGGGTGTTGATTTCTGCATGAATAAATACATTTGAAAAAACCCGACAGCTGTCCAAAAGATCGCAACAAATTTAATAGCAGGCGGTAGCAATTTGTCAGTCATAAACCGAAACAAAATTAATGGGTACCGTCTGCTATAAAGCCCTTTTAGACAGCAGTCGGGTTTGATAAGACATGTATATATTTTTGCAATCGCTATCTAATTCTCTTCATTTTGATACCCTACTCGATAAATTTGAATCATTTTTTATGAGAAATGCAATTTGCACTAGAAATCTATAGCATATATACATTTTAGTAACCTCTTGGAAGATGAATGGCTTTCATTTGAGACGCCATTCATTAAAATCCGTCCACCCGTTAGGCCTGTAGAGGGGAACAAAGAAAACTTCATACATAAATACGCTCGTAGGTAACACATTACCCTCGCTGCCGCAGTCGGGCAAAAAGATTCAAAACTAGATGAGCTTTTCCTGAAACTCGAGCGTGAGTACAACCGTTGGTCTGTAGATAGTATTTACGTCTATCCTTCACAAAAGCTTCCGTAATTGATAACGTACGATAAACTGAAGGGTAACGTCATATATTTTGTTATCAGACTGATAGCAACGCTCAGATAAATTTGTATTCATTGAAATGTTTCACAGAGTGTAGAGGTATTTTTTTATATCACTTAGGTGGCAGACAACCACACGGTACTCCTTTTTTTTTTGTCCGCAAAATCCCCATGGATACCTCCCCACCAGAGCCGGTGGAAGAGTTTATGTCAGACACGAACCGACTAAAACGCATGCCGCCTGTGGGTCGTTTTGGTTGCCGAAGGTGAGGTTGACAGGCATACCCTTGCACCGCGGCCGACACAGGGCCATCTCTCACGATCTGGTCCTCTCCTCGGGTGTGTGGAGACTACAGTCCCCAACTCGTCCCCGGAAAACGGGGAGGCGCGCCAGGCGCACCGCCACCGCGGCCTGCTTCTGCCAGGGTGACAGGCGGCTCCACCAGTCACCCCCAGGCCGACCACAAGGTACTCCTTATAGGAAGCGGTTACCTTCCATAGGACGTGTGCAACACTAGTGGCGATACACTCGCGCTGCTAACACTATGTAGTCGCTTCTCGCAAAATATCTAAGTTTAGTCAACTCCGCAGTTCTGTTAGACTGGTAAAGTAGACACGAGACTTTGAGGTAAAAATGGGGGATGGACGCCAGGATGGAGAAGAAAATTGGAATGTTTCACAGATTGTAATTGTTAAATTTCATGATTCTGATCCTTGCGTTAATCCCGGTCTCATCCAAAGCCAAGCCAAGTCCAGGGTTCATTTAAATATTATGTGGCTTAGTATTTTCGGCTATTTTGATTATGACCTTCAGATGGCGTGCGTTTTAGTTGATTCATGTCCTCCATAATCTCCCCCATGGGTTCCAGCGATGGTATCCGTGGGGAATTTTCGCACAGTTAAAAAAGGTAATCCCCCTTCTTGTTGACTAATTGTTCTAAAATTTTGTACACCAATTTAGTTTGAACGATAATACAATTCGATTATAATATTAAATAATAATCAATTTGAATAGTTAGCATACTAAATGCTTTAAAATTTCTTTCGATAATACAATTAATAGAGATCAATCCACCGCGATAGCCTAGTGGTATGGGTAATGGACTGCTGAGACGAGGTCTCGACTTTGATCTCAAGTTTTACCATGACACACACCGATGACATTTCGATGCTTTTTGAAGTTATGTGTGTATTTATCGCAGTTTTATAAGTGCCCGGTTAATGGCAATAGGCTCGCCACCTATTACATTGGGACCTAAAACACAAACTGGCAAAATGTTGGTACTAGCCTTCGGGGATATAGGCGTGAGTTTATGTTATGTTATGTCAAAATCATTGCTAGTCAAGATCGATTTGATCCTGTTTGTACCTGGCCACGAAAGCTTCGATCAAACTAATAATTAATTGAAGAGTTTTCTGTTTATCTGTGATTATTCGTGAAATTAGCCGCACAATTTGTAAAGGACCTAAGCCTACCGCGCAGGTAACTGTCAATCCTCACATAATCTCATAAGCACTTTGTCCCTAGAGCTTAACAGGGCGATATTAATAATGTTTGGTTGAGAACTTACATTGGATTATAATGGGAATAGTATTTGTTATAGAAACTGTAAGTAAATCTACCGTTTGCCGCCTTTATATATGTCGCATACAAATAGCTTAATCAGTCGTTCAATTATCTTCCTAGCTTGTAAACTAAACGGCGCTGTTCTAGTTATCAGCTTGAGTGATATTCAGCTGTTTTATCAAACAGTCAGGCAAATTATTTATTCTGTTGAATGATGACACTTGGTGGAATTTACATATTGAGAACTCACTTGTAGTTTTTCACATTATTTTTTATTTGTTATTAGACCTGACCAACAAAATAGTGAATTATGATGAACTAAGGTTTACGATGTCATTTTAAACATTTGAGGATGCCGTAAGGCAAATTGATCAGATCTAATAACAAATAAAAAATAATGTTGAAAAGTACAAGTGAGTTCTCAATATGTGTAGCCAGTCAAATGTCTTGCATTCATGCCGTTTCATTACTCAGATCATTACCGGATCAGTTGTTTCTGCATAATTATAAAAAAAATCTAAACTATACAGGTCGTTTGCGCTGCTTTACTCAATAAGCCTAACACTAACTTTCTGTCTCATTTCTGGCCCTCTAGATACGTGGCAATTTGTTGACCGGCGTATTGTAGAATAGAATGACGAAGGTATGGGACTTGACATTTTTGACATGCGTTGACGAAAGTCATGTACGTCAAATCAAGTATATTTGTCATTGTATTCTACAATACGCCGGCAATACGAAATGCCACATGCCTAGAGGGGCTTGGCGGTACGGTATTAGCCAACCAGTTTATTAAATCTGGTAACAAAAACAAACTCAGGTAAATATCATTCAGGCCGTTAATAGAAAGGCACCGTTTAGTTACCAAGCTAGGCGGTTAAGTGAACGGCTGATTATGCTAATTGGCTGCGACATATATATAACTAGTCTGAATTGATGAATGAATGAATCACAAAGATTAAGCAAGTTCGCTTTTTAGCTCTTACCACAAAAAGAAAGTTTCTTAGCATTTACCAGCAGACTTTGGTAATATATATTATGTCGTAAGAATATATGAACAAAGTTCCAAAAGATGGGGAAAGAGAGCAAAAGGGTATAAGTTTTGTGAGGCATGTCATCTCACTGGTATTACCTTTCTAAATAATCCAATTTAGTCTTGCAAAATCTAGTTTACATAACTCATCATCTTAGCAGTGAACTTCGTTGCATGCTCATGTAGTCTTTACAGCCCGAGGTTTGTTTTACTCTGACTTATTTTAGTTATTACGGGAGCAAATGCAGTCTGGCCTCTCAACTCTGAAAGGATAGTCTGCACCAGTTCATTTGTTCATCAGCAGGTGCAAAAATTAGCAGTAGAGGTGAGCTTTAGTCACTTCAACGTTATTAAGATATACCATATATTATATACCCATACTACCTACGAAAACTTTCGGTTAGCGGTTATATACCGCTACACTTATCGGCGCAACGAACCATCACCGCTAGTAAGGTGGCGAGCGTGAGAACTCTCACTCCCAGGTCCGCCACTAGCTCCTATCTCGGCGTCTCCCACACCAGACACTCGGTGAGAGCGTGCAGCCCTATGTCCCTACTCGCGTCGCAGTGATGGCACTCGGACGTTGGTTCTTTCTCTATCCGAGGCAGATACTGCCTGAAGCAGCCGTGCTCGGTGATCATTTGCGTCAGACGGTACAAAAGGCTGCCGTGTGGCTTCTCTAGCCACTCTCCCATTCCGCCACCGTGTCCCTAAGATCGTGACCCTACCGCGTCACCTTTCAGATATAGTGTTGTTGTCACAAATTTCGACCGGGTTGGTACTACCGTGCAATATTACAAAAAACCCTCCATAGTAATCCAATCTCGGTAGGATTGCGTTCAGGGGTCAGCAAATACATAGCCGGGCAGAGGTGATGGTGGTCGCAGCACTAGTGATAACGTTATGTAACGTTTCCTTTCTTTTTATGTCTCATATTTTTACTTAAGTGCTTCAATGAAATATGAAAGCAATCCGTTATTGTATTAATAGTTTTGTTTGATACTGAAATATACAACGTTGAGAATAGACGGGCTAATTTTAACATCGGATTTGCTACACTTTGACTGCTCTGAAGAACTAATCGCCAATATTAAATCATTGTTACATGTTGGTTATTAGTCATTACGTAATTGTTTTTGGTATTAGGTGGTATTTGTGGGGCTAAGGCACCCTGTGAAACGGTAGACCTTATCTGAGTGACTGACTAGTCTCTGGCGCAGGCTTTCCTCTCTGTATACAATGAGAAAACAATCATCACCAGACTCGCGTTAGCCCCAGTCACCACCGAGTTTCGCGACCTCGAGGACTAGGTACTTACGAGGCTCACTTTTTCAAAGTTTAATTTCTACGAAACTCAACTTTGATATTTTCGGTGGAGCGACTACTATCTGACCTCTGCTACTCATTGACGACGACGAAGTTATGTTATTGGACCAGTTGTTGCATTTTTCCGGACGCCATCTGCACGTAACGACTGGTATTATTATTCGAATGGTTACCCACCTTGGGACTAAAAAGTTGCAGGAAAGCGTACCCTGAACTCTAATGTGCGAATTTTTAATACCGTACATCCGTATGTTTAACCCGAATATTTATATTTTAGTCAATGTGATCTTCAAAAAGACTTTATAGTTGTTAAAATTTCGCACATCGCTAAATCAGAAATGTAGTCTAAATTTAAATAAGAAGCAGGCTACGTTACTCGAATCAGCATCCGCAAAGAGCCTGAAACATCTGCTCTCAAATATTTACCCAGCATCTCCCAGCCAATTACAATTTCATCAGCCGTAATATGTTAAACTAAATCTCTCAGATATCCAAGTGGTGACGTCACAACAGCACAATGGCGATACCATTCAGCGTGATAGCTTTTATTCTTGTTTGCGAAGCGTGCCTGTTTGTAGTTGAACGTTAAATTTCCCTTGTGAATATTTAAATTTTAAACCGTGCGATTATTTTTTAGCCGACTGTGTTAGAGAGGATAAGTTTCGTACTTATGTATGTATGATTGTAGTGTTCTTTGTTCCCTTCTATGGGCCTAGCGACTAAATGGATTTCGATGATTAGTGTCTGAAATGAAAGATGTTCATCTTTTGAGGGTTATAGGTTACATAAAATATGAATTTTCATTCAAATTTGTCGAGTAGGGTTTCAAAATGAAGGGAATCAGAAGAAAATTACAAAAGCATTTATAGAACAAAACTTTAATATCATTTATAGGAAGGCATTAACTATTGAAGTGGATGGCTACAAGGGGAGAGGAAGACCTAACAGGAAATAGATGAACTAAGTGAAAGATGAAGTTTCTAAGAAAGATAGGTTAAGATAAGTTTAGATTACTGCAACCAGAAATGAATGGAGAAAGCACACATGCTGTGCCGACCCCAAATAAATATGAAATAAGGTCAGGAAGATGGTGATTATTGAGAGGCTCAAGTTTGACCCCTATCCCAGCTGGTGGTAAGTGATGATATAGTCTACGATGAAATATGGTTACCTAGAAAGATTCTATTCGCTAGGGACTTGAAAATTCTAAGGTTGTAGCTTTCTGGAAAGACAGATGAGGCCGTCAAACTTAGCACCACTATTGTAATATTTTAAATGTTTACAATAGTGACCCTCTTAACGTAGCCTTACTATCAGGCGAGGTAATATCATATTGATGAGACTTGAATTAAAAAAAAATTGAATCCGGCAAAGTTCCATTCAGCAGATCAAAAAATAACTAAAAAGTTACCCAAAATACTAGTATTCTCCCTGGCCCAACTAGCTAAGCCAAATTGCTTTTGATGGGAGTGGCTTCACGTTGGTAGTGTAATGGACAGGATTCGAACCAAGGACCTCTCGAGCGTAACAGGCCAACTCCCTAACCACTAAACTATCGATGTTCCGAAGCACGTACAGTGATTGAAATGAAACTGAATTTTAATTGAAACGGCTCGTTGAATCTCGAGTTTTTAACAGCCTCAATTTCTACGGAAGGCTCTGATCACAGAGTTACTTAAGACTCTTCACGGTTCATTGAAATTTTCTTAATCGTTTACGATTTGGTAGGGAAAATTGAAACGCATCAAAATTATGTTTATTTTCACAAGAATTAACACGGCGTTGATAAAAATGTGTTTTAGCCGCGTGGTTTCCGGCAGAGTAGAATTTGGACCACCCCATCTCTTCACATGCGGTGTCGTACAAGACGCCTAAGGGATAAGACTGACATCAGACCGATATATGCAGCCCAGACTCAGCCACAGATGCATGGCTCGAGGCAACAATAGTGCCCGGAAAACGGCAATAGGCTCACCCCCTATTTTGTGGGACCGAATACAATGATGGTGAAATGCGGGTGTTAGTTCACCTCCGCCTAACCCTCCGGGGATAAAGGCATTATTATATGTATGTATGTACAAAATGTTTCAGAGCTGACTGATGATTTAGACCAGAATATACTTGTCGTGGTTATTCGAATGCGGCGTATGACCAAGTTTAATAGCAGATCAACTTAATCAAAACGTAAAGCAGTGCAAAGGTATTGCATAACATACATCACGAAAGTTTGAAATTAGTGTGTTAATTAGACTGCACCTCAATAACATAACTAACGGGTGTAATCAGGTATAATGATGATCGACGATGGATCGCAAGCGAAGCTGCCCGCGTGCGAAGACAACTCGGGCGTCGGAGGTCGATGAACGACCGCCGCCCTCCATGAGCGCAGGTCAGGGGGTGACTGGAGGAGCCGCCTGTCACCCTGGCAGAAGCAGGCCGCAGCGGCGGCGCGTCTCGCGCGCCTCCTCGATTCCGGGGACGAGTTGGGGACTCTGTAATCCCCACACCCGAGAAGAGGTCCAGATTGTAAGAGATGGCCCTGGGTCGACCGGGGTGCGAGGGATATGACTGTCAACCTCACCTTCGGCAACCAAAAACGACCCACAGGCGGCGTGCGTTGCAAACGTCCACAAGCCACGGTAACCACTTCCCATTAGGTAGACCGTGTGCTTGTCTGCCACCTAAGTGGAAGAAAATAAAATAAAAAAAGCTGAGAAATATTAGATTACGGATTCTGAATTCTTGTTTGTTTGTCAGTAAATACTATTGAACGGATTTGGACGCGATTTTTTTGCTTAGTTTTAAAATTTTACGTTTATTTCATCGCCATTGATTGTCAAAAACTGGACATTTAAAACGAAAACAGACAACCATGCGAGTGGGTATCCACTTCGCTATCGTGTTATTGTATTATAAAACTAAACATACTACCACGACATAAGGCTGAAGACAGTAAATAGTCTTTTTTTTATACTACTTAGGTGGCAGACAAGCAAACGACCCACTTGATGGGAAGTGGTTACCGTGGCCTATGGACGTGTGTAACACCAGAGGAGCCACACTCGCGCTGCTGGCCCTATAAACATAAAGTTTCTTATGTTTCTGTGCCGTCAGTGTAAAAGACAAAGCAGGACAAGCCTTTAGTCTTCCTACTGACAGCACGAATTCTCCAGTGAGTTTTGGCTACCCTACTCACCACTGGGAACACAACACGAAGCTATTACAGCCGCGCTATTCTATAGGGCCTTCCCCAGTCGGACTTCTCAATTGGGCGGAAATACCACCGTGTCCTACCTCCTACGCATTCTGTTGCCATTACTTTATACTAACTAACCATACTCAGTAAATAAACAGCAACAAAATATGGCAAGCATCTACGTCACGAGTGAATTCATAAATTATAATAGACTTGACATTGTCCTCGGTAGCATCCCCTGGGCATCCCCCAGGTCGTAGTATAAGATATTCATAGTTCTATTCATAGACATAAACTCTATGTATTATGTACCACAGTCTGTTGATAACATGTTAGTATGGTTGTCTATTCTCATGTAGTGGCAAGCAATTAATATTAAATTGGAAACATGATTACAGTTTTATTGATTAGTGAATAAAAACCGGACTAGTAGTCCATTGAAAAGTTACGTTTGGGGTTGCATTTGTTATAAGACGCCATTTTATTTTGTAGATATTAAGGAGTCAGTTTAAAGTGAAATAAAAGTAGTTGTAGGGTTGCAACAGTTGTCATTCAGTCACTATCTTGGAAAAAGGAGTTCGAATGACTTTTATGCTTTATCAGTAGCCAATAAAACTGGGTTTTAACAGTACTAGATTTTTTTTTCATACAATTTAGGTGGCAGAGAAGCACACGGCCCACCTGAAGAAAAGTGGTTACCGTGACCTATGAACGTGTGTAACACTAGTGGAGTCACATCCGTGCTGCCGACCCTGTAAGAACAGAGATTTTATGTGCCTTCAGTGCAGAGCACAAAATCAGTGACAAGCTTTTGGTCTACCCATTGACAGCACAAAAACTCTCCAGTGAGCTCTGGCTACCCTACTCACCACCGGGAACACAAGACGAGCTTATTATAGCCGTGGTATTTATTCTGTAGGGTGGAGGTACTGGTACTGGTACGTGGGACTGCTCAATTTGGACGGGAATACTGTTGTGTCCTACTTCCTAGATTTCACGGATACGGACGCAGATGCATTTATTATAACAAACATATTAATATTTTGTCAAACATAATATTGACTGTACTATCATAGACAAGCCACATTTCATGATGAGCCTGCGAAATCTCGCACGCGTCCCCCGAAATTGTTGGCATAAAATTTGTACCACTACAGTGGGTACAGCCTGCTATCGAACTTGAAAATGGGGTCATGACATAGGTACCATTTTGAAATACAATCCAATAATTATTATTTTTATAGTTTTGCCCCTATAAACTATAGCGTATTACGAGTACAGCGGCCATGTAGGTTTTTTTTGCATCACCTATCTAAGAGTACTTGGTTTACCTATACGAATCCATAAACTTAAGACTAACTATATGTTAATTTAAGATATCTGTTCTATTTTTTATTTTTTTATACCACTTAGTTGGCAGATAAGCACACGGCCCACCTGATGGAAAGTAGTTACCGTGGCCTATGGACGTCTGTAACACCAGAGGAGTCACAGTCGCGCTGCCAACCCTGTAAGTACAGAGTTTCTGTGCCGTCAGTAGAAGACAAATCAGGACAAGCCTTTAGTCTTCCCACTGACGGCACAAATTCTCCAGTGAGCTCTGGCTACCTTACTCACCGCTGGGAACACAACACGAAGTTATTATAACCGCGGTATTCTGTAGGGCGGAGGTACTTCCCCAGTCGGACTGCTCAATCGGGCGGATATACCGCCATGTTCTATAGTTTGGAAGATATGACGTAATAATGAATATTCCTTTTTTTATTATATTCATTATATTTGCCGCGTGCTTCCCGGCAGAGTATAATTTACACCACCCCATCTGTTCCCATGCGGTGTCGTACAAGGCGACTAAGGGATAGGGCTGTTTAACATCAGTCAGATATATACAGCCCAGCATTAGCCTCAGATGCATGACTCGAATCAACAATAGCGCCCGGAAGACAGCAATAGAGTCACCCCCTATTACTTGGGACCGAATTCAATGATTGCTGAAATATGGGTGTTAATTCATGCTTAATCCTCCGGGGATAGACGCGTGATTATATGTATGTACAAACATACATAGATACAAAATATTCCCAAAAAACAAAACCATTTTTGGCACGACGTTCGAATAAAATTGAATAATTATTTTAAATTCTATTCTCTATCAACTTTAAGTCTAATTCAGTTCAAAACACGAATCAAATAATAATCTATCGCTTTCAGAATTCCTAGAATCTGCTCATTAGAATAATTGAAATCGATTCAGCTTCGTTTGCCACTTAGTTCCGTTCAAACTACTTTGAAGTTCCACCTTTAATTCATCGACACCTTGTATTTATATTAATCTATTGTTCCCACCCACCCGTTCGCGTTAATTATGGTTGTGCCTTTACAGTTTTAGTTGTTAATTGAGATATTTAGAAAAGAGGGATGAGAGAAAGAGAGAGAGAGAGAGGAGAATACTATTGTAAGACGTTAGAATACATAAAGAGAGTTGATAGAAATTTTAAAGCATTTAGTATATTAATTATTCAAATCAATTTAGATAGATAAAACTGAGTTAGTTCAGGAGGGACCCCGTAAGTATTATTATATCTGTAATGGTGCCCTTGTTTTCTTAGACTTTGCCTTCAGTTTACCATCAGGTGTGGTGATTAATTAAGACTTATCCTATTTTTAACCAAAACCTTGGATCCAAGGAAATCTCACCTGCAATTCTCTACCTAAATATATTGTATGCAAGAGGGTTAAGATGGTAATCACTCACAAGAAAGCTACATAAGTCAAATCTAAAGAAGAAGAGGGAGTAAGCGGCTCCAAGGTCTGGTCTTTTCACTGGTCTGATCAGGTCTGCCTCTGATTCACCCAGCAACAAACTGCACTGACGTGTGTGTGTAGACACACACACACGTGCTGGGTGAAGTGAAAAAAGACTATTTGTCATATATTTTTGTACGAAGACATATTATATTATAAAATTTGACTACTATTTTTTTATAGTACTTAGGTGGCAGACAAGCACACAGTCACACCTGATGGAAAGTGGTTACCGTGATCTACGGATTATGCAACACCAGGGGAATCATATTTCTGCTGCCAACCACAAGTGTCATTCCCAACAAAAAAATAGAAGAAAAAACAGGATAAGTCTTTGGTCTTCCCACGAATAGCACAAAAACTCTCCAATGAGCTCTGGCTACCCTACTCACCACCGGCATCACTGGCAAAACAATATCATTATATTTTAACTTATGATGTTTACGAATCTGTGACACATGACTTTTTTTGAAAGTTTTCTCTACAAAAGCAATCACTTTAGCACCATTTTTTTACAAATAACACAAACTATTATAACTATTATAAATTTAATAATTTTTAGTATTAACAAAAATTTTAATAATATTAAAAAAAAAAGATATTACAGACAATTTATTATCCGACAATTCATGCACAACAGAACCATCTACAACACTCCAACCATCCACATCTACAGTTGAACCAACAACATTAGAAGCCCAGCCATCGACATCTCTACTTCAGCCATGTAAACCTGTACCAGAAGCTTATATTAATGATTATAATGAAGAAAACGTCACTGATACGTCAAATACACTTGTAGAAAAACGAAGACAGCTGTCGTTATGTGCTCTCTCTCACACCACAGCTTGTCTATAGCACTACAGGCTCGTACCCATTCATTATTTTTTTGATCACCTGGCAGGCAGAAAAACTCCACCGAAGTGATCTGTCTTTTTGGGAATCTTATTTTTTAGGTATAAATAACACTCCCTAAAAATTTCAAGCTTTCAAAAAAAAAGCTGCCTCAAAAACATTTTTTATAATTTTTTGCAAAATATTTTTGCACGCGTCTGGCAACGTTAAAAGCCCGATTAAATTATCTAGCTTATTTTTTTTCGTATTTATAAAGTATTACACTGCAACATATATCAATTGTGTATTGCCCTAAAATATATTTTTGTGGAAGAAAAAAAAATATTTAAAAAAATGTAGGGGTTGATTTAACCCCGCTACTCACCAGCCAGGTCTGCAATTCCGTGTTGGGGTATAATAGGAGAGGTATCTGACAAGTTTTCAGCTTGCCTCTAATACCTACTCAAAAATTCGTGCTAGCTCTCGGACTATAAAACGTATTTAGATCGATACTAATAATGTATTTAGATCAATTATCATCGTAAACTGTACAATCGACACACGGAAAATGTAATTACTCTCATAGACATAAAACTCTTATTGTGAATGTCTGATATAAAAATTACCGAACAAAATTGGTACAGAAAATGCTTCACGATGTAAATTGCAGCTAGCCTCTAATAAAATTGCATTAGTCGTGATTGGAACTGACTACGCGGCGTCCAACGTGAGCGATTTTGAAGCGAACGCAAAGCGAAGGCGATACGGCGCGAAAACAACAAACAGACGATATGTATTGAAGTGGCCTACGTGAACAGATGCACGTAGGTTGCAGTGCGGCGCGATGCTATTTTTTTTTATCAATGACACGCCAACTTCACTTCATCTCGCCTGATGGTAAGCTTTTTAGCTTACTTAGCAAAGTCTCAGGAAAGAGGGTCACCATTACAGACACTAAGTAATGTTACAATGGTGGCATTCAGCTTAGCGGCCTTATCAGATGCTTTTACACGCCCTGCTTAAAGGACCTGGGACTGTAGGAAGAAGGAAACACGTGAGCTGGTAATGAATTTCAGATCTAGTTGGTGCAGCAAAGAAAGACGCACCGAACCGCTTGGTTCTTGGTCGGATATTCTGCACAGTGTGAGGGTGATATCTAAGCCCTGTACGTGTTGTCCTATGTAGGAAAGGAGAGGGTGGGATTAGTTGGAAGAGCTCATCAGAATACTCACTATGGTAGAGATGGTAAAATACAGCTAAGGAAGCAACATCTCTACGCATCTGCAAAGGCTCGAGGGTGTTCGTGACCTCAGGATACCCAATAATTCGGACCACGCTTCACTTTAACCTGTCGTTTGAAGCGAACGCGATCACTTGGTTTGATATTTTCCCGCGATTTTACGTGAAGGCAGATGTTTGAATGTCATCTTATTTGACAGTGGTTTGTAACGGTGGGGACTCTTCGCGCGCTCGTACGTCAAGCCCACCGCATCGCGTCGCAACGCATTAGACTCACGTGAAATCGCATTGAATCGCTTCGCAATTCTATTCGCTTTGAATCACCTACTTAAGACGTAGCCAACAGTCTGACTATATCACAAATACCTATTTCCATCAATCGATCGCAATATGCTAATTGATTGATTGATTGAAATATTACAAAATATTGACGTAACAGTAATTCAGGGCTCTGATTTTGCTAGTTTTATGTCATAATAAAACCATTATTTATTTTTTCATTTAATTTAATTTAATTTAATTTTGGACTTTAAGACAACCTGCATAAAGTCTAAAAATTTTAATGTAATTTTTTCAGTATCGGGAGCCAGTTATAGTGTTTCATTAAAAACTATGACATTTCGAAGCGTTAGTGGAAAGGTGGGCTCTCTGTGTGGTAAACGATTAGTAGGTCAAATTACTTAGGAGCGTTTGCTTATTGAATGGGTTGGGTTAGTGGTATTTTATCTAAGCGCTTCAGTGGGCACGTTAAAAGTTCACCCCGGCTGCGTATTTGTTTTTTCTTTTTTAAAGAATATTAGCAACCGAAATTACTAATATACCCTACTAACTTCTCCAGCTAATCTAAATTACTTGTATTGGGAGTGGGTTCACATCGGTTGAGTAGTGGCCAGGATTCGGACGAGAGTCCCCTGGATTGGAAGGTCGACTCCTTAATCACTAAGTTACCTTTTTTTTTTTTTACGTGCGCAAAATCCCCACAGATACCTCCCCACTTTAGCCGGTGGAGTAGGTTATGTCGGACTCGAACCGACTAAAACGCACGCCGCCTGTGGGTCGCTTTGGTTGCCGAAGGTGAGGTTGACAGGCATATCCCTCGCACCCCGGCCGACCCAGGGTCACTAAGCTACCTTGCTAAGGTAATTATAGTTGTTATATCAAGATGGAGACCTATATCGGTGATCTGAATAACTATGGCAGCGATTAACTCAAGCTGAAATGTCGAAAGGCAGTCACTCCCAAAATAGCAGAATAAATATATAATTCATATTATATTAAAGTGGATCCCGGATTCCGAGGTTAAGGCCAAGGATGCGACTAGGACCAAAGCATACATACATACACTAACGTCTGTAAATCTCCAAAGGGGTAGGTAGAAGTGTATTAACACCCACATTTCGCCAACTATGATCTTTGAAGCCACGTAATAGGGGACGAGCCTATTACCGCCACCACTTCCGCCACGCTAAAGAGGCTGTGGTTACATCGTTTACTGTCATCGAATAAATTTATACGTACATACATACATATAATCACGCCTTTATCACCGGAGGGTTAGGCAGAGGTGAATTAACACCCACATTTCACCAATCATTAACTTTGGTCCCACGTAAATGGGGGGTGAGCCTATTGCCGTCTTCCGGGCACTATTGTTGACTCAATTCTTGTATCTGTGCCTGAGTCTGAGCTGTATATATCTGTCTGATGTTAAACAACTCTACCCCTTAGTCGCCTTGTACGACACCGCATGGGAGGAGATGTGGTGGTCCAAATTCTACTCTGCCGGGAACCACGCGGCAATTTATTTACGAATAAAAAAGTTGGTTTACTAAAATTTGATGCAATGCGGAGTTCCACATTCACCATTGATACAATCAACATCCATTAGTTCTAATGCCTTGTAAACTTTTGCCTTGTGCCAATATCCATTAGTGTTGTAGGTACCTAGTATGAATAATAAGTAAAATGTAGGTATTTTGCGTGCAAAAGTTTCATTAGAGTCCTACTAATATTGTAAAAATATTGATAACTGGATGTTTGTTTCTCAATCACAGTCAAACGGCTTAACGAATATGGCGGAAATTTGGTACAGGGATAGAAATAATACATTTTTTTATACCACTTAGTACGACACGGCGGTATTTCCGCCTAATTGAGCAGTCCGACTGGGGAAGTAACTCCGCCCTACAGAATACCGCGGTTATAATAACTTCATGTTGTGTTCCCAGCGGTGAGTAGGGTAGCCAGAGCTCACTGGAGAATTTGTGCTGTCAGTGGGATGACTAAAGGCTTGTTCTGCTTTGTCCTCTATACTGACGGCACAGAGACTCTGTCAGGGTCGGCAGCGCGAGCGTGGCTTCTTTGGTGTTACACACGTCCATAGGCCACGGTAACCACTTTCCATCAGGTGGGCCGTGTGCTTGTCTGTCACCTAAGTGGTATGAAAAAAAAACTTGAGAAATACGGGTTCATAGGTGATTATGGGTTTGAAAATATGCCATAGGCGAAGCTGGAATATGTCAGGTAGTGTATAATAGTAGAAAAAGTAGAAATAATGTTGGTTTTACATGTTCAAAAGTTTCACTATAATTTAGAAATATTATATTTAATTTTATTGAAATAAAACATTCAAAACGTAGAGAAATAAAATGTCTAAGTGGTTTTCAGCTTCAAATTAATTAATAAAATGAGTATTGTTACGTAATAAATGAAAATTCAAGTAACTATCCTCGGGGAAAAATTAAAGCTTTGAGCACAAAGGAATAATTTTTAGTGGCCATTGAAATATTCATGCTAAAAACGTTTTTAATTTTAACTAATTATTTTTGTGTAGACTGGATGGATGGCGTCAAAGAGAACATGGCAAACAAGGGAGTGACTTAAGTCAGATTTGGTCACAAAAATCGATAAAAATCTATCAAAAGCCTTAAAAAATGAATGATTGAATTAAAACAGTTCTTTATTTTACACCTATACGGTACAGAATATCCGATCAAGAACTAAGCGATTCGGAGACTCTTTCCTATTTCGCACCACTAAGGTCTGGAATTGATTACAAGCTCACGTGTTTCCTTCTTCCTACAGTCCCGGACCTTTTAAACGGGGCGTGAAAAAGCATATGATTAGGCCGTCAAACTGAGTGTCATCATTGTTACATGGTATATGCAAGTAATGGTGACCCTCTTTTCTGAGACTTATCATCAGGCGAGGCGAAGTTTGATTGACGTGTCCTATATAAAAAAAATCAATTTGAAGCTATAAATTTGTTTATGAAATAGTAACTTCCTGTAATTTATTCCGTTGCTTGTCACGCTTCACGGCTGATTGTATTTTATGTCGTGAATTTACGAGCCACGCTTATGTATATAAATGGGCGTAGTTGTTTCAAACTATATTCCTCAGTAGAATATGGCTATAAACTACGAGCTGATGCCCGTGACTTTGCGCGAATTCTGGTCCCACTCCTGTAACAGATGGGAACTTATTCCAGGGATAAAAGTAACCTATATGTTTTTTCCGATTATAATTCATATCCGGAAAGTATGACACGACGGTATTCCCGTCCCAATTGATTAGTCCGCCTTCGTACGTACCTCCACCCTAAAGAATACCACGGATATAATAACCTCGTGTTATGTTTCCAGTGATGAGTAGGGTAGCCAGAGAGTTCTGGAGAGTTTTGTGCTGTCAGTGGGAAGAAGGCTTGTCCTGATGGTTTCTTCTGGACTGACGGCGCAGAAACTCCCTGTTCTTACAGGGTCGGTAGCACGAATGTAACTCCCCTGGTGTTGCACACGTTCATAGGTCATGGTAATCACTTTCTTGTCTGCCACCTAAGCTGCATAAAAAAAATGTTTTCAGGCTACCTGAAATCTTAGTCTGTTTAGATTACATAATATGCACATAATTATATTATACTCAAATAAAAACCACGGTAGCCTAGTGGTATGGATAATGGACTGCTGAAACGAGATCTCGGGTTCGATCCCATGTTTTACCATGGCACACACCAATGACTTTTCGATGATTTTCGAAGTCATGTGTGTATTTATCGCAGCGCCGGCTAATGGCAATAGGCTCGCCATCTGTTACATTGGGAACTAAACATAAACTGGCGAAATGTGGGTGCTAGCACATTCGCCTACCATTTCGGAAATATAGGCACGAGTTCATGTCATGTCATGTCATGTCGTGTCGTGTCGTGTCGTGTCGTGTCATGTCATGTCATGTTATGTTATGTTATACTCACTCGAGAAATATGTGGTCAGAAAGAGAATGTTGTAACGAGTATTGAAAAGGATATGCTAAGATGGTTTAGGGTAAAATGAATGAGAATAGAGTGAATGAAATTCTAAATATATGTTAAACACAAATTGGTGAGGTATTGAAAAAAAGGGCAGATAAGAAGTACTCGACATCGGCGAGCTTGCGTGAAAGGTTTAATAGCATTAGAAGGTGAAGTATGGATGAAGTGGCGAGCTGTTATCTCTGTCCTACCTACCACGGTGGTAAAGGAGGTAGGCGTGATCGATCCTTATATATTTCACGAACTTCCTTCGCAATAATTGAACCTTTCGTGCAAGCCTACCGGTTCCGAGTGCTTAAATAAAAGACTTCTGAATTTTTAGGAGCGGAAATAATTAGGTAAAAGGCTTTACATTGCTCTAGAGCACTGGTAGGCAAGCATTCTTAATGGAGACGAGGAATTAAAAAAAAATCAAACAAGTGCCAGATATGCTAGACATCCCTGCCGGTGAGGGTCCCTTAATCGTCAAACGGTGAAGTGTCACCGACCTTCTTTGAACTACGCGGCTAGTCGAACTGACGTTTTTTATATAACTTAGATGGCAGACAAGCACACGACCTTCCTAATGGAAAGTGGTTACCATGGCCTATGGACGTGTGCAATACCCGAGGAGTCACACTCACGCTGCCGACCCTGTATGCACACAGTTTCTGTGCAGTTAATGTAGAAGACAAAGCAGGGCAAGCTTTTAGTGACAGCACAGACTCTCCAGTGAGCTCTGGCTATCCTACTCACCACTGGGAACACAACACGAAGTTATTATGGCCGCGGTATTCTGTAGGACGGAGGTACTTCCTCAGTCGGATTGCTCAAAAAGACGGAAATACAGCCGTGTCCTACCACCTAGCTTCTTTACCTATGCGTCTATTATTTTAATAAGTAGAATCTACGTTATATTTCTGAACCGTCAAAATACAATTATAGCGGGTCATATGTTATTCATGTCAAGGTACCGTCGGCGGGCCGAATTAAATGATTTCGCGGACCGGGGCTGGCCCACGTGCCGTATTTTGCCCATCACTGCTCTAGAGATAAAACTGCTACTGACCCTAAAATCCAACCGCAAAATTAATCAATAACAGTAGCAATCGACTGTCGCGTGCTTAACTCGAATAAACCATTCACTTTGAGTCCCACGTGGTTAATATATTCACTAGCTTTATGCGGGTACCACTTTCCTAAAATATAAATCCATACAGGCAACTGCTGTTACAGTTAAGTACTTCAGTAATGCGGTAGCAGTTGAAGGGTTATTAGACATGGAAACGCGGCACCAATTCATTTAAACAAATTCTTTTAGAACCAAATTCAAGTCACAATGCTTTCATACATACTACATACATATAATCTCGCCTTTATCCCCCACTTTAACACACATTTCACCATCATTGTATTCGGTCCCACGTAATAGGGGGTGAGCCTATTGCCGTTTTCCGGGCACTATTGTTGCCTCGAGCCATATATTTCTGGCTGAGTCTGGGCTGTAAATATCTGTCTGATGTTAAACAGTCTTATCCCTTAGTCGCCTTGTACGACACCGCATGAGAAGAGATGGGGCGGTCCAAGTTCTACTCTGCCGGGAACCACGCGGCTAATACTTTCAAAAAGACTTCAATCGATATTCCATTACCATCAAGGTAATATACCAGCACACGACCCACCTAATAGGAAGTGTTTCCCATGGCCTATGGACGTGTGTAATACCAATCCCTCAATTCTACTAAAGCGGTTCAAGGAGGTAGGACACGACGGTATTCCCGTCTGAATTGAGCAGTCCAACGGGGAAAGTACCTCCGCCCTACAGAATACCACGGTTATTATAACCTCGTGTTGTGTTCCCGGTGGTGAGTAGGGTAGCTAGAGCTCACTGGAGAGTTTTTGTGCTGTCAGTGGGAAGACTAAAAGTTTGTCCTGCTTTGTCTTATACACTGAAGGCACAGAAACTCTGTGCTTACAGGGTTGGCAGCGCAAGTGAGACTCTCTTGGTTTAGCACACGTCCATAGGCCACGGCAACCACTTTCCATTAGGGGGGGTCGTGTGCTTGTGTGTCAACCAAGTGGTATAAAAAAAAGACAAAGCCTAAAGATCCAGCTAATTTGTTAGAAATCCTGGAGATAAATAAATATTTCTATACGCATAAACCACGAAGAGTTTGGCAAACAACGCTCATGCCAATTATCTTAAACAACGTCCCTAAAGCTCGGTCCACACACCGCGATTCTGGTCGACGGCGACTCGCTAGCGATTTATGACTTGTGTTTATAATAATCGCAATTTCATGTACTGATGCATTACGTTAGAGCACACACTCTAACGTAATGCATCAGTACATGAAATTGCGATTATCATAAATTTTTGACGGATTTTTTCTTCGCTAATTGTATCATTTCTACCCACAAGCACACATTCACATGTGCACTAACACCACATATGTGCACAAGTAAAAGCACGCAATTGTAATCAGCAACAACTATGCATTAAATATGCATGTAAAAAATCTGGTAGGGAATAAAAATTTAATACTTGCACGCCACAAATGGCAGAATATGCAGGCTATATATCCTAAATCACATAACACATGTAACCAACCATATTCTAGGAAATAAAGATTCTTATTCTTATAACGGTCTTTCAGAATTCCTTTTGTAACAGACGTGGTATACCGGTTCTGCGGTTACTTGTAACTATTCGTTTTTCTCGGAAGATCGAAAATATTCACGTTAGTGTAGTTTGCATGTCTTCTTCAGCCTAGCGTTAACCCCAGTCGCATCCGAAGCTTAAACTTCGGAGTGGGATCCACTTTTTCTAATTGCGGGTTGGCTGACCTTCTATATTTCCGAGAAGTGACTGTCATTTTAACCTCCAGAGCTCATTGGCAATATTGAAGTATTACAGTTAGACCAGATATTGGGCTCCAATTATCCGTAACGAATGCCAAGTGGGCATGTATACACAGCGACAATGACACTGACGACCGACTGCTTTTCAGATTCATAGTGTTAAATAGACGCATCGGTAGCGACAATAAATCGGTGCTAATATTCACGTCCACACATTATTTTTAACGTGGCTAGCGAGTTACTGCGATTTGAGTCGCTGCCGTGTGGACCGAGCTTAAGTCTAATTCCTTAGACTAACAACAGCTTGAAGCTTATACAATATGTTATGCAAAAGCACTTGGCATTGTGAAATTAATTAAAACTATGCACATCAATAACGCTAGTGGTTGTATTAGGGTAACAGATTGGCTCGCTTACGACGTACCCAAATTGGAACTATGGTATGAGTTTGTAAGTTATCTGTGAGATATATTTGTGTTCAGAGAGCATGTTTAGTTTATTGATTGACTTTTCTGGAGCACTAGTTAGTAAAGATATATTAGCTTTGGATGTGGATAATGTTATATAGAAAATCCTAGTATATTTGTGTAATAAAAGCAAATAAAAAATCATTATTATAATTATAGCTATGTGTGTATCATCGATATGAAAATTACTTAGGTTATAATACTAATACTAATCACATACACGAGAAACAAGGTGTACCAAGAGGCTTCACAAAGTTGGTAGTCCGTTTGTAGGCAGCTGTATAAAAATATTTAATAAAATTCCTCAGGAATTGATTAACGTGCCAATAAATCTTTTTATTGCATTAAGAATATTTACATAATATACACGGAAGTTATCGAATTTAAAATATATATAAAAAATAATATATATCTAAATAATCCTGCAGGTTCAGGCGTCAAAGAATTCCTCGCCATCGATGTCAACCGGGAAGGTGGCCAGAAGGCTGGCGGCATTGCCACGTTGAATGGCAATACCAATCCTTTGCGCAAAGAATAAACCAGCCCTCTGATCACGGGTAGCGTCAATTAAACGTTTAGAAATGCCAATAAATAAATTTAAAATAGAAGTGAAAAAAACTTTAATAAAGGTTACTATAAAGCAGATGAGTATCTTGATGATGTAAATGCGTGGTCAAAATAAGTCTCTTGCTTGCACGCACAAAAAAAGCAAATTTAAATAAGAGATAATCTAGTTCTAATATAGTTCTCTGAGTTTCTTGCTGGTATCTTCTTAGTAGAACTAACCTACCGAACCAGTGAAAGAATCATTTTACAATGGTTTATTTTTACATTATTTAATATTTATATATTATTTCTAGACATATTGTAAAATTTTGACGTTCATATATGTGCTCTTTATGTGCCTTTACTGAATAAATGACATTGATTTTTTTATTCTTCTAACGATTCTTTTATTTGTAATACTTGTATGAGTAATGAACTGCTGAGACGAGGTACGGGTTCGATCCCAGGTTTTACCATGGTACACACCAATAAATTTTCGATGCTTTTCGAAGTTACGTGTGTATTTATCGCAGGTTTATAAGTGCCTGGTTAATGGCAGTAGGCTCCCCACCTATACATTGAGACCTAAACATAAACTGGCGAAATGTGGGTGCTAGTACCTCTGCCTACCCCTTCGGGTATATAGGCATGAGTTTATGTTATGTTATGTTTGTATGTTCGTTTGTTACTACTGAATTTTCACGCGGTATCTTTTTGTTTTTCAAATTTAAAATCACTTTTCTTTGATAGCATTTGCGTGAGTACTACTTAGCCCAGTCAATTTAGACATTCGAAGTTACCTAAATTCCCACCAAGCTGAAAATCGGTAAGATTGTTTAAAATATCATTAAAAACAAAATGTGAAAGTTCCCCATCTTTCCCCTGTAAGGAAAAAATTTTATTCAAGGTCATAGGTCAAAAAAAATTTATTCAAGGTCATAGGTCAAAAAAATGAGTTTTTCGCGATTTTCAGCAAAACGGTACGTTTTATCATGAAATACCTCAGATAAAAAATGTAGATGATAAAATTATCTATAAAAATTAATTAATACTTTTTTTTCTACAAGCCACCGTTTTTGAGATATAACGATTCAAAAAGTTGTAAAAGTTGTAATCGTCATAATATGCACATGTTTCCTCGCCACCTATGAGGTAGTGTACTTAGCGCGTTTTATTTAACGTGGTGTCCCCAGTAGGCCTATTCCACGGGCCAATTTTGATCTTGTTTAATTTGAAATTATTGAAAAATAATGGATATTAGCAGAGATTGAAAAGATAAAAGCAATTTAAGTTAAAAAAAGTAGTGAAATTTAATCGTCCGAGTCGTAACTTTCAAAATCTTCTCCTTGTTCATCTTCTTGATCTTCTTGTACTTGTTCATCTTGTTCTTGTTCTTCTTCATCTTCATTCTGAGTGCATGTAAACTACGTTAATATCGCATGTTGCCTCGTTGGAATCAAACGGATCCTCTACTGTTGTTGATTCAATATTAGAGTACAACCGGCCTTGACAATGTGTACATGCCGGAGAACAGAACAGTCCGACTTTTTTGCAATCACATTTAGCACTGCATCCCTTTTTGCACTCGCAAAAAATCGAGTTCAGCAGTTTTTCCGGCGCAGGTGGAAGTAAAGTGTGCACTGGTTCTAATGAATTGTTGACCAACTTCCAACTCCAGTCTGTAGGGTCTAGCTGATTTTGACACTTGAACTTGGTAATATTATATACGCTAAAAAGATGTTGATGAGCAGCAACTGAGGTTGGAGGAAGACAAGCTAATTGTACTTGTTTTTTACTTTTGGTGTTTTTAACGAAACATGCATATCTAACTGGAGTTACGGCCAGAAGTCGCGATAAGCGACATTCACTCGGGTGGATCCACGGGCATTAATATTTTAGTAAATCTTTATTAAAATCATTAATATGTCCAATGTTGTACAATGCATAAAGTCCTGAAAAATAATGAGACAAGTAGATATTTATTTTGCCCAAATTGCACCGCCCAGGTGGAAAGTTTAAAACTTTTGACGGCGATAGCTCTTCATATTGCTTAAAAGCATAAGTGGCCTAATGTTCGTATAATGTATTCATAATTTGGCTACTTTGGCAGTTTGCACCACAATGTTAGCTTTTCTAATTGTTGTTATGTCGTCTATGAAATAATTCTGTAGGTATCTATGCAGTGGTTACATTGTCAAGGAAAACTATTCAAATTAAAATCTCAAAATAACTGATGGTTTGACCAACCTGGAGGCTTACATCTATTTGGTATTTTGGTATTCAGATCATTTTGTAACATAACATCACGCCTATATCCTCGAAGGGTTGGCAGAGGTGCTAGCAGCCACATTTCGCCAGTTTATGTTTAGGTCCCAATGTAATAGGTGTCTATTGTCATTAACCGGGCACTTAGAAACCTGCGATAAATACACACATAACTTCGAAAAGCATCGAAAAGTCATTGGTGTGTGCCATGGTAATACTTGGGATTGAACCCGAGACCTCGTCTCAGCAGTCCATTACCCATACCACTAGGCTACCGCGGCTAGGATCATTTTGTATACTTTTCTAAACAACATGAATCTGAAACTGACTGACTGTACTATACAGAGACTCTGCACATAGCTATTTATTCTGTCTTCTTTTACGATTCTTTACACTTTCTATTTCAGTTTTCATTATAACAAACACTTGTGCAAGGGATAAATCCCTAGTGAGATATACCAAGAAGCGTGACTATAATATGTAAGAAAGGATCACGGTTCGTAAATTTGCCCTTTACTTTCAAATAAATTAGCATTTCCTAAAGTAGAATAAGATATTGAGAGACTTAAACTTTGGTTATCATTTGTGATATATGTCAGAGCTTTGCGTATACATTGTCAGTTTTTAACCATACTTCTACGGAATCATGCTTGAATAATTGGAATGAAACAGAATAAATTATTTAATGTACGCATAATCCCCACGGATACCCCCACCACAGGAGTCGATGGGGGAGGTTATTTCGGACCCCAACCCACTAAACCCACTAAAACGCAGGTTGCCGGAAGTGAGAATATCTGAGACATATCCCTCGCACTCCGGCGTCCTCCTCGCGGTACCTAAACAATTCATCGTAAATATCCATAAAAATATTAGGGGCCCGTGGCTGAGGACTCTGTGGTCTCCACACTCGAGGTGAGGGCCAGATCGAGAGAGACGACCCGGGTGCGAGGGATATGCCTGTTAACCTCACCTTCGGCAACAAAAAACGACCCACAGGCGTCGTGCGTTTTGGTCGGTTCGAGTCCGACATAACCTCTGCCACCGGCTACGGTGGGGAGGGGGGTATCCGTGGGGATATTGCGCACATAAAAAAAGGGGGGCGTCGCTGTGGTTAACACATTGCAAGATTAATCACCACTAGTTGTAGTGTAGTAGTTGGTCTTAGGCCATTTTCACATTATCCGATCCGTAATCGGTGTTAACCGACGATAGCTGATATCCGATAGCCGACACCATGTGCTGTTGTTGTTTGTGTGCATATATCCGATATGATCGGTCCTATACGTCAAGGATACGTCCATTTGTTCGATAGCACAGACTTTTATTTTAACGTGCGGAGTATCCACTCGAATGCTCTCCGTCGAGGCCAGCGAACTCGAACCGACTAAAACCGCACAGCCGTCTTAGGCCATCTGTTGCCGTGGGAAGGGTAGCCTCTGGCATATTCCTCACGCTCCCCGACTGAACCCAGGGCGATAGTACAGAGTCAAAAAAAAAACCATTAGCACAACCATAAACTCCGTAGAAATTTCTTTGCTGCTGTGGTGACTGATTGATATTGATATCCGATATCGGGCTAATACAGCGGTGTCAGCTCCGATATAATAATAATAAATAAATAATAAATATTCCACGACATTCTACACAACGCTATCTAGACCCATGGTAAGCATAGCTTAACTAGCTTGTGTTATGGAATCTAGAATGCGGATAAACATACTTAGATACTTTTTTTTTTGTAAATACATACATATTATACATAGAAACACCCAGACCAATGCAAATATGCATGCATACAAATATTTGCACTGAGCGGGAATCGAACCCGCGCCTCCTGCATAGCAGTCGAATGCTCTACCGCTACGCCACAGAGGTCGTCAAGATATCGGGTCGGACAATGTGAAAGACAGTTACATATTTTATACATTTTACTTCCTGTTGGCTATCGGATATCGGCTATCGTAGCTGACACCGATATCGGATCGGATAGTGGGAAAACGCTCTTAGGATAGGTGACCAATTCTTAAGATATAAAGATTGAGATCACTCCGTGCCTCTGAGGAGCACGTTATGTCCCAATTGCTAAACGAATATCTATGGAACCCGTTACAGATAGTTGGAGCCTCAAAAATTTCGACCACTTATCTAACTATTGAACTTTGTAGAGTCCGAATGGCAGTAATTTCTCAGAAAGTCTTTAATATAAGCCGCGTCGCAGTTGGACTGGAAAAACCGGACTCCGGAATTTGAGGGAAAGGCTTTAGATGCAACCAGAACTAACGCAAACGTTACACATACATACATAATAAACATCCCTATACTCCCGAAGGGTTAGACAGAGGTGAATTAACACCCATATTTCACCAATCATTGAATTCAGGCCCACGTAATATAGAGTAAGCTTATTGCCGTTTGTCGGGCACTATTGTTAACTCGAGCCATGTATCTGAGGCTGAATCTGGGCTGTATATATCTGTTTGATGTTAAACCACCCTATCCCTTAGTCGCCTTGTACGACACCGCATGGGATGAGAGGGAGTGGGTCCGTCCGTAGTTAAAAGCGATATCTCGCTTAGTATAGACTATGAATGATAGCTTCTATGAAAAGCGAGTCGTCATTCAAATCGTGTTACAATAATATATCGTATACAATGATTTCGCATTAGCACCTATTTCATTATGATGGATGACAAGTAGAAATGACAAAAGTACTGCTGGATTTGAAAACATTATTAGGGCAGTGATTAATCATAATAATATAAAATAATCAAGATAATGTGTCTATAGATATTATGTTTAAGATAATATACATACATAAATATTCACATCTTTATTGAATAACACACTTTGTACTTTTCCCACTGTATTTTATTTTACTGTACCTTACCGGTTTCGCTTCAAGGCATTCTCAAAGGTTTGTATGGGAGGTTTCTGTGCCGCAGGGCATGTGTTGTTCCATCAAGTGCCATCAATCAGCAGTACAAAGATTCACATCTTTCTTTACTATTTTATTATTTGCTTCTGTATACTAATTTCTCAACCCAGCGGATTAGCTCGTTGAAGTGGCAATGGGCGGGACACATAGCGCGCAGAACAGATGGCCGATAGAGCAAAAAAGTTCTGGAATGGCGACCGCGTACGGGCAAACGTAGCGTAGGACGCCCAACGGCCAGGTGGAAGGACGACCTCATGAAGGTCGCCGGGAAGCACTGGATGCGGGCTGCTTTAGATCGGTCATTCTGGAAGTCTGTGGGAGAGGCCTATGTTCAGCAGTGGACTATATGTGGCTGACATGATGATGATGATGATGACTAATTTCTCAAGTTTTACTATGTGATATTTAACTTTTCATAGAAATGTTCCATATAAAAAGCAGCAATCCCCACGCCCCCTCCCCACTCTCCGCTTGTGCCAGCAGGGCTGTTTATGGTAGACATGAGCCGACCAAAACGGTGTAAAACATTTAGACGCAATTTTATTCGGTGATTTACAAACATACATATAATCCCGTTTGTATCCGCGGAGGGTTGGGTATAAGTGAATTAACACCCATATTTCACCAATAATTGTATGGATCCCACATAACAGAGGGTGAGCCTATTGTCGTATTCCGGGCACGATTTTTGACTCAAGTCATGCACCTGAGACTGAGTCTGTGCTTTATATATCTGTCTGATGGTAAACAGCACTACCCCTTAGTCGTCATGTATGCATGGGTACAAGCCACCGAATAGGTGGACCAAATTCTACTCTACCAGAACCCACACGGCTGAAATCAGGAATTTAACATAATTCGAATTCTAACTATAACACATTCAAATATGTAATGCAATTTACTAAATTGTACATGTATAATAAAAGCATATTCAGAGTACATTAAGCTTTTAAACGAATTCGACTCCATCAAACTTACTTATTTGATTGCTAGGCTACATTGCGCTACATTATGGCCTAATGATACTGCATTTACCTAAATCGACTCTGAACTTTCATTTGAAATGAATAACATCTTCCATATTGTTTATTATAGGTGTCAAGGTTCTACATAAAAATGGTGTAACTATGCTCTATAGCCGAACCATTATATTCGTGGTAAATTGTCGTTGATTTGTAATAAAACAGTTTGCTTTTAACATTGAAATCCATAGTTCCTATATTAGCTATTACATGGGTTCGTTGGCTCATCTATAGATATGAATATTTTTCATAGGTTAGTATAGGAACATTAGTATTAAAGCTTACGGGATATGTATATACAAAAACAAATACAACTAGCCCATCGCAGTCCACTGCTGGACTAGGACTGCCCAATGTTGGGAGGCTTTGGCCTACTGTTCCCAGGCTGGCCAGACGGGTTGGTACATGGTTTTATTTCAAGTTTTCCTTCTCTCGCAGTGATATCGTCTGAATATTGTTCAATTCATTTCAATCGTGGGAATAGGTTTCCATTGTCGAACTTCTGGCATCTGGTCTTTGCAGCTGATTTTCTTATTCTACGTTTTTATGCACATTCACAAAATTAATACGAGTTTGAGGTAGGACACGACGTTTTTTCCATTCAATTGAGCAGTCCGACTGGGGAAGTATCTCTGCCCTACAGAACACCGCGGCCATAATAACTTTGTGTTGTTTTCACAGCGATGACTAGGGTAACCAAAGCTCACAGTGCTTACAGAGTCAGCAGTGCGTGTGGTACTCCTCTAGTGTTACGCACGTCCATATGCTGCGATGACCACTTTCCATAAGGTGAGACGTCATCATGTCTGTCACCTAAGTGGTATACAAAATGACATCGTAAATCTCTTAAGTAATATGTATTGAAGCAGCTATCTAGTGTTATCAGACTATATGAATCAGGATTACAGCACCCAGTTAGATAAACTTTGGCACAATTCCAACTGTCCACACGCCTTTAGTTGTGGTAAAATATTGTGGCAGGAAAATGAGATTAAAAACCCATTGACTCAACAAGTTATTGGTTCCTTCATAGCAAATAGTGAAGAGTAAAATTATTCAAAAAGAAAACTGGTGTCTCTTATAGAACGATCATAACAGATTTGTATGAAATTCTGGGCATTCTGAATTCGGATTCTGAATTTCACATAGGGAGGACACGACGGTGTTCCCGTTCGAAATGAGCAGTCTGACTGGGTAACAGACGGTCAACTAAGTGATCCTATAATGGTTCAATTTTTTTAATTTTGATATAAGGAGCCCTAAAAATACTACATTTTATCAATTTTACCTAATAAAGAATGTACAAAAGACATATTTAAAACGTTTTATTCCTCAGGATTTACTCGTATTTAATAAAATTGTCAGTGCACAAACTACAAGTTCAAGAAATCGTAAACGTGACTCTAATGTCAGTTTCGTAGAATCAAAATTTCAATCAAACTGGAAGTATACACGAATGCTACAAACCAAAACTAGGTCATACAAAAGAATTGAATGAAATTGCAAAACCATTTGCCTTAAGTGAAACAGAGTCAATACAAGTTATGAAGTCGACACCTAAGTTAATTTAACTTCCTACTACTCCATGCTAAGATAGATGAATATTATGATTTGGACAAACTGTATAGGTGTATTGGTACTAAAATTTCGAGGACCCTAACAAACTTTACCAGCAAACCGATACATTTCTGCGGAAAGAATTGAGAGGCAGTTGCTCTCGCAAAGGTTAGGACAACTTAGAAACTCCCAGGCATAAAACAGTAGCCTATGTGTTATTTCAGACTAACCTATCCCTGCACCAAATTTCAGCCAAATCCGTCCAGCTATTTGAACGTGATTGAGTAACTAACCAACTTTCACATTAATATAATACGAGTATAACAGAATTCCGTTGTTTTCACCTGCCACTTATGGTTATTCCATGGGATTTACTTGGACATTTCTATTGCAATGTACCAAGGTATATTTTTGCTGTCACCATCTTAAGATTGATAAACCGAGGGTGCATAATGAACTCCTTCTCAATCATTTTTACAATGGCTTTCCGCTAACGCCTAATTTAATACGTTATCTGCTTGGGCCAGTTCTTTGAATGGTCTTCGTAGTTATCGGGATATTTACCGTATTGTATTGTTCTGAGTTTCCGATATTTCGGCGCTGTTGCAAGCACCATGATCAAGGAGGAACTAGAATTTTGGTGGTGAATGGCGTAAAAGTTTTTTGGAGTAAATATATCTATATACGCTCTTTCGAGTTCTTTTACTGCGCTTATCTGCACTACCACTGGTTTCACTCTCACTACAAACTTGAATCCGATCTTGATTACGTTCACAACCAACGATGCTTACTGTATCCACTCGCGATTTTGTTTTAGCTTTTTCCCGGTTGTTTTTGAGTTTCTGAGTGATCATGATAGTTTAAATACTTTGAATTGTCTTTTTGTCAGCTCTTGTGATACATGTACCGCTATTGATTATTTTGGAAGTCACAAGAGGAACCATGAACAGTTTAATCTCAACAGATTTAACCCTAGCAAAATTACTTGGATGATATCATACAAATTCTATCATAGCACCGCTCACCATACGCAGGGAGTTCATCCTCACATGTAGCGACCGGAAACGGTATGTGCAGTCATGAAAAAAACTCATTCCACACACGCGTAAGCTGTGAGTGAACTCCCTTCTGTGGTTTTTCCAAGTGTCTACTATTTGGAATTCGTCAAGGAGGGCATTAAAAGGATTGTACGTGCTCGGCAGTATAAGTGTGAAGCTCTTGGTATTGCACATGTCCATAGGCTATGCTAACCATAGCACATCAGGTGCTTTTGTGCCACCAAAGTGGTATAAAAAAATATCGCTCTATTCCAGCTTGGAATTGTTTTACCCAGGAGAGATGATATTACTTAGGTCACTGAACCGGGCATAGTCAGCATCAGATCTGTTTTACCAGCAAAGTACTCTGCCCTGTCTGCCACTCTGCTAGTCAAGGTCAATCTGATGCTAACTGTACTAAAAAAGTCAAATGTCAATTGTTTACTTACAGCGTATTTAGGTAAAAGACATTGAGATTGCCTTTACCTTTAAGTGTTTACCTTTAAGTGATGTTTGCATTGTTATAAATTAGTTTTAATTACTGTTATTGTATGCTTTAATGTAAAACATTGTTGGTAGACCTAATAAATAAATAAATTGCTATTAGAAATATCAGGATTGTTTGCAACAGCGATGAAATATCGGAAACTCCAAACAATACAATGGAAAGAAAATAGAACCCCGTAAGCGCTCTAATCTGATGAGGTCGGCAAACTGAGTGTCACCATTATTACATGCTACGTGTCTGTAACGGTGACCCACTTTCCTGAGACTTTGCTTTTAGCTTACCATCCGGCGATGTGAAGTCAAATTGGCATGTCCTATGGACTTTGTTATTTTGGCAGGCATAAGTGTAAAGGGGTCGCTAGTTTTAAGTAGAACATGTAAATTAAACTTTGCCTCGCCTGATGGTGAGCTAAAGGCAAAGTCACAGAAAGAAGGTCACCATTACATACATATACCATGTTACAATTGTTGTCACCATCATTCAGATTAACGGCGTCATTATATGCTTTCTCACGTACCGATTAAAGAACCCGGGACTGTACTGCTGGTTTTTGTTTTATAGATGGCATACAAGCGCACGGCCCACCTGATGGAAAGTGGTTACCGTGGTCTATGGACGTGTGTAACACCAGAGAAGCCACACTCGCGCTGCCGACCCTGTAAGCACAGAGTCTCTGTGATGTCAGTGCAGAGGACAAAGCAGGACAAGCCTTTAGTCATCCCACTGACAGCACAAATGCACCAGTGAGCTCTGGCTACCCTACTCACCGCTGGGAACACAACACGAATTTATTATATCTGGTAGTACTAGAGGAACAATAATGTATCATTTGCACTACCAGTTCAACTGCTCAGCTGTACTACTGATCTGAAGGGGGTCACTAGTATTTCTGGTAATACTAGAGAAACTAAAATGTATCATTAATACTACTAATTAATAATTCTGATTCGGAGCAAAAAACAATTAGTGTGACCGACCATGATACAGATAATGAAATTAATAGAATCATGTGAGCATGCATTCAATTGAATATAAAACTTAGAAGAAATAAATGAAATGTTCGAAATAAAATCTTAGAGAAACACTAAATGAGATAGCCGATTTCTAACAAACCACATGGCCGCGCGACTAAACTGCGGAAAAAAGAGCTACTCCATAAAATAAACCCAGATACTTGTACACGAATGTTTGGGTATGAGGCAAATATTTACGCTATGATGTTATTACAAGATTACGAACTGTTGCGGTATTGCGTTGCTGGGCTGTTTTATTGAGTATGGGATGAATTAATGTGTTTTATTATTGCGTACCTATTTTTTTGTTTTAAATAAAGTGGAGAGGAAACTATTTTGTTTTTATGCATACTTTTCAATGCCTTCTGTTTTTCCTTTATTGTTTTTACCTCGTTCGATTGTAAGAAGTTTGAAGTGAAGTCAGAAGGATAACTATCGACAAACTATAATCAATTAGCCCACCGCAGTAAACTGCTGGACATAGACCTGAAAAGGTAGCTGGGATGGCCTGGATGCGGAAAGCAGGGGATTGAATAAAATGGCGCGCTTTGGGAGACGCCTACATATACACGTAACTTCATCAATATATTATAAGTTGCTGAGGACTCAGTCGAAGTTAACTAAGATAAAAAAAGAAATATGATAACCTTAACAGTCGACCCTTATAAGGTGTTTGAGAGAAATGAGGCTGAAAATTGAGTTCAAAAACTTCGAAACAGAAAATAAAAACGAGAAATTTCGTATACAAATAACTTTCTCATGTGTTGTGGAATAATTTTAAGTTATGCTAAAACTGTGAAGTATGAAATACGAGGTCGATTTGAGACTAAAATTTAGACTTTAAACGGACAGGTTATACTGCGAACCTCTTTCTGAAAATTGGCGTAAAGAAGTTGCCTCAATACCTGACCGCAATGCAGTAAGAATTGTACGAATACTTAAATTGTTTTGTGTTGCTCGGTCAACTTACGACTACAGAAAATTTATTTAAGTTTCGAGATATTTATGACACGTCAATGTGACCACCTAAGTGGTATAAAAAAGTGCAATCTGTTGGATTGATAGTATTCAATAAAGGCTAGAGAAGTAAAAAAATAAGTTATGAGAGGGATTACTTTTCAACTGTGAAATTGGCGGGTATGTTATTACAACCTGGAAATCTTAACAATATAATTAATTACAAACAAAGACTCAATGTCAAAGTTTAGTAACATAATTATTTTGAAGTAGTTTAATTTTACCAAAAAGAAATGAATTTTCTTTTATCTATGTATTTATGTTCCCCACCGGTGCCGTGACAAGCCACTACACTATTTCCAAAAACCCATATTGTTAAGAAAATATGGTTAGCAATATTTTCCAACATACTATAGCCAAAATACAGATAAACATCGTTTCTTTTATTGAATGGCTATGAGAATTCGGTCTACGCAGTTACACGGGCTGGCCCCTCAATATTCAAATTGGATGTTCTGTATGTAATGGATATGGGAATACCAATAACATATTCAAATGAATGGCAAACAAAATGTTCGGATCCATTGTGGTTTTTCTGTCTCATAATATACATTGGTTTAATGAAATTTGTTAGTCAGATTAGACTCATATTTTAAGAGTGATAAAAGGATTGACAGAACTTCACCTTCGGCATCCTATGACCCTCAGATGGCGTGCGTGATGGGATTTTAACAAAGTTCATGCTCCCGTTTTAAACTTACGGATATCAAACTTACGGATTCGTAATATTAGTTAGAGTAGGTATTAATGATAATTCAGAGGAAAAGCACTTTTGTTTCTATAACATTACTGACCTCCCAAGGTTGCCTGGAAGAAATTACTTCCAGCGATAAGGCCGACCACAGTACATTAAACTGTATATATGCTACCTACTTGTTCTACTGTAAATCTGTTGGTGTACAATAAAGAATTACCTATCAAAACACACACACACACACACACACACACACACAAACACACACACACACACACACATACACACACACACACTCACACACCACATACACATACACACACGCACACAAACAGTCATACCAGTACCATTATTATCTTTCTTTTCATCATTATTTGTAATTTAATTTAGTTACTTAAAATAGTTTAACCATGTGATCACCTGCAATACCCTTACCACCTTAATTATGTAGCCCTAAGGAGGAGCGGGACGACCCAACACAAGCATTACTACATGCTTCCTGGGTTGTTCCGGTAACTGAATAACTATGTAAGAGAAATGGTAAAGAAATAAACTATTTTTATTTTATTATTATTTTATTAAAACACCAATTAGGCCTGCAATTGATTACTGTCTCACCACCGTTAAATTTGTTCCATCAATAACCATGGTTAAAGATGGAACAAATTTAACGGTGGTAGCTCGCAGTTTGCATGGTTGTTTGAACATGAAACCGGTTGAGAAAATGCAACTCGAGTGCATATTCCCCAAAAAACATATGATAACTCATTGATAGATTAGCCAGTAACTAGCCCGAGAGACCATTTTTATGTTATTTTATAGTTATTAGATTTGAAGTTAGTTTTTTTAAACGAAATTTTTTTTTAAACTTTTTAATGACCTTAAGTTTTAAATTCGCCTACCGTGACACAGGATTGTCATAAAACTAGCTAAAAAGCAATCATTTCCCATTTCCTATTTGATTTCGAGTTCTCTGATGTATCTCCGGAGTCCAAGGACCAATTAAATTTACATAGAACAACCAGTGTGTTATATCAAACCCAATGCAAAGAATTTTTATAATCGGTTCCTATAAACTGATTTAAAAAAACTTCTATTTTATGTTCTTCTTCTTGTTTTCGTCGTTTATACGACGGAAATATCGAAGAACATAGAGAAGAAGTTGGATAAAAATATACATGTCAAAACATAGATAAATTTCAAACTTTATCAATTTTTTACAGGAACAAATCTAGACTATAATCTGTATAGTTCTAGCGTGAATTAATTACAAACATCACTCCATTCATCCATTCAAACTATCCTATATATTAGTAGGTACTAAGATAAAAAAAAATCAAGTATGCAAGTTAAAACATTATCTTTATACCCAGTATACGTTGTATCATTACATACTCCGTAAGTTGATTACAACCGTAATTAATTAAAAAATAATCCCTAGTGCATTTTAATAAGAGCACACACTAAAATGAATTAAAATGTCTACCAGCAACAAACACGAGATGGTTCTCATTAAAACTGGTCTGTGTAATGTACAGCTACGTAGAAAATACTGCAGCGCACATTCTGCTATGCGTCTATGTAAATACGGAAAAGTTTTTGAATCAAAATATTACACTGTTTCATACTGCCTTAATGGAAGCTATAATATTTTGTTAGTGAGTTTCCTGTATAAAGAGCTTGGTTACACCACATAATTCCTGTCATATAGTATCTTTAACAACATACTTGCGGTTAGTTATAATGTGACCAGCCGTATCTGGGCGTATGTCTGCTTTCATATGAAATTGCACGTGGCCAACCGCACCATGTTATGGCAAACCGCATTATATGTATCCGGGACGAAGAGGATACTTCAAAAAAATTGAATTTTTTTCTAATGCTGGACTGCTGGACATAGATCTCTTCTAATATTGGAGGCTTTGGCCTACTGTTTCCACGCTGGCCAGACAATTTGGTACAGAGATTTATTTCGAGTATTCCTTCTCTCGCAGTGACATCATTTGCGTCCTATAAATGTATTTTCTTTCTTTCTTTCTTCTTTCTTTCTATAAATTAATAAACTATTTTTTCTTTCATTTCATGTTTTTTATACTACTTAGGTGGCAGACAAGCACACAGCCCACTTGTGTATAGGTAACACCAGAGTACGTTGCACTCATGCTGCCAACCCTGAAGAAAGCTTCTAATGCCCTTCTTGAGTGCCATGTTGATGCGTTAAACACACTCAACTGCAATATTTGATTTCGAGTTAAGACCATAAAATGAGCCCATATTTCAATCAACATTTATACAAGTGTAATAAAACCACACATAACATTAACAGAAATCTGTCTCAAAAATATATTTAATTTTTCCTGCCCACCATGATAGTTTCAAATTAATGTACAATATTTATATTATACTAGTATTTAAATTCCTATCCATTCATCAATCCACCTTATAAATAAAATATTGGCGCCTAAATCATTTATTTTCGAAGGCGACTTCGTTTCGCATAATTTATTGCATTACTGTCGTTTTGCGGGTCACAAGTCTCGATCCCAAGGCTGCGATTAATATGGAAAGTGTCTCCTTAAATAGTAACATGTCGAATTGAACGGTTTGTGAGAGTGGAAAAGAGGCCTCATGCATGGTGTATGATCCTACCTATTCTAATTTCATTTAAAATATTTAATTTGGATGTTTTTCAATTTATATCTTTTTCTTGTCAACTTTACTTATAACACCCTTAAACTGAACTTCAACTATACAGCTCAGGTACATGTAGCTTAACTAATAATGTATTACATAAAAGAGAATAAACTAAACGGCAAAATACACAGAGGATAACACTGCGAGAGAAGGAAAACTCGAAATAAAATTCTGTATTAACTCGTCTGGCCAGCGTGGAAACAGTAGGCTAAAGCCTCTCAAAATTGGGAAAGGCATAAGGCATAGGACATAGGTCCAACAGTAGGCTGCGACAGGTCAATTAATTGATTGACGTAAAAGAGACTAACATAGCTTCCAAATTCTATACTGATTTTTTTTTCTTTTTTTTTATACAACTTAGGTGGCAGACAAGCACATAGCCCACCTGATGGAAAGTGGTTACCATGACCTATGAACGTGTGCAACACCAGTGGAGTCACATGCTGACCCTGTAAGAACAGAGATTTTGTGCCGTCAGCGTAGAGGACAAAGCAGGACAAGCCTTTGGTCATCCCACTGACACCGCCGGGAATACAACACGAAGTTATTATAACCGCGATATAAGGCGGAGGTACTTCCCCAGTCGGACTGCTCAATTGGGCGCAAATACCGCCGTGTCCTACCTCCTCCTGGAAATACCGCCGTGTCCTACCTCCTCCTCTTTTCTAATGTTTATGTTAACCTTATCACTGATCACTTCGATCGGATTACTTCGTTTTCTCATTTTCTCAGAAATGTATGGAGGTACCAACTTGAAATTCATACCACATATTCAACAACATCTTGAAACTGTGCAATAATCAAATTTCTAAGACAACACAATCAAAATATATTGCAGTATATGTAGCATAAATTCGTTACAGAATACAATTTTGTACGGAACCCTTAGAGTGCGAGTCAGACTTGCACTTAACTAGCTTTTTTTTTTACGTGCGCAAAATCCCCATGGATACCTTCCCACGGGAGCCGGTGGAAGAGGTTATGTCAGACTCGAACCGACTAAAACGCACGCCGCTTGTGGGTCGTTTTGGTTGCCGAAGGTGAGGTTGACAGGCATATCCCTCGCACCCCGGCCGACCCTCTCACGATCTCTCACGATCTGGCCCTCTCCTCGGGGGTGTCTCGTCCCCGGAAAACGGGGAGGCACGCCAGGCGCGTCGCCGCCGCGGCCTGCTTCTGCCAGGGTGACAGGCGGCTCCACCAGTCACCCCCAGGCCGGCGCTCATGGGGGGCGAAGGTCGTTCATCGATCTCCGACGCCCGAGTTGCCTTCGTACGCGGGCAGCTTGGCTTGCAATTCCTTCGTCGCTCCCACTGCCGCTCCCGCCTCGCCTCCTCCTTCACGAGCATTACGGACCATCGCCGCGAACAAGGTGGAGAGCGTGAGAACCCTCACTTCCAGGGCCGCCACAAGCTTCCGCCTCGGCGTCTCCCACGCCGGACACTCAGTGAGCGTGTGCGGCCCCGAGTCCTCGCTCGGACGTTGGCTCTTTCTCCATCCGACGCAGATACTTTCCGAAGCACCCGTGCTCGGTGATCATCTGCGTCAGAAGGTACGAGAGGCTGCCGTGTGGCCTCTCTAGCCACTCCCCTATGATGGGTCTTACCGCCGCTACTATACTATAGCACACACACACACACCTAATATACATCGTCCACAATTAAATACATAACTCTGTATAATGGGGTCGGGCGACTGTTAACTGTTCACTGGGAAACGAATATTGTATAAATAATTTAGCCGAAAACTGTCTCCTAAGACACAGGATATCCTAGTTTAGGAGACAGGGTTCATTAATTTTTGTTAACATAATTATGTTAGCACCTAATGTGATATGATGTACCACCTGTAACAGCGCCAACTATACTCTGGACGCTCATTATACACAGTATTAAAATATGTTGAACCTACAATGTAAAAAAAAAAAAAAAAAAAAAGCGCGCCCTGCGCCTGGTCGCCCAAGTCACACTTAACCGGCTTTGTGTTTATGAACTTGAAGTTACAAAGTTTAGTACTATACCTTTCTCTACCTCATACTATCATCACTTACATATATCAAGAACTTTCTTGAAATGAGTTCAACTTAACAACAATTTCAGCGTTCAGTTTCCTCATATCCCTATTTTGAATTCAGTGTTTGACCCGCTCACCTCCCGGGGGAGCGTGAATGTAAGCAAACTTCGAATTATATACACTTCTTTGCTTCCCACATATTCTCTGGGGATAGATAACGCTAAATGCTTTTGCACGCTAGTATACCATAGTATAGTATACCAGTATTGCAATTCATTCAGTCGTTTTGGATAATGTTTTTGCAAAAATATGTTTTTAGAGTTTCGTAACTAAAGGGTAGAAATGGGACCCTATTACTAATACTTCACTGTGTGTCTATCAACAGGCTGTATCGCATGAACAGTGATAGCCATACAGTTGAAATTGCCACAAATGATGTATTTTTTTGTTGCCGCTGTAACAAACAATATAGAAAACATACCTATATATAACATAAATCATTTAATTAAAATACAATAAATTAAATTAATTCTCCCTTTGCAATGTCGCACAGATATTGGTACGGAATCTTTCTTGCGCATGTCCAGTTGTTTTGTAAGAGTAAGGCCATTTTCACATTATCTCGTTCGATATCGGTGTCGGGACTGTTTTCATTAATATCCGTTACGGTTTATGTGGAAAAAAAACCTCGCAAAACTCTGTAATCAATTTTCGACCTTATGGAAAGAACATAGTATCGAGATTTTTTTTTATATTTGTGATCAGCGAATGAATCTATTCCAGCGAAAAGACGCAATTAAGTAAATCTCATTAAGATCGAAAGTCGCTTGCAGTCACTGTTCTGTCGGTTCGAATCATATTCCATAATTCGACATCGGGGCAATACAGTGGTGTCGGCTCCGATAGCCGATATCGGGTCGAACAATATAAAAGACCGATATATATTTCATATATTTTACTCCCTGTACTATCGGATGTAGGAGTCGACATCGATATCGGATCGAATAACGTGAAAACACTCTAAGGTCACATTTGCACGTGACAGGTTACATGTGTTCCGTCGTGGTCGTGCCCAAATGCTAGGCAGACGCCGGCATTGTTAAAATGGTTTGGTAGTGCGAAAAGTACGAAGAAGAAGGAGACGGAATAACTGATAATAATGGATATTGTTAATGGATAAAATCTTCAGGAATGATATAAAATAACATACATAAACATAACATAAACTCACGCCTATATCCCTGAAGGGGTAGGCAGGGGTGCTATCACTCACATTTCGCCAGTTTATGTATAGGTCCCAATGTAATAGGCGGGTGAGCCTATTGCCATTAACCGAGCACTTATAAACCTGCGATAAACACACACAAAACTTCAAAAATCATCGAAAAGTCATTGGTGTGTGCCGTGGTAAACCTAGGATCGAACCTGATACCTCGTCTCAGCAGTCCATTACCCATGCCACTAGGCTACCGCGGTTATTATAAATAGCATGTAGATACAAATAACACAGAATCCACTTAAAACAGATTTATTTCAATGAGTAGGTACCTAATAGTAATATTCGCGGAAAAATTCAATTTAATTGATATCGATACTAATACCGACAAATTTAATTAACTTTACAAACAATATAAAATAGTTACCCTTCCCAATAAGTAGACAGAAGGTCAACGGATTCCGAAGCATAAAATCAAATGATTTTGAATCGTAACTGCTTACGATAGGGTTTATTTTTCTGCATGAGTTAAGGTTCGCCTAAGATTGATGCGCTATAAAAGAGTTTCTTTTTTCTCGTTGCTGGATAGTTTCCGAGTAATATCGCCCAAACTATATTGGAGCTACATATTGTTTTATTATAGTAACTTGACGTGATATTTGATATATTATTGAATGTCCATAGTTTTGTAAATACCCGCTTTAAATAGAAATCACGTCTCTATAATAAACCAGAAATAACAAGAATAAGACGAAGTTGTATATTTGTTTTACTTTATTTGAACTTCTCTCTGTCTTTCTTTCTTTTTGTTTTTAATACACCTTGTTTCTAATTTATTTCCTATTCTACACCAAATTTTTTGCTTTATTACATTACTGTCCATCCCAAGGTTAACTGGAAGAAATCGCGTCCAGCGATACGGCCGCCCATTTTACATTAAACTGTATGCATGCTACCTACAAGTTCTATTGTAAACTATTGTTGTACAATAAAGGATTATCTGTCTATCTAATATTTAACACCACCACCATTTGACCCAGAAGTAAAGGCGAGGAAGATTTCTAGAAAATAATTTTCTAATTAATATTAATGTGCAATGAAGAAAGTATTATGCTTTGATTAAAACTTCCATGAGTTCTCTCTGTAAAGTTTTTCTTCCTCCATTTTAAAAAATTGTTCTTAGCGTTTATGGAAAAGTGATCTCTTCGGCTGAATATCCAAATCTACTTAAATGCCGTATTTTTAGACCAACCTTGCCTAAGATCAACACGACCTTTGGTAGACATTTTAGCCCAAATAAGGACAATTACGCCTAGAACAAATCAGTTCGATTGTGTGATACAAAGCAGACCTCACTAAAGGATCATGAAGTGGCCCGCCTCTCTGACATATGATTTTATTGAGGACCTTCTCTTACATTTGTTGTGATCGAGGTATGAAATCAGTTTGTCACTTCACATTCTTGTGTTAATTACATTTATTTTGTTAATTTTTCTCCTTTGCATGTTTAGTTAAGCACTCTTCTTGAATTTAAATTAGATTCGTATTTTTATTATCAGCTATGGGATACATAAACATAACATAACATAAACTCACGCCTATATCCCCGAAGGGGTAGGCAGAGGTGCTAGCACCCACATTTCGCCAGTTTATGTTTATGTTTCAATGTAATAGGTGGCGAGCTTATTGCCATTAACCGGGCACTTATAAACCTGCGATAAATACACACATAACTTCGAAAAGCATCGAAAAGTCATTAGTGTGTGCCATGGTAAAACCTGGGATCGAACCCGAGACCTCGGCCCAGCAGTCCATTACCCATACCACTAGGCTACCGTGGTTTACTAGGATACAGTGTTGTAAATTTTTAGATGTAAATCGGATGAGGCACCCACAGGACAGACTTGTCTAGTGTGGGGCCACTGGATTCGGATTTAATTGTAAAAATGTGTTATGGAAGTAAACGAATTTAATTTGATTATTATTTTATTTTAGAATCGCGACTGTAGACATTAAATTTTATTGTAATGTTGGTCACAGTTCGTCAATTGTGCCTACAGTGAACTCAGCTCACTGGTTCAATTGAACTTTATCAGTTTCTTAGAGTTTGACTGGACTATACTTCCACATAGTCTTAGTTGACTTTCGCGGTCTATATTATATAGGGGTCATCTGATTTACTGAATTACTGAATACGGGTCAAATCAACCGCAAAATATATTTTTTTATACCCCTTAGATGGCAGACAAGGGCACGATCCACCTGTGTGTAACACCAGAGAAGCCACACTCGCGCTGCCGACCCTGTAAGCACAGAGTTTCTGTGCCGTCAGTGTAGAGGACAAAGCAGGATAAGCCTTTAGTCATCCCACTGACAGCACAAATTCTCTAGTGAGCTCTGGCTACCCTACTCACCGCTGGGAACACAACACGAAGTGATTATAACTGCGGTTTTATATAGAACACGTCAATTCGACTTTGCCTTGCCTGATGGTAATCTGCAGGCAAAGTCTCAGAAAAGAGGGTCACCATTACTTACACATACCGTGTGACAATGGTGTCACTCGGCTTGACGGCCTCATCATATGCTTTTTCATGCCCCGCTTAAAGGACCCGGGTCTGTAGGAAGAAGGAAACACGTGAGCTGGTAAGGTACGGGTGGAGGTACTTCCCCAGTCGGACTGCTCAATTGGGCGGAAATACCGCCGTGTCCTACCTCCTGGTAATAACTGTTAGCAGCCTGAGCTAGCTGTGGTCTGAGTTGACCTCGACGCCTATTTTTAATATTGCAGCGACCATACTTAGATTTTCTTTCCTATTGACACAAATATATGCGTCTTAGGTCACACGTACCTTTCATGTATTGGAACAAAATAAATATTATTTGAATTATGTATAAATATCGTCCCACCTAGCAGCAGGTACCATCATCTGGTCATCTGGGCGCCTTTTCATTTTTCTATGTTTACTATCATATATGGAAAATTGCTCTTACCCAAAGGAAATGTTGGGTAACCCTTTTATACAAATTATTCTCAAAATATTAGCAATTACTCGTGGTCACGTCGAATTCTGATCCTAAGTACTACCAATGAATATATTCCAGGGATAAAAAACAGGATTTTTTAAGCCACTTAAGAGGCAGACAAGCGACCTGATAGAAAGTGTTTACTGTGGCCTATGAACGTGTACTACACCAAAAGAGTCAGACTCATGCTGCCAACCTAGTAAGAATACAGTATTTATGTGCTGTCAGTGGGAAAGATAAAGTAAAACCAGCCTTCAGGTTGTTGCAGGTCTGCCCACTGACAGTACAAAATCTCTTCTGTGAGCGCTGGCTACCCGAATCACCACCTGGATCACAACACGAGGTTATTATGACTTTACCACCTTCAGCGCAATCTATTCTGTCATATGAGCGAAAACGTGATTGAGTAACAAACATACACACTGGTATGGTAATACTAGGAACTACAGTGATAGTATTGAAACTAAGATTAACCCGACAGATCCGAATCTAATTAATTGGCAAACATTGAAATGAACACAGAGGCATCGTAAACATACTAATTAATCAATTTGACAGCTGACTAAACAGCTCGATAGCAGTCGGCGGGCGGTGAATGCAATTAGCGAGTATTTAGTCGATACTAAATAGAAAACAATACTAAACAGAATTAAGTGTTTTATGAACGAAATACTTCAATTAAACCTTTCTTGGTGTATGCTGTGTAGTGACGGAGAAAGAACCCGAAGGGTTTGTAGTGATAGTGAAACCAGTGGTAGTGCAGATACGCGTAGTAAAAGAACTCGAAAGAGGGTAGATCGATATAATTACTCCTAGAAAAAACTTTTTCTCTGTTCACCGCCACTACTCCAGTTCATCCATGATTATGGTGCTTGAAACAGCGCCGAAATATCGGAAACTTAAAACAATGAAACATGGTAAATATCCCGTTTATTTTGATACTGATGCGAGTGACCATGATAGTTTAAAAACCCGAAGGCAACTAACGCAGAAATACACTGACAATATCACTGCGAGAGAAAGAAAACTTGAAATAAAATCCTGTACCAACCCGTCTGCATAGCGTAGAAACAGTAAGCGAAAGCTACCTACATTGTTAGAGGCCTAGGCCTATCGCAGTCTATTGCTGGACATAGGTCCAGCAATAAACTGCGATAGGACTCCGCTACTGAATGTCGAAGTTTAAAATGTCGACGTATGTTAGTTCTAAAGTACAGGATCTCGATGTACGCCAGTTCGAAAGTTCACTGCAGCGAAGTATGCAAGGTCGACGTATCGTTAGTTCGAAAGCATACGAGTTCCATGTACGCCAGTTCTAAAGTTCACTGCAGCGAAGTATGAAATGCCTCCCTACTGTTAGTTAGAAAGCATACGAGTCCAATAGGAGTATTCGCACCAAGTTCGATATCGACACTATCGCTATTGGAACAATTGTAATAGGTAATAAATAAATCACATTCATAAATTAAATATATATATATCTTTAAATTATTAAAAACCAAAAAAACGCTTGCTGCGTTACATAACATAATGTTATTATAACATTAAATATGTATTAGATTAAATATGTATTATAGTACCTATAGTATATCAGTAATTTAACTTAATTTAGTTTTGTATATAAAATTAAATCTTCATATACGCAATGTACGCAAGACCACTTATGTATTCTTTCAAATCTACGTTATCCTTCTTTAATAACTGTTCTCTGATTTTTAGGATATGGCATGATTATTAGGATATGGCATGGTTTCTTTATATTAGCATTAATTCTTTCAATTTCCAACATTTTATTTTTTTGTTCTTTTTGCAATTCTTTAATCGATTTATATGTATTGTTTTTTTTCCTGTTCAGCAAGTTATTCCAACGATTATGCCAATTTTCAAAATTGTTTTGGGTAGTTGGAATATCAGCGTTAACACAATCTAATACGGACCATATCTGAGGTGGATATCTTGGGGCCAACTTCTTCAGCTGCAATTGCAGATTTGACACCTTCTTTGGATTAGTGTCACATTTATAAACTCCATGAATATAATATTCAGAAAACCATTCAGTCACTTTGTTTGCTTCCTCGGGTATAATTTCCCCGCGAATAATATCAAATGCGGATGGTGTCTCAGTCGGATCTAAAAAAGCAAGGGCCGCTAGATGGCTAGCTAGCTCGCTAGAGGGAAGGATAGTAGGGAGGCATTTCATACTTCGCTGCAGTGAACTTTAGAACTGGCGTACATCGAACTCGTATGCTTTTGAACTAACGATACGTCGGCCTTGCATACTTCGCTGCAGTGAACTTTCGAACTGGCGTACATCGAGATCCTGTACTTTAGAACTAACATACGTCGACATTTTAAACTTCGACATTCAGTAGCGGAGTCCTGCGATAGGCATCATTGATCAATAAAATTGTGGGCATCAAAAATTAACTTGTAACTTTCTATGGCTGAACAATAGTAGGCATGGTCTTTCGTCGAAGTAAAGTTAGTAAGGTTTGAGAATAATATTGAAAATTTTTTTTATTTTTATAAATATGATACGTCAATATGTCTTCACCACAGCTGATGATAAGTTTGAGGCAAAGTCTCAGGACTGAGGCTCAACATTGTAAACACCAAGAATGTTACAATGGTGGCCCTTAGCTTGACGGCGTCATCAGGTGCTTTTACTTGCTCCGACTTTACTTTATAGAACCTTGGACGATGGAAGAAGGAAACACTTGTGCTGGTAAAGAATTCCAAGCTTATGTAATTTTTTTTTTTCAAAATTATGGTTTTCCTTCTTCCTATAGTCCCGGGTCCTTTAAACGGGGCGTGAAAAAGCATCTGTTGATGCCACCAAGCTGAGTATAAAACCACCATTGTAACATTACTTAGTGTCTGTAAAGGTGACCCTCTTTCCTGACACTTTGCCTTTTGCTTACCATCAGGCGAGGTGAAGTCAAGTTGGCGTGTCTTAGATAAAAAAATGGTCTATTTTATTCAAAATTGTTTCATGTATTGTGTTCTTTAATGTGATGTACGCTATGATGGCCGTTTTGACACGACTGATATGTTCGTTTCCTCTTTTTTGATACGCTTAACATTGGACAACGAACTGTTGGACGAATAACTAAAGAAAAATATGGCGAGACTGGCACAGAAGAAAATAAACTTAACACATCAAAAAAGAGAAGACGAACAAAACCAGTCGTGTCAAAATGACGTTTATAGCGTGCCGCAACTATAATAAGTATTTTATTATTTAACCACCTATTCATACTAACCTCTCTTTCATATTCCATGCCTTAGACTTACTTCAAAGACAATAATTTCATAATTCAAATCTCGAACTCCAAGTGGCTCATTTAAGAAGATGGAGTAGATAAAAACAACCCTTTATTCTCCCTTGTAATGTTTCTTATCAACACTCAAAAGTGTTATGTCTGAAGATAAGACGCGTTTCCAGTCTAAAGGACAAGGAACACCAGTTTTAATAATTCGAATTAATAAAGTTTCATGTTTTGTGAAGAATGCTTGGGGTCTCGTGGACCCAGTTTTGCACGATATGTTTTGAGCTGGTAATCAATTCAAGACCTTATGGTGGCACAAAGTAAAAAGTCTTCGAACTACTTGGTTCTTGATCGGATAATCAGCACTATGTGCGAGAGACATCTAAGCCCTGTACGTGTTGTTTTGTGTATAATATGGGAGAGGTCGGGACTCATTGAAAGAGATCTCCTACTCTATCGCTTAATTTGATTTAGCTTTTGCGGCCGTGACTAAAAAATCACATCAAACCTCCGAGAAAGGAAAGCTTGAGAACATGGTGGACCCGTGCACTTGAGGAGGGATTGCTAAATATATAAAAATAAAATAACCGATAACCAATATTTTTGCTAAATAAAAATAAAATAACCGATATCTTATAATAAACGAAATAAGTATAGAAAAAAATAGGTACAGTTTGCTAAAGCGGTTTTTTTTAAATAGAACACGTCAATTAGACTTCGCCTTGCCTGATGGTAAGCTGAAGGCAAAGTCTCAGAAAAGAGGGTCACCATTACTTACACATACCGTGTGACAATGGTGACATTCAGCTTGACGGCCTCATCATATGCTTTTTCACGCCCCGCTTAAAGGACTCGGGACTGTAGGAAGAAGGAAACACTTGAGCTGGTAATGAATCCCAGGCCTTAATGGTGCGACAGAGGAAAGATTCACCGAACCGCTTGGTTCTGGTTCGGATGTTCTGCACCGTAAGACCTGCACGTGTTGTCCTGTGTAGGAAAGGGGAGGGTGGGACTAATTGCAAGAGCTCATCAGAACACTCACCATGGTACAGACGGTAAAATACAGCCATGGACGCAACATCTCTACGCATCTGTAAAGGTTCTAGGGTGTTCGTGACCTCGGTAAGACCCATCATGGGGGAGTGGCTAGAGAGGCCACACGGCAGCCACTCGTACCGTCTGACGCAGATGATCACCGAGCACGGATGCTTCGGAAAGTATCTGCGTCGGATGCAGAAAGAGCCAACGTCCGAGTGCCATCACTGCGACGCGAGCGAGGACTCAGGTCCGCACACGCTCACCGAGTGTCCGGCGTGGGAGACGCCGAGGCGGGAGCTTGTGGCGGCCCTGGGAGTGAGAGTTCTCACGCTCTCCACCTTGCTCGCGGCGATGGTTCGCTGCGCGGATGCGTGGGCGGCCGGTGCCTCCTTCTGCGAGCAAGTAATGCTCGTGAAGGAGGAGGCGGGGCGGGAGCGGCAGCGGGAGCAACGTAGGATCGCAAGACAAGCTGCCCGCGTACGAAGGCAACTCGGGCGTCGGAGGTCGATGAACGACCTCCGCCCCCCATGAGCGCCAGCCTGGGGGTGACAGGTGGAGCCGCCTGTCACCCTGGCAGAAGCAGGCCGCGGCGGTGGCGCGCGTGGCGCGCCTCCCCGTTTCCGGGGACGAGTTGGGGACTCTGTAGTCCCCACACCCGAGAAGAGGGCCAGATCGTGAGAGATGGCCCTGGGTCGGCCGGGGTGCGAGGGATATGCCTGTCAACCTCACCTTCGGCAACCAAAGCGACCCACAGGCGGCGTGTGTTTTAGTCGGTTCGAGTCCTACATAACCTCCTCCACCGGCTCCGGTGGGGAGGTATCCGTGGGGATTTTGCACACGTAAAAAAAAAAAAAAGGGTGTTCGTGACCTCGGGATTCCCAATGATGCGGACCGCACGTCGCTGCAGGCTGTCGAGAGCATCTAGTAAGTACTTTGCTGAACCACCCCAAAGATGCGAGCAGTATTCCACACAGGAGTGAATTTGTGTCTTGTATAGAAGACATCGCTGCTCCGGCGTGAAAAATCGTCTCACTCTGTTCAGGACTCCGAGTTTTCGTGAGGATAGAAAACATTCCTACATATACTTAATCCCCGGAGGGATAGGCAGAGGTAAATTAACTAAATTAAATTCAGCCCCACGTAATAAGGAGTGAGTGAGTGCACAGTAGACTTCCTTCATTTTTCAGTGGAATTAACTCTCCCAAAAAAACACCGGTGGTTAAAAAACGAGCAGTAGAAAAGCACGACATGTTACTAGCACAAACGGACTGATTGATAAACGAAAGCAAATTGGGCCACTTGTGATATGAAGCACACTTCGCCCGATATATCAAAAACATAGGTTTGGAGTAGACCAGATATGACCAACAGTGCACTTAAAGTAGATGGCATCGAATTATAGACAATCCAGATAAAATAAAGATTTGAGCTTGCATTAATTTGCATTGATTTTTAACATTTCTTGTATTATGATGTATTTAAGACTCCTACCAATTTTCAGCTCTTTGTAGATTTAAGTACGCTTTCAATTTTTGTCGTCGTCGCCTTCGCCGTAAGACGGATATATTATGTATAGATGTTTTTTTTTTAATATCTTTATCAAATTGAATAGTTAGCATATTAAATGCTTTAAAATTTTATTAAATATTTACGTTTTATATAAGTTCTAATATATACCATCTCATCATCTTTCAAGATAGCCACAATAAAAATTAGGATACAAGATACTTCACACTTCGTAACACAACCGACTTAATAAAGAAATGTTGTTTTTTTTTTAAGCATTCTACACTTTTACGAGGCAATTCAGGACATACATTCTGGGAATCTGGTCTGTGTTGCAGTTTCCTCTCCTTCTCTAGAATCAGGCAATATTACGGTAAGCGTAGCGTGACTTTATGATGTATAGTGAGGCCTACAAGAAGGTTATATGAATCGTATATAGATATTTCAACGTACGTGGGACACTCAGAATGATTTGTGAAGTCACAAAAATGTACCTATAGTTCGCTAGTACTATTATTATAATATTAAAATTATTAAAAAACATAATATGTGATAACTACACCATATATCTTTTGTCTTGTACAAGGCAACTAAGAGATAGGGCTGTTTAACATCAGACAGATATGTACAGCCCAGACTCAGCCTCAGATGCATTGCTTGATTCAACAATAGTGCCCGGAAGACGGCAATAGGCTCACCCCCTATTACGTGAGACCGAATTCAATGATTGATGAAATGTGATCGTTAATTCACTTCTGCCTAACCGTCCGGAGATAAAGGCGTGATTAAATGTATGTATGTAAATACAATAATTCAATTTTGTTCAATTTTGGTACCCAAACTATTTGTTATTCGTGAACTCGAAGCGCACATCACTAGAGAATCAAAATAAAAAAATTCTTTCTTTCTTTCTTTCTTTCTTTCTAGAGCCAGAAATTGTTAATGCCTGTTGCCGTACCCCCAGAAATAGTAATAGTTTTCCATAGAGAAGTTTGACTTTGGGTCTGTGCGTAAACTGTGAATTTCACAACTGTGCATTGAATTGTGAATACAGTATATAACCGGTTTTTTTTTATACCACTTAGATGGCAGACAAGCACACGGCCCACTTGTTGGGAAGCAGTTACCGTGGCCTATGGACGTATGCAACACCAGGGGTGTCACACTCACGCTGCTGACTATGAAGAAACCTTCTGATGCCCCTCTTGAAGAACCCCATATTGTAGGCGCTCGGGAAAACCGCAGCAGGGATGTCATTCCACAGCTTGAGTATGCGTGGGATGAAGTTTCTTTCATACCGCACAGTGCGCACCGTCTCGGGTCGCAATATGTGATGGTGAATTCGCTGCCTATGGCGAGAGGTGCGATGATAGAATGTAGCTACAGGCATCATGTCAAACAATTCATCTGAGCACAAACCATTGTGTAGGCGGTAGAATACACACAGGTTATAAGTATATCTATACTAATATTATAAAGCTGAAGAGTTTGTTTGTTTGAATGTACTAATCACAGAAACTAATAGTTCGAATTTAAAAATTCCTCCTGTGTTGAATAGTTCGTTTATCGACCAAAGTTTTAGGTTAATATCACGCTACTATTTAAGGGAGCGGAGAAGTGATAATAAATGTCATTAAATTTGGCAGATTTCCATATGTAACTTTTTTAAATTCTGCAACATTCTACATAACGCTATCTATCTATAAAGTGTTATGGAATCTAGAGTGTTGTGTTTCCGGCGGTGAGTAGGGTAGCCAGAGGTCACTGGAGAGATTTTGTACTGTCAGTGGGAAGACCAAAGCTTGTCCTGCTTTATCTTTAACACTGACGGCACAGAAACTCTTGTGTTTACAGGGTTGGCAGCGCGAGTGTGACTCCCTTTGCGTTGCACACGTCCATAGGCCACGGTAACCACTTTCCATCAGGTGGGCCATGTGCTTGTCTGTCAACCAAGTGGTATAAAAAACATACTTTTTTTTATATATAGAACAAGTCAATTAGACTTCGCCTTGCCTGGCATTTCCTACACAGGACAACACGTGCAGGGCTTAAATGTCACCCGGTGCAGAATATCCGATAAAGAACCAGGCGATTCGGTGACTCTTTCCTCTGTCGCACCATTAAGACCTGGGATACATAACCAGCTCACGTGTTTCCTTCTTCCTATAGTTCCGGGTCCTTTAAGCGGGGCGTGAAAAATCATATGATGATGCCGTCAAGCTGAGTGTCACTATTGTAACTTGGTATATGTAATTAATGGTGACCCTCTTTTCTGAGACTTTGCCTTCAACTTACCATCAGGTGAGGCGAAGTCTAATTGACGTGTCCTACATGTAAAAAAGGAAAGTATGGAAAAAAATGACATAAGTAATGGTGCACTGATGCCAAATAACTGGGTTTTTTTATTAAGGACACGTCATTTTGACTTCACCTCGCCTGATGGTAAGCTAAATGCAAAATCTCAGGAAAGAGGGTCTCCATTATAGACACTAAGTAATGTTACAATAGTGGCACTCAGCTAGGTGGCCTCATCAGATACTTTTTCACGCCCCGCTTACGGGACTGTAGGAAGTAGGAAACACGTGAGGTGGTAATGAATTTTAGGTCTTGGTGGTGCGGCAAAGAAAAGAGTCTCCGAACCGCTTGGTTCTTGCTAGTATATTCTGCACAGTGTGAGGGTGACATCTAAACCCCGGACGTATTGTTCTTTGTAGGAAAGGAGGACAGCAGATTATGATAATGATTATTTTTACTGACACCGTATGCATGAGCATGTTTTATACTACGTTATAGACTATGGTATGAATCGATGTACTATCTAACTATCTAAAAGATGTAACAATCATATCTATCCATCATATTACAACTTCCATATTAGTCTCTCCACGACTGTGTATATTGTAAAGCAATTAAAATATATGGAATTAGTACAGTAATACAATATATGTTGGAGAAGGTCCAAAGGAGAGCAACAAAAATGGTAGCATCCCTTAAAAAGAAGTCCTACGAAGAACGCCTCCTAGAACTAAACTTGAGAACACTGGAGCAAAGGCGGAATAGAGGAGACCTCTAAGAAACGTACAAAATACTCAGCGATCACTACAACGTCAGAAACATAATAGATTTGTACATAATTAACCAGAACACACGTCTTAGAGGCCATTCCTTGAAGTTAACTAAACCTCCATGTGCTAGCAACCCCAGAACACACTTCTTGCCATATCGAGTTATGAACTTGTGGAACTCTCTCCCGGAAACTGTAATAAGTGCTCCAACAGTGAACTGTTTCAAAAATAGACTTGACAAACATTTAAATAATTACGAACACAAGTGCAGTAATGTACACGTATCAGCTCGCAGAGCTACTAGTGTATCAAATAATAATAATAATACATACATATAATCACGCCTTTTCCCCAGGGGGTTAAGCAAAGCTGAATTAACACCTACATTTCACCAATCATTGTATTCGGTCCTACGTAATAGCCTATTATCGTAATTCGGGCACTCTTATTGACTCGAGCCATACATCTGAGGTTGATTCTGGGATGTATATATCTGTATGATGTGAAACAGACCTATCCCTTAGTCGCCTTGACATCGCATGGGAAGAGAAGGGGTGGCCCAAATTCTACTCTGCTTATATGTTGCTTTAATTTGAGATTATCTGGCATCGTTCCCAGGAGTTTTAGCAATTGGTGATACCTATGTATTTTGACATGCTCTTACCGAATTTTAACTTTTCCACTTCGTGTCTTTTTAATGATTAATAACATTGCTTATGGAATGTTTCTTGTTCCAGGTCTCAAAGGAATGTAATACATACAAGACATTTAAGTACTGTCAGTGTACTTACTCTTGTAACCATTGGTAAGTAATTTTCTTTCATGCAATAATTATACTTACTCTTTTATTTAAGACTAGCTGCGCGTCCTGGTTTTGCTCTGTTATCTAAATCTTCTGTGATACAAAACTATTCCTGATAATAAAGAAATCAAAACAAAATTAATTATGCCACTCGGTACAGTATTGCGATTGTTATGAGGGTACATTTCAGCTATTCATAAATATATAAATAGACTAGCTTTTACCCACGGCTTCACCCGCGTGGATATCGGTTATCGCAACAAAACATAGCCTATGTCCTTTCTCAAGGTCTAATCTACCCACATACCAAATTACATAAAAATCGGTTCAGCTATTTAGACGTGAAAGCTTAACATACATACAGACAGAGTTACTTTCGCATTTATAAAATTAGTATGTATTTAAAACCGCAGTAGCCTAGTGGTATGGGTTATGGACGGCTGAGACGAGGTCTTGGGTTTGATCCCAGGTCTTACCATGGCACACACCAATGACTTTTCGATGCTTTTCGAAGTTATTTGTGTATTTATCGCAGGGTTATAAGCGCCTAGTTAATGGCAATAGGCTCGCCACCTATTACATTGGAATCTAAACATAAACTGGCGCAATTTGGGTGCTAGCACCTCTGCCTACCCCTTTTGGGATATAGGCTTGAGTTTATGTTATGTTATATATTTATCTGGGAAGCGAGGAGTCATGTCATCAGTCAAACTACAGAGTGATGCTAATATGACTTTTCACGTACCAATATCCCGAACTGAAGACATTTCAATTCAATTTAAGCTATAAAATTACTTTTACAATTTTCCTTCGATGAGCCAAAACGATCAGTAATTCCGAATTTGTTAGAGATAATATGAAATCGAATATTGTACGCTCTAAAGGCGTACGCTCAGCAACACATTACTAGTTAATGCAATATCGGCGTCTAAACTAGATACCTAATACGCATAGATGAAGGCAACAGGATAATGGGAATCTCTGTATAGGGTATTAGCTGAAATATGCGTAATGCGTACCTACAATACGCAGACGATACTCAACTTTAAGAGCATTATTCCACTATCCAATATCCGATAAAACATCGTCTGCAGCGACTTCTGACCTTAATGCCGTTTTCTTTATTATGTGTCTTTTCGCATTAATAGATAACAGATCTCGTTTTTAAAAAAACATCGATATTATATCATGTCAATAAGGTCGAAAATTGCTTGTAGGCTTTTGCTAAGTTTTTTCATCCCAAGCATCCCTAACTAGTCTGTGCTATCAAGCAAATAACTGTATCAGACCGATTTTGCTATCAGATATTGTCGTACGACACCGATATGAAACCGATAGACGTGAAAACGGTCTAAGACAGTACAAATATATTTCTGTCCTTACCCTGTCCAGTAATTATTTTTATGACAGGATTTATAATGTGACGTTACGTCGATAATTTAATGGTTAAGGAGTCGGTTTTACGACCGAAATATTCTGGGATCCAATTCTGGTCTATACACTACCGACGCGAGACCATTCCCAACACTATAGTTGATATAATTTAATAGGTGCATTATGACAATTGTAGTCTAGGGTTGGTGTGACTCAAATTGATTGTGAGAATAATTGATTCAGGTGCCAAACGGCGAATCGTTTTAATATATTTTATATTAATATTAGGATATGAGATATGATAGGAGGAATATAAGGATGTGTTAGGGTTATTGAAAACATAGAATTATGGTCTACTTTCGCCTTCATTGTCAACAAAAAAAAACAATAATAGTTTGTTGTCTGTAGTATGCAATATGGCAAAAGTAGCATTTTAAGTAGAGTAACATATGAGGGTAAAAGTAACACAACATGTTACAAACCCATGTAAAACTCAATAACCTACACTAGAGGAATGTAGAGCTTATTGCAACGAAAAAAAACTATGTAACATTCCAAATGATTCACAAGACTGCTTAAACCGGAATATATACAGAAGGTATGCAAACTGTAAGTTTTCTGAAAATGATTAAGGTTTATAAACTACCGCAAGCTACCTACTGTACTGTTATTATAATATAGATTTAAACTATAGTCAACCGTAGTTGTTAATGACCTGAAATGTAATTAACGACCACAGTAAAAACCGATATTAAATAAATAAATAAAAAAGAACGATAACCTATTTACCATCTATTTCTTCCATCAGACGGTTCACTCGGGTGAACGCTTAAATTTTCTTTTAATTCATTCTCATGTGGTTTAGACTTATCGAACATTCAGATGCCAAATGTGAACCGAATCAATCCTGAATCTCTTGAATGGCATTAATATATCAACATTAATCACTCATTTTATGTTCAGATATTACGTGAAATATATGAAAAATTAAATACGAAATCGAACAAAAAGTGAACTGTCTGATATCAACTTCATAAACTACACGAAAAATATTTAATTATTTTTTCATATATACTAATTGATTCCCTTTTAAAATACTCCATTACTGTGGAACGGTTTCAAATATAAAAATTTCTTTGTAAATGGATGTTGTGCCAGGCCGTAATTGGAAATTTAATATTCAATTCGTTTATCCTTGTTATTTTTTGTAGACATCATTTATTCCCGAGCCTTTAGCGCCAGTAAATACAACATGTTTCATGTTTCAACCAACTGTGCTGGGGGAGTACTGCCCTAGCAGTATTATTTTAATTTTCTACTTTCACAGTGAGAACCGATCCAGCACGACAGGTTATATGGACCAACTTAACAATTAGTAAAGCTGGAAACATTTATATGGCGTAGCGTGGTGCGACACGCCAGTAGTTTAGTATGGTTAGAGACACAGTTGTACGGCGTTTCGTGTCGTGGCGCTTGCTGCCGTGTTGCGGACTATGGCCGACCGATTGCCCCTATGAGACAACACGGAAACGTGTGTCTGTCCTAACTCGTACTGCACCGGTATTTCTTTAATTTGTAACCCATCGTTTACAACACGAAACAAGTTGTAAACTTGTTTATAAAAAACTTGTTGAAGACTTGTAGAAGACTAATCAAAACACAATACTTGTTTATACATGTATCTCAGATACTTTTTTGTTCACATAGGATGTATAGCCAACAAGTTGTAAACAAGTATAAAACACATTTTCGTTCACACTGTAGCATTGTAACTACACTACACAACTGTAAACGAGGGGTTAGGGTATCCAAACATTTGACAAATTTCATTATACAAATTATTGTTCAATAAACTACTCATTAGACAATATATTAACTTAGAAAATTTTTATTATGCTTTAACATCATTTCATTTATTGATTATTTATTAAACATGTTAGTTGGATGTTAGCCCCGTGGTTCCCGGCAGAGTAGAATTTGGACCAACCACATCTCTTCTCATGCTGTGTCGTACAAGGCGACTAAGGGATAGGGCTGTTTAATATCAGACAGATATATACTGTCCAGACTCGACCTCAAATGCATGGGTCGAGTCAACAATAAGTGCCCGGAAAACGGCAATAGGATCACCCCCTATTACGTGGGACCGAATACAATGATAGGTGAAATGTGGGTGTTAATTCACATCTGCCTAACCCTTTGGGAATAAAGGCAAGATTATATGTATGTATTTATGTGTATATTAACAAAAACAATATTTCTGTACATGTATCCGCATTCTCGAACCCATAATATCCCATAAACTTTGAGTTCAAAAAGCGCTGTACAACTAATTATAGATTTTTTATGGACAATAAAAAATGCAACCCAACATATAAATCGAATCTTTTTTTTTTTTTTTTACGTGCGCAAAATCCCTACGGATACCTCCCCACCGGAGCCGGTGGGTGAGGTTATCTCGGACTCGAACCGACTAAAACGCACGCCGCCTGTGGGTCGCTTTGGTTGCCGAAGGTGAGGTTGACAGGCATATCCCTCGCACCCCGGCCGACCCAGGGCCATCTCTCACGATCTGGTCCTCTTCTCGGGTGTGTGGAGACTACAGAGTCCCCAACTCGTTCCCGGTAAACGGGGAGGCGCGCCAGACGCGCCGCCGCCGCGGCCTGCTTCTGCTAGGGTGACAGGCGGCTCCACCTGTCACCCCCAGGCCGGCAATATGTAACTGTCTTAGCTGACACCGCTGTGTTAGCCCGATATCGGATATCAATATCAATCAGTCGCCACACAGAAAAGGATTACAGGAAATTTCATCCCTAAAGACATGCTTCAACTACGAAGATACGACGAGATATTTCACGCTTTAAAACGACTAACGTTAACATTCTATTGTGTCAATAGGTATTAATCAAAGAGATACAATAATCCGTGAATCTTCTGTAGCAATCTCGAACAACAATAGACAGCGTACTTAAATAGAACTACGTTAATATAAACAGAGTGTTGAGTGTTAAATGGCATCATAAATATAATGAGAATAAATATACTGTAACTACAAATACATTTTATAATGTTTTCGTAAAAGGTGGATATAAGACTTCCTGGATAAATTCTCTTTTTTTATTGGTATAAGCAGTTGATATGTGCACAAATACTTCTATTCTTTTCATCCTCTGAGCCAAGTCTAAATAAATATAAATTTATAAATTAAATCAGTATAATTTCGTAAAATAAATTGAGTAGGGTTGTCTCAATCAATTAGACTATGACAGTCCACTACTGGACATAGGCTTCTCCCAATACCGAGCTTGGCCTACTGTTTCCACGTTACTGGCTTGGTTGAGACAGGGTTATATTTTGATTTTTCTTTCTCCCGCAGCAATATTCGATGCGTATTTTTTGGTTAGTCGCCTCTTACGGTACTCTACAGATGAGATAGGGTAGTGATACTTGTATTCTTTCTCTGTCTCCACACGTATAGAAGTACATCTCAGGTATTATGTAATATTATAGCTTTTCATTAAGATAGAAAAAATTGAAACGGTTCAGGCGACATTCGAACCCGCGATCTTTCCTTTACAGGGGGAACTCTCTGACCACTAAACCACATCCCACTGTCGCCGTAAAACGGTTATATGTATAGAAGTATTTAGTTGGTTTTAGGCGAAGATTCAATTTGGAATAGTTTTTTTTTTATATATGACACGTCAATTGGACTTCGCCTTGCCTGATGGTAAGCTGAAGGCAAAGTCCCAGAAAAGAGGGTCACCATTACTTACACATACCGTGTGACAATGGTGACACTCAGCTTGACGGCCTCATCATGTGCTTTTTCACGCCCCGCTTAAAGGACCCGGGACTGTAGGAAGAAGGAAACACGTGAGCTGGTAATGAATTCCAGGCCTTAATGGTGCGACAGAGGAAAGAGTCTCCGAACCGCTTGGTTCTTGATCAGATGTTTTGCACCGTGTGCGGATTTAGTACACGTTAGCATATAAAGCATTTAGCTTTAAAATTTAATTCAATAGTTTGAACGGAGTCATCAAAAATCAATGTTTTAAAATGATTGCAATATCATTAATTCCGATGGTTCGTACTAATGTCTTTGGATGGCTCCCATCGTCGCCGTAAGAAGGATATATGTATAGAAGAATTTGGATGGTTTCAGGCAAAGGTTCGATGGCTTAGTGGTCAGACGGCTGTAAAGGAAAGCGGGTTCGATTCTCGCCTGGACCGTTTCATTTTCTTCTATATCAATCGATTTTGAATAGTTAGCTTCAAATGCTTCAAAATTTCATTCAATATTATTGCTTTTCTCGTTGGTAGGTTGGTGGGTTTTACCTATGTCTTTTGATTATACCGTAATGTGTAACTAACGTTCATTAAGTATTTTTGATAAAATTTACCGGTGTCGTCGTGTCATATTGAATTAGCATTAACGCCCTTAATTTTTTAATTACAATTTGAATATATTTTCATAACATAACATAACATAACATAAACTCACGCTTATATCCCCGAAGGGGTAGGCAGATGTGCTAGCGCTCACATTTCGCCAGTTTATGTTTAGGTCCCAATGTAATAGGTGGCGAGCCTATTGCCATTAACCGGGCACTTATAAACCTGCGATAAATACACACATAACTTCAAAAAGCATCGAAAAGTCATTGGTGTGTGCCATGGTAAAACCTGGAATCGAACCCGAGACCTCGTCTCAGCAGTCCATTACCCATATCACTAGGCTACCGCGGTTGTTTTTATTCCAACTTTCTAATATATTTTCATTCCAACTTTAAACTCAGAATAAATAATACTTTCCCCTTAAATTCATGAAGCCGTTACAATATAAAGAAGTAACACATTACATTTGAACAATTAAATATGAGATATTACACTTATCTGAACTTAAATATATATATTTATGTATCATAATTATGAAATAAACCAAGAGAGTTCAAAATAAAGTTATGGCTGAAATAAATAAATCTGTTCTTTTGGAGATAGAGTAAAACATATTTGTAAAATCCGGCCAGTACAATGTACCAATCAAAAATCACATGTCATTTATTCTGCATAGAAAATTAAAACTGCACTTACAAAACGTCATTAAAAAAGGAACATGAAAACCAGTTTAGTAATTAGAACACCGACCGGTTCAAAACGCGGCCCCGACCCGAGAAGACTCCGGCAAGAAACTCAGGGGGCATTTTTTTGGTCTTCTTAAAAATATACACTTAGTCTACCAAATCTAAATACAAAAATTTACTTGAGTAGCATAGTTGAGCGAACAGCTATTTCCAAGCTTGTTTATCGTCCAAGTATTCTTGGATTTTATAGTATCTTTTCTGGCACAATTTACTCTATAACAATACTCTATTTGGTTGGTTACTTAACTAAACTTAAACAATCTTGACGTGTCTTTTAAAATGTTTTATTTTATAACTCAGTTTACTAATATTTTTCTGTTTAGAAACTCATTTTTAAAGTCGCGGTTTTCCCAGCAGAGTAGAATTTGGACCACCCCATCTCTTCCCATGCGGTGTCGTACAAGGCGACTAAGGCTGTTTAGCATCAAACTGATATATATAACTCAGACTCAGGCACAGAAACAAGGCTCGAGTCAACAATAGTACCCGGAAGACGGCAATAGACTCACCCCCAATTACGTGGACTCGAAAACAATGATTGGTGAAACCCTTCGAGGATAAAGGCGTGATTGTGATGTATGTATGTTTAAAGAAAAAAACCGAAATTGAAAGTTAGTCTATTAGTTACTTTAGTTTATTTGTTTATTATGTGTTTTTATAAAAAGTCACAAAAAAATTGTTTATCTTTAGTTAAATACCTAGCCGAATTGAGTATACGATGAATAAACAGTAAGGAAGTATTTTTCCTCTCAGGCCAAACTCTAACTGAATTAGAAGTTGTCGTTGAATTTACTGCCGATACTATTTCTCATTAACTCTATCTCTTGATACCTCACATGCCCTCGAATCCATCTTAAATAGATGAGAAATATCCAACCACCCGCAAACAACAGGCTTCAAACCAAAGTTGATCCACGAGAGGAACTAAAATTTAAATGAACGCATTAAGTATATTATACATTCAGACCGTGAGATCTGTTCAAACGGAATGCGGACATGATCAAAGGCATACCCGAAGTAAGCATGAACATATTTATAACTGGAGAACACCCCAAGGCTATTCTGAGTACCTGCTACAAAACTAAGGGCAGACGGGAAATTTCGCCGCGCAAAAAGTTTGTCAGATTTATCGAGTGAAAATTTTACTTTTGGAAAAGTTTTTGTGGTTATTTCCTCATGAGTGGTTTGAGTAATTTGGTACGGTTGATTATACAGTATGCTAATAACTTTTAAACAATCGCATTCCATGATATACAATAATGTTGACGGGGAACACGCGATCATGGTATAGGTAGATTACGTACCTTTAGTTTGCCTGACGCGTCGACCAGGTTACACCGGCCGTGGTCACAGGCTGTCTGACACAGCGGTGCACACCTGCCGTCTTCAAGCTCGTGATGCAGTCGGTTCTTCTTCTACCCTTACATTCTCGATATTTTATAAATAAAAAATAAAAAAATCAGCTTGTGACCATGATTGCGTTAATTCCCGCTAACATTGTTTTATACAGTATACCGTCAACAAAATGTGGGGTTACATGTAATAGGTAACTTTGTAGAATGGACATCATGTTTTGGCAGTGTTAAAAGTTCGAAATTTAAACTTACGACAGAATAACCTTCTTATACATTATTGAATTTCGCATTAATCTGAGTTCTGATGTCTTTCTAGGCACAAAAGTATTTTGCAATTTTATGAGACAATTTCTGTAATTTCAATTTGTTTTAGATACCCAATAGCTTGCTATATCATTACAATTTAGTTAGATATTAATAATTTAGAGTTACAATTTAGTTAGGAAGTACTCATTAACCTCCGTAACTCTCAAAAATGCGATTCTTCTTTTTTTTTCGATTTCGATTTCTTTAGTAAATATGTCCTTTTTATTCCTTTATTTTAATTTTATGCATCGATGCTCATAGCATTTTATACTTAAACAGAGAAATAAAGATAAAGATAGTGGATAAAAGGGTTTTATCGCGTAATTCTCTTGCTCGTATCGTATCGTACCTATAAAGTAGTACGCCACCTAGCTGCTTACAATTTGTTTAATTCTTCAGGCCTGATGGATATCTCATCCCGAGTTCAACTCTGTTAAAGAAGCAGAAAATTTCACAAAATATCCCTTCGACTTTTCGATGTACCATTCTAGGTACTCATGTGATGATGACGACTGGTTGAAGTCTTAACTTATCGTTTTGAATTGGTATGTCACCTTTTCTGGAATAACTGCTATCTGACCTTCCAACTCTGAGAAGAAAGCCTATGCCCGAATATGTAAGCAAATAAATAATGCAATCTTATTTGCGAAGTAATTCCTTAAAATTGATATACTAGAAAACTGCAACCTGTTCTATACACTAGAAACTTCAACATTATCTTTGAAACATTAAACAAAAGGAAACGTCACTAAAAAGCCTTCCAACCCTGACAAGAAAGTTTATGTCTGAGTATGTAAGCAAATAAATAATACAATCTTATTTGCGAAGTAATTCCATAAATGAGCATACTAAAAAACTGCAACCTGTTCTATACACTAGAAACTTCAACATTATCTTTGAAACATTAAACTAAAGAAAACGTTGATAAAAAGGTACCTTTTTAAATGAAAAGAAGTTCGACACAAGAATGTTTCACCGTTTTTGTAACCTTTCTTCTGCACATTTTGTACCGAAAGCACTCATTTTAATAACACTTGCAAAAGGGACTGCTTCAGAAGTGTAATAAATTATCCAAAGTTCGTTTGATCTCTATACCTATAAGTAATTTATGACTGAGTTTGCAGTAAATTTATAAGGTATTGACAAGTATATAACGCAAGTAATAGTGTTGAAAAGACAGCCAGACTCAGAATTATAAATATTTTAACATTAATCTAGCCGCGTGGTTTCCGGCAGAGTAGAATTTGGACCACCCCATCTCTTCCCATGCGGTGTCGTACAAGGCGACTACGGGATAGGGCTGTTTAACATCAGACAGATTTATACAGCCCAGACTCGGCCTCAGATGCATGGCTTGAGTCAACAATAGTGAGCCGAAAAAGGCAATAAACTCACACCCTATTACGTAGGACCGAATTTAATGATTGGTGAAATGTGAGTGTTAATTCACCTCTGCCTAACCCTCCGGGGATAAAGGCGTGATGACATGTATGTATGAATGTAATATACACATTGAAATTTAAGGACTTTTGTTACTCGTTGAACAGTCAGCATCAGATAAATCTTGATGAACAAAGTACTCATAATGCTCTTAATGTTGGGCGTCGGAGGTCGATGAACGACCTTCACCCCCATGAGCGCAGGCCTGGGGGTGACTGGTGGAGCCACCTGTCACCCTGGCAGAAGCAGGCCGCGGCGGCGGTGCGCCTCCGCGATTCCGGGGACAAGTTGGGGACTCTGCAGTCCCACACCCGAGAAGAGGGCCAGATCGTAAGAGATGGCCCTGGGTCGGCCGGAGTGCGAGGGATATGCCTGTCCATAATAACCTCGTGTTCTATTCCCGGTGGTAGTTGGGTAGCCAGAGCTCACTGGAGAGCTTTTGTGCTGTCAGTGGGAAGACCAAAGTCTTGTCCTGCTTTGTTATCTACGCTGACGGCACAGAAACTCTCTGTTCTTACACGGACGGCAGCACGAGTGTGGGTCCCCTGGTGTTGCATACGTCCATTGGCCACGGTAACTATTTTCCATCAGGCGGGCCGCGTTTACAATACACATCCCGTCTAAGTTACCACAGTACTCTAATCCCAAATCTTCAATAAAGAAATAAGACCAAGCCGAATGCGACTTTTATCACACATTTTAAAGTTCATATTCCCGTGAACAGTTTGTGCTGATCCGATTACGTTTGATGAAAATCGCTGGAATCGGATTTTCCAGTCAGTTGCCCGCGTTGCGCTCAAAGACGCCTTACATTGGCTTTAAATAAATATACGTATGAGAGTAATAGAGTCATTATATTGAATGAGTCAATCGACAGCTTCCGTGGCGTGGCGGTAATGAAAGCAGCCACTAGGCAGGAGGCGCGAGGGTATTTTTTAGCATTAATATAAGTATTTGCATTGGTCTGGTGCTGCCTCGGAGAGCATGTTAAGTCCTGGTCACCAACCTATCTATGGCAGTCACTACGGGTAGGAGGAGCCCTAAAAAGTTCAACAACTGGTCTAACTGTAATGCTTCGATATCGCCTTTGGGATGTTGAGGTCAGGTGGTAGTCGCTTCACGCAAAATATCGAAATATCGAGGTTTAACATAATTCGCAGTTAGACTGGTAAAGCGGTTCCCAGACTGCAATGTGAACGCTTCGGATGCAACTGGGATTAACGCTAAAGAAAAAGATTGATTAGTCCTTACAGTACTAACATTTATTACAATAATACTAAACTCGAAAATTTATCTATCTATATGTTACACCTGCAAGCCTAAATTACTAAACCGATTTTGATGAGACTCGATGATAGGCACTACCTGAAAATCAGCTCTTCACATCACACAAAACACGTGTGTGTGCAGCAGTATCATGCTGAGGTGGCGACCTTTTTGGGCCAGTACATCGTTATTATGTATGATATGTATGTAGTTAATGTAAATATGTGTGGGCTAGGATAAATGATTTTCTTTCTCTCTTCCTTTCTTTCTTTTCTTTTTCCTTCTTTCCTTCTTTTCTTTTTCCTTCTTTCTTTCGATAATGAGATGGACTGCAGTTCGAAAAAGGACATGCTAAGCATGGTTGTAATAACCGACATCCAGGCCGGTAGAGCCGCGAACATTAGCTATTATTATAAATGTGACAGTTTATAAAGATGTTTGTTATTCAATCACGTTCTAACGACTAAACCGTGGCTCAAATTTGGTACAAGGATAAAGTTATTGTAGTCTGATTTAAAACAAATAGGCTACTTATTTATTTTGCCCTTCATTTTTAGGGATAATAAATAAAAAAAAAATAAAAAAATTATATACCTACCTATATATATTTTTTTAATACCCTATTTATTTATCACATACAAAATAATTAAAACACACACGAAACAAACTCGCGATCATGTCGCGTCAAACAACCCACTCCGCAAACCCCAGCGCAAAGGTGCCCATGATGCTGGCCGCGTTGCCCCGCTGAATCGCAATAGCCAACCTCTGCCCCAGGAATGAGCCGGATCGGAAGTAACCGCCATGGTCGTGGATGCGGCGGTCAATTTCCGCGATTAACCTCTTCGTGTCCGACCCCCAACTGCCCATAGTCTCCATAAATTATAAATGTCAATCAATCAATCGATTATCCTACCGCAGTCTATTGCTAGACATAGGCCTCTCCCAATGTGTGCCATTTTATCCGATCCTTGGTTCCGATAATTCGTACGAATATCGGTGGATGGTTCTCACCGTCGCCGTAAGAAGGATATATGTATAGAAGAATTTGGATGATTTCGGGCGAAGGTTCTGTGGCTTAGTGATCAGAGTGTTCCCCTGTAAGGAAAAGATTGCGGGCTCGAATCCAGGCTAAACCGATCCAATGTTTTCTATATCTAAATCGATTTGAATAATTAGCATACTAAATGCTTTAAAATTTCATTCAATTCAAAGTAAAATGTTATTATTCTAATTTCATAATGTGATCAATATTGCCTGCCACGTGTGTAAATACAGTTAGAATTATTTAGCGCCAGATGTTCGCGAGCTGGCATCATTAAATAAGGTCAGGCGGGCGTGATGAGAGTGTGATTAGTGAGGCGTTCCATGCAGCTTATTGCCGTGCTGGAGGGATTTTAAAGTTAAAAATATTGTATAACTATATTTTTTATGTACATAAATCCATGCAGACTCAAGTATATTTCCCTCAGGGCAGGCAGAGACAGGGATATGTAACTGGTATTCTTTCTATCCTTATAACAAACTTAGCGATCTTTCTCTATTGTCAATAAACCTTTATTGCAAGACAACCGATTGTGAGTGCTTCTGAACTATTATTTTTTAATCAAACATTAATTTGATTAAATTTATATGGAATAGGCTATTTGACAAGGTCTTTCTCACCAGATGCTTTTTCACGACCCGTTTAAAGGACCCGAGACTGTAGGAAGAAGGAAACACGTGTGCTGTTAATGAATGCCAGGATATATCTTAACTCAACTGAAACGATGACTTTTCATTATTTTTAATTCCCAAAGTAAGTCTAAATATAAACAATCAAATTATGTCCCAAAATTTAACTTCTTAGATTCCTCGTTAGATTTCAAATTACTTTTATTATAAACTATAATGTAAACGCACCGAGATAAATGCGATACTCTCTTGAACTCCATACATTTGCACTACGCATTGCATTTATTTAGCAGTTAATTATACCTAGTATACTAAAGTGATCATTATTCGATAATAAAACAATAGGTAAATAGCCTATTAGTTGAGTACTGGACAAAAAGTATGGTAGGTAATGAAGGAGTGTGAAAAGAATAGACTACAAACCTGTAACTCACATTTAAAGTCAAAGCTATTCGCCAAAGATAATCCCCAGTTTATTTTGTTCCGATGATAATCCCAGTCCATTGCACACGGAACTACTGTGTTACACGTTTGACGTGGTACAAACGCCTATCATTCCACAAGTTCTTTCAAAGCTTCTGTCAATCAACTCATTTATTGCCTTCAGTTTCATCACATTGACAGATCGCTTCTCACACATCAGCTTTCCATCAAAACAGTTACGAAAATTTCCATACTGTTGACATAAATACACGTCCAGTTTTCAAATGTCAATAATTTATTGCGGTATTTGGATCTAGTGATCTTTAAAACCTTGGAAAATATAAACTTTTCAATTAGGAAGAGGACAACGGACAATCTTTTTTTAAATTCAAAATATCTATTTTAGCCTAGTGTAATGGATAATGGACTGCTGAGACGAGGTCTCGGGTTCGATCCCAGGTTTTACCATGGCACACATCAATGACTTTTTGATGCTTTTCGAAGTTATGTGTGTATTTATCGCAGGTTTATAAGTGCCCGGTTAATGGCAATAGGCTCGCCGCCTATTACATTGGGTTGGGACCGAAACATAAATTAGCGAAATGTGGGTGCTAGCACCTCTTTGGGGATTGGCGTAAGCTTATATTATGTTATGCTATTTATTTCAAGAAATATCTCTATTACAATATGAAGGATGCGTCGACTTTAGATGTGTAGGGTCTACCAAGATTTTCGCACCTAAGCCGATCTCAACTGGTACTCACAAGGTTAACTTGCGGGGTTAGGGTCAAATGACAGTCACTCTCGTAAAACTCAAATTAAACCAAATAATGGAATAGAGATTTACAGATTCGAAAAAATTCGATGACCTGATTGTACCGACATCTATCGACGCAAAAATAACGACTGACATCTATCGACGTCAAAGCCCAATCAACGTCACACTGTGCAGAATATACGAGCAAGAAGCAAGCGGTTCGGAGACTCTTTTCTTTGCCGCACCACCAAGACCTGGAATTCATTACCAGTTTACGTGTTTCCTTCTTCCTACAGTCCCGGGTCCTTTAAGCGGGGCGTGAAAAAGCATCTGATGAAGCCACCAAGCTGAGTGCCACCATTGTTTTATGACTTGGTTTATGTAGTGATGACCCTCTTTCCTGAGACTTTGCCTTTAGCTTATCATCAGGCGAAGTGAAGTCAAATTGGCGTGTCCTAAATCTATACTAATATAAAGAGGAAAGATTTGTATTTTTGTATGTAACGAATAAACTCAAAAAGTACTGGACCGATTTTAATAATTCTTTTTTCATTAGAAAGCTACATTTTTTTTATCCCGATATTCCCATGGGATCAGGATTTACGCGGGTGAAACCGCGGCGCGCTGCTAGTAAATAAATAAAAATACGCAGAACTTTTTAATTTATGAAACCTACTCATACCAACTTAATTTACCGACGCGAACCCACTTCTAGCACAAGCAATTTATCTTAGTTGGAGCGGTTAGAGGGAATATTAGTGATAGCGGTTGCTAATATTCTTCATGAAAAAAAAAAACAAAAGAAAACATCATTTTAACATATATTTTACTTAGATTTGAATGTTAAGATCTACTCAACGTTTATTATTTTCCAACAACGTTCATCACTGTCTATTAAAACCACACCTTATACGAAATCTTGTCTAATTTCCAAGCATCACATCACGTTTCGGAGACAATATCCTATTTATCTCGTCGAGTTAATTATAAAGCTGTTCGTGAATACAATTTCTTGGTTTAGCTTAGTATAAAGAACAAGTGACGTAATTGTTTAAACTTGTAAGATGAATGGATGTTATGTTGAAACATATTACATCACAATTACAATTTATACATACATACATATAATCATACATATAAGTGCCCGGTTAGTGGCAATAGGCTCGCCACCTATTACATTGGGACCTAAACATAAACTGGCGAAATGTGGATGCAAGTACCTCTGCCTACCCCTTAGGGGATACAGGCGTGAGTTTATGTCATGTTATGTTACATATAATCACGCTTTTATCCCCGGAGGGTTAAACAGAGGTGAATTAATACGTACATTTCACTAATCATTGTATTTGGTCCCACGTAATACGGGGTGAGCCTATTGCCGTATTCCAGGCATAATGTTGACTCGAGCCATTCTCTGAGCCTGAGTCTGGGCTGTATATATCTGTCTGATGTAAAACCCCTAGCTATGTAAAAGCCCTATCCCTTAGTCGCCTTGTACGACACCGTATGGGAAGAGATGGGGTGGCCCAAATTCTACACTGTCCCAGTGTTAATTATATAATTGGTAATACATTTTTTTTTATATAGTAGAACGTGGTGGTATAATAGAAAATCTAGAAATTATAGACTAAGAGAGAATGCTTAGATTTTTTGGACACATAGAAATTGATGGACGAATCAATATAATATGAAATACCTATAATATATATTCCTGAGTTTAACGTGATATTTCGACAAACAAATATTAGTATAGAAATCTATACTATTGTTTGTACAAATATGTTAGTCACAGACAAGATGATGATGATGATGATGAGAGAGAAGAACAGAAACTCAATGCTTGCAGGGTTGGCAGCGCAAGTGTGACTCTCTTGGATTTGCATGCGTCCATAGGCCACAGTGACCACTTTCCATCAGGTCGTGTGCTTGCTTGCCACCTAAGTGGTATAAAAAAAAGATATTGTGAACTACTACATAAATTTAATTTATCTTTGCTGTACAGCACACTGCATCAGTGGTTACAAGGAACGCCCCAACAGTGTATCAAGTCTGTATACAAGGTTGACCTTCTTGCTTTCTGATACTAGTGCTCCAATGACCTGGTTTTCTGTCAATGATATGCAAGTATTTAGATTACAATCCAACTGCTCTCAATTCCCAGTCGATTGATATTTCAAAGCACCATATTTCCTCAGTTACCGCAAAATGTTTGTCTTGATAACACTTCTTATATTTACAAAGACGATATACTTAGCCTCTTTTTAAGAAATAATATTTGTGTAAGATGAACGGATTTTATGATGTGAATACATTACTTTGATATTGAAATACAAATAGATCTATTATTAAAACTTCACGGAATCGTGACTGCGTGTGATAATCAAGTAGGTTCAGCATTGCCAGGTTAGAGCAACACTAGCTTGGTCGGTCTTAGGGTGGGTGACCAATCTCAAGACATTGAGACCCCTTCGTGTCTCGTGATTGATTTTAAACTGTATAAGAATTTTGGCACCCAGTCACCAGTCAGCTTTAGATCGATCGTGATGGACAAAGTTTTCAAAATTATCTTCATTTCTTGGTTTTTCCTCTTTCTGTTGACTGATTGTTTTGATATTTGGTACACATCTTTAGTTTTTTTATTGTACACTAATAGATTTACACTAGGACAAGTAGGTAGTTATCGCTGAAGCAATTTCTTTATATCATATTCACCAATACAATTCAAATCAATAAAACTTTTTGGTTTGCTTTTAATAAAATGATAAGATTTAGACTTAGTTTTAAGATTAATTTGAGAATTTGTAGTCAAAATCTTTCTGACGCTCACTGTACCCACACACTCTTGACAGCCTCTGTGGCGTGGCGGTAGTGAACGCGACTGCAACACAGGAAACGCGAGTTCGATCCTCGCTCAGTGCAAAATATTTGTATGCATGAATATGGGTATTTGCATTGGTCTGGGTGTTTCTATGTATAATATGTACGTATTTACAAAAAAAAAATGTAAGTATGTTTATCCGTATTCTAGATTCCATAACATAAGCTAGTTAAACCATACTTACCATGGGTCTAGACCCATGGTAAGCAAAGCATAGCGTTGTGTAGAATATTGTAGAATATTTATATTTATATTATATTATTATTACCTATATTATATTTATTTAGCCTTCAATCAATCAATCAAATAGCCCATCGCAGTCCACTGCTGAACATAGCCCTCTCCCAATGTTTAGCCTTAACGGAAACCATCTCAAAACCTTTCTAACTAAAACAACACTACGGATAAGATTGTCTTGTAGCGAAGTTTAAATTTTTAAGTAGCTTGACCTCATTTTGTGTACACCTCGACAAAGTCGCAGTACACTTTGGGTCATATTTGACCCAAAGTGTACTGCTTTGCTTGGGTATATTTACCCAAGCAAAGTTTTAGAGGAATAATCAAAGTTTTCGGAGATATCTTTTTCTGTTATAGTCGCAAGTCATATTGTTTGTGAAAATATAAACTACTTGAATGAAATTTTAAAGCATTTAATATGCTAACTATTCAAATCGATTAAGAAATAGAAAAAATCGGATCGGTTCAGGCGGTTCTTTTCCGTACAATCCTTATTAACGGCAACGTCTCCCTAAGACGGATATATGTATTGCACCATTAAGGCCTGAAATTACTACCTGCTACCAGCTTACGTGTTTCCTTCTCCCTACAGTCCCGGGTCCTTTAAGCGGGGCTTGAAAAAGCATATGATGAGGCCGTCAAGGCGAAGTCTAATTGACGTGTTCTATTAAAAAAAAAAAGATTTGGATGGTTTCGGGCGAAGTTTCTGTGGCTTACTAGTCATAGCGTTCCTCCTGTAAGGGAATCGTGGATTAAAATCCCGCCTGAACCAATCCATTTTTTCTATTTCTTAATCGATATGAAATACTTATCTGGGAGAGACTTTCAAAAAAACTGAAAAAACTACGGTTAAAATACAAATCGAGAGGCGAGTAAGGCTTTTTTTTACATGCGCAAAATCCCCACGGATACCTCCCCACCGGAGCCGGTGGAAGAGGTTATGTCGAACTCGAACCGACTAAAACGCACGCCGCCTGTGGGTCGTTTTGGTTGCCGAAGGTGAAGTTGATAGGCATATTCCTCGCACCTCGGCCGACCCAGGACCATCTCTCACGATCTGGCCCTTTTCTTGGGTGTGGGGACTATAGAGTCCCCAACTCGTCCCCGGAAACGGAGAGGCACGCCAGACGCGCCAATACCACGGCCTGCTTCTGCCAGGGTGACAGGCGGCTCCACCTGTCACCCCCGGGCCTGCGGGGCGAGTAAGGCTATCACTTATCATATCACTAAGGCTATTCAGGCCGGGGTGGCTGACGTAATTGACATTACGCGACCATAGATAACAAATAGTTTATGGTTTTTTTTAACTCCTTTTATTTCTTTTGTTTTGTTTTTAATTTGTGTAAATGATAAGGTAGACTTTGCCTCTCGTATTGCAATTCCTCTGTGCACTCCCGGGTTTGCTGGAAGAGAACTCAACTTTGAGTTAAGCTCGCCTTTGTACATTACATCTCATCTTTTTGTATAAATGGCATATATGTGTACAATTTAGTATAAATAAACTAAGGTGTTATGTGCGTTGTGCTCGTAAATAAATGTATTTCCTTTCTTTCTCCTTTCTTTCTTTTTTCTTTCTTCTTTCTTTCTTCTTTCTTTCTTCTTTCTTTCCTCTTTCTTTCTTCTTTCTTTCTATCATAGTGGGCACTGACAACGTCGTCGGTGATTATTACCATCAGATGGTATGATATATATAAATATATGGTGATGGTATGGTACACAACAATGTTAACCGAAATTAACGCGGCCATGATGTAGGTTTTGTTGACTGACAGTATTTTTAAGGTGAGACGAATTTCCAAACATGAAATATCATTTTAAAATAACCAAGTCGAGTTTACTACTATTTTTGACTGAGATGAATATTCTCTGAGGCAAGTTTATTGGGTTACCTATGTTTGACCGAAAAGAAATTGTCAAAATATCACTTCTTAAACAATTTTTCTCATAATTTAATTTGCCAAATTGTTACTTAGCAAAAAATCTCTTCATAAATAATTGTAACGAAAACGGCATGTTGAGGTAGTGAACGTTTAAACAATAACTTGTTTACCAACTAATACTTTTACCAATTTTTGTTTAGTCAAAAAGTTCGAATAATACATATTACGTAAAATAAAATTAGACTTGGAACCGTTTCGAAACTACACCATCAAAATTAGTAATTAAATTGGAGCCTTAAAGAAATTATTATTTTAAAATAAAATTGCATTATTTTATTATAATTCTCAAAAAATTCTTACTTATTTGTCATGGCAAATCGTTTGACCAAACTTTTAATGTCTTAAGATTGTTTGCTGTAATAATTCATTTCATTAAAGATTAAAAACCATAATAATATTATCCTTGATAATATTCTGTCAAATAAAAATTTGACGAAATGAAAAAGTCCGTAATAAAATTATTCCAAACATTTCATTGGTATGAAAAATGTGTCCAAACTTTGTTTGAGTAGTGAAATTTTGGCTAAATCTTTTCGGCAAAACGGCAGGCTCCCGAGTTTATTCCAACCCTTTTAAACAACACATAATAATACCTTTGAATTGCTTTACGTTTCCACCATACGGCAACGGTAGTAATTAAGCAAATTAGTGCCATCAGTTGGGTTGCATATTTTAACACTAAACACAATTATAATCTAACATCTGTATGTTATGGGGAAGTGGCTAGAGAGGCCACACGGCAGCCTCTCGTACCGTCTGACGCAGATGATCACCGAGCACGGATGCTTCGGAAAGTATCTGCGTCGGATGGAGAAAGAGCCAACGTCCGAGTGCCATCACTGCGACGCGAGCGAGGACTCAGGTCCGCACACGCTCACTGAGTGTCCGGCGTGGGAGACGCCGAGGCGGGAGCTTGTAGCGGCCCTGGGAGTGAGAGTTCTCACGCTCTCCACCTTGCTCGCGGCAATGGTCCGCTGCGCGGATGCGTGGGCGGCCGGCGCCTCCTTCTGCGAGCAAGTAATGCTCGTGAAGGAGGAGGCGGGGCGGGAGCGGCAGCGGGAGCGACGAAGGATCGCAAGCCAAGCTGCCCGCGTACGAAGGCAACTCGGGCGTCCGAGGTCGATGAACGACCTCCGCCCCCCATGAGCGCCGGCCTGGGGGTGACAGGTGGAGCCGCCGGTTACCCTGGCAGAAGCAGGCCGCGGCGGTGGCGCGCCTAGCACGCCTCCCCGTTTTCGGGGTCGAGTTGGGGACTCTGTAGTCCCCACACCCGAGACGAGGGCCAGATCGTGAGAGATGGCCCTGGGTCGGCCGGGGTGCGAGGGATATGCCTGTCAACCTCACCTTCGGCAACCAAAACGACCCACAGGCGGCGTGCGTTTTAGTCGCTTCGAGTCCGACATAACCTCCTCCACCGGCTCCGGTGGGGAGGTATCCGTGAGGATTTTGCGCACGTAAAAAAAAAAAAAAATAACATCTGTATGTTCCAATGGGGTAGGTACGTATATTTTGCTAGCTATTACGTTAAATTCTTCGTAATCTGGTCTTGATTTGACCGTTCCTGCTACCCATGGGAACCTATTCCCGGGATAAATAGAAGCCTATATGCCATTCCAACATATAATGTATGTTTGCATCAAATTTCAGCCAGATCCGATAAGCCGAGCGTGATTGAATAACAATTGATTGAAGTGATTGAATAAAGTTTAGACTACTGTTTACCTGACATTTTGATTTTGTTTTCTTTTGTTGTAATATAAATTATGATCGATCCTGTAATAATCAACTAAAAATATGTGCTGATATGTATTAAGTGACGTGTAATGTTTTTTACGAATTTAATGAGTTAAGAGTTAATATCTATGTATGCTAAATATGCGTGTATATGTACCTGTTTAGGTAGGCACGTTTTTTTTTCTCTTTTCAATGTACATTGGCCCGGCAGAGTAGACTTTGGATCACCCCGTCTCTTCCCATGCGGTGTCGTACAAGCCGACTAAGGGATATAGCTGTTTAACATCAGACGGATATATACAGTTCAGACTCAGCCTCAGATGTATGGCTTGAGTCAACAATAGCGCCTGGAAGACGGTAAAAGGCTTATCCGCTATTTCAACGACCGAATTCAATGACTGCTGAAATGTGTGTGTTATGTGTGTGTTAATTTACTTCTGTCTAACACTCCAGGGATAAAGGCGTGATTATATGTATGTATATATGTTCAATGTAAAAGTACCGCGGTAGCCTAGTGGTTTGGGTAATGGACTGCTGAGACGAGGTCTCGGGTTCGATCCCAGGTTTCACCATGGCACACACCAATGACTTTTCGATGCTTTTCGAAGTTATGTGTGTATTTATCGCAGGTTTATAAGTGCCCGGTTAATGGCAATAGGCTCGCCACCTATTACATTGGGACCTAAACATAAACTGGCGAAATGTGGGTGCTAGCACCTCTGCCTACCCCTTCGGGGATATAGGCGTGAGTTTATGTTATGTTATATGTTCAATGTACACTTCACATCCTCCTTCTCTACCATATACTTATCTGCTACTCAAAGAATTGTTTGGAGAGAACTCATTCTGAGTTAAGCTCGCCTTTGTACGGTCAACGTTCGAGCTTAGCTTAACAAATTATAATTTATTGATCACAATAACTTTTTTTTACGTGCGCAAAATCCCCACGGATACCTCCCCACCGGAGTCGGTGGGAGAAGTTATGTCGGACTCGAACCGACTAAAACGCACGCCGCCTGTGGGTCGTTTTGGTTGCCGAAGGTGAGGTTGACAGGCATATCCCTTACATCCCGGCCGAACCAGGGCTATCTCTCACGATCTGGCCCTCTCCTCGGGTGTGTGGGGACTACATAGTCCCCAACTCGTTCCCGGAAAACGGGGAGGCGCGCCAGGCTCCACCTGTCACCCCCAGGCCGGCTGATCACAATAAATGTTAAATTAATAATAAAAAGTCAGCAAAACACGAAATATATTAACTTTGTCTTCGGAAGATTCCAAAATTACTAATACAATTAACTGTGGGTGATATTTTATTCCAAAATAAAATGATTTATAATTTTATTTATTATCTCTGTAATGTGTGTATGCAATAAATAATTAAGAACATCCAAACATCTTAAAAAACTTTCATATTTATGAGTAGTAGTAGGATAGGAAGTAGGAGGTAGGACTAGACGGTATTTCCGTCCAATTGAGCCGTCCGACTAGGGAAGGACCTCCGTCCAACAGAATACCGCGGCCATAATAACCTCGTGTTGTGTTTCTGGCGGTGAGTAGGGTAGCCAGAGTTCACTGGAGAGATTTGATACTGTCAGTGGGAAGACCAAAAGCTTGTCCTACTTTGTCTTTTACACTGACGGCACAGCAAGTCATGGGTTTACAGGGTTGGCAGCGCGAGTGTGACTCCCTTGGCATTGCTCATCAGGTGGGCCGTATGCTTGTCTGCCAACCAAGTGGTATAAAAAAAATATACACAAAAACTGTTCGATTAACAATATTATTAGATAAACGCCGGATTAATACAATATTATAGCACAACATCCCAACATCTATCATCTGAAACGCTAAAAGAAATATGAAATAAATTAAGTTCTTGTTTAGACATGTCGTTTACGTTCCGTACAAAATTACCTCGCACCGAAAATAAACACGCATCAATCAAACAAGAGAATCGTTCATCAGACGATTTAGAAATTTCACGATATACAACAACGGCAGAGTAGAAATTTGAACCACCCCGTCTCTTCCCATGCGGTGTCGTACAAGGCGACTAAAGAATGGGGCTGTTTAATATCAGACAGATATATACAGCCCAGACTCAGCCTCAGATGCATGGCTTAAGTCAAAAATAGTGCCCGGCAGACGGCAGCAGGCTCACCCTCTATTACGTGGGACCGAATTCAATGGTTGGTGAAAAGTAGGTGTTAAATCACCTCTGCCTAACCCTCCGGGGACAAAGTCGTGATTATATGTATGTATGTGTGATACAAATTTCATAATGCAAAAAACAGAAGTTATTTAAAACTTCCATACTGTAGAATCGCATTCTTAGTACTTGTGTCGTGATGCTCTCTGTCATTATGGTAGCTGTTCACTATCACACTGTGTGATGGTGCCTCATGACACATTTATTCATACTCGTCAGGTATGTAATTCATTGAATCTATCACTGTGACGCGAGCGAGAACTCGGGGTTGTACACGCTTGCCGAGTGCCCGGCGTGAGCTAGTGGTGATTGGATGAGGACTCCGTGGCCCCCACACCCGAAGAGGGCCTGCTTGAAAAAGATGGCTCTGGGTCGGCCAGGGTGCGAGGGATATGCCGGCAATCTCATCTCCAGCGATTTACCGTTACAGCCCTCAGATAGCGTGCGTTTTAATCGGCTCGAGTCCGACATAACCTCTCCCGCTCTGATTTTTCGCACGATAAACTTTACATTTTTAATAACAGCATTATTTTGTGAAATACCAAAATATGTAACAATGTCAAAATGTAGTATCACTGATTGCAGTGCAGTCACAACATTATATCATTAGTTTATACGTCCGTCCAGCTCCAAGACCAGAAGACGAAACCTATTAGCCTCCAACGTGGAGTGAGACAGGGAGATGTTATATCCCCCAAACTATTCACCAACGCGTTGGAGGACGTCTTCAAAACTCTGGATTGGACTGGGCAGGGTATAAACATTAACGGTGAGTACATCTCACATCTTCGGTTCGCCGACGACATCGTCATAGTAGCGGAATCGTTGGAACAACTGGGCGGAATGCTGCATAGCCTAGATGGAGCTTCTCGACGCGTCGGCCTCGGTGTAAACTTGGATAAAACCAAAATTATGTTCAACGAACATGTTGCACCGAGACCGATTGCCATCGAAGGGGCGACACTCGAAGTTGTTCAAAAATATATCTACCTGGGGCAGGTTATCCAGCTCGGTAAAAACAACTTCGAGAAAGAACTAGCCAGAAGGATCCAACTGGTTTGGGCAGCATTTCGCAAACTACGTCGAGTTTTCTCTTCACCCCTACCGCAATGCCTCAAAACAAAGGTCTTTGAACAGTGCGTCCTACCTGTTATGACTTACGGTGCCGAAACGTGGACACTTACAGTGGGGCTGGTCCATAGCTTAAAAGTCGCGCAGCAGGCTATGGAGCGAGCTATGCTTGGAGTTTCTCTGAAGGATAAAATTCGGAACGAGGTTATCCGACAGAGAACCAAAGTTACCGACATAGGCCACAGAATAAGCAAGTTAAAGTGGCAGTGGGCTGGCCACGTTTGCCGAAGGACCGATGGCCGTTGGAACAAACGAGTCCTAGAGTGGAGACCGCGAGAAGGTAAACGAAAGGTAGGACGCCCCTAGCCAGATGGACTGACGACCTGAAAAAGGTGGCTGGGACAGACTGGATGCGGAAGGCGAAGGATCGGAGAAAATGGCGCACATTGGGAGAGGCCTATGTCCAGCAGTGGACTGCGGTGGGCTGATTGATTGATTGATTGATTATACGTAATAAAAAAAAATGTCCGACCACCGCACCTCAACCGCTCTGACATGATTCGTTTGATTAGTCGAATTTTATGGGAACGACAGTCGTTGGACCTTCGAACCCCGTGGACAAGAGACTATCGCTACTACCCAAGGGAGCTATTATCCAAGCATATTATGAGAATTAAATAAGTGTAATGGCTGATCAAAATATGAAACGAGCGAAGCTGAGGAAGGAGGGTTGGAGTTCCACGTGTGTGGAACCGCGAACAACAACTAGTCCTATAATATCACACAATAACACTAAGCACATTCAGGGTTTATAGCACGTACAAAGTTACTTGGACCTGTCGTACCTAAATCTAGTTACAATAGTATTAGCACAAAAGCAGTTATTCTAGAATTTTCTTCACAAATAATAGAGTGGGTTAGCGCTGAAGTTACATACCTAGACATGACCCTCATCAATCAATTGCACGAGAATATTTCAGTGAGCTGGTTCGTGAGGAAAGCTTGGTAGGTTAATACATTTCAGCATGACCCTGTGATGTAGCAATAGAGTATTCGAGTGCTAAGTTAGAGGTAGTAGGTTCGATTCTTGCTCTGTTCAAATATCTGTAATAATGAATATGTTTATTTGTATAGGTTGTTCGGTCTTCACATCGCAAAAACTGCAAAATGGGTATTCTTAACCAATATCCATTATAGGTCATACCAATGCAAAAAGTACAAGAATAACGAATAGCCAGTTTCTATGTAGATTCCTCATATTCATATATTATTTATTTATTTATCTATATTTCAAATTTGTATGTATACTATGTAATTATTCATATAACACACTATTTTATTAATGTTGACAACTTACACCAACACTCACTTATATCCTTTTAATTCCTATCCATCATTAGGTCATCAAAATTTTACAATTATCTCAAGATATAACATATAAATATTAAAAAACTAAAATAACTATAATACAACTTATAGCTAAGAATAATGAAAATTCGTCGTGGAATTCCTCCACATCACATGCCTCTTGTGGTAGCGTTCCCAGAAGACTGACAGCATTGACACATTGTATGGCAATGCTTATTCTCTGACCTAAAAGCTTTCTGGTCACGAGAAGCGTCGACCACACGCTTCGCAATCTCACCGAAGAAATTGCGAGCGTTCGGAACCCATGACCCCAAAAGTCTCGACTCTAAACGGCACAAATTCATAATCTCCGATGAGATTGGAGTATTTGCGCTGCTTTAACTGTAACTTTAACTATATACAATTATCTTTAATCATTTTGGTGTGTAATAAAAAATTATCTATCTTGTTGCCATACTTAACACCTCTACAAAAGCTATATGTGTGTGGAATGTGTTCATTAATTTACAAATTTTAGTTCTGAACTTTTTTTTGTAACTACACATTCATATTTCTAAAAAACTAATCTGCAATATTGCTGTAACAAAATGGATCCAAAACAAAATCCTTGGCAGAGCAAACTTCCCGAGTGTCGCATGAAACATATGGTGCTGATGGATCTCTTTGAGGAAACACCGGAAAATGGTACTCCGCTTTATTCTGTTTACTAGCTTTTATTGTTGAATATGTTCACAGGAAATGTTGAATAGCCTACTTGAATATAGTAGGATATTTTATTCTGCTTTCTGAAAACACTTCTAGACAAAATTGTTACATGGTTTTTTTTAACCCACGACGCAATAGCGAGCGTGTGTGTGTGCGTGCGTGCGTGCGTGTGTGTGTGGGTGCGTGCGTGCGTGCGTTCTTGGTTGAAAGGTATATTAGTCGGAAATGTTCTTAAAAAATCTTGAAAAAAATCGATCCCCGATGGCCGCCGCTACAAATGACGGAGTATATATTTTTTCTCAAATTCCTCATCCTTACTAATATTATAAATGTGAAAGTAACTCTGTCTGTCTGTCTGTCTGTCTGTCTGTTACGCTTTCACGCCTAAACCACTGAACCGATTTTGCTGAAATTTGCTACAGGGGTAGATTAGATCTTGGGAAAGGACATAGGCTATGTTTTGTCGCGATAACCGACATCTACGCGGGCGGAGCCGCGGGCAAAAGCTAGTTATCTATAAAGAGTGGAACGAATGCCGTTTATTTTCGTGTCGTACACCATCAAATAGAATACTAATAATTTAGGTTACTAATAGGTACTCATTAAAACGATAAAAACCATCTTTCAGCTGTCTCAAAGATGGTTTATATTGTATAGGTGCATACATACCTTTGATTCGCCTGACATTTCGATCAGGTTACAGCCGTGGTCATAGGCTGACTGACTCAGTGGTGCGCGCCCGCCGTCTTCGAGTTCGTGAGGTAGTAGGTTCTTCATATACCCGTACATTCTCGATATTTTTAATATCTTGTTTTTGCCATGTACTGTCACATACCACACTCACAGTGTCTTTCTTCTGTATGTAAATTGTCCGGCGTTTATCCAACTGCGCAGAAAAGCGATGTTTCATATTTTGAATCACTAGATTACAATTTAAACACATTTTCTCATGGGCGCGGTAATTCTCGTAAACACTATTGTATATTATGGAATGCGAAAGTTTAAAAGTTGGTCTATCGTGTCAAAATTTGAGTTAATGGCATCAGCGAAAACTAGATATAAACCATCTTTGAGACAACATAAAGGAGTTATTTTTAAAATACCGCGGTGTGAATTCATAATTATGCAACGGTTCGGAACTTTTCCCAATTAAATTATAGAACTTACTATTTCTGCCGACGCGGTAACGTTTCAGATGCGTTGCAGCACCCGTGGTCACGACTTGACTAGCTTGCAAGCGTCGAGAGGTATGCGGGGCAAATTTCTTGTGCGCCTACCCACCATTACTTTTATTATGAACGATAAGGCTGGCGACACACCACACTCACTATGTCAGATATTAACAGCACTGTTATTTTTGTTTTAGTATCTTAATCAAAGAAAGAAAGAAAGAAAAATATTTTATTCAGGCCCCCACACAGCGGGCACCCCACCAAATACAAACAGGCATTACTACAGTTAACAGGTAGGTAAGTACATCAAATCAAAAAAACAAAAATTAAAAAAAATCAAAAAAAAACAGTACATTAAAATTAAACTACGGGTGCAACACTATGCGAGCCCAAATAGGGCCCCATCTCAGCATTGAATGCTGCGCACACCCTTCGTTGGGTATGCACAGCGCTGGTTTTCAGATGAGGCCACTAGGCAGCGCTGACGTCACGCACCATACCATATATACAGTACATTTTACATCCACACAGGTATTATCCCACACTCCCACGAACGTTACGAGCGTAAAGGACTTACTACCCACGTTTTAAGTCGCTTTCGCTGTTGATTTGTACATAGGTGGGTAGGTGGGTAGGGCATAGATGGCACGTTCCTGATAGTCTGAATCCAAATTCCATACTGAAAAAATTTTTATAGGAATGGAATATAATTTATTTGATATTTTTTGACTTCAATGGCTTCACGCACAATCCGTGAATAGTAGTGGCAATCAGCGGAGAGAACTTTGGGTTGATGAAACTCAATCCAGTGATTGGTACCCGACAAAAGATGCTCTTCTACTGCCGATTTGTTGAACTGACGGTTTTGCACAGCTGCGATATGTTCTCTGACTCTCTCTGCAATGGTTCGCTTGGTCTGGCCTATGTAGGAACTACCGCAGCTGCAATCCACTTTGTATACACCCGGTGTTTGTAGAGGTATGACATCCTTCGACGTTCGCACGTATTTCGCTACTTTGGCGAACGGTTTAAAATCGTCGTGATGGATAACTTCCGTAAGCAAGATTCGATCTTGTCCGTTACACCTTTCACATACGGCATGTATACCGGTTGGCGGTCAACACCCGGCAGCATCTTCCTCGGTGCATGTCGTGGCTTACTCAAACTCATAACATACCCGTTCACTTCAAGAACCTCCTGAACATGATCTAACTTCTGCTGTAGATGCTCAGGGTCACACAGGTCACTAGCTCACTTGATGAGCGTCGAACTTACTGATTTTAAGTGAAGTGGGTGATGAAGCGTGTATGCATGCAGGTATCTATCTGTGTGTGTGGGTTTACGATACACAGTGTGGGCCACAGTGTGGAACATATTAAAGAAAAAGTATATCATAACGCTCACGCCCAGATGAAGTAATGTTGAGTAAGCGCCCAAAAAGTGTTTCCCGCATACCTCTCGACACTCGAAAGCTAGTCAAGTCGTGACCACGGGTGAAACGTCGGCAGAAATAGTAAGTTCCATGATTGTTGTATAATTAATACTTTTAACGCTGATGTAGCATGGCGCTGCGAATGAGTTATGGTTACAGTTTGAATCCCGAGCGAAGTCAAGCACTGGCCCGATAGTACTCATATTATTAATGCAAAAGTTTCTAAGCGTCTGAATTATTAAAATACATTTAAAGTTAAGACTGTTGTATAAAATTAAGTATGTTATTCATAATAGATCTTATTATCCACGTCCCAATAAGCACTTTCAACGAATCGCTCCCTCTCCCTACCTATTCAAACAACACGTGCAGAACTGTAGTGTCACCCTCATACGGTGCAAACAATTCCAACCGGTTCAGTACTCCTGTTTATGTTAAATAACTGGGATACTTTACCAACACACGTGTTTCTTTGTTCTTTTGATTCCAGGCTCTTTATGTGGGTATTCTTATATCTTCGACTTCTATAAATGCTTTTCTAAGCATCTGTAGAAGTTGAAGATTATTATTAGTCTACTTAATCTTAGAGAGTCACAGGCTACAACATATTGTACTCAGAAACAGAAAGCTTTTGAATGAAACTTTGAAGCATTTAGTAAGCTAACTATTCATATCGATTAAGATATATATAAAAAAATTATTACTTCAAGCGAGATTCGAACCCGCGATCTTTCCCTTACAGGGGGAACGCTCTGACCACTAAGCCACAGAACATTCGCCCGAAATCATCTAAATTCTTCTATACATATATCCCTCGTGCTTTTTTTTATACCATTTAGGTGGCAGACAAACACACGGCCCATCTGATGGAAAGTGGTTACCGTGGCCTATGAACGTGTGTAAAACCAAGAGAGACACTCGCGCTACTAAACTGTAAGGAAAGGACGCGGGTTCGAATCCGGCCTGGACCGTGTCAATTTGTGCTACTGTAAATCTGCTGATGTACAATAAAGAATTATCTATTTTAATCGATTTTGATGTCTTCTTCGGGTTCTTCAAGAGGGGCATCAGAAGGTTTCTTCATGGTCGGCAGCGAGAGTGTGACACCTCTGGTATTGCATACGTCCATAGGCCACGGTAACCGCTTCCCATCAGGTGGGCCGTGTGCTTGTCTGCCAACTAAGTGGTGTAAAAAAAAAATAGTTGGCATATTAAATGCTTAAAATTTCATTCAATGGAAAGCTTTTATTATGTATACGAGTCTCTTATTCCCATTTTCTATATTATTGGCTTACTTTTACTTGAATATACCCACTAGAACTGCTACGTGTAAGTAATAATATGTGATCATAATAATACGTGGGCGTAATAATATGTACGTGCCTGTATACACTTGTAGTGAGCAGAATAGCAAGTGTCGTTTGTGTAATAAATAAAACCAAGGGTAACTCTACTCTTTTTATTTTCTGAAACATGAATTCAGTAATGTGTTAAGTAGATTTTTTATTTTTTTTGATACGTCAGTTGACTACACTTCGCTAGTAGAAAGCTGAAGTGTAGTTGAAAAGATACGGACCATCACTTCCAATACTACATACATACATATAATCACGCCTTTATTTATTTATTTATTTATTATATTCTTTATTGTACGCCAATTACAATATTCATATTACAGAGATTGAGAAGACAACAACAACAAGAGAAGAACTGGAGGGTTAGACAGAGGTGAAATGACACCCACATTTCACCAATTATTTTATTCGACTCAATACTATATATAATAAGCGTCATTTTCCACTTTTTTTTTTTTACGTGCGCAAAATCCCCACGGATACCTCCCCACCGGAGCTGGTGGAGGAGGTTATGTCGGACTCGAACCGACTAAAACGCACGCCGCCTGTGGGTCGCTTTGGTTGCCGAAGGTGAGGTTGACAGGCATATCCCTCGCACCCCGGCCGACCCAGGGCCATCTCTCACGATCTGGCCCTCTTCTCGGGTGTGGGGACTACAGAGTCCCCAACTCGTCCCCGGAAACGGGGAGGCGCGCCAGGCGCACCACCGCCGCGGCCTGCTTCTGCCAGGGTGACAGGCGGCTCCACCTGCCACCCCCAGGCCAGCGCTCATGGGGGGCGGAGGTCGGCGTCATTTTCCACTTAAATTAAGGTTGATATTTTTGGAGCGAGAATCATAACTTTGCCGTAACACTGTCTTTTAGACTAGCACGGAAAGTGAAGATTATTTATCTGTATTATCTGTATAATTGTATTCGGTCCCACGTAATAGAGGGTGAGCCTATTGCCGTATTCCGGGCAATATTGTTGACTCGAGCCATGCATTAGAGGCTGAGTCTGGACTGTATATATCTGTCTGATGTTAAACAGCCTTATCCCTTAGTCGCTTTGTACGACACCGCATGGGAAGAGATGGGGTGGTCCTCATTCTACTCTGCCGGGAACCACATGGTAGTACCACAGTTCCAATACTATTGAATTTAATATGGTGAGCATTTCATTGACGGACCTGAAATACGATTTTTCTTGACCAATTAAAAAAAAATAAAAAGTCAATCAAATTTTTACTTCTATAAAAGCTAATTCTGTGATAGAACGGACTGAATCAGAATGCCATAACAAGAACAAGACCCGAATCTATCAAAAAAGCAATTTGACCAAGGAATCCCATCCGTATAATTTAACTCGCCGATAAAACATGCCGTTCATTTACGACCTGAAGCCATTATTCTACTTGACAATGAGTTTCAAACGCTGTCGTAACGTGATTAAACGGCAGATTTCAATTGGTTAGAATTGACAGAACTGGCGTAAAACTAAGCCAACTTAAATGAGTCGGGTAATATGAGCGCGCTTAGTTAAGTCACGGTTGGTCAAGCTTAAGGTCCTGAAAGTAATGGCTCCATAACGAAGTAAATATCGCTGCGGTCGTAATAATTTAGCGCTCTATAAATCTTATCCTTTCCCACCCAGAACAACACGTGATGACTGTGGGAGTCACCCTCACGCAATGCAAACAAATAAATATTTAAAAACATTCTTCACAATGCTATCTAAGCTAAACTAAAGAAGACTAAGCATAGCTTAACTATAATTCTAGAATATGGATAGTAAAATTTAAAGTTTTTGAAGTGGCCAGGGCAGTAGGTTTAATCTAGTGATCAAGTATCCTAAACTTACAGTAAACTACATGGTTAACTAGTTTAGATAATGCAAAATATCAAAAAACAATACTACAGCGCAAAATTAAAACTAAACCTAAAATGCTTCATGGTATTCTTCCATATCACATGCCTCTTGTGGTACCGACTCTTTCTCTTATGGATCCTAGAGGACGGTCAGCATTGCCACGTTGTATGAGTGCTTATTTGTTTTAAAAAGATGTCAGTCTTCTGGTGCCGAGAGCGTCGACCATACGCTTCGCAATCTCGCAACGCGTGCAGGTCTTAGATGTCATCCGCACACGGTGCAAAACATCCGATCAAGAACCAAGCGGTTCGGAGACTCTTTCCTCTGTCGCACCATTAAGGCCCGGAATTCATTACCAGCTCACGTGTTTCCTTCTTCCTACAGTCCCGGGTCCTTCAAGCGGGGCGTGAAAAAGCATATGATGAGGCCGTCAAGCTGAGTGTCACCATTGTCACACGGTATGTGTAAGTAATGGTGACCCTCTTTTCTGGGACTTTGCCTTCAGCTTACCATCAGGCAAGGCGAAGTCCAATTGACGTGTCCTATATAAAAAAAAAAGAAATCTCCTTGAAGACATTACGAGCGTTTGGACCTTATGACTCTTTTTTCTTATGGAAATCCCCTCGGATCCACCGCACCACAGCATGCGATTTGGGTTTTCAGTTTCCGGTGTGTGAATTTGCCTAAGACATACCTATCCTTCGCACCCAGGCTGACTAAGGTCATCTTCAGTTCAGTTTCGAGATGTGTTCCAATTCGTGTGGAAACCATGGTGTCCCCATCTTCTAATAACCCTCTGTAACGGGGGTGCGCATCACACGGTAGTTCTAAAATCTCAGACCCTATAAGCGAGGCGTGAAAAACCATCTGATAAAATTGTCGAGCTGGAAGCCACTATGTAGATATATCTGACTACGGAACCCTGAAAAAGGTCCTTAACTTAGTCACTGTCGTTTTTGCCAACATATCTGTCCATCTGTATATCCCGAGAAATATAGCAATGAATGGTTTACACGGGCTGGGTGGGCGTCTTTGTTTTATTACCAGGGAAATGCCACGTTCGGGTAAAAATAGTTCGTGGGAATCCGTGACTAGAGTTATTGTTGGGATTGGTTGTGTGACTGAATGAAACTATACGACAGGGAAAGTGGTAAAGTTATTTATTATGTTCCGATTTTTTTTACCCGCCTGCCGCCTGGGTTAAGTTTTTCACGCGTATTTTGTATGTATGTTTGTAATATTCTTTATTACCTCATTTCTTCGTTACTACGGGACGTATTTCTACAATCAACGCATTGTAAGACCTCTCAGAAACCCAAGTGTTCTTAGATAGGTGACCCGAAAAAAACCAACATGGTTACTGTAATACGCTAAATTTTTAAGGGAAAAGGAATAAAAATTAATTGCATTCTGCTGTTTCGTGTATATAAATAATTATTTTCTTCCAGATTATGATTGGCAAATTAGTACCACCTGGTATCTAACTTCTTTCGATATTTTCAGCATCAATCGGGTTTTTCATTTTTAATAATTTATTTTTATTTTTTTTACTAGAATTGGACCAAATATTATTATAGATTCAATTTCATTTATTCAGTTTAGGCATTTACAAATCTAGGACATTATTTTAGTGCTCAAAGTTTTAAATATAACAATGTAATTAATAAAAAATAATAATGAATTAAGTTTTTTAAATGATAATTTAAAAAATTCAATTAAAAAAAATATTATTTTATATTTAAATTGCCATTTATATTTTAGGAACGTATGTGGTATTGTGACTAGGTCTATTCTTAAAGTTGGTTTTTTATAATCATCTTAAGGTTGTTCCTGGTACACACCCGAGGATAGGGCCAGATCGTGAGAGATGGCCCTGGGTCGGCCGGGGTGCGAGGGATATGCCTGTCAACCTTACCTTCGGCAACCAAAACGACCCACAGGCGGCGTGCGTTTTAGTCGGTTCGAGTCCGAAATAACCTCTCCCACCGGCTCCGGTGGGGAGGTATCCGTGGGGATTTTGCGCACGTAAAAAAAAAAAGGTTGTTCCTGGTTGTATCCGAGGGTCTCAACAAGGAATTCAGGGTGCTTATACTTTCTCCTTTTTTGGCTTGTATATTTTTGGTTTTGACTTACATGAATTTTATGGCAGTGACTGCTGTCGGTAACACCTACCTCGATAGGATAATCTACATCAGAGTTGCGTCTTTCAAATGCGAGCGCAGGCTTTTCTCTCGGGATTAGGGGTAAGAGGCCATCACTCCTATAACACCAAGATAAGTCAAATTAAGATAAAGATTGGAGAGTGGACATCGGTCCTAAAGTGCAAGCTTTGAATGCAACCAATAATAATACAGCAATGATTTCGTTTTAATATAGATTTACAATATTTATAGCCTCTCCTACCTCTCCCGCCGGAGCCAGCGGGGGCTTAGTTGGCAAGGATGAGGTAGCCTCAGGCAAATCCTTTGCGCACGCCGACTAACCCAGGGACACTTGGGTGTGAAACTACGGCGTCCACACCATTCCCCAGAAAAGTAGAGGGTCGCCTCGTGCCGCAGTTTTGACCGTGCTTCTGCTAGGGCGACAGGTGGCTCCACCTGCCCGTGCTCAAGGAGGACGGAGGTCATTCAACGACCTCCAACGCCTGATGCGTTTTCGTGAACATTTATAACCCATCCAGACACATAAACATACGTCTACTTACACTTAACACGAGCTCTTTAAAACATATTACGTTACCAGAAGTAAATCATAGCACTATAAATAAAACGAAACAAACAGCAAACATTGCTACTAAATGTACTTCAAGTCCCGGGTACAGATAAATCTCAAAATAATAGTTTACTTTAGACTCCACTGTAGGTAGACCCATAAATTTTGCCCACGTACATTGTTTACAGCTGCTATGAAAAGGAAGAATTTCAGAACTACATATCTACTCTATTATAACATTGAAAATAGCTAGTCTTATCTGTACATTGGAGACATTTAAAAAAAAATTAGGTTCAGATCCCAAAGAAATATTTTTTTTGGAATTCTTGCCTGTTTTTTGAATCCGCGAGAGACGCAAAAACGTTTACAAAAAAACTATCAAATTAACGGGTTCTTCAAGGAAGGGGTTGGAATATTCTTAGAGGGTCGGCAGTACGAGTGTGACGCCCCTAGTACTGCCGACCCTCTAAGAACACACACGTACATAGGTCACGGTAATCATTTTATTGGGTGATAATCAAATGCGGCGAGTGCTTGTCTGCCACCAAAACAGTGTTTTTTTTATTGGATTTTTTTTTTATACCACTTAGTTGGCAGACAAGCACACGGCCCACCTGATGCGAAGCGGTTACCGTGGCCTATGGACGTATGCAACACCAGGAGTGTCACACTTGCGCTGCCGACCATGAAGAAACCTTCTGATGCCCCTCTCATAATCTAGGTCCAACTTAAAATCTGCTGTATGACCGGACCGGAGGACCGGAGCAATCCGACTGGTGCAGTACCTCCACCCTACAGAATACCTCGTGTTGTGTTCCCAACGATGAGTAATGTAGAAAGAGCTCACTGGAGAATTTTAGTGCTGTCAGTGGGCAGACTAAAGACTTGTTCTGATTGTGTCTTCTGCACTGACTACACAGAAGCTCTCCGTTCTAACAGAGTCGGTAGCACGGGTGTGACACCTCTGGTGTTGCACACGTTCATAGGTCAAGGTAACCACTATCCATCAGGTGGGCCGTGTGTTTGTCTGCCACTTAAATTGTTTAAAAAAATTGAATCAGAGATATAAACAAAGTCATGATAACCGACACCCAGTGCGGAGCCGTGAGCATCAGATAGCAATAAATAACTTTGGTATACGATAAAGAATTATTTATACAACCGTTTAGCTATTTTGATAGCTACTTGTTTTCCTCTTTACGTTGTTTTCGATCATTTTACTAAAATAGAAACCGCCCAATCTGATAGCAAAAATAAAATATTTATTTCCATCCAGTCATCACTCAACCAAAACCTTTCTGTTAGATATTTCCTTGGTCTATTTCTGTTCCCACTTCTAATACTTAACATTTCAAGTCGTTATTCCTATTTTCTGATAACCTTCAATCAATCTTTTTATCTGTTTATATTTTTTACATTATTAAAACAAATGTATGTACCTACATTTGTTCACCGAGTTGAATTTATCTTACTATTTTATCTACATAAATAAGAGTTTGTGTACTCGTTTATATGCAATTGGCATTGGACAAAGCATTTTTATCTCGCATCTATTACTTTTATTTTAAAAGAAGCTATTTACTCGTAGTTGGAGCCGCCTTATATCAAAAGAAATATCAGCCAAACCCACAGTTAAACTAGAAGACGCGGGCCCCAGAGTATGAAGTGAAAGCTTCATTTACAACTAGTATTAAAGCTAAAAGGAAGAAGACGTTACCTATCGTAAACATCAGCATTGTGGTAAAGAATTGTGTGTTTTGAGACTTTTCGTGTAATGAAATAGTCGAAAAGGTATCATGTGATCGAAACGACATTTCATTGGTCAAAGAGACTCGAGAGACGCAAGTCTACTTGGATATGCCTGCCAACCTCACCTTCGGCAATCAAATCAACCCACAGGCGGCGTGCGTTTTGGTCGGTTCGAGTACGACATAACCTCTTCCACCGGCTCCGGTATCAGTGGGGATTTTGCGCACGTAAAAAAAAAGCGCTACTAGACAAGATGACCCAGCTACAATTAAGCTTACTAAGCAACACTGAATATTCAAATTAGGTTGTCTAGTTCTTGTTTGCAAATTGGATTCGTTATTCCTGTTTTAAAGAGCCATAATACCGAACCCAAATCAGTACCATCGCATCGTACTTCAAAATGCATAATAACATTTCTTCACTATTATACTATTATACATTACATTATTAATGTAAAATAATATTGCTAAGAACGTCATAAAACTATCTTCCATGTGACGTATAATAGGAAAAACATTAGTTTATAACGTCTGTTATTATACTATTCATATCATATAACACATATAATTTTTAGCCTTTATCCTCTGAGGGTTAGACAGAGGTGAATTAACACCCACATTTCACCAATCATGAAATTCGGTCCCACATAATAAGAGGTATTGCCATCTTCCGAGCACTATGGTTGACTGAAACCATACATCTGAGGCTGAGTCTTGGCTGTATATATCTGTCTGATATTAAACAGCTCTATACCTTAATCCCTTGTACGACACCGCATGGGAAGAGTTGGGGTGGTCCAAATTCTACCCTGTCGGGAATTAATAGTTATAATTCAATAAAACTTACAAAGAGTAGAACTTACAAAGGCATAAATATTTTCCAAGTTTCGTAAAAGAATGTAGAACACTGACGAATGGAAGAATTTGGTTAACCTTGAAATAGTAATAAATAATAAGAAGTAATAATAATAATAAGAATAGTAGAATAGTAATAGTAATAAGAAGATAAGCTAGACGAAAGTATAAGATAAGTAGTTACGTTTCCATATTACAACAATCTCTAAATACACGATTTAATGCAGACAATCTATTTGTTGTATGTATTGAACATAAAATCTGAAACAGAACGTGAGTTTCCAAGGCCACGTGCACTTTTTATATCAAGACATTTGGTTTACAAGATACATACAATGCTGAGCTTGTTTACGGAATTAATAATAAATCTTTCTATCACTTTTGTGGATCAGTTATTGGACTACACCTTCTCAAAAACACACTGTTTCGTTACCAACAATGCAATCTTCGAGAATATTCTTCAGAACTTTGAACAACGACCCAGAGTTGCTATCCTACCAGTGTTTTATTCAGGATACGTTTCAGAGAATATGCACTGGTATTGCATAACTTATTTTTTTAACACTTAGACAATTATCATAATATAAGTATTACTGGGTAAAAAATTATCCAGGCATAACTCAACTCCCTTAAAGTAACTTTCATATTAAGTCCCGTAGTTCAAAACTAAATTTTGTTTGAACTTTTATTTTAATTGACAGATTTGACATTTGTTTTGGTGGCAGACAAGCACACGGCCCACGTGATTAAAAGTGGTCTCTGGACCATGGTCTATGGACGTGTGTAACACCAGAGGCATCATACTCGCACTGCCGACCTTGTAAGAACTTTCTAATGTCCTTCTTGAAAAATACTATATTGTAGTCGCTTTGGGACAACCATGCCAGGGAGATCATGCCACAGCTTAAGCGTGCGGGGGATGGAGTATTGTCGTTCTGGAATACTGTTGTAAGTTATTAAAATCTTCAGTAGGTTTATAAATGCAGACTTTTCTGGGCAGTAGGCAGTTGCAAACAAATTCTCTCCCTCTCCCTGAAATACTCTTTTCAAAATGACCTTCATTCGACTTTTAATACTTCCAGATTGGTCGCTTCCAAGGAAATATAAAAAGCGATGTATCTAGCTTTCTTTATATATAAGCGACGTACGAAACGGTAACACTTTTATAGCAAGGCCAGTTGTAGGAGTCAGGGTTAGAAATTTACGTCGATTACGACGCACACAGATGAAAACAGGACGAATAGTTATACAGTACAAATGGCTGTATGTACGCTCTATATATATCCTTACTCTACAGTCTCATATAATACATATAAGTCAAAGATGACTGACCTGGATCTGAGCCTATCGAAGACCACTGCTGGACCTAGACCTCTCCCGATGTCACATTGGCCTGACGGGTTGGTACAGAGATTCATTTCGAGTTTTCCTTCTCTTGCAGTGATATCGTCTACGCGTTTGCAGTTAGTCGCCACTGAGATGGAGTGGAGGTACTTGTATTCATTCTCCATCACCACATGGATTGTATTATTTCTCCGTCATAGTCATTATCATATTTTCAATCTTGAACAATAAAATTATTTTCAAAAATTAATTCATAATAATTCTACTAAAGCTAAGTTTACCACCGCTCCCAAGACGCTGCTGGAGAAGAAGCGACAGCAAATACTGTAACAAATGGAAGCATCTGATATCTACCTGTTTCTATAACAAGCAGGTCTTAGCTTAATTTTTATATCACAGTAAATCTCGAGCCATAATTCTTCATCTAATGACTATGGAGGCTGAGTAAAGTAGCATTACAAAGAAGTAAAACGTGTTGAATGAGAGAGAAAGATAGATAATGAACGAGAGATAGAGAGCGAGAAAGAAACATAACCAATTGTAATACTTCTAAAAGCAAACGATATTATGAACAATCTACACCTTAAAGATCGTCTTAAAAGGTTAGATGGTTAAATGAAGTTAATAGCCGGTCAACGAACTGCGGACGTCCATCAAAAGGCTCATCTTAATTAAATTCAATGAAACCGACAAAATCAAACAGCCCACAGCAAAATTGAACTGTTTACATGAAGACAGTTAAATTAACCTCTACATAACAAGCGTTTTAATTAAAATCAATACTAATATAATCAATTTTATTGATGAGGTTTTTAATTTGAAAGCTTTCTTTGCTTCTCAATACATTTATGAAAATATCTTATATGTACGAAAAAACCTAAATATTTTCGAAAAACTATCTGATGTACACAATTTTAATACGAGAAATAAAAATAAACTAGTTGTACCAAAACTTAGGCTTCACAAGGTTGGTGATTCATTTGTAGGCAGCTGCATAAAAATATTTAATAAAATTCCTCAGGACTTGATTAATATGTCAATAAATAAATTTAAAATAGAAGTGAAAAAATCTTTAATGAGTAAAGGTTACTATAACGTGGATGAGTACCTTAATGATGTTAATGCGTGGTCAACATAAGTCTCTTGCTTGCTCGCACAAAATAAATTGTAAACCAAAACAAATTTAAAAAAGAAAAATAATCTAGTTCTAATGTAGTTCGCTGAGTTTCTTGCTGGTATCTTCTCAGTAGAACTAATCTACCGAACCAGCGAAAGAATCATTTTCCAATGGTTTATTTTTACATTATTTAATATTTTTATATTATTTCTTGACATACATAATTGTAAAATTTTGACGTTCATATGTGCTCTTTATGTGCCTAAACTGAATAAATGAAATTGATTCTTTGATTCTTTGGATATATTGATCAACATTGATGGAAGATCTTTATAATATGTTGATATGGGAAATTTTTCCATTCGGCTTTTTAGAGGAACGGACATGTAAACTGACACTTTAGATGGATGATGTGATCATGTTTTTGATGTCGTTTTTTATTCAAATATTGGGTGTAAACATGGATCCGAAAAATTTCGAAAATAATACATACATACATATAATCACCCCTTTATCCCCAGAGGGTTAGGCAGAGGTGAATTAACACCCACGTTTCACGTAATAGGGGGTGAGCCTATTACCGTCTTCCGGGCACTATTGTTGACTCAAGCCATGCAATTGAGGCTGAGTGTGGGCTATATATCTGTCTGATATTAAACAGCCCTATCCCTTAGTTGCCTTGTACGACACCGCATGGAAAAAGATGGGGTGGTCCAAATTTTACTTCGAACGGACCACGCGGCTTCGAAAAAAATATACGGTTTTTACCGTGACCGTACGGTTTTTGAGAAATTGTAAAAGGGTTTGTTTATATATTTTACACAATATATCTACAAAAATAAATACTTTATAGTAGGTTTCCCTCGCCTAAATCAAATTTTATCCTACTTTAAATTCAATTAATTTCAATATCAAAACCTGAATATTTATGATCTTGAAATTGATTCCTCTGCAGATTAAATTGCGGCTCCACATGACTAGTCCATTCGGAACTTCTTCTTTGGAGCAGGAAATTCTCTTTCTCTTAATTTAGCTTATTCTATATATATCTCAACCTATAGAAGAATACGGACACCACTCATTATTAAGCAGGTGCACTGACTAGCTAGTAGAGCCCTATGATATTTGTTACTGCAATAAACTGAAAAGTTAAATTGGGGTCGTGAAAACGCATCCAGCAACTCCGCAATTAGATTTTAAATTAACGACAGCGTATTCATGGAGCTGGAAGAATAAATTTAAGATGGCGTTGACTTTGCCATTCAAATGTAAGATGGCAGGATATGCAAAATCTCGGACATAAAACCGTGCCTTACTTTGGCTCTGGGAGGAGAAAGCTTATTTCGTGTTCGTGCTCTTTATGGGACGGAAAGAAATTTGAGTAATGGTTGATGGTCGTTTTATCTTTTTATTTTTCAAGTACTTTGGTTAATGGTACTGAAACTTCTTGTATATATATATATATATATATATATATATTATAAACACCTCAACAAAGTCTAGGGAACAAGTGTTTTGCAAATAACTGGGAGCAAATAAATCAAAATAGAATAAAGTAGATTACAGAGTTGTTCGAAATTTAAAAATAAATTTAAATAAGTAATGATTTTCGAATATGGAGGGAAAACTTTTAAAAGTGTTTGATTGTGCAGTTTCTCTGAGGCAAAATAAAAATTATTTTCTTTGATTGTAAATAACGTTTATTATCAATAATACGTCTTTTACGTATGGTTTGTGCATTTTTGTGACTGTAGTCATCATGTCACGTCGTCATTTAAGTCGCGAAGAGATGTTAAGGGCTATTGGTATGCTGCAAGCTGGACGAACTCAACGCAACGTAGCGGATGCTGTCAACACCCAACCAAGCGTAATTTGCAGATTATGGGCACGCTACAGGTCTACAGGGGATGTTGCCGAACGTCACAGGAGACGAAATAGGGTTACTACCCCGCGACAAGATCGTTTCTTGCAAAATTCCGCAAGGCGGCAACCCACGATTACTGCTCGTCAGTTGGTCGCAGGCCTCCAGTCTCAGCATCAAGTGGTTATTAGCGATCAAACTGTCAGGAGAATACTACACGAAGTCAATCTTCATGCTCGCAGACCGCTTAGGGTTCCAGCTCTTCGACGTGGAAATCGAGGTCGTCGCTTATTGTGGGCTAACGCACATTTACAGTGGACCGACCATCAATGGGCACGGGTTCTGTTTTCCGACGAATCTCGCTTCGGTTTTCATCCTGATTCGAGAAGAGTGTGTATATGGCGAGTTCCTGGACGTAGGAGTCGTCTCCAGAATCCGCAAGAAGTTCATCCTTACCAAGGTGGAACAATCATGGTATCGGCTGGAATTCGCCTTGGTGGAAGGACCGACCTCGTTTGGATACGGGGCAATTTGAATGCAAACCAATACATTCAGGAGGTTATACACCCCATGGTAATCCCTCATCGACAGCAGTTCGGTCAAGATTTTATGTTCATGCAAGATAATGCACGGTCACACACCGCGAGGGTAGTGGTCAATGCGTTTAGCGAGCACAATATTACGACGTTGGAATGGCCTGCTCAGTCTGCCGGCCTCAATCCCATAGAGCATGCCTGGGATTTGCTTGAGAGAAGAGCTTTCAGTGATTCTTTGGAAAATCTGAACACTGAAGAACAAATTTTTTTACACCTTCACAGTGTATGGAGCCATATTCCACAGACGATGATTGACAATCTCATACTAAGTATGCCACGCTGTTGTCGAGCTGTTGCTAATGCTTTAGGAGGTCCTACAGATTATTAAAAACGTTTAAAGTACGGTTAATTACTGTATTTCTTACTACCTCGTTATTTTTGTGCCTAATCATAGAAGGTTGTAATACTCAATATTGGCACCATTCAATTCTTTCTTTAAAAAAAAAAGTTTGATATGAGAATGGTTTTATTAAAATTAAAATTAAAAACGGTATAAAAATACCCTTCTATTGATATAAAACACTCACTATTACAAGAAAGGGTTTTTAAATAAAAACTAGAAATGTCCTTGTTCCCTAGACTTTGTTGATGTGTGTATATATACATACATACATAAAATCACGCCTGTCTCCCATAGGGGTAGGCAGTATATATAGGTATAGTAGGTGTATATATATATATATAATATATATATATTTTATATATAGGACACGCCAATGCGACCTCACCTCGCCTGATGGTATGCTAAAGGCAAAGTCTCAGGAAAGAGGGTCACCATTACAGACACTAAGTGTTACAATGGTGGCACTCGGCTTGGCGGCCTCATCAGATGCTTTTTCTCGCCCCGCTTAAAGGCCCCGGGACTGTAGGAAGGAGGAAACACGTGATTAGCGATTGATAAAATAATACAAAAAGGAATATGGACTTTTTGAAAATAGTTTAACGGTAGTAGAAGTCTACGGCGTCAGTGTGTTCGAGAAGCCGCGTGATTGTATCCTGGTCATTATCAATGTTAACCTGCATTTAAAGCAATTTACCTTTGTCAGGATATCGACGAGTCCTAAGTACGATGGCCAAAATTCAAAATGACAACTTTACAGAAGAGGTTTCCAAAGTTTCAATTCGCTATAAGGTTTTTATTAATAAAATCGAAGTTTACGAAAGTTTAGTTGTTTGCGAAGACAATTATTCTCCTTATTTATATAGCAGCGTCTCTGATACATCGTACATGATATAACAGGGTCATTTTTACTATACATTGGCCTTTTTACATTAGTTTTGTTTAAATTGTTTTTTTTTTATATTTTAAAAGGGCAAATACGTCGAATTGGACATTATACGTGTATTCTGATAAAGTTTTTTCTAAACTGTACAGTTCTATTTGTTAATTTCTTGTCATGAGAATACCAAAATCATTAAATACATAATTATAGTTTTATGGCTATTTTAATATTTAGTTCAATAAATTCATATAATTATTGTGTATTCTATGCATATACAGGGTGTATTTTTGAAACGGGGCAGTAAGGGCAAGTACCTTAACCGTTGCAGTTACAGCAAAACGTTCTTAGAAGACCTTCCCTAACTTTTTGACATATTTTGAACTGCATTCACAGATTTTGTAAAAAACTTACAGTTGGCAAAAAAAATGCAAAAAGTCCAAAAATTTTTTTTTATGCCAATCGATTCTATTTCATGTGGGGATCAAAAAACTCTATGAGACCATTTTAGCTTTCAGTACTAGGAAAGACAGAAATCGCCAAAAACGTTTCCCATACATTTCGGCAACAGAAACAAATTTCTACGATGGTCTAACTTTTTGTTATGGCCAGGAAGTGGGTAGAATTGACTGTAAAGTAAATAAAAAGAATTTTTACCCTCAAATTTCGAATTTGATTCGAAAATCTGTGTGTTATACTTAGTTTCAGCTGAGAAACTTCGTATGAGTTATTAATTAAGGATTTTCGCTAAAATGTCTTCTAATCGTGAAAAAATTAACTTATTAGAAGCGTATTTTGTCAATAATCGAAATGCGGGAGCTGCATTAGTGTGGTACCACAATAAGTATCCGTTGCGGCATGTGCCAACAAGAAAGGTTATTACAAATCTTTTGAAAAACCTGGAATTGCAGGGTTCTTTCAAAAGAAAGCGGCAGCCTCGTGTGGACATGGACACAGAGATTGCGGTTCTGACTTATGTCGAAGCATATCCAGAGGTATCGTCCAGGCAAGTCGCCCTTGAAGTAGGTGTATCCCACTCCCTTGTGATAAAGATATGGAAGAAATACGGCTACAAGTGCTATCGATATGGGCGCATAGTTCAAGTGTTACATCCGGGTGATGATGTTCGAAGGCTTACTTTTTGCAGATGGCTAAGAGGAAAAATAAGCAGAGATCATAATTTTTAAATTACATACTGTGGTAAGACGAAACGAATACAACAGAAAAAATCACCACTATTGGTCCAAAGAAAATCCACTAAGAGTTACGGCAAGTCATAATCAGGTTCGCTTCTCATTCAACTGTTGGTGTGGTATAATGTCCAATCGAGTCATAATGGTGGAATTTTATGAAGGGAAACTGAATTCTGCCATGTATAATGGAGTCACTTTACACCATCTTGAAAACGAGATGGACGAATGGCCCCTGTCGGAATTGCGAAAAGTTCATTTTCAACAAGATGGTGCTCCGCCACATAACAGTCACCTTTCACGTTCCAATTTGAGCCGCCTATTCGGTACACAGTAGATAGGTACACAAGGTCCAACACAGTGGCCACCTCGTAGCCCCGATCTAACACCACTTGATTTTTTTTTATGGGGCTTCGTGAAAAACGAGATGTATAAGACGACGTACGCCAGTGTTCAAGAGCTCAAGGATGCATTAATGACCATTTTACGTAATATTCATCCCAGAACATTATTAGCCGCCATTCGTTCAGTGCAAAAAAGGATAGACTTATGTATTCGTGAAAATGGAAATCATTTTGAGCAATTTATTTCATAAACCAATTTCTTAAATATTTAAATGATTTTTTTTATTTAAAAAAGTTCAAAATTTTACCTGACCTATGAGTTTCGAGTTGATTTATCATATTTCCGTACGAAATGTATGGGAAACGTTTTTGGCGATTTCTGTCTTTTCTAGTACTGAAAGCTAAAATGGTCCCATAGAGTTTTTTGATCCCCACATGAAATAGAATCGATTGGCATAAAAAAAAAATTGAACTTTTTGCATTTTTTTTGCTAACTGTAAGTTTTTTACAAAATCTGTGAATGCAGTTCAAAATGTCCCAAAAAGTTAGGGAAGGTCTTTTAAGAACGTTTTGCTGTAACTGCAACGGTTAAGGTACTTGCCCTTACTGCCCCGTTTCAAAAATACACCCTGTATATTCTATTTAAATTAAGTAACTGAAAACTTAATTTTTATTTTTATAACACTTAGGTGGCAGACAAGCACACGGCCCACCTGATAGAAAATGGTTACCGCGACCTATGAACGTGTGTAACACCAGGGGAGTCACACCCGTGCTGCCAACCATGTAAGAACAGAGATTTTTTGTGCCTTCAGTGCAGAACACAAAATCATGACAAGCCTTTGATCTTCCCACTGACAGCACAAAAACTCTCCAGTGAGCTCTGCTTACCCTACAATACCCTACAATGCATACTGTTTTATTGCAAATCAGACATTTTGTTATTAACGGAAACGATTTTGTTGTTGAATACACGGAATTATTGGCTTTACTATAAATAATAAATAAATAAATATTCCACGACTTTCTACACAACGCTATCTAGACCCATGGTAAGGATAGCTTAACTAGCTTGTGTTATGGAATCTAGAATACGGATAAACATACTTAGATACTTTTTTTTTTGTAAATGCATACATATTATACATAGAAACACCCAGACCAATGCAAATTCATGCATACAAATATTTACACTGAGCGGGAATCGAACCCGCACCCCCTGCATAGCAGTCGAATGCTCTACCGCTACGCCACGGAGGTCGTCAACTATAGTTATTAAAAGTCACAACATATCGAACATTTTACCACTACGCAGCTAGGCGTAGCGGTATATTGTCTGCCACCTAAGTGATATAAAATAAAAATTAAGTTTTCAGTTAGATAATTTGAATATATGCATAGAATACACAATAATTTTATGAATTTATTTAAATAAATATTGAAATAGCCATAAAACTACAATTATGGACCCATATTTAATGAATTTGCTATTCTTATGACAATAAATTAACAAAAAGAAACGTAGCAGAATACATGTATTATGTCCAATTCGACACATTTGCCCTTTTAAAATATTAAAAAAAAAACAATTTACGCAACTACGCGTGGCGATATAATGTTCGCCAGCTACGCAGGGGGTACGAATTCGATTCCCGCTCAGTATAAATATTTGTATGCATGAATATGTATATTTACATTGGACTGGGCGTTTCAATGTAATATGCATATATTAAAAAAAAAGTGTTTAAGTATGTTCCTGTATCCTCATTCAAGATTCCATAACGCAAGTTATTTAAGCTATGCCTACCATGGGTCTAGATAGCTTTGTGTAGAATATGTAAAAAAAAAAATTTAAAGTAAAATATCAATAGCCCTGAAAATACGATTTTTGAGGCAATAAAGAGTTAATAACCACATTTAATTATTTAAAAAATAATTTCCACCTCACCGTTACACAATTTTGTTCTCTGTAGCTTTTCTAACCCCTCGTTTTCACTGCGAAGCAAGTTGTAAAACAAATTGTAAACTTGTCTATACAAAACTTGATGAAGACTTGTAGAAGACTAATCAAAACACAATACTTATTTTATACCATGTATCTCAGATACTTTTTGGTTCATAACGTAACATAACATAACATAAACTCACGTCTATATCCCCGAAAGGGTAGGCAGATGTGCTAGCACCCACATTTCGCCAGTTCATGTTTAGGTCCCAATGTAATGCCTATTTTCATTCACCGGGCACTTATAAACCTGCGATAAATACACACATAACTTCGAAATGCATATTAAAGTCATTGGTGTGTGCCATGGTAAAACCTGGGATAGAACCCGAGACCTCGTCTCAGCAGTCCATTACCCATACCACTAGGCTACCGCGGTACTTTTTCGTTCACATAATATATATATACTTCAAACTTCAAACTTTATTTCATGGAATATGGTATACATTAGATTTTGTGAGACATAGATAAAGGAACATCATACTCTGCCATGTGGCTTTGAAATACATATAACATGCTTACTTGACAATATTAAAATTAATGTGCAAATAATAAATAATTAGTAATAACACCCTTAGTTCCCAACCCCAACAAGTTGTAAACAAGTATAAAACACAACTTGTCAAACACATGTTTAATTCTTAAGTGAAATCGAGGGGTAATAGTAAAAACTCATTGTATCTAAATAAACTAATTAATTTCAAAATAACAATATGATACATAGGTATTGTAATGCAAATAAAGCCTTTACATGTTGTATAAAATACATCATGTCAATCTTATATGGTGTTCTAGAACATCTATCAATGTCAAATGTAATGTCATTAGTGAAAAATATAATGTTTACTTGATTAATTGAATAGCTGAATAGAACCTTTATCATTAATAAACTGTATTAATGTTGCTACCCTAAAAAGGGAAGCATGCAAACCACAGACAATGATTTGTACTGCTTTGTTTTTTATCGGGGCGTCCCCTACTGGTGCGTGCTACTTCCAAACCAGGTCAAGTGCTTTTGTTGTAGGCACAAGAAAACAAGCAAGCTATAATTAAATCGGCGTAATATTAAAAAAGAAGCAATATTTTGCTATAATTTATTACTTTTATAAGCTTTAGTTGAAAAGTATTTAAATTTAATAGGTATTTAAACTATCATGGTCACTCACATCAAGAGGGTAGATCGATATAATTACTCCTAGAAAAAACTGTTTCTCTGTTCACCGCAAGAGGAACTAGTGTAGTGTACTCCAGTTCCTGCGTGATCATGGTGCTTGCAACAGCGCCGAAATATCGGAAACTCAAAACAATGCAACATGGTAAATATCCCGATTATTTTGATATTGATATTTAAATTTTATTGGCCCAAAACTTGGCCACAGCAACAGCAATCTCCATTGTTCGTAGAAGTCATCAGTAGTGCTAGTGAAGGGGCACATCGAGCAGGAAAGCAAATGCGACATGGACTGGTATTAGGCAAATACCAGATCATTATATGCTAGACCTAGTCATTGCCAAGAAGAAGAAATTGAAACGTTGTAGATATACAGTACTTTGTGTTGGGACAGAGCAAAACAATGGAAGCGTAAATTCCCTGCAACACGTCAATTTCCTTTTGTCAATGTTCTCGCTTCTGATGATAGCCTATAAAGAGGTTTATAATTCTATAGCATTACTGTAATATTATAAAAGCCAAGCCCAGGTAAATATACCTATTGATAGTTACCCCAAATTTGTAGAGTAAGTTTTTTTATACTACTTAGGTGGCAGACTAGCACAAGGCTCATCTGATAGGAAGTGGTTACCGCGGCCTATGAACGTGTGCAACGCCAAGGGCGTCACACCTGCGTTGCCGACCCTCAAGAAACCTTCTAATGCCTTCTTGAAGAACCCCATATTGTTGATACATGGGAAAACCGCAGCAGGGAGTTCATTCCACAGCTTGAGTGTGCGTGGGAAGAAGTTTCTTTCATACCGTACCGTGCGCACCATCTCAGATTGGAATTTTTGGGGATGAATTCTCTGCCTATGGCGAGCGGTGCTATATATTGTTTAATACATTGTATACAATTATTGTATAATGTAATATCTACTATAATAGATTGTAGGTACTCGATTACTTACTCAGTACGTGCAGAGGGAATGTTCTGACCGCTGAGTTCGGTGACTGGCGAAGCATTCCCCTTGTAAGGGAAAGACCGTGGGTTTGAATCCCGCCTGAAACGATTCAAAAGTTTTCCTACCTTAATTGATTTGAATAGTTAGAATATTAATTGCTTTGAGACGCCAATGTCAAGTTTTTCAAATTACAGTCCTATAAAATGTTTGTTGATTATGTCGATGAGTTCATGATATAATGATGATCACGATTAATGAGATGATTGCTCCGTAAAGTTGTGGGGACTTTACTAGAAGCTCCCTAGGGAGATTTAGAACCAACACGAAAAGTCACAATTCACTGTAATATGCCCATTTCCACACTTGTGTACGTTATCAAAGACGTTTTTATACATAAAATCTCGAATTCAAACCAATTTCGGTTTTTTTGTTATACAACTTAGGTGGCAGAGAAGCTCACGGCCCACCTGATGGAAAGTGGTTACCATGACCTATGAACGTGTGTAACACCAGTGGAGTCACATCCGTGCTGCCGATCCTGTAAGAACAGAGATTTTGTGCTGTCAGTGATAAAGCAGGACAAGCCTTTGGTCATCCCACTGACAGCACAAAAATTCTCCAGTGAGCTCTGGCTACCCTACTCACTGCCGGGAACACAACACGAAGTTATTATAACCGCGGTATTCTGTAGGGCGGAGGTACTTCCCCAGTCGGACTGCTCAATTGGGCGGAAATACCGCCGTGTCCTACCTCCTCCTAAAATACCGCCGTGTCCTACCTTGTCCTAAAATACCGCCGTGTCCTACCTCCTCCTAAAATATCGCCGTGTCCTACCTTCTCCTAAAATACCGCCTTGTCCTACCTCCTCCTAAATAAAATAATACCGCGATGCGCAATCGATTTGAATAGTTAGCAAACACGCATAATGGCCAAAAAGGAGGCTAAGTGCGGACAAAGCCCCTATCCATTCCAATCCATAGTAAGCACACTAATTGCTTTAAAAATTCATTCTATTTTACGTACTACTGCACTTTTTTTTTACGTGCGCATAATCCCCACGGGTACCACTGGAGCCGGTGGGAGAAGTTATGTCGGACTCGAACCGACCAAAACGCACGCCGCCTGTGAATCGTTTTTTGTTGACGAAGGTGAGGTTAACACGCATATCCCTCGCCCCCCGGCCGAGCCAGGGCCATCTCTCCCGATCTGATCCTCTCCTTGGGTGTAGGGACTACAGAATGCCCAACTCGTACCCGGAAATGGGGAGGCGCGCGAGGCGCGTCGCCGTCGCGGCCTGCTTCTGCCAGTACTACTACTACACTATTGTAACGCTAATAATTATATAACATTTCTAATCGATACTGATCTCATAGTTAAATGCATCAAATAGTTTGTTACAGATTCTGTTCTGAGAAATATTGAACTACATTGGCATTATAAGCTTGTAAACACATAAATCAAACTTCAAATAACCCCTGAAATGGGTTGTTGATTCTCCAACGTTTAAACAGATTATCATAAATTATAGCTCAGAACGATCTGGATTACTTATATTGCTATAACAAAAGAATTTGCAAATTTCAACTCATTAGGAGAAGAAGAAAAAAAAATCACGGTAGCCTAGTGGTATGGGTAATGGACTGCTGAGATGAGATCTCGGGTTCGATCCCAGGTTTTACCATGGCACACACCAATGACTTATCGATGCTTTTCGAAGTTTTGTGTGTATTTATCGCAGGTTTATAAGTACCCGGTTAGCGCGCCTCCTTCTGCGAGTAAGTAATGCTCGTGAAAGAGGAGGCGGGGCGAGAGCGGCAGCGGGAGCGACGAAGGATCGCAAGACAAGTTGCCCGCGTACGAAGGCAACTCGGGCGTCGGAGGTCGATGATTTTTTTTGGGGATGAAGTTTTTGGGGACTCTGTAGTCCCCACACCCGAGAAGAGGGCCAGATCGTGAGAGATGGCCCTGGGTCGGCCGGGGTGCGAGGGATATGCCTGTCAACCTCACCTTCGGAAACCAAAGCGACCCACAGGCGGTGTGCGTTTTAGTCGGTTCGAGTCCGACATAACCTCCTTCACCGGCTCCGGTGGGGAGGTATCCGTGGGGATTTTGTGCACGTAAAAAAAAGTGCCCGGTTAGTGGCAATTGACTCGCCACCTATTACTATGTTATGTTATGAGAAGAAGAAATATTTCTAGTTCAATTTAGCGGAAGGTTCGGTAGCTTAGTGGTTAAGGAGTCGGCCTTACGATCGAGAGGTCCCAGGTTCGAATCCTAGCCATTACACTACCGAAGTGAACCCACTCCTAACACAAGCAATTTAGTGTCCGATTGGGGTCGACTAAACCTGGTCCAATTCAACCCCACTAAGACACAAGTATGTGTATTCACCGCTAAGAAAACCCCATTCATTGTAGCGCCGCAATTCCTGGGCACACCGCTTACCATCTCCCCGAGTATCGGGATCCTTGGTGTCGATATCTCCAGTGACGTCCAATACCGAAGTCATTTGCAGGACAAGGTTAAGTTGGCATCAAGAAAGCTCGGAGTGCTCAACAGGGCAAAGCGGTATTTCACTGCGGGGCAGCAACTCCTTCTTTATAAAGCACAGGTCCGGCCTCACATGGAGTACTGCTGTCACCTCTTTGCTGGAGCGCCTGCATACCAGCTTGACCCCTTCGACTCGTTGCAAAGACGGGCATTGAGGCTGGTTGACAATCCCATACTCACAGGTAGAGTGGAACCTCTTAGCCTTAGGAGGGATTTTGCCTCACTGTGTGTGTTCTACCGCCTATACAATGGTTTGTGCTCAGATGAATTGTTTGACATGATGCCCGTAGCTACATTCTATCATCGCACCTCTCGCCATAGGCAGGGAATTCATCCCCACACATTGCGACCTGAGACGGTACGCACTGTGCGGTATGAAAGAAACTTCATCCCACGCACACTCAAGCTGTGGAATGACCTCCCTGCTGCGGTTTTCCCAAGCGCCTACAATATGGGGTTCTTCAAGAGGGGCATCAGAAGGTTTCTTCATGGTCGGCAGCGCGAGTGTGACACCCCTGGTGTTGCATACGTCCATAGGCCACGGTAACCGCTTCCCATCAGGTGGGCCGTGTGCTTGTCTGCCAACTAAGTGGTATAAAAAAAAAAAAAAAAAAAAAAGGGGTTAGAGGGAATATTGGTAATTTTGATTCAAATATTCGTTAAAAAATATCAAAATTGACAAACAATACAAGTTGATGTTATTTTTAAACTTTCGCGGTATGAATTCATAATTATACTAGAGTCAAGTCGTGACCACGGGTGCTGCAACGCATCCGAAACGTCGGCAGAAATAGTAAGTTCCAAGATATAATTCGCGAGAAGTCCCGATACCTAGTATAATTATGAATACAAGTTGAATTAAAATCTTAAATTTTAATTCTGAAAAATTTATGTTACTTAAATATTTTATGGTAAACGAAAAATGCTCAAGTTAACATTCACAATTGCTCTAATAACCGAACTGTAACGAAAATTAAATTTTAAAACACGAGTCTACCTCAAAAACTGGTTCAAAGCCAAATAAAAACAAAGTCATAGGCCCCTAGTGTTGTGAAAAAATTAACAGTTTAATTTTTAAACGCGCAACGTTGCGCAGCGTTACACAAAATAACGACCATTATACGTTATTTTTAAGTACCGCTGTGCAAACTGATATCAGTAAAATAGTGAAGTGCGGTGAGCAAAAATATGATCACGTTTTTTTTAGAGTTTTGTTTTGTTTCGCTATACGTGTTTAATATTCTTGGGTGGATTAGATAGATTAGATTATGGACGGTAGCTTGTGAATTCATTATTCTCCTGCCCTGTAACATGTGTTCTTTTTCCGTTCATCTCTAGTTGCAGTCATCTCAACATTTACTCCCTTCCTAAACTTATCATCTTTCACACAGTCCATCCACCTTATTTTAGGTCTTCCTCTCGCCTTGTAGCCATCCACTTCCATAGTTAGTGCCTTCCTTACGACATTACTTTCATCTCTACGCATTACATGTCCGAACCATGACAAACGATTTCCTCGTAGCTTTTCCGTAATTGATGCTACTCTCAAACTTCCTCTAATATACTTGTTCCTAAAATTATTCATTTTTGTCACACCACACATGCATTTCAATATTCGCATCTCGGCTACATGCAACCGTCTTTCATCTGTCACCTTTACGGGCCAGCTCGCTGATCCATACAGGACAGCTGGCCGGATCATGCTCATGCAATTATAATCTAAAAATATAAAACTACCAAATGTAAAAAATGAAAAATAAAACACTGAACTCATATCGATAAAATTTGATACAGATATGAACTCAGAGCTTGGGATAAAACATAAGCTATGTTCGATCGACTAAAGGATCAGATCAAGGCAATCGCTAGTGTAAATATGAAGTTACAAATTCTAGCATGTTATGCTGTATTAAACGCAACGCTTACGGTCGTTAATGGTTACACAACGTTATTCACAAACCGTATCAAGCAAAATAAATCAATTTAACAGTATAATATAATATATACAAAATGTGAGCTTGAAGGACTAAATATCAACAGGATCCAACCACCCTACGGCGTCGGGGAGGATGGTGTTGCCATGGAAACTAACTGTAAACAAACTATTTCGGAGTTCTGTACCAAGGTGAAGGAAATACGCTCAATACTATATACCGCTACTTTTCGAAGTATGTAAATGTTCACAAGTTATAATGTTGAAGTATCGGTAGCTTAGTGGTTAAGGAGCCAGCCTTACAATCGAGAGGTCCTGGGTTCAAATCCTAGTCTCTGCACTACCAACGTGAACCCACTCCTAGCACAAGTAATTAAGCTTAGTTGGAGGGGTTAGAGGGAATATTAGTAATTGTGGTTGCTAATATTCTTATATTATAATATTATAAAGAGGAAAGATTTGTATTTTTGTATGTAACGAATAAACTCAAAAAGTACTGGACCGATTTTAATAATTCTTTTTTCATTAGAAAGCTACATTCTTCGTGAGTAACATAGGCTACTTTTTATCCCGATATGCCTATGGAATCAGGATTTACGCGGGTGAAACCGCGGCGCGGTGCTAGTTCTTTATAAAAAAAAACATAATAAAAAAAACATTTAAGCATGTATGGAAGGTGAATCAATTCATCGCAGTCTGCTGCTGGTTATAGGCCTCTTCCAATGCTTCCTGCTGTTTTCACACTGCCTAGCCAGACGGGTAGGTACACGGGTACGGTTTTATTTCGAGAGTTATGGCACACATTCAGAGTGGCCTATGTCTAGCTACCACTAGGTATATTGCATAAGTTAATTCATTGATTGATATCATAAAATAGTAAGGTATTTTTTAAAACTGGCCGAAATATAAAGTAAGTTACCTTAAAAAACCTGGGAATAGAAGAAATCTATTCCATTCATCCAATGCCTACAATGGCTTCAATGGTTTCTTCAGAAATGTTTCGATGTGTGAAGTTTATTTTCTTCTGTGCCAGCCTCACCATATTTTTCTTTAGTTATTCGTCTAACAGTTCGTTGTCCAATATTAAACGCACCAAAAAAAGAGAATACGAGCAAAACCAGTCGTGTCTAAACGGCCATCAGAGCGTGCCGTAACTATAGTCCCGAGTTTCATTTACCTTACCATTAATCAAGATGAAGTTATATTGATATAAATAAAATAAAAAAATAAAATAAATTTATTTCAGGTAAATTTCACCCATATACGTAGCGATGTAGGACATGACAACTGGGATAAATTTGGTTTTATAAAAATTTTGTTTCAGTAATTTAATTAATTGAGTAAAAATATGGAATTAAATTGACACTAATAAATAATGAGATACTCTGCATTGAAAAACACATAGAAGTTTTGGATTTTTACAAATTAGCCGTTGTTTGGCAAATGGGTGTCGTGCATAGAAATGAATTTGATGAGAGAATTATTTCGTGGCATTATTTTTTCTACTGGCGGGACTATTATCCAACCTGTGCTTTTTGCTTTAATCATCATAAACAAAGTTTAAATAAACTTAGATTGGCGTTGCATGACGAGATCCCATCCAGGCTACTATTTATACATAATCGAATGAGTTTAAATTTGATTGAAAGAAAAACAAGTTCCATCATTACTATCATTATATACATACAAATAATCACGCATTATTGCCGGAGGGTTAGGCAGAGGTGAATTAACAATCACATTTCACGAATCATTATATTTGGACCTACGTAATAGGGGTTGAGCTTAATGCCGTTTTCCGGGCACCATTGTTGACTCGAGTCATATATCTGAGGCGGAGTCTGGGCTATATATATCTGTCTGATGTTAAACAGCCCTGTCCCTTAGTCGCATTGTACGATACCGCATGGGAAGAGATCGGGTGGTCCAAATTCTACACTACCGGGATCCACGCAGTGATTACTATCATTAGGCAACTGTTAGGTATCGTTTGGCTATATTTGATTGGTGGTGTTTTGATTTATACGGCTTTTATGGGAACGACTATCGTCTCAACTTCCAACTTGAAGAAAGCCTGCACCGGAATCTCGTGTATCAATCAGCAGGTGTACGGGCTTGAAGGTGAGGTTGACTTAGCCCCGTAGGTCCGGTCAGGGCCACATATATTCCAAATTAGATTTGCCTGTTGTAAACCTGAAGTTACATGAACATTGAGAAAAGTATGTTTGTTTTAAACTAATATTAGTAGCCAAAACAAGTACATAGCCCCCCTAAGGCCCTCCGAGCTGGTGTTTTTGGGGCCCCACCAAATACACCGGCCCGAGCATTTTTTATACCACTTAAGTGGCAGACAAGCACACGGCCTACCTGATGGGAAGTGGTTACCGTAGCTTATGGACATATGCAACACCAGGGGCGTTACACTCGGAAGATCCCTATATCATAGGCGCTTGGGAAAACTGCAGCAGGGAGTTCGTTTCACAGCTTGAGCGTGTGTGAGACACTGTCTCAGGTCGCAACGTGTGAGGATAAATTCCCTGTCTATAATAATAATAATAATAATGGTCCCTGTACCCGATACCGGTAGAGCACTATTTTTTATATTTTTAAATAGATGTTTTTTATATGTGTTTAAAAATATAATTTATAAGTTGAATATTAAAATAAAGTAAATAATAATAATAATAATCATTTATTTCAGATTCATCATCCATAGCAAATACCTAGTACAATTGCGAACTTACAATCTAGTATTAGTAAATTAATAATAAATTTAAATTATAAATGGCAGGTCCGGATGGACTCCCCGATGATGGTGGCAGATCACGATACGACTGCGTGCAGCCGTATCCAGCGAGCCAGCATCGGAGAGTCCCACCGGTCTGCCAGCATGCGCAGGATGGTGTTGGGACTGCCGCGCGCGCGGCGCATGATAGAAGCGCATCGTTTTCGCATGATTGCCGCAAAGCCGTCTGTGTCAGCCGCCGCGAACATCGCGGAGGCGCTGCAATAGCGCGGCAGCCCCATCAGCACCCGGAACGCGTTATTGTATAGAACGCGCAGATCGCTGTATGCCCGCTGCGTATAGTTCACCCACAGGCCGCACGCGTAAAAGGACTGACAGTACGCTTTAAAAAGCGCAACTTTGACAGTCCCCACACACCGTGAAAACCTGCGGGCCAACATGTTGCATCGGACAGAAAGCGCCCTGCGCTCCCTTTCAATATCCACACTGTCTTTAAGGTCCTCGGTGACCCAGTGGCCCAAATACTTAAATTTCTCGACTTTGTTTAGAGCTATACCACATAAAGAGAAACTCGGAACGAATGTATATCGCTTTTTATCTGGTTTGAAAATCATTATTTCACTCTTCTTTGCATTATATTTGAGCCCATGAGCCACCGCGTAGGACTCACAAATTTTTAGAAGCGTTCGCAAGGCCCCGATCGATGGGCTCAGCAGCACCATATCGTCTGCGTAGCTGATGTTATTCACGCACACTCCATCTATATGACACCCGATGCCGGTGCTGCTGAGCTCATCGATCAGTCTATTAATGTACAGGTTAAAGAGCGTGGGGGAGGTCAGTCCCCCCTGTCTCACCCCACATTCCAGCCCGTACTCCTTCGAGTGAGAGCCTGCCCATCTTACAATGTTCCTTTGATTGTTATACCAATGCACAAACAATAGCACAACCTCCCTAGGTAGACAAGTTTCACCTCTTAATTTACCCCATAGAATATCGTACGATACAAGATCAAACGCTTTCGATAGATCAAGGTAGCATGCATACACTGGGGTCTTTCTTCTCGTGTAGTACTGTACAGTCTGCTTGAGGGACATGATAGCACTCTCAGTGGAAAGCCCGGGCCTGAAGCCGAACTGCGCGTCATTTAGTAAGACGTGTTTATCCAGGTGCTGCCCAAGCAGACTGTCCAGCACTTTGGCGACCACTGTGGCCAGGGATATCGGTCTATAGTTGTTTGCATCTGATGCATCACCAGTTTTATTTTTGATGATTGGTACAACTATAGTGCGCATCAGATCATCGGGTAGATGGGAGTGGCCTAAACACAGGGTAAAAAACATAGAAAGCACCCTGGGCAGGTGTACACCTGCGTGCTGCAGGTGCTCGATGCTCAGGCCGTCGTGACCCAGTGATTTACCCCTTACCATGCCTCTGATCACCGCACACACTTCCTTCGTAGTAAAATAAACCTATGGCCAGCGGTGCAATGATAAAATGTAGCTAAATTTGAAAACACTTATTCATGATAATGATGAGCCGGCTACCCTAAATTACTTGTGTTAGGTGCTATTCACATCGGTAGTGATTCGAATCCAGGACCCCTCGACCGTAAGGCCAACTTCTACCACTAAGCTACTTATCATATAATTTAACCGAAGATCAGGAAAAATTGCCGTGAAATATATGAAAAGCAAAACAAAGATATCTCAACTAGGTACCCGTTTTCTGAACACAGGTGACAATTACTGAATATATTTCGAGCCCGAAATCAAAAGATAATCCGCACAATAGATTTCCTTTCGAGGGTTTGCCAACAAAGGTAAATAAAGATAGCGAGGGTGAAAAATGATCATATTAACCTTTAAATCGACGCGTGATAAATGTGCTTGAGATGAATTAACACCTATATTTCACCAATCATTGAATTCAGTCCCACTTAATAGGGGGTGAGCCTATTGCCTTGTTTCAGGCACTATTGTTGACTCAAGTCATGCATCTGAGGCTGTATATATCTTTCTGATGTTAAACAGCCTTACTCCTTAGTCGCCTTCCACGATACAACATGGGAAAGAGATGGCGTGGCCCAAATTCTACTCTACCGGGTACCACGTGGCGAAAAAAAAACTTATCGTTTTTGTTTTTTCAAACGATCCCAATTGCTGTAAATGGTATGTGAAATATCACCAGTCGAAGCGGTTAAATTTCCATCACTTTAAAACCATCAGCGCATGGAATGTTATGGTTCTCTATTCCATATATTTGCTATCTTGTTATGTCTTGCTATCTCTATGCTGGGATTGTTTTGTAACCCTAGATGAGTTACTAGGCTGAACGACCATAGTAACTTTTCTACTGTCTAACGTAGTTCAGTCAATTGACGAACTGAATATTTAGAAAAGAAAAATGTTCTTTTTGGGTTGAACCGACAAAAAACGAGTAAAATGACATTTATACCTACTAAAAATCATTTAAATTTAATATAATAAGTAATATTAACAAACTGTAATTAAGAGTGAACATATTGTGTATGACAAATTCTTCCTCTCTCCAAACATTGTGCTGTGCCCGACAGGGTCCATAATTGTAACAATAATTTTAACCTGAACAACTGTACTTCATTATGGAACGCAATAAATGTATTGAGTATTGAGTATTGAGTTCTAAATATGATTTTTGACCGAAGAGCCTAATAATCAGGATTATTTTTAAGTATGAAAGTGCTCCAGGCAATTGATACCCGCGTCTTATAACGCCACTCAATTCACTAAAAGTAGTTTTGTATGCAACTAAACCAGGCTATTATTCTACTTGACAATGAGTCAAAAGCAGTCGTGACGTGAGCAAACTACAGATTTCAATTGGTAAACATAGAAGGTAGAACTAGCGTAAAGCTGAACCAACTTAGTTCTGCCGTCTAATACGTCATTCATTGTTACCTCACGGTTGGTCAACCCTAATAATACAATTGGATTCAGCTATTAGCAAAACTATATAAGAAAAGATAATTATTATCGATAAACATTATTTTAACGCATGTTAAATCTGCACGGAAATCTGAATAAATATTAGCCCCGCTAAGCTGTCATTGTTAGAAGCAACATCGCGGTAACAAGCTACAAGGTTGGCTGTATTTTTAGGTCGCGGGGCTAATTGTCCCCCAGAGGCGGTGCTTAGTTCCCAAGTGAGGAAAATGAGAGCGTTTTCGGATGAGCTGAAGTAATGTTGCATGAAATGTTGCGCCTGTCGACATAGAAACGTTGACAAAGACAATAGAGGCTTTTGAACGAGTACACATTTTTTGAGGCTATTTAGTGTTGAATGACTGACTCATGGTAAACTAGTGTAGTGCTACTTATAAATGTAAATAAAGGGGTATTTATCTGTCTGATGTTAAATAGCCCTATCCCTTAGTCGCCTTGTACGACACCGCATGGCAAGAGATGGGGTGGTCCAACAAGTACCAACCTCCTTATTTTGAAATGTTCAATATTATTTATATAATCATGCCTTATGACTGAGGGAGAAGGCAGAGATGGACTTTCCATCCACAGGCATCATCCGTTTTAACCCCTCGTGAAAGTAGCCAATTGGGTATTTGACTGACCAGTCAAATTAGTTACTATAGGGGTGACGGGTGGAGCCCGCTGTCAACCTGGCAAAAGCAGGCTTCCAGGGACGAGTCTCCACTCTGTGGTCCCCACACTCGAGGCCCCTTGAGAGATGGCCCTAAGTCTGCCGGGGTGCGAGGGATATGCCTGTCAATCTCACCTTTGGCAACCAACAACAACCCACAGGTGCCTTGCGTTTTAGTCGGTTCGAGTCCGACATAACCTCTCCCACCGACTCCATCGAGGGTGGGGAAGGTATCTGTGGGGATTTTTCGCAAGTAAAAAATTAGTAACTTTTTCCTAAACGCCAAATCGGTAAGTTTAAAGGAAAATTGTTTGAAATAAATTATTGTGACCTCATAATATTCAATAGTCAAATCAATAACTATTGATAGTTAGGCACCTAATTAAAAATAAATAAAAACTATAAAATAAAACCCGATGCAACTTCTACCGCTCTTTTTCCATTCTTAATTTAATGAGCTCACTTAAATTATTTATTTAACTTCAAGAAAATTCAATTATTGAATGAAATTTTAAAGCATTCTTTATGTTAACTGTTCAAACTGTATAAATTAAATTTTTCCTATCTAAATCGACCTAATTCTATTGCTGAAAACCAGCCTTGTTTCCTGACTCCGTGTTTATGAAATATGTAAGTTAAACTTTTTGAGACTTCTCCTGATGCGGAAATCGAACTGAAATCTTTATAATCGTACTCAAACTTATGTCATGGGATCAACAAAGCAGTGATAAAAAAACAGTGGGTAGTACTCAATTCTTTGGAAGGAAAAAAAATGTGTCACGTAACACATTATACACTCGGCCTAAGAAAATAAATAATTCCGTGCTACAAAAAGTGGTCTATTTTTTAACCCTCCAACGATATATTTAGCTACTGTAACTGGACCCGAAACGTCCGCGTCATTTCAGGGGTTAAGGCTTTGTCCGATTGTTTACCTATTTTATTTATGTAACCTTTTTTTTACGGACATTTACTGTCGATTCCACGAAATAAACCAAGTGGCCTTGAAATTCGATAAAGAAAGCTACTGTCCAAACCAGACTCTCACGTATTGTGACTAATCACGTATACAACGTTGTAGGAGGTAGGGCATGGCGGTATTTCTGCCCAATTGAGCAGTCCGACTGGGGAAGTACCTCCACTCTACAGAATACCGCGGCTATGATAACTTCGTGTTATGTTCCCAGCAGTGAGTAGGGTAGCCAGAGCTCACTGGAGAATTTGTGCTGTCAGTGGGATGACTAAAGGCTTTTCCTGCTTTGTCCTTTACACTGACGGCACAGAAAAACTCTTTGCTTACTAGGTCGGCAGTGCGAGTGTGGCTTCTCTGGTGTTACACACGTCCATAGGCCACGGTAACCACTTTCCATCAGGTGGGCCGTGCGCTTGTCTGCCACCTAAGTGTAAGTACTATAAACAAAAGAATAAATTTAAAACTAAAACCTGACTACTGAAAAATTACGCTTTAAAAAGTAATTAACAAGAAAATATCAAGAATAGCCATGGCCGTATGCAAATTTTCTCTAAAATGTATTATTTTGTTAGACTAAATGGCATACGACGAAGGCTATCCTTGATATTGTCTTGTTTAATGCTTTTTAAAGCGTGATTTTGCAGTAGCCGGGTTTTAGTTTTAAATTTATTCTTTTGTTTATAGTACTTTTGAGCCAGCAACGGCTATAATTTATACATATTTGTAATGTGCTAATTAAGCACTTTCAGATGATACCAAACACGACATATTTATCCATGGCGTAGCGGTAGAGCATTCGACTGCTATGCAGGGGGCGCGGGTTCAATTCCCGCTCAGTGCAAATATTTTTATGCATGAATATGTATATTTGCATTGGTCTGGGTGTTTCTATGTATAATATGTATGTATTTACAAAAAAAAAGTATCTAAGTATGTTTATCCGCATTCTAGATCCCATAACACAAGCTAGTTAAGCTATGCTTACCATGGGTCTAGATAGCGTTGTGTAAAATGTCGTGGAATATTTATTTATAAGTTAATTTTTTAACACAGTACTTTATGACCGTTGGAGGGCGCTACATTAGCTTCAGTGACACGTTACGATACCACATTTATCCAGTTCTAAGAAGTAGTTCAGGAGCTATGAGGGAACAGATGAACCTATATACATACATAACCTGTCAAAAATTAGGACCCTCCTTTGGCTTCGCCGCAGTCGGGTAATGAATTTTGACACAAAACTGGCCTAAAAGTATTAGGCTCGTAATCCAGAACAACACCTAGTTGTAAATCAACTTCCACAATGACATTAGAACTATTATTTAATATATAATCTGTCCTCTGATCTTGTTGGCAATTGACATTCAGAACATATTGTTCTGGAATTCCTCAGTCAGTAGGCAATGTTTTTATTTTTTTTAGACCACTTTGGTGGCAGATAACCACATGTTAAACATTTCCTTTCAAATAATATGTAAGTACTTAGCGATTTTTACTAAGCTGTATTTTTTTCTTTTACAGATTTTGTCAAGTTCTACCCTCGACGGGTAGACAGTACAACAGCGGTCAACGCCACGATAGATACGTAAGTATCAAAACATACTAACAACCAAAAATAGTCTATTTTCGTTGTCAAGGTGTAATCTACTCCTGTGCCAAATTTCATCCAAATCGGCTTAGGTTTAGTGGTTTAGGGTTGAAACTTTAACAGACAGGCAGATATGCAAAGTTATTGAATGAAATTTCAGTAAACTAGTAAAATAATTCACATCGAAAAAAATTTGAATGACTTCACCGTCGCCGATAGATTTGGATGACTTCAGGCGAGGTTCGGAGACTCAGAGGTCAGAACATATCCCCTGTAAGGGAAAGATCGCGGGTTCTTTCCCCGCTTGAACTGATGCAAAAATAAAAATTCTGTCTTAATCGATTCATACAAAGTTATTATATTTTTGTATAGATATAGATTGTGTTACAAGACAATAATATTAATTAATTACGGTATGTCATCATCGTCCTCATGAAGACGTATTTTCTCCATTGCATCTGAGGTTAAGGTAACCTCTGAGCTCAGGGTCCGCCTTCTGGCTCTTCGCAAGACCTTGGGCATCCATAGTAGTAAGACTATAGTAATTGCTGTAGAGACTATTTAATTACGGTATATGGTCCTTCCGAGATGTTTGGAACCCTAGCCAACCTTTAACCGGTACACCTACTGATTTACATACAAGGTTCTGCAGCTGGCTTTTCTCTTAGAGATAGGCATCAAACAACAAGTGGTTCCATAAAAACCAAGATAGACCAATACAAAAGTTGAGTAGGAGAGCAGACCCCGGGCTCTGAAATATTATATTTAGGTGAACACTGAGTGAGAATCAAACTTCTGACCTTGTCGACCTTTCGTCCACCACTACTGTGGTCATCGCGTCAATTAAGAACGGCTCCACTAATTATAGCCTTACGAGCAATGGTCGACGGTATGAATCCTAGCCATTACACTACCGATTAGAATCCACTCCTAGCGCAAACCTAAAAAGAAGAAATTCTGCTCCACATATTAACATTATTTCTTTTCATCAATATCAAAATAATTGGGATATTTACCATGTTGCATTGTTTCGAGTTGCCGCTGATGCAAGCTCATGTGATCATGGTGCTTGCAACAGCGCCGAAATATCGGAAACTCGAAACAATGCAACATGGTAAATATCCCGATTTATTTTGGTATTGATGTATATGACCATCATAATCATCATCCTATTGCCCTTATCCCAAGATTATTTGGGGTCGGTGCAACATGTGTTCTTTTTCCATTTATCTCTAGTTGCAGTTATTTCAACATTCACTCCCTTCTTAACCATATCATCATTCACACAGTCCAACCACCTCGTTTTAGGCCTCCCTCTCCCCTTGTAGCCATAGTTAGTGCCTTCCTTACGACATTACTTTCATCCCTACGCATTACATCTCCGAACCAGGACAAACGATTTCCTCGTAGCTTTTATGTGATTGATGCTACTCTCAAACTTCCTCTAATATATTTGTTCCTAATCTTATCCATTCTTGTCACACCACACATCCATCTCAACATGCGCATCTCGGCTACATGCAACTGTCTTTCATCCGTCACCTTTACGGGCCAACTCTCCGATTCATACAGGATGGCAGGCCAGATCATGCTCTTATAAATTTTGCCCTTCAATCGAAGGCGAATGCCTCGCGAGTCACATGTAGTTGCTGTAACCTGCCGCTATTTCATCCAACGAACGTTAATCTGGTGCTTTACGGCTCGATCTAATTCTCCATCGCTTTGCAGTAGTGAACCGAGGTACCTAAAATCGTCTGTACTGTCTGTACCTAAAATGTGTTTGACCATGAGTTTAAATACTTATATTATTTCTTTTTTAGAGTTCCGTACTGTAAAAGTAAAAAACTGAAACCCTTTCAGCATCAATTTGCTGTCCGCATGTCAGTCTTTCAAGACCTTTTTCTCAGGAATGCCTTGAGGTATCATGTTGAAATTTATATAAAATGCTACGCAGACCTCTAAATAGTGCAACGTAATTCTATCTTTTTGTCGTTAAATTCTTAAAACTAAGTTTACCACCGCTTCCTAGACGCTGGTGGTGAAGAAACAGCGCAACAAACTCCACTACGGCATTTTCAAGACCTCAGCTAACTAGTTTACATAGCTAGTGATTTGTTAAGACTAAATATGGAAGAATGTACATTTTTGTCTCGTACTAAGGTAATTGAAAGTATATAATTAAAAAAAAAACTTACAATAAAATAATTAACCTAAGTTAAAAATTTAAATTATTATAGAATGCTACAATATGGAAAAACAAAAAAAGTCGCGTGCCTATTACAATATTGTACCATATTTATAGCATTTAAGGAGGGGCCTACGCCATGCTCAAGCACAGCAAATATTTGTATGCATGAATATGTTTATTTGCATTGGTCTGGGTGCTTCTATGTATGATATGTATGTATTTACAAAAAGAAGTATCTAAGTATGTTTGTTCCCATTCTACATTCTATAACACAAGCTAGTTAAGCTATGCTTACCATGGGTCTAGACAGCGTTGTGTGTAATGTTGTGGAATATTTATTCAATTTACTTGGTCGGCTTTTTTGTTATAATTGTGATATTCAAAATAACTTGTCGAGTAATGCCGGTCACGAACAACTGTATTTAAAGTATATTTTTACTAAAACAATGTTTCTTCAGTAATTACATTTAAATGTAAGACTCCTCATAATTTATAAAATGAAATATAATCACTTATAATTCACCTTGCAGTCGTCTCAAAAGCGATAAAATACATTTTTATTTTTCTCTCTTGGAATGAAATTTGCCGGGCCTCTTGTTTGCTTTATTCAAAGATACTTAAATTAGGAGAGTTTTAGACAAATATAAACTCTTAAACAGATTTCGAAAAGAACTTGAATATTCTTATAATTACTTCGAATTTATAATGGAATAGGCATAAGATATTATTTTGATCGTGTTTCTTTGAATAACGCGTAGAATTCTTTATACTTTTCTTTATTAATAAACCAATACACAACTTTTTTTCGAGAGTTTACTATTCTGTTCGCAAAATTAGTACATTAGGTGATAGACTCTTTTGTAGAACTGCTTTCTCGTAATACTTACCTACTTCTCCCTTTTTTTAATTTTTTTTTTACGTGCGATAGATCCCCACGAATATTCCCACCACCGGAGCTGTGGGAGAGGTTGTGTCGGACTCGAGCCGACTTAAACGCTCGACAGACATCGTGCATTTCTTTGTGCGACGTCTGTGGGTCGTTTTTGGTTGCTGATGGTCAGGTTGACAGGCATATCCTACAGGCCGACCCAGAGGCTCTCTTGATCTGGCTCTCTCCTCGGGTGTGGGGACCACAGAGTCCCCAACACGTCCCCGGAACTTTTTTTTATATTCTAAGTTGTAGAACAGAGCAAAATGCGTATAGCAATATTTACCTGACTTTTTATATGACTTTAAATAAGCTTACCTACATATATACATATAATCACGCCTTTATCCTTATATATACGCCTTTATCACCATTCATTGAATTCGGTCCCACGTTATAGGGGGTAAGCCTATTACCGTCTTCAGGGCACTATTGTTGACTCAGCCTTGTATCTGTGCCTGAGTCTGGGCTGTATATATCTGTCTGATGTTAAACAGCCCTATCCCTTAGTCGCCTTGTACGACACCGCATGGGAGGACATGGGGTGGTCCGAATTCTACTCTACCGAGAACCACCATTTACAGAATGTGAAACATTTTTCAGTCATGAATTAAAGACCTGAAAATGTAGATGGACATGGCTGTCAATTGGGTGCTATGAGCCAAGCAGTGAACTGCAATAGACTATTGATTGATTGAAGTAATTTTTTTGAGTAGACACTACTTTCTAAAGGAAAGGTACAAATCACTTTCAGGTACTTATATTGTGAACTAGCTGTTACTCGCGGTTCCACCAACGTGTATATCGGTTATCGCGACAAAACATAGCCCATATCCTTTTTCAAGATCTAATCTACCCCTATACAAATTTTCTTCAAAATCGGTTCAGCGGTTTAAGCGTGAAAGCGTAACATACATACAGCAGACAGAGTTACTATAGCATTTGTAATATACGTATGGATTCAATTGACAGTGTCAAAATTTTTATAATAAGTTAAGCGATGTCTTTCTGTAAAAATAATGGGGACTCGTTCTTCCCTTTGCTTATGAATGTCCTTTATGCCTTGATCACACGCACTGAGTGGAGTGGCGAGACAGCGCACTCGGACGATGCTCGGTACGTGTGAACATAGCACTGAGTGCTTCACACGTACATCGCACTTGGCCAAATGCACTGTCTCGCCATCTTCGTGGTGGTAGAGCATTTGACTGCTATGAAGTGGGCGCGGGTTCGATTCCCGCTCAGTGCAAATATTTGTATGCATGAATATGTATATTTGCAATGGTCTGGGTGTTTCTATGTATAATATATATGTTTTTACAAAAAAAAAGTATCTAAGTATGTTTATCCGCAATCTAGATCCCATAATATAAGCTAGTTAAGCTATACTTACCATGGGTCTGTAGAATGTCGTGGAATATTTACTTATTTATCCCACTCGGTGCGTGTGATCAAGGCATTAGTTTCATAAAATATGATCTTTTCTACTTTTAATCACCCATTTATCGCTAAATTACAATTGACCTCAATAAATATTCCTTTTTACAATAAGCCATTAATTTAAAATAAAAGGTGATTATAGTAATTTACGGGACCGCAACCTTCTGCAATTGGTCTACAATTTAAAACGGCAATAATGCTGATCATAATTACAGCATAGTAATGGATTAAAATAATGACGAAGGTGGACGATGCTTAATTAAATACAAAATCACATTTCATCAATATCATCGACTATATGCGAGAAACGATTACCTTCATCAAATCTACAAAGTCAACAAAACTCTGTGAAATTTCAGTATTTTTACAATCGCAGGCCTGGGGGTGACTGGTGGAGCCGCCTGTCACCCTGGCAGAAGCAGCAAAAGCTCGCGCGCCTCCCCATTTTCGGGGACGAGTTGGGGACTCTGTAGTCCCCACACCCGAGGAGAGGGCCAGATCGTGAGAGATGGCACTGGGAAGGCCGGGGTGCGAGGGATATGCCTGTCAACCTCACCTCCGGCAACCAAAAACGACCCACAGGCAGCGTGCCTTTTAGTCGGTTCGAGTCCGACATAACCTCTTCCACCGGCTCCGGTGGGGGGGGGTACCCGTGCAGATTTTGCGTACGTAAAAAAAAAAGTATTTTTACAATGGAACAAAGAAAATAATTTCAAATGACTGTAGTAATTAGGTGTGCTAGTAGTAACAGTTACACGTGTAAGTTGGTACGTGTAGGTTTGTGGTTGTAGTTAAACGTGTAAGTTGGTTGTAACCAACTTACACTTTTATCATATTTAATCCCGGCAGAGTAGAATTTGGACCACATCTCTTCCCATGCGGTGTCGTACAAGGCGACTAAGGGATAGGGCTGTTTAACATCAGACAGATATAAACAGCCCAGACTCAGCCTCAGATGCATGGCTCGAGTCAACAATAGTGCCCGGAAGACGGTAATAGGTTCATTCCCTATTAAGTGGGACCGAATTCAATGATTGGTGAAATGTGGGTATTAATTCACATCTGCCCAACTCTCCGGGGATAAAGGCGATAAGCCCTATCCCTTAGTCACCTTATACGATATAGGAAGAAATGGAGTGGTCCAAATTCTACTCTGCCGGGAACCACCAAACATATTAAAAATAAATATATATATGTATAATAAAAATAATAAATGTTCAGGAGGTAGGACACGGCGGTATTTCCGCCCAATTGAGCAGTCCGACTGGGGAAGTACCTCCGCCCTACAGAATACCGCTTCTATAATAACTTCGTGTTGTGTTCCCAGCGGTGAGTAGGGTAGCCAGAGCTCACTGGAGAATTTGTGCTGTCAGTGGGAAGACTAAAGGCTTGTCCTGCTTTTTCTTCTACTCTGACGGCACAGAAACTCTGCACTTACAGGGTTGGCAGCGCGACTGTGACTCCTCTGGTGTTACAAACGTTCATAGGCCACGGTAAACACTTTCCATCAGGTGGGCCGTGTGCTTGTCTGCCAACCAACTGGTATAAAAAAATAAAAAAAACACATCAAGATTGTTTACGGAGATTGTTAATGGAGTATAGGAAGCGTTGTGAAGAATGTTGTTAAATAATTATTTGAACAAAAAAAAATGTTACAGGAATTACGTACATAGAATTTACCTCACATTTCGACCAGGTTACACCAGCCGTAGTCACAGGCAAACAGGAGGTTCTTAGTTAGTGTAAATTCTGCTTCACAGTGATGAAGTTGGTTGGTCCGAATAGTTAGTGAGTCGTTCATTCAGTGGCTATACTCAAAAATAATGCTTACACAAAAGTATGCCGCCAGATGCGAACTGCTACGTAAATATAAAAATATACACAGTATTGAAACTGTACAGTAAAATCCGAAAGTACAGTCAGCAACTAGAGTGTTTTTTACAGGTCAATAGTTTTATCAAGCGTCGGTAGATAAGTGATTAAGAAGTCGGCTTTACGATTGAAAGATCTCGGGTTCTGGTCGATACACTACCGACATGAACCCACTGCTAACACAAGTTATTTAGCTTAACTGGAGGGGTTAGTGGGATTATAAGTAATTTCGGTTCCAATATTCTTTAAAAAAATAAAAATGATTTTTTTTTATTAAATGAATTTTAACATCACTAATATTAAAATCGTGATAGTTTGTGATATTAATTTTATGGTAAACGTAAAAATATTTTCATAAACTATCATATTCAAAGGGCTAACGATAAGCTGCTTATATCTCTGGAGTAGTTTCTCATGGGTTATGGAAACGGGATCAGAAATCCCCAGGGTCAAAACCACGAATTTGAAGCTTTAGAACTATTTGTAGCTTTTTTGACTTGCGAAAAGGCCTGTTAATGCCAAGGTGACAGACAGCTCCACTCGTGACCCACAGGCCTGCACTCATGTGGGCAAAGGTCATTATGCGACCTCCGACACTCGAGTTGCCTCAGTACGCGGGCAGCGCAGTCTGGGATTCTCCTTCGCTCCCGCTGCCAAGTAGCATAGTAAAAAAAAGGCGTGACAAAATTCCTTAACTTATGTATTAATAATAATAAACGTCTTTATTGTACACCAATAACATATTACATTACAATATGAGTTTTTTTTTTTTTATATAGGACACGTCAATTGGACTTCGCCTTGCCTGATGGTAAGCTGAAGGCAAAGTCCCAGAAAAGAGGGTCACCATTACTCACACATACCGTGTGACAATGGTGACACTCAGCTTGACGGCCTCATCATATGCTTTTTCACGCCCCGCTTAAAGGACCCGGGACTGTAGGAAGAAGGAAACACGTGAGCTGGTAATGAGTTCCAGGCCTTAATGCTGCGACAGAGGAAAGAGTCTCCGAACCGCTTGGTTCTTGATCGGATGTTTTGCACCGTGTGCGGATGACATCTAAGACCTGCACGTGTTGTCCTGTGTAGGAAAGGGGAGGGTGGGACTAATTGGAAGAGCTCATCAGAACACTCCCCATGGTACAGACGGTAAGATACAGCCATGGACGCAACATCTCTACGCAGCTGTAAAGGTTCTAGGGTGTTCGAGAGATTAATCTAAAATTGTCGAGAAGGTAGGACACGACGATATTACTGGCTGAAATTTAATACGGAAATAATCGGGCAAATGTTCCCATGAGTTGAGGAATGATGTCAAAGTTTCAAACAGCCGGAGCCGTGCGCAAGGGCAAGTTTTTAATAAAACAACATTTAAAAAATATACAACATTTAAAAATAATAATAATCTAGTTCTAATATAGTTCTGAGTTTCTTGCTGGTATCTTCTCAGTAGAACTAACCTACCGAACCAGCGAAAGACTCATTATCCGATGGTTTATTTCTTGACATAATTGTAAAATTGTGACGTTCATATGTGCTCTTTATGTGCCTAAACTGAATGAATCAAATTGATTCTTTGAATTTATTGTTCTATTTGAAGATATTTTATTTTGAAGCTATTTTATTTTGAAGCTAACTTGTAAATGTATTGCCATTTACCAACTTTTGTTGTTGACTGTTCTTTGGCTATGAACATGAACAAAATACCATTATTTATTTATACGCTCAATCCGCCTAAAACGTATAACCTGATTAAACTAATTAGAGCAAGTTATTATAAGACTGACCATGATTAACGATAATACTCATTTACATTACTAATAACAATAAATAATATTGAAAAACGTGAATAGACTACAAATGACGCAAATTGGGTTATGGAGGGCATTAGAAGGTTTTTAAAAATATCATGGTCACTCACATAAGTATCAAAATAATCGGGATATTCACCATGTTAGTAGTCATTCAGAATATAAGGAACTGATCACCTCGCTACCATCGCACCTCTCGCCATTGGCAGGGAATTCATCCTCACACATTGCGACCTGAGACTGTGCGGACAGTGCGGTATGAAAGAAACTTCATCCCTCGCACACTCCTCAACGACCATGCTGCGGTTTTCCCAAGCGCCTACAATATAGGGTTCTTCAAGAGGGGTCAGAAGGTTTCTTCATGGTCAGCAGCGCGAGTGTGACACCCCTGGTGATGCATACGTCCATAGGCCACGGTAACTGCTTCCCATCAGGTGGGCCGTGTGCTTGTCTGCCAACTAAGTGGCATAAAAAAATACCGAAATTGCTAATATTAACTCTCTAACCTGTCCAGCTAAGCTAAATTGCTTATGTTAGAAGTGGGTTCACATCGATAGTGTTCGAACCCAGAACCTCTCGATCGTAAGACCGACTTCGTAACCACTAAGCTATCTACCATTTTTGAATCATCAGCCTCTGAAATGGTGGCCTGTATCTTTTGAAATTTAAGAAAGAAAGCAATAAAAAAAGAAATAAAGAAATTAACACATTTTTTTTAGATAGGACACGCCAACTTGACTACACCTCGCCTGATGGTAAGCTAAAGGCAAAATGTCAGGAAATAGGGTCACCATTACAGACACTAAGTGTTACAATGGTGGCACTCAGCTTGACGGCCTTATCAGATGCTTTTTCACGCCCCGCTTAAAGGCCCCTAGACTGTAGGAAGAAGGAAACACGTGAGCTGGTAATGAATTCCAGGTCTTGGTGGTACGGCAAAGAAAAGAGTCTCCGAAACGCTTGGTTCTTGCTCGTATATTCTGCACATTGTGAGGGTGATATATAAGGCCTGTACGTGTTGTCCTATGTAGGAAAGGAGATGGTGGGATTGGTTGGAAGAGCTCATCAGAACACTCACCATGGTAGTACCCTAGCTTTATAAAAAGATAGAAAATAAAAAAGAAAGAAATGTACCTACGATTCATTGTGGCCTTCCATTTCACAAAATTTGTGCGTAATATACTTTACTCTAACCCTTTGGCGATATACAGCGTGTACAATATGCAAAATAATAGAATACTTTTGTATGTCTGTCTGAAAAATCCAACCCTATTTGTACAGGGGACGGTAACCTAAGCAAAAAGAAAAATATTAATATGTCTCCCCTGGCCGCTGTTTCGTTCAACTCGACCCCTTTTTGCGATTGAATATTGTGATTGCTTTCTTCGTATATTTATTTACTAGTTTATTATTTTGTTAGTGTCGTTTGCGTCTGTTACTGCAAAGTGGTAAAGGTATATAATATATAATAATAATAAATATTCCACGACATTCTACACAACGCTATCTAGACCCATGGTAAGCATAGCTTAACTAGCTTGTGTCATGGGATCTAGAATGCGGAAAAACATACTTAGATACTTTTGTTTTTGTAAATACATACATATTCTACATAGAAACACCCAGACCAATCCAAAAATACATATTCATGCATACAAATATTTGCACTGAGCGGGAATTGAACCCCCGCCCCTTGCATAGTCAATATATATCGGAGAAGAGATGAGATCATGATCTAATCATCAGCTTTCTTTGTGAAGATCGTACGTCTTGTGGGCGATTAGGGTAGATCATTACACATTTACTTTTGTTTCATAATTTTAGTGGACACTTTACTATTTAATAGAACAAAGATGGGTTAGTTTATTGCACGTATTTAGGACAGTTAGTTCAACAGCACCACATAGATGTACTACCGGCATTCATCACTATTTTTACCCGACTACGGAGAAGCAAAAGGAGGGTTATGGTTTTGACAGGTTTTTTTTTTTACGTGTGCAAAATTTCTACGTATACCGCTCCCCGTATGGGAGAGGTTATGTCGGACTCGAACGGCCTGTGGGTCGTTTTGGTTGCCGAAGGTGAAGTTGACAGGCATATCCCTCGCACCCCGGCCGACTCAGGGCCATTTCTCTCGATCTAGCCCTGTCCTCGGTTGTGGGGACCACATAGTCCCCAATTCGTCCCCGGAAATGGGGAGCCGCAGCACTAAATACATTCTAAGAAATAAAATTGGATAAAATTATGATCTAAGGGAACCTTTGATTTGGAATTCGAGTCAGTCTTACTGTGCTGATCTTCAATACTTTTCATGAATTTTATTTTTTGAATAAATGTATGATTTTAAGGAATTTTTATATTTGACATATATGACAGTCGTCATCTTATGTCATAAACTTCAAATCCCATACATTCGTCTAGAGGGTCTGAGAAGACTCCGGCGAGAAACTTAGCGCGCTTTCTTCCGATCTATATAAACACAAACATTTACTAACTGTCATCCCTATCTCCTCTCGACATGTTAAATCAAAAGCTGTTTGCTTACATAAATTCATTTGATACACGAGCTCAAAGCAAATGGCTGTATTTATTTGCAGCTATTTAGCGATGCATGGCAAACTTACTAAGGACTACAAACTGTTTGGCAATTTGTGGAATGGAAATTCGAACTGCAGAGGAATTACAAGCAACATGGCAATTCAAATCGGATTTGCATATAACAGTGATTTGTGATATTCCCTTGTCAGTTACCACACACCTATCCAATCCCAATCATGTGTGTACCTAACATTGATACTTAAAAAATACCTAAGTGGTATATAGTATTAAAAGGTTTGTCCTTTTTTTTACGTGCGCAAAATCCCCACGGATACCTCTCCACCGGAGCCGGTTAGAGAGGTTATGTCGGACTCGAAGCGACTAAAACGCACGCCGCCTGTGGGTCGTTTTGGTTGCCGAAGGTGAGGTTGACAGGCATATCCCTCGCACCCCGGCCGACCCAGGGCCATCTCTCACGATCTGGCCCTCTTCTCGGGTGTGGGGACTACAGAGTCCCCAACTCCTCCCTGGAAACGGGGAGGCGCTCCAGGCGCGCCGCCGCCGCGGCCTGCTTCTGCCAAAAAGGTTTGTCCTTACCCTACTTATTCTCTACAGAGGAATTATATAAAATATGCGATGTTTTAAAGTAAGACAACTATTTATCTTTTCTTTTTCTTTCTTTCTTTCTTTCACTCTTCAGTTGAATATGACCCTGAATCTAATAAAAACAAACGGCTTAAACATAGGGTTTGCCTATCCGTGAAACAGTGGAACACGAGTTTCGCTTGTAAATTTTATGACTTTCTGGGCCCTCCTACAAAACATAAATGTAAAGAGATTGTATCAAATTGGTTAAAGTCCATGAGCTATGATGATACAGAACATCTGCTAGATATAGTCATATATTATAGTCATTCAAATACATTCAAGCACATCCACACATATATACACAAACACACACCCACATACATTAAAACCTAATAATAAGCATGTTTGGATACTACTATCCTATGTAAATATCTACATATTTACATATATCCGTTTCCGGGGACGAGTTGGGGACTCTGTGGTTCCCACACCCGAGAAGAGGGCCAGATCGTGAGAGATGGCCCTGGGTCGGCCGGGGTGCGAGGGATATGCCTTTCAACGTCACCTTCGGCAACCAAAACGACCCACAGGCGGCGTGCGTTTTGGTCGGTTCGAGTCCGACATAACCTCTTCCACCGGCTCCGGTGGGGGGGGAGGGTTATCCGTGGGGATTTTGCGTACGTAAAAAAAAGAGTATAATATTTGTTCTGTAGTACATATATACCTATATTAAATAGACAAAAACTCTGAATTCTAAACCAACGAATATCGCGCTGACCTCGTCGTCCCCTTTGGTGTTTGAGCAAAAAATAGAAAGTTGTCCTGTTGTTCTCAGACAGTTTGATTAAGGAAGTTTTATAAGTGGCCCGGGTCTGACCCGGGTCTCCACGACCTGAAGATTTGGTGTTGATAGGATTAACGCTTTCAATTATAACTTGTGAGATCACTTTCTTGATGAGTTTTGTATATGATCTGGTTTTTATGATTGGGATAAAAATAATTATACCCTATTTCCTAATAATATTTATATATATTTTCTATATAATAATATATATTTTCACGAACATTCATACTTACAAGTATGAATGTTCGTGAAAATGTTGTATTTATACTAGGTATCTACTTAGGTGTTAGACAAGCACATGGTCCACTTGAAGTGATGTGGTTACCGTGGCCTATGGATGTATGCAACACCAGAGGGTGTCACACTCGCGCTGCCAACCCTGTTAGCACAGGGAGTTTCTGTGATGCCCTTCATAAAGAACCCCATATTGTAGTCGCTTGGGAAAACCGCAGCAGGGAGTGCACTCTATAGCTTGAGCGTGCGTGGAATGAAATACCATTCATGGTGCGTATTTGGATCTGTGATGCTCAAGCTCACTAAAACGTAATAGTCGTATTAGTAGTAAGTAATCTGGTATAACACACCTTTTATCACTGGAATAAAGTCCCTTGGACTGCTAGAACGTGATCAGAATTCCATGTGGCCGAGCTATTGTTAAATAATTCTTCTTTCTAATTTAACCCTCACATGCGTTTGCATTTAAAGCTTGCAGTTTGATGAGTGATAAATTCTGTGAAAACAGTAAAATATTATTTATGCCATGGTTCTTCATTCAATACATTAGTCTACCGCAGTCCATTGCTTGACATAGCCCTCTCCCAATGTGCGCCATCTCGTTCGATCCTCTGCCTTCAGCATCCAGTCTGTTCCAGCTATCTTTTTAGGTCGTCAGTCCATCTGGGTAGGAGGTGACCTACCTTCCGTTTGTGTTTTGGCGGTCTTCACTCTAGGATCTTTGTCTAGGTTCTTCATTGAAAGCTTAACTATATTGGCATGGCGTTAAAATTTTAATCCTGACCACAATTTTGAATATTCGCATATCATATGATCACTTAATCAATTAGCCCATTATTTCACTCTATTGCTAGACATATACGTCTAAAAATGTATGTCACAGCACCTTCCGCATTCTATCTTTCCCTACATTTTCAAGAGAGTCTAAAGTTCCCAAGATTTTATCGACGTGATCGATTCATAACTTAGACACCTTCACGCAAAACTCCACGTCAATACACACTCCGAACACATACTACAAAACTGAAAGTCGAATAATCAATACGCACAGCGTAGTACTAAAATAAAATCGACCTGTATAACCAGGTCGGGGCAAGGTCAAATTTTCGTTCGCCACAGTATTTGATTCTATCGGACGAAGGAAAATAATAATCAGGCTTTGTCTACATTCCTATATGTTAAATGGGTATATTTCTATAGATATGTACAACATCTATGGCTTGCATTTGACGGGTACGCAGAGAGTGCGAGAAGAAAGAAAGAAACGTTTTGTTCTACATGTACATAGCTATTAACTGTAACACTAGGACAACAATAGAATAACGAATGCCACACCAAAGATAGATAGATAGATAAATAGATAAGTTTTATTGACAAATAAAAGAAAACAATTTAACATTTATCCATCAAGCAGCAAACACTGCAAATTACCCTACCATTAAGCAATAAATGCTTCTTGATAAGATATGTCAGAAATCAGAATGAAGGGTAATTTGCTGTCTGTTTCCTATTTGCTGGTTTAGTGTGTAGTCCAGTTTTACAAATGTTCGGTCTACACGTTCAATTTTCATTTCATTTGGCTTTAAGTTATGTAAATAAGAGTGAACTCCAAAAAAGTTTCAAATGTTCTCATTATCCACACATCTATAGATGATGACTTAACAAGGACCGAAGAAAGCAATCCTATAAATACTTGAAATAATTGTTTAGACAGAATGCCAGTATTGGAAATCAATGTAGAAATGGCGCGTTTTCATTTCCTAATTGTTTTTCCAAATGAACGTATTGTTTTGCGAACCGATATTGGAGAGCATTAACATGTATTAAGAGGTCGTGACCTAGATCAAGGCTTTTAGTAGGTTATATGAGTCTTTAGGGGTTACCCAAAAGATCGTGGGGATACATTTTTAGATTACGTGCCACCACTGTGGACTGTGGCTTCCTAACTTATTAATAGAAAGAAAATAAAAACTGGCATTCACTGTCCATTTTTCAATCTTGCTCTGTAGAACGAACCAACCGAATCAGTGAAAGAATCATTTTTCAATAAATTATCTACCTTATATTAATATTTTTATAATATTTCTCGACATGATTGTAAAATTTTGAAGTTCATTATGTGTTCTTTAAGTGCCTAAACTGAACAAATGATATTGATTCTTGGACTCTTTGATTTTTCTTTGGATTTTTGACGACTTCGATGTTTCAACTGTTCAGATAAATTATATGATGATGATGATGATTCCAAATTTAAATCTATTGATCAAACCTTAGAATGCTAGCGTGACGAGTCACCACATACCTACAAGTTGATGGTAAAACGGAAAAAAGCTGATCATGCTATATTATAGCCTTAGTGAACGTAACCGCTGTGCAGGAGACGCGGGTTCCTTCCCCACTCAGTACATATATTTGTATGAATATATATGGGTATATACATTACTCTGGCTGTACCTCGAAGACCAGTCAACAACAACCAGTCTACCTGCAATACTTCGATAGTGCCTTTGAGTTGTGGATGGATATGGCAGTCGTTTCACATATCGAAGTTCAGCCAATTTTTTATTTTTTTATTTATTTCCATAAGAAGTACGGTGTAAAAGCATAAAAGAGCGTTACATAATGCTAATAAATCCAACATCATGACATAACTTATTAAACTTAAAGATTGAGTTGCAGTTACAATTTGAGAAGACCCTGCCTCCTAAACTAGGGTTACCCCTGTATCGTAAGAAGCAGTGTTCGGCAAGTGAAAGTGAAATCCGCAGTTAAATTGATAAAGCTTCGGATGCAACTGAGATTAACGCTAGGATGGAGAAGGAGATATTTATCCTATCCTACTAATGCTATAAACTTGAAAGTTTGCGAACATTTTTGCTATTCAATCACACTCTAACAGCTGAACGGATATGGCTGGCTGGCAATTATGGTACAAGGGTAGATCATAGTCACAAATAAACGGATAAGGCTACTTTTTATCCCGGTAATAGCTTTCCATGAGATGTAGGAACGGGATCGATGATAGACATTACTATTTAAGAGTCTTAAATATCTTAAGAATCTTAAAGATTTAGCTAACAAAATATGGTTATCAGTTAATGAATTTTGTCCACAGGATTCTTTCAACCAGCAATGCCAGCACACGAGATACTTAGCGCTTTAGAAGACGAATATATTGCGGTGATGTCGAGGAGAGGACAGAGTCGGTCGCCATAGCCCATACTGTCTGATTAGACGACCGGAGGAGAGAGGAGAATTCATCAGTAAGTATTGGTGAAATATATCACACTTTTATAGAAAAATAAATAGTTTAGCAACAATACCGCAGTCATATATGTATCAGAAGAGTTGGATAAACTTGAATGATACGTCTCGTGACCGACAGTTTTACGCGCATTTTTTAAGTTAACAAAGAGAAAAAATGAAAAATGTGTTTTATTTTAATTACTAAGGTTTTACGGGTTTTTAGAGGGAAATCATGAATTATAACAAGTATTAAATAAATTTCTAGATATTTTATGATAGGTTTAAAAAATTTGTCAAATACGCAATTGAATAATGTATAATATTTCTTGACATGTAGGAATAGTACTCATGGATAGGGGTAGCCAGAAAACATTAAATGCTCAGCAATTATGTTCATTCCTGATTTTTATTTATTACTACTTAATATAGGTACTTTACAAAGATGAGTAAAATAATTTAAGATACAATTATATCTCCACCTATTGAATGCGAAGTATTAAAAGCTAATCGTAATTTAAAATATTAGATCAAAATGAAAAGGTTAAATTGTATATACAATACAATTTTACAATAGATTTTTGAAACATATTCAAGTCACCCTTTGTCAGAACACAACAAAAGAATTAACTTGGCATAAAAGGAAAAATAATATTGCGCCAGCTGTGAGTCAGCTCAGTTATAAATAAGAAAACTCCGATTTTCCATCCAATTGATCATGGATATATGTCAAGTATAATACAATTATTCCGTAATAAAAGAATCATGTTCCCGTCCATAATCTATCAACATAGCTTGAAAGATACATTCCTTATTTGCAGGAAAAAATATTACCTCGAAAAATGTGGATTCATCGAGTGCCAAGTAACGTTTTGAGAATAATAAATGGTTGTGTGTGGCTAATTTTTGTTAAAGCATTGGTCATTATTGAGAATGATTTGGTAAAACTATTACTAATGTTGTTAAAGATCTTGCAACGAAGAGTATAAGAAAAGAATTGGATGATTGAGTTAGGACTATTAACAAAATTGTACGCATTACTGATGTGACAGCTTATCGATAATGACATGGAAGTAATATTATCATCAGTGACAACAGTGTGTTGTTTTTAAGATGAAGACTATTTCTAATTTACTAATTTCAATAGATTATATTGAGGTGTCTCGATTGCTGTTCAGTAAATACGATCACGAGGAGACGAAGTTCTTTTCTTATATTCATTGTTAGAATGATGATAAATTACTTAAACATAACTGAATTTTCATAACTATTAATACAATTTGTTGTTGTACAATTGTTTGGTCAAAGTTTTCAATGGTTAACAATAATAACAGTGTTTATGCTTTTGGCTAGAAACTGCTTAAATTAAAGTAAGATCTTAATAAGTAAGCTTATGTTAAGAAAAATTAAGATGTGATTCTTGTCGCAATGTTTGTTAACTAACTTTAAAGCTGCTATCTCTTGTCATTGCTAATTCAAATTTCATACAGTATACAGCAGGTATCATATATTATAGTAGTGAGAGCGTTTCGAACGATCAAACGAATTCGACAGCTGAATCTGCGGTAAGATTTCAATTTCTCGTGCTGTCAATTTGGTGATGTCAAGCACAAGTCGATAGTGATGTATGTTTATGTGCTCGACAAAGTGACGTCACCAAATTTACAGCATGCGAAATTGAAATCTCAAAACGGATTTAACTGTCAAATTCGTTTAATCGTTCGAAACGTTCTTGCAGCATGTGCCTGCAGGTTGGTAATAACTTCAATAAAGTACAAAAGCAATGGCTCTTTTGTCCCTTCTTGAAACCGGATAATAAAATTTCAACAACACATTCCATTAATTAACTTTGTCACCAGAAATGAATCTCCTCAACATGGACGCGGAAAACCGCGTAGTGTTGAACGTAGGGGGGATTCGCCACGAGACTTACAAGGCGACGCTGAAGAAGATCCCAGCGACCAGACTGTCTCGGCTTACCGAGGCACTCGCCAACTATGACCCGGTGCTCAACGAGTACTTCTTCGACAGACATCCTGGAGTCTTCGCACAAGTCCTCAATTACTATAGGTGAGTGATAAGCCTCGTGAGTTTTGCGCGTGAATTTCACTATCGTAATACAGGATGGGTGGGTCAGTGGTAGTTTTGAGGCTGTTCAGCTTACTATCACTAGATAGCACTTGTATCGCCAAACTACCAGAGTAAGAACAAAGCGATAAGGAATAAGAACAAGAAAATTACCGTCAAGTTCTATATGTGATTTAGATTTAGGTCATCTGCAAAGAATAAATAGCACAGGAACTGTCAAATCTCAAAAACCAACTTGATTACGAGAATAATGTGAAAAATAATATTTGAGTTAGTTAATTTCACTTAATTGTAAGATGACCTTTAAAACATAGGTCTAGTATACCTTAGGTATACCTTCCTTAATTGGACTTTTAGTTTGACGTAAAAATATTCCATTTCTTCTACAATTTCCGAACATGCGAACTGCCTCGAGGCATAGTCTATCTAAATAAAAACGAACATAAACATTCTATTACTTCATAAAAAGTTTTACGTGGCCATACACAATAAATATACGAGTGGAATGGCGAATCTCCTTTTTTATTTTCATTGGTTGAAATAATATTATAATACTAGCTATGCGTCACGGGCTTATTTTACCCAACTAAATTGCAACAATAGGAGAAATCACAATAATTGCCATAAAGTTGTACAGTCAGCGTCAAATTAATATTTACTCACAAAGTACTCAAAATGGTAGTGATACTAAAACTCAAATTTTACATTAGCTATCACAGAGCTCAAATAGTTGTAAGCATCTATAGTGGTCAAAACTTATTAGCCATCAACTCTCCATAGTAATGTAAGATAGCAGAGAGATTGATAACAGTGTTCAAAATTATCAAATTTATAGGAGGTAGGACACGGCATTTCACTCATTTTACTGTATTTCCGCTCAATTAAACATTCCGACTGGGGAAGTACCTCCGCTCTACAGAATGCCGCGGTCATAATAACTTCGTGTTGTGTTCCCAGCGATCAGTAGCCAGAGCTTACTGGAGAAATTGTGCTGAAAGTGAGAAGACTAAAGGCTTGTCCTGATTTGTCTTCTACACTGACGGCACACTAAGTCTGTGCTTACAAGGTCGGCAGCGTGAGTGTGGCTCCTCTGGTGTTATACACGTCCATAGGCCACGGTAACCATTTTCCATCAGGTGGGCCGTGTGCTTGTCTGCCACTTAAGTGGTATAAAAAAAAATTCAACACGATCTTTACAGAATGTCATTTAATCATATTTTGTATCTTGTTCTTGTAAATCCATCTTATTCATTTCTTGTGTGTCTTTTGTTCCAAATGAAAGAGAGAGACTATACAAGAATAGAATACAAAATGTGATTAAATGACATTATTATTAAAGATAATTTTGAACACGCTGTTAGTTTAGATACCATTGAACGACTGGTCAACAGGACGACATGACACCGGCTACAAACATTCAATTTAAGCACATTAGTCGTAATAAACAAACTGAAGCACAGGTTAGATAACAATAGTTGCTTTGTTAGCTGAAGTGGCAATGGACTAGCCAAATTTGTCAAAGGATCCATTAGAGCAAACAAGAATGTCCTAGATAGAATCGATAAACAGAAAGTGAGGCGCCTGCCAGCCAGATGGATTGACGATATGTAAAAAGTGTCTAGGATAGAATGGATGTAAATAACGATGAACATTAGAATAGGCCTAATTCCAATAGTTGGCTGCAATAGTAGATATAATGGATTGGTAAAATTGCAATTATTCTTCTAGGCTGTGCAACTGGGTTGCTAGCTTCCTGCAGGGGCGCCGTATTCGCGTCCTTTGTGACGGACGAGCTTCGGAGTTTCTGCAGGTTAATGCTGGCGTGCCCCAGGGGTCCGTCTTATCACCCACTCTCTTTCTTCTGCATATCAACGACATGCTGTCTACCGGCAATGTTCATTGTTATGCAGACGATAGCACTTTGCATGGGAGTTATCATGGACATCCTGCGGCCAAGCAGTCGGATATCGCGGCGAAAAGGCAGCTTCTTGTCACTGAGCTTGACGGGATCCTGAATCACATTTCTCAATGGGGCTCTGAGAACCTGGTTGAGTTCAATGCCAAGAAGACGCAGGCATGTGCGTTTACAGCAAAAGTATCTTCTTTCCTTCCCCTCCCCACTCTTCAGAGCACGCCACTGCCACTGCAGGACAATCTCAATATCCTAGGTATGGATGTTCGCTGCAACCTGAATAACAAAAACTACATCGAAAGTATCATCAAAACAGCCTCACGAAAACTCGGAGTCCTGAACAGAGTGAGACGGTTTTTCACGCCGGAGCAGCGGTGTCTTCTATACAAGACACAAATTCGCTCCTGTGTGGAGTACTGCTCGCATCTCTGGGATGGTTCAGCAAAGTACTTACTAGATGCTCTCGACAGGTTGCAGCGACGTGCGGTCCGCATCATTGGGAATCCCGAGATCACGAACACCCTAGAACCTTTACAGCTGCGTAGAGATGTTGCATCCATGGCTGTATTTTACCGTTTGTACCATGGGGAGTGTTCTGATGAGCTCTTCCAATTAGTCCCACCCTCCCCTTTCCTACACAGGACAACGCGTACAGGTCTTAGATGTCATCCGCACACGGTGCAAAACATCCGATCAAGAACCAAGCGGTTCGGAGACTCTTTCCTCTGTCGCACCATTAAGGCCTGGAATTCATTACCAGCTCACGTGTTTCCTTCTTTCTACAGTCCCGGGTCCTTTAAGCGGGGCGTGAAAAAGCATATGATGAGGCCGTCAAGCTGAGTGTCACCATTGTCACACGGTATGTGTAAGTAATGGTGACCCTCTTTTCTGGGACTTTGCCTTCAGCTTACCATCAGGCAAGGCGAAGTCCAATTGACGTGTCCTATATATAAAAAAAAAAAAAATGCAGAAGCAATTAATTTAAAGAAAAAGTATTGTTGATTCAGCTAAGAAGATTTTAGAAATGGTCAATACCAGTGGATCTTCTTATGAAAAATTCCATACCGTTAACATTACTGAAAAAATCGAAAACGAATCCATTCAATGGAACAGTTTTCTCGTTTTTCTTTACGATTTCCTTAAGTAGCATATTTTCATTCTCCGCTCGGATTTGCGGAGCAGAAAATAGGCCACGCGATTTCTAAGCGTGAAATAGCGGATCATTAAGTCGCAATGATGTTAACACTACTGTCGCATTGACATTTTCAAATCCCAGCAAGATTTTGTATATTGTGAAATTTGTAAAATGGCAATAATGGTTTCCGACGAATAAATAAATAAATATAGCATGGATTATATAGACATAATATAATCCACGCCATACAGCAGTAATGATGCAAGGACGCGGACACGATTATAGTTATACACAAGAAGCAAGGAGATGGATGATAAACCTTTATTCGTACAATATTCGAGTCGGATCATTTGTAAGTATATTATTAATGCTTCAGATTAATATAATAGAATAAATCAACGTTTTAAGATACTCACACTATCAAAAAAATGTATGAGTTAGGACTTACACGCGGAATTCACTCTCCCGGAGGTAATGTCATTATGTCTGAATTAATTTTGCATAAAATATTTCGTTATAAATGTGAAAGCTGAACTAACCTATAAAATTTGTAATTTATAACCTTTCATCTTCATTTATCTGAAATGTATTCTATCCTTAGGTCTTGGGGTCAAAAATTCTGCTAATCCCACAAAGGACTTGTATGTCAACCGCAACATTTAGGTCGCTGCTGCGGTCGCCAGCCTGCGGTGGTTCTAAAGGCTCGACATGTAAATTTTTCAGTAACACATTTTGTAATTTTGGGTCGGTCGTGGTTAGGGACGTCCTCCAGTCAAACATTACGTAAGGCATTTTTAGGAGCTCGTAAGTAAAAAATATTAAATAAATTAAATAGGGATTCCTAGCTAAGTGGTAACCGACCAAGTTAACACATTTCAAGAGAAAGCGATATGACAAGGTCAGTCCAGAGATGGATGAGCATACTTAACACATTGTGAGGTCTCTGCTTTCATATGTTAAAGTCCAGGTAGATAAAGTCCACAATTTGGTGACAATTTGGTGCTAATACAGAACTTCAATATTGTCAGTAGCATCTGGTGCTCAGATAGCAATCACTTCACAGAGAATATTGAAGTTCGACGTTGTAGTTACACTAAAAAGCCAGCTGCAACTATATTGGGAAAGACATCAGACGATGTAATCTTCCTCCAAGCAGTTTACCAAAGCATCCTATCCAATCCGGGCAGTGTAGAAGCCAAAAAGATATACAAATTCGTATGCGATTCTCTCGGCTAGGAGGGTGTCTCTTACTCTCATAGATTTATATTAACTTTGTATGAGTTAGTTAGGCTGATATAGTTAATATGAACTAAAAACCTCTAAAAAAATAAAGATTAAAAAAAAAGGTTTTCCATATCAAAATCAGTCATGTCATTCAGAAGAACTGAGTTGTCCCAAGTGAGTTGGGAAGACGCTTAGAGTATGATTATCATTCAATAGAAATCAGAGAGAGAAATTACTTGACCTAATTACTTCACCTCCAGTATTGAAAAAGGTCTTTTAGATAAATTTTTCTATATCAAACTACAAAATGGATAAATCTTATTCACAAATCTGAAACATTAAAAAGTTTAGCAAATAATACATACCCGAAACGATCTGTTACTAGTTTCTACTAAATCTTACTCCAAAGCAGGCTTAGAGTCGAGGATATAAATCAATGGCGGTTAAACATAGAGCAGCATTAATCAATCTAAGTCATGTTAAAGGATTTGAACCGCAATTTATCGAGGTTTGCTCAAGTTTAGCTCTTATCGGGGATATTAATTGGAGTTCTGGAGTTTAAACGATTAGGTTAAAAATATTTGATGGACTATGTAGACTGTCAGTTCAATTCAATTTATGACTAGATATAAGAGTACATCTCACCTGAATGTTCAGATGAGCACTTCCAATTAGTGATACCCTCTCCTTTCCTATACAGGACAACACGTGCAGGGCTTAGATGTCACCCGCATACGGTGCAGAATATCCGATCAAGAACCAAGCGGTTCAGAGAATTCATTACCAGTTCACGTGTTTCCTTCTTCCTACAGTCGTGCAGCGTACAGCGGGGCGTGAAAAACCATATGATGAGGCCGTCAAGCTGAGTGTCACCATTGTAACATTATATATGTATGTTTTTTGACTTCGCCGTCAGCTTACCATCAAGCTAGGTAAAGTCTGATTGACGTGTCCTATTTATAAAAAAAACTGTATACCTGTTATAAACACGACTTACCTGCCAAAGATAAATCCATTTACCTCCTTTGTTTTGCCGTGAAATTGTTATTTTGGCTGTAAATAGATGCGGTAGATGCAAGTACAATTTTAGAGCACTATCCCCAGCAGGGACACCTCAATTTAGATGAGGGTGTGATTTCTTTTTAATTTCTGTACTAACGACAAATTCTCTGGTCTCCTAAAATTCGTCCCTCGCAATAAAAGTTGTAGATTCATCCCATTAGTGTCGCGTCCCACGCGAAGCAGTTGGAGCATGCCATCTGATTTTTGAAGTGGCAAAGGCAATTAATGCAAAGTCGTAATATTCTATGAATAATTGAGCAATTATTGATCACGGCAACGTTCTTTACAGTCAGAATATCTATGAATTCACGTAATAGTATCTACTATAAATGTGTAATACTTGCAAATAGTTCAGTCCGGATCTGATTAAGGTCCTTACACGCTATGAGTGTTCTGAGTCAATCAATTAGGCATTTGCAGTTCCCTGCTGGACATTAACCTCTACTGATATTCGTAATCTATGGGTGAAGTTATAACATAATGTTACCACATTAGCATTCGGGTTGGTATCGGGCGGATAAAAAATGAAATAATTTCTGGGTGAAAATAGGAAAAAATAGTCGTGGCTTGACTAAAATGGGTTAAAAACGGAAATATTCGTTTGATTTGTTTTGGATGCTAACTATACAGTTTTGGAAGAATATCAATCAAAAATTCACCTCTGCCTAACCTTCCTGGGATAAAAGCTTGATTATATGTATGTATGTACGAGTATCAATCAAAAGAAACACTAATATTTTTTCAACAATGAAAATTTCCTAAGTTACGTCTTATAGCATCAGCTATGCTATCTACAGTAAAAATCGCGTCAAAATCAGCCTAGCTACTTAAAAGATTACCCGGAATATTCGTTACAATCAGAAAGACAAATATGTAATAATATTGAGTTTTTATCATAGGCGTCGTTTTAATTTCGTTTTTTTAGATACAGATATAATAATATATTTTGTAATTACATTGCACGTTACATCAAATATTTCCGCTAAAAATAACTTTACGGAATCATTTACAAGAAGAAGATTAACTAAAATCTTCTTTTTTATCCACGCCTTATAATATATCAAGAGCGATGAAGCAGCTTAATCCTACAACAATGTCCCAAATATAGATAACATTTTTAATATTGCTGAGATATGAATAAGAAGCTCTTTCAAGCAAAGCGGATTTATATTTTTGGATTTGTGAAGCGAAGATCTGAGGAATTACAACAAATCAGACATGTGTGATGAAAATATTATCTTTGACATATTTCTTCGTTAAATATATACCTTAAATGGATTGAAATAATTATATATCTGCCATGAAAGCAACCAAAACTTTGTTCTAATTCAAAAATAGAAATGATTCGTTAAGAAAACATAAGTTATGTACGTTATACTATTATTTTTTATTATATTTGGGATAGTCGTTTACAAAATTTTTAAACCTGTAAATAATTGCTAAACAATCACCAATTACAGCTTTCTACATTGTGTACAAGCAGAGACGGGCGTTGAGACTGGTTGACAATCCTATACTCGCAGGTAGTGTGGAACCTCTTTGCCTTAGGAGGGACTTTGCCTCGCTGTGTGTTCTACTGCCTATACAATGGTTTGTGCTCAGATGAATTGTTTGACATGATGCCCACAGCTATATTCTATCACACCTCTCGTCGTAGGCAGGGAATTCATCCTCACACATTGCGAACTGAGACGGTGCGCACTGTATGGTATGAAAGAAACTTCATTCCACGCACACTCAAGCTGTGGAATATCCTCCCTGCTGCGGTTTTCCCAAGCACCCACAATATGGGGTTCTTCAAGAAGAGCATCAGAAGGTTTCTTCCCCTGGTGTTGCATATGTCCATAGCCCACGATAACCACTTCCCATCCAGTGGGCCGTGTGCTTATCTTCCACCTAAGTGGTATAAAAATAAAAAAAAAAACAAACAGAACATACACCAAATATTAAAAATGATGACAGTGGCAGCAAAAAAAAAATATCGGGATGTGTAGTTTAAATGAGAACAATAAGCAGTATCAGCATATGAATAGGTAGTTTATTTCTATTATGTGACATCAGTGCGAAGTCAGAATCGGTTCACTGGTCGCGCATAGGTAAGTTACTGCCACTACCAATATTCCCTTACATACTGTTTAAAGTATCATTTAATTTATTTCTTTACTTATGCAATGTGCACTATTACACGTTGTTATAGCAATATCTACCCTGTCATTCATACAGATAACTATAATCAAATCAAATCAAATCATTTATTTACATAATACAGGTATAGGAATGGTACAATAAACAATTATATGTGCATAGGTGCGCTGTACCTCTTAGTACAAGGTGTGCAAATATTTACATGCAACATGACAATTTTGGCATTCTTATTGATTAGAGATAGTAATAATTGAGTAATAATAATGAGAATTACTAATATAAAATTTAGTCACGTCAATATTAACAATGTCAAAATAATAAGGTTAAAAATTAATAATGTCAAAACAATCAATAATGTCAAAATTAATAATGTCAACTTGATAAATTAAGAAGGATAATCACATTTTAATGTCACGAGTACCTACGAATCAATGGAAAGTAAAAAGAAGTAATTAACTACCTAATAGCAATTAAATATTTTGAACTAACAGATTATAATTTATCTTGGAGGAAGCTCTTTACATCATAGTAACATTTATCAGTCAGTAGTTTTTTAGATTTTGTTTAAAAGTAGGTACATTTGACTCTTTAAGTATAGATTATATAATACATGGTATGCTGTAGTTTATTGTCTCTCTTCTCCTTATAACGACGCACTTTTCGAACGTCGTCACACCGGTTTTAGTTCTGATTTTTGAACGAAAAGTTTCGAAACGCGGAGTGAATGACATTTTGACGTACGCGGTCAAGGCACCTTTCTCGGTGCTTCCGTGTGGTCAAACTATTTTGTCAAACTAATTTGACCAAGTGGAATAAAATTCATGTTGGTCAAACTTTTTAAATCGAGTCCACGTGATCAAAATCTTTTGTCTAACTAATTTGACCAAGTGGAAAAAAATTCCCGGTGGTCAAACTTCTTGGATAGAGAGAAGTCTTTTTATTATGTGATTCTTTCTTTATGTACTGTGATGATTCAAATAATTGTCATTAATTTTTCATTTCCATTTTCCTGTTTTGATTCAATAATACGAATATCATTTATTACGGTGCTTCATGGATTTAAAGTTCATAAAACGTAAAAGAGGAACTATATTACTGCATAATGGACGGCAGTATTATAGACTGCGTTCATACAAAAATGGAAATGTCTTTTGGACTTGCAGCCACCTAAAGAAGAAAAAGTGTCGCGGCTCCATAACTTTAAAGGTAAATATATAAAATGTATACTATACATTTGCCATTAAGTCTAATATATAAATAAGTTTGTGTAAATCTAAAGAAGATAGCATTATTTTGTATGATTTTAGATTGACATGGTCATTTACATTAGTATTAGGATATATATCGGGATATTTACCATGTTGAGTATTGGTTTTTGAGTTCCGATATTTCGACATCATTGCAGACGCCACGATCACGGATGACCGTCGAGTTAGTTACTACTGGGCAAACCGTATCGATCTACCCTCTTCCGCACTCGTTTTTTACGTTCGTCGCTCCTACCATTGTCCTCTAACTCGCACCGCACTCGATTACGTTCACGACACACAACACTCACAGAATCGACTCGCACAGGTTTTTCAATTGTACGTTTTTGAGTGAACTTACGGATCACTGGATGCCAGACACTCGACAGTTGAAACCCATCTTCCCGGTTGAAGTTCTTGTACTTTTTAATTTCAATAGCTTCTTTCACCATTCTGGGTATGTAGTGGCGTTCTGTCGAGAGGATCTGAGGGTTGTGTAACTCAATCCAGTGATTCGTCCCCTCCTCTAAAAGGTGTTGAGCTATAGCCGATTTCTGTGGCTCGTTGTCTTTGACCGCCCTGATGTGCTGAGGAGCACATCAGGGTGGTCAAAAGTAATGGTAGGAGCGACGAACGAAAAAAACGAGTGCGGAAGAGGGTAGATCGATACGGTTTGCCCAGTAGCAACTAACTCGACGGTTATCCGTGATCATGGCGTCTGCAATGATGCCGAAATATCGGAACTCAAAAACCAATACTCAACATGGTAAATATCCCGATATATATCCTAATACTAAAATAAAATAGCATTATTTTCTTTAGATATACATTTCTTTCTTTAAAATAACCTCCCGCTATTTAGTCTGATAAATATATATTTTTCTTTTAGGACGACCGAATAGTTAAATATAGAGATCATTTATGTACTGCCGATTACGGCAAGAACGAAATGGATGCTGCGATTGATATTTTAAAAGAAAAGGCAACATTGACGAGTTCGCCTATTCCGCAATTATACCGCGAAACAAAGAATTCGCTTAAGGATAGAGGTCTGAACTTTGTAGGAACAATACCATCATTTGTCAATATAAAAAGTTCTTTATATTTGAGTAGGAACAAAACATGCTTCCGTAACTTAGAAGAAGTCCATATTTCTGACCACCAACAGTTTTTTCTTCGTGCGGAATATTCAACGGACACTTCTAAAATTCTGGTTTTTTGTTCCGAAAAAGGAAAGGAATTATTGACGACATCAAATGAGTTTTTTTGTGATGGAACATTCTTCAGCTGCCCGAAGCCATTCAAACAAATGTATAGTACCTATACATGCTGATGTGGCCCAGTCAACGTTAACTACAAATGTAATTCCAGCAGTGTATGCTTTGATGACTGACAAAAAGGAGGAGAGTTATACAGCATTATTTCAGATGATAAACTCCCAAATTCCCCAGTGGACGCCAAAAAATATTCACATTGATTTTGAAACAGCCGCCAGCAATGCCTTAATGCAGATTTTCACTAACCTTAAAATAATAAAATGTTACATCACTTTGGCAAATGTTTATGGAAAAGAGCAAAAAAAATAAAAATTAATACTAAAATTCTAAATAGAGTTATGGGACTTTGTTCAGCTCTCCCTCTATTGCCTGCAGACGAGATTAACGCTGGCTGGGAATATATCATATCGGAATGTCCCAAAAACGATAAAATCGAAAAGTTCATTAAATATTTCGAAAAAACCTGGTTGAAAGACAAAGGCTTCAAATCTGAATGGTCAGTATTTGGCGAGAGACATAGAAGCAATAACGCTATAGAATCCTGGCATTCACAGCTCAATCAAAAAATTAAAAACCATCGTCCAATTACAATATCTCGTCTATTGTCGACATTACTGCAAATGGAGGATGATGATAGCAACCACGAATCGTCCCCACGCCGAAACGAGCATATTATAAGAGACGATTACATTATTTAATCCCAATTACAATTGGTACATAAAGAAATATCTATAGGTCATTTCCTTGACAAATTACGTTAAGGCTTGTCCATATTTGTATTTTAGGTTCAAAGAACATTATATTTTTTCTTAATTTTGAAATGACTATTTTTATAACTTTTCTTAAAACGTAGGTAAAAGTTTGACCACTAGGAATAAATTACAATGAATAACGATTTAAAAATGACTGTACTTATCTTAAACCGGAATAGTTTAACTACAATGAATAGTTTTTCCTTGTGGTCAAATCAGTTTGACAAAATAGTTTGTCCACCTGGAAGGACCGACCTTTCTTCCTAATAATCCGGCTGATCGGTCGATTTTCATGGATTCGTAACTTAATTTTAATAAATCTCATCAAGATGAGAGTATTTTTGCCTAAAGGATAATAGTTTGTGTCTTCACAACGATCCTCATGTGAAATTATAGTTTATTTCTGCTCGTAACCTGGAAATATAATGATTTCGTTTGCTATTGGTATTGTTCCAGCGAATTAAGGCGGTTTCCAATTGGAACCGTCTTTCCTTTGGCTTTTTCTTGCCTTTTCTTTGTCTTCGGTTTCATCTGCATTTCCTTATGGAGGGATTGGGCTTTTCACCTCAAATATTGATGTACCGCATGGGCTTGAATTGAGAGCTTCGCCTGCTACGAGCTTTCTCGCTGCTGGGTTTACCTATACTCGCCGAGGGATGCCGTGAGCTTACTTTAATTATACTTTAAATCTAAACTTCAAAATAACCTTAAAATGCATTGGTGACGTAGGATCATTTTGACCTAGTTTCTAACACTCTAATTTAAAATTTAAGGCTAGTTACACATTAGGAATGTATCCTTAAATCTATTTCTGAATGCACACTGGAGTGGACAATTAAACCTTAAACCTCACAGTTTGGTTTCATTTAGCTCACCACCGGAAGATTAAAAGTTTCCAATATCCGCTGATTATCCTAGGCATGTGAATCTCCAAGGCGCCCGAACTTATATGGTAATGTATTTACAAACCAATTTTGTTTTTATTTCTTTTAAATAGGAGATTACACACTTACTTTGTCACATTTAACTTACTTTGTATCATTACAACTGACCCCATCTTTTTATTATTACATCCTTCATACCATACAGTGTGAAACTCGGATAGACTACAGACTGTTATCGCATGCATTAGACAAAGTACAACCTGAAAGAATTCTATATTATCTCATCTATACGGTTTAATTTGTATTGGTATATAGACAGACATCAATGTTGCTGCATCTATGTATCTAAAATTTGATTGGTAGTCATTTCTATTGATCTTTTCTAATACAATCTCATAACAATTCGGTTTAAATCCCTCGGTACCAAAAGCCTGACAGCACACCCCTGTGCCTATTATCCTTTGTCCTGCCAATTAAAGGGAACAAAATGTTCATCTATCATCGGGTTCAGATCAAACAAACATGTGTAAACCCTTAACGATAACAAGCCTTTTGTTATTGAAATGTATGGAAATCATACCTCTATAATAATTGTGGTGGAATAATATTTTTTTCGTGCATACAGTTAGATATCTATGGCAGGATTTAGAACATAAATATTTCAAATAATTCCTGTTCTATAATGTTTTATTTTATCTCATCTTATAAATAATGATGGCCCAGTTAATAATTTAACTATGAAAAGTTTTATAACATTTATTATTGTAACAAAATCACTTTTTAACTTACACTTTTTTTACGTGCGAAAATTTCCCATGTATACTCCCACCACAGCTGGAGCAGGTGGGAGAGATTATGTCGGACTCGAATCGACCAAAACGCAAAACACCTGTGGGTCGTTTTTGGTTGCCGAAGGTGAGATTAACAGGCAAATCCCTCGCACCCCGGCCGACCCAGCCCATCTCTTTCGATCTGACCCTATTCTCGAGTGTCTGGACCACAGAGCCCCCAACTCATCCCCAGAAACGGGAAGGCGCGCAAGGCGCACCGCGTTGGTATGCTTATGCCAGGGTGACAGGCGGCTCCACCCGTCACCCTCAGGCCTGCGCTCATGGGTGGCGGAGGTCGTTCATCGACCTCCGACACTCGAGTTGCCTCAGTACGCGGGCAGCTTGGTTTGCCATCCTCCTTCGCTCCCGCTGCTGCTCCCGCCCCGCCTCCTCTTTCACGATTTTTAACTTACACTCAAACTATATGACAACTACTTACCATCTATACTCACCCCACGACTATAGTTGCAGAAAAGTAGCTGAAACGTCGGGCTAAATATATATAATACTAAATAAATCGTGTTGGAATCCGTTAAAAACTGATTCTATTTCACTGAGTGATTTTCACGTAAAAATGAAATGAAATGAAATACAATTTTTACTAAAGTGATGTTCTTTTTTTATAGAACGGGCAAACTCCACTACCCTACAGACGTTTGTGGGCCGCTGTTCGAGGAGGAGCTAGAGTTCTGGGGTCTTGATGCCAACCAAGTAGAACCATGCTGTTGGATGACCTACACACAGGTAAAATTTACCAATCATACATAATTTCACAACTGCAAATGTAAGTATTAATATGATATTACCACAAATTAACCATTATTGGTTGCTTTTTATTTACTTAAATGTCAAAATCTGTTTTGACTTGGGAAGTACCTTAATGCGTAAAAAGCATAGTACTGGTGGTATAGACATTGAAGAGGTTGAAACAGGGGGTAGGACACAGCGGTATTTCCGTCCAATTAAGCAGTCCAACTGTGGCAATACCTCCGCCCTACAGCATAATAACTTCGTGTTGTGTTTCCAGCGGTGAGTAGGGTAGCCAGACCTCACTCTGTGCTGTCAGTGGGAAGACTTTGCTTGCCCTGCTTTGTCTTCTACACTGACGGCACAGAAACTCTGTGCTTATAGGGTTGGCAGCGCGAGTGTCACTCCTCTGGTGTTTCAGATGTCTATAGGCCACGGTAACCAATTGTCATCAGGTGGGCCGTGTGCTTGTATGCCACCTAAGTGGTTCAAAAAGGAAAGGTTTCCTTAAAAAGAACAGTATTATTATAAAAACTACCTAGTCCTGTGATTAGGATATACAGGCATAAACGATTCTGTATTTGTTTAATTGACTCCATATGGGTTTCACTTTCCTTTTTAAGACACGAACATAATCATTGAAAAGATACATTAACTAGAATAAAAATGCGATAGACAAAGCAATCAATCAATTGGCCTCTTGCAGTCCACTGCTGGTCATATAGCTCTCTCAATCTCCCCCAAAGCAAACATAATAAAAAAAACTTTTAGAAAACTGACCAGCTGAGTAGCTAATCTGACTAAATGGGTCTAAATCAAATTTGAGAAGTTCTGAGAGAGTGGTCAGATAGTCATAGTATTTTCTTAACTTTGTTTCCTGTTACGACCGGCCTGATGCTCATTTACTTCACAAAGTTATCACTTCCTACATGTGTTAACAATAATAGTGCACCAACATTGAAATTGTAATAATGCATTATACAGTTGTTAAAACAGATTCAGAAACTGAGTTGACCCATTTTTAGATTTATGTCAGCTCTCTCGTGCTTTCAGTTCATGAATATGCTAACCAGATCTTGACAGAAGTTCTTGTTGTTAAACTAATATCAGCTGTAAAAGAGGTTGGAGGAACATAAATAAAAGTATCTTGAATTTACACTTAACTTTTTAACGAGATCCGCAATTTCAACCCTGTTTTAACATGTGAATTAGAGTTGATTATACGTATTTATATTTGTGCTTTAATCATACCTAATGAGTCCTTCTACAATAAAATTAAAATAAATATTTTCTAAACATAACACGCCTATATCTCCAAAGGGATAGTCAGAGGTGCTAGCACCCTCATTTCGCCAGTTTATGTTTAGATCCCAATGTAATAGGTGGCTATTAACCGGGCACTTATAAACCTGCGATAAATACACGCATAATTTCGAAAAGTATCGAAACGTCATTGGTGTGTTCCATGGCAAAACCTGGAATCGCACCCAAGACCTCGTCTCAGCAGTCCATTACCCATACCACTAGGCCACCGTGGTTTTTTTCTTAATTCTATATAACACTAAAAACAATATACTGTTAAGTATTGTTCGATGTAACGTTCACCCTTCTTAATTATCTTTCATCCTTCTTAAGAGGAGGTAGGACACGACTGTATTCCCGTCCAAATTCTACAGAATATCACGGCTCGTGTTGTGTTCCCGGCGGTAAGTAGGGTAGCCAGAGCACACTGGAGAGTTTTTGTGCTGTCAGTGGGAAGACCAGAGGCTTGTCCTGATTTTGTGTTCTGCAGTGAAGGCACATAAAATCTCTGTTCTTACTGGGTTGGCAGCACGGATGTGACTCCACTGGTGTTACATACGTTCATAGGTCACGGTAACCACATTCCATCAGGTGGGCCGTGTGCTTGTCTGCTACCTAAGTCGTTTAAAAAAAAATCTTTATGTAAGAATAGTCTTCAAATTATTAAATTATGTTCAGCAATATGCGGATAAGAGTGAAGAGATAATGCCAGTAATATGTATTCTTTGTTTGTAACCAAAATTGAATATCAATTCGTTCGTTCTGATTGGTAGTTCTTCATAGATGTCTTATATAATTCAACATTCATTTATGCCAAGACATTTTCAAGTTCTTTGAAATAAATAAAACTAGAAGAGATATGAAGCTACCTGTTACGAAGCCATTAGTTCCGAATATGAAAGTATTATCATATCAAGTAATACTTACAACCCTGTTTCAGAGATACTTCTAACAATAACTCTATTCACAAGAAATGTCGTAGCAACAGGCACACAAAATATAAGAAATACAATATGCTTTATAAGATTGAGACCCACTTTTTATACAAGCTCAGAGAACGTGTGCAGTTTATTGTGCACTGTAGTGTACGTGACATGGATGTTTGCATGTGATTTATACGTGATAGTGTTAGCAGACTCCGGTACCAGACGTGTGGATTTTATTTATTCATTTGAGACTGATGTCTTTTTGTTTTGGTAGCATAATTTTGCTATTTTGTATGATTTTGAAATGTACCTTACTTTATTCTTACTTCATATTGTTGCAACTATTCTTCTTTGTCTAGCTGTTTCCTGTTTCTAAACATGGACAGCCCCCCATATTCGTAACAATGACATAGAACAGACGTGTATGGAGAGTAATCTCCATGCACGTCTGTTCTATGTCATCGACGAATTTACTTTCTTCTACCTGATGTGTTTCTTGATGGTTGATATTCTTGTCGACCAGGACCTTACAACTATTTATATATGTAACATATTTCTTTTAAACAATACAGATTTTAGTTTAATAAAACCTTATACCAGACTACTCAGAAATGATAATAGCGATTCCTACAGTCCCAGGTCCTTTAAACGCGCGTAAAAAGTATCTGATGAGGCCGGCAAGCTGAGTACCACCATTTTAAGATTCTACGTGTCTTTAATGGTGATTCTCTTTCCTGAGACTTTGCCTTTAACTTACTATCAGGTGCCGTGAAGTCAAATTGGCGCATTCTATGTAAAAAAGATACTATATAAAAAATTAAATCGGTTAACAAACAAAGGAGAAAACTTCATAATACTTGCAGCACGCTATGGTGGCCGTCTGAAAACGACTGCTGTCGCTCGTTTTCTCTTTTTTGGTGTGTCAATTTTATTCTCTTCTGTGTCAGACTCGCCATTTTTTCTTTAGTTATTCGTCCAACAATTCGTTGTCCAGTATTAAGCGCACCAACAAAAGGATAACGAGTAAAACCAGTTACGTCAAAACGGTCAGCATAGCGTACCGCTACTATAATCAGTTTAGCCTTCACCATTAATGATGAAGGTTATTAAACACTGCCTTCAAGTCCAAAGATCCCAACTATTATTAAAAGGCTTCTCGACGTTACTAACCATTGTGTCCTAACACCTATTTGATTACATCCCAAAATTAGGACCTGAGGGATTGTGACATCAACGCAAATTATTATTCTGCCCATTCTGTACCGTACTATCTGATGTATTATCATATGAAATGCTGGCCATTGTTCCGACAATATTGTTATGAAACAATGTGAAACTAATATTGAAGTGATTGCGGTTTGCCCCATAGTTATTAATTTCTAATTTTCAGCATATCACCGCTCTATTTTATAAGTTATATAATGATGGCTTTATCCCCAGAGGGTTAGGCAGAAGTGAATTAACACCCACGTGTCACCAATCGTTAAATTCGGTCCCACGTAATAAGGGGGAAAGTATATTACCGTTTTCTGGGCACTATTGTTGACTAAAGTCATGCCTGAGGCTGAGCCTGAGCTATATGTCTGATGTTAAACAGGCCTATTCCTTAGTCACCTTGTACGACAGCACATGAGAAGAGATGGGTTGGTCCGGATTCTACTCTTCCGGGAAACACGCGGCTTAACTATTTAGAGTATTTTGATTTTAATAATGTTATCGGAAGTTTAATTTAGGGGTTTGAAAACATTCAATGTTTTAATACCTTTCCATTTAAATACAAACAGGTTCATATTCACTCAATTTAAATAGTATTCCTAAAACTAGATAATACTTTATTTCAACTTTTAAACACTAAATTTAAAACTCTTCATGACAGCATCGGGACACCCAGGAAACTTTAGCAGTCCTCGATCGACTGGACCTGGATACAGAAAAGCCGACGGACGAAGAGGTAGCCAGGAAGTTTGGATTCGAAGAAGACTATATGAAAGGCACGGTGTCTTGGTGGCAACACCTCAAGCCGCAGATCTGGTCGCTGTTTGATGAGCCGTACAGTTCTAATGCTGCAAAGGTTGGTTTTTATTCTTTTTAGTATCCCATTCTGATTTTCCATTTTATGTTATTACACGGTGTGAGAGTAAAAATCATTTGATCATGTACCTAACCCTGGCTTCACTCTAGTGCAATACAAACCAACATACATATAATCATGTCTTTATCCACGGAGGGTTAGGCAGAGGTGTCTTCTGCACTGACGACACAGAAACTCTCCGTTCTTACAAGATCGGGTGCACGGGTGTGTCTCCTCTGGTGTTGCACACATTCATAACGTACGGTAACCACTTTCCATCAAGTGGGCCGTGTGCTTGCTTACTAAGTTGTATAAAAAAAAGGAATTAATCTCCAAATTTCACCAGTCATTAAATTCGGTCTCACGTAATAGGGGGTGAACCTATTGCCGTCTTCCGGACAGTATTGTTGACTCAAGCCATTCATCTAAGACTGAGTCTGGGCTGTATACATCTGCCTTCTTTTTTTTTTTTACGTGCGCAAAATCCCCACGGATACCTCCCCACCGGAGCCGGTGGAGGAGGTTATGTCGGACTCGAACCAACTAAAACGCACGCCGCCTGTGGGTCGCTTTGGTTGCCGAAATAAACATCTGCCTGATATTAAACAGCCCTTGTCTTAACAATAACTAACAAATAATAAATAGAGAATTATTCAGTTTGGTGCTATCGTTGGGAATTTATGGGTGCACGTGTATTTCAGTGATTTATTGTAAATACATACACTTGGGATTCCTAGTAAAATGTAATTATGGAAAGGTTAAAACCTTTAGGCCCTTCTGTATAACTGGGACAGATGAAAATACAGTGTGATTTTAGTGAATTGGACTCACTTCACATACTTTGTGCCTCCCGGCATTTCTTCGCGATGGAATGATATATAACCCTAAAGTTTTATAAATATTTGTGCAACATAATTATCTCAAAAATATACCAGAAGGTTTCTTCATGGTTGGCAGCGCGAGTGTGACAACCCTGGTGTTACATACGTCCACAGGCCACAGTAACCGCTTCCCATCAGGTGGGCCGTGTGCTTGTCTGCCAACTAAGTGATATAAAAAAAAAGTCTACTAGAGGTTTTTAAAGATGTAAAAAACCATTTTAAGTAATAATTCGCATTAATAATAGTTTATTCATAAATTGCAATTGTAGCTTTACAGACTAAAAAATGTTGCTCATTTGAAAACAGGGTTGTTTTTCTATAATAGGTTGGTTGAGTTACTGCTCTCCTAAATAATAAGAAGCCTGTGTTAAGGAGATACCAAGTTCTATAATTAGGACATTATATATATAAATAGCAATAATAATGCCGATTTATAATATTTATGTAACTCTAAAACTTAGATTAGATATGTATTCTAATTGCTTAAACTGTGAGATTATTTCACCATGTCAAATCAAAAAGAAAATACACTGAAAAGCTAACACCAAAAATCAAACCACGCGCTTAAAATGAAATTACATTTCTTTCTATACATTCTTCATTAAAACCTATTGACTTTATACTGAGATGAATCCAGTACAGCAATCTACTGAGTTCCCCCAAGCCTGTTTTATTTCAAATTTATGCTAATCTAAGTATTCCAAACCAGACCTTACGTAGCTGTGACATTGCGTAGGCGGCTTGTAAGATTTGTCCTCACTGCTAATGTATTTCGGTAATAGGCGTAAGGTTTGAATGGATTTCAAAGCATGTCATGTCTAGCAGGGACAAATGAATATAACGTTCAGTATTCATGAACAGATTGAGAATTGTTCTGGGACATATTTAAGTCAAAGGTTAATTGGGATAAGCTATGTCATTCATCCATCTTAACCATTGGCCAGAACAAAATAAAACCAATTAATAAGTAGCATGATAATTAGGCAACCGATCGTATTGAAACGACTTAAGTATCAAATACTCTGGTAAGGTTTATTTCTATATAATAGATCATGAATAAGATTTTCTCGTTTCAACAATATCTTTAAACAGGCAAAAAATCACAACAGTTTTCATCTTCTTTTTATGACTTCTGCAGCAAATCACTGCAATTTGCCAATGTCAAGTAAATGTCTATAAAGTTTTTAATGGCGAGACGCAAATGTCAAGTTTCTTCAGAAATTCTATCTGAGCAACGTTAGCCACCCCAGTAAATTCGCTGCCGTGTGTCCAACCCCACGAATTGCAACATTGTCAAGAAGCGAACCCAAAAAGTTTAATTTTCCCATTTTGGTGATTCCCATATTCAACTCAAGAGTTCAGTGTCCTGAATTAATTAGGCTACATTAGTTTCTACTCAAAAACTTGAATTTCAGCAATACTTAAATTCATAACAAAAAATTAAGTTAATATTAAAACAAAAGTAATTTACTAAAAGCCCCCTCCGCCGCTCCGGCTCCGTTCCCTCCCTCCGTCCACACAATTGTAGTCATTTTCAGACATTAACATATCTCATTGCGAAGGTGAACTTAACGCTGTATTTATTTTCCTCGCAAACCATTTTTTAACATTTACAAAAAGTAGGTCTCTGTAAATACTATCATTCAGTTTATTAACAAGTCTTCGAGCCGTAAACAAAAGCACACTTAATTACAGTACTAAGGGGTTGTGTTTACTTTAATTATTTTTTACCTGCGACAGTAAACATTTTAAATTCTATGTACCGTTAAAGAGTAGAAGGTGGGATATATATATAGGAAGGTGTGTACAATTAAAAAACAGCAATGACCTCTATATTCATGCTGCATTCATTTCACTTTTTTGTTTATTAGCAGTGTTTGTGGCATTTAAGATTTTTTAATTTCTACTCTTTGTGTAAGGTTTTTAATAAAGTGTTTGTTATTTTCAGATAATCGGCTTAATATCAGTGTTCTTCATATGCGTATCAATATTATCGTTCTGTCTTAAAACTCACCCGGACATGCGAGTGCCAGTGATAAGAAGCTACAGAGTGACAACAGCTAACCAATCGCAAAGTTGGGCATTGGACAAAGTGCAAACAAATGCCCATATCGCGTTTTTTTATATAGAATGTGTGTGTAATGCGTGGTTCACGTTAGAGATTCTAGTTCGGTTCATATCATCGCCGAGCAGATGCGAGTTCGTCAAATCTTCCGTCAATATTATTGACTATATCGCCACAATGAGTTTCTACATCGACCTGATTCTCCAAAAATATGCATCGCATATTGAAAATGCAGATATTTTGGAGTTCTTCTCCATCATCAGGATCATGAGGCTCTTTAAATTGACGAGACATTCGTCTGGACTAAAAATTCTGATCCAGACATTCAGAGCGTCAGCCAAAGAATTGACGCTATTAGTATTTTTCTTAGTTTTGGGTATTGTGATCTTTGCTAGTCTGGTGTACTATGCTGAGAGGATACAGACGAATCCCCACAATGACTTCAACAGTATACCATTGGGGCTGTGGTGGGCACTCGTCACAATGACCACTGTTGGGTACGGCGATATGGCGCCAAAGACTTATGTGGGCATGTTCGTTGGTGCATTATGTGCACTGGCTGGTGTGAGTATAAATTTACGTTTTATTTATTTAAATATTTCAGCACACTTATCAGTAGTAAGTCGTGTAATATAACATTATGTTGTTCTATAATTGTATTCCCGTTAACATATAAAGGCCACCCTTTACTTTCTAAGGTGTGTCAAAGAAGTATATGACTCTTTTCTGTTGAACAGTAAATTTTATAGTTCAAGAAATCTATTTAGTTGACTGCAATAGCCCCAACGTGTAATATGGGCGTGAGTATTGTATGAATGTATTTTAATTTATTCGTAGAATTATGAATGTCATCAATTTTGCAGCTTGCATTTATGAATATCTGTGGCGGTCCATCCCAAATGTATTACTTTCCAATACAGATGCAATAATGTCAATATTGGTTTTCATTTGTGGCAATCATTCAATTATTTTGGATGATATGATGTCCAACGCAAATTGGAACACATGTATAAAAATGTATATCAGCAAGTTGAAATAATTTATGACAACGTCAACATTTTAGCAGTTTTTAAAGCACTATCAGATACTGATACTACCCCTTTGTTATAAACAGGTGCTTACGATAGCTCTGCCAGTACCCGTCATAGTATCAAACTTTGCTATGTACTACTCGCACACACAAGCGAGAGCAAAATTACCCAAGAAGAGGCGAAGAGTGGTCAACGTAGAACCAACAAGACCGCCCATGCGTGAGTATAACATTTTCAAACTTAAGGCACTAACGAAGGACAATAAAGGATCAGAGCAAGCACCAGTGGTTGTTTGTATTGTACTGGAATTTTGTATGTATTTGCACAAAACATCCTATTATTAATTATTTCATCAGTTCTAATAGCTCATAATGATGTGTTTTCATTAAAAAAATCTGTGACTCTCTTCAAGTACATATTTAAAATTGGTTTGGACATTGATATTTATACGAATAATATCAAAATTTCACTATTACGGTATGTATTTTACATTTTGTAATCTAGGTACGCCAGCAGTGCCAGGGGCTCAAAATCCTTTAGCACCCGGTATGGGACCACAGGTAGTGAACCGCAGAATGAATGCCATCAAAACAAACCATCCAAAAGATATGATGGGGCCTAACATGGGTAAGATAATATGTATTGATATTAAATATAATGAACATTTTTAATATGAAGCTATGAAACAAGTTGATGTATTTAATGAAGTTTTAAAGTAAGTAATTTGTATATGATAGCAGAATTTGGAATGTCCAAGGCTCGGTAGCTCAGTGGTCTTTCTTTTTCCAATCGTAATGGAAGTTGATACAGAATATAAATATTTAATCATTTAGAATACCTCAAGATTTATGAGATGGTTATCAATAATTTCTGTTGCATCCGATAATTTAAATAAAATATGGTGAAGTTAATTCATAGCTTCATAAGATATGTATAGTAAAAAACCACGACAAATAGTAAATACACCTATAGATGGAAACATTGAAAAAAATAACATATATTATTATTATTGAAGGCTTTATATATATTACTAAACTAAGTCTTCATAGTTCACAATAGTTTTAAGCACTACTAATGTATGAAATCACGATGTAGCAAACAAAATTTTATCATAATTAACAGAACAATTGGCGTTATCACAGAAATAGATTAACATCACGTTCACTGTTTGAATAAAACATAAACTAATAACACCATACAATGTTTATATTGTAACTAACATACTGTCTTGATAAATAATCATAATCGTGCATTTGATTAAATAACGACTGCAAAGAACATTATCAATACTAAAGCGAAATATAAAAAATGTTTCTAATGATTTTCTTCACGAAATCATCATAATTTTCAATTTTTTATAAGATAATTCACATGTTTTTAAATCAAGATTACAATTTGCAAATAAAAATATTTTTATTAACAATTTTGTATTTTTAGATAATATTTAAAACTTCAACATTCTCAGCAGTAAATATAACTTTAAAATTAATATCCCTATTATTTTATAATTAAAATTTATTTTAATAAATAGAAGTACATTACACATTTACTGAGAAACTGGATCTATAAGCAAATCTAATCTTTTTCATATCACTGTATGATAAATCAAATGGAAGTTTCAAGAGATGAATTCCATTGGGCTGACTGGGGGCTAGAAAACTACACCGGAGAGCAAAAAGCCAATTCGAGAATTGAGAGCCCTCTTTACGGCCAAATAAGGTTCAAAGATAGCGACTTATGGATCTTAGTAGCTTAGATACCTAATTTTAAACGGATGGGAAATAGATCCATCGAAATTGTTGAAGTTTTTATAAATTAAATATGGTTCTAGAAAAAATACATTCCGAATAAAAAAAAATGCTTTATGTTATGATAATAAATATAATTCATGGAACTTATAAAATTATTTAATTTCACGTAATATAAATTTAATGATGATACAGTTAGTACTACAAGGTAATATATTTACACAAACATAAACGAAACTCTTAATATTTGACTAGATATCCAAAAAAAAAAAGTGACGCGTGTATCGCTACAAGTATTTGACAATGTTCTATGTTCGTACAACTAAATTCAGATAAACTAATCACATAACTAACAGTAGCTTATGCAATGTAATCCTCCACAGATGGTGATCGTAGTGAGCTAGAAGCTATGATCCAAACGACACCAAACAACTGCAAAAGAAAAAATTTAAACATGCTTTAGAAAGCATTACACAACGCCGTTGGAACTGAACGGGCTTTCTATATCGCCTGCACAATTTGGATTTAGCTTACAGGAATGCTAATATATTTTAATCACTAATCAGTCATTGCCATAATCATTATCATGTATGCACACGGCAGTTTCTTCAGGCAGCACCGGATCCACCGTCTAAGTCCTTTCGCTTCGATGAAATGGAGGTTCGGGTCTTTGTATATCTGTATTTTGTACCCCGAACGTTTTTGCTTCGCTTCCAAAATTGGTGTTGTTGTATATATTGTATGTTCATGTCGCATATTATAAGTTAATGTTTTATATATTATAGTTCAGTGCTTAGTAGTTTGATTATTCAGGCAGATATTTTGGTTATTATTTAGTTCTAGATAGTCATGCTTCAGTCTTTTTTCAGGCAGCAACTACACACCAAATTCTCCACCACATAATAGTCAAAATAATACATCAAAAGAAGTATTGAATTCACAACCAGACACATCGGTACACTTTATAGATGACTTTTACGCTAATATTACACTAACCAGTACCTTTTATAACGCTTTTACAATTGTGCAATAAAACTTTACCGTCGTCTTTTAGCACTAGTTAAGTGTTTTGTGAGTGTGAATCAATGTACCCTTCTGTTCCTAATTCAATTTCCTGTTTTTGCGTATAGTACGTCTATACTTTTTGAAAAGGATCTTGTATATAAATTTCTCCAATGTTAAGCATGCTCATGCACGATGGTTGATCTAACCTTTATAAATGTTCATATTTTGTTACTTGTAATTCAAACAGTTAATTTACCATATTATTTCCAACAGTTGCAACTTTGATGCCAGGAATGGATCTTTCTGTCACAACACGACTCACGCCGAGCCCTCGAGATATGAGTCCTGCACTAGCTATTGCATTACCTATGATGAAATCCGTAAACATTGTACCAGCGCAGTGCTTTGATAACATGGCGTTTCATAGCGAGAGATTAGAAGACCTCGAAGGTGAAAATAATAAAGGTAACAGCAAAATAACCAGTCGTCAGGAATCTGTTGACAGCGATGATAACAGTGTTAGAGTGATAAATTACAAGAACAATATCTTCATCGATAAAAGAAGTGAGGAAAGATCTGATGCTCGTACACCGTTATTGAGAGACCATAAAATAGAATCATTGGATGAGACGAAGTTACGGGACAATAAGACGGAGAAACGGAAATCATCTGCATCTACATAATTTTAAAGTGTTGACCAATAGTGCTAAGAATGATTCAGGATAGGTTTAAATCCAAAACAAATTTGAAATGAATTTGACAATGTGCAAAAGTGCATTTGCAAAGTGAAATCCAAGAAAGAAAGGAAAGTCAATGTAATATCACAAAGTCTTATTAATTAGTTAATAGACTATTTGGAATGTTGTTCGACGATTCACTATCATCTAGCAGGCGATTAGAAAAAAACAAAACAGTTTGATTACTGTTCGTCTACTACTTTGGAAGACTTGAAAAATTCTTATGAATGGAAAATATACAAAAAAATCTTTTAAAATACACATTATCTGTCAGTGTCGATAAATACGATTATTTAAAAGCCTTTTTAAAAGTAGTTACGATTCTTTATAAAATATTAATGCAAGTAATCGCTATTCATAAATTCTTATAAGAGGATTCAAGGCCGTGATAGGATTAAGATAGCTAAGTGTTTACAGCACTTATTAACATTTTATAACATACGTACATTATATTAGAATAGCTGCTATCACAACTTAGTGAAAATATTTTTAAGAGAACGACCAGTATAGATAGGCCTATTTTAACTTTCTCACGCATAACATTATACTGACCAGGAGTGTCTAGATATACTGGTCGAGTAGTTACCGTTAACGACCAGAAAATTCGTAATCATAGTGAAGTATGTTTACTGTCCATTAGTGAGAGAGGTGGAGCTTGTTTAGGGTTAATACTATGCAAAATATACACTTAATTTTCCTTTAAATTTAAAACACTATTAAAAACACATACCTGGGTGAAAAGAGGATACTTCAATTATTTTGATTTGTTCAACTATTTTCAGGAAACCTGATAAACCGATCGGACTTTTAATATAAATAGAGAATTTGATTTAGTTTTGGATGCTAAATAAGCTGTACCTCAATTCAAATAAGCTAAATATAATTTGACTGTAAATAATAGTAGCGTTAATAATTTTATATCTTTAACAGTTAAATAATCACTAGATAACACATATCATTGGCACTTTCTTTCATTCTTGGTGTTATATACCTGTTTTACATGTATATAAATAAATATAAATAGCATAAATGTTTACACTAAGGCTAGATAGTTTTAAAGAAATTATTTAAATGAATTCATTAAATTCGCCGAGAAGTTTTGTTAATTTTCTAGAATTACACAGAATTTGAGTCTGCCGAATGTTAAGAGAGTAGTGAAATTTAATTGAGATATAACGTGTTTCAATTTATCGAAATAAATTTTTAATACATCCAAAATGGCAAGTCATGATACTATTTCTACGGCAATGCTTGATCCATTGAAAGTATTCTAAATAAGTATTCTATAAGCGTGAGACTTGCATATTTGATAGACGACACTTTTCATTTCATCTTCTTCTGGTAATTTTACGTTATCAATAGCGTGTTTATCAATAATCTTGCAATTACAATACAACACCAAAATAATGGAATCTTTCTTAACATTATATGTAACCAATACAACACATTCAAATAAATTTATTGCGATAATGTGGTAAACAAAAGTGAAAGTAACATCACAAAATGGGTAGAAAATTCACCGGGATGTTCTTATCTTTTGTGGTGCTTAGCAAAACACAAAAAGAAAATTCCGTTATGAAATCGAAATGGAAATCATGTCTAAATTTGGGGACCCTTGATGTTTTATATGTATAAATAAATATATCGATTATTATTGTATTATGTTTTATTTGCTAAGGTATTTATGGAGGTCTACAAGCAACTATACATAATCTAGCTAGGTTTTATGATGTAGCTTTAAATGATTTATTCTATTTACGATTACTCCGTACTATTATTTTTTATTAAATCGTTCCCTAAGACCAAAAACGTTTGGAAGTTAGTTAACTTAAAACTTTTGATATTCATATGTTTATACACAGTTATGTTTTTTTTACCTTAACAAAGGTCAACCTGTTATTAAGTAATGATTTTAACTAACCTAACCAATCACAAAATAAATTGAAGTAAAAATTTTCATGTGTATTGTTTGTCATCTGAGATTCCTTATTTAGTTGCTTGTAGCTCTCTAAAGTATCTTAGCACTAACTTACCATATCGAAATTATACAATTATAAACTTTATTTATTTACGATATCGCATAAAATGCAATGAATTTTAATGTTGCTTAGATAGCACAAGACTTGCGTTACTAATGTATTTTGTATATATATAATTTAAAGCGTAAGTAGTGACTAATCTTTACTATAATGAGCATTATTTTGTTTAAAATTGACAGATAAATAATCAATGCAATGCTATGATAGTTCTTGATATGTCAGGCTATGAGTACTAGATATTCCATAACTTTACCATACATCCAAACTGATTGATCATAAGTTATGGACCTTTTTTTGTTACATCACGTTATAATTTAGTTAACTGACTATATCAATAACTAATCAAATTTAGCTACACTGACTTTACTAAAGTTCAAGAAGTTTCTAGACTAAATGCATATATATATTATTTTTGATTTAGCTGAATTACTCTTTATGTCTAGTTTATTTTAATTATCAAGTATGTACATTTAGTTTTAAAAACGTTAATAATAATAACAGTAAAAAATTATCACGTAATAAGAGCAAGACCTTTCAAATATTCCACTACAGTATAATTAAAAATTAAAACCTTGAAACTCAAACAAATATTCGCTAATGGCGTCTGTACGAATAACAATGAATGAAGGCTATTTTCATATATTTCAGGTCGTTACCTTGCGATAAACGGAGTTTCAGACTCAGTATTAGATGTTTTTGAGATTGGATTGAAATTTTAAGACTAAATTATGATTATATAAGGTTGTTGAACTTCTGCCAGTGTGCCTGCACTTGAGGGTTGACAAAGGACATTAGACAAACTATTTTTTCTTCTACTCGCAATTTTGTCTCCTACACACATTTCATCATTAATTTTCTGGACACCATATTATTACGTGTGTTATTCTATCGTATTACCATCTACCAGGTATATTTCACAGAAACAAACGGCAGAACTTGCTAGAAACGCAAAAGTACTTTTTTTATGGTCGATAGGCTTGCATTTGACCAATATCTCACCTGTTTCTCGTAAGTGACAATGTAGACGACAGGTAGCACGCTTGCATAGAAGAACCTATTCACTACAGTTTTGAAGACACCCAAATTATAGCTATCTGGAAACAGGGTCTATTTAACCTGACCCAGGTTTCGAACGCTAAACTTCCTCAAAATTTATTTATGCTGTCAGACCAAAAAGAAAGTTGACCAAAAGTTACTGCGGACATAAGTTGTATTCTTTTTTATTTCAAACACGTTAATTTAACTTCAACTTGCCTGATGGAATACTACAGATAGAGTTTCAGGAAAAAGAGAGAAAGAGAGTCATCCTTACAGAAAAACATTCAAAACTATATTAGTATGTCTATAAATACTATGCTATAAATTGATAAAAAATAACTATATATATATCGAATTTTACTGAAAATTTTAATTGTAACTACAATAAGATAAAATAAAATATCCAATCTAAGCTTATACGAGTTCTTTTTAAGCTACTGAAAACCACGCTATTACGTAAATACGATCGTCTATTCTATGATTAAAGCATTAAAATAGACGAAAAATCTGTATGTCTAATCCAAAACAAAAGATTTATATATTTACGGTTTATTGTAGGGCAAGACAAAAAATTAAATACAATGAATGCCTATAGAATCAGAACAAGCAACCTTTGGCAGGCAACATTAATTCAGGTACATTTTACTTTTAATATTATCAAAATGTTGGCTTATGTCTATCGTATTTAACGTCAGTTTTCCATTTTTCTATTTTTCTTTTTGTTTGTTCATGCAAACACTGATTGCGTTGGTTGCATTAGTGGGTTGCAACTGAAAATCAGCATCGAGCGCAACTCAACATATTTTAGTTTTTTTTTCCACCTAATGGAAAGTGGTTACCGTGGCCTATGGACGTGTGTAACACCTGGGAAGTCACACTCGCGCTGACAACCTTGTAAGCCAAAGAGTTTATGTGCCGTCAGTGTTAAAGATAAAGCAGGACAAGCTTTTAGTCTTCCCACTGACAGCATCAAAACTTTCCAGTGAGCTCTGACTACCCTACTCACCGCCGGTAACATAACACGAGGTTATTATAGCTGCGGTATTCTGTAGGGCGGCAGTATGACTGCTCAATTGGACGAAAATACCGTCGTGTCCTATCCCCTAAGTTGTAACCCTTTAACAACCTCTCTCTCTCTCTTTATAGTAAATGTTCATGTATATCAGTTGTATCAACTGGAATGTGTAAATAAACTTTTTTTTTTCATAACAATACGTCAACTGAAATAGAATAAATAAAAGGTAACAGTTATCAGCCGTTAGTGGCAGTTATGATCCTATGGGATAAAAATGTTATGGTCCCAGTGGATAAGAATGGATTATCCTGAATCAGCAATACGTTAGTACACGAGGGACTCTGAAATATTCGTTTTTAGACTCGCATCGTATCGTAGTTTTATTTTGTGTTTTGCTATTGCTATGTTTTTGTAGGGTTTTGTACTTTTTATTTGTCATATTTAGCTGTTACAATTGTATCATATTTGTGTATTAATTGTGCTAAACATTATGCAGTTTTGGGTGCAGGAATTTCTGAGTTTTATTTTCGGATCTTTAATTTTGCTGCGTCAACATTATGTCTGGAAAATGTACCAGGATTACAGCAGGTAATTACGTCGCCTCCTAATGCTTTGAACAGGAATACATCTTAACTAAACCTCTAACTACCTATAAGAGGATCAAAATGCGCAAGTCTAAACCGCCCATTCAATATTTTTCCATAATTCTTGAAAGGTAACTTACTTTAGAATCTCTTTGTAATAATGTTGCAGTTGAACTAATAAAACGCGAACGCAAAACTAACAAAGAACAAAAGCTTAAACCAAAATTCGTTCAAACACTACGCCTAAGTATACATACGCCTTTAGAGCCATTACGCACTATCGTCTATCTAGTCGCCGACGACTGAGTCTCTCATCGATTAAAACAATGGCAAGCGACCGCTGAATAAGTGCGTAGACACCTATTTGAATTTTGAACTAATGAAAGTAACAGTCGCTGTCGACTGAATCGCCAGCGTTTAGTCGACAGTGCGTTACGGACCTTAGAGCGTTTTCCCATTATCCGATCCGACATCGATGTCGGCTCTAATATCCGACATCCGATAGCCGACAGGAAACAAAATGTATCTGTCTTTCCCATTGTCCGACCCGATATTGGATATCGGAGTTGACACCGCTGTGTTCGCCTGATATCGGATTTCAATGTCAATCAATCACCGCAACAGCAAAATAATGTAAAAAAAATGTCATGTTATATCGAATGGTAGCGATTTCTCAGGAGTCTATGGTTGAGTGTCGAGAGCATTTGCTATCGAGCAAATGGACGTATTTTTAACGTATCGGACCGATTTTATCGAATAGATGTGAAAACAGCACACTATCATATGGTCATCCGACACCGATAACGGACCGGATAGTGTGAAACGGCCTTAAACATACAGTAGTATACTAATATACATTATACTAGGTTCATGAAAAGCGCTATGTTGACGGCCGACAACCTTATTTTGTAATAATTTATGATTTCACCCGACTTAACTTGGGTACTAAGGGTATTCATCATATTTTGTTAAAATTCATAAATTGCCTAGAGGGACATTGTATGTTACAATACGGACAAAACAATTATAATTTTAAACTACAATGTGTGGTAGTATATCTTTTTTTATTAGAAAGTCACTGGGATAATTCTATAGAATGTTTTGGATTTATAAAAAATAACATTTGAAAAAGGAATGAATGGGAGCCATTATTTTACTCACATTTTACTGCTAAAATAATGACTCCATGTACAAAATAAAGATATTCTATCATTTGTGAATGGCATAAACTGAACTGAACAAGTATTTAACTGACGGCAATTGGTAGCAAGAATTGTAGTTGGCGAAATGGAAAATCTTAATTTATCTTATCTTTATTGTTATTCTTTATTGTGAAGAATTCAATGGCGTTCTTTGCTTACTACTAATATGTTCATACGACACGTCACATTTTGGTATTCGGGCAAACTGATGGTAATCTGAAGGCAAAGTCTCAGAAAGGAGAGTCACCATTACATAGACATACCATGTTACAATGGTGACACTTGACCTTGACCTCCATACTACTACATAAAGTACAAGGTTTGGTGAGAGGACTCATATAATTTTAATTATACTATGCAGTATGTTGTATTTCTAAAACTTGTGAACACGATCTATCGATCACAGTAAATAAGAACCCAGTAAAAGTTCATGATTTAAATCCGATCTCAAAACACTACTTTCAAATATACACAACATTTTCTGTCCTATGCCATATATTATGTAAGGTAAAGTCGGGAAATCTGCCTTTGACGCTACTAGTATACTATTTACCAATCACGAACGGCCAACCGATGCCAATACTTTCGTGATTGGAAAATAGCTGTTTATGATTCTTGAAACGTGCGCTGGTATAGCTAAAAGCGGACTTCTAATTCACCCATTGTGTAAATAATTTTCAAAAGCGGATTTAGCGGACCATGGACAAACATTTTATACTTATTTTTTAAGCCTACGAAGTTAAAACTTAATAAGCACAGATATTTTTTTGATAATACGTTACGATAATAAATAGTTGTGAAATTAAACACAAGGATAAATTTCTTACGCAACATAATTACTTTAAGTGATTGGTAATATAATTTATAGTCAATAGTAAGAGATATTTTTGAACTTTTATTTGAATATTCTATTCCTTTACGAATATACATAACATATTATGTATGATAGTTTTTTTCGTGTATAAGCTGATCTATTACTTTCAAATACGTATGAATTTTGAAAAAACATACTAGCTTAAAAATATCAATATTCAATGACCACTATGTACATTTTACAATTAATTTGATTAATAATATTAAAAAAAATGAATATCCGTTTCACGAGTAACAAAAATACTGCCATATTATCATAATCCAAATGTAATTCGCATATAAAAAGGTATTTGAAAGTAGTACGAACAAATAAATATCTATCTATTGGAGATATCGAGATATTTACCATTATTGTTATGAGTTTTCGATACTTCGGTTGGTACTACTGCAACTTTTTCCTTGCTAACCGTCAGTACATGAGTTCTTCCGAAATCATGGTGCTTACAACAATACCGAAATATCGGAAACTCAAAAAAAGATAAATATCCAGGTATTGCTAATAGTGACCATGATAGTTTAAATACCTTAAAGATTCAATCCATGAAGCACTAAATATTAAGCTGTATTGTCATAATTTTTTGTAAAATACTGATGGTATACCAGTAATGTTTTCCAGCTGATATGCAGTGTTCAACATTGTAGGTATGAAACGTTAGAAAATATTCGAATCTCCTGTAACAATGAAACACTGTGTATGAATTGGAAGACCACACGAGCAATGACTAGGTTAAGGCTTTCACAGTGAGTAAACAGGGCTTTGATGTTATTATATAGCGTTCTATATATACATATACAATTTTGAACAATACAAAAACAAATTATTTGAAATATTGTTCATTAAACATGTGAAATAAACAATATTTGTTTTATTTATTTGTATTGCTAGACGTTACATCCTATACAAACAAACAAAATCAGTCAAAAGAATATCCGCTAGCCGTTATATAAGTCTGCTATAGAATGAGACTCTCTCTGTTTATCGTTGGTTGGTATTTTAATAAATATTCTGTATTAAAGTTTTCTTTTGTATACGTACGATTTGTCATTGTTACAAACGGCGCAGTGCAGTGTGCATACGGCAGATGCGGGTCTAAAAAGGCCACATTGAGCGACTCCACCAAAAACGAATCCCTTAATGAATTTCCATTAGATTTCGATTGATTCCTTTAAAATTCGTAAAATAGTCACTTATCCTGAACAGAATTACAACAATATGTTTACCAAGCAGATTCTAAATTCGTGTAAATGTTGCCGCATGACCAAAATAAAGATCGTGCAGGTGCTAACTAAGTAGGTTAATTTGTAGGATATGTGTTATTAAAACAATAAAACGATAAAACACCAATTTTCCGACATAGAATTATTTGAAATAAAATTATAAGAACGAAATCAAAGTTTAAGTGTTGCCATTATCTGTTAGCGTATAGTTTAGTATTATGTTACCTGTGGTATTATGTTATCTGGGGCATTATGTTATCTGTGGTATTATGTTATCTGTGATAAACTCTCGTGCTTAGCATTGAATTACTCTTTTTTTGCTAGATGGTGCTGTACCCCAGCTCATTTAAATAATTAAAGGAATTGAAGATGTCGCTGCTTTCGATTCTGCTAATTGACATCAAAACAATTCATAATATGTGGACAAATTTATTGATTTCCATACAAAACTATCAATCATTTGAATTGCGGAATCAGAATTAAGCGCAGTTCAAATCAATTCACACATACATACATATAATCACGCCTTTATCCCCGGAGGGTTAGGCAGATGTGAATTGACACCCACTTTTCAACAATAATTGTATTCGATATCATGTAACAGGGGTGAGCCTATTGCCGTTTTGCGGGTAATATTGTTGATTCAAGCCATACATCTGTCTGATATTAAACAGCCCTATTCCTTATTCGCCTTGTACGACACCGCACGGGAAGAGATGCGGTGGCCCAAATTCTACTCTGCCGAGAACCACGTCATGTGTGACCTTTTTACGATTTTCAATTTTACCCATTTTATTATGAAAATACGATTCCATGACAGGCCTTTTTAGACCCGCTGATCTCACAAGACCAACCATAATAAGGTTCACTTTAATAAGGCATATCGCATCACGCGTGTGCACGCTGTTTCGCGCCGGCCCCGTATGTTCTAACAACAGTTGTCGTGCGCTCTAGGTATCTACCGCCGTTGGTGGGCGAGTAACGGATGCCTGCCTAAGCTTTCGTCCTATACAACCCGGAATATTACAGCGGTGATGATAATTGATTTAAAGCGTGATAACCTTCGCATAAACGAGCAGACTCATCATCTTTATGGAGACATATTTTACTGATTGCATCCAAGTTCAAGGTCAACTCGCAGCTCAGCGTCCGCTTTCCGGTATTTTCTCCTCCACTTTGCATATTATAATCGTGACTTTGCCAACTAAATTCAATATTATCATTTTTTTTTTCAATAAATATTTCTCCTGAGTACTGTATTTATTTAATCTCTGCTTACCCATGTCAAAGTCGGTCATTTTCTTTCGTAACAAACTTTCTTCAAAGTATATTCAAGAGGGAATTCAACTCGCTTTTGTACAATATTTATCCATTTAAGTAATTTGTTAACAATACAGACAAAGAAAGTGAATTTAAATAGACATAATTTATTTCTACTATTGATGGACTTAACTGTTACAAAAAGATATATTGAGAACACACATGTACATTTTCCACAGCATTTATTATTGGATTATTGAATTATCGCAGTGGTCCGATAATAAATACTGTGGAAAAGGTACAAGTGTCAACTCGTCAGTCAGTTCGATTACCGAGTATGTCAAGCAAGATGCCGATACACTTTGAAGGCAGATTTGTTTCTAATTGAAACTAAAGGAATGTTTTTTGTAAGTAAACTAAATAATATTATGTTCATCTATACAAGTAATTAGAAATTCAATCATGTTTAAGTTATGATAAGAGAGTGTAGTACACAGACAATCTATTTCGACTGCTATGGAGGGGGCACGGGTTCGATCCCCGCTCAGTGTGAATATCAATATGTCTGAATATGAATATTTGCATTGGTCTGAATGTCCCTATGTATAATATTTATGTACTTATTTACAAAAAATCATGTTTATCAGCGTTCTAGAACCTACAACACAAGCTTGTTAAGCTATGCTTACTTTGGTTTTAGATTGGGCTGTGTGGAATATCCTAAAATATTCATCCACTCAATTGAAAGTATGGGAAATATTCAAAAGTAGCTGGCACAGTTTGACAGCCGCTATTCATGACTAATATTATCCATAATGTTGACCAAAGCTGTGACCGGTATGCAAGACTTCTGGAAGCTTATTTTTGTACAACTTACGACCTATGAACGTGTGTAACACCAGGGGAGTCACACCCGTACTGCCGACTCTGTAAGAACAGAAATTTTCTGTGCCGTCAGTGCAGAATACAAAATCAGGACAAGCCTTTGGTCTTCCCACTGACTGACTGGCTACTTATAAAACTTATTAAAAATCTTATATCTGTAGAGAGAAATACTGAACTGGATATAATTAGATATTCAAACACTTTGGTAGGTAGACGAGAGAGCAAGAATAATTTAGTTGAATCATTTAAAGACCTTTACATGATCACATGTCCACGATAAGGAGTACTTTAAAACAAACAATTGCGGTTATAATAACTTCGTGTTGTGTTCCCAGCGGTGAGTAGGGTAGCCAGAGCTCACTGGAGAATTTGTGCTGTTAGTGGGACGACTAAAAGGTCTGGTTTGTCCTTTACACTGACGGCACAGAAACTCTGTGCTTACAGGGGCGGCAGTGCGAGTGTAGCTTCTCTGGTGTTACACACGTCCATAGGCCACGGTAACCACCTTCCATCAGGTGGACCGTGCGCTTGTTTGCCACTTAAGTGGTATATAAAAAAAAACCAGATAAGAAAAAAGGACTGAGGATACTATTATATATAGGCGTAAGTATAGTGTTTGTTGCAAGTTCAGTGTTTTTTTTTATACCACTTAGGTGGCAGATAAGCACACGGCCCACCTATTAGGAAGTGTTTACCATGGCCTACGAACTTGTGCAACACCAAGGGCGTTACACTCGCGCTGCCGACCCTGAAGAAACATTCTAATGCCCTTTTTGAAGAACCCCATATTGTAGGCGCTTGGGAAAACCGCAGCAGGGAGTTTGTTCCACAGCTTGAGTGTGCAGGGGATGAAATTTCTTTCAAATCGCTCAGTGCACACTGTACACAGGAAGCAATTTGATGATGAGCAGTGCGATAATAGAATGTAGCTGTGAAAAACATTACTTGAAACTATTCAATATACATTCAATTATGATTTAACTTAGAACTGTATGAGACCCTCAACCACGAGGCTGTGAAGGTTTCGAAGCAAATATCCTCAGTGTTAAGATTATGATGATGATATTCTTAGCTGTAGAGAGATTTGAAACTCTCTCCATTATTTTATTCTCTCTCAGTGCCATAATTATCAAAAAGGGACAAAATAGTACAATTCTTCGATCATACTCGCTTCTGGAACTAGCATAGACATAAAATGATATGAATATGTTAAACGTAAGCCTAAAATAAAATTAATTCTGACAATTCTTGGTACCTGACAAGTCCGGACCGGTCATGAACAACTCTAATACTGCCATAAAAAGGTCTATTAAAGCGAATGTTTGCCTAGATAGAGAGACCCTAATAGTTTATGTATATGATTATTAGAGGACACCGTTTGAATATTTCAAGATCGTCTTGAATTAAGACTGTGGTATAAATCTCTCGGTTCTATTTTCGAAAATTCTGGTTTAAGTTTTCTTGAGATCATCGATATTAATCCCACTCTTGTGTTTTTAACGTGCGTATATCCCCTCGGATACCACTCCACCGGATCTGGTGAATGTGGTTATGTCGGACTCGGACCGACTAAAACCTCACAGCCACCTTAGGCCATCAGTTGCACAGGCAGTGTGCAACTGCTCAGCCTCAGGAGATACTTTTTTTTTAAATTTTATACCACTTAGGTGGCAGACAAGCACACAGCTTACCTGATGGAAAGTGCCTACGATAAGATGGAAGAGCCTATGAGTGTTAGAACAGAGAGTTTCTGAAGAAGATAAAGCAGGACAAGCCTTTTGTCTTCCCACTGACAGCACAAAAATTCTATCATCGCATCGGTTGTCATAAGCAGAGAAGTCATCCTCACATATTGTGACTGGAAATATGAAAAAGAACATGGAAAGAACATGAAAAGTAGAAATAAAAATTTCAATATTGAAGCCTATGTCCTGTTCATTGCTTATAATATATTATATTATATAAGCAATGAACAGGAAAATTGTATCCATTACTAACATAGTCTATTGGGATGAAAAGAAAACATTATAAATGAAAGAATAAGAAAATACTTCAAAATTTACTGCTTCGTTTATTGCTAAGTTTGTGGTCGGCTGCTACAAGGTACGAAATTGAAATATATTTCTTTGTATTCTAGATAAATTACAATGGTTTAACTCGTACCCTTACTGTACCTATCTCATTTGAAGTATGGTAAGCACTGTAAGGTTAAGTTGAAGCCGTATCTCGGAGAGTACTCATTTATAAGAACATGCTTAAAAGAAAATGTTAGTAGCCTCATAAAATATAACATCATAACATAAACTCACGCGATCCGATTGAGCAGTCCGACTGGGGAAGTACTTCTTAATAAAAACGCGCTACTAAACCCTTTACAATCCGGCTTCAGATCTGGACATAGTACTGCGACAGCATTGGTTAATATCACGGAAGACATAAGACTGGGCATAGATAGTGGAAATCTTACGTTACTATCCTTACTTGATTTTAGAAATGCTTTTAATACCGTAAATTTCGACATCCTGCTCGGTATAATCTGCTCTGTTAACATATCTCCAACGGCTATTGAGTGGTTTCGTAGTTACCTGTCTGGTCGCCAGCAGCGTATTCGCGTTGAAGAATTAAGTTCTTCCTGGTGTGATGTGACCGCTGGTGTACCGCAGGGTGGCGTTTTATCTTCGTTACTTTTCACCATCTTTATAAATACAATCTCCGAAAAACTACTTTCATCCTACTACCTTTATGCTGATGACCTACAAATTTACACCCAAGCTTCTCCAAATAACTTGTCCGATGCTTTTGCTGTACTCAACAACGACTTGGAGCGGATTTGCGAATGGAGCTAAGCCATGGACTCACCTTAAATTCGTCCAAAACACAGGTAATTGTTATTGGTAGTCCAAGGTTGAGTTCTAAAATAGATTGGACCCAGCTTCCTCAGGTTACTATGGGTGGAGTAGTGTGCTAGTTGGTGACAGTGTCAAAAACTTGGGTATCTTCATGGATAAAACATTTTCATGGAATATCCAGTTACAGGAAACTAATCGAAAACTTTTCGCGTCAGCGGGTGCCTTACGAAGGCTCCAAAACTTTATCCCAATTTCCACTAAAACTACGCTCGCACAATCGATTCTTCTTCCTGTCCTCGATTACGGCGATGTCAGCTATCCTGATCTAACAGAGGAGCAACTAGATAAACTTGAGTGACTTCAAAATTTTTGCATAAGATTCATATTTGGTCTACGCAAGTATGATCACGTGTCTGATTTCCGTAAACAACTCAAGTGGCTCCCAATTCGACTTCGCAGGAATGCCCATATTCTAACATTGTTATATAATGTATTGTTTAATCCCAACACTCCCTCTTATCTCAAAGAACGATTCCAGTACCTCTATGACACACATACGAAATGCCTGAGGTCGTCCGAGAATTTGAGGCTGAGTATGCCAATACATTCTACTGACTTTGCTGACAAGTCTTTCACTGTCAGCGCTTATGGAAAGCGCTGCCACTGAACATTAGACGGCCAAAATCCCTAAATGTATTTAAATAAATGGTCAAGAACCACTACCTATCATGTTGTGCACAGTAGGTAATAGCTCACAATTATGTGCTCACTCACTATATTCCCTTCGTATTAGTAGGAACTATCTACTTTATGTATATATTTATTTAGTACATGTATATGTATTTGTATGTCAGTATTTATGTTGATAATTTTTTGTGTAAAGCCGTATATTAATTTTATTTTACTTACTTTTCTCTCTTTCTTTAGTTTTAATACACTATCTATTTAAGTTTAGTCGGTAACTACACCATATCTTTTGTTTTTATAACATTACTGTCCATCCCAAGGTTGCCTGAAAGAAATCGCTTTAGCGATAAGGCCGCCCATTGTACATTGAACTGTATACCTGCTACCTACTTGTCCTACTGTAAATCTGTTGGTGTACCATAAAGAATTATCTATCTATCTATCTTCGCCTTATAGAATACCACGGCCATAATAACCTTGTGTTGTGTTCCCGGCGGTGAGTAGGGTAGCCAGAGCTCACTGGAGAGTTTTTGTGCTGTTATTAGGAAGACCAAAATCTTGCCCTGCTTTGTCTTTTACACTGATGACACAGAAACTCTCTGTGCTTACAGGGTTAGCAGCGAGAGTGTGACTCCCTCGATTTTGCACATGTCCATAGGCCACGGTAACTACTTTCCATCAGGTGGACCGTGTGCTTGTCTACCACCTAAGTGGTATAGAAAATTTCCGTTCTTGGATATGCGGGTTTGTAGGTATCAGGCAAAACAAATTGTGACACTATTTTGAATTATATAACATAGAACAGATAAAAGGCTATCCCGGGTTGCGAGGGATATGTCTCATATATCTCATGGGGATAACCTCACCTCCAGCAACCTGCGTGACCACACAGACGGCGTTTGTTTTAGTCGGTTCAAGTCCGACATAACCTCCCCCACCGGTGTCAGTGGTGGGGATATCCGTGGGGATATTGCGCACATAAAAAAAAAAAGATAATAGGTTATTTTTGCCGGAGAATCGGCATCGTTGGTGCAGCCACGTTTTTCAACAGCCGGCAGTCTATGTGGGTCCTTATTGTCTGCTTATGCCACCTCGGTGAGAGGGGTATACTCAACTCACTCTAGGTCTCACAGTCCGGGAGCCCAAGATTATATAAAGTGGATGAAGACGCTGGAGAACTACCCAAAGCAAAAGTATTAGAGGTGATCAAGACTTAACGCTGAGATAATAATGACAAAGAATAGATACCTAACATCTAAGTAGCTCGAATAATGGGGCAAATTTACAAATCAGGTTCAAATAACGGTAAAATATAGTCTACAAAGGTAGTTTGAATAAATTTATAATCAGATCAGAATATCGTTAGTAGCTCGTTGTGAGGCCGCCTGCCTAACTCAAGATGTGAACACTATCTGCCGGTAATAGAGTTAGCCATACAAGCAGCCTTGTACTAGAGTTGATTACAAACCTGATTATAATATCGACAGTTGAAAAACAAAACGATATAAACGACAGTGATACTTACTTTTAAACTTTCGCGTTCCATGATATATAATAATGTTAACGGGAATTAATGCGATCATGGTATAGGTAAATACACACCTTTGATTTGCCTGACGTTTCGACTAGGTTACACCGTCCGTGGTCACAGGCTGATCAGTGATACAGGCAAATCAAAGGTATTTATGTATATGTATGTACCATGATCGCATTAATTCCCGTAAGCATTATTATATAGTGACACTGATAATTGACAAAAAAAAGCAGTTATAAATAAATATTCTACAAAACTCTACACATTATTATCTAGACTTATGGTCAGTATAGCTTAACTAGCTTGTGTTATGGAATCTAGAATGCGGATAAACATACTTAGATACTTTTTTTATGTAAATACATACATATTATACATAGAAACACCCAGACTAATGCAAATATACATATTCACACATACAAATATTTGCACTAAGCTGGAATCGAACCCGTGCTCCCAGCGTAGCAGTTGAACATTCTGCCGCTACGCCAATGTTGACGTATTTCTTTTTTGAATGTTTTACTTCCAGTCATCGATTTGCAAAATTTTTATTCATATATTTTAGTAACATAACTGCTATTGTCTAAAATAGTATTATTCTGTGCTTTTTTTTCAAGCAATACTTAAGCTATCTTTCTGATAAAATTTATTCAGCCGTCTTTTTTGTTTTTTACGTGCGCAAAATCCCCACGGATATCTCTCCACCGGAGCCGGTGAGAGAGGTTATGTCGGACTCGAACCGACTAAAACGCACGCCGCCTGTGGGTCGTTTTGGTTGCCGAAAGTGAGGTTGACAGGCATATACCTCGCACCCCGGCCGCCCCAGGGCCATCTCTCACGATCTGGCCCTCTTCTCGGGTGTGGGGACCACAGAGTCCCCAACTCGTCCCCAGAAACGGGGAGGCGCGCCAGGCGCACCGCCACCGCGGCCTGCTTCTGCCAGGGTTACAGGCGGCTCCACCTGTCACCCCCATTTATTCAGCCGTCAGAGTTAACTAACAGAAGTAAAAGACAGAATTACATTCGCGTTCTTATATAAAAACTAAGCCATTCCGTCACCTGGACACTTTTTACATCCAAATATTCACTGAGAAATTTTGACAACCTTACCGGAAATCACTTTTTACCCGAACCAGGCATTCCACCCACGGCTATTGCACTACCAAGAAATGAGGATATTCTGAATAAACTCGCTAAAAAAGACTTTAACAAAGCCAATATTTCTTATTTTCCCGTCACTGATCAAGTTACGGTGGAAAAAAGCGAATTACCTGTAAATCCGCTTCTTCGAGATTACTCGCCTAAGCTGACAGCCTCTGTCGCCTGCTACCGTTGTTTCACAATTCACTATAATTGAATGTTTTTTTCTTTCTCATTTTCTTGGGACATAAGAAGAAATTTCGTTCGCGGCTGTAGACTAAAAATAACCTACGTTTTTATTACTAAATTACACTGAATTTGTGAAACAAATTTTATCAGTCATGTATGAGTCACGCTTTTATCCCAGTGGGTTAGGCAGAGACTAGAGTTTTCCACTTGCTATGATCCTCTTTCGCTTCTTCTAGTTTCAAGACATTTTGAAGAAAGAACATGTCAAGAGTACCCGAAACCGGCGAGCATGTATGAAAACAATTATGAAAGTAAAAGAAGCAAAAGAGGTTCTAACATAAGTTTCTAATGAAACTAATAACATGCATGTGTGAGATTATAGCAGATTAAATCGAACCCCGGACTTCGAGATGAAGGTCTCGAATATGACCGGGACTAACGCAAAGATGATGATAATATAAATAAGATTATAGGTGCGCTTTGTGGAGTTGTGTGCGATTGCTGAACACCTACTAGAAGCAGACACCAATCACTGGATGGAATTCCATCATACACAAGTCCTCTCCACCGAACGTCACTTCTACGCAAGAGCTGAACGTGACGCGATTGAAATTAAGAAGCATAGAAATTTCAATCCGGAAGATGGCTTTACATTATCGGCAATATAAATTCAGTGATAAAACCTGCATCCTCGCTTTTCTGTGCAGTTGGGTAGACACCGAACAATTTGTTTACAGAATAGGGATTCTGCGAGTGTGGTCTGTGACGGCACATGGCGAAAACAAATTATAAAAAAAATATCAAGAATATGCGGGTAGAGAAGAAACTTCTACATCACGAGTTCGAAATTGGCGGACGTGCACCGCTGAGCCAGTCAGCCTGTGACCGCGGCCGGTTGAAACGTCAGGCAAACCAAAGGTATTTATGTATCTATACCATGATTGCATTAATTCCCGTTAACATTATTGTACATCATGGAACGCGATAGTTTAAAAGTAATTATTACAAACTGCTACGGGTCGGATATTGTAAAAAATATACGTTAACTAGAAGTTCTACGTAAAAAATGTGCGCGAATTGAAACATCGCCGATATATTATCTTTTGAAGCGTCGCGATTGGAACTTACTACATACGTGTGTGCGTGTTAAACCGTGTAGTGATAACGCATTTTCGCGTTCAATTCTTATGAACGCGAGTGTACGCCTCCTAAAACAATTAATTCGTAACAAATACAGTGAAGTGAATTGTATACAGTGGAAGTTATACGCGTTACAATTAAAATGATGTGTGAATCTAACTCAAACGGACCATGATGTGAGTGATTGGGTTACATATTTGCAAGCTAGCCGTACCTTCGTACTATGCAGCGCGAACCTTCAACGTAAATTCACGAAGGAGTACAACCGGGGGTATGCGAAGGAAAAAGCGGCACCTGTGGTACTGGAACAATCTAAAGATATCGTGATCAACCTTTCAAGCGTGAGTTTAGATGAAATTACAATAATTGTCTTGGCCAAAGGTATGAACTTCACTTCAATGCGCAAGTGAATCGTTAATAGTGAACTTTTGAGTGATGATGGAGGCGCAGACATCCGGAGATGAGCAGACAACCAGTCTATAAGCCCTATGTCAAGGGAGTAACGGACAAACAAAAAACATTCAATCTCGCTTTTTTGCGCAGCGAACTGTGAGTGTCTGAGTGGGCTCTGTTTGTGTGGTATGTAACAGTACATGGCGAAAACAAACTATATAAAAAAGGATGGTATTTAAACATATATCAAAAAGAGTACATTTTGTACGACAAAATAATCCAAATTCACATAAAAAATACTGATTGAGCACCAACAAACTACTGCAAGTAAGTAGTTAGTTAGCAACCAACCAACCAACCAATTATAAAAAAAATTACCACAAAGACATAAGGCGGGAGCTCCGCTTCGCTTCGCTCCCGCCTTAGTCTTCTAACCTAACCTATCCATTTCGGGGTGGGTGGTGATCATTCTGAACTTAATTAGATGCACAATCAGTATTTTTACTGAACGCGAAAATATTATCTTATAAAAAATATCGAGAATGTGCGGGTAGAGCAAGAACCTTCTACGTAAAGAGTTCGAAGATGGCGGACGTGCATCGCTGAGCCAGTCAGCGCGTGACCATGGCCGGTGTAACCTGATCGAAACGTCAGGCAAACCAAAGGAATGTATAATAATATACAGGGTGTATTTTTGAAACAGGGCAGTAAGGGCAAGTACCTTAACCGTTGCAGTTACAGCAAAACGTTCTTAGAAGACCTTCCCTAACTTATTGACATATTTTGAACTGCATTCACAGATTTTGTAAAAAACTTACAGTTGGCAAAAAAAATGCAAAAAGTAAATTTTTTTTTTATGCCAATCGATTCTATTTCATGTGGGGATCAAAAAACTCTATGAGACCATTTTAGCTTTCAGTACTAGGAAAGACAGAAATCGCCAAAAACGTTTCCCATACATTTCGGCAACAGAAACAAATTTCTACGATGGTCTAACTTTTTGTTATGGCCAGGAAGTGGGTAGAATTGACTGTAAAGTAAATAAAAAGAATTTTTACCCTCAAATTTCGAATTTGATTCGAAAATCTGTGTGTTATACTTAGTTTCAGCTGAGAAACTTCGTATGAGTTATTAATTAAGGATTTTCGCTAAAATGTCTTCTAATCGTGAAAAAATGGACTTATTAGAAGCGTATTTTGTCAATAATCGAAATGCGGGAGCTGCATTAGTGTGGTACCGCAATAAGTATCCGTTGCGGCATGTGCCAACAAGAAAGGTTATTACCAATCTTTTGAAAAACCTGGAATTGCAGGGTTCTTTAGAAAGCGACAGCCTCGTGTGGACATGGACACGGAGATTGCGGTTCTGACTTATGTCGAAGCATATCCAGAGGTATCGTCCAGGCAAGTCGCCCTTGAAGTAGGTGTATCCCTCTCCCTTGTGATAAAGATATGGAAGAAATACGGCTACAAGTGCTATCGATATGGGCGCATAGTTCAAGTGTTACATCCGGGTGATGATGTTCGAAGGCTTACTTTTTGCAGATGGCTAAGAGCAAAAATAAGCAGAGATCATGAATTTTTAAATTACATACTGTGGTCAGACGAAACGAATTTTTCCAATAACGGTATGTACAACAGAAAAAATCACTACTATTGGTCCAAAGAAAATCCACTAAGAGTTACGGCACGTCATAATCAGGTTCGCTTCTCATTCAACTGTTGGTGTGGTATAATGTCCAATAGAGTCATAATGGTGGAATTTTATGAAGGGAAACTGAATTCTGCCATCTATAGTGAAGTCATTTTACACCATCTTGAAAACGAGATGGACGAATGGCCCCTGTCAGAATTGCGAAAAGTTCATTTTCAACAAGATGGTGCTCCGCCACATAACAGTCACCTTTCACGTTCCAATTTGAGCCGCCTATTCGGTACACAGTGGATAGGTACACATGGTCCAACACAGTGGCTACCTCGTAGCCCCGATCTAACACCACTTGATGTTTTTATGGGGCTTCGTGAAAAACGAGGTGTATAAGACGACGTACGCCAGTGTTCAAGAGCTCAAGGATGCATTAATGACCATTTTACGTAATATTCATCCCAGAACATTATTAGCCGCCATTCGTTCAGTGCAAAAAAGGATAGACTATGTAGTCGTGAAAATGGAAATCATTTTGAGCAATTTATTTCATAAACCAATTTCTTAAATGTTTAAATGATTTTTTTATTTAAAAAAGTTCAAAATTTTACCTGACCTATGAGTTTCGAGTTGATTTATCATATTTCCGTACGAAATGTATGGGAAACGTTTTTGGCGATTTCTGTCTTTTCTAGTACTGAAAGCTAAAATGGTCCCATACCGTTTTTTGATCCCCATATGAAATAGAATCGATTAGCATAAAAAAAAATTTTTGAACTTTTTGCACTATTTTTGGTAACTAAGTTTTTTACAAAATCTGTGAATGCGGTCCAAAAGGACCCAAAAAGTTAGGGAAGGTCTTTTAGGAACGTTTTGCTGTAACTGCAACGGTTAAGGTACTTGCCCTTACTGCCCCGTTTCAAAAATACACCCTATATATAATAATAATAATTATTTATTTATTTATCAAAGAAGGCTTTACAGTATATATTAACACTAGGTTTATGCAAACCTGTGTTTCAGGCCATGTCTTTTCAAGGTTAATTTTCGAGGGTATGAGGAATAAAACAAAAAATATATTTATAGCTGGAAAGACAAACACCTGACACTCTCTCCTCACTTCAAGATTTCTATCCGCTTTTCCGTGTCTATGTAATTTAACATCTCTAAATATTCTGTACATAAGACCTTACAGTTCCGATAACTTACACTATATATGGTTAGTGTTTTGTTAAATTTATTGTACATAAAAGGACCCAAAAACACGTAAAATTTATTTACAAAAGCATGTTTGGTTTGTGGAGTTATACAAACTGGTTGCGCCGATGGTAGAATCTGTATTTTCTGACGCGGAAACACACGCTTCCTGTACCCATCTCCCCTCCCGCACTACCTCTAAGTGAAAGATAGCAATAGTTTTCGCCCGCCAATTGTGAAAATAGACGCTTATTCAGTCCCGCTTTGAACTAGCCAGCGCAATGGCGGCGGCGCGCGCGTCTCTCAGAAATGAATAATATTTGTTGTATTTTAACCGCTTTCATAGACCTTTACCGATCGGATTGTGCCTCTCGTGTGTCCCTCAAGTGATTTAGTGATGTGGACAGCAGCTCCTGAGCCAGGAAGAGAAGATCGGTGCAACGGCCCAGCCAGCAAATGACAAAACAGCACGTGGCGTAGTAAAGGTTAGTGCATCCTCTCCTAATTTCTCAGGTTGCATTCAATGCCTAATCACATCCGCGGCAACCCGATCACCTGTCTTGTTTGTGTGTAAAGCGTCAATGGAACAGTTAACTTCATCCCCGCATAATACAGTCCACTAGCTCACGTGGCCAATCGCGCCAACATTCTTTTTGGTCCTTCGAGCCGGATCCTTAGCCGTAGTTCGTAGTTTGTTATTATTCTATTGGGAATAAACGCACCGCACCTAAATACCTAGTTATTTTAGTAGAAAACCCCGCATCTAGGAATTTAGGTTCAGAATTTTGCTGTCCGTTCGCCGCTGGCTCGCATTGTACCTACCTAATACATACATAGGTTAGGTATCGTATCGACACTTTTCTATTGGGAATAAACGCACCGCACCTAAATACCTAGTTATTTTAGTAGAAAACCCCGCATCTAGGCGTTTAGGTTAGATCTTAGGTATACTAGACACCCTAGTGCATAGGCACAGTGTAATACCTAACGCATTTGGCTTTTGTTTTTATTTGTTTCAATTTTGTTGTCCGTTCGCCGCTGGCTCGCATCGTACCTACCTAATACATACATAGGTTAGGTATCGTATCGACACTTAGTCGTAGTTTCGCAATTTTGTTATTATTCTATTGGGAATAAACGCACCGCACCTAAATACCTAGTTATTTTAGTAGAAAACCCCGCATCTAGGCGTTTAGGTTAGATCTTAGGTATACTAGACACCCTAGTGCATAGGCACAGTGTAATACCTAACGCATTTGGCTTTTGTTTTTATTTGTTTCAATTTCTAAGTTGTCCGTTCGCCGCTGGCTCGCATCGTACCTACCTAATACATACATAGGTTAGGTATCGTATCGACACTTAGTCGTAGTTTCGCAATTTTGTTATTATTCTATTGGGAATAAACGCACCGCACCTAAATACCTAGTTATTTTAGTAGAAAACCCCGCATCTAGGCGTTTAGGTTAGATCTTAGGTATACTAGACACCCTAGTGCATAGGCACAGTGTAATACCTAACGCATTTGGCTTTTGTTTTTATTTGTTTCAATTTCTAAGTTGTCCGTTCGCCGCTGGCTCGCATCGTATTTACCTAATACGGTAGGTACACAGCTATACCTCGCTCGCATTTCTCTTATCGTATCGATCTTTAGTCGTAGTTCGCTTTGTTATTTATTCCACAGAGAATAAACGCACTACCTCGCTCGCATTTCATTCAAATTCATACGAAAGTATTTTAATTTGAATAGATATTACGCAATACTTAATCCCTGAAATAATAGTTGAACCTAGACAGCGGCCTGGCTCGCGTAAGTACGATCTGGCTGTTGCTATGCGCGTTTTGTTCAAGCTTGCACGCGCGTTCATAAGTACCTACCTACCTACGGATATCGCTCGCGCCGCGTCGCTGCTCTGTACCGCTAGGATTAAGTCATTTCATATTTGTTGTTTACCACTTTAGTTTGATATTTAATTGTAAACATGTCCCCAAAGGTTGATAGGACCGGTAATGGGGTTCAATTGAAACTTTTATACGCTAAAAGAGAAATGATTTACTCTCGCGTACAATCGATTTGTGATAATGCACTTAAAACCTCTGATTTGGCTATTAGAGATTCGTTCTTGTGTTCTATAGAAAACTTGGATAGTCTGCGCGCGGATTTCGAGTCTTTAGTACATGACATCAACGTTTTAGAGTTAAATTTAAATCCCGATTACTCAGTGAGTTATCAGGCCTTGTCGTCGTTTGACGATTTGTATTGTCGTATCAAACGCGTCGCTAGGAGTTTGGAGAAACCGTCTGACCGACCCAACCCCACTCGCGACCGACCTAAGTTGCCACCAATTCAAATACCCGAATTTGATGGTAACATTCGCAATTGGTGTTTGTTTATAGATAGTTTTGAGAATACAATAGATAAGAACGATTCGTTGACAGATCACGAAAAATTGCATTATCTCGTTGAAAAATTGACTGGTAAAGCTATAACCGTTTGCGCTGGAATTACGTTTAGTGCCGAGAATTATAATTTAATTTTAAATACTTTGAAAGCTAAGTATGAGGATAAAAGATCGGTAGCTAACGCATATTTAGATCAGATGTTTGATTTGAAATCCATTACGGCATGTAACGATCAAAACTTAGAGAAATGCGCCACAGCCGCAGCCCGCGCTCGCGCGCGCTCCGGCCGGCCCGGAGACCGCTGCGAATGACGTCACCTTGTGTTCGTTCTCCGCTAGTGCTGCACTCACTACTGTGTGTCTCGCGACCGCTCGCGTTGTTATTGTTGATGCATTAGGTAAACCGCACATTGTTCGAGCGCTATTAGATGGCGCTTCGCAAAGTAATTTTATTACTCAAGATTGTTGTCAACGTCTTGGTTTCAATGTTAATAAGCGTTCAACCCACTCAGTGGTGAAAGGTTTTGGGGGTTTACAGTCAGCTGTTCATGGCACCGTTAAAACAAGGTTTGGATCTCGTTTTAATAATAATATTTGGTTTGACATGGATTCGCTCGTTACAGATAAAATAACTGAACAGTTGCCTACCGTCCCGGTTGACACGTCTTTATTAACGAAATTTAAAGACTTGCCTTTAGCAGATGAGACTTACGCTGTTCCTGGAGTCGTCGATATATTGATCGGCGCTTCGATTCTCCCGCACCTCCAGTTATCACGTAAGGTTCAAGGGGGACCGACGTACCCCGCTCCGCACGCACTGGAAACAGTTCTTGGTTTTGTTATAATTGGTTCCGCACCCGCTTCTATAGATAGTTTTAGTCACTCGACTGCCTCGTTCTGTTGCACCGTCGAGCCGCCACTGGAGTCTACCATCCGCAAGTTTTGGGAAATTGAAGAGGTCAATGTCCCACCAATCCTAAGCCCTGATGACAAGATGGCTGAGGAGATTTATTGTCGCACGACTACTCGTGATGAGCAGGGTCGTTATGTTGTCGCGCTCCCTTTCAAGGGAGATATTTTTTCGCTCGGTGACTCCCGTGTATCCGCTGAAAGACGCTTTCTTTGTTTAGAACGAAAGATGCAGGCGTCTCCAAAGTTAAAGCAAGCCTATGATGAGGTTGTTAACGAATATTTAGATAAAGGTTACATCTCACCGGCGCCTGCGGACACTGACGAGACCCAGCCTTCGTACATTATCCCGCACCACGGAGTTATTAGAGAAGATAAGCTTACTACTAAACTCCGCGTAGTTTTGGATGGCAGTGCTAAGACTAGCACTTCCGTGTCGCTTAATGACATTTTGTATTGTGGTCAAAGTCTTCAAGGTAATTTATTTGACATAATTGTAAATTTTCGCTTATTCGCTGTTGCACTCTCTGCAGATATTCGACAAATGTTTTTGTGCCTTGAAGTGCGCAAATCCAAAACCTAAACCTTTAATGGTTTACGAATTTAATCGTGTTTGCTTCGGGCTTAAATCTAGCCCTTTTCACGCACTTCGCACCGTCAAGCAGTTGGCCGCTGACGAGGGCGATGCATTTCCGAAAGCGAGAGCCACCATTGAGACTGACTTATACATGGATGACTTCGTGTATAGTGTAGATAGCGAGGCAGAGGCTGTCGAGACGGCCGCTCAAGTTATAAGTCTCATGAAGGCTGGTCAATTTGATCTCGTGAAATGGACGAGCAACTCGCAAACTGCGTTAGAGTCGATTCCACCGTCGCACCGATTGTCTTCGGTAAAGGAATTCGATGAAAGTGATACGCACAAGGTGCTTGGTTTAAGCTGGTCGCCCGCATCTGATACGTTTAGTTTGAAAATTAGTTCGACCCCGCAAACTTGTACTAAACGCATTATCCTGTCGTGTGTGGCACGGATATGGGACGTAATGGGATTCGTAGCTCCTGTCGTTTTGTACGCCAAACTACTTATAAAAGAGCTTTGGCTTTCCAATTGTGATTGGGACGACACCGCGCCCGACAACATTGCTAAGTTGTGGGCTCGCTTTGGAAAAGAACTTTCTGTGCTTGACCAAATACAAATTCCGCGTCATGTAGGTATATCGCAACATAGTGTTGTTACGGTAGTAGGCTTCGCGGACGCTAGTGAGAAGGCGTATGGAGGAGTAGTCTATTTTCATGTCTCGAATGTAGGTAAGGTTTCAATTAGCCTTATAAGCGCGAAATCAAAGGTCTCTCCCCGTAAGGTCGTCTCTCTGGCACGCCTCGAGCTATGCGCTTTACAATTGTTAGTTAGATTGATCACCTCTATCGCCAATGCTTGTAGTAGTCGCATTAATATTAGTAGAATTTTAGCTTTTTCAGACTCAACAGTCGCTTTGTGTTGGGCCCACTCTTCGCCCCATCGTTGGGACACATTCGTCGCTAATAGAGTGGCAAAAATTCAATCGGAATTAGCGCCACAAAATCTCTTTCACGTTGCTGGCACTGACAACCCAGCCGATTGTCTCTCTCGTGGATTGCTTCCTTCGCAAATTTTGGATCACCCGTTGTGGTTTGGTGGACCGTCCTGGATTCATGCCGCGTTAGATAAGTGGCCAGTTAGTCAATTCAATCCCACTACGGTTTCCGAACCACCCGAGGAGAAGAAGCACTCGCTTGTTGTATCGGTCCCGCCTGAAGAGTCCCTTATTTTGTTGTTGGCTAATCGCGTCTCGTCTTGGTCGAGACTGTTGCGTTGTGTTGTTTATGTAGGCCGATTTTTGAGAATTTTATCTACACGCGGTCATATAACTGCCGCTGATTTAGATAAAGCTGAATTGGTCATACTTCGCGAGTTGCAGAAATGTTATTTTGCTTCTGAATTTAAAAATTTAGAATTTAACAAACCTTGTAGTCGTTCTTTCCGACACTTGAAACCATTTTTGGAAGATGGACTCATTCGAGTAGGTGGTCGTTTGAGAAATTCAAGTTTAGGATTTGAACAAAGGCATCCAGTAGTTCTCCCGCGTAAGGACCACGTATTAGATTTGTTAGTAGATTATCATCATAAGGTGAATTGTCACGCTGGTCCCGATTTGTTAATGTCTATTTTGAGACAGAAATACTGGATAATTTCCGCTCGTAATTTGATTCGCGCTAGAGTACACAGATGTGTACCTTGTTTTAAACTCCGCCCGCGTTTTATCGCGCCTGAAATGGCCGATCATCGCTCTTGTCGTGTTGTTCAATCCGCAAAACCTTTCGTACACACCGGCACAGACTTTGCTGGGCCTTTCAAAGTCACCATTGCTCGTGGTCGTGGCATTCGCTCCACGAAAGCTTATGTTTGTTTGTTCATTTGTATGACAACTCGCGCGGTTCATATAGAGTTGACCGGTGATTTAAGTACGCAAAATTTTATGTCCGCTTTTAAACGTTTTTTGTCGCGTCGTGGTCCGGTTAAGCGCATGTATTCGGACAACGGTACAAACTATGTAGGGGCCCGACGTAGTATATCGGAATTGCACACATTCTTACGGTCTAAGTACTACCAAAGTGAATTCGCTCACATCTTAGCCGAAAATCGCATTGAATGGTACTTTAACACGCCTGCAGCTAGTCATTTTGGTGGTAATTGGGAAGCGAATATTAAAAGCCTTAAGTCGCATCTGTTTCGCGTCATAGGCGAACAGATTCTCTCGTTCGAGGAGTTGAGTACCGTACTCGCTCAAGTAGAGGCGGTGATGAACACGCGTCCGCTGTGTCGGACTCTATCTAGCGATCCGTCAGAGCCATTAGCGCTGACGCCAGCTCACTTCTTAAATACGACTCCTCTAAAATATTTGCCCGCAATAGATGTTGATGACGATAGAATGCACCTTCTAACTCGTCACGCTCTTTTAGATAAGTTGGTCCAATCGTTTTGGAATCGTTGGAGAACCGATTATTTGCACACGCTGCAGTCACGTCAAAAATGGAATACTCCATCCAACCCAATTACTGTAGGTACGGTGGTAGTCCTTATGACTGAGAATGCGCCTCCTTTACATTGGCCTCTAGGAGTAGTAGCGGAAGTTTTTCCCGATTCCCGCGGGATAACTCGTGTTGTACGGGTTAAAACCGCAACCGGATCGAATCTGCGCCCGGTTGTTCGCCTCTGCCCTCTGCCTAGCCAGCAGTAGGCACGAGTTCAAATCTAGGTTTATATTTTAGTTGTTATTTCCCAAACCTAGATTTAGATTAGACTTTAGATTTGTCCCGCATTTTTCGTTTCGAAGGTAACCCTTCAAGCCGGGGGGAATGGTTGCGCCGATGGTAGAATCTGTATTTTCTGACGCGGAAACACACGCTTCCTGTACCCATCTCCCCTCCCGCACTACCTCTAAGTGAAAGATAGCAATAGTTTTCGCCCGCCAATTGTGAAAATAGACGCTTATTCAGTCCCGCTTTGAACTAGCCAGCGCAATGGCGGCGGCGCGCGCGTCTCTCAGAAATGAATAATATTTGTTGTATTTTAACCGCTTTCATAGACCTTTACCGATCGGATTGTGCCTCTCGTGTGTCCCTCAAGTGATTTAGTGATGTGGACAGCAGCTCCTGAGCCAGGAAGAGAAGATCGGTGCAACGGCCCAGCCAGCAAATGACAAAACAGCACGTGGCGTAGTAAAGGTTAGTGCATCCTCTCCTAATTTCTCGGGTTGCATTCAATGCCTAATCACATCCGCGGCAACCCGATCACCTGTCTTGTTTGTGTGTAAAGCGTCAATGGAACAGTTAACTTCATCCCCGCATAATACAGTCCACTAGCTCACGTGGCCAATCGCGCCAACACAAACTATATCTTTTCGTCTCTTGTCTGGAGGTATAGGAGGCATAGGGAGTTTAGTATGTTGGTATAGAATGATGTTCAATATAAATAATTGACGTACTGTTAACATCTTACATGACCGGTAAAGTTCATGCGCAGGAAATCTAAATGGACGAAAAGTGGCTAGCCTTAGGATGGTTCTTTGGGCTCGTTCTAGTGGGAGTACTATTGAACTTGCAGCACCACCCCAGGACGTTATGCAGTAAGTGAGGATTGATTGCGCGTAGATTCTTAAAGATGTACATTAATTTGTGTACTCTAGTACAAAGCAAATCGATGTGTTTCCGGAAGTTTAAATTTGTGTCAATCGAGAAGATATTTTATGTTGTTAGTATTATTTAAAGTAGGGACAAGATAATAGGTCACTTTTGACAGATGTCAGTTTTATATTCATAGTGAGGTGACCTGCTTAAAAACATCGATTAAATGAATGAATCGAATGAATCGATACAGACTTGAAACATATGTGAATTTTAAAAATGATCATGCGAATCCATGTCCCATTATTATTTTTTCTTTCATAAATTAAAGGAGCAAAATAAGACAAGTACCTACGTAATTTAACAAAAAAATTGCTTTTATTCACTTGAACTATCGGAACTGCTATCTTCATCACTGCTGTCAGCACTCAGAGATATTATTAATTCATTTTCAATAATATTGTCTATTCTCACATCTCGTTCAAAATCTTGTAAAATTATTTTCTTTGTCTTCTCCACGACTTTTCGCCAGTCTTCTGTAGTGACTTCTGCACATGCAGTTTGTAGCAGAGTCATCATTTTAGCAGTACTGAAGGGTGGTTCAGTATTGTTCCGCGCTGCATGACCCTTTATTTGTGCCCAAATAAGCTCGATGGCGTTATACTGGCAATGGTAGGGAGGCAATCGAATAACTTCGTGTCCATTCTCTAGGGCTAGTTCATCGATTACATAGCGGAGCTTGGACGGCTTAGTTGCTTTTACCAGATTTAACAACTCAACTTTTAATAAAGTTGGACTTGCCTCCACACCATTTCTTACCAGCCACGAGACAATTTCTTGCTTTTTATTTGCTTGAGTTGGTGGTTTATCAACTTGTACAGAATGATACGGAGCATTGTCCATTAAAATTTTCGATGGGTTTTCTAAGCTGACTAGCAGCTTCTCAAACCACTTTTTAAAAACATCAAAGTTCATTTCCACATGGTAATCTGTTGTAGTTTTAGAGGCGAATGCGAGGAGGCAGTCTGGAATAAAACCTTGAGAAGCTGATCCCGCGTGACCTATAATAAGTCGGGCTCCTTTTCCCGATGGAACTTTTGAGGTGGAGGCCGCTGTATCACCGGTCCATGTCCGCGCAACCGTATGGTTCGCATTCAACCATGTTTCGTCAATAAACACGACATTGTCCCAATCCGTAATTTTATTTACCTGACGTAAGAATGTTATTCTCTTCAAAATAATATCGTAGCGTTCAGGCAGGATTTTCCGCTTGTCGGATTTTTTAAATCTAAAGCCAATCGATTTCAAAACCTTTGATAGAGACGATTTGCCTCCAAAAAATAAGCCTGCGCCTTTTAACGAACTCAATAGCTTTTCCCGTGTAGGATATTCTTTTCTCGAGTAATATCCATAAATGTGGTTGCGAATTGCAGCAGCATCAAAATTATCAACGTCAACAATTTTCTTGTCCCTCTTTCGTTTTTTCGGTGTACGTAAAGTATTATCTTCTGAGCCTGATGGTCCGTATTTCTCTTTCAGAATTTGAGTTACTGTCTTCTTCCCTATTCCCAATGCTTCGGCAACGCGTTCTCTCGGTGGTTTCAATGGTAAAAGAGGCCCATCGTTAACTGATTCACGTCCAAAATAATTGTACAATTTCAGCACTAGTTCGCGAGATTGACTGTTTAGAGTTTTCCCCCGTTTCGACATAGTAAGACTGTAATGTTTTTCTTGTTTAATAATCGTTAAGCAATCGGAGTCCAATTTATAGCCAGGTAAACGTAGTCAGTAAGATCAGTTCAATGAAAAAGCCGGATCAGAAGAAAATAACAGAGAGCACACCAAAAACGCACAGTCACTTCGCACAACAACAAAAGACTGCGTCATCATCATGTTATGGCGACATGACATGCGTCATCGACAGGCACTGGTGTTGCCAGCAACATCCACCTAAATTGCACCCAACATCAATGACCTTTCTATTTAGTTATTTTTTTGTATTTTTATAGTTAGTTAAAAGAATAATAAATATGTATAATTAGGTTTTATTATAATCACAACGTGGTTATAAATTTATGGTGATTTTTCTTCACAAGTAATCATTGCATTCGATTCAACTTACAATCCTATCAGCTTTCGATTTTTAGAGTAACATCCCTAGTGTTTAAAAAGAAAAAGGGTTGACTGACGCAACATTGTAACGACGTTCAGTTCTTTAGATCAGAAATTGTTTATTATGTTTAGAATGGTTTATTAGTGAAAGCAAATCGTAAAATTACTCGTATCGGTCATTATTACAATAAATATGTAAACGTAATTGAAAAAAGTTAAGCAATTGTGCAGTTCTTATTTTATGCCCGCCGTTACAAGGTTACGTTGTTGAATTTTGATGAAATTTCAAAAGTGACGTATTATCTTGTCCCTACTTTAATGTGGGACAAGCGCATGCAATGTCAGCGATTCTACAACTATGTGCAATATGGGCATTGATGTGTAGGTTAGTAATCGGCTTATTAGCATTTCTCATTGTAAATAACATGTATTTTGTTTTATCAGTATTTAGCGATAAGAATTTTTTTGAAGCCAAGTAGATACAAAATTAAAACAATTTTGAGCGTGTTTAAATACCTCGTCTCGTGATTTCGCTGAGAACAAGAGAGCTGTATCATCAGCATATGATATGATAATACCGTTTTGAAGGGCTGCACTGCAAAGGTCATAGATATTTATTACGAATAGGGTTGTGCCTAATACACTGCCTTGTGGGATTCCGTAGCTACTATTTTTTATTTCTGCACTCGTATGTACCTATACCATGATCGCGTTAATTCCCGTTAACATTATTGTATAGGCTTTTTTTTTTACGTGCGCAAAATCCCCACGGATACCTCCCCACCGGATCCGGTGGAGGAGGTTATGTCGGACTCGAACCGACTAAAACGCATGCCGCCTGTGGGTCGCTTTGGTTGCCGAAGGTGAGGTTGACAGGCCTATCCCTCGCACCCCGGCCGACCCAGGGCCATCTATCACGATCTGGCCCTCTTCTCGGGTGTGGGGACTACAGAGTCCTCTCTCGTCCCCGGCAACGGGGAGGCGCGCCAGGCGCGCCACCGCTGCGGCCACATTATTGTATAGGCTAGTTATTATTCGTGCAGGTGTTATTCGGCCGAGTATTCTAAGTAGACTAACTCTTATTATTAGCATCCAAATAAAACAAAATAAATGGGCTTATCGAACTTTGTGCTGTTGAATCAATACATAGATATATAACAGTCGACAGTTCAACATAATTTTTTAAGTGATTAAAATACCATAATTTAAAAGATTTACCGAACCTAGAGGGCAGTAGGCATGACGTATTATGTATAACAATTAGTAAGGTATCTAGTTTTTGGCGTTGACTTCGGGAAGCACTTCCGAAGTCTGGGCCCCAAATTGGCGGGCACAGCCAACGCTCTGGCGCGGCTACTGCCCAACCTGAGGGGCCCGGAGGACTCCTGCAGGAGACTCTACGCGGGTGTCGTGCGGTCCATGGCCCTGTACGGGTGTCCCGTGTGGGCGGACACCCTGAGTGATCGGCACATGCTTCTGCTGCAGCGTCCGCAGCGGAAGTTGGCGTGCCGCATCATAAGGGGGTACCGCACGATATCATTCAACGCGGCGAGTCTCCTCGCCGGATCGCCACCATGGATCCTGGAAGCGAGATGCCTTTCGGCGCTATACCGGTTCCGAAGGGCGGCGCGGGAGCGGGGTCACGATCCTGAGCCCGAAGAAATTCGGGCCGTGAGATCCCGGCTCCACAGGGAAATGGTGGCGGAATGGGAGATGCGACTTGGGCAACCAGGCGCAGGGCACGCCGTAGTAACGGCGGTAAGACCCATCATGGGGGAGTGGCTAGAGAGGCCACACGGCAGCCTCTCGTACCGTCTGACGCAGATGATCACCGAGCACGGATGCTTCGGAAAGTATCTGCGTCGGATGCACAAAGAGCCAACGTCCGAGTGCCATCACTGCGACGCGAGCGAGGACTCAGGTCCGCACACGCTCACCGAGTGTCCGGCGTGGGAGACGCCGAGGCGGGAGCTTGTGGCGGCCCTGGGAGTGAGGGTTCTCACGCTCTCCACTTTGCTCGCGGCGATGGTTCGCTGCGCGGATGCGTGGGCGGCCGGCGCCTCCTTCTGCGAGCAAGTAATGCTCGTGAAGGAGGAGGCGGGGCGAGAGCGGCAGCGGGAGCGACGAAGGATCGCAAGACAAGCTGCCCGCGTACGAAGGCAACTCGGGCGTCAGAGGTCGATGAACGACCTCCGCCCCCCATGAGCGCCGGCCTGGGGGTGACAGGTGAAGCCGCCTGTCACCCTGGCAGAAGCAGGCCGCGGCGGTGGCGCGCGTGGCGCGCCTCCCCGTTTCCGGGGACGAGTTGGGGACTCTGTAGTCCCCACACCCGAGAAGAGGGCCAGATCGTGAGAGATGGCCCTGGGTCGGCCGGGGTGCGAGGGATATGCCTGTCAACCTCACCTTCGGCAACCAAAACGACCCACAGGCGGAGTGCGTTTTAGTCGGTTCGTGTCCGACATAACCTCCTCCACCGGCTCCGGTGGGGAGGTATCCGTGGGGATTTTGCGCACGTAAAAAAAAAAAAAAAAGTTTTTGGCGTTTACAAGAACAATAGTAAATCATTAATCATCGAAACTTTGTAGAAATTAATAAAAAATCGACATAGTTTGATCATTTACATACATATTTGAGCACACGTGTTTCCTTCTTCCTACAGTCCCGGGTCCTTTAAGCGGAGCGTGAAAAAGCAGGTCGCCAAGCTTAATGCCACCATTGTAACATTACTTAGTATCTGTAATGGTGACCCTCTTTCCTAAGACTTTGCCTTTAGCTTACCATCAGGCGAGGAGAAGTCAAGTTGGCGTGACAAAGATAAAACAGAAAAATGTAACTTGCATATTTAATTGCATGTTTCAAATGTTCGCATATAAACCGATCTATATCTCACGATATTACTTTTCCACCAGTATTTATTCATCTTTTCCTCTGTAACATTGCTATATTTATAACAATGGTCTTTGAAGTTCCGTCTTATTTTTAATACGCGAACACAATGCTACTCAAACAGTACGTAATGTGCGTGACTTAGCACTGTTCATGAACAAACAGTATATTATTGGCTCAATTGCTTTTATACGGGCAATTTCCTTTCGTGTGTAAGAAGGAGAATGTTGATAATGATGAAATAGGGCGATAATGGAAGCAGTCTATTTCCAAAATATGGGGAAACTAGTATTTGTACATATTAGATATTATTATTAGAGAGCATGTTAAACCATCGGCATACACGGGGCGGGAGCGGCAGCGGGAGCGACGAAGGATCGCAAGACAAGCTGCCCGCGTACGAAGGCAACTCGGGCGTCGGAGGTCGATGAACGACCTCCGCCCCCCATGAGCGCCGGCCTGGGGGTGACAGGTGAAGCCGCCTGTCACCCTGGCAGAAGCAGGCCGCGGCGGTGGCGCGCGTGGCGCGCCTCCCCGTTTCCGGGGACGAGTTGGGGACTCTGTAGTCCCCACAACCGAGAAGAGGGCCAGATCGTGAGAGATGGCCCTGGGTCGGCCGGGGTGCGAGGGATATGCCTGTCAACCTCACCTTCGGCAACCAAAACGACCCACAGGCGGCGTGCGTTTTAGTCGGTTCGTGTCCGACATAACCTCCTCTACCGGCTCCGGTGGGTAGGTATCCGTGGGGATTTTGCGCAAGTAAAAAAAAAAATAAAAAAATAAAACCATCGGCATACAAAAACCTTTATCAACATTTTTCTAAGAGGTAGGACACGATGGTATTTCCGTCAGATTGAGCAGTCCGACTGGGGAAGTAGCTCCGCCCCTAGAATACCCGTTGGTGAGTAGGGTAGCCAGAGCTCACTGGAGAGTTTTTATGCTATCAGTGGGAAGACCAAAGGCTTGTCCTGCTTTGTTTTCTGCCCTGATGCACAAAAACCCTATGTGCATACAGTGTCGGCAGCGCGAGTGTGACTCCCCTGGTGTTGCACACGTCCATAGGTCAAGGTAACCACTTTCCATCAGGTGTGCTTATCTGTCACCTAAGCGGACGTAATGAGTAGCCCTATGAAACTGGTCAACAATAACTGGTCTAACTGTATTGATATTGCCAATGGGCTGTACAGGTCATATTGCAGTCACTTCTCGAAAAATATCGAATTTCAGACCCTTAACAGATATATCGATATGTTGGAGAATTTACCGATACGGATTTAGTCGGTTCAGGTCCAACATAGCCACCCTAATTAACTTTTCGTGTGGGATCCTGAAATTAAATAAAATTGGTTTTGCTTGAAGTATGGTAAATTACATTTTAATGTGTTATTAATAAGTTGGTAGTTTGTTTCACATACTCCGCCGGAATGATGTCCGACATGCAAATAACCCTTCAAGCCAATAGAATTATTCAAACAATGATTCAGATAACTAGGTAATTTAGATGCCGCGCATAAAGTTCCCAGAAATCATTAGGCGTCAATAATTTAATGAGAAATGTTCACACATATCCTGAACTTTGTGAGGAAGTCGTATATTACAAAATTTTCTCCGAAACTCAAACAAAGATTTACCAAGTTTATCTCGTTTAAATACTCGTGTGACGATTTGTTTTCATAAGTTGAACAACTTGTAATATTAGCGTTGAAATATATTTAGGAGATATTATCAATGTAACCGCGGTAGCCTAGTGGTATGGGTAATGGACTGCTGTGACGAGGTATCGGGTTCGATCCCAGGTTTTACCATGGCACACACCAACGACTTTTCGATGCTTTTCGAAGTTATGTGTGTATTTATCGCAGGTTTATAAGTGCCCGGTTAATGGCAATAGGCTCTCATTACATTGGTACTTAAACATAAACTGACGAAATGTGGGTGCTCGCACCTCTGCCTACCCCTTCGGGGATGCAGGCGTGAGTTTGTAATGTTATGACCAAAACACTGGCGACATAATTCAATCACCTTTTCTTAATTAGAAAAGTTAATAAATATGATGTATTCACATTTAAAAGTAGTCTTTGTTTAAAAAATAAACATATTAATGAGTAAAGTTACAAATAAAACATCGCCAACTTAATCAATCTAAACTTTAGGGTTTAACCCTAGACGTGCCGTGGCCAAAGCGACCCGAGCTCATCAATCACTCATAGCAAGGGCTACAACTTTCTTCTCTATACTTCCCGCCCTTTTTAATTACTTTCCTTTTAATCAAATTAATATTTAAATCCTTCTTGTTGCTAAAGACGCTAAATAAGGAAAAGAGGCAAATAGCCGTAATAGGTCTGTGTTCACTGGGCAACGAAAATGCGCGATATTTTATTGATGTTTTAAACACGGTTGTTGTAAGGCTTTGCCTGTTGCATTTATTTTTATACCACTCAGGTGGCAGACATGTAAACAGCCCACCTGATGGGAAGTGGTTACCGTGGCCTATGGACGTGTGCATTACCAAGGGGTGTCACCCTCGCACTGCCAACCCTGTAAGCACAGAGAGTTTCTGTGCCTTCTGTGTAAAAGACGAAGCAGGACAAGCCTTTGGTCTTCCCACAGACAGCACAAAAACTCTCTAGTGAGCTCTGGCTACCCTACTCACCACCGGGAACACTACGCAAGGTCATTGTGGCGGCGGTATTCAATAGGGCGGTGGTACTTTCCCAGTCGGACTGCTCAATTGGGCGGAAACGGTATGAACCGATGTAGATATTTCTGCTGCAAGATGATTAACGGAAAAATACCCAGGCGATATCACTGCGAGCGAAGAAAATCTTGAAATAAAACCTTGTACGATGTCTAGCCAGCGTGGAAATAGCAGACCAAAGCCTCCCAACATCGGAAAAGGCGTAGTCTAGGCAGCACTGGACTACGATGGGCTAGTTGATTCATTGAAATCTTTCTAACGTTTTAAATTATTTATTCATTAGTTATTTATTTTAAGAAACGATTAGCTAATGCCCGCGGCTTCTACCATTTGTAATTTTGTCCATCTATTCCCGTTCCTTCACGCCATTTCACATATTGTCAAATCAAATCAAATTTATTTTATAATCGTGGTTCTTAATCTATCGTATATTATCTATCTGTCCTGGACCGCGGTAGCCTAGTGGTATGGTTAATGGACTGCTAAGACGAGGTCTCAGGTTCGATCCCAGGTTTTACCATGGCACACACCAATGACTTTTCGATGCTTTTCGAAGTCATGTGTGTATTTCATCGCAGGTTTATAAGTGCCCGGTTAATGGCAATAGGCTCGCCACCTATTCGGACCTAAACGTAAACTGGCGAAATGTACCCACATTTCGCCAGTTTAGCACCTCTGCCTACCCCTTCGGTAATATAGGTGTAAGTTTATGTTATGTACTGGACTATGGCAAACATTTCGAATTTCAGCGAGACAAACGATCAGCAATAATTATTGTATAAAGAAAGAAGATTACTGTAAAATACCATCAAGGTGCTGGTGGAGACTTGCTTTCTTATTAGTATCATGGTTGTTAGTGTCTTCAATTTTCCAATCCAAATAGTATTTACGACTATGCAAAGAGCACTTAAATTATGCCAGGGACAGGAAACTGTTTCTTGGATTACTTGACCTTGTGATAAGTCACTGTACTACCAACAGGTAAATAATCCCATTAACAGTGAGTTCGGAACCGAGTGACGAATGCCCAAGGGTTCAATTGCCTTAGTTTAACGAATTGTGCATATAGCTTCTATAGGCATAGGCGAAATTCATTTATTCTGTATAGACCATTATATCGGCACTTACAAAACGTTAACAAAAAAGGAACATGAATATCAGTTTAGTAAATGGACCACCGGTTCGAAATGCGGCCCCAACCTGAGAAAACTCCGGCAAGAAACTCAGCGGGCATTTCCTTTTTTTTGATCTATTTACAAACATACACTTAGTCTAAATACAAAAATTTACTTGAGTAGCATAGTTGAGCGAACAGCTCATTTCCAAGCTTGTTTATCATCCAAGTATTCTTGGTTTTTATAATAGCCTTTCAGGCACAATTTACTTATAACAATATTTTTAAATTTATACACAGGTAAATCCCTAATTTCATTAAGGAGTTTGTTAAAAAATTGTATAGGTACAGTTGCCCTGGAATGAATGAATATTTTTTTCAAGTCGACTACCACAGACTACAAGATGGTTGTTTATACCACTTAGGTGGCTGACAAGCACATGGCTTACGGAAAGTGTTGACCGTGTCCTATGGACGGGTACAATATCTAGAGGGTCATACTCGTGCTGTCGATCTTTCTATTGTCCATCTTAAAGAACCCCATAGTGTGGTTACTTGGTAAAACCACAGCAGGGTGTTCATTACACAGCTTAAGCGTGTGTTGCGTATTTCTAATTTACACAAAGGATAGATTTGTACATAGCATATGATGAGGCCGTCAAGCTGAGTGTCACCATTGTCACACGGTATGTGTAAGTAATGGTGACCCTCTTTTCTGGGACTTTGCCTTCAGCTTATCATCAGGCAAGGCGAAGTCCAATTGACGTGTCCTATATAAAAAAAAAACATACATACATATTTACAATCCAAATTCAACTCTGCCAGAAACTACGCGGCTATATAGATTTGTGTAACTAGTAATCCCCAGGAATGGACTGCCGTAGGTTCAAGCCATATCCTAGGTATTGAATTCAAATTTACGTAACAGTTTCAAATAAAAAAAATATACATAACATACATAAACTCACTCACACTCAAAAGGCCGAAGGGGTAGGCAAAGGTGCTAGCACCCACATACTACCAGTTTATGTTAAGGTCCCAATAGGTAGCGAGCCTATTGCCATTAACCAGGCACTTATAAACCTGCGATAACTACACACATAACTTCGAAAAGCATCTAAAGTCATTGGTGTGTGCCATGGTGAAATCTGGAGTCGAACCTCGTCTCAGCAGTCCATAACCCATACTACTAGGCTACCGCGGTCAAAAAATATATCTGAAACAGAATATTTAAACAAGAATAACCATTAAATAAAAGCAGGGAACATGGTGATATTTCAATCAACAGGAACAGCAAACGTTCGTACTCGAGTGAAAAGTACTTATGTTCAAGAGCCTTTTACATTTTTGTTGAGGTATAAAGGATTTTACTGGCAACGATACGCCACATGGCGATGTTAAAACCTGTCAAGTACGATATGACATCACATAGCGGGTTGCGTATATTTAAATGTATGAAATAGGGTTAGGCAGAGGTGAATTAACACACACCAATAATTGTATTCCGTCGTAATAGAGGATGAGCCTATTGCCGTATTCCGGGCACTATTGTTGACTCGAGCCATGCATCTGAGGCTTAAGTCTGGACTGTATATATCTGTCTGATGTTAAACAGCCCTATCCCTTAGTCGCCTTGTACGACACCGCATGGGAAGAGATGGGGTGGTCCAAATTCTACTCTGCCTGGAACCACGTGGCTCAATGTATGAAACATTTCATACATTTCATATTTCAATGTATGAAATAAAATGATCTAATGGATATTTTGTTGTTTCATTTATTTCTGCCGGCCTCTATGGCATAGCTATAGAGCGTTCGACTGCTACGCAGAAGGTTCGGGTTCAGTTACTACTCAGATCAAATTTTTGTGTGCATGAATAAGTATATTTGTATTGGTCTTGTTGTCTCAATGTATATTATGTTTGTATTTGCAAAAAAAAAGTGTGCTATGTTTACCTTGCGTCCAGATAGCATTGTGTAGGTCCGCCCAATTGAGCAGTCCGACTGGGGAAGTACCTCCGCCCTACAGAATACTGCGGTTATAATAACTTCATGTTGTGTTCCCAGCGGTCAGTAGGGTAGCCAGAGCTCACTGGAGAATTTGTGCTGTCAGTGGGATGACTAAAGGCTTGTCTTGCTTTGTCCTCTATACTGACGGTACAAAAACTCTGTGCTTAAAGGGTCGGCAGCGCGAGTGTGGCTTCTCTGGTGTTATACACGTCCATAGGCCACGGTAACCACTTTCCATCAGGTGGGCCGTGAGCTTGTCTGCCACCTAAGTGGTATAAAAAAATGCTGTGAAATATTTATTTATTTTACAAACATTTTGTACACTTTCGCAGCTTTATAATTTTCAAAACATTAAGAAATGCATTTTCACTTTGAATTTTTGACACTAACTATCAAGAAATGAAGTTACAAAAATATGTGAAGTACTTTACTTTTTTCCCCATCCATCAACTTTCTACCGTCCATGTTGACCATGATTTCAAACCAGACCAAATGCGTTTACAGTACTTTGTGCATGTTCATTTGTAACTGCATTATCTGATATCCCATCTTGATCGTTTACAGTTTCTTATTCTTCTATTACTGAATTAGAACCAAAATTCTAACAATAACACGCAACACGACCATATACACAAACCATACTTAGGAATCAAATAATGTTTAGGTGGACATTACACCAACCAATAGGAAATTGGCATCGGTTAAACTTCTCATTACACTAAAAGATGGCCTAGCGTGTACGCTGAAGGATCCATAAAATACTCAACCAATAAAAGGGTGGAGGGCGGTAATAGCCTAGCGTGACAAAGAAAGGGGCCACTGACGTCAAACAGTCACGCAGTGACGTAATAATTATAACTCGATTGTTTTACAAGCGCGGAAAGTATGTCAAATAAGGGGAAGTATGTATAGATTGGAACTGTGATTATAACGTAGGTAAAGAAAATAAGGATTAATATAAGTTGAAATGTAACACGCTATAATAATGAGTTGGATTTCGAAATGAAGGTTATTGAGGAAATAGAAATAATTGTCAAAGTACACACAACTGTGATTCATTTTCAAGCTTCAGCTGATGTATGTCACTTATGTGAAAGAGACATCGAAAAAGAATCAAATTTAACAAAGTAAAATAAACTATATGAATATACTGAATAACCATCTACTGCAACATTTTAGGAGGAATTTGACCTTCATAATATAGAAAAAGAAACAAAACAGGTTTTCTAAATAAATGGATAAGGGCTTCAATATGGGGAATAATAAATTACTTAATTTATTATTCCCCATATTGAATCCTCACTTGAGTGAAACAAACATTGAAAGAAATTTTAAAGCATTTAGTATGGTAACTATTCAAATTGATTAGGAAAGGAAAAAAAAATCAGTTCAGGCACGATTCGAACCCGCGATCTTTCCCTTACAGGGGGAATGCTCTGACCAATGAGCCACCGAACTACGTCTGATATCATCCCGCCTGAACATATTCAATTTTTTATCCTAATGAGTTTGAAACAAACATATTATTTGTAACAATTAATGACCAGTATTTAACCCGTGCGATCATTAATTGTCAGTATTAATTAGTCCATTGTGCGTAAGGTTATTCAGTACAAGTATGGTATTCAGTGGTATTGCTGGTATGGTATGGTACCTATAATTTGGTAATGTATATTAGGTTAATAGTTTGTACCAAAAATAGTTTATATCGAAGTTTAGCTAAACCCGCAGTTGGACTGGTGAAGCGGACCCCAGACTCCGAGGTACAAGCTTCGGATGCAACTGAGATACACAATTTAACATCAGAATTTGTACCAACTTAGAGTGACCAAGATCTTTGGGACCCTAGTAAACCTCACCTGCGAGCCAGGAACAAGTTTTCTCTCAGTTGAATTAGCCTAAAACCAACGAACCAAAATATAGTACAGAAGTATATATAAATGGACCCATGGCACCAAAGTGCATTGCCAACCTATGCAACTATGATGAACTATCAATGGTGAGGTAGCTTACTTACCTCGAAGCGATAAAAGCACGTCGATAAATTCGTTGTCTGCGGTGAGTTATATTCTTACCTTCTCTAAAGTAAGAATGGTAGTAAAAATAGAAAAGGTTACTAACTTTTCCAATTTTATTACTAGTTTAAGTTATTGCCGTTCATGGAAATTAGGACATAGAATATCTATTATATCCTTTAGTTGCCTTGCTGCAATACCTATGGTAAGAAATTAAGTTTTTGAGTACCTGTACTGTAATTTGTATTTTAATCGAAGTACCTATTTCAATGTAAGACATAACATAACATATCAGTATCAAAATAATCGGGATATTTACCATGTCATTGTTTTGAGTTTCCGATATTTGATACTGATGTGAGTAACCATGATAGTTTAATTACTTATATAACATAACATAAACTCACGCCTATATCCTCGAAAGGGTAGGCAGAGGTGCTAGCACTAGCTTCTAGGTAAGAGTAAGTATCTTTCTATGTAAGAGACATCGTATATCTCCTGAAGTGGTAAATAAAAAAAACTGTTATATTTATCAAATGAAAAAAAACACAACATAGCCTAAATCCTTATTAGCAAAAATTGCATTTTAAAACTCGTTACCTAAAAACATGTAATACAAAGGGTATTAAAAAGATTGATGTTGTCCTTTAATCTTAATTATTTCGAGTTAAATTCCACATACTCGTTCGTGCGTAGTCTACGCACCCAAATTTGATGATGGATTGACATCACATTTATTATGTTGTTCAAATAAAATGGTAGCCTTTTTAGACTACTGTTAAGGGCAGATGGACTGTGGCTAGAGAGGCCACACGGCAGCCTCTCGTACCGTCTGACGCAGATGATCACCGAGCACAGGTGCTTCGGGAAGTATCTGCGTTGGATGGGGAAAGAGCCAACGTCCTAGTGCCGTCACTGCGACGCGAGCGAGGACTCGGGGCCGCATACGCTCACCGAGTGTCCGACGTAGGAGGCGGGAGCTTGTGGCGGCCCTGGGAGTGAGAGTTTTCACGCTCTCCACCTTGCTCGCGGCGATGGTTCGCTGCACGGATGCGTGGGCGGCCGGCGCCTCCTTCTGCGAGCAAGTAATGCTCGTGAAGGAGGAGGCGGGGCGGGAGCGGCAGCGGGAGCGACGAAGGTTCGCAAGCCAAGCTGCCCGCTTATGAAGCCAACTCGGGCGTCGGAGGTCGATGAACGACCTCCGCCCCCCATGAGCGCAGGCCTGGTGATGACTAGTGGACCCGCCTGCCACCCTGGCAGAAGCAGGACGTGGCGGCGGCGCGCCTTGCGCGCCTCCCCGTTTTCGGGGACGACTTATATGATAGCACTGAGCACCGAGAGAGCCAGCTCGTGAGAGATGGCCTTGGGTCGGCCGGGGTGCGAGGGATATGCCTGTCAACCTCACCTTCGGCAACAAAAACGACACACAGGCGGCGTACGTTCGAGTCCGATATAACCTCTTCCACCGGCTCCGGTGGAGGGGCATACATGGGGATTTTGCGCGAGTAAAAAAAAGGGCAGATGGACTTCAATGGAAAGGAACGGAAAAGGCTTCAGTGAAAATAACTCAAATGTTCTACAAGATTGTTTTCTAACATTCCTATAAAAAAAAGAATCTGATGTGTAAATTTATCATAGATCATTTAACCAATCAAATGTGTATTATAATATATATAATTAAACTCAAAAATCAAGCAATAGGCCTCTGTGGCAGTGAAGGTGCATATTCGATCCCCGCTCAGTGCAAATATTTGTATGTATGAATATGGGTATTTCCATTGTTCTGGTCCTCCGTCCCGTTTTTCATACGAACATCTATGGCAGTTGTTACGAATAGTTGGAGCCCTCAAAAATTCGACTGATCTTACTACAGAACTTCGATATCACGAATTAGTTGTGGAGGTCAGATGGCAGTAGCTGCACGGAAAATATCAAAGTTTAGCCGCATCTTAGTTCATTAGACTGTAAGCTAACCCCAAGTGAGTTGCGAAAAGGCTCAGAGAGTGATGATAGTGATAATCATTTAGGCAATATTATTACAAATAAGTAAAATAAAATAATAATCGTTTATTTCAGGCATTGTTCATATAAAGTTAGTACAAAAAAAACTATGTTAGTAGTAAAACTGTTATTATAAAAACAGGAACCCTAATGATACACATGGACATGCCACATAGTCAAGATGACGTAAAACGTGCATTAGTTAAAGTGACTCTCCTGTATCATATCCGAAAATCTATTTTTTTACCGTATTTTACCGTCTGTACTACCCTCCCTTTTCCTACACAGGACAACACATGCAGGTCTTAGATGTCACCAGCACACGGTGCAGAACATCCGATCAAGAACCAAGCGGTTCGGTGACTCTTTCCTCTGTCGCACCATTAAGGCCTGGAATTCATTATCAGCTCACGTGTTTCCTTCTTCCTACAATCCCGGGTCCTTTAAGCGGGGCGTGAAAAAGCATATGATGATGCCGTCAAGTTGAGTGTCATCATTGTCACACGGTATGTGTAAGTAATGGTGACCCTCTTTTCTGAGACTTTGCCTTCAGCTTACCATCAGGCAAGGCAAAGTCTAATTGACGTGTTCTATATAAAAAAATATATCACTTAGGTTGCAGACAAGCACACGGCCCACCTAATGGGAAGTGGTTACCATGGCCTATGTAAGTATGCAACACCAGGGGTCTTACACTCGCGCTGCCGACCACGAAGAAACCTTCTGATGCCCCTCTTGAAGAACCCCATACTGTAGGTGCTTGGGAAAGCCGCAGCAGGGAGGTCATTCAACAATTAGAGTGTGCGTGGGATGAAGTTATTATAGATATTCCTACAAACGTCATTATTATGTTTAATAAAAAAGACGTACTGAGAAAAATGTATTAAAACACTCTTTATCATTAATCAAGACAGCTGTCTCTTTAATCGCGCCATCAAACAACAATTAGGCACCTAATCCCGCTTGACGAAGCAATTTAGAATTAATTAAAGCTATTCAATTTGTAGATGTACCTGTTATGGGTGCTAATTCATTAGCTTTAATTTGATTCTTGTTTCAACTGCCTCAGCACTTTGAAATGAATTCTCGGAACGGAAAGTACCGTGTCTATAGTAATTGTAATGATTGTAAATATAAATTTTATACTTCCTTTTTGGAGTACTCCAGGGAGCGATTTTAGGGCTAATTTAATGACTACGATCAATAATCTTATGATGTGTAATGTCAAAATCAATATATTTTTTCTAAAGTTTGGGCTTGTTTGGATGGATTGACTTTCACTGTCGAAAGTCTATGCAAATATTACTTATTGAATGAAACTAATTCGACGAATTCTGTAGCCTGTGACCATCCCGTTAAAATTATTTTTTGTTTCATCAATCTATTCTGCTTGGAAGAAATCGCTTCCAGCGATAAGGCCGCCCATTGTACATTAAACTGTATGCATGCTGCTACCTACAAGTTCTATTGTAATCCATTGGTGTACAATAAAGAATTGTCTATCTATCTATCTGTCTATCATGATCACTTTTGTTATATAATACTAAAACTTATTTAAACAGCACTACTAATGTACGTAAGGTCAAGAATAACCTATATCATAATAAGATATAATAAAAATCATACCTTCTTCATTTGCGTACAGTTAATAGAAAATTTACCTAAATAGAATAAGAACAAAAGTAATTTACTCTATTGTAAAATACAATCCTATAGTATGTCATATTGAAGTCAAACCCCATAAAAATAGATCTACCCATACGTTTTAATAGTTTACTTCAGTATGCGGTTCGCAACGAACGCCCATTTTGTTAAGAGTTCAAAGATAAGCCTCTTGAACGGTCTGCAATGTACATTATAGTCTGTTTACTCTATTCAATCTTATTTTGTTAAGCTTAAGATTCTAAATTCTTTGTCAATTTTTTTCCTAGTGCTTTCACTTACTTATGTATATTGTCAAAGTAATATAAGCTGTATTGGATTGAGATAAGAACTACGAATGTTTTGAGAGATTGTTCTTTTGTGGAGTAAATATGGCAAGCGGAAGGATTTGGAACTTTTTCATCGAAACATCGAACGAGGGTGCCAATGTTCACGTTATCTGGCATATGTATGCCATCAATGTTTCTTTGGTTTTTTTGCCCTTTATGTGATGTAATAATGCTTATTTAACACCTAATTATTCTGAGTTACGCAAATTCAGGTGGACTGACATCTTGGAAAATGTAGCTAGGATAAACTAGGTGCAAAAAACAGAGGATCGGATTCTTTCTTTTGTTTTAATACACTATCAATTTTAGTTTAGCCGATAACTTCACCATATTTTTAATTTTATAACATTACTGTCCATCCCAAGGTTGCCTGGAAGAAATCTCTTCAGCGATAATGCCGCCCATTGTACATTGAACTGTATACATGCTACCTACTTGACCTACTGTAAATCTGTTGGTGTGCAATAAAGAATTATCTATCTATCTATATATGTTGAATATTTATAGAAGCACACGTCTTGTCTCTGTTAATATCCAGTAAAAGCCTGCAAAAGGTATATAAACTAACTGATTCAATCAATCATAGCCCACCGCAGTCCATTGCTGGACATAGGCTTCTCCCAATTCATTCATTTTATCCGATCATCTGCCTTCCGTATCCAGTCTGTCCCAGCCAACGTTTTCAGATCGTCCGTTGATTGAATAACATATTTTTTTGCATTTTAAGATAATGGTTGTTTAGCTTTGTTTTTGTGTTGCTAGAAACACGTCTTATAGACTGCATTATTTATATTATCATTGACATAATTAATTGATTGCAAAATTTTTATTTTAAATATGTCGTGTTGGTCCCTGGTGGAGTAGATTAGGGCCACACCTTCTCTTATGTGGGTAGAAGACAACTAAAGCATGTGGCTGTTCTCCATCCGACTGTAAACATACCTTCTATGTCTAAGTGCCCGCTTGACGGCAATAGGCTTACCCTCTATTAAGTGGAACCGAAAATCATGGTTCGCGAAATTGGGTGTTAATACACCTCTGTCTACCCTTTCGAGGAATAATAAGCAGATGAGTACATTCAAATTTCGTAAAAAAATAGGAAACTTTAGTAAAACATTTTAGATTTTTAGGGCTTTTAGCTATTTAAATGATACAGATTTAAGAGTATACACAGTAAAGCCAGTATCAGAGCGATTAGGCTTGGAACACAGTCAAAAGAATATAAAGGAAGAAGAAAGAAAATTTTAAGTCTAATAAAATGAACAGCTTAGTAACAGGACTGGCGTCATTATGTGTATCAAATGACATCGTTTAAGTTTAATTTCGATCGTTTATTATTAACGGTTCGTTCGCGTCTTGGTTAGGAGGGTTGAGTCAAGGGAATTTAAACGAAGGTTTCTGGCCCCACTTAACTATCGCCCATTTGGGTCAGTGTATTTTTATCAGATTTAAGTGATTATATAATTAACTAATTAACTTCTTAAATCTCGTTTTATACATTAATTAGTTTGAGTGTTTCTAATTTTCCTACTTTAAGGAATTTTACATTAGAATTTAAGCTAATATCGCCCTTCAAATATCACACTATTTCCATATTACTATTTTTATTCAAGGTCCTAGAAAGGCTCGCATAGCAGCGCGAGTGTGGCTTCTCTGGTGTTACACACGTTCATAGGCCACGGTAACCACTTTACATCGGTTTTCGATGCTTTTCGAAGTTATGTGTGTATTTATCGCAGGTTTATAAGTGGCCACCACCAATTACCCCTATTGCCATGCCTATTGCCCTCTGGCCTATCCTTTCGGTGATATAGGCGTGAGTTTATGTATCATACAAGTATGTCAATTTATCAACTCATCTTTTTTTCGATCTAGCAATAAAGTATACCTAATCCAAAGTTTCTTTATTCAATATGTTTACAATCCTGTGTCATTTATCTCCCACCAGTGTAGGGAGGGGAGCGTTGACAAATTGTGTCCGGCAGATGTCCTCGGACTTGGCTATCTGAGAAAAATATCCCACTTAAATGTTTTGATGGCTGGCTCTTGAAATATTCACTGGTACTTATATAAATAGTGTTTTCTATCATTGTCTGCTTTTATCGTTTCCAATTTCACTGCTCTTGTTGGTTTGGTGAATATAATATAAACGAATTATTAGATTATTAGATTTTATTTATTTACAGTTGCTGAAATACAATGAATCGAAAAATTGCTTCGAGTAAATTAACTGAAATCGATAATCACGTTTGAAGATACCTCTCTGTTTATGTGTTTTTTGTATTATCAAAAAGACTGTTGATGTTTGTCGCTGTTTGCCGCTGTCTTGTTATTATTAGATGAATTTAGAAAACCGTATATCAGGTGGTCCGTGTGCTTGTCTGTGATCTAAGTGATATAAAAAAGTTACTTAATTTTGAATGAATATTTAAAGCATTTACTATGCTAACTATTCAAATCGATTAAGGTATAGAAAAAATTGAATCGGTTCAGGTGTGATTTGAACCCGCGATCTTTCACCCTGTAAGGGCAAGATTAACATTATTTTTTTTCTAATGCTTAATTTTGATATGGCCAGTAGGTTGTGAAAATCCGATGGCAGTCACTTTACATAAAATATGAGTTAGTGAGAGTTAGAAAAAGATCAGCTGCTTTGCAGTTACATTAGAAGAAAGCAGACCCCAAATGTGACCGGGACAAACAATGGGGTCGTATCTGGTGTCTGATGATGCTACAGTAAGTTCTTCTAAATATCTTCCTAAGTTTCATCAATGTCTATTTTTGACGGTGGAATTGATGAGAGATTGTGGGGGAATATATAGCAATTTCTTTATTTTTGTACCTACAATGAGTCCCCCTGTTTCCACTAGTGCGTGAAATCAGTGGATTCAGGGTCCGTGTCTCTACTTTTCCAGGATACTTATTTATGGTCGTCCAACTATTCTAAATTTATTCAAACTGCGTTCTAGATTCAAAACTACCAGAACACAGAGCAAAGTTTGCATGCGTGACAGTACTCAGAATTTTCTAGAAGGATGACAGTGAAATGTGAATTTGAATAGGAAATTTCGTTCTACCCTACTTTTTAAAGTTGTCAAAACTTTCTATAAACCCCTTTAGGTTTTCTACCAAAACTCTATGTTTGAATATAGAATTCCAAATCAAATGCCTATTATTTGTGATGGTGGTTACGAACCCACTGGACTCCTAAAATTCGTCCCCTGGAATAAAAGTTGTAGATTTGTTACCTATGTAGGTGTATATTCGTCTCCTGGCAGAAGAACAATTATATTCGTTCCAATACACTCCCTTGGTGGGGCACACGTTCATAGGTCACGACAATCACTTTCCATCAGTTGTATAATTAAAAAAAAACTACAATTATTTCAAAACTATTATTATCTATTCTATGACAAAACGTCTCTTTCATAAGTTACTTGTAGTTTATTTATTCTCTATATTCAGATAATACAGTATCAATATCAATGTTTGATTAGAAGATATTCAATATTATCGTAACCCAAAACCAAACAACATACCTAGTTAGAGAACATGAATTGTGAGTCGTCAGGTTCCTAGTTCATGTGTACCTATGTAAATAATCTTGAATCTCTATAACTGAGTATTCGATATATTAAGAAAACGTGTTAGACGATTATGAAAATTATCTTATTAGTTATTTATTTTATTGTCTCCTGTACATCTTTACAGGATACACCCTAATACGACAGAGTAGGCGATCTAAACATCCACTAACGTAACTAACATAATATTATCTTATTGTAATTATCTTGTCTTGATGTCGATTATCGTATGAATCCTCTGTGACAGTATCTGTGGCGTAGCGGTAAAACGTTCGACTGCTACAGAGGACGCGTGGGTTCGATTCCCGCTCAGTGCAAATATTTGTATGCACGATATTCGACCAATGCAAATATACATATGTATATTTGCATTGGTCCGGATGCTTCAACACGAGCCAGTTAAGCTATGCTTACCATGGGTCTAGATAGAATTGTGTAGAATGTTGTTGTAGAATACTATTTATTTAATTCATGTCAAAAGACCGTCGGCGGGTCGGATTAAATGCTTGCGCGGGCCGGAGCTGGCCCGCGTGCCGTAATTTGCCCACCACTGGTTTTAACCCTGAAAATCTTAGTAGGGACCACTGAAAAGAAAAAAGAGAAAACATTCAGGTAGCAGATACTAGCAACTTAATTGAATAAAAGGGTATAAATCTTAGTTTCAAGGATACCCAAGACAGCGGAAGCGGTATTATAGTAATAATTAAATAAGCTCTCAACTAATACACGGCCCAAGAGACCCGGTGCCATGGCTATATGTTCTATTCTAGTGGGGAATTAACAGCAAATTGGTACTAGTTAGCTGAGTAGATGCGCGGTCTAAGCTAAGAGCGGCAGCGATTATGAAAAAAATATGAATAAAATTCTTCTAGAACAGAGTGCCAATTCTGATTGTTTCCAAAGCATATGTCTTGGAGACCGATCTTCACACTCATAACGCTTTTCGTTGCAATGCCTAGCCGGGTAGCTTGATTTTGACTCTGAAGATTTTGGTTGAGCCGTAATAATCTTCCTCAATAAATACAAAAATGCCAAATAAAAATCTGTACAAAAATGTGGACAATATTTTAATTGTATAATGTAATAATTAATTTTTATATATTGGCGTACTCTAATTTCTAAATTATTGTAAATCTAATTTTAAGTGAACTTTATGTTTTTATGAGAAATAAATGACTTTTTAAACTAAAAAAAAAAAAAAAATTTATAAAAATAAAAATAATATGGGTTAGTTTTTTTATATTATTTGGAATTGTATAGAGTGCTTCCGTTCCCAATCAATAGGGTGCCAAACAAGACCGACTATTGGATACATTTAGCCGGTGCTAGCCATAGAGCTCCAGTTTCGTGAAAATATTCCCCAATCTAAGTCATATGAAACAATGAATGGTACTTAGACGTACGAGACTAGCTCATTAACCAATCATTTTTCAGAAAATGCTCCATCACAGACCATACTCTTTTTTTTTTATACAACTTAGGTGACAAGCACACGTCTCACCTGATGAAAAGTGGTTACCGTGACCTATGTAACACCAGTGGAGTCACGTCCGTGCTGCCAACCCTGTAAGAACAGACATTTTCTGTGCCTTCAGTGCAGAACACAAAATTAGGACAAGACAAGTTCTTATAGAACTTAAAAACTTTTTCATTCGAAATTAATCGCAAACTGCTTATAACTTACACCGTAACTTTCGAAGAGTGGGTGGTGTGAGATCATTATCTTGGCAGAATAGAAAACTAAATAGCTTAGCAGCAAGCAATTGAATGTTAGATGTAATAGCTCTCTAGTAAATGCTATTTAGCCGTTTTTATGCCACTGACTAACAAATAAGTTAAATCATACCTTGCTTATAATTTAAGCTAAAGCCTAAATTATGTAATTAAATAATAGTCTTTAAAGAAAACATTAACATATTAACAGTAAATGGAACCGGCGATATTGTAGCGAAAAAGGCCTAAGAACATGCTTTAATAAATCGCACGTGTGTACAATCAAAGAATCAATCAATAAATCAATCAAAGAATCAATTTTATTTATTCAGTTTAGGCACTCAAAGAGCATATATGAACTTCAAAATTTTACAATTATGTCAAGAAATAATATAAAAATATTAAATACTGTAAAAAAAACCATTGGAAAATGATTCTTTCTCTGGTTTGGTAGGTTAGTTCTACTGAAAAGATACAAGCAAGAAACTCAGCGAACTATGTTAGAACTAAAAAAACATGCAAACTATCTAATTGGCAATTTCAAAGGATAGATTACAAATATGTGAACTACTGTTATGATAATCTTGGAGGAGCAGTCTCAAGCCGTTTTCATATTATCCGGTATCCGATAGCCAACACCGTGTGCTATTCACATATACCTATATATCCGATAAAACCGGTCCTATACCTTAAGGATACATCCATCAGCTCAATAGCATAGACTTAAAAAAAATTAACTATAAGCTCAACCAGAGACTCATTAGAAATTCTCAACAAGAAACTCCATTGAATATGACATGATACTTGGTTTTTTTTTATTGTTATTTTATCGTTGTGGTGACTAATTGACATTGATATCAGATTTCCGGCAAAAACAGCGGTGTCAGCTCCGATATCTGATTTCTGGCTGGACAATATGGAAAATATTTAAATCTTCTTTCATATATGTTACTTCCTGTCGACTGTCGTATTTCGGATATCGGAGTCAACACCGATATCGGTCAGATGATTATAAAAAAACCTCTATCACTTCAAGAACCTAATTTTATTCGAAAAAATTTAACGACCATAATTTTAATTCGAGAAACAAGAATACTAGTTGTACCAAAACTCAGGCTTCACAAAATTGGTGATTGGTGAAATATTTAATAAAATTCTTCAGATTTGATTAACATGCCACTTAATAAATTTAAAATAGAAGTGAATAAACTTTAATGAATAAAGGTTACTAAAAACTAGATGAGTATCTTAATGATGTAAATGCGTGGTCAATATGAGTCTCTTACTTGCTCGTACATCATAAATTGTAAACTAAAGCAAGTTTAAAAAGCAAGATAACCTAGTTCTAATATAGTTCTCCGAGTTTCTTGCTGGTACCGAACCAGCAAAAGAATCATTTTCCCATGGTTTATTTTTACATTATTTAATATTTTTATATTATTTCTTGACATAATTGTTAAATTTGGACGTTCATATATGCTCTTTGTGTGCCTAAACTGAATATATAAAATTGATTCTTTAGTTAATTCTTTCATGGACTTAGGTAAATTCAAAAGCAAGTTCAGAGTGTCTTTACATTCTTAAACCTATATGCAAATTACTCACAGCATAAAATAAACTGTTGGTTAAAACATTGCTGGGGTCTGTCAAACCAAACACTTTCTTAAAATAATGAACCCTTGGAACTGTCTGACGAAATCTCTCAGATATTTTAAGAAGAAAAAAAGAAACAATTTTGTTCAACTTTGAAAAGTTGGGTCCAGTTTTAAAGGTGTTTCAGTTTTTTACAGATTTTACCCCACGCTTACACTCGCAATTATTTGAAAAGGATCTTGCCATTTCAAATTATGTAAAAAATTAACTTAAATTATTAAAACTGAAATTGTTTTGACAAGTATTAGAACAAAATTACTTTTACTTAAATAAAAGAAAGTAAATTATATTACAGAGTTAAAAAGGGTAATTTAAGAAATCAAAAACTTATCGACTTGATTAATGTTAAGTCTATAGTGACACATCATCAACCTTGGGTGGGGTCATTCATCAACTCGCTACCGTTAAAATCGCTAGCATGCGTGAGATTTCACTTTTCGATTTGAAAATATTATTTTGTCTACAACTCGCTCGATTGTAAAACCTAACGATTTATGAACAGTTAGTTACAAGAATTTAATACAAGTGTTTACATTAAATGTACAAGGTATTAATCCCGGTTGCATCCGAAACTTTCACTTCGGAATCCAGGATCCGCCTTTAGCAGTCTAACTGCATCGAGACTGAACTTCGATATTTTCCGTGAAACAGCTTCCATTTGACTTTCATTCCTACTGGGGATATTAAAGTTTATAAGATGTTCGTATGACAACCGGGACCAACGGCTTGACATACTCTCCTATATTCCAAAATACCTAAATTTCAATATGAATATTATTCGTATTAACGTCTTTTCATAAACGTTTACAAAATACTAAGTATATTCAATAACGCTGGCCGCGTAATTCCCTGCAGAGTAGAATTTTCCACCACCTCATCACTATGCGGTGTCGTGCAAGGCGACTAAGGGATAGGGCTGTTTAACATCAAGCAGATACATACAGCCCAGACTCAGCCTCAGATGCATGGCTGAAATCAACAATAGTGCCCGAAATGCGCCACTAGGCTTTTGAAAAAGGACAAAGGCTATGTCTTGCAGCGATAACCGTCATCTACGCGGGCGGTGCAATAAAATAAGACGTTATAAATAGTTGTTTTTGTTTTCATATACAATTCCAAATATGGTACGCGTGTAATCTATTCCATAATAACATCAATAACAATCAAAGCCCTATCTGCTTAGAAAATAACGTTATCTCCTTAGAGACGAGTACAATAGGCCTTTCAGAATCACACTTAATAAACCTCTCAATAGCCTTCACAGTATGTTGGCTCTGTAATAATCAGATGTAGGGATGAACAGCACGTTATCGATGTACAATAAACTGAATAAATACCGTTTATTATTATAATCAGGTTAAATTAACTGCAACGTACCTGATGCAAGTTGGACTGCAGTTAAAAGACTCGTATTCGCGTTTTCAGCAGTACCTAGGTAATGTATTCGACTGTTACAGCTCAGTGCAAATATTTGGGGGGTGACAGGTAGAGTCGCCTGTCACCCTGGCAGAAGCAGGCCGCGGCGGTGGCGCACCTGACGCGCCTCCCCGTTTCCGGGGACGAGTTGGGGACTCTGTAGTCCCCACACCCGAGAAGAGGGCCAGATGGTTAGAGATGGCCCTGGGTCGGCCGGGGTGCGAGGGATATGCCTGTCAACCTCACCTTCGGCAACCAAAACGACCCACAGGCGGCGTGCGTTTTAGTCGGTTCGAGTCCGACATAACCTCCTCCACCGGCTCCGGTGGGGACCTTTTTTTTATTTATTTATTTATTTATTTATTCTTTTTGCAAATGTAGGTCGAAAGTTGGTACATGTTTGTTAAAAAGGTATCACTACATTTGGCCTTGCGGCATGCAAATTAGAGCCATACAAATAATTAGTGGACATGCATTTATACTACACTTCATTACAGTTCATTCGAGATACGTACATTATGTCAATAGTAACTAAATATCACTTCAAAATAAAATCAAATGCGTATGTCAACTGTAATAAGATTTCATATAATCAAAATAGAATAAAATAGGTATGTCAGTAATAGGAAATAATACATTATGAAAATAAAATCAAATTAGAAAATGTCAATTACATTAATTATTAATTAAATAATGATAGTAACAAATGATATCCGTGTTCAATTTAGTAAACTCAATTAATTTAATTTCAGTGAAACACCAATTTTATCTATTTCAATGACTTGTCATTTATGTACTCTTCAACAGAATAATAACATTTCTCCAGCAAAAGGTTCTTAAGGCTACGTTTAAATTCATTTATGTTTGTGATATGCAAAATAGAAATTGGTAGTCGGTTGTAAAGCCTTGGAGCCATGCAGAACACACTACTGTTAAGATATGTGGTTGCATTAGCTGGAAGACATATCTTCATGTTATGTCTTTTACTATTAAGATTTCTATAAAGCTGCATATTTTTCCTCACGAACAACACGGTTTCCAAAATATATATAGATGGCAATGTCAAAATCTGTAGTCCAATGAAACTAGGTTTACAACTATCAGTAGATTTCAATTTACATATAGCTCTTACGCATTTCTTTTGGGCTATGAAAATGCTTTCCACACCAGTTGAATTGCCCCAAAATATGACACCGTAATTTAAAATTGGAAATACATATCCATAATACGCCGTCATAATAGTGGATACACTGGCTGTCTTAGACAACATATACAGAGAGTAAGAGTGTTGATTTATTTTTGAACATAACACTTCTAAATGCATCTTCCAATTCAGACCTTCATCTATATTTAGTCCTAAAAATTTTGTTTGTTGTACCTGTTTTATTTGTGTTCCATTATATTGTATGTCCAAGTCTGTCAGTTTATTCGTCCTATTTCTAAATGTCATTATGCATGTCTTATTTAAATTAATTTTCAAATTATTTGATGTCAACCATTTAATAGAGTCATATAAAGTACTAATTATTTCATGCTCAAGCTGGGATTTATTATTTCCAGTAAATACAACTGTGCTGTCATCCGCAAAAAGTATAGTTTTATAATTTGTTGCTTGGGGAAAGTCATTTATGTAAATGATAAATAACAGTGGTCCCAGCACACTCCCCTGAGGTACTCCAAAAGCAACTTTCCGCGGTTCGGACGAGTAATTTATTAGCTTTTTAGTAGAACTACATATTCTAGAGATCTGTGTTGTCTGTGTTCGGTCACTTAGGTAAGATCTTATCAGTTCTAGCACATTTCCCCTCACTCCATAAGCATTTAACTTATCCAATAAAGTCACGTGATCCACGTAATCGAACGCCTTGGTTAGATCCATGAAAATGGCGGAGGCTTGGTTCTTTTGGTCTACTGCGGTCATAACTGTACTGAGAAAGCTATAGAATGCTATATTGATATTTTTATTCTTACGAAATCCAACTTGCTCCTCAGCAAATAGGCCATTCATTTCAAAGAAATTGTACAGACGCTCGTAGATAACCCTCTCAAATATTTTTGATATGACAGGAACAAGAGCTATAGGTCTGTAACAACCCATGTCAGTTTTGTCATCCTTTTTAAACAGGGGTTTGATTACAGTAATTTTCAGGTCATTAGGAAACACACCATGAGATATGCATAGGTTAATCAAGTGACTTAAAATATGTGATAACCTAAAAGATATGTGTTTTAGTATCTTTGTAGAAATTTCATCGTATCCAGTGCTATTTGTCGTTTTGAGATTAAGGATGATTTTATTAATATCTTCAGGAATTGTAGGAGGCATAAACAAAGAGTTAGATTTATGACTAAAACTTATTTTGGACGTAGTTTGTTCTAATTTCGTAATTTGATCAACAAAATTCGCTATTTGTATAGGATCACTAATAACCTCATTATTCACTGTTATGCACCGTATATATTCCTTGGGAACATTAAATTTATTATTGTTAATTACAGCCCAGGTAGCCTTACATTTATTTGTTGCGTTACTAATGAAGTTGTCATTCTGCGTCTTCTGTGTTAATTTTATAATCCTATTGAGCCTAGACGATAGGTTTTGGAAAGCTTCTTTATTTGTATTTGTACGGTTTTTCCGATACTGCCACAGAAGTTGACGTTTGCGTTTACAACATAGTCTTATGCCTTTCGTAATCCACTTTGGGCGTGTTTTTGCTGAGATCTTTACACGTACTATTGGAAAACATAGGTTATAAAATAGTCTAAACAGTTCATAAAACCTACTAAAGGCGATATTAGGATCTTGACAATCGTACACTTCCTGAAAACTGAGTGAGTCTAAACATTCCTTAAACTTTGTAATATTTACCATTGAATAGTTTCGTTTTTCAACATACCAGTACTTAAATAGATTAAAGCGTCCCACCGGTACTGCAAATAACTGTCCAGTATGGTCAGATAGTGCAAATTCCAGAACCTCGTGTGAGCAATGTCTTGTGTTGTACAATACATTGTCTAAACACTTCCCACTTACTAAACGCGTGGGTTGATTAAAAGCTGTCTTTAAATTGAAGGACCACAAAATCTGCATAAATTCAGTACATTCGGAACTTTTTTGCAGTATATCAATATTAAAATCACCACACAGTATTATTTTCTTTTTACCGTAACAGAAAGCAGTTAATAAAGAATGGAAAGCAGTAAAAAACGTGTTCAAATCTTCTGCACTATATCTCGGTGGTCTATATATGCATATCACATATATTTTGTGTTCTGGAAGCTCTATCCCAGAGCACTCCATAATATTTTCAATACCGTACTTATCAATATCTTGAATTGGGGCAAATACTAATGTGTTATCGACAAGTATACATGATCCTCCACGACGGTTGCGCCTACAAAATATAGAACCAAGGGTAAAATTTGGTACACTCAACCATTTTCTATCATCTCTTACCATGTTATGTTCTGTAATACAGAGTACACCAACACCCCTACCCCTACGTTCGAGCAATTCGAGAACTATAGCAAGCCGGTCCAACTTTGACATCAACCCATCCATATTTTGGTGATATAACTTTAGATCAGTCTCGAAAAAAAATACTAGAAGAAATGTTATCACTGTCAAATATAGAATCATCCTTATGCACATCAACCAGAATATTACACTGTGAGTCATTCTTATTCTCATTAGAGGGTAAGGCAAATTCCCAACAAGTCTGAGTACATTTATCAGCTACTTTACATAAACTTACACTTCTTTTGCTCAGAGACTCACTGTACCTTTTGCGTTTAGTTGCATAGTCGACCCGTAATATGTCTTTTAGTAGATTACGACACATTATTGTCGTAAAGTGTAAGTAATGAGGAATAAAGCGCACATAATTCATATCTACATAACTTACATAATCATATTGGTTACATATAAATTGCAATTCATAGTTTAGTTTAGTAGGATTAAGGTACCGATTGTATGGAACTTCGCCTACTATAATGTTAGTGTGACGCACTGTAGGTAGCCAGCTAATGAGTGAACTTTTAAATTGATACGGGTTACTATCATTAACACCCCCCAGTATCACTATGAAATCACTTTCTGTTAGACGCCCTAGTTCTTGTTTCATAGTATTCACGATGCTATGAATGTTTGCAGCTGACTTCCAGTAAACTGTTACTCGGAATTTATCACCCAGGAGATTTTGCAGTATAGGCCGAAGATTTTTTCCGCGTTGATCAGCAAGAACGATTACGTTTTGTTTCTTCTCTTCTGCTTTTCCTTCCCCATCAAACTGTTTTGTAGAAAAAAGTTTTTTACAAATATTTACACTTGGCTGAGTCTCGTAGCCAGTCTCTGAGTCGGAATTATCTCTTGCAGGTACATCATCGGGTTTATTAAAGATTGAATTTATGGCGTTAAAAGTATATTCCCTCGGGGATGTCCTAGGTAAACCTGGTTTTACTGTGAGTGTACGGATTCGACGTTGATATTGTGGTGAATAGAACCTCATAGGTGTAGCTACACATTTATTATTTGTGAATGTTTCCTTTACACCGATTGATTGTAATAATTTTATTTTGTTTTCACATGTCTGTAATTTATTTTTAAGTGTACTATTTTCAATGTTCAAACTATCTATTTCATTTGTCGCAACCTGTAGTTCCATTTTTAGTTTGTATATTTCGTCTTTTAATACAAACAAATTGTCATTTGAAGACGGTAAACTCTGATACGACACATCCATGTCGCATTCATTACTCGTATTATCACTCAACAATGTTATGTTATGTTTATTTGATCTCCTTTGTTTCATATTTACGTATTCACCTTCCATATTTATTAGTTTGTTTGCTTTTATCTTTTTCTCAGGAAATAAATCTCAAAAAGTGGTTTCAATGTAACAGAGTTTTGAACCCTCGACCTCAGAATTACAAGTCGCCAACACTACGTCGGGACCAATGTAGCAGATAATAAAGATGACGAAAGTGGCGAATACTTTTTAATGTTACACTATAGTTCCTTTTTTTGTCGCTTGTGGGTACTGTGGTGTCGTTTTACTTTTATACCTGAGATTTGAAAAAGTGTTATGTAACGATTCTGGTTTCCTTTTATTTTGTTATTAATACACTATTTCACTGCAATTTAATATTTAAACACTGATGTTTTGTAATTACATTAACTTTTCCTTGTGGATTAACATCTAAAAGTCTGTTTATTGAGATGTATTATAGTTTATTGATGATATTAGCACCCGATACACTTTCTTCACTATAGGATGTTAAGTTTGGATTTTAACACTGTCATTGATTTAAGCTGTAATAGACGTATTTAACTATTTTAAATGTATTATTTATACGGAGCCGATGTTTACACCACGTTTGACAGCTGTCAAGTCAAGTTTTTGGGGATTTTTTTTTTAATGTGCGTTTTTTTTTTCTTTCTTTTTTTTTCTTTGGGAAAATAAAAATTGCAATTATTTGTATGCAAGAATACCTATTTGCGTATATACCTAGATGTTTCCGTACTACAGAGTGCACGTTAAACCATCGGTTTTATTTGCTAAACGAACACCTGCTCCAGTCGTTACGGGTAGTTGGAGCCCTGAAATCCAGAACTTCGATATTGCCAATGGCTGTGGAGGTCATATGGCAGTCGATTCACGACAAATATCGAAATTCAGCCTTATCATAGTTCGACTTGAGGGCCAACCCCGGCTGAGTTGGTAAAACATAACATAACATAAACTCACGCCTATATCCCCGAATGGGTAGGCAGAGGTGCTAGCACCCACATTTCACCAGTTTATGTTTAGGTCCCAATGAAATAGATGGCGAGTTTATTGCCATTAACCGGGCACTTTTAAACCTGCGATAAATACACATGCCATGGTAAAACCTGGTATCGAACCCGAGACCTCATCTCAGCAGTCCATTACCCATACCACTAGGCTACCATGTTGGTAAAAGGTTTAGATAATTATGATTTTCTTTACTTATCGACATTTTCCCAACCCTTTTTAATGTCGTAACGATTCGCCACCGTTCCAGATGTTCACGCTCTACACAAATAACACGTAAGAACTGTTCAAACATATATATTAGAACAATAATTAATTACAATGTTAGTGTACAGTATTAACAATAAAGTTATATGACATTTATAATTGGGTTTTATCATATTGCAAATTCTACATGCTTCATGCGAAGGTTTGTGAAGATGTTGGAATGTATGTTGTTCAATCACGCTCTAACGGCAGCACGGATTAGGCTAAAATTTGACACAGAGATAGAGTATAGTCTAAAGTACATACATACATAAAATCACGTATGTCTTCTATAGGGGTAGGCAGAGATCACGGAGCTCCATTTGCTACGATCCTGACATACTACTACTCTCGCTTCATTCACTCTCATTACATTCTTCATGCATGTTTGTCGGTTTAGGGTACTCGGATCCCTTTTCTAAAACTTCCCCGATTTGGTCGAGATATGTGCGCCTAGGTCTTCCCCTTCCGACGGTACCATCCACTCACGCCTTATACACCTGTTTCGTTAGTCTAAAATCGGCTCTGTCAACCTCACCTTCGGCAACCAAAACGACCCACAGGCGGCGTGCGTTTTAGTCGGTTCGAGTCCGACATAACCTCCTCCACCGGCTCCGGTGGGGAGGTATCCGTGGGGATTTTGCGCACGTAAAAAAAAAAAAAAAAAAAAAGTCTAAAATCGGCTACTTTTTATATCGAGAATACGTTCCCATAGGTTGTGGGCACGGGATCAAGATCCCACGCATCATCGCGGATCAGCTAGTGAATAATAAAGTCAATTGTGAAACAACTTTGTTGTTTTGTGTATTTTGTTTTGAAAAACTTATACATTGAAACGTAGCAATTAAATACACATCATTCTTATTTGAGTACATCATTATATTTTGACGTTATTGTATTTTGGTCATTTTTATTTTCGTGATATTATTATACCAACTTTATTTCTACTATTTATTCATCCCGTCGGAGTTATACAGGCCTGAACATAATAGTTACAAGTAATGCGGTAATATTACATTATAGTACAAGTGTGTAATGTTGGTGATTACCGCTGAGGTACTATTGAGACCCGAGCTATTAGATGAGGGTCTTAAGAGAGCCGAGAACGGTAATCATCAATACACACGTGTATCATACGATGTTTATCAACACATTTGCGAAGAAAATAAAAATAAAAGAGATATTTACCCTTGTAGTTTTCAGATAGTAAGCTTTTCACAACATTAAGAGCTTCATCTTTTTTTTTGATACCACTTAGGTGGCAGACAAGCACACGGCCCACCTGATGTAAAGTAGTTACCGTGGCTTATGGATGTTTGTAACACCAGAGGAGTCACAGTCGCGCTGCCAGCCCTGTAAGTACAGAGTTTCTGTGCCGTCAGTGTAGAGGACAAAGCAGGACATGCCTTTAGTCATCCCACTGACAGCACAAATTCTCCAATGAGCTCTGTCTACCCTACTCACCGGTGGGAACACAACACGAAGTTATTATAACCGCGGTATTCTGTAGGGTGGAGGTACTTCCCCAGTCGGACTGCTCAAATGAGCGGAAATACCGTGTCCTACTATATTATAGCATTGAAAAAGTCACAGTTCCATTACAGGTGTAATGTGCCTCATTTCGGTGAAATAAGAACCACTTTATGAGCAAGTGTGTTGAAAAAATAAGCATCTTCAAGCATTGAGTTTTTCTATTGCTTTACTTCGGGTAAAGTAATAAAACTTGTACCGAAAGTAGCCCAGCCTAACAAAATACTTCGGAAATTATTCCATTCATCTAAGTGTGAATATTAACGTCGGTCAATGGACTGCCGTTTGGTGAAATCTAATACAGATTATTGTAAAGATAGAAGAGAGAATTCTCGTGAAGAAATATTACAGTAAGTATACCTACATAGATGTACCTTCTGAAACTAATAGGAAAGTGTGTATGTTATAATTATTCAATGAAACGGAATTAGAAAAGCTTTGCAATTTAATTTTAAATACTATTGACCGGTCAATACGGATTATTGCTTAATAGTGTCACCATAAACAGTTGCATCCGAGGCTATTTTCTCGGAGTCCTGGTTTGTTTCTTTTCGATTTGAGTTTGTTTATGAGAGTAACCACGAGAGAAAAGTCAATACTAAAGATAGGTACGTATTAATCAGCTAGTGTTCTGGCAGGTGAGGTTAACTTGGTCTTGCTCTAACCTTTTTTTACGTGCGAAAAATACCGATATGAGAGGTTACGTCGAACTCGAACCGACTAAAACGCACTGCGTGTGTGGGTCATTGTTGGTTACCGGAGGTATGGTTGCCAGGCATATCCCTCGCACATCCCCTCCTCCCACATCACACAACACACAACATCCCATCCCATCTCTATCAATCTGGCTCTCCTCGGGTGTGCGGACCACAGAATTCCCAACTCGTCCCTGCAAACGTAGAGGCGCGTAATGCGCCACTCTGCCCTATAGATGTATAACCCAAAAACGGATAAGTCATACGTGATATGACAGCATTTTTCTTCCTACTACGTGGACGATAGGCAAACCCAGCGGAAACTACAAGCGAGAAAATATAATAACTTATGAATCTGGTCTAATCTCTTCGTCCCATCCAATAAAAGGAGATGAACAAACAAACGAATGCTGTTGTGTTACAATATTGGTCCATCTTTATGAGGGACACCGTCTGCTTTATTAAAGTAAATGATTTTCAAGCTCAATTTACCGACAAATTGCTCATGAAGTTCGGTCGGGAAGCAGTTTCAGGGGAAATGTTGTTCTCATGTATAATAAATTGTTAGTTTATAGCATCTAGGCGACATTACCAGTGAAGCATCGCAATGAAGTGTCGGTAGCTTAGTGGTTAAGGAGTCGGCTTTACGATCAAGAGGTCCTGGGTTCGATTCCTGGCCTTTACACTACCGACGTGAACCCACTCCTAACACAAGCAATTTAGCTTAGCTGGAGAGGTTAGAGTGATTGTACTAATTTTGGTTACTAATATTCTTTAAACTAATGGAAAAAAAACTACCTTTAATGATAGTATGGGGACGTCTAGGTTAATTATATATTATTAAATTGTATATTAACTTTTTTTATACAACTTAGGTGGCAGACAAGCACACGGCCCATCTGATGGAAAGTGGTTACCGTGGCCTATGATCGTATGCAACGCCATGGGAGTCACACTCGTGCCGCCGACCCTGTAAGAATAGAGCGTTTTTGTGGCGTCAGTATAGAAGACAAAACAGAATAAGCAGTTAATTATTTAATAACATCTTCCCACTGAGAGTACAAAAACACTCCAGTAAGCCAGCTAGCTAGCAGTACAAAATCCTCCCAACATTGGGAGAGGCCTGGTCCAGCAGTGAACTGCGATGGGCTGGTTGTATGACAGAAAAAGTACAAAATTCAGTATACTATAACTCTTATTAATCATAGCGTTAATCCCGGTCCGAAGCATTCACCTCTGTCAGTATTAGTAACTATCTACAATAGCTATAAATAAACGCAAATATAAATTATTTTCTTAGTAAATAAACAATACCTATTATATTAAATAAAATTTTAAGCATTTAGTATGCTAACTATTCAAAAATCGATTAAGATAGAAAAAAATAATTTGTCCAGGCGCAATTCGAACCCGCGATCTTTCCCTTACAGGGGGAACGCCCTGACAACTAAGCTATCGAACCTTCGCCTGAAATATCCAAATTCTTCTGTACATATATCCGTCTTATATATTCTTATTCTTACTTCGGACTGCGGGTTCCGCTCTACCCAGTCTAATTACGGGTTTAGTTGAACTACTGTTATAAGTGCTGTTAAGTATAAGTGCAAAACAATGAGTCGATGTTTTTTGTTTCGAATACTGATACTATGTCATACACAATTTGTCATAGCTACAAATAAATAAATAATAAAAAACATTAGCGAAATTATTTTCACATTTCGAAGCCTATTCTCGCCAAATCTTATTATATTAGGTGTCATTTCAGTAAAATTTGCTGTTCATTGGCTTTTACGCAAAATAATTCACAAAGACTTGGCGCCATCTTTCTAACGTCAGACCATTCATCAGTGACCTTTTCACGATACAGGTAAACAAGGCGCCATTGATATCTATGAAGAATAATGATTTTGACATATTTGAACCGGGGCTTGTTTCGCAGAATTTAATGGAAGACGTATTTTGGTATTCATATATACGCTAAGCAAGCGAAACGTCTTAAGTAAGCCTACGGCTGTCGAAGGAATATCGACTTACTATACAGGTAAGAAGTAACACAATCACAAAGTGCATATAAGTACCATACACCTGTTAGTGAGGAAACTAGTTCAGTTTTATCATCTTAACATATTTTCAGAAGGTTACAACGCATAGCCCGTGCTCCACTATTACAATTTTTTTTTCTTTTTCATTCACAGTTTATATAAATGCAATGTTATCGTACTTTGACAATCACTATCATGTAACTTCACACTGTACCCTCAGGCAGACATAGCTCCACCAGACGTTCGGCGAGACATAGCTTGTGCATTAGAAAAGCAAAAACAAGAGATAGATCACATATTGATAACTCACTTGTACTTTTAGACATTACTTTATTGCTTATTACACCTGACCGGTTTCGCCTTACGGCATCCTCAAAGTTTTAAGCCTTTGAGGATGCCGTAAGGCGAAACCGGTACAAGTGAGTTATCAATATGTGTAACAACAAATTCCACCAAGTGCCATCAATCTACAGTATAAATAGTCAAGAGATAGATCCCCGACACCCACTGTACATCTACGAAATGCCCCCTGTCCGCTTAAAAAACTGCCAGAGCTTCATGAGACCCACTCTGACTACAGAGAGTCTCCTACAGCGATTGAGAGAACAAAGGTGGGAGGAAAAGCATCCATTTCCAGTAGGTTTCAGCAGACCAAGCAAAGACCTGCCGCCTGGAGCCCATCTCCAATGGCAAAATTGGAAGTCTTTAAACTGCCTGCGGACCTAAGTTGGCTTTATCGACCGGTCGCAAGAGTCCTGCGTCTGCGGGGCCCAAACCCAGTCCATGTCGCATTTGCTTTCCTTTCACTTGCACTACTACTGCTGTTGCCAAGATTTGGGTCAATAAAATGTAAATTTATTCTAGACCATATAAAGTAACACTGCCATACCAAAGATACTGCTAAGAACTTCATATAATTTTAGACTTTAAAGCAATGCTGTTAAAATTCAAACTTAAAAGGTTTTTGCAGGGAGAATGAAAATGTAGCGAAACTCTTTTTATTTATTTTTTTGGACTTTATGAATATAGAAATAAAGTCGAAAATTTAATGTTATTTATTGCAGAGCCTGTGGTTTGACAGTGGTTTTGCTTTAGCAGAATCGAGGGCCAGCCCACTGTCACTTCTGTCCACTACCTCGTTGCGAATTATATCCTTTGTAATGGTAAATGTACAAACTATTATTCTAATCCTGTGCCTTAATTCAATTTTCGAATCAAATAAGTACACTATCGATTCCCTTACAAAGTAAAAGTTATGCATACATACATATATTCACGCCTTTATCCCCGGAAGATTAGGCACAGGTGAATTTACACCCACATTTCACCAATCATTTAATTCGGTCACACGTAACAGGGGGTAGCTTATTGCCATCTTCTTGGCATTATTGTTGACTCAAGCCATGCATCTGAGGCTGAGTCTGGGCTGTATATTTCTGTTTGATGTTAAACAGCCCTATCCCTAAGTCATCTTGTAGGACACAGCATTGTAAGAGATGGGGTAGTCCAAATTCTACTCTGCCGGGAGCCACGCGGCTTTATACCTACAAATGGACGAGGGTTGAGTAGTTTCATTAACAGAATAGTGTAATATTTTGTCGACACAAATTAGTTACAATAGACACCAAAATAATTACGAAGTTCAATCACTTTTAACCTTCGAATATGTAAGCGTGTAAGTAAATATCAACCCTTGAGTTCTCTAAAATTATTAAATTGCGTGGTTCCCAGCGAAGTATTTGATGTCTCTTCTCGTGGATGCTATAAAACGTGACTAGAAAAAATATAGACTACATATTGTACAATAATATCGTAGACTGGTAACCTGTTACTATATGTAAGCACCATAACTACGGATTTGGAGTAAAATTAGACAAATTGTTAATTTACATACAGCAGTTATAACGTATCATGCATACGTATCTTCGGTGCTCCGCTATGGAATTGTCATATGGGGTAACTCTGTGGAAGCGGATAACGCATTTGTAGCCCAAAAGAAATGCATCCGTGCAATGCATGGGGTAGATGGGCTAACTAGTTGCACGCCACTGTTTAAGCGACATAAAATTCTCCCCCTACCATGTTTATACATACTGGAAATGTGCATTTTTGTCAAAAAACATTCACACCTTTATCTTATTATATTTTAATTTAATTTAATTTGCATTTTATTTAACGTTTCACTGTTCCATTCTTTTTTTTTTATTATTATTGTTGTGACATTGTGAATTTTGTTTTAATATGACTGGCTGGAGTCCTAACGACAGTGAAATTAGTTGTGATTGTCTTGTATCCCGTAATAGGCATTATTATTTCAACGCCACACGGCAGAATGTGCTGTACTTGTGAAAATTATAAAACCTGATATTGTAACCATGTTCTGTGAAATAAAGATGATTTGATTTGGCTGAACGTCTGATATTTTCCTTGAAGCGACTGCCATCTAACCTCCATAACCCAAATGCGATATCGAAACATTGCAGTTAGACGGGCTTCAAATACCCGTAACGACTGCCATAGATGTTGGTATGGCAACCAGGACCGACGGCTTAACATGCTCTCCGAGACACGACCAGGCCAATGCAAATACCCATATACATGCATACAAATATTTGCACTGAGCGGGGATCGAAGCCGTGCCTATTGCTTAGCAACTGCGTTCACTACCGCCAAGGCACAGAGGCTTGTCATCACATTTATTATATCTCTCCAAATACTCCTATTCTCTAAGAATACTTATATACTTGCTTCGGCAGTACATATACTAAAAATGGAACGATACAGAGAAGATTAGCATGGCCCCTGCGCAAGAATGACACGCAAAATCGTGAAGCGTTCCACATTTTTATAATATGGGGTTCTTCAAGAGGGGCATCAGAAGGTTTCTTCATGGTCGGCAGCGCGAGTGTGACACCCCTGGTGTTGCATACGTCCATAGGCCACGGAAACCGCTTCCCATCAGGTGGGCCGTGTGCTTGTCTGCCAACTAAGTGGTATAAAAAAAAAAAAGATATATTCATGCTGCGTGTAGTTTGTTACGCCGTTTCTTCACCACTGGTGCCTAGGAAACGGTGGTAAACTTAGTTTAAATAGAGTTGACATCAAAAAGATGTGATTATATTACACTGTTAAAAGAAAATACCCAGTTCACAGCAATAAACTTAACTACAACATTACCGTTTGAAAAGTTAACTGAACAAATACTCATTAATAATTTCGCTGGAATATATTGTCTTCGCTTCGTAATTTCAAAGCTTTTTAAAATTTCGCTTCGAATTAATTCATCAAATTATATTCAGTTATTATAAAAGCTTTAATTAGAGAATAATTAAGTTTGAAATAAACTAATTGACTCTCGTAACTTCGTTAATGCGTCTGTTACTACAAAATTAACTTTTGAGTATTAATTCATAAGTCACTAGTCTCACCTGTCGACTAAAAGACTTATCACTTCTCCACTTTGGAAGAGAAAAGACGACCGACCCTGTCATTCAGGAGGTTCCCGACTGAGCACCCCCACTCGGCACCGATTTCATGTCTATAATTGAGTATTTGACTGACTAGTCAAATTAGTTACTTTTTACTAAACGTCAAGACGATAAGTTATAAGGAAACTTATATGAATTATAATATTGTGACGTCATGATAATCAATAGTCAAATAATTAACTATTAAAGATTGGGTGGATGCTTAAAAATAAATAAAAACAAGAATATAATAACCGAAGCAACTTTTACCATTCTTAATTTAATGAGCTAAGGTAAATTATTTATTATAACATAACATAAACTCAAGCCTATATCCCCGAAGGGGTAGGCAAAGGTGTGCTAGCACTCACATTTCGCCAGTTTATGTTTAGGTCCCAGTGTAATAGGTTGCGAGCCTATTGCCATTAACCGGGCACTTATAAACCTGCGATAAATACACACATAACTTCGAAAAGCAGCGAAAAGTCATTGGTGTGTGTCATGGTAAAACCTGGGATCGAACCCGAGACCTCGTCTCAGCAGTCCATTACCCATACCACTAGGGTACCGCGGTTTATTATATTTATTATAATTACAGGAAAATACCCAATTAGTTGAATCCGATGACACAGCATTAAACGATACCTACCACTTAAAACACAGACACATCACGCTTTAAATACTGTAAAATCCAACAAAAATCTAGCTAAAATCATTTTGTATGGTATTCATATAAAATGGTTTTAGCTAGATTATTTATTACACATTATGCTAAAACACAAGAATAGGTACAAAATATTTTTCCTAGAAACTAGATACAAAGAGAAGAATACTAATATTATTTGTGTCGTTCAATGTATTCAAATGTAGATACAGTTAGCCATTGGATTTTATGTATTCTGAATGACTAACACACGATTTTTATGGAATCTAGGCTTCTACGCGAAGACCATTTGGCAATTGAATTAATGTAATATGTGTGGAACCTTCCAGAACTTTTTATTGGGAGAACTAGCTTTTTCCCAAGACTGCTCGCGTGAATGTACAACCGTCTAAAAGTAAGTTTATTAGCTGTTTAGTTTTAGGGACACATAAGAGATAATGATACATTTCTAATGTATTCTGAACGTTACATCACATCGGTGTAGGTACCTTCAACGATATTGAACTAAGCGCCTATTCAAATTTCAATTTTGTCAAATTCTAAATGATCTTAACGCCTTGGTTATTTCTTTAAATTAATTGTTTTAATTTTTAAACTGTCGCGGTGGGAATTCATAATTTTATAAGGTATCGGGACTTTTCGCGAATCAAATCATGGAATTTACTATTTCTGCCGACGTTTCGGATGCGTTGTAGTACCCGTGGTCACGACTTGACTCGTCAAGTCAAGTCGTGACCACGGGTGCTGCAACGACGGGTGGTCATGATTTGACTCGTCAAGTCATGTCGTGACCACGGGTGCTGCAACGACGTGTGGTCATGATGTGCTAGGACTCTCCAGAGATGAAGAAAAGAAAGAAAGAAAATCGTTTTAATTACGGACCACACATGTACATATACATACATACATATAATCACGCCTTGCCGTATTCCGGGCACTATTGTTGACTCGACTCCATTATATATCCGTCTGATGTTAAACAGCCCTATCCCTTAGTCGCCTTGTACGACACCGCATGGGAAGAGATGGAGTGGTTCAAATTCTACTCTGCCGAGAACCACGCGACTCGCTCAGTACGCGGGCTTTTATTTCAAGAGACATAAATATTCAGAAACATATTCTAAACACAAAATGAACCAAATGCTCACCCTTTTCAAGTTGCTCGTGGCTATAATTATTATTTACATTTTCTTTTTTTTTATACCACTTAGTTGGCAGACAAGCACACGGCCCACCTGATGGAAAGTGGTTACCGTGACCTATGGACGTCTGTAACACCAGAGGAGTCACAGTCACGCTGCCAACCCTGTAAGTACAGAGTTTCTGTGCCGTCAGCAGAAGACAAAGCAGGACAAGCCTTTAGTCTTCCCACTGACAGCACAAATTCTCCAGTGAGCTCTGGCTACCCTACTCACCGCTGGGAACACAACACGAAGTTATTATAACCGCGGTATTCTGTAGGGCGGAGGTACTACCCCAGTCGGACTGCTCAATCGGGCGGAAATACCGCCGTGTCCTACCTCCTGCAATACCTGCAACGAACTACCCATCGTATATCTCATAAGTATTTTCCATAACATCACTTCATATTAATTTGTGAAATATAAATATTAATGAGCTTGTTTACTGGATTGGTGAAATGTAGTTGTTAATTCACCTCTGCCTAACTCTTCGGGGATAAAGGCGTGATTATACGTATGTACTTAAGCAATGATGGGAATGATGGTTTTCAGGGATCCGTACCTTAAAAGAAAAAAGTTGCCCTTAGGGTCACTTCGTTGTCTATCTGTCTGTCAAGACCTTTTTCTCAGGAATTTGTGGATGTACCAAGTTGAAATTTATATCTAATACTCAGGTCTGTAACGTCTTGAAGCTGCAAAAAACAACTTCTACGTCAATACAATAAAAAAAAGACAAATTAATGAATCACGGTAACCGCGACTCCATCTTCGTTCTTATGGCGGCTCTACACATTAGCCAACATAGTGGTGAATGTTTTGGCAAAGGTTGTTAAACCAAGTTTGAGATGGCGTTTACACATTGGAACTAGTTAGAAGGTTGTTCAGTTTGCTTCGGTTTAGTTTAATGTGTAGAATTTATAAAAATGAATATTGGAGTGAGTATGAGTACGAGTATACGAGTATGAGTATGAGTATAGTACGAGTATGAGTATTGGTATTGGTAACTATTGCTGTGGTTTGCAACAGCACAACCTCTGAGTCGTAGTGGTAGTGAACGCGGTCGCTACGCAGTAGGCGTGTCTTTGGTACCTGCTCAATGTAAATATTTGATGGCATGAATATGGGCATTTGTGTTAGCCTGGTCGTACCTCGGAGAGCATGTTAAGCCATTGGTCCCAGATGCCATGCCATACAAATATCTATGGCAGTCATTACGTTTAGTTGTAACCCTAAAGATTCCAACAGTTCTCTCGTTTAACTTCAATACTTCGAAATCACCATTAGGTTGAGGAGGCCAGTCGCTCCTCAGAAAATATTAAATATTAAATTAGTTCAGCAAAATCCGCAGTTAGACCGGTAAAATGAACCTCAAACTCCGTTTCAAGTTTCGGATGCGACTAGAATTAACGCTAAAATGAAGAATTTGCTGTGGTTTATTTTTGTGTATTTAATTTATTGGATCTCATAAACAATTTTCGGTCCATTAGATCTCTGTAAAACGTAAAGATTCTTCATTTGCCATTGTTACTGAATATAAGATTTGAAATGGTACGTGCGACCAATCTAAAAGTTCATAGCATATTTAACGCACTATAAATGTCTGGATGTGATGACCACAACTGCGTAAACAATTCTTTTTTAAACACGACACTATTTATTATTTAAAACTATGAAATGTACGACTGGACACTTGTTGTATGTTTTCCAAACATATTTTTTTTAATTGGTCCAACATTGGCCTAAGCCGAAGCAAACTGAAAGAACGTTCCTACCAGTTGGACGCAATAATCGTCAGCATCGCAAACTCTTGACCAATATCTTTGTCAAAATATTCGCCACCATGTGGGCTAATGTGTAGAGGAAGCATAACATGTAGATCCGTCATTCAACCATTCCATATTTGAAAATGAATAAAAACTAGATTTTTTGTTTTGGGCATTTATATTTATATTTATTCGAAATATTTAGAAATCTGGTCAATATTTTAACCTAGTCAACAAGTCCATCAGGTGGGTCGTGTGCTTGTTTGCCACCTAAGTGGTATAAAAAAGTCATAAGTTTCTTATATTTTCTAAAAATAATGTTTGAAGCTTGTTTGAAGTGTTATTCGATTCAGAATGATATGTTAAGTAAAAACGCCATTGACGGTCACTTTAAGAACAGGTAAATCAAATTTCACCTTACAAAATTATGGTAAATTTTTTGGTCGGTACATCGTTTTTTAACTTTTACAGCAACATTTAGACATTAACTTTTGTGGATAAGTTATTTAAAATCTATTATGTTTCTTTCCTTTAGTGCCAAAGGAGTTAGAAGTAGATATTAATTTAAAAATCTAGAAAATCTAGACAAAAAACATAGGTAATAGTCAAAAGTAGGTCTCTACAACTTACATATTTATAAATTTTATACTGTTGTTGGTATTCATTAAAAAAATTAAATATCACGTTTATTAAAAATCAGTATCTTCAACACAAATCTTAAGAAACAACTATCGCCAATAAAAAATGTTGCTTACGACAGTGTTGTTTATTATTGAACATGCCTTATAGATGACACTAAGCGCCTTTTAAGTCGACAGTCAGTGTTAACCAAATGGCTACTTCTATTAAAATAAAGGGTTTTATTAGAAAGTATTCACTAATGGTGTTTTAGTTTAGATATTTTTTGAGAAATTTCAATGGGTGCTCGAGGCATTCATTTTCTAATATTTCAATATTATCTCATTGAAGTTCGTTATAATTTTGTTAGTTGTAATGAAAAACACTTGCCACATATTTAGACTCGGAAAAATGACTTGTTTAATGTAAACTTTATCGAAAATACAATCTTGAGGCAAGAGTTATATTATTGTATCTTGATGAATCTTGTAGGCGATTTCAACATAGATTTAAAGAGTAATTACCAAAATTCTGTGTTCTCCTCTATAGGCATCCTCCTCTTTATCACTACAATCACTAAAAGAGTAACACAACTAAACAAGATGTTTCCAACTTCGTTATACAATGCGGTACTATTTATTCCTATTTGAGTCACCACTTATAAATCTGGATCAAATTTAATACTCAAGTAACCCAATAACTTTGATAATTTCCATTTTTGAACTGCTGTTATAAATACGTTTGGAGCGCTAATTTTGGAAGAACTCTACAATATGCTAAAAAATAATACTTACATATTTTACACCTTTTCCCTTCAGGTTAGGCAGAGGCCACTATTCTCTACCTGTTTCTATCCATACACACGGCTGCATATATTATCATTTAACATTTTTCGTAAGCTCGCTGGTTTTAAGTGCTAAAAAAGAGTCACCAAAACGATTCTTGATTCTTGATGAGGTCACCACATGCAGATGACATCTAAGGCCTGCACGTATAGTACTGTATAGGAAAGGAGAGGGTGGTACACCGACAAGTGATAGCTCAAACGCATCGTGGGTGTTAACTTACAATACACTTACAGCCCTGTAGTGGGATGTTGAGATGATGAAACTTAATGCTGGTCTGTGGATGCTATCAGAGTGTTGTTCGTAACAATCATGAATTAATCGAGCATTGCAGTAAACCTTTTACCCAGAATACCGCGGCTATTATAACTTCGTGTTGTGTTCCCAGCGGTGAGTAAGGTAGCCAGAGCTCACTGGAGAATTTGTGCTGTCAGTGGGAAGACTAAAAGCTTGTCCTGCTTTGTCTTCTACACTGACGGCACAGAAGATCTGTACTTACAGGGTTGGCAGCGCGACTGTGACTTCTCTGGTGTTACAAACGTCCATAGGCCACGGTAATCACTTTCTATCAGATGGGCCGTGTGCTTGTCTGTATATTATAGAAATCACTGTGCTTTCTTTCAAAATATATTGTGCTGTAGAATATGCATGTACAGAAATAAAATGGTCACAAATAATTATACAATTTATTACATATTTTTAGAGGAATAACAAATTATAATATCGAAAAGCATTAACATTTCTCCTAGTCACAGTATAGGCTAATGATAATCTGGGCCCCAACGCCTTCCATTCACCACCATGTAGATGGGACATCCAATGTGTAATCCGCAATACTTCAGTCTGTCGGCTTCCAATGTTGTTCTGTTCGTTCTGCTCCCTCTTCAGGCCAAAGCAACCAAAATTAGATCCAGCTACAAAAATGAAAGGAATGCCTATCACCCCACTGTATCAGGTTTGACGGCTTGCTCTTGCTTAGCGCGCGTCTCGGGGAAGAAAAAACTTTCGATCTCCTCGAAACGGTCGTGGTTGCCAGTAGAAACGACGAGGATCCTCGAAAAGGTCGTAGATGTTGAACTGCGAAGATAATCCTCTCCCGGTTATAAATCTGAAGTCGAATTCTTCTAATGGTATCAAGTGGTATGAAATAATCGCTTCATTGTATCCTCGACGGAATGTCGCCGGCGGGACCACCCACACGAAAAAAATAGGTATAAATATGAGGTCAACTGATTGCTGACGTCGATGCGGAGGCACAAACTTCATAGTGAACTGTGTTAATTTGGAGTGCCCTGCTTAATCCTTCTTTACTGACGTAAAGATCTCTAATGTGAAATTCTCATTGGAGTCTCATCTTTTATACCTGAAGTATCATTAATATTCAGAATAATTTGAAAATACATTTTCCTTCGATTATTATCCACCTGAGTGAACTTTATGACGTGTTATTGTGGGTTGTAATGATTTCATGAATATTGATGAACTGTCTCCCCATTTAAACGTTTTTAGGGTTATATTGTATTTGTGCAGACTAATAGTGTTCATGGCGCCAAAGTTGTTATTCGCAGCGAACATATTAAATACGCCATCGTTTGTGATAAATTCATGTAGGTACGAGTACATTCGAACACGGAAAGATCCATCATAGGGAACTGGTTAGAGAGACTCCTCGTACCGCCTGTCACAGGTGATCTTTGGCGAGGGGTTCTTTGGGGACCATCTGTGTCGGATCAGGAAGAAGCCAATGTATAAGTTGCTACATTGCCATGAGCGTGAGATTACAAGGCTGCACAAGCAGACGGAGTGCCATGTCGTGGGAAACGTAGAGACGAGTCCAAGTGGCGATCTTATGAGTGGGATTTCTCTCACTCATCGCTCAGTGCCTTGCTCATAGCAATAATGTAAAGCGCGAGCGTGTGAGCTGCCGCCGCTTCCTTCTGTGAGCAGGTAATGCTCAAGAAGGAGGCGAGAGAGCGGGTCTTGAAGAGATTTAAAAGACTCTTCCCGCCCGCACTTTTAGGACTAACCGAGAGGATTTCTGCACTGTAAAAAAGGGTATTGACGTTTTCCGAATTAAATTTGCATAATTGATTAAAATTGCATTTACAAATATTTAAACCTCAATCACTAGTGCAGGCTATCACTGGATAATTATCCTACATCAACCACAAAAACATGAGTATGAAAAAATTACTTTATTAACTATGTATGTCCTGGTTTTTTTTCATAAACAACTCCTGTATAGCATAAACTGGCAATCCTTTAGTTTCAGGTAAAAAATAAAAGAAGTAGATACTATACTTTGTAAAATGTAGCTTGGGTCCTATGACAGATGTTGAAAAGACATCACTAGTGATGTGAAAGTGTAATAGTCTAAGTCAAGAATAAGTATAGGTACAATGAAAATGCATGTATGTATATTATCAAAAGCTATTTATTTAATCTGAATCAGACAATGGAGTACATCCTAAATCATCATCATCGTCGTCGTCGTCTTCTATATCCGACTCGCTGGAACAGTCTTGGAGATTTATAATAATTTCATTTTCTCGAAGGTTATCAAAACGAACGTCACGTTCCCAGTCTTCAGTAATGAGACGTTTGGTCCTTTCCACAACACTTTTCCAGTTCTCCGGTGTTACTTTGGTGCAAGCTTCTTTTAATAACCCCATCATTTTATTTGCAGTAAACGGCGGAGTGGTATTGTTGCGTGTCGCGTAGCCTAAAAACAATTAAATATTCATTATTATATTAATAGTAAAATATGTATTACATGGAAGACCCATGTAATACATATTTTGTTGGTGTTACTGAAATTTAAATAGGTAACATATTTTTTGTAATTAGCTTTACCCTAGGACTTAGTCTGCATTATTTTTTTAGATAAAAAGTAGGCTATGGTCCTTCCAGCCTTTGTTGCTACATTGAAACGAAAAAAAAAATTACAAAAAAACACTTTTCAAATTTATAAAATGTATCATATGACAGGATTTTATTAAAAAAAAAACTAAAAATACTTAATAAATACGAACCTTTAATTTGAGCCCATATCATTTCTATACTGTTGTATTGGCAATGATATGGAGGGAGACGGAGAACAGTGTGACCAAAGGATTTTGCCAGTTCGTCGAATATATATTTTGGACCGCCGGGTGGCTTATTTAAGTTAACGAGCCTTAGTAGCTCCACCTTCAACATTGAGACATCAGCCTCAACACCTTGATTTTGGAGCCATTCCAAAATTTCGCTCTTTCGGTTAACTTTGGTTGGCGGTTTATCCATTTGCACGGAATGGTATGAGGCGTTGTCCATAACAATAACATGGGGCTCATTTAAATTGGCTAATAACGTCATGAACCACTCTTTGAATTTTTCATAATTCATTTCTTCGTGGTATTCAACCGTTTTAACTGACTTAAAAGCCAATAAACAATTGGGCACAAACCCTTTGGCTGTCCCAGCATGACAAATAATAAGTCTTTGCCCTTTTCCTTCAGGCACCTTTGTTACGGACTTCGCAGTATTATCATTCCATGTTTTAGAAACGCTATGATTGGCATTTAACCATGTTTCGTCCAAAAAAACAACTTTGTCCCAATCTACAATTTGTTTTGCCTTTCGTAAAAAATCACAACGTGCGAGAGCTATATCTGTCCGTTCCATTAGTATTTTTCTTTTGTCTGCTTTTTGGTAACGGAAACCTACTTCTTCTTTTAATAATTTAGACAATGAGGGCAAACTTCCTTTAAAAAGGTTGGCTTCTCTGAGAGTGGTACGCAATTTTCTTAATGTTGGCAACTCATTACGCGTGTAGTAACTGTAAATGTGATTACGTATAGCATCAACGTCGAAACTGTCTGGTTTAGTCACTGGATGCTTTCGCCTCCTCTTTTTATTTGGTGTCGTTAGGACGTTTTCTTCCATTGAAGATTCCCCAAACTTTTCCTTTGTGATTCGAGAAACAGTGGTTTTTCCAATCCCAAGAGCATCAGCTACGCGATCACGTACGTTATTTAACGGCAAGAGTGGTCCGCCATTTTGTAATTCGCGTTCAAAGTAGTGTCGCAAATTAACCACATATTCACGCATTTCGCTCTTGATAACAGTTTTTCTCGTTCTTTTCGGCATTATGGCACAACAAAAAAGTAAACACGGGAACAAACTTAACTATAACAAAATACACAACAAAACTTAACACTAACAAATAATAACAACCAACGATAATAACAAATGACTGGTGAAGAAAAAAGTTAACACTGGACGCATACAAGCACAAGGCTGAAGACATAGAACAATTATACTGAGGTGACCGACGCCGGCGTTTCACCAGGGTTGCCATAACACAGCACAAATGGATACTAGTGATTTGTTAAATTATTTGATTTCGATGCATGGTATCTAAGAAAGTTGTACCCAATATATTTTAATATTACTTTCAATCACAAACTCAACACGAACTACATAATATTTACATTCATTGAAGATACCTAACGTAAATCTATTAACTTTACATAATTTTATAAATTCACAACAGTTATATAATGTGTATCGATTATGCCTCATACAGTCGACTGAGTCGACCCAGTCGACCGATTGTGTCCCATCTCTAGTAATTTCTGCCGACTGACGGAACCTTGATAAAACGGCAAGATATTTTTTGTTGCGCATTTATTTTATTTATTGATGCTTGTTTTTCCAAATTATTATGTTGTTATTGTGTTATATTATTGTATGATAAATTTTATTTGTGAACTATGGTGGTAACTACGAAAAATAAAAATCTAGAAATAAATGATCGAAGAGAGACGCCGTTACAATGTAAAGTCGTCCTGAAAATGTTCAAATGTCATAGGACCCAAGCTACATTTTACAAAGTATAGATACAAAACACACAAAGGAGAAGAAGTAGAAAACTGGTGATAAACCAACTGACTGTATGATAATGTTAAAAAGGAACAAACAGATAAATTGACATATTTCCAACCATTCTGCTGTTAGCACCAGTAATATGCTCTTCACCTGAAATGAAAGAAATGGTTATTATTTTTTCATTTCCGTACCTTGGAGAGCACATTAAGCCGTTGATAGTAGTATTATTTAGTATAATATGCCGTCGGTATAGATGTAGCCCTTAAAGTCCGACTAGTCTAACTAAAGAATTTCGTTACCGTCAATTGGTCGTGGAGGTAAGACGGCAGTCTTTTCATAGCAAATATTGCACTTTAGTCTCTTCACAATTACACTAGAAAGTCGTTACATACTTCACGAGCTTCCCATACAATTACCAAACCACAAGTCCGTCGGCATCAATTCATTGTTTTTGTTAATTCATAAAAATTTTGGTCGATGATTCCAGCTTTGCCCTAAGACATATGTATAGGGGATTTTAATATCTAGAACATGTCCAGGTAGCTCATTAGAACTTTTGTTTAAAAGTTCTAGCTGTTCTTTAATACATAAAGTGCCGCATTCACTTCCTTTCTTGTCAAAGTACACAATCACTTTCGCCTATTGTGTAATAGTTAAGGAGTTCAGTGGTCCGCCTTATGATCAAAAGGTCCTGGCTTCGAATCCTAGCCATTACACTACCGACGTGAATACACTTCTAACAGAACCAATTTAGCTTACCTGACCCCTTCAGGTAAGCTATTATATTGGTTAGGGAAGCTGTTAGGGAAGGGAATAATAGTATTTGGGTTCTAAGATTCTTTAAGAAAAATACTAGTAAAATACTTACGCTTGGTACGAAAATCTCAGATGCTATAACAAAAGTTACAGTACCAGAGCCAATAGTATGAGATGTAGCATAAAAGCAAATGAACAGCGGTATCGTCCACTTCGGTAGCCAATCCATGATTATCTGGGTTCCTAGTACGGCGCAACAAATTCCAGACACTATAGATGAGTATATTTGAAGAGGCTACGGACAAAAAAATAACACAATTTATAATATAATCCCGCTCTGGATCGATCCTGGGGCAAAGGATGGGTATTGCGATTCAACGAGGTAACGCGGCCAGCATCATGGGCACCTTTACGCTGGGGTGGGTTATTCGACACGACAAAATCACGGAAGCGTTCTGTGTATTTTTTGTTTTAATATTGACATTCGACATTATAATATTAAATTTTGTAATTATATTATGACTCAGCCTCAGATTCATGGCTCGCGGCAACAATAGTGCCCGGAAAACGGCAATAGGCTCACCCCCTATTACGTGGGACCGAATACAATGATGGTGAAATGTGGGTGTTAATTCACCTCTGTCTAACCCTCCAGGGATAAAGGCGTGATTATATGTATGTATAATCATAAAATAAAAATATATGATTATATAATTATATTTTATGTACCTAATAAATTTATAATTACGTTTTTAATAATTAAAATAATATGTATTTGTAACCGAAAGCACGAATATTCCCCCTAATCCCGCAGTTAACAATACAATATTCTTTATTGTACGTCATATGAATATTTTACAAAAAGAAAACAACAGCAATCTAAAAGTGCCAGTACAAACGGCGAGGTCTTATCACTAGCGCAATTTCCTCCAGACAACCTAACCTAATTTTATTGTGTTGGTAATTTGTTTTACACCAGTAGTGTAATGACTAGAATTTGAAATCGGACTTCTCGATTCTAAGGCTTTTTTGCCATTGTAAACGGCGAAACTTTATACAATATTTTTTTTTTTTTTTTTTTTTTTTTACGTGCGCAAAATCCCCACGGATACCTCCCCACCGGAGCCGGTGGAGGAGGTTATGTCGGACTCGAACCGACTAAAACGCACGCCGCCTGTGGGTCGTTTCGGTTGCCGAAGGTGAGGTTGACAGGCATATCCCTCGCACCCCGGCCGACCCAGGGCCATCTCTCACGATCTGGCCCTCTTCTCGAGTGTGGGGATCACAGAGTCCCCAACTCGTCCCCGGAAACGGGGAGGCGCGCCACGCGCGCCGCCGCCGCGGCCTGCTTCTGCAAGGGTGACAGGCGGCTTCACCTGTCACCCCCAGGCCGGCGCTCATGGGGGGCGGAGATCGTTCATCGACCTCCGACGCCCGAGTTGCCTTCGTGCGCGGGCAGCTTGTCTAGCGATCCTTCGTCGCTCCCGCTGCCGCTCCCGCCCCGCCTCCTCCTTCACGAGCATTACTTGCTCGCAGAAGGAGGCGCCGGCCGCCCACGCATCCGCGCAGCGAACCATCGCCGCGAGCAAGGTGGAGAGCGTGAGAACCCTCACTCCCAGGGCCGCCACAAGCTCCCGCCTCGGCGTCTCCCACGCCGGACACTCGGTGAGCGTGTGCGGACCTGAGTCCTCGCTCGCGTCGCAGTGATGGCACTCGGACGTTGGCTCTTTCTGCATCCGACGCAGATACTTTCCGAAGCATCCGTGCTCGGTGATCATCTGCGTCAGACGGTACGAGAGGCTGCCGTGTGGCCTCTCTAGCCACTCCCCCATGATGGGTCTTACCGCCGTTACTACGGCGTGCCCTGCGCTTGGTTGCCCAAGTCGTCTCTCCCATTCTGCCACCATTTCCCTGTGGAGCCGGGATCTCACGGCCCGAATTTCTTCGGGCTCGGGATCGTGACCCCGCTCCCGCGCCGCCCTTCGGAACCTGTATAGCGCCGAAAGGCATCTCGCTTCCAGGATCCATGGTGGCGATCCGGCGAGGAGACTCGCCGCGTTGAATGATATATACAATATTATTTGAAATACTTGAAATTTTAACACTGAAAACCAAAAAACAAATGCTGTTACAAGATACTGTTTGACGTGATTTTTTGAATAATTATTTTATTTTGCCATCTAGTAGTTTCGCCACGTGGCTCCCGGCAGAGTTTAAATACATCATAATACAAGAACCGCTGTAGCCTAGCGGTATGGGTAATGGACTGCTGAGACTGAGGTTTTACCATGTCACACACCAATGACTTTTCGATGCTTTTCGAAGTTATGTGTGTATTTATCGCAGTTTTATAAGTGCCCGGTTAATGGCAATAGGCTCGCCACCTATTACATTGGGACCTAAAACATAAACTGGCAAAATGATGGTGCTAGCACCTCTGCCGACCCCTTCGGGTTTATCGGCGTGAGTTTATGATGTTATATAATACAAGAAAAATCAAAAGTCTATGTGAATTTATGCAAGCTCAAATCTTTATTTTGTCCGGGTAATAGATAATAAATCGATGCTATTTATTTTAAGTGCACTACCTACTGGTCATATCTAGTCTACTCCAAACCTATGTTTTTGATAAATCGAGCGAATTGCACTTCATATCAGAAGTGGCCCAATTTGCTTTCGTTTGTCAATCAGTCTGTTTGTGCTAGTAACACGTCGTGCTTTTCAACTGCTCGTTTTTTAACCACCGGTGATTTTTTTGGGAGATTTAATTCCACTGAAAAATTAAAGAAGTCTACTGTGTAGCAATCTACTTATATTGTCTGAATGTTGAATGATTATATGAACGTACAGACATGTACTATTCTAGATGAATAAAGTTAATTATTCACCAAGTTTGCTTGCCGCGTGGATGCCGGCAGAGTAGAATTTGAGCCACCCCATCTATATCATCATCAAAGGCGACTAAGGCTGTTTAACATCAGACAGATATATCAGGTAAGACTCAGGCTTAGATGCATGTCTTGAGTCAACAATAGCGCTTAGCAGACGGCAATAGGCTCACCCTTTATTACGTGGGACCGAATTAAATGATTGGTAAAAAGCGAGTGTTAATACACTTCTGCCTAACCCTCTGGAGATAAAGACGTGATTACATGTATGTAGTTTCTAAACCATTTCTCCAATTGGTATGGAACTATGTTTGGGAAATTTAGTGACTCCATAAAGAAATTACGATGTATGGTGATCAATTTCCGACCTCAATACTGTTAAGTAAAGTCAATATACTTACTCTCCTTCCAATTCTATCAGTTAAATATGCTGCATTGAGTCCAGCGTTGAGGCTTACAAGACCCAGTATCACGCTGCATAGGTTGGGTGATATGATATCACCCACAGTCGCAGCGAATAGGGGTTCAGCGTATACCTGCACTACTGGCAGACCCTGACACACATAGGCAGTTTTAAGAACCAAGTAGAATTGCCGACGAGTTGATGGAGTAGCTTCTGCAACATAAAGTTCATTAGTTTCATCAACTTCCTACGTGATCTTGAATTTTAAGTTCGTTTTGATTACAGGATAAGAAAAAATAAGATATAGATAAAATTTTATCGGTCCAGACGGGATTCAAACCCGCGATCTTTCCCTTACAAGGGGAACGCTCTGAGCACTAAGCCACAGAACCATACAAATTCTGTTACACATATATCCGTCTCACGGCGACGGTTTAGAGTCATCTCCCAACATTCTTACGTATTATCGGAACCAATGAATGATGTTGCAATCATTTTAAACATTGATTTTCTATCGCCGTAAGATGGACACATGTATAGAAGAATTTGGATGGTTTCGGGTGGAGGTTCTGTGACTTAGTTATCAGAGCGTTCCCCCTGTAAGGTAAAGTTCGCGGGTTTGAATCCTGTCTGAACCGATTAATTGTTTTCTATATCTTAATTGATTTGAACAGTTACCAAATGCTTTAAAATTTCATTCTACGGGATATAAAATTCAAATAAGAAAGGATTTCACAGTTTACTTCGCCAATTTCTTGTTATAAATCTACGGGTCTAAAAAGGTCACATTGAACGATTCTGAATATCCACTAGATCTCCTATATAATTCGTAAAATGGTCATTCAAACGAGCAGAATTACAACAATTCATGTACTAAGAAGATTCTAATTTCGTGTTAACATCGCTGCAGGACGAAATATTATCCTAACACGATTCCTTTAAAACAGTATACCTACGCAGAATCTAAATTTTATTAGATCAACAGTTTATATGTCTACGTCACTAGATCAATAGTTTAAAATATCAACAGCTTGCTACACAAATAGGTTACTAGTTAAATAGTTCATTAGACTAGCAGTTCGTTTCATCACCGAACCATTCATTCATCAGAACCGCGGTAGCCTAGTGGTTTGGGTAATGGACTGCTGAGACGAGGTCTCGGGTTCGATCCCAGGTTTCACCATGGCACACACCAATGACTTTTCTATGCTTTTCGAAGTTATGTGTGTATTTATCGCAGGTTTATAAGTGCCCGGTTAATGGCAATAGGCTCGCCACCTATTACATTGGGACCTAAACATAAACTGGCGAAATGTGGGTGCTAGCACCTCTGCCTACCCCTTCGGGGATATAGGCGTGAGTTTATGTTATGTTATGTTATGTTCGTTTCATCAACAAATTACTACATCAGTAGTTCATGAAATCAATATTCAATTGATAAATGATTTATAATTTGTTATAAGGAAAAAATAGCTAATACCTTCCACAGATTAATTATAAAAGTTAACAACAATAAAAAATACTTACTAAAGAATTGCCAACAGGACATTTTGTTAGCCTCGAATTCTGATTTATTTTCTTCTGTTACTCTTGTTAAAGATTTTGCATCTGTAAAATAATCAAATAGTTCATTTGTAGTTTCTTAGAATATTAATTTAAGGCATTTTATTACTTTATTACACTTACCGTTTGCATATATGTTCAAAGAACGGCGAATATTATTCATTTCAGTTGCAACCTCTTTGGAGGTACTACTAGTGTGTCGATAAAATGCTATAGATTTCGCAGCGTCCTAATCGAAAAAAAAATTAATAGCAAAATTATTCTTTATTTTTGTTTTAAAAATGTGTTTTGTAAACATTAAAGAATTGTATATTCTTTAATGTAATCTCTTTAATGTTTACAAAACACATTTTTAAAACAAAAATAAAGAATAATTTATATAAAGGTGGCAGGAGGCGTAAGAGTTCATTATAATAGTGACAACATTATATGTAGATCCATCCAAGATATCTAAACTACTTGTTACTATTTTATTTTTAAATTTGAAAGAACCCAGTATCCACTTCCGTAGCGTCTTGATTCACAGGTTCTAAGTTATCCATATAAACAAATTGCTTTAATTTTTAGTACAGTTTCAAATTATCTACTTACCTCTTCTTTTCCCTTCGCCATGAGACTCACTGGAGACTCTTTCAATACCGCAATCATGGCAACTCCAATCACAGACAATGAGAGATAAGTATACACCATTACATGATATTCTAATACTCCTCCAAGAAAATATGATACCAATAGGCCTAAAGCACACGATAGATTGGGACCAGAAGTCAAAGTCCCCCTGATGGAGTCTTGCGAGATTTCACTGATATATATGACGGCTTCTAGAAAGAATGAATATCCACACCCTGATACGAACATGGCTGTGAGGGCGGCTTCCACTCTGCTAGTTGTGGCTAGTATTAACCAGGCTATCTGTAATTATAAGAAGTGAGGATAATGTCCCAAAAGTATACAAATAACTCGGATTTTACAGAAGTTTTCATGAATAAAATGTAAATATTGGTGAAATCAGTCCAGAGCACGTATTACGTACTGAATCACTAATAATTATAATCATTAAGGAGTGAATGGTTAGATGACTGCAATCAGAGATGAACGCAAAAAGCACATATGTTACGTGGACCTCAAATAAACCTCGGTTAAGGGCAAGAGGATGATGATGATGATGATCAATAATAACCAATATTTTTTTTTTAATACCACTTAGTTGGCAGACAAGCACACGGCCCACCTGAAAGTGGTTACCGTGACCTAAGGACGTTTGTAACACCAGAGGAGTCACAGTCGCGCTGCCAACCCTGTAAGTACAGAGAGTTCTTATAATTATTATAATGATGATAAAAAAGGCCGCGTGGTTCCCGGCAAAGTAGAATTTGGACCACCCCATCTCTTCCCATGTGGTATTGTACAAGGCGACTAAGGGATAGGGCTGTTTAACATCAGAGAGCCCAGACTCAGCCTCAGATGCTTGGCTTGAGTCAACAATAGTGCCAGAAATGCGGCACGAGGCTCACCCGGTATTACGTGGGACCGAACACAATTATTGGTGAAATGTGGGTGATAATTCACCTCTGCCTAGCCCTCCGGGGATACAGCCTTGATTATATGTATGTAAAAAACCCTCTTTTCTGAGACTTTGCCTTCAGCTTACCATCAGGCGAGGTGAAGTCTAATTAACGTGTCCTATATAAGAAAAAAAGTAGATTGAACAATATTATTCACCATCTTAGAAACAAATTATAATTAACCACCAAATGGATGTTGTAAAAATTCTCTTTATAGCTGATAAAAGTGTCAATTAATATGAAAACTGAGCGATCAATGAATACATACATTTCTCCATGAGATAAAGTTATTTTTGGAGAAAGGTTTGAAGTCCAATGAATAATTCTCACCACGTAAAGTAAAGAAGTCATCATTACAGTATATTTTCGTTCCATTCTATCCAGTACACACCCAATCACCAAAGGATGGGCAACCATTGAACCAAAAGCCGGTAAACTGCTAAACAAGGATATTTCAATATCCGTCATAGGCCTTTGTAAAGTGGTGTTCGCTGACTTGAAGAGGAGTATCGTGGACGACGGCCAGGCGTAGTTGATGCCCATATTCACACAAGAAAAGCATACTGTAAAATTATACAACTTGTTTCAATAGTTGTAAATGAAAAGTATTTTTAATTAAAAACAGCTCACGCTCGACTCTGAGCTCTGAGAATTTAAAAAATAAAGTAAATGAACTTTTGAGCATCGACAAAATTTTTTCATACTACAAAAATAGAGAAAAGATAAATAAAAATGTACTACAATCAGAATTAAAACTAAGACCGAAGAAGTTGGAATTTATTTTTTTAAGTAAACCCAAAACCTAGTTACCACATACTTATACTCGTAACAGGTAGTACATATGAAATTGCCGTTATTTTTTGAAGAAATTAGAAGATAGGAGGTAGGACACGGCGATAACTTGAGGAGGTAAGACACGGCGGTATTTCCGCCCAATTGAGCAGTCCGACTGGGGAAGTACCTCCACCCTACAGAATACCGCGGTCATAATAACTTCGTGTTGTGTTCCCGGCGGTGAGTAGGGTAGCCAGAGCTCACTGGAGAGTTTTTGTGCTGTCAGTGGGATGACCAAAGGCTTGTCCTGCTTTGTCCTCTACACTGACGGCACAAAATCTCTGTTCTTACAGGGTCAGAAGCACGGATGTGACACACGTTCATAGGTCATGGTAACCACTTTCCATGAGGTGGACCGTGTGCTTGTCTACCACCTAAGTTGTATAAAAAAAAGATACCTAATTTTCAGTACTAACATTTTTGCATATTTATTTTAAGTATGACAAATCAAAATTTTATGATTATTTTTGTGTATGAATGAGACAACATTAAGCTAAAAAAACACTTTTATTACATTTTTGAAAAGTGACAGCTGTAAAAAAGTAATACGAAATGTATCATTAAAATGGATAGCATTTAGCAAGTACTGTTTTTTAAGATCGAATTTAATTTATCAAGCGGCCAATAAAAACTAAATTTAATACAGAGTTGTAAAATCTTGAAATCAATTTTCAAACAAAATATAAATAATGGAAATTGCTATTAAATTACAGGAATAACCAACTCATTAATCTGTACGAAAAATTCAGCAATTTCATATTTAACGACCTATTATTTACATTTGGAATTAGTTCTTAATGTATTTCGCTAACTACCAACACTCCAAAGGTTGTGTTTAAAATTGATTCTTAAAATGTTTCACTGTCTGCATTTTCTTTGACCAGATTCTGTTAACACAACGTCCGGTTTAATAAAATACAATTAGAATAAATAAAAAATCGTTATTTCTTACGTAACATAGTAGCTATAAGTTGAACCAGAACTCCCATAACTTTTATTTTAAAAGTTTCTTCCTTCTCCAAGTTCTGAAATTACTGCACAAATATCACGAACAATTCACACGATATTCAAATCAAGTATTAATGTTTTTGGACTGTTTCAATTATTCCAATTTGTTACTTAATTAACAGTGAGTACTGTCTGTAGTACTTGTGATAAGAGTTCTACTCCTGTCAATGATAATAAATAAATAAAAAATTTACGCTTTAGTACAATTTTTATTGTTCTTTTTAGGGTACTGTGTCTCAATAGGAAAGAATACTTCCCTTACAGATATATTACTCACTTCGTTGTCCAACTGTCTATCTGAACTATTTCATTCGTGGAGGTTATAAGTTGAAATTAATATCAAATTTGCAAATCTGTAACCTCTTGAAACTATAAAAAAGCTAGCTTACAAGTCAACGGCATCAAATTATACAACCATTTATGCAACATATATTTAGACACATACATACATACATACATATAATCAGAATCGGAGGGTTAGGCAGAGGTGAAAATTCACCCACATTTCACTAATATTTTTAATTCGGTCCCACGTAATAGGGGGTGAGCCTATTGCCGTATTTCGAGCACTATTGTTGACTCGAGCCATGCATCTGAGGCTGAGTCTGGGCTGTATATATCTGTCCGATGTTAAACAGCCCTATCCCTTAGTCGTCTTGTACGACACCGCATGGGAAGAGATGGAGTGGTCTAAATTCTACTCTGAAGGGAACCACTTGCACGGGAGACACTTGCAAACAAATCAAAATCTCATCCAGGATATATCTCAGTTACCTTTTCAGATTTTATCTGCCTGAACTAAAGCAAAATTTCCACGGATACCTCCCCACCGAAGCCGGTGGGAGAGATTATGTCGGACTCGAACCGACTAAAACGCAAGCCGCCTGTGGGTCGTTTTGGTTGCTGAAGGTCCCGTCCCACCTTTAGTATAGGTACTAATTCAAGACCTTCGCTCTAGGAATCACTTTGGACCATCAGTCCATCGGCTGCTGATGTGGCTAGACTAGCCTCTTTATCAATTTTCAAAATAATTATCCCTCAATCGCTTCTCAAGCGTCCCTCAATACATTTTTATACGGAACCCTCAGTGCGTGAACCAAACTCACGTACTGCGGGTTCCAGTGCGCAATTGTTTGGTGTTTTTGACTAAAAAATTCGGCACCTTGTTTATGACCCACCTAAGGAATGTGCGTCACAAGCTTGTGTGATAATAATAATTATCAAAAATATTGGTGGCGCGTGGCCACGTGCGGTAGTGGACTGTATTGCGGGGATGTAGCTAAACTGTTCCATTGACGCTTTACACACAAAAGACAGGTGATCGGGTTGCCGCGGGCGTGATCCAAGCAATGAATGCAACCCGAGAAATTAGGAGAGGATGCACTAACCTTCACGACACACGTGTTTTCATCGCAGCCGGTACACGGATCTTCTCTTCTTTGCTCAGGAGCTGCCGTCAGCATCACTAGATCACTTGAGGAACACACGAGAGGCACAATCCGATCGGTACAAGTCTATGAAGTGGTAAAAATGTAACAAATATTATCCATTTTTGAGAGACGCGAGCGCGGTCCGTCTTTACGCTGGCTAGTTCAAAGCGGGAGTGAGTGTCTATATATCACAAATGGCGGACGGAAGCTATATCTAGTACTATTCTATGGTTAGTGCGGGAGGGGAGCTGGGTATAGAATGAGTGTGTTTCCGCGTCAAGAAATACAGCTTCTACATCGGCGCAACCATTCCCCCCGGCTTGAAGGGTTACCTTCGAAACGACAAATGCGAAACAAATCTAAAGTCCAATCTAAATCTAGGTTTGGGAAATAACAACTAAAATATAAACCTAGATTGGAGCTCGTGCCTACCGCTGGCTAGGCAGAGGGCAGAGGCGAACAAACAACACAACGCAACAGTCTCGACCAAGACGAGACGCGATTAGCCAACAACAAAATAAGGGTCTCTTCACGTGGGACCGATACAACAAGCGAGTGCTTCTTCTCCTCGGGTGGTTCGGAAACCGTAGTGGGATTGAATTGACTAACTGGCCACCCATCTAACGCGGCATGAATCCAGGACGGTCCACCAAACCACAACGGGTGATCCAAAATTTGCGAAGGAAGCAATCCACGAGAGAGACAATCGGCTGGGTTGTCGGTGCCAGCAACGTGAAAGAGATTATGTGGCGCCAATTCAGATTGAATTTTGCCACTCTATTAGCGACGAATGTGTCCCAACGATGGGGCGAAGAGTGGGCCCAACACAAAGCGACTGTTGAGTCCCAAAAGCTAAAAAATTACTAATATTAATGCGAAAATTTACAATTATGTCATTAAGCGACACGGAAGTGCTAGTCTTAGCACTGCCATCCAAAACTACACGGAGTTTTAGTAGTAAGCTTATCTTCTCTAATAACTCCGCGGTGCGGGATAATGTACGAAGGCCGGGTCCCGCCAGTGTCCGCAGGCGCAGGTGAGATGTAACCTTTATCTGAATATTCGTTAACAACCTCATCATAGGCCCGCTTCGACTTTGGGGACGCCTGCATCTTTCGTTCCAAACAAAGAAAGCGTTTTTCAGCGGATACACGGGAGCCACCGAGCGAAAACTTGCGGATGGTAGACTCCAGTGGCGGCTCGACGGTGCAACAGAACGAAGCAGTCGAGTGACTAAAACTATCTATAGAAGCGGGTGCGGAACCAATTATAACAAAACCAAGAACTGTTTCCAGTGCGTGCGGAGCGGGGTACGTCGGTCCCCCTTGAACCTTACGTGATAACTGGAGGTGCGGGAGAATCGAAGCGCCGATCAATATATCGACGACTCCAGGAACAGCGTAAGTCTCATCTGCTAAAGGCAAGTCTTTAAATTTCGTTAATAAAGACGTGTCAACCGGGACGGTAGGCAACTGTTCAGCTATTCTATCTATAACGAGCGAATCCATGTCAAACCAAATATTATTATTAAAACGAGATCTAAACCTTGTTTTAACGGTGCCACGAACAGCTGACTGTAAGCTTCCAAAACCCTTCACCACTGAGCGGGTTGAACGCTTATCAACATTGAAACCAAGACGCCGACAACAATCTTGAGTAATAAAATTACTTTGCGAAGCGCCATCTAACAGCGCTCGAACAATGCGCGGCTTACCTAATGCATCAACAATAACAACGCGAGCGGTCGCAAGACACACAGTAGTGAGTGCAGCACTAGCGGAGAACGAACACAAGGTGACGTCATCCGCGGCGGTCACCGGGCGGGCCGGAGCGCGCGCGAGCGCGGGCTGCGGCTGCGGCGCAGGCTGCCGTGTGTCACCGCTCGACGAGCCAACCGTGCTCACATTGGATGCGGCATTACTATTCTCAAAATGAAGCAAAGTGTGGTGTCTCGCTTGACATTTGCGACAACTATTTCTACTATTACATAAAACAACGCGGTGTTTAGTACCGAGACAATTAAAACAAAAATTATTAGCGCGAACAAATTTATAACGATCACTAGGCGACAATTTTAGAAAACCAGGACACCTGTACAGTTGCGAATGATGAGTGCTACACAAAGAGCAAACAGGTGATTGTACATGTGCTGGTGCGGTACTAACATAAGTATGAGTTGACCTCAGTGACTTCGATGACGCATCTACTTTGCGTGCAGAATCAACAACTATCTTCGCGCCTTCATGTTTCGATGAAGAGCGTTGCAATACTTTTATATGCTCGCGAACAAAACTTTCTAAGTCTTCGAACTTAGGAATTTTATTGCCGCGATGATCCGACTCAAACAAACGAATGGTTTCGGAATCTAATTTCCTTAAACCCATATACAAAAATACGAAGTCGCAGAGGTCATCGATCTTTAGGTTCTTTACGGCGCGAACAGCTGACGCGAAAGTATCTAGAAATTTCTCTAAGTTTTGATCGTTACATGCCGTAATAGATTTCAAATCAAACATCTGATCTAAATAGGCGTTAGCTACCGATCTTTTATCCTCATACCTAGCTTTCAAAGTATTTAAAATTAAATTATAATTCTCGGCACTAAACGTAATTCCAGCGCAAACGGTTATAGCTTTACCAGTCAATTTTTCAACGAGATAATGCAATTTTTCGTGATCTGTCAACGAATCGTTCTTATCTATTGTATTCTCAAAACTATCTATAAATAGACACCAATTGCGAATGTTACCATCAAATTCGGGTATTTGAATTGGTGGCAACTTAGGTCGGTCGCGAGTGGGGTTGGGTAGGTCAGCCGGTTTCTCCAAACTCCTAGCGACACGTTTGATACGACAATACAAATCGTCAAACGACGACAAGGCTTGATAACTCACTGAGTAATCGGGATTCAAATTCAACTCTAAAACGTTGATGTCATGTACTAAGGTTTCGAAATCCGCGCGTAGACTATCTAAGTTTTCTATAGAACACAAGAACGAATCTCTGATGACCAAATCAGAGGTTTTAAGTGCATTATCATAAATCGATTGTACGCGAGAGTAAATCATTTCTTTTTTAGCGTATAAAAGTTTCAATTGAACCTTACCGGTCTTATCAACCTTTGGGGACATGTTTACAATTAAATCTCAAACTAAAGTGCGGTAAACAACAAATATGAAATGACTTAATCTTAGCGGTACAGAGCAGCGAGGCGGCGCGAGCGATACTCGGCAGGTAGGTATTTACAACTGTGAATGCACGCTTGAACAAACGCGCATAGCAACAAGGTCGTACCTACGCGATGGTCGCTGTCTAGGTTCAACTATTATTTCAGAGATTAAGTATTGCGTAATATCTATTCAAATTAAAATACTTTCGTATGAATTGGAATGAGATGCGAGCGAGGTAGGTACAACCACGTGTCTACCCACGCAGGTATTAGGCAAATACGACGTAATTGAAAAAAACAAAACAAAGCCAAATGCGTTAGGTATTACACTGTGCCTATGCACTAGGGTGTCTAGTATACCTAAGATCTAAGCCTAAACGCCTAGATGCGGGGTTTTCTACTAAAATAACTAGGTATTTAGGCGCGGTGCAAAAATTGCGAACTACGATTAAGTGTTGATATGATACCTAACCTATGTATGTACCAGGTAGGTACTATGCGAGCCAGCGGCGAACGGACAACAAATCTAATCCTAAGTGTCTGGATGCGGGGTTTTCTACTAAAATAACCAGGCACTTAGGTGCGGCGCGCTTATTCCCATTAGAATAATAACAAAACTACGAACTACGGCTAAAATCCGGTTCGATCAGGACCAAAAAATGGTGGCCCGTGGCCACGTGCGGTAGTGGACTGTATTGCGGGGATGTAGCTAAACTGTTCCATTGACGCTTTACACACAAAAGACAGGTGATCGGGTTGCCGCGGGCGTGATCCAAGCAATGAATGCAACCCGAGAAATTAGGAGAGGATGCACTAACCTTCACGACACACGTGTTTTCATCGCAGCCGGTACACGGATCTTCTCTTCTTTGCTCAGGAGCTGCCGTCAGCATCACTAGATCACTTGAGGAACACACGAGAGGCACAATCCGATCGGTACAAGTCTATGAAGTGGTAAAAATGTAACAAATATTATCCATTTTTGAGAGACGCGAGCGCGGTCCGTCTTTACGCTGGCTAGTTCAAAGCGGGAGTGAGTGTCTATATATCACAAATGGCGGACGGAAGCTATATCTAGTACTATTCTATGGTTAGTGCGGGAGGGGAGCTGGGTATAGAATGAGTGTGTTTCCGCGTCAAGAAATACAGCTTCTACATCGGCGCAACCAAATATCTTTACACTATATTACTTCATGTGTGGTTCCCGGCAGAGTAGAATTTGAACCACCCCATTTCTTCCCATGCGGTGTCGTACGATAGGGCTGTTTAACATCAGACAGATATACACAGCTCAGACTCAGGCACAGATACATGCTCGAGTCAACAATAGTGCTCGAAATACGGCAATAGGCTCACCCCCTATTACGTGGGGGCAAAAACAATGATTGGTGAAATGTGGGTGTTAATTAACCCTACTAAGTGTATAATATATATATATATATATATATATATATTACGTAACTAATTAATTAGTATATGCAAGGTCAATAGTATAGCATATGTAAGGCCGACTCCTTAACCACTAAGCTGCCGACTCTTGTATGGCCTACATTGTACGCAAGGGTTCTACATATTTCTTTGGAAAACAAAAATCTAAGATACAAAACGAAAGAAGTAGGCAAAGTCTTAATAGGCAGTCTTAATCTGAAAAAATCAAATCTACGAAAACAATAAATAAATAAATATTCTACAAAATTCTACACAACCCTATCTAGACCCATACTAAGCATAGCTTAACAAGCTTGTGTTATGAATTCAAGTATACGGATAATCATACTCAGATTTTTTTTTGAGGTCCCGGCCACTACCGACGTGAATTCACTCCTAACACAAACAACGTAGCTTAGCTGGAGGGATTAGAGGGATTTTTTTCAACATACAGAAAAAATATATGTAATTACTTATAAAATTTATACAAAACTATGCTAACTATACAATATACTCGTACACAAAAATGAAACAAAGGAAAAGAGGGAGCCTGCAAATTTAAGTATCGAAAATCACCTCCCCATCAATCTCTAATATTTGTAATTTCAGTTCTAATATTCTTAAAAAAATCATGGAAAACATCCAGACCAATGCAAATAGATAAATATATTCAAGCATACAACATACATATAGTCTAACAAAACAACTACATGCCTCGCGTTTTTGAATTTAACATCGGTCGTGTTCATTTTATTCACGTAAAATGAAGTCTATTTTCAGCATTATGGTGAATCTGTTAGCACCTCATTCTTCCCGATCAATATCTTAGGCGCCACGGTGGAACATACGTAAACACAACAACCCTGTGGACGTAATCCAAAAACTTATGCGTCATAATCTGATGAAATATGTCAAAGCAAATAAGTTCCAAGCGAATAATCTAGGTGAGATGCAAAGGAACTGATTATTATTTTAGGTTAAAATACATATATTTGAATATTAATGAGGAATCTTTACTATAAAAGCTTGAACTCCACCTGAACACATCACATTTAAATCTCGAACCTCGGAGTAGTAAGATCACGAAGAGACCGTTCAAGAAGAGACCATTGAAGAATCCACAGTCATCATGAAATTATCACAGATACTAATCGTGGCCGTGTTGGTCAGTGGTTACGTATCGACGGAAGGTTCTCATATACACTGCGGCCGCGAGCTTGCCAATCTAATGGCATCTACTTGTTGGAGTGCTGAGATGGTGAAGCGCGATGCTGGATGGCAGATACCGATGGAAGGAGCCCGAGCGCTTGAAGGCGCGCGTGATAAACGTCAAGGCCTTGTCGAAACGTGCTGCTTCAAATCCTGTACTATAGATGAACTACTCAGCTTCTGTTAACTTATTCATACCTCATTGACTATTGGCGCTGTTCTCTTTATTAAATGTCTTCTTCTTGAATGTTTATGAATTAAATATAATATGAGCAATTAAATGACTTGGTTTTCTTTTTCGTTATAAGGGTCACTCGATTGCCGGTGCCGTCGGCGCCGCAGCTGTCACCGGTGCGGTCGAGGTCACCGGTGCGGTCGGAGGCACCGGTACGGCCGGAGACACCGGTGCGGTCAAGGCCGCCGGTGCGACCGGTGCGGCCGGAGACACCGGTGCGGCCGGAGACACCGGTGCGGCCGGAGACACCGGTTCGGCCGGTGTCACTGGCGCAGCCCGCTCGGCTGGAGTCGCCGGTGCTGCAGCCGGCTAGGCCTGTGGACCCACTGGCGGCATGCATGGCGGCAATGGCCGCCATGGAAAAGCGGCAGGAGGCGGCGCTGGCTGAGCAGCGGAAGTGGCAGGTGACGCAGGAGGAGCGCACCCGGAGGTTCATGGAGGCGGTCATGGACTCCAGCCGCCGCCCGCCCTTGGCGCCGCCGACGGGGTACGCCGGAGCGGTGAGAAGCGGTCCCACCAGTCCGGCGGTGGTGGCCCCGCGGGAGTCGGCCTGCAGCCCATCCGCTGCGCCTGCCACTCCTGTCGCTCCGGTCGCTCGAGCCGCTGTCGCTCTCGAAGTGGGAGCTGGGAGCTCCCAGGGTGCCCGGGCCAAGGGCAAGGGGAAGGGGAAGGGCAAGGGGAAGAAGTCCCCAGCCCTAGCCTCAGCCCCAGTGCCGGCCCGGACCCCGGTGGGGATTGCCTCCACAAGTTCCCCGCCGGAGGGAGGCTGGGAGGTGGCCGGAGCCTCCAAGAAACGGCGCAAGGCCAAGAGGAAGGCAGCCAAAAATGCCAAGAAGGCTGAGGCTGCTGCGAGGGGAGTGCCGGGGAGGCTGCGCGTCCCCCGCTCAACCGCCGTCGTGCTAACGATGACGGCGGAGGCGGCGGAGCGGGGCGTGCAGTACGCCCAGATTGTCACGCAGGCGAGAGCCTGTGTCGATATGAGGGCTCTCGACATGCCGGGCCCCATCCGGGTGAAACCCACTCGGACGGGTGCTCGGTTACTCGAGATCCCCGGCGCATCAAGCGGTCCCCAGGCCGATGCCCTAGCGGCTAGGCTTCGAGACACGCTAGACGCAGCCGACGTCCGGGTGTCTAGGCCCAACAAATGCGCAGAAATGCGCATTTCGGACCTGGACGACTCCATCACGGCGGAGCAAATCCGCCTCACCGTGGCGGAGGCCGGGGGCTGCCCCCTAGAGGCGGTGAAGGTCGGAGCAATCCGCTTCGGCCGCCGTGGACTGGGGGCGGCAGTTGTCGGCTGCCCCATCGCAGCAGCCAAAAAGGCTGCCGACCGGGAGTTCCTCGCCGTTGGAGGCGTGGTGCGGGTGCAGGTCCGGCTCCTGCAGGCTCGACCGACCAGGTGCTTTAGGTGCCTGTCGGTCGGCCACGTGGGGGTGCAGTGCACGGCGGCGGTGACGGTCGGTGACCGCTGCTTCCGCTGTGGCCAACCCGGCCATACGGCCGGTGGATGCGAAGCTCCGCTGCACTGTTTCAGGTGTGCAGCGGGGGGCAAACCGGCCGACCATAGGGTTGGCAGCAAGGCCTGCACCGGGGGGGAGCCGAAGCCGCAAGGCGGGGGCTCCACCCAAAGTTCGCGGCGGGATGCGGAGATGGTTCCATAATGGATCCCCAGCTCCGCATCCTGCAGGCGAACGTGGGCCACGGTGCCGATGCTCAGGGTCTTCTGCTCCAGAGCATGGCACAGTGGTCCATACACGTCGCCGCTGTCGCCGATCCGTACACTCACCGGCCCCTTGGGCCTGCCTGGGTGGTCGACCTGGACGGGTCGGCGGCACTGGTTTATAACGCCGCTATGGGTGCCCCCCCCCTTGTTGTCGTGGCAAGGGAGCATGGCATCGTAGCGGCGCGTGTGGGGGAGATTGCGGTCGTGGCCGTCTATCTCACGCCGAGCCTACACCGACGCATAGGGGAGTACCGGCAGTCGCTGGAGCGACTGACCGACGTCGTCAACGCCTGCCACCCTCATCCGGTTCTTGTGCTCGGGGACTTCAACGCCTGGTCAGTGACCTGGGGGTCCCGGCACACGAACCCACGAGGTAGGGCTCTGGAGAGCTGGGCCGCTAATCACGGTCTAGTTCTCCAGAATCGCGGGGCCGAAGCCACGTTCGTGGCCGCGGAGCGCAGTTCGATTATCGACCTATCGTTCGCAGGCGCTTCGCTGTCGCACCGTGTGCGGGACTGGCGTGTTGAGGTGGGGGTGGAGACACTGGCGGATCACCGATACGTTCGGTTTGATGTCTCCCCCTCCGCGGGTGATGCGCCGGTCATACCGGCCCCACGCGAGCCACGCTGGGTGCTTGGGAGACTGAATCGGGAGGTCCTCCTGGAGGCCGCCATCGTACAGGCCTGGGCCATTGCGCCGGACAGGCCTGTCGATATCGACGATGAGGCGGTGTGGTTCCGGGAGGCCATGACTCGTGTCTGCGATGCGGGTATGCCTAGGGCACCACCCTATAGTCCGAGGCGTCGGGTCTACTGGTGGTCTGCGGAGATCGCGGGGCTACGGCAAGCCTGCGTGATCGCGCACCGCCGGTGGACCAGACTCCGTAGGAGGCGTAGCCGAACCGCAGATACGGAGCCCCGAGTGGCGGAGCTTCATGTGGGATACAGGGAGGCCAGAGATGCCCTCCGAGCGGAGATTAAGCGGGCGAAAGCCGCGGCTTATAAGGAGCTCATGGAGACGCTGGAGCGGGACCCATGGGGGCGGCCTTACCTTATGGTAAGAGGAAAGCTGCGCCCCCGGGCCCCGCCGTTGACCCGGGTTCTCCAGCCAGCTCTGCTCGGTGGAGTGGTCGAGTCCCTGTTCCCGGCGCGAGCGGAACACGTTCCGCCGCAGATGACTCCGCCACCTCGGTCGCCTGTGGCGCCCAGTGTGGTAGTTGACGACGAAGTCCCCGAGGTCACTTGGGTAGAACTGGAGCTGGCGGTGCGAAGGCTTAGAGCCAAGAAGAGCACCGCCCCGGGACCCGACGGCATTCCAGGCCGCGCGTGGGTCCTAGCTCTGGGAGAAGACGGTCTCGAACCCCGGCTGAGAGGGTTCCTCAGCGCATGCTTGGAGCGGGGCCAGTTTCCGAAGATGTGGAAGACGGGGAAACTGGTCCTCATCCGAAAGGAGGGTCGCCCGGCGGACGAACCGTCCGGCTACCGGCCCATTGTGTTGCTCGACGAGGTGGGCAAGCTCTTTGAAAGAGTTATTGCGAAGCGCCTCGTCGAGCACCTCTCTGGTAGGGGGCCGGACCTGGCGGATGCCCAATATGGCTTCCGCCGGTGGCGGTCCACCGTGGATGCCATCATGCGTGTGAGGACTTTGGCGGAGGAGGCAGTTGCCCGGGGTGAGGTGACGTTGGCGGTGTCCTTGGACATCTCCAACGCGTTCAACACCTTGCCCTGGAGTTGCATCAGGGAGGCACTCGTGTACCACAGTGTGCCTCTCTACCTCCGCCGCATAGTCGGGGCGTACCTGACGGAGAGAGCCGTCATCTACCCAAGTGCGACCGGCGTCGGTCGGCGTGAGATGTCGTGCGGTGTTCCACAGGGATCGGTTCTCGGGCCGCTACTGTGGAACATTGGATACGACTGGGTGCTTCGCGGTGAGCTTGCGGACGGCGCCGCCGTCACGTGCTATGCGGACGACACGCTAGTGACGGCGAGCGGAGCTACACACCGCGAAGCGATCCTGAGGGCCACGACCGCGGTTGCTCAAGTCGTGGAACGGATCCGGCGGCTGGGCCTTGAGGTGGCTTTGCATAAATCCGAGGCCATGTTCTTTCATGGACCTCGGCGCACGCCACCACCTGGTTCCAGTCTGACAGTGGGAGGCACTCTCATCGGCATCAAGCCCCAGATGAAATATCTGGGGCTCGTGCTCGACGGCCGGTGGGACTTCGGGAAGCACTTCCGAAGTCTGGGCCCCAAATTGGCGGGCACAGCCAACGCTCTGGCGCGGCTACTGCCCAACCTGAGGGGCCCGGATGACTCCTGCAGGAGACTCTACGCGGGTGTCGTGCGGTCCATGGCCCTGTACGGGTGTCCCGTGTGGGCGGACACCCTGAGTGATCGGCACATGCTTCTGCTGCAGCGTCCGCAGCGGAAGTTGGCGTGCCGCATCATAAGGGGGTACCGCACGATATCATTCAACGCGGCGAGTCTCCTCGCCGGATCGCCACCATGGATCCTGGAAGCGAGATGCCTTTCGGCGCTATACAGGTTCCGAAGGGCGGCGCGGGAGCGGGGTCACGATCCCGAGCCCGAAGAAATTCGGGCCGTGAGATCCCGGCTCCACAGGGAAATGGTGGCAGAATGGGAGAGACGACTTGGGCAACCAAGCGCAGGGCACGCCGTAGTAACGGCGGTAAGACCCATCATGGGGGAGTGGCTAGAGAGGCCACACGGCAGCCTCTCGTACCGTCTGACGCAGATGATCACCGAGCACGGATGCTTCGGAAAGTATCTGCGTCGGATGCAGAAAGAGCCAACGTCCGAGTGCCATCACTGCGACGCGAGCGAGGACTCAGGTCCGCACACGCTCACCGAGTGTCCGGCGTGGGAGACGCCCAGGCGGGAGCTTGTGGCGGCCCTGGGAGTGAGGGTTCTCACGCTCTCCACCTTGCTCGCGGCGATGGTTCGCTGCGCGGATGCGTGGGCGGCCGGCGCCTCCTTCTGCGAGCAAGTAATGCTCGTGAAGGAGGAGGCGGGGCGGGAGCGGCAGCGGGAGCGACGAAGGATCGCTAGACAAGCTGCCCGCGCACGAAGGCAACTCGGGCGTCGGAGGTCGATGAACGACCTCCGCCCCCCATGAGCGCCGGCCTGGGGGTGACAGGTGAAGCCGCCTGTCACCCTTGCAGAAGCAGGCCGCGGCGGCGGCGCGCGTGGCGCGCCTCCCCGTTTCCGGGGACGAGTTGGGGACTCTGTGGTCCCCACACCCGAGAAGAGGGCCAGATCGTGAGAGATGGCCCTGGGTCGGCCGGGGTGCGAGGGATATGCCTGTCAACCTCACCTTCGGCAACCGAAACGACCCACAGGCGGCGTGCGTTTTAGTCGGTTCGAGTCCGACATAACCTCCTCCACCGGCTTCGGTGGGGAGGTATCCGTGGGGATTTTGCGCACGTAAAAAAAAAAAAAAAAAAAAAGGGTCACTCGATTACATCCTGTAGGTTTCAAACGCCAACTTTCCGCTGAGTGCTGTTACAAGATCTGCACCCGAGAAGGTTGCTACTTATTTGCACAGCCTCTTTGCAAATAAGTAGCAATGTACGCGGTAATGTACGCGGTCGCTACAGTAGGCGCGGGTTCGATCTCCGCTCAGTTAAAATATTTGAGTGCCTGAATATGGGTATTTGCATTGGTCTTGTAAGTACCATACGAATATCTAAGACAGTCTTTACGAGAAGTTGGAGTCCTCAAATGTCTGACTAGTCTTAACTACAGAACTTCAATATGGCTTCAATAAGCGTGTGGAGGTCAGATGACAGTCGCTTCATGGATAATATTGAAGTTCAACCGTATCTTGCAAAGACGACTTCAAATGAGTTGGCTTAGAGAATGAAGACAATTACTGAACGCGCATAATCTCATAAGTCTGACCTTCTGATGCCCTTCTTGAAGGACCCCATATTTAATTGTAGTCGCTTGAGAAAACCACAGCAGGGAAATGACAGGGAAAAGAAGTTTGTATCATAGCTCACAGTGCGTAATTATCAAGATCGACATTTTAAATTCATCTATCCAAATCAATCTCGAATTAGGTAGTAGTTAATTCAAAAGTACTTATAACAAGCTCAGGTGAGGTATTTAGTTTGATTTTTAGTTAAAAGTTCTATTGACCATAGCCCGAAGCCAACAGAATATTTAAAAGAGTTCTTTATTCTAAAGTCACGACAGATTTATACACCCAAGACTCAGTTTCACATGTTGGCTTGAGTCCGTAATAGTGCCTGGAAGACGGCAATAGGCTCACTCACCTCCTATTACGTGGGACCGAATACAGTGATCGGTGAAATGTGGGTGTTTATTCACCTCTCAATTCGGCTTCGCAGGAATGCTCATATTCTAACATTATTATATAATGTATTATTTAATCCCATCACTCCCTCTTATCTCAAAGAACGATTCCAGTTCCTCCATGACACACATACGAGATGCCTGAGGTCATCCGAGAATTTGAGGCTGAGAATGCCAATGCATTCAACTGATTTTCTTGGTAAGTCATTCTCTGTCAAGGCTGTGCGCTTATGGAACGCATTGCCATTGAGTATCAGACAAGCAAAATCCTTAAACATATTCAAAAGAATGGTAAAGGACTACTATCTATCATTGTGAACACTGTGACAGCTCACGATTAATATGCTCACTATTTTCCCTTTTTATTACTATGTACTATTTACTTTGTATATCTATTTATGTGCTAAAGTTGTATATTTATTTAACTTTATTTGAACTACTCTCATATCTATCTTTCTTTTTGTATCTTTTAATATATTATAACCTTGTTTCTAGTTTATTTGCTAACTACACCAAATTTTTTGCTTTATTACACTACTGTCCATCCCAAGGTTGCCTGGAAGAAATCGCTTCCAGCGATAAGGCCGCCCATTGTACATTAAACTGTATGCATGCTCACTACAAATTTTACTGTAATCTATTGGTGTACAATAAAGAATTATCTATCTATCTATCTATCTATCTCTGCCTAACCCTCCGGGGATAAAGGCGTGATAATATGTATGTATTCTAAAATAGTTTTGGTCGATTAGGAATTTTGATTACCTTAGCCACTAAATATATATATATATATATAGGTATAAAAGAAGGTCATGTTAGTTTCACTATTTATAATTCTAGCGTACCGATTTGATTGAAAATTATTGAGGATGTAGATTAGAACCAGTAGACGGACAAAGGATACTTTTCATCTCGGTATTACTTCATCCCGTTCGACCGAGTTCCCGTTTGACGGGACATAAAATCTTAGAGAATACTAGTCACTAAAAAACGTGGTATAAGAATCAAAGAATCAAAGAATCAAAGAATCAATTTCATTTATTTAGTTTAGGCACATAAAGAGCACATATGAACGTCAAAATTTTACAATTATTTATGTCAAGAAATAATATAAAAATATTAAATTATGTAAAAATAAACCATTGGAAAATGATTCTTTCGCTGGTTCGGTAGATTAGTTCTACTGAGAAGATACCAGAAAGAAACTCAGCGAACTGCATTAGAACTAGATTATTTTTCTTTTTTAAATTTGTTTTGGTTTACATTTTATTTTGTGCGAGCAAGGAAGAGACTTATGTTGACCACGCATTAACATCATTAAGGTACTCATCCACTTTATAGTAACCTTTACTTTAGTAAGAAAAACGCATCTCACTTGAAATAACAAAGCACAAATGACAGCTAAACGTAATTTTGTCCATGGTTATGTATGATTCAAAATCTGAAAACATGAGCTTTATGGAAGCGCAGTTCTGAACGAATTCTACGAATTTTATTTATACAAATTAGTTGGCAGACAAGCACACGACCCACCTGATGGAAAGTGGTTACCGTGGCCTATGGACGTTTGTAACACCAAAGGAGTAACGTCGTGCTGCCAACCCTGTAAATACAGAAGCCTTTAGTCTTCCCACTGACAGCACAAATTCTCCAGTGAGCTCTCGCTACCCTACTCACTGCTAGGAACACAACACGAAGTTATTATAGCCGCGGTATTCTGTAGGGCGGAGGTACTTCCCTAGTCGGACTGCTCCATTGGGCGGAAAAAAAGTACCTCCATTCTATTTTTAAACACTATTATGCAAAATACTGTTATATTTACGTCAACGATTACAATATTAAATACACCACTATGTTGAGAAATTAATCACATTTGATAAATATAGAATGAATATTATCATGAAATATATGGTGGATTTTGATTATAATTAAGACGTCATTTTACACCACATATATTTGTAGGTTCATGCGAGTTTGATTCCATGGAAAGATTAATCTTTGGATTAATCAAATTGGCCAAAGGAAAACGGCCGTGCGTAGGGTAGCCAGAGCTCACTGGAGAGTTTTTATGCTGTAGTAGGAAGACCAAAGGCTTGTTTTGCTTTGTCTTTGGCACTGATGGCACAAAAAACTATCTGTGCTTACAAGGTCGACAGTGCGAGGGTGACTCCCCTATTTTGCACACGTCCATAGGCCACGGTAACCACTTTCCTTAATGTGGACCGTGTGCTTGTCTGCCATTGAAGTGGTATAAAAAAAATAGTATCGTGATTGAGTTGGGGTTGTTATTTCCAAATAACAGACAGGCGTACATTTTGTACATTATTTGATTGTAGCTGGAAAGTGATTGCAGTGCGATCATACGTGTTCGATTACGTTACATGTAACAGTTAATAACGAGAGAGGCTTTATTTAGTGAGATTATCTTTAACAGCATACGTGCTAAAGGGAAAAATTATGTCATGTTAAAATCACTCTATGCTTCATTCATCATATTACACATAATATATGTTGCACGATAGTGATGCGGAGGTAAGTTAACCTACTGCTTCGTTATTGAATGTGATACGATGCCCTCACTGCTCCCAAGCCCGTATTTTTAAGAGTGAGCGAGGTTTGAAGATACATATCGGCAAAGTACACAAACCCCGACATGTATCTCCGAACCCCCCTCTGGTTATTCAACCCTCTACCAGTACAGTTTCGGAAAACATTATTGAAATTCCCTTTTGGCAAAGACTATCTCACTTAAAAAACTCTGTTTCGATCCTAAAGAGAATTCCTCGCGGTGCAAGACCAATAGTTGCGAAAAGTTTGTCAAACTGCATAGGTCTTGTACTTCGAGAAAATACTAAAACGGCTTGGGAGCAACTGCTCACCTTCCCATACAAAATTTTACATATTAGAACAGACAAGACAGACCGGACAGCCCACCGAACAACAACAAATTCATTGACGTCTCAAATTAGAAATAATTGTAGCGTCATAACGGAAAATTTAAACCCAACATACTATTCTTTTCGGAAAAGCAATATTTTTAATTTGGTTGAATCAAAATTAAGGGATGGTGACATAAGTGGGGCATCGAGATTGCTTTTTAGTAGCGATGTAGTGGCGCCCTGCTCTCCGGAGACCCTTACTGGTCTGCGGAGCAAGCATCCAGCGCCTGCGGGTGGCCTTTCTTTTCCTGAGGCACCTGTCCCCGACCCTGATTGCCTGTGCGTAACGGCCAAGGAAGTGTTGGCAGCCGTTGTCTCCTTCCGAAGTGGTTCTGCCGGAGGTCTTGACGCATTAACCCCACAACATTTGAAAGATCTTTTAGGGCCAAGCGCCGGGGAGGCTGGTGAGGCACTACTGAAGGAGCTAACGGCTCTCATAAATTTGATGCTCTCCGGTAGTGTGGATGATGCCATCACAGACATTTTGTATGGGGCTAATTTGTGTGCCCTACGCAAGGGAGACGGTGGCATTCGTCCCATTGCCGTGGGATGTACGTACCGACGTATGGCAGCCAAACTCTGTTGTAGATATTACAAAACCGAGTTAGCTTTGAAGTTCATGCCCCTCCAAATTGGTTTTGGTTCAAAGGGGGGCTGTGAGGCTGCCATACATGCTTTATCAACCTACCTTGGCTCCAGTAAAGGTGAGGTCATTCTCAAGGTTGATGTGAAGAATGCTTTCAACTCGGTGAACAGGGACACCTTGTTGAACCAAGCTAAATTTGAAACACCCAAAATTTATAATTTTCTTTGGCAATGTTACAGATACCCCTCCAAATTATTATACAAGGACAACCTTTTGAAATCAGCTGTTGGATGTCAACAAGGAGACCCTCTTGGACCGGTAATTTTCAGTTTAGCTATTCAGCCCATTATTCGGCGGTTAAATTCTAAATTTAATGTATCTTATATATCTTATGTATCTTATATTTATATCTCTTTAAGGTACCTAGACGATGGGACTCTAGGGGGAGATGAGGAGACAGTTTTACAAGATTTGGTATTTATTAAAAATGAATTTAGATTAATTGGTTTAGAACTAAATGACAGCAAATGCGAGATTTTTTTAAACGACGTTTCGGACAAAATTTCTACTATTTCTAAATTCAATTCCGTAGCTCCCACCATCAAAATTTTAGAAAAAGACTCTTTACGTCTCCTCGGGTCCCCAATCCTAGAAGATGCCTACACCTCGTTTATAGAGGAAAAAGTTCAAAATTTTAGTGACATTTCGGATCGCCTACTCAAAATAAATATACACTCGGCTTTCACTATTCTTCGGTATTGCCTATTCGTTCCAAAATTCACCCATGCCTTACGATCGACGCCATTTTTTAAACATATTACAATTTTGAAAAAAATGGACGAAATTATAGAAAATACCCTCACCAAAATTTTAAATGTGGCCTTGGATGACCGAGCTTTACTACAAGCGACTCTACCGATTCGCTTGGGTGGGCTCGGTATTCGCAAAATTTCAGATGTCAGCTTACCAGCGTTCCTGTCTTCAGTCCACAGTACGGAAGAATTAACTAGGAAAATCCTTGCACCTACACTAGTTAATTCTGAAGTATTGTGTAAGACTGATGCAGTGAACGCTTGGAAAATTGCATGTCCAAACACCGATCTCCCAAGGAACCTTTTCTCACAGCGTCAGTGGGACGGGCCGCTCTGCAGCTTAGTTGGAAAAAAATTACTAAATACATGTTCCAATGCTGCTGAGCGTGCCCGTTTACTGGCGGTTGGAGTGTGGGAATCGGGTCTTTGGCTACAAGCTCTTCCGTCATCTAACGTAGGGACTATGTTAGATGACACTACCTTCCGCATCGCAACTTGTCTCCGTTTAGGTGCGCCGTGTGTTTCTCCGCATCAATGCCGTTGTGGAGAAGCCGTTGACAGACTCGGACACCATGGTCTGTCGTGCTGCAGGAGCGCTGGGCGAATTCCACGGCACGCCAGCCTCAACGACATAGTCCGCCGTGCTCTTGTCACCGCCGGTGTACCAGCTGTACTAGAACCAAACGGTTTGGCGCGTGACGATGGCAAGAGACCGGATGGCATGTCGTTAATGCCATGGAAGATGGGTAGGACTCTGGTGTGGGACGCCACATGCGTTGATACCATGGCTCCTACCCATATAACTAGCACGGCTGGCTGTGCTGGTGCTGCTGCTGCTTCTGCAGAGGCTCTCAAGCGGCGCAAATACTCCAATCTCATCGGAGATTATGAATTTGTGCCGTTTGGAGTCGAGACTTTGGGGTCATGGGGTCCGAGCGCTCGCAACCTCTTCCGTGAGATTGCGAAGCGAATGGTCGACGCTTCTCGTGACCAGAAGGCTGGCCTCTTTTTAGGTCAGAGAATAAGCATTGCCATACAACGTGGCAATGCTGCCAGTCTTCTGGGAACGCTACCACAAGAGGCATGCGATGCGGAGGAATTCTACGACGCATTTTAATTGTTCTTAGCTATAAGTTGTATAATAGTTATTTTATTTTTATTGTATTTAATATTTATAAATTATTTCTTGATTTGTTTATTAAAATAACAATTTTTTTTTCCTAATTTAAGTAGGCTTCTAGTAGCACTAAATTGATTATTGATTACTGAAATAAATAAAAATATCTGTAAAACAACTTAAATAATCATAATAAAATTATTTTTCATACTCTAGTAATTCATAGAATGAAATAGCGAAGCGACTAATCGACGCTTCCCGTGACCATAAGGCTGGCCTTTACCTCGCCCAAAGAATTGGCATCGCCATTCAACGTGGTAATGGCGCCAGCCTCTTGGGCACTGTACCAGAAGAGATCGATGGGGACGAATTTTTCGATGCCTAAAATTGCAGTCTCCCTCTTTTTCTCTATTCCATTTTTGTATATATTGTATAGTTAGCATAGTTTTATATAAATTTGTAAGTAATTGTATATTATAATAGCATATTTTATGTACCTAAACTGAATAAATAGTTAACTACTGAATAAAAAAATTAACAAAGTAATTCATACATATAAATAGATCTCATCAGTTATATCATACTGAGGCCTAAAATAACAAAGATTTACACAGTATTACTAGCTGTTAGGATTCAATTCTGTGGCTCGAGGATCATTTTGATACAGTTTTAGAGCAAATCTGATTGAAGATACAATTAAAATACCAATCAGAGCAGTTCGCAAAACGTAGCGGTCCATAGTTCTACCGAAACCTATCAAAATTCTAATTGTTTCAACAGAATCCATGAGGTTCGTGAGGCGTATAAAGGGCTTCCACTATTCTACTATTCTACACTTTATACTGTAAGCCTTAAGGTTCCAGTATAAAGTGTAGAAAAGTGGTTTGTTAACTGAACTATATTAATTGTGATGAAGTGGAGGAGAGTTGATCTCATTGATCAAAAGCTTGAGATTTATGTACTGCAATACAGAAAATGTAAAATTGATCCGGATCTTTGACTTTATAGGACTATATAAAAATAAATAGGTGAAAAGACGCCACAAAAAGTTCAAACCATAATATATTGAATCTAAAATATTACTTTTGACATGAAATAAATCCACAGTCTAATCATCATACTATACTGAATATTTAAAACTAAGAACTAACTTCTATGGGCAAATGTTGCCTATTGCGATTCAGCGAAGCAACGCAACCAGCATCATGGGCACCTTTGCGCCGGGAACGATGCGGAGTAGGTTGTTCGAAGCGACATAATCGCGAATCTATTTTGTTTATTTATGTTTTAATTTAATAAATAATGTAAACTAAGATAGGATAACGATTTAAAATATAGTTTCAGAATTATTATACGAATAGTATTGATTGACAGATATTGGGTCGGGTTTTAAAGGTTAGGTAAATTGATGATCACAGCTATAGGTAGCGTGGGATTGCTCCCCTGTAGTTTCCGTTACAAGATGTCAACCCGCATAATGTGCAGAATACACGAGCAAGAACCAAGCGGTTTGAAGACCTTTGCCGCACCACAAAGACCTGGAATTCTTTACCAGCTCACGTGTTTCCTTCTTCTTACAGCCCCGGGTTCTTTAGGCGGGCGTGAAAAGCATCTGATGAGGCCGCCAAGCTAAGTACCACCATTGTAACATACTTCGGGTCTGTAATGGTGACCATCTTTCCTGAGACTTTAACTTTAGCTTACCATCAGGAGAGATGACGTCAAATTAGCGAGTCCTAGATAAAATAACATAACGTGAATGAAGTCGCTGTCAAAAGTTAGTTAGTAATATTTACCACTATTGCTTTAATACTTAAATTATAATAATAAAGGCCCAGGATTCAGGGAGAGTTGTGAAACAGAGAAACATAATAATATTTTCTCAAGTATTTTTTTTGGATAAGGTTGTGCATCTGGATGTATTGGCGGTACACCACAGACTTAAGCCACTCGCTCTTTTGAAAGAGAACTGGCATAAACCTGCATTACTCAGCATTTAGCAACAATGATCCCAAAGAAGTATGGAGGAGCAAAGAACTACATGGACGATTTTATTGGACCTTATATGGACCATGGGTATGTAGATTTAATAGCATCTGTTTCCTGGTTACGTTTTAGTGATCTATTTAGAGAAAATGAAGGTTTTGTCTCCGCAAATACTGATGAAGTGGTAAAGACGAACAACTACCAGAGATAGATCCTTAAGGATAGTACGGTTGACATCTGAAAGGCATGTCACCGTCCTGGAGAATCCCTAAGGCATATAATTTCTGGTTGTTTTCGTCTAGCTAATAGTGAGTATTTGCATGGACACAACCAAGTAACCAATATTGTCCATCAGCAACTTAAATATAACCTTGTAGATTCGGAGGTACCCGACCCAGTTCTAGACGACATGGCCGTGTCACATTGTATTGGGATCTACCTATTATCACTGACAGTACTATTGTAACCAATAAACCTGATAAAGTGGTGATCAATCAATCAATCAATCAATCAATCAGCCCACTGCAGTCCACTGCTGGACATAGGCCTCTCCCAATGTGCGCCATTTTCTCCGATCCTCCGCCTTCCGCATCCAGTCTGTCCCAGTCGCCTTTTTCAGATCGTCAGTCCATCTGACTAGGGGGCGTCCTACCTTTCGTTTACCTTCTCGCGATCTCCACTCTAGGACTCGTTTGCTCCAACGGCCATCGGTCCTTCGGCAAACGTGGCCAGCCCACTGTCACTTTAACTTGCTTATTCTGTGGCCTATGTCGGTAACTTTGGTTCTCTGTCGAATAACCTCGTTCCGAATTTTATCCTTCAGAGAAACTCCAAGCATGGTGATAGATTGATTAAAGAGTCGTGAAATTATTCATTCCGCATGACGAAAATCTCAGCGAATAGAATCTCTCTCTCTAGTAGGTATCACACAGAATCTACACCTGGTGCACCCTGGGCAACGGAGGCATCGATGCATACGGCATATTCCATTCGAGGTGGTTATGTCAGACTACGGCCAGGTGGAAGGACGACCTCATCAAGGTTGCCGGGAAGCGCTGGATGCGGGCTGCTTTAGATCGGTCATTCTGGAAGTCTGTGGGAGAGGCCTATGTTCAGCAGTGGACTATGTGTAGCTGACATGATGATGATGATGTCAGACTATTACTTACTAAGGTTGCCAATAAACCACTTCCCATGCACCATCGACACGCGAAAAAAGGGATGAGCATATTTTTTATCTATCAAGAATTTTAGGACAGTGCTACTATTAAGAATCTTCGAAACTGGAAAACACAATTTTCCCGATCAAGAAATTAATACTACTTAGCACACGATCTCATTTAAACATAAGCATAAACTTATTCCAGCAGACGATTTAAGCGCTAAAAAAAGATTTTTGTCAGACAATTAAAGTACACAGGTATAATTCGTGAATGGATTTTTTTCAGAAGCATTTAACACCAGCAGGCTTGCGTGAAACTTTTGAAGATGATAGAGGAAATTTGTGAAATACCTAATAGGAACAAAAGTAGATGTATTTTCTGTCCACCCTAGAGGGAAGAAACATTAGTATACGTACAAAAGACATCATTTAAATTTCTACTTACTACATTTCTACTACCTACTACATTTCTACTTACTGAAAGATTATTACAATACTTAAATCACAAACCCATATCGAAATTACAATATTTTATTTGTTGTGTATTCTAAATGTCAGAAGACAGCGTCATAGCGTACGCTGTCGTCACATAATAATTGATTTGAGCTTCTAAGGCGCACTAAACGTTTCAAATATTAAACATATTTTCATGATAAATCGTGTTCATTCATATGAATAATCTAAGTGACATGCTAGAAGACTTATATTCAGGTTAAAAGACGTAGGTATATCTGAATATTGATGAGGAGTACTTTGCTATAAAAGCTTAGGTTCCACAAGAACATCACACATCTAGATTTCACACCTCGACTTAGTAGCATCACGAATAAACCATTGAAGAACCAGTAATTATGAAATTCTCACAGATACTAGTCTTGGTAGTGTTGGTCTCTGGTTATGTATCAGCTGAAACTCCTCGATATTACTGCGGGCGAAACCTTGCTAGGTTAATGGCGTCAGTTTGTTGGGGCGCTGAGATGGTGAAGCGCGATGCTGGCTGGTGGATGCCGATGGAAGGAGCCCGAGCGCTTGGAGGCGCGCGCGGTAAACGCCAAGGCATTGTCGAAAATTGTTGCGAGCAACCCTGTACTACAGAAGAACTTATGAATTACTGTTAACTTATCTCATTATTTGTTTGACAATTGTACTGTTAGTACTTTGTAGTTTCTCCATGAATGTATACGTATGAAATATATATGTGCATGAATTACATGGTTTTTTTTTTTTCATTCCGTTCAATTTATATTGCAAGCCAAAAAATGGAACTTTGTTATTTTCTGTAAAGCGACTGCCATCTGACACTATACAAGTTCTAATAGTTAGATGGCTTAACATACTGTCCGCGATACAGAGGGGTCTCACTGTGTAAAGAATTCCACCTATCTCAGAACTGAGATGAGCAATCTTCTAACTATATTTATATAGATAGATAGTTCAAAGTTAGTTTAGTCTAATAGTCAGTTTACCCTTCAATTGTAAGCGTTAAAATAAATGAATATTTACTAGGTACTTAGTATAAGATTGATAAAAAAAAGTAATTTTCGATAGGAACATGTAAATAGTTTAATTTCTGTCATATATACTACTAGCAGGATTCAAATTAATAAAATTCGTAAGAGAACCCTACTGGAACTTTCCATCAACCGTTTGTCGCTTATTTTTCCTGTCAGTAAATTTTTTTTTGAAAATGTTTGTCCACGTAATCATTTATTTTTAAAAAAAGAAGCAGGTGAATGAGATTTCATTCTGCCCGGAAATTAATGATAGAAAACTTTTCTTACCTTTTTTAACACCGTTAGTTGCAAATTTCCTAAAAATCATTTCTTAGTCGTTGCCTTTTTTTATACCATTTAAGTGGCAGATAAGCACACGGCCCACCTGATGGAAAGTGGTTACCGTGGCCTATGGACATGTGCAAAACCAAGAAAGTCACACTCGAGCTGCCAACCCTGTAAGCACAGAGAGTCTCTGTGCCGTCAGTATAAAAGACATAGCTGGATAAGCCTTTGGTCTTACCACTGCTAGCACACAGCATAAAAAGTATCACCTGGCCAAATTTCAAGTGTCGAGGCTCTGTCCAGTGGTTTAGGCTCTGCGTGGATAAATCAGTCAGTCAGTCCTTAAATCAGACGCGACAAATATTTTTTATGTACATAAAAAAAATTGGTACATAAAATTATCTATTGAGATAATCAGCATATTAAGACATACACGTATATCAATTTAATACAATGAAGTATGACATAACTGAATTGGAAGGTGGGGGGGGTAATTAACTAAATATGGTGATAACCTACATATTGATATGGGTATCTTTTTTTTTTATACCGCTTAGTTGGCAGACAAGCACACGGCCCACCTGATGGGAAGCGGTTACCGTGGCCTATGGACGTATGCAACACCAGGGGTGTCACACTCGCGCTGCCGACCATGAAGAAACCTTCTGATGCCTCTCTTGAAGAACCCATATTGTAGGCGCTTGGGAAAACCGCAGCAGGGAGGTCATTCCACAGCTTGAGTACGCGTGAGATGAAGTTTCTTTCATACCGCACAGTGCGCACCGTCTCATGTCGCAATGTGTGGGGATGAATTCCCTGCCTATGGCGAGAGGTGCGATGATAGAATGTAGCTACGGGTATCATGTCAAACAATTCATCTGAGCACAAACCATTGTACAGGCGGTAGAACACACACAGTGAGGCAAAAGCCCTTCTAAGGCTAAGAGGTTCCACTCTACCTGTGAGTATGGGATTGTCAACCAGCCTCAAAGCCCGTCTTTACAACGAGTCGAAGGGTTCAAGCTGGTATACAGGTGCTCCAGCAAAAAGGTGACAGCAGTACTCCATGTGAGGCCGGACTTGTGCTTTATAAAGAAGGAGTTGCTGCCCCGCAGTGAAGTACTGCTTCGCCCTGTTGAGCACTCCGAGTTTTCTTGATGCCAACTTAACCTTGTCCTGCAAATGACTTCGGTATTGGACGTCACTGGAGATATCGACACCAAGGATCCCGATACTCGAGGAGATGGTAAGCGGTGTGCCCAGGAATTACAATGAATGGGGTTTTCTTAGCGGTGAATACACATATTATGTTATATATTATGTGTATATATTTAATGTATATGTATAACTATTCTGATTTATTTTAAGTATGACAGAAGATATAAGTACTGTTTATGTTTAAGAACCTATATATAATTAATCTATAGTCCTTATAGAACCAAACGCATCTCTCGTTAATATGCGCCTACCTCGTACTAGCTCTACACCACCCTATGGTAGACTGGCAGAGAATGCCTACGGCATTAAGTCCGCCAATGTACATCGTGCATAAAGTATAAATAAATAAATAAATTTACGGTTTTCAATCTTTTTTTTTATACCACTTAGCTGGCAGACAAGCACACGGCCCACCTGATGGAAAGTGGTTACCGTGACCTATTGACGTCTGTAACACCAGAGGAGTCACAGTCGCGCTGCCAACCCTGTAAGTACAGAGTTTCTGTGCCGGAGCAGAAGACAAAGCAGGACAAGCCTTTAGTCTTCCCACTGACAGCACGAATTCTCCAGTGAGCTCTCTTTTCCCTTTATTCGTGTTAAGATCTTCAATTAATCAATCAATCAGCCTACCGCAGCACATTGCTGGACATAGGCCTCTCCTAATATACCCCATTTTATCCGATCCTCTACCTTTTGCATTCAGTGGAATTATTTATCTGATGCAGTTTTTCTGAGTGTGGAACCTAAGAAAGAAACACGCTTGTACGATACGACTATATACAGAAAGCACAGCTAATAGATATCTATTTTCTTTCGTCACATGCTAATCAAGACATTAAGCTATATTTTACATGCCTATTGATATTTAACATCAGACAGATATATATAGCCCAGACTCAGCCTCAGATGAATGGCTCTAGTCAACAATAGTGCCCGGAATACGGCAATAGCATCACCCCCTATTACGTGGGATCGAATACAATTATTGATGAAATGTGAGTAACTCCAGGGATAAAGGCGTGATTATAATAATATGTATCTATGTATGTTTGTATTGATATTTATAAATTCTTTAAAAACCGCGGTACCCTAGGGGTGGGTAATGGACTGCTAAGACGAGGTCTCGGGTTCGATCCCAGGTTTTACCATAGCACATATCAATGACTTTTCGATGCTTTTCGAAGTTATATGTGTATTTATCGCAGGTTTATAAGTGCCCGGTTTATGGCAATAGGCTCGCCACCTATTACATTGGAACCTAAAAATAAACTGGCGAAATGTGGGTGCTAGCACCTTTGCCTGCCCCTTCGGGGATATAGGCGTGAGTTTAGGTTATGTTATGTTATGCTTTTATAAATTAAATATCCGAGTCCAAGTCAAAAGTGATCCAATATAACCGACTCTCCTATATATGACAATCGTCAACACGTGTCATAAATGTCAAATCCCATACGTTAGTCATTCTATACTACATTACACTGGCCAACGAATTGCCACTTGTTTTGAGGGGCTGTCCTGAATACATTAATGCTTTCGATAGTGTTTGACAAAAGTTTATAACTTTCAGTCTCTTGACTAAATATTGGGAACCTGTGCAGTTGGGTAGAGATACAGCCTCTTTGACAGTATTTTACGTACGACAAATTATGGACCACCATTTTAAAATTGATGCTCATTACTTTTTGGACTTATTTTAAGTTTTCCTTCTGACGAAGTGCAGCATGATAAGTAAATCAATATATAAATTGTATATGCGTCAGGGTGCGAACAAGACAAAATGAGTAGTACTTATCCCAAAACATAAACTAGGCCGTCAAACTGAGTGTCTCCATTGTAACAATATGTAATGGTAACCCTATTTTCTGAGACTTTGCCTTCAGCTTACCATCAGGCGAGATGAAGCTTATTGTCGTGTCCTATATAAAACTTAATTGATTTTTAAATATTATTCTTGGGCGCCCAGTCTATTCGCTACTTTCTACATACTACATCAAACAATCAAAATTATTCAACACAATCAAATGATGACAAACGGCATATTTTTCCTTTCCTTTTTGTCTCGTCATTTTTGAGTACGGACAGTGTGTCTGTAGTTTGTGATGCGTCATTTTTGGTAGAACTATTGTAAGTAACTTGGTTTACGTGGCGACGGGGTCACTAGCGGTGCCATCTGAAAACCAGCGCTTCTTATGCCCTAGTGTGGGAAGCATTTATGCTGAGATAGTGGCCCATTTGAATTCTAGCGTCTGTTCTCTGCATTCTTTGTTCATTGTGCGTTTGTTAAATAAATGATTTCAGTCTTTCTATAAATTGCTGTCCACTACTGCTCATATAGCTCTTCTGACGAGCACCATAACACTCAACCCTCCTTTTTACAGAACCAGTCTAACTACAATTTTCAGGTCGTTTTTAAGACCATCTATCAATAATAACTACATCAATATAGTATATATATTGATGTAGTTATTATTGATAGATGGTCTTAAAAACAGTGATAAATAAACAGTATTCAATCATTTTCACAGAAACCGAACGGTTTGGATGAATAGAAAAATATTTCATTCGATTGATCAAACATTTATTTAGATAATAATATTAATGAATACATTACAATGAATTCTTTGCCAATAAATATGTTACAATGAATAAGATAGTTACAAACATGTGAAAGTTAGCAATTGTCGAGCATTTCCTCTTGAGTGCATGGCTTGTCGCAGCATTCATCGGCAACTTGTCTCTTGCTACGTAAACCACCAAAAGCTCGGGCACGTTGCATCGGCATCCACCAGCCAACAGTACCACGCTTCATGATCTCAGCGCTCCAACGGTTCCAACACAAAACCGCCATTTTGTCAGCCAAGATGCGCCCGCAGTATATTTTTGGACGTTCGTTGCTTTTACCTTCAGCTGATACATAACCAAAGATCAGAAGTACCAAGATTAATAACAGTGCGACTTTCATACTTGCTTCAGGATTTTATGTCTTGATATTGTTATGCCCAAGTGTATAATAGAAATGCGATTTTCTAAGGTAAATTTCCAGTTTTATAGCAAGAGACTCATCATGAATATGCAAACGCACCTGCGTCATAAATCTTAGTAAACATTTTCATTCTCCTTATGTGTCAAATAGATTATTCATTTGAATGCACAGGTCTATGTTTAATGGAGTACTAAAACAGCATAAAGTATAAATATTTTTCAGGTTACTCGTGTCCTATGTATTTAGTAGATTCAGCTTTTGGAAAATAAAGTTAGTATTTAATAAAGTCTTAACTGGTTGTGGTGGATTTTTGGGAATATGAGAAAGAAATTGGAAATTAAATACCTTCTTTTTATCATGCAAAAAAACCCCCCGGAAACCCCCCTACCAGAGCCCGTGGGAGAGGTTACGTCAGACTCGAACCGACTAAAACGCACGCCGTCTGAGGGTCGTAAGTTGCCGGAGGCATATCCCTCGCACTGAGGCCAAATCAGAGATCTCTTTCAAGCTGGCCCTCTTCGGGTGTTCTCATCTAATCCCCGAGCATGGGGAGGCGCCCAATTCACGCTGCCACAGTGGCCTGCTTCTGCTAGGCTAACAGGCGGCTCCACTTGTCACCCCCAGTCCCGTATTCATGGGGGACGGAGGTCATTCTGTGACCTCCGACTCCCGAGAAGCCTTCGCTCATCGCGAACTATGCGATTAGCGAGTCTCCTCCATTTTCGCTCCGCCGTCTCCTTCACGAAGTCCTTTAAGAAGACCGGATCGATAACGACGTTGACCAACTCGACCAAATACTTGTAGGCCCTTAGTTCCACACGCATACCATCGTAATCGTTTCTGTTATCAGATATATTTATAACAACAAATCTGATAACAGAAATACAAAATTATTATATTCGGTTCCATAAAGATCGGCATACCCTTATGTACCCTTAACAATGATTTGCCCAGAAAAAAGGAAGATTTAAGTTTATTATTTAAGAAGCAACTCCTAAATATTTTTTTTTTTGAATAATTCTTTCAGCAAATCACGGGGTCTGAGACTATAGATCGCTCGTAACGCTCTTTTCTGTAGTACAAATATAGTCTCAATATCGGCAGCTGAGCCCCACAGCAGCAGACCGTATGACATAACGTTATGAAAGTATTAGCTACTTAATAAACTAATAGTGCAGATACCTTATTTTTAAAGCCAAAGCCAAATATGTACTAAAGATCATGGCTCACGGCGAACATAAGTTCATACGTAATGTTTCATATAAAAAAGCAACATAAAAGTCGGTTTTACTCCAAAGGTATGCCAATATTGAACATTTTATTTTATTTTATTTTTTATACCACTTAAGTGGCAGACAAGCACACGGCCCACCTGATAGGAAGTGGTTACCGTGGCCTATGGACGTATGCAACACCAGGGGTGTTACACTGGCGCTGCCGACCATTAAGAAACCTTCTGATACCCCTCTTGAAGAACCCCATATTGTAGGTGCTTGGGAAAACCGCAGCAGGGAGGTCATTCCACAGCTTGAATGTGCGTGGGATGAAGTTTCTGTATTACCGCACAGTGCGCACCGTCTCAGGTCACAATGTGTGAGGATGGCGAGAGGTGCGATGATGGGCATCATGTCAATGTCTGAGCACATGCGTGCGCTGGAGTTACAAAACCTAAATCCCCCAGCCCCTCTCCCCCCTCCCTCCCCCCAGTCGCACGGTGACACGCCACCAATACACTATTTGGTGGACAATTATCGATTCGGCGTTAGGTTCATCATGGTGTACTGCCAAAGAGTGGAATACCCTGCCTGAAAATGTGTTGCCGGAATGTCTTCAAGACTTCTAGGCAAGCGTGTTCCACCGTCGACGACATCGTCACTTACCAACATGTGAGATACTGGTCAAATGTTGACAGTTTTCACTTAATTTTACATTACCCTAACCAGTGGATTTGAAACAGAAAAAAATTATTTTAATTGATAAAATATTTATTTGGTACATCATATACATAAACTCACGCCTATATCCACGAAAGAGAGCTAGCACCCACATTTCTCCGGTTTATGTTTAGGTCCCAAAGTAATAGTTGGCGAGCCTATTGCCATTAACCGGGCACTTATAGGCCTGCGATAAATACACACATAACTTTCAAAAGCATCGAAAAGTCATTGGTGTGTGCCATGGTAAAACCTGGGATCGAACCCAAGACCTCGTCTCAACAGTCTGTTACAATCAACAAAAAATCTATAGATTTTAACAATCAATAAGCAGTTCTTCTTGGCTGCAGGACTTCTCGCAGCACTCCTCGGTAATAAGTTGACGTGTACTACGTATGTGTCCAAGTACTCGGACCTGTTCCATCGATAAACACCATTCAGCATCGCACCTTGCCATCATAACACTCCATCACTAAGATACCATTTTACGAGTTAGGTCATACAAACCAATTTGGTTCACAATATATCTTAGGTCTGTTCGCCTTCAGCTTAAACATAACCTATGACTAAAGCAACCAAGACTAGTATCAGCAATAATTTCAATATGACATGTTAAACTTAGAGGTATTTTCTTGATACTGTTTTACCCAGATTTGTGATCAAAATAATATCTTCTTAGGTAGAATCTTATTTAGTGGCAGGAGACACGTCATTAATATTCAAAAGTACGTCAATAATCTTAATACGCAAATTGATTCTCCCCTACATGTCACTTACATTATCCGTTTGAATAAACACAAAATGCGTAGGTTGAAGTTCTAAAATAATATAAGCTTTCAATATTTTTGAAGTGAAATCTTCTTTAGACGAGTTGGGAATTGTTCGTGAATTATTTTTTGAAATGGGAATGAAACTATTGAACCTGTTACTGGCACCTCTTGTCACCGATTGTAAGTATTCACTCCTCTATACTTATATAAGTATACTAGCTGACCCATCAAACGTTGTTTTGCCATGTATATTATTTCTAGGCCACCAATATATGATGGCTGTTGGAGCAAATGATTCCTAGAGTGGAGACCGCGAGAAGGTAAACGAAAGGTAGGACGCCTCCTAGTCAAATGGAGGGACGACCTGAAAAAGGAGAGGATCGGAGAAAATGGCCCACATTGGCCTATGTCCAGCAGTGGACTGCGGTGTGCTAATTGATTGATTGATTATTTCTAGGATTTTTTTTAGTTCATAAAAATAACTATCTACTATAAGTGTGCGGGGATTTATATATAATCGAAAGCGTTGTAGACAATGAAAATAAAAATCGCGATGGCAAAATAGGGGTCGATCGTAGAGGGTTGAAAATTCAGGGTTGTATGTAAATTTCTAATCTTGTATCATAAAAAAAATATATATCTAAAACTTAAAAAAAAAAACAGTTAGGGGTGGAAAATAGATGTTGTCCGATTCTCAGACCTACCCAATATTTTCGGAGGAGTTTAACTACAAACACCGCGACACGAGAATTTCATATTTTAGATCTAAAAATCTTTGTGAAATTGTAGTATTTGCTGATGACACATTATTAATTTTTAAGACTGAAAGATATAAAGTAGTACTTGACGATGTGAATAATACCCTTTCTTAAATATTGCATTGGTTTACAAGTAACAAGTTGTTGCTCAATGCGAAGAAAACAAAATGTGTAAAGTTTACAATGCTTAATGTAAGACAGATAGATACTAATATTATAATGAATAATGAATCTGTTCAAATAGTCAATACCACAGTTTTTCTTGGAATAACTCTAAATAGTAAACTGCAATGGGGTTCTCATGTCACAGCCTTGGCAGGAAGACTTAGCTCAGCTGCCTTTGCAGTTAGAAAGATAAGGTCACTGAGTGATGAGGAAACTACACAATGAGTTTATTTTAGCTACTTTCATAGCCTTATGTTATACGGTCTGCTGCTGTGGGGCTCAGCTGCCGATATTGAGACTATATTTGCACTAAGAAACGAGCGATACGAGCAACCTATAGCCTCAGACCCCGTGACTTGCTGAAAGAATTATTCAAAGAAATAATCCGCATCGGTGTCTCTGTGGAGAAGCTGTCGATAGCCTTGGACATCACGGATTGTCTTGCAGCAGGAGCGCAGGCCGCATGTCCCGACATGCAAACATTAACGACATTATCCGTCGAGCTCTTGTCACCGCCGGCGTGCCAGCTATACTTGAACATGTTGGCTTGGCTCGCGACGATGGTAAGAGACCGGACGGTATGTCGTTGTTGCCTTGGAAGATGGGTAGGCCTTTGGTGTGGGATGCAACCTGCGTCGACACCCTGGCGCCTTCCCGTCTTCCAAGTACGATGGACTGCGCATGCGCTGCTGCTGCATCAGCGGAGACTCTCAAACGGCGCAAATATACCAATTTACCTGGTAATTATAATTTTGAGCCGTTTGGAGTCGAAACGTTGGGTCCGTGGGGTCCAAGCGCGCGCGCGCTATTCAAAGAAATAGCGAAGTGACTAATCGACGCTTCCCGTGACCATAAGGCTGGCCTTTACCTCGCTCAAAGAATTGCCATCGCCATTCAGCGTGGTAATGCCGCCAGCCCCTTGGGCACGGTACCAGTAGAGATCGATGGGGAGGAATTTTTCGATGCCTAAAATTACAGTCTGCCTCTTTTTCTCTATCCCATTTTTGTATATATTGTATAGTTAGCATAGTTTTATATAAATTTGTAGGTAATTGTATATTATAATAGCATATTTTATTTAATGTAATCAATTAAATTGTTATGTTTTAACAGTTGCTTCTCAATATATTTACATTAAAATATTATATGTAGGAAAGATCCTATATATTTTCGAAAAAAATCGGACATACATAATTTGAATACGAGAGTAAAAACAATCTTGCTGCACCAAAACTCAGGCTTCATAAAGTTGGTGTTTCGTTTGTAGGGAACTGTATAAAAATATTAAATAAAATGTCTCGGGATTTGATTGACATGCCACTTAATAAATTTAAAATGGAAGTGAAAAAATGTTTGATAAAAAGGTTACTATAAAGTAGATAAACGTAAGTCCCTTGCTTACTCGCACACCATAAATAGTAAACTAAAGCAAATTTGAAAAAAAAAAAGATAATCTAGTTCTAATTTAGTTCTCTGCGTTTCTTGCTGATGTCTTCTCAGTAGAACTAACCTACCGAACCAGCGAAAGAATAATTTTTCTAGTAGTTTACTCGTATTAAACATTATTTAAAATTCCTTCTTATAAATAAAGACGTGATTGGATGAAGGGGGTATCTAACATTTTTGAGATTTTTGATATTTTGCATTAAATGACCAGTACAGATGTAAATAAACTATATTAGACCATAAAACTCCGCAATTTAAGTTTAGTTTCAAAAATACCAGACGATGAAGGGCATAACTACACCAAAAAAGCGAAAGTGTCATGGAAGAAGGAGGTATGTGCCTTAACGCCTTCTTTCATTTGAAATCGGTCAATTAAAGTTATTTCTTCCGTGGAAGAAGGGGTTATGTGCAGGAAAATGCACTGGCCCGACGCTTTATTTCACTCATAACCATGCTCTATCATTGCTGCTGTTTTATGTATACTACTAGACTGTTTCTAACTAACAAAAAACTTAGTAGGTGTTCTGAAAAATCACTACTTGACCATCAACATTGAGCAACCTTTTGTTGCCGTCATATATGACAGTACAAAAAGGCGTACCTACAGATTGAAATCAAAATTCATTAGCTCATTATCTAGTTTTTATACCACTTAGATGGCAGACAAGCACACGGCCCGCCTAATAGGAAGTAGTTACCGCAGCCTATCTATGAAGGTCTACATCACCAGGGGCTTATATCCTGACATTCCTGCTGCCAACTTTGAATCTTTTAAGGCACTTCTTGAAACATGTTGAGCAATATTGTTGCACAAGAAAAACGCGCAGTAGCGGAACAATTTTGTATTTCTACGAATGATCAATCATTGAAGAGATGACTAGCCGCGCTTCACGTTGCGCATAAGCTGCCAACACCGACTTCAATCCGACTCCCTCCGATACCACGCTGATTCCCCTCAACTCCATTTCAACTCCAGCTCTAAAACAACCACTCCGACTTCAAACCGACTTAACTCCAGTGGTAAACTTCACTACGACTTCAAAACGAATCCATTTCAACGCATTCCGACTTTAAACGGACTCCATACCCCTACGATTCCACTCTTACTCAGCTGCCGTACACTCGAGTGTCGGAGTCGGAGTGAAGTTGGATGTGTGAACTGGGAACAAAGGTGTACCCATTTTGTACTCGGAAAGAACGCATCGTGCCGCTGCCCCGGTCATCTGCCGCAAGGGTATGCCCGGAGTCCTTGTTCGCATCATAGTGATGACACTCCTTCCTGATCTAAAACAGATCATCAAAAAACCGCTAAACTGATGCCGTGGTCGAGCGCACAGGCGACGCTAAGTCACGTATTGCATGGGCCAAGTGGCGTGAGGTTATTTGTGTCTCCAAAATGCCGGTTAGATAAAAGAGCCAGATCTATAAAACCCATTATTAGACCTGTCCGCTTACACGGCTGGGAAGTATGATCATTGCTAGAGCAACACAACCACATGAATATGTGGTGCATGTTTGGAGTCCCGCTTAAGGATCACGTGAGTAACTCTTGCATCCGGGGCAGCCTTCATGTCCGTGCCATCGCGGTTAATACAGGAGAGTTCCTCCGCTGGTGTGGTCGTGTTCTGCGGCGATCGCCAGGCTGCGTCTGATCATGTCGCTTTTACTGAGCCCGGTAAGAGGGGTAGACAGAGCGAGTGCTGAATTGGCATCGTGGAGAATGACATGCGTACCAATGGTCTCATATCATGGGTACTTTTTTTTTTTTTTTTTACGTGCGCAATATCCCCACGGATACCTCCCCACCGGAGCCGGTGGAGGAGGTTATGTCGGACTCGAACCGACTAAAACGCACGCCGCCTGTGGGTCGCTTTGGTTGCCGAAGGTGAGGTTGACAGGCATATCCCTCGCACCCCGGCCGACCCAGGGCCATCTCTCACGATCTGGCCCTCTTCTCGGGTGTGGGGACTACAGAGTCCCCAACTCGTCCCCGGAAACGGGGAGGCGCGCCACGCGCGCCGCCGCCGCGGCCTGCTTCTGCCAGGGTGACAGGCGGCTCCACCTGTCACCCCCAGGCCGGCGCTCATGGGGGGCGGAGGTCGTTCATCGACCTCAGACGCCCGAGTTGCCTTCGTACGCGGGCAGCTTGTCTTGCGATCCTTCGTCGCTCCCGCTGCCGCTCCCGCCCATATCATGGGTACTTAAGACCGTGAGAAGTGAAAAAGTAAAAGCCGGAAAGTGGACGCGACCGGGACTAACGCAAAGATGATGACGACTGACTGTCTTGACTGTTTAAAAAAAATAAAAAGTTTTGGATGTATCCGGGATTCAACGCTGAGATGATGATGATCCCTACTTACTAGTTTATTTCCGCAAACACGTAAGTTAATATAAAAAAATGATTTTGAGGAGTTCTCTGGTGTATCTCCGGAGTCCAAGATCAAGTACCAATAAAATATATATGGAACTAACTGTGAGCTATAGCGAATCCAAAGCCAAAAAAATAAATAAAATCTATTCATAAAAAACTGAAATATGGAAAAACATAGAGAAGAAGTCGGTTAAAATATACATGTCGAAATATACATAAATGCTTATAAAATTTAAACTACTGGTCCAAACTATATAAAATTTTTATGGAACCAAATGGCAACAATTTGGTATCGAGCTAAAAAAGAATCACGAAAATCGGATCATATTCGATGTACATACATTAAAAAAACCGATCGAATTGAGAACCTCCTCTTTTTTTGAAGTCGGTTAAAAATAGATAACATCCCTTAAACCAGAGTATCAAATTGCTAACATAACATTGTCGCTCAAGGTTAGGTTGACAAAATGTTGCATAATCTACATTTTTATATATTTAATGTTACATGCCCCCTTCTTCCATGCTTAAAATACGTAATATCACATTTTCGGTGGATGAAGAATGTAAATACACATTTTTTTTTTTTATACCACTTAGTTGGCAGACAAGCACATGGCCCACCTGATGGAAAGTAGTTACCGTGGCCTATGGACGTCTGTAACACCAGAGGAGTCACAGTCGCGCTGCCAACCCTGTAAGTACAGAGTTTCTGTGCCGTCAGTAGAAGACAAATCAGGACAAGCCTTTAGTCTTCCCACTGACGGCACAAATTCTCCAGTGAGCTCTGGCTACCCTACTCACCGCTGGGAACACAACACGAAGTTATTATAACCGCGGTATTCTGTAGGGCGGAAGTACTTCCCCAGTCGGACTTAAAATAAATAAATCATCCACGTATTTTAAATTTTATGCTTCCCTCGTAATAAATATGAACAATTACAACAATTTCACACTATAATATGTTGACATAAATAATCAGAAAACTTAATATTTCCAAATGAAATGTTTAAACTTTGAAGCCGATTATCTCAACATTCAGAAATTGTTAGTTATTTCCTTCATCCACTCACGTCTTCAATTGTAAAATTTTGAAATTCATATGTGCTCTTTATGTGCCTAAACTGAATAGTGATCTTTGATTCTTTGATATATTGTGTGCTTGTTTCTGCCACCTTTTTCTTCATCTTAGCATTAATCCTAGTCGCATTCGAATGCTTTCACCTCGAAGTCCGATCTTCGATATTTTCCGTGAAGCGACTGCGTATAGCAACGAGATGTTCGTATAGCAACCGAGACCAACGGCTTAACATGCTCTTTGATGCACGACCAGACCGATACAAATAAAGTACGTAAAAAATATATTACAACATTCTACACATCGCTATCTAGACCCATGGTAACCATAGTTTAACTAGCTAGTGTTATGGAAACTAGAATATATATAAACATACTTACATACTTTTTTTGTAAATGTTTACATTTATTATACATAGAAACTAGAACTCGCTCAGTGCAAATATTTGTATACATGAATATGTATATTCGCATTGGTCTAGGTGCTTCTATGTATGATATGTATGTATTTATAAAAAAAAAGTATCTAAGTATGTTTATCCGCACTCTAGATTCCATAAAACAGACAAGTTAAGCTATGCTTACCATGGGTTTAGATAGCGTTTTGTGGAATGTTGTACAATATTTATTTATTTATTTATTTACGTGGTTTAAGCTCTCTATAAATATACAATCAAAATAGATACGAGTTGTAAAATATATCCAAAACTATACAAAATAATATATTTAAAAGGAGAGAGATTGCATCCTGTATGTTAATTTTCAGCTGTCATAGACAAATTATATAACTATAAATGTACCGCAAGATACATGAATGTTAAAGAAAGCGCCATGACAGAGCATGACACTCTTTGTTGTTTACATAAAAATTGGTCATAATCCTAATAGTGGCACTTCACATGGCTATTTGTACTTGCGTATTTGACGTATTTGACAAACAATTACTATGGTAGTCGACTTGAAAAAATTAGTCATTCATTGTATATGTGTATACGCTTTTTTAATAAGCTCCCTAATTAATTTTTCTGTAGATAAATTTTAAAATTAAGTCAAAGTAAATTGTGCCAGTAAGGCTATTATAAAATCTAAGAATACTTGGATGATAAACAAGCTTAGAAATGAGCTGTTCGCTCAACTATTCAAGTAAATTTTTGTATTAAGATTAAGTAGACTAAGTGTATGTTTATAAATAGACCAAAAAAATACCCGCTGAGTTTCTGGCTGGAGTCTTCTTAGGTTGGGGCCGCGGTGGTCCATTTGCTAAACTGGTTTTCATGTTTCCTTGTTTATTGACGTTTTGTAAGTGCCGAATTAATGGTCTTTGCAGAATAAATGTTTTTTTAACTTTGAAATTGACTTTAACCTTATGTGTGAACAGTGTATTATAATAATAATAATAAGTATTTGCCAAATCATTTACCTTATTGCCTATTTGACAATTATGACCAATACTAAATGATAAGTTATTTAGCTTTTTAATCTTTACTTTTTAATATTTCACATGTGATACCTCTTTGAAGTGAATACTGTTTTGTGAGGTAAATTATATTTGACTACATTTACATATTTGCATATACGTCAAATATTTTTCCAAAGCAACAAACGACCAAAAGCAAACATAAATAGCCATGTGAAGTGCCACCATAAGGCTTACCCACATTTGTTATTTATTTTGTCACATGATATTATACACCGTGTTCATTCGAATAGATAATCTAGGTGACATGCAAGGACATTTAGGTTAAATGTGGAATTTTGAATATTCATGAGTGTTCTGCTTTGAAAGTTTATGTGAAGATGTTACATTTGAATCACACCATTCGAAGTAGTAGAAACACGAAGAAACCATTCAAGACCCTTCAACAAATATAAAATTCTGTGTGTTGTGGTGGTCTGCGGTCACATATAGTACAGCAAACTTCCCCACTTTTTCTCATTTGTTTTTTTTTTTTTATTTATTTATTTAAATGCACAATACACATCACAATCGTATACGTATTATAAATATCTTAAATACAATGTTTAGATCTGGATCGTAACGTAAATAGTTTGTACACACATAGAGAAGCAAAAAGTTTATGCAATATAAATCTCTGATTTATGAATACTAAAATACAAGTTAAGATTTGGTGTGGATGCTTCTACCGGAAACAGAACCATCCAAACCCAGCCCACTATGAAGGATGTCTTTTACAATTCTTATGTATCTGTTAAAGCTGCAATCAAAAACATCAAGTGATTTATAGACCTTTGCCAAATCATTATATTGACGAGCCATTCTTGTTAATGGATTATAATAAGAAATATTGTTTTTATATATCAGAAGGGCAAATATGTTCGTATCATTAGCCCTACGGGCACTAAATTTAATATTGAAACTAATTTGAGAAAGTAACTCAGGTGAATATATGCGTCGGCTTTCTAGTGGCTGCACCTTGTATTTGATGAGTCTACTTTCATAATTTAAACTTGTACGGCCTGGGTTTACACGGTAGGTGAGAATTTTAAGGAATTTTCTTTGAATACGTTCAACATCATCAATATGGACTTTGTAATTGGGTGACCAAATGGGACTACCATACTCCAGAATACTCCTCACCAGAGCAAAATAAAGGTACACGGTACTGCTGGGTTTTTGAAACCTTTTGTAGACCTCAGAACAAAGCCTTGGAGTTCATTGGCCTTGCGTATTATATGACTATAATGATCCCTAAATGAAATTTTGTCGTCAAAAAGTATACCCAAATCTTTCACAGTTTGTGTACGCTTTAAAATTTGTCCGTCAATATTGTAGTTCCATATATGTTTATTAAATTTTCGAGTGAAAGATATAATAAGGCACTTATCAACATTCAAGAACATCAAATTGGCTTTACACCACTCAGATATCGTATCGATATCCTGCTGAAGGGCCAAGCAATCGTCCATCTTAGATATTGGCGTAAAAACCTTTAAATCATCGGCATACAAAAGGCAGTTACAAGTCAATTTTTGAATTAAATCATTTATACAAAGAGCAGTGGACCGAGATGGGAGCCTTGAGGCACACCAGATGTCACTGCAGTAGCCGATGAAACAAAACCCCTTAATGCAACTAACTGAGTTCTGTTCTCAAGATATGAGCAGATCCATCGGTATAAGCTTCGATGGACACCGTAAGAGGCCAATTTACGACAAAGCAGGTGGTGGTGATTTACTAAACGAAGTCACATTTTCGAAGCATGATAACTTTCAGCCAAAAATCATCAAAATCCTTTCATAAATAACGCGACAGTAAACTTCCCCCCTTTTTTCCTCATTTTCCAGTCTATCAAAAAAATCCCACGGCAAAAGTTTTTAAATCAAAGAACATGTGTGACATGTTTGGTGAAAACAAAATTACGAAATGCACCCACTAGACCGAAACTGACAAAGAGACATATTGACAAAAGTAAATTCAGTCACTTTGTCTTTTCTTTGATCTATGTTCGAAACGGACAGTGTTGACAATTGGGTATTTGACTAACTAATCAAATTAGTTACTTTTTACTAAAAGTCAAAATGGTAAGTTATAAGGAAACTTATCTAAGAATACCATGAATACCTAGAGACATCTACAAACGATTAAACCTTCTCTCCAAATTGAGGTTGGCAGAATCATCGGTATCTATATAACCGATGCAAAGAGCCATTTAAATAAAATAAGAAGAAGACGAAGGAAACTTATTTAAAATAATTTTTTGTGACGTCATAATATTTAATAGTCAAATCATTTACTATTATCGGTCTGGTGTACGAAATAAAAACGATAAAATAAGATTCAATTGTTGTTCGCCATACGAACATCTATGGTAGTCATTACGGATAATTGGAGCCCTATAAAGTCCAATAAGCGGTCTAACCTAATACTTTGATTTCGCCAATGGGTCCTGGAGATCATAAGGCAGTCGCTTCACGGTAACTATTGAAGTTCAGGTAAACCCACAGTAGACTGAAAAAGGTGGACCCCAGATTCTGAGACGAAAACCTCAGATGCGACCGGGAGTAACGCTAGTATGAAGAAAAATTAATTAGATGGTTCACGTAATTCTACAGTAGGAAATGATTATATTTATTTTATCAAAGATTTATTTAAATCTTTCTCAAACAATTATATTACAATCGACGAAATAGTCTTTACATAAAATTTTAGTCGCAGTAACACAGCAATTCCAATTGATTGCAGAACTAGTCGCAGCATTCTTCGATAATGCCTTGGCGTTTGCCGCGAATACCTCCAAGCATTCGGGCACCTTCAATCGGTATCCAACAGCCAGAATCACGCTTAAGGCTAAATAGAACCGCAACACAGCGCTGCCACTTTATTAAATAGGTCTAGTCCACACTATTTTTTACTATTGGTAGTATGAGCTGATTCGTAACAACTAACCAATTGGCTTAGAGAATGAGGAGACCAGTGATCACCTGTTTGCCAAATGCCCTATGTACTCATTAATACGATGAGAAAATATGGGAACGGACACAATAGAAATACAAGAACTCGAAGATCTGAAGGTGGAACGATCGTAAGATCAATAGAAATACAAGACCTCGAAGATCTGAAAGTGGAACGATCGTAAGATTCTGCAAAGAAACAGTATGTTCGACTGAAAGCCAGTATTTCCGGGCGTCCGTCCAAGGGAGAAATAGGGGTCCCCTGCTGGAAGTTAATTAACTACTAATCAAAAAGACCAAGACTTATATCAGTGCGAATTTCATATTTATTTCTATACCTTACAGGTCCTCATTGAGACTCCTATGATTAGATGTGTGATTCCAATGAGATCCTTCAAAGTAGAATTTCGGATTTAAATTTTTTTATACCACTTAGAGGCAGACAAGTACGTGGTCCATCTGGTGTAAAGTGGTTACCGTTGCCTATGGACGTGTGCAACACCAGGGGAGTTGTACTAGCGCTGCTGACCCTGTAAGCACAGAAAGTTTCTGTGCTGTCAGTGCAGAAGACAAAGCAGGATATGCCTTTGGTCTTCCCACTGACAGCACAAAACTCTCCAGTTAGCCGCTTATATTAGGAGATTCGTCAGCATCTGCGTCACCCTATTTCCATGTAATCTAGATCATTCGGTTGAGTAAACACAGTGTGTAGGTTGGAGCCCTAAAAATAGCTTTTCATATTTTAGGGTTTCGATATGTATTACACTCACACTGCGAAAGTAATTGTATGTCTGTTATACTTTCACAGGTAAAATACGATTCTAGATTATCTCTGTAACAAATCTCAACAAAAGAAAAGTGCATGGTAAGAGCAGTCAGAGAATGAAAGAATTTATTTCAGTTATTTAGTTAAGGCACACAAAGAGCACATATGAACGTCAAAACTAAAATAAAAAGATAATTAATGTAAAATAAACCATTGGAAAATGATTCTTACGCTGGTTCGGTAGGTTAGTTCTACTGAAAAAATACCAACAAGAAACTCAGAGAACTGTATTAGAACTAGATTATCTTTCTTTTTTAAAATTTGCGTAACTTACAATTTATTTTATGCGAGCAAGCAAGAGACTTATGTTGACCACGCATTTACTTCATCAAGATACTCATCTACTTTATAATGACCTTTATTCATTGATTTAATAAGTTCTTTTTTAAATATAACTTCTTTTTTAAATTTATTTAATGGCATGTTAGTCGAATCCTGAGGAATTTAATTAAATATTTTTATACAGCTTAATCTTTTACAAGGCCGGATGGAAGAAAATATCATTATAAATTAAAAAATTTAAAAGCAAAAGAAATAATTGGCAAATAAACTAGAAATAAGGTGTATTAAAAACAAACAGAAAGAAAAACAAGAAGTAAAATAAATGAAGTAAAATAAAATATACAACTTTAGCAGATAATCATCTCAATCATTAAAGAACTTTCCAAGTTCTTGAAGCACGAAGAAACCAACATAACAAATTTTTGCGATAGGTATAGATTTAATAGTAATTTTATTTTTAGAAATTAATGAAACGCAATGTTCATTCATATACATAATCCAGGTGACACGCAACAAGACCAAATTTAGCGAAAGACGTAGGTTGGTCTGAATATTGATGAGAATTCCTGCTATAAAAGTCGAAGTACCACACGAAAATATCACATTTGAATTACACACCTCGAAGAAGTACCTTCACTAAGATTTCAAGATTCAACAGAAACATGAAATTCTTACCGACACTAGTCTTGGTAGTGTTGCTTTCTCTCCAGTGAGCTCTGGCTACCCTACTCACCGCTGGGAACACAACACGAAGTTATTATAACCGCGGTATTCTGTAGGGCGGAAGTACTTCCCCAGTCGGACTTAAAATAAATAAATCATCCACGTATTTTAAATTTTATGCTTCCCTCGTAATAAATATGAACAATTACAACAATTTCACACTATAATATGTTGACATAAATAATCAGAAAACTTAATATTTCCAAATGAAATGTTTAAACTTTGAAGCCGATTATCTCAACATTCAGAAATTGTTAGTTATTTCCTTCATCCACTCACGTCTTCAATTGTAAAATTTTGAAATTCATATGTGCTCTTTATGTGCCTAAACTGAATAGTGATCTTTGATTCTTTGATATATTGTGTGCTTGTTTCTGCCACCTTTTTCTTCATCTTAGCGTTAATCCTAGTCGCATTCGAATGCTTTCACCTCGAAGTCCGATCTTCGATATTTTCCGTGAAGCGACTGCGTATAGCAACGAGATGTTCGTATAGCAACCGAGACCAACGGCTTAACATGCTCTTTGATGCACGACCAGACCGATACAAATAAAGTACGTAAAAAATATATTACAACATTCTACACATCGCTATCTAGACCCATGGTAACCATAGTTTAACTAGCTAGTGTTATGGAAACTAGAATATATATAAACATACTTACATACTTTTTTTGTAAATGTTTACATTTATTATACATAGAAACTAGAACTCGCTCAGTGCAAATATTTGTATACATGAATATGTATATTCGCATTGGTCTAGGTGCTTCTATGTATGATATGTATGTATTTATAAAAAAAAAGTATCTAAGTATGTTTATCCGCACTCTAGATTCCATAAAACAGACAAGTTAAGCTATGCTTACCATGGCTTTAGATAGCGTTTTGTGGAATGTTGTACAATATTTATTTATTTATTTATTTACGTGGTTTAAGCTCTCTATAAATATACAATCAAAATAGATACGAGTTGTAAAATATATCCAAAACTATACAAAATAATATATTTAAAAGGAGAGAGATTGCATCCTGTATGTTAATTTTCAGCTGTCATAGACAAATTATATAACTATAAATGTACCGCAAGATACATGAATGTTAAAGAAAGCGCCATGACAGAGCATGACACTCTTTGTTGTTTACATAAAAATTGGTCATAATCCTAATAGTGGCACTTCACATGGCTATTTGTACTTGCGTATTTGACGTATTTGACAAACAATTACTATGGTAGTCGACTTGAAAAAATTAGTCATTCATTGTATATGTGTATACGCTTTTTTAATAAGCTCCCTAATTAATTTTTCTGTAGATAAATTTTAAAATTAAGTCAAAGTAAATTGTGCCAGTAAGGCTATTATAAAATCTAAGAATACTTGGATGATAAACAAGCTTAGAAATGAGCTGTTCGCTCAACTATTCAAGTAAATTTTTGTATTAAGATTAAGTAGACTAAGTGTATGTTTATAAATAGACCAAAAAAATACCCGCTGAGTTTCTGGCTGGAGTTTTCTTAGGTTGGGGCCGCGGTGGTCCATTTGCTAAACTGGTTTTCATGTTTCCTTGTTTATTGACGTTTTGTAAGTGCCGAATTAATGGTCTTTGCAGAATAAATGTTTTTTTAACTTTGAAATTGACTTTAACCTTATGTGTGAACAGTGTATTATAATAATAATAATAAGTATTTGCCAAATCATTTACCTTATTGCCTATTTGACAATTATGACCAATACTAAATGATAAGTTATTTAGCTTTTTAATCTTTACTTTTTAATATTTCACATGTGATACCTCTTTGAAGTGAATACTGTTTTGTGAGGTAAATTATATTTGACTACATTTACATATTTGCATATACGTCAAATATTTTTCCAAAGCAACAAACGACCAAAAGCAAACATAAATAGCCATGTGAAGTGCCACCATAAGGCTTACCCACATTTGTTATTTATTTTGTCACATGATATTATACACCGTGTTCATTCGAATAGATAATCTAGGTGACATGCAAGGACATTTAGGTTAAATGTGGAATTTTGAATATTCATGAGTGTTCTGCTTTGAAAGTTTATGTGAAGATGTTACATTTGAATCACACCATTCGAAGTAGTAGAAACACGAAGAAACCATTCAAGACCCTTCAACAAATATAAAATTCTGTGTGTTGTGGTGGTCTGCGGTCACATATAGTACAGCAAACTTCCCCACTTTTTCTCATTTGTTTTTTTTTTTTTATTTATTTATTTAAATGCACAATACACATCACAATCGTATACGTATTATAAATATCTTAAATACAATGTTTAGATCTGGATCGTAACGTAAATAGTTTGTACACACATAGAGAAGCAAAAAGTTTATGCAATATAAATCTCTGATTTATGAATACTAAAATACAAGTTAAGATTTGGTGTGGATGCTTCTACCGGAAACAGAACCATCCAAACCCAGCCCACTATGAAGGATGTCTTTTACAATTCTTATGTATCTGTTAAAGCTGCAATCAAAAACATCAAGTGATTTATAGACCTTTGCCAAATCATTATATTGACGAGCCATTCTTGTTAATGGATTATAATAAGAAATATTGTTTTTATATATCAGAAGGGCAAATATGTTCGTATCATTAGCCCTACGGGCACTAAATTTAATATTGAAACTAATTTGAGAAAGTAACTCAGGTGAATATATGCGTCGGCTTTCTAGTGGCTGCACCTTGTATTTGATGAGTCTACTTTCATAATTTAAACTTGTACGGCCTGGGTTTACACGGTAGGTGAGAATTTTAAGGAATTTTCTTTGAATACGTTCAACATCATCAATATGGACTTTGTAATTGGGTGACCAAATGGGACTACCATACTCCAGAATACTCCTCACCAGAGCAAAATAAAGGTACACGGTACTGCTGGGTTTTTGAAACCTTTTGTAGACCTCAGAACAAAGCCTTGGAGTTCATTGGCCTTGCGTATTATATGACTATAATGATCCCTAAATGAAATTTTGTCGTCAAAAAGTATACCCAAATCTTTCACAGTTTGTGTACGCTTTAAAATTTGTCCGTCAATATTGTAGTTCCATATATGTTTATTAAATTTTCGAGTGAAAGATATAATAAGGCACTTATCAACATTCAAGAACATCAAATTGGCTTTACACCACTCAGATATCGTATCGATATCCTGCTGAAGGGCCAAGCAATCGTCCATCTTAGATATTGGCGTAAAAACCTTTAAATCATCGGCATACAAAAGGCAGTTACAAGTCAATTTTTGAATTAAATCATTTATACAAAGAGCAGTGGACCGAGATGGGAGCCTTGAGGCACACCAGATGTCACTGCAGTAGCCGATGAAACAAAACCCCTTAATGCAACTAACTGAGTTCTGTTCTCAAGATATGAGCAGATCCATCGGTATAAGCTTCGATGGACACCGTAAGAGGCCAATTTACGACAAAGCAGGTGGTGGTGATTTACTAAACGAAGTCACATTTTCGAAGCATGATAACTTTCAGCCAAAAATCATCAAAATCCTTTCATAAATAACGCGACAGTAAACTTCCCCCCTTTTTTCCTCATTTTCCAGTCTATCAAAAAAATCCCACGGCAAAAGTTTTTAAATCAAAGAACATGTGTGACATGTTTGGTGAAAACAAAATTACGAAATGCACCCACTAGACCGAAACTGACAAAGAGACATATTGACAAAAGTAAATTCAGTCACTTTGTCTTTTCTTTGATCTATGTTCGAAACGGACAGTGTTGACAATTGGGTATTTGACTAACTAATCAAATTAGTTACTTTTTACTAAAAGTCAAAATGGTAAGTTATAAGGAAACTTATCTAAGAATACCATGAATACCTAGAGACATCTACAAACGATTAAACCTTCTCTCCAAATTGAGGTTGGCAGAATCATCGGTATCTATATAACCGATGCAAAGAGCCATTTAAATAAAATAAGAAGAAGACGAAGGAAACTTATTTAAAATAATTTTTTGTGACGTCATAATATTTAATAGTCAAATCATTTACTATTATCGGTCTGGTGTACGAAATAAAAACGATAAAATAAGATTCAATTGTTGTTCGCCATACGAACATCTATGGTAGTCATTACGGATAATTGGAGCCCTATAAAGTCCAATAAGCGGTCTAACCTAATACTTTGATTTCGCCAATGGGTCCTGGAGATCATAAGGCAGTCGCTTCACGGTAACTATTGAAGTTCAGGTAAACCCACAGTAGACTGAAAAAGGTGGACCCCAGATTCTGAGACGAAAACCTCAGATGCGACCGGGAGTAACGCTAGTATGAAGAAAAATTAATTAGATGGTTCACGTAATTCTACAGTAGGAAATGATTATATTTATTTTATCAAAGATTTATTTAAATCTTTCTCAAACAATTATATTACAATCGACGAAATAGTCTTTACATAAAATTTTAGTCGCAGTAACACAGCAATTCCAATTGATTGCAGAACTAGTCGCAGCATTCTTCGATAATGCCTTGGCGTTTGCCGCGAATACCTCCAAGCATTCGGGCACCTTCAATCGGTATCCAACAGCCAGAATCACGCTTAAGGCTAAATAGAACCGCAACACAGCGCTGCCACTTTATTAAATAGGTCTAGTCCACACTATTTTTTACTATTGGTAGTATGAGCTGATTCGTAACAACTAACCAATTGGCTTAGAGAATGAGGAGACCAGTGATCACCTGTTTGCCAAATGCCCTATGTACTCATTAATACGATGAGAAAATATGGGAACGGACACAATAGAAATACAAGAACTCGAAGATCTGAAGGTGGAACGATCGTAAGATCAATAGAAATACAAGACCTCGAAGATCTGAAAGTGGAACGATCGTAAGATTCTGCAAAGAAACAGTATGTTCGACTGAAAGCCGGTATTTCCGGGCGTCCGTCCAAGGGAGAAATAGGGGTCCCCTGCTGGAAGTTAATTAACTACTAATCAAAAAGACCAAGACTTATATCAGTGCGAATTTCATATTTATTTCTATACCTTACAGGTCCTCATTGAGACTCCTGTGATTAGATGTGTGATTCCAATGAGATCCTTCAAAGTAGAATTTCGGATTTAAATTTTTTTATACCACTTAGAGGCAGACAAGTACGTGGTCCATCTGGTGTAAAGTGGTTACCGTTGCCTATGGACGTGTGCAACACCAGGGGAGTTGTACTAGCGCTGCTGACCCTGTAAGCACAGAAAGTTTCTGTGCTGTCAGTGCAGAAGACAAAGCAGGATATGCCTTTGGTCTTCCCACTGACAGCACAAAACTCTCCAGTTAGCCGCTTATATTAGGAGATTCGTCAGCATCTGCGTCACCCTATTTCCTTGTAATCTAGATCATTCGGTTGAGTAAACACAGTGTGTAGGTTGGAGCCCTAAAAATAGCTTTTCATATTTTAGGGTTTCGATATGTATTACACTCACACTGCGAAAGTAATTGTATGTCTGTTATACTTTCACAGGTAAAATACGATTCTAGATTATCTCTGTAACAAATCTCAACAAAAGAAAAGTGCATAGGCCTAGGTAAGAGCAGTCAGAGAATGAAAGAATTTATTTCAGTTATTTAGTTAAGGCACACAAAGAGCACATATGAACGTCAAAACTAAAATAAAAAGATAATTAATGTAAAATAAACCATTGGAAAATGATTCTTACGCTGGTTCGGTAGGTTAGTTCTACTGAAAAAATACCAACAAGAAACTCAGAGAACTGTATTAGAACTAGATTATCTTTCTTTTTTAAAATTTGCGTAACTTACAATTTATTTTATGCGAGCAAGCAAGAGACTTATGTTGACCACGCATTTACTTCATCAAGATACTCATCTACTTTATAATGACCTTTATTCATTGATTTAATAAGTTCTTTTTTAAATATAACTTCTTTTTTAAATTTATTTAATGGCATGTTAGTCGAATCCTGAGGAATTTAATTAAATATTTTTATACAGCTTAATCTTTTACAAGGCCGGATGGAAGAAAATATCATTATAAATTAAAAAATTTAAAAGCAAAAGAAATAATTGGCAAATAAACTAGAAATAAGGTGTATTAAAAACAAACAGAAAGAAAAACAAGAAGTAAAATAAATGAAGTAAAATAAAATATACAACTTTAGCAGATAATCATCTCAATCATTAAAGAACTTTCCAAGTTCTTGAAGCACGAAGAAACCAACATAACAAATTTTTGCGATAGGTATAGATTTAATAGTAATTTTATTTTTAGAAATTAATGAAACGCAATGTTCATTCATATACATAATCCAGGTGACACGCAACAAGACCAAATTTAGCGAAAGACGTAGGTTGGTCTGAATATTGATGAGAATTCCTGCTATAAAAGTCGAAGTACCACACGAAAATATCACATTTGAATTACACACCTCGAAGAAGTACCTTCACTAAGATTTCAAGATTCAACAGAAACATGAAATTCTTACCGACACTAGTCTTGGTAGTGTTGCTCTGTGGCTACGTAAGGGCTGAATCTCCTCGACATTACTGCGGGCGTGAACTATCTAATATGGTGGCTACTCTCTGTTGGAGTGTTGAGATGGTGAAGCGCGATGCTGGCTGGTCGATGCCGAAGGCAGGAGCCCGAACGCTCGGAGGCGCGCGCGGTAAACGTCAAAGCATCGTCGAAGAGTGCTGCACCAAATCCTGCTCCAAAGAAGAACTGCTAAATTACTGCTAATTATAAAGTTACTACGTGAATTACTGCTAAGACTGCTGCTACTCATTATGTATAATATTTCTTCGTTTAAAATAATACAAAATTTAAAATGAAATAGAATGAAACTTTTTATTTAATTTAATTCAAATAAGTAGGCTATTTACTGATGGCCAATGTGAAGCAACACGATACGGTTTTATCGGTTCCAGTCATTTGGGACTCCGTGGTCCCCTTACCCGAGGAGGGCCAGAGCAAGAGAGATGACCCTGGAACGGCCGGGGTGTGAGAGATATGCCTGTCAACCTCACCTCCGACAACCAACATCGACCCACAAACGCCGTGTGTTTTAGTCGGTCCGAGTCCGAAATACACTCTCCCACCGGCTGCGGTTTAATCCGTGGGAATTTTACACACGTTTAAATAAAAGTCAGTCAAGGACTCGTGCACTAAGGTTTCCGTAACGTAAGCTATAATATTGTTGGAGCGTTGACTAAAAGGTGATTTTTGCACAGTTTCAAAACTTTATAGCATACTCAGGATGCGAATATTATATAATATATATATTATATATATGAATATATACCTCCACGAATTCCTGAGAAACGGTCATACATACAGGCGGACATTGAAGTGGTTTTATAAGTTCCCCTTTTTTACTATTGAGGTACGGAACCCTAAAAAGACGGTTCCAGTCCGATGTACCTACCTCATTGATGGCTCCGGTGAGGTGACTCATAACTCATAACTCATTTATTCATAAGAATATTACACGTCACATAATAAAATTTCAGCACATATCTATATCTATATCTATACTTTATTTATGAAACTAGACATAATGTGGTTTTTTATTCAGTATTCAGAAATAATATATAAATATTAAATACAATAAAACTAAAATAACTAATAAACAACTTATAGCTAAGAACAATTAAAATGCAACTTATTCTATTTTATAATTAATTGAAAAGTGTTCGTGTCTCTATATTGGAGATATTAAAAAACACTAGGTTGGTTTAAAAATAACTAAGAAGATATTTTTTTAAGAATTCTTATCTGTTTGCCTGTTTGTTCGGAACGGATTTCAAAGCGGGTTTTTTGCTTAAAAAGGTTTGGTTAGACCTAAAATCTTGCGTATGCTTCATCGCAATGGGTTTACAGGACCGAATATATTATGACTAAAGTGTGGTGATGGAGAAAGAATACAAGGATCACCAGCCCACCTCATTCGAAGTGTGGAAAAATACACAGATGATATCACTGCGAGAGAAGGAAACCTCGAAATAAAACCCTGTAACAATCCGTCTGGCCAGTGTGGAAACAATGCCAAAGCCTCCCGATATTTGTAGAGGCCTAATTCCAGCAGTGGACTGCGATAGATTAATTGATTAATTTATAATATTATGACCAAAATTCATGATACCCAAAACATATAGCAACAGCTAGTTTACTCATAAAACATATAACATTCTGCACATAGTACGTTAATCTCAGAGGAATTTTCCTCCGGAAGGTGTAACTGATGCTTCAATGCGATAATCGCGGGGGTTGAGGGTCTCGAGCTGCTCAGCCAAAAGGAGCATTCACACTCTGCCGCACATCCGTGACACCCTTCATATCCCTTTCGAAGGATATTCACTGCGTAAAATTGGGTAGGGGTGAGATATTTTATTTGTGAACTACATATTGAAGACTTCAAAAATTTTATTTGGAAATTTATAAACTAATTGTGATCGTGAACCGTATCTTGGTATAAATAACAAGTATTTTTTTTTTTACTATTTCTGCCGACGTTTCGGATGCGTTGCAGGTCCCGTGGACCGTGGACCCGCGGTCACGACTTAACTAGCTTGCGAGCGTCGAAAGGTATGCGGGGAACATTTTTTGTGCACCTACCCACCATTACTTTTATTATGAACGGTTGCTGAGGCTGGCGACACACCAACCCCCCCTATGTCAGTTTTTAACGACACTGTGTTTTTTGGTTTTAGTATCTCAATCACTGGAGTTCCATGATTTATTCGTGAATAGTCCCGAATCGTTGTATAATTATAAAATAACAAGTATGTAGTCTAGTACAGTCTAGAACCAATAATATAAGTTGAACTATGCTTAATTTGTGTCTAGATGTAGAACGTGTGGAATATTTTATAGCAATACTCGTATAAGTAGTGGAGGTAATATGGCAGTCGCTTCATAAAAAATTTCGAAGTTCAGCCAAACTGGAAAAGCGGACCCATTAATCTGAGGTTATGGCTTCGGATGTAACTGTAATTAAAGCTTGAACGAAGTAATTTTACCATCTAACGTGGTCCAGACAATTAACGAAACGAAATTAATATTCCCGGCAGAGAGAGAAATGATCCACCCCATCTCTTCCCATGCGGTGTCGCACAAGGCGACTAAGGGATAGGACTGTTTAACATCAAACAGAATCATACAGCCCAGACTCAGCCTCAGATACATGGCTTGAGTCAACAATAATAGTGCCCGGAAGTCGGCAACCTTAGGACCAAATTCAATGATTAGTGAAATGTGGGTATTTATTTATGGGCCGTAGAATAAGTTTTTATAACATCTTGCAACTTTTCTATTATTGCCTGAAATAAATGATTTATTATTATATTATTATATTATTCATCTTTGACTAACTAATTATATATGTATGTATAAAAAAATCTCAGAAAACACAATTAGTAGTACGAAAGGTAAAAGTTAAGAATAAATTACTGTTTCTTAGTTTACTTCTGTCGTTGATATATCTACTCAGTTACGTACATCGTCCAAGCGCTGAAACTCTCAACGACACGAGTTCAAATCCTCCAACTAAAATAAAAGTCTGTATGTACGCAGCTCCGGCTTATGCCCCGACATTTCACCGTAAAAACACTAAACTTCGCCGCAATATAACTTGCAAATATTTTCATCAAATATTTACAAATTTGCTCAGAAGTTGATTGGAAGCCATAACTTTGCGGCAAGTTATAAAAAATGTAAGCACGCCGCGGCCGGGGAACTAGTTAACGCTGTTGGTTGTAAAGGATAGCACAGGGACAATAAATATGTCACAATACCTGCGACATGATGTTCATTTTATAGTAGCCTTCTCAACTAATAAAAAATTCGATCTAACATCTGCCCCTCAGAAAAATGGCAGATCATTCGGCGTCGTATTGTGGAATAGTATGACAAATATATGGTATTTGACGTATAAGAAAGTCCAAAAACGCATGTCATAAACGTCAAATCCTATGCGATGAAGATTGAACTGATGCTGACTGTACCTTGGCAGTTGGTAGATCTAATTATCCACATTGTTTACCATTTATCCACAACAACCATCATATCATACGATTAACGACCATAAGACCAACGACCACACGACCAACGACCAATGATCATACTACCAACGACCACACGACCAACGGCCAAACGACCAACGATCATACAACCAACGACCAAACGACCAACGACCAAAAGATCAACGATCATACGACCAACGACCATACAACTACTAACTACTAACTACCGCAGTGTAGCATAGTCGCTGGTCCACAACAACCTCAATAAAACATAAGGAGCTCCAACAGCATGCTGGCCGTGATCGCGGCGAGGCTCGACAGCCTGTATATGAGTCACTGCTGTCGCTAGCATGTTGGTCACAGGGGAGTTTTATTTTCATTGTGTTTCTATCCAACGAACTCGTAATGTATTGCATATTTAAGTATAATTTAATTTGTGGTTTTATTGTATTTTTACTCAGTAGGAAAAATACAATAAAGTCATGACGACCTCCGTGGCGTAGCGGTAGAGCATTCGACTGCTATGCTGGGGGCGCGGGTTCGATTCTCGCTCAGTGCAAATATTTGTATGCGTGAATATGTATATTTGCATTGGTGCAACACCCAGTGTTTCTACGTATAATATGTATGTATTTACGAAAAAAAAAGTATCTAAGTATGTTTATCCGCATTCTAGATCCCATAACACAAGTTAGTTAAGCTATGCTTACCATGGGTCTAGATAGCGTTGTGTAGAATGTCGTGAAATATTTATATTTATTTATTTATATATGTATGTATTAAATCAGTGCATAATAGTACATGCACTGATACGTACAGATAATCACGCCTTTATCTCCGACGGGGACTTATATCTTGTCGTCTTCCGGAGACTATTGTTGGCTCGAACCATACATCTATGCCTGAGTCTCGACTGTGTATATCTGTTTGATGTTGAACAGCCCTATCCCGTTGTCGCCTTGTACGACACCACATGGGAAGAGATGGGGTGGTCCAAATTCTACTCTGCCGTGAACCGACTGATTTAATTTATGATATATATTATTTTATGTGATTCCTGACATGCATGTTACTGAAATTATCAATAATTATTATGACTGCGACTACTATAGCTGTGTGATAATAATTTTTTTTATACCACTTAGGTGGCAGACAAGCACACGGCCCACCTGATAGGAAGTGGTTGCCATGGCCTATGGACTCGTGCAACACCAGGGGCGTCACACTCGCGCTGCCGACCCTGAAGAAACCTCCTAATGCCCCTTTTTTTATGTAGGACCCGCCAACTTGACCTCACCTCGCCTGATGGTAAGCTAAAGGCAAAGTCTCAGGAAAGAGGGTCACCATTACTATTACGTTTACACTAAGTGCTACAATGGTGGCACTCAGCTTGGCGGCCTCATCAGATGCTTTTTCACGCCCCGCTTAAAGGCCCCGGGACTGTAGGAAGAAGGGAACACGTGTACTGGTAATGAATTCCAGGTCTTAGTGGTGCGGCAAAGAAAAGAGTCTCCGAACCGCTTGGTTCTTGCTCGTATATTCTGCACAGTGTGAGGGTGACATCTAAGGCCTGCATGTGTTGTCCTATGTAGGAAAGGAGATGGTGGGATTAGTTGGAAGAGCTCGTCAGAACACTCACCGTGGTAGAGATGGTAAAATACAGCCAAGGAAGCAATATCTCTACGCATCTGCAAAGGCTCGAGGGTGTTCGTGACCTCAGGGTTCCCAATAATTCGGACCGCGCGTCGCTGCAACCTGTCGAGAGCATCTAGTAGGTATTTCGCGGAGCCATCCCAGAGATGCGAGCAGTATTCCACGCAGGAGCGAATTTGTGTCTTATAGAGAAGACACCGCTGCTCCGGCGTGAAAAACCGTCTCACTTTGTTTAGGAGTCCGAGTTTCTGCGAGGCTGTTTTGATGATGCTCTCGATGTAATTTCTGTTATTCAGTTTGCAGCGAATATCCATGCCTAGGATATTGAGATTTTCCTGCAGTGGCAGTGGCGTGCTCTGAAGAGTGGGAAGGGGAAGGAAAGAAGATACCTTTGCTGTGAACGCACAAGCCTGCGTCTTCTTAGCATTGAACTCGACCATGTTCTCAGAGCCCCATTGTGAAATGTGATTCAAGATCCGGTCCAGTTCAGTGACAAGAAGCCCTTTTGAAGAACCCCATGTTGTAGGCACATGGGAAGACCGCAGCAGGGAGTTCATTCCACAACTTGAGTGTGCGTGGGATGAAGTTTCTTTCATACCGCACAGTGCGTACCGTCTCAGGTTGCCATGTGTGGTGATAGAATGTTGCTTTGGGCATCATGTCAAACAATTCATCTGAGCACAAACCGTTGTACAGGCGGTAGAACACACACAGCGAAGAAAAGTCCCTCCTAAAGCGGAGAGGTTCCACATCACCTGCGAGTATGGGATTGTCAACCAGCCTCAACGCCCGTCTTTGCACCGAGTCGAATGGGTCAAGCTGGTAAGCAGGCGCTCCAGTAAAAAGGTAACAGCAGTATTCCATGTGCCTTATAACGATCCTGTGCCTTATAAAGAAGGAGTCTCTGCCCCGCAGTGAAGTACTGCCTCGCCCTGTTGAGCACAACAAGTTTCTTTGATGCCAACTTAACCTTATTTTTTAAATGACTGCGGTACTGGATATCGCTGGAGATATCGACACCCAGGATCCCGATACTCGAGGCAATGGTAAACGGTGTGCCCAGGAATTGCGGTTCCACAATGAATGGGATTTTCTTAGTAGTGAATACACACACTTGTGTCTTAGTGGGGTTGAATTGGACTAGGTTTAGCCGTCCCCAATCGGATACTACAGAGAGAGTAGTCTCGATTTCGGACACAAGTTGTTCGCGACACTCTTACACCTCGGACCGAGGGATATTTGCATGGCCCGTGCATAATGCCAACTCCTGACTACTCTCCATTTCTTTTCACTCAATTTGCCGCTTGTGATGTCAAGAAGAGTATTCAATCCATCACTTCCAATGCAGTTGGAAATGACTGTATCAGCCGCAATATGATATGACCTATTCTTGATGAGCTCTTACCAACTATTTGCCATATACTTAACAGCTCCATCGCCAATGGCACTTTTGCATCAGCATGGAAAGACGCCCAAATAACTCCTTTACCCAAAAAATCTAAACCATCCTCATTTGCAGATTATAGACCCATCTCTATACTGCCGTTCCTGTCAAAGGTCCTAGAACGTCTAATACATAATCAACTCAACACATTCCTATGTCAAAATAACCTGTTAAATCCCTATCAATCTGGTTTCCGTCCGGGTCACAGTACCACTGCAACTCTTGTCAATATTGCGGACGATATAAGATCAGCTATGGAAGATGGCAATGTTACTTTTCTGTGTCTATTAAACTTCAGTAATGCATTCAACACTGTGGATTTTGATGTTTTACTTGCCATATTGTGCTCTCTTGGGATATCTCCGACGGTAATTGACTGGTTTCGTAGTTACCTGTTTGGTCGGATAAAAATTGACAATATATTCTCATCTTGGTGTTCGACTTCAGCCGGTGTACCACAGGGTGGCGTTCTTTCTCCTCTGCATTTTTCAATATTTATAAACTCTATCTCCAACGATCTCATTTCTTCCTACCATCTCTATGCAGACGATTTGCAAATATATTGTCAAATACATTCTGACAGTCTTCAACAGGGTATTTCGACTATAAATAATGATTTCGATCGTATTTGTGCTTGGACGGGAATGTATGGTCTTCAAGTGAACCCCACCAAGACACAAGCTATAGTTATTGGAAATTCTCACTACATTTCTAGAGTTGACTGGGCAGCACTGCCTCAAAGTTTATTTTAACGGAGTCGCGATTCCTTTCAGCGACGAAGTGAAGAACTTGGGAATTTACTTTGACCGAACTATGTCATGGGACCTTCAATTACAAACCGTAAGCAGAAAAATCTATGCATCTGCGTCGCACATAAGGAGGTTACGTAACTTTCTCCCCACTGACACTAAGACTTCGCTCGTGGAATCTATCCTACTCCCGGTCTTTGATTATGCCGATGTGAGTTATCTTGATCTCAATCAGAATCAGCTTGACAAACTTGTAGTAGGCTCAAATGGCTGCCAATCCGCCTTCGACGGGATGCTCACATTCTTTCTCTTCTGTATAGCATTCTTTACAATCCCTCTGCTCCTAACTATCTCAAAAAACGCTTCTCATACTTGCATGACACGCATACGAGGTACTTGAGATCATCAGAGAATCTGAAGTTGAGTATGCCTAGACATTCCACAAACTTCCTAAGTAAATCCTTCACCATTGAAGCAGTGTGCCTGTGGAACGCGCTGCCTGAAACAATAAGACATGCACAAACTCCCCAGACGTTTATGAAACTTGTCAAGGAACACTTCTTATCACTGTAACACCCATCACGTTCAAGATATTATATCTTATATGAGATTGATATGTATGTATGTATGTATTTATGCATGTATGTGTATTTATGTTTGTATGTGTGTATGTATGTATGTACGCCGGTATGTGTATATATGATTGTATATGTATGGATATATTTATGTATTTATTAGAGTATCTATATCATAGATCATCAGACTTATTTCAATAAGTTGTTTAGTATAGACATTTTCTGTAGAGGAATGGATATAGCGTGTAACATTGGCTGAATGTGTTTTAAGTGCATACATTTTTTAATGTAGTAAGTACATCATTTCTAGCTTGCTATTCCAAAGATACCAGTCCATCTAAAGGTTGTCTGGAAGAGATCGCAGTCCGCGATAAGACCGCCCATTTGTACCTACTACTATGAACTTTGTTAATATTTATTTTGTGTTGATTACACTATTGTTCACTCGAGCCATGCATCTAAAGCTGAGTCTATTCTGTATATATCTGTCTGAGTCCTGTTACTTGAAATAAATGATTGTTCAATTCAATTCACAGGCAGCCAGCATTACATTGACAGAATCATATTGTCTGAAACACCGAATCTTAAACCACCCACCCAACTGTCTATTACCAAATTAAATCTATTCAAGCAGAAACCCGACATAACTAAATACTGAGTACCACAACAATACATCAAATGAATCCACGCAAAGGGATCTGAAGCGTTTTAAATTGCTAGAGCATAATGAAGATTGAGAAGCGACAATCTTTCACAATAAGAGGAATTTCCAATAAGACGTTAAACTCTCTGAGGCACTGAGACGTAATGAAATAACCTGCAGCGTCGACAACTCACTCTGGAATTAACTTTTGCTGTTGAGAATGTTTCAAAAGTAGAACAGTAGATGATTACTGATACATTATTAATAAAAATATGATCATTCTGTAGCCCCATGGTTCCCGACAGAGTAGAATTTATTCATTACATATATTTACTATATCCACACCCCATCTCTGCTCATGCGGTGTCGTACAAGGCGACTAAAGGCTGTTTAACATTAGACAGATATATACAGCCCAGACTCAGCCTCAGATGCATGGCTCGAGTCAACAATAATGACCGGAATACGACAATATTCTCACCCCCTATTACGTGGGACCCAATACAATATTTAGTGAAATGTGGGTGTTGATTCACTTCAGTCTGCCAAACCCTCCGGGGATAAAGGCATGTTTAAATGTTTGTATGTATGTATATATCATTCTTTTAACCTTTTCCCAACTCAGTTGAGGTCGGCTTCTAGTCTAACTGCGGCTGATTCGATATTATTCGAGAAGGGACAGCCATCTGACCTTCACAACCTATTGGCGATATCGAAATTGTGTAGTTACTGCTTACTTTTGTCAGTCAGTCTTACTTTTGTCGGACATTTGAGGATTCCAACTACTCGTTACAACTGCTATAGATGTTCATATGGCAACAGGGACCAACGGCTTAATGTGCTCTCCGAGGCACGACCAGGCCAATGCAAATACCCATATTCACACATACAAATATTTGCACTGAGCTGGGATCGAAACCGGGCTCTGGCGTAGTAGCTTCTACGACTATCGCCACGCCACAGAAGCCATCTATAATAAAGATAATACATTCGATAATCTCGAAATAAAACTAGTGTTAGTGGTGTAATTGTTGTATGTCAATGGTAAGTGGTTACCAGGACCAGTGAAAATAATGTTTTTTTCAATTAAATAAACTATGTTAAACCATATATCCTACATGAGCATAGCCATGAGATAGATATTTTCAGCCTTAGTTTCTCAACATACCAGAATGCTGTTAAAGGTTATAGCCATGCTATAAATTTGCTGTTGCTTTGTTACAAGGATTAATTACTGTCTAATTTTTTTTTTAACCATGATATCTAGTAATTGTCCTAGTGTTTTGTTTTGTTTGTTATTTTTGGTTTTTGATTATTATTTTTATTGTTATACTTAATGCACGCTTTTTAATTATACCATGCTGAGTACACATGTTTTGGAACTCAATCTGGAACCGAACCTTCAAATGATATTTTGTAAAATTTTGATTGTTTTCTGTTTTGTGTGCCAAATAAATAAATAAATAAATATATATATATTTAATCACTTTTATGAATGAAATTTTAAAACATTTTAGTATGCTAACTATTCAAATCGATCAAGATAGGAAAAATTTTGAATCTGTTCAGGCGGGATTCAGAACTAACGAACCTCGCCTGTTCATAGGGAGATTTGAGGTTGTACGGTGGCTCAGTGGTCAGAGCATCCCCCTGTAAGGGAAAGATCGTGTATTCGAATCCCGCCTGAACTTATTCCCAAATTTTCCTATCTTAATTTAAAAAAAAAAAAATTATACCACTTAGTTGGCAGACAAGCACACGGCCCACCTGAGCGGATACCGTGGCCTATGGACGTATGCAACACCAGGGGTGTCACACTCGCGCTGCCGACCATGAAGAAACCTTCTGATGCCCCTCTTAAAGAACCCCATATTGATATTATGACCGGCAGCTAAAGCATGCATAATATCAGCCACATTTGTCCTAAATATTTAACTAGATATATTAGCAAGATACCAATTAAACATGAGGTCTTACCAAAATCATCAGAGGCCCAATCTGGATGGTAGTTACTCCCCTACCCCTTGGACAAGGGGGTGGTCAGACGATAGTCGCACTCGTAATGGCCAAGATCCTCATAGAGACGAAAAGTAGAAGAGACAAAGTCAAAGTCAAAAATCATTTGGCACTTACAAAACGTCAACAAAAAGGAACATGAATATCAGTTTAGTAAATGGACCACTGCACCGGTTCAAAACGCGGCCCCGACCTGAGAAGACTCCGGCAAGAAACTCAGCGGGCATTTCTTTTTTTTTGGTCTCTTTACAAACATACACTTAGTCTACTTAATCTAAATACAAAAATTTACTTGAGTAGAATAGTTGAGCGAACAGCTCATTTCCAAGCTTGTTTATCATCCAAGTATTCTTGGATTTTATAATAGCCTTTCTGGCACAATTTACTTTTAACAATATTTTTAAATTTATACACGGGTAAATCCCTAATTTCATTAGGGAGCTGGGAACAAAATGACCACTGATACAAATGTACTACTGTTTAAATCAATTAAGATATAGAAAAAATTTAATTGGTTCAGGCGGGATACAAACCCGCGATTTTTCCCTTACAGGGGGAACGCTATGACCACTAGGCCACAGAACATTCGCACGAAACCATCCAAATTTTTCTAAGCATATATCCGTCTTACGGCGATGGTTTAAAATTTCCTTCAATAGATATACTACTATATTATAACCCTCTAGAGTTTTATAATAGGCACAGAATATTCTACGAAAGCAAATAAAAAAAAAATAGGAATAGTTTTGGTATAAAACATTAGGTATGATCCTGCAATACCTTGTCTGTATATATATGAAGTTGTAACTTTTGTAAAAGGTAATTTGAGTCGTTACACTGCATACAACAGTGCTCGTAACTGCCATAAAATTTGTATGCCTCAGCATTGGTCAGCGCTGTTTGATAAAAGTATTTTCTCCATGGCTCCTCGCTTGTACGGTAAGCTTCAGAGAAAAGGAACCCCCACGGCGATATTCTTTAAGTATTGAGGGGGTCTGTTTTCTCTGACGCTGTGTGTACAATAAATTACCACGAAATATTTTAGAAGTGGAAAATACAACTACTTTTAAAAAAAATGTATTGCACTTACTTATAATGAAAGCGTACTACACTATTGACGAATATTTGAATGACAGATTGTAATGAAAGTGCCTATATTGTATTACAACTAATTAAACTTATATACTATTTAATTTAAAATTTTGACATAACTAAATCATTTAACGTTATTAAATTCGAAATTAATTGCGTTATTAATCAGTAGCTACTCCTATAAAATGTATTTTATTTTTAAGCTTATATTGTAAAATTGCATGCCTTTTAGGTGGAATGCGGAATGATCAAACTTTTAAACCAATGTACCAACAATTTGTACCTGTGTTCGCAAATAAAGATGAAATTGAAATTGAAATATATGTTATATAATATTTTGCAGCAACATTTGAGGGAATTTCGTGCATACAAACGAGATTTTTTGACTCTTTCCGTTTCGAGCTAACAATTTCAACCAACGAGTTTTTTATTCTATTTATCAATACTAAAGATATTTTTATTTTTGATTTATTTCCACCTATTTTATATAATGCTAGCTTAAAATATTCTGGTATATATTTATTTATTTATTTATTTATTTATTCTTTATGCACGATGTACATTGGCGGACTTAATGCCGTAGGCATTCTCTACCAGTCTACCATTGGGTGGTGCAGAGCTAGTACGTGGTAGGCGCATATTAATGAGGGATTTGATTGTTCGATAGGTGATACTATAGATTAATTACATACACTTACATAAACAGTACATATATTTACATACCATAAATCATACATATCTGATTAATATACAAATATAACATAAATACAATATAAATACACTCGAGAGCAATGAATCCGGGTCACTTAAAGAATCCTAAAAATCTCGGAAACTAAAAATGCTAGGTTAATGCAATAAATTGTATTTAATAGACAATGTAATACTCCTTAAATGAAGGTATTAAAACTTCTTAGTTATTGTAAAGTTATATCATAAAAAAATCAAATTTGAAAAAGGGCCACTTTCGAAGATGGAACTACGAAATTACAGCATTTGGTGTTGCTTTTGTTTGTAATCTGTCATTTATGTGGGTACATAAACCATGTTGATAGTGCTCTATATTCATTAATCAAGCTGAAATTATGTCGCTTACGCCTGAAGAATGCACCAGAATACTTACAATGCTGGAAACCGGCCGGAGTCAGCGCGATACAGCCAGGACTGTCGGTGTGTCGCTGTCAACAGTACAAAGAGTTCTCCGACGTTACGAAGAAACTGGTTCTAACCTACGCAGACCAGGAACGGGCAGAACCAGGTGTACCACAGCACGAGAAGACCGATACTTGGTGAACACCATGCTTCGAAATCGCTTTCTCACAGGAACTGAACTCACCAATCAGTTTCGACGCCTCGGAGGAAGTAACCCAAGTGCATGGACAGTAAGACGTCGGCTTGCTGAATCTAACTTAAAACCCCTTAGACCTGCAAACGGCCCTAAACTGGAGCGTGGGCATCGTATTTCGAGACTAAGTTATGCCCAGAGCCACGTAAATTGGAGTATTGAAGATTGGTCAAAAGTTATGTTCTCCGACGAATCAAAATTTATGCTCTACAAGCACGATGGAAGACACAGAGTGTATCGAAGACCAGGGGAAAGATTCAAGCAAGCATGCATCGAAGAAAAAGTAGCCTACGGTGGTGGGTCTGTACTTGTGTGGGCCGGAATTTCTTCTGAAAGTCGCACAGAGCTGGTGATCATAGAAAACGGCTCTTTAACTAGCGTAAGATATGTGGAAGAAATCCTCAATGATCACGTTGGTCCATTTATGGTCAATTTAGGTGAGGATGCTATATTTATGCATGACAATGCCAGACCTCATACAGGTAGGATTGTGAATGACTACCTTCAAGAGATGAACATTACTCGTATGGAGTGGCCAGCGCGCAGCCCGGATATCAACCCGATCGAGCATGCTTGGGACGAGCTAGGCAGATGCGTAAAACAACGAAACCCTCCCCCAATCACGCTTCGTGAGCTCAAAATTGCTCTCACAGAGGAATGGGAGAATATTCCCCAAAATCGTATAAGGAACTTGGTGTACAGCATGCCAAACCGCGTAAACGCAGTAATGGAAGCACGAGGAGGCAATACGAAGTATTAAAATTCAAGAAAATCGTAATAAAGTTCAAAAATTTCATGTTTCCTATTTTTGTTTTAAGGAGAGATCAGCAGTTTTTTTCTTTATGTAATTTTGTGTTAATAAAATGTATGGTGACTCATATTTTTTTTACTTTCATTTAAGGAGTATTACATTGTCTATTAAATACAATTTATTGCATTAACCTATCATTTTTAGTTTCCGAGATTTTTAACATTCTTTAAGTGACCCGGATTCATTGCTCTCGAGTGTATATAATAAATATATATAAATATACAAGAGTGGTAAAAACATCATTGTTGAGCCGATAACTCTGCCAATTCCGCGATGATCAACTGCCGTACCCTGGACTTGAACACATCGCGGCTTGTGCTCTTCCTGATCTCCTGAGGAAGTGCATTCCACAGACGAACGGCCTCAACAAAGAACGAAGAGCCTAAAAAGTTAGTTCTATGAGTTGGGAATGCAAGGAGCCGATTGTCTGTAGAACGAAGATTTCTATCATTCCTGGAAGATAATAGTTGAAAATAAGACGTTAAGTAAGTAGGGATAGAGGGAGAGTTGAGAATATTGTAGAGAGTAGTAAGTGTGCGTAACTTACGGCGAGGACGAATAGTTAACCAATTAACAAATAAATGTTGTATTTTAAAATGTAGTTCTTAAAAGGTGTCTCTGTGCAAATCTCGAAACGGGCTTCGTCTTCCGTAAATTGGTGAGGTTACAAGCAAAGTACCAATGGAGATCAAGACCTGCCAGTGGGGCAATCTGGTCTACAGGTTAATGTTTTTTCCCGAGCAATAGGTCTGGAGAGAGATTGTTATAATAATACAACCAAAAATTATATCATAGGTTTGCACATAGGAGATACAGTGTGGTTTTAGTCGGAAGACTCGAACATAATCGCTTTATCTCAAAAATGAGCTCACTGATTAAAACTGGAGGTTTAAAATAGAAAATACCAAATACGCAGTATTATAATCGGATTACATTTTTTTTTAATACAATTGAAATTTAAATTGTATTATTATCGATATTGAAATGAGATTAAGTTATTACATTTCAATTTTGTAATAAATAGATATTACAAAGAGGAAAGATTTGTATTTTTGTATTCGATTTAACTCAAAAACTATTACGCGATTTTAAATTTTTTATAATTTACTTTTCACCATTAGAAAGCTAATAAGCCTTACTAAAACTTCAATAATGTAATCCAATGTGTAAAAAATGACCTAAAAATTCCTTACATCGCGAGTGCTATAAAACTATTGATATATAGAACAAAATAATGTACTGCGAAAATTTATAACTTAAAAAGGACTACATAAAAGTCCGTAATATCATAATTAATTATGTCGACCTATGCTTATAAATAAAGTACATCATTAAAATTTATAACATTTCACAATCAATAAAATGAAACAAGATACGCGCGAAAAACATAATCCTTCTTGGCAGTCGGGTGAACAACGACAAAGAGTAAAAACTGCGATAGATCTATAAAGAGCAACCGCATGGAGAGAAGTGTAAGCCTAAAAAAGGTTTCCTTAGCAAGTATCTCTTGTTGAGGACCCTTATAGACGGTATTAGTTAGAACAAGGAGGCGACAGGCGAATTTGCAAGCAATTTGGAGGGGACGTGACGGTAGTGATTACGTTCGAGGTTAAATTGGGAATTGTTGCGGTTATAAGTATGATTATAGCGAATTTGAAACAATATTTCACTGTACAAAAGATTGTATCTTATGTTTTTGTTCATTGTATATTTTTATGTACCTATTCATGGATTACAATAAGAGCTTTTTTTAAATATGGACAATATTGCAATAAGGTTGAGGCTGTAGTATGTTAACACCCACATTTCGCCAACTATGATATTCGGTTCCACGTAAGGGGGGGGGGGGGGGGATCTTATTGCCGTCAAGCGGGCACTTTATCATTATTCGCGTGTTTATCTTCAGAATGATTCAACTCAAATAACTTTCTTTTTATTAAACCTCTGTACACAGTATAACATTTTAGATTTTGTTTGTCATAATTTGATGAAAATTGACAAATAATTCACTATCAGAAAGAAAGAAAGAAATATTTATTTGGTGCAAGGTGGTCACAAACATAACAATAGCCAACAATATAAAAAGTAAGAAAAACAAATAAAACAGAGTGGCTCACAGATACACCAAATAGGTGTCCAGTTCAGCATGTGCCAGGTAGAAACCTGAAGCTGGTTTTCAACTGGAACCTAATTTGCCAGTGACACACGGACGCCGAACCGTCGAAGTCAAGTGTGAAAGTATTGTGCACATGCAATGAGGGTATGTAGAAGTTATTACAACATTAAAATTATTAGCAAATCGCAAAAACGATAAATGGACAAAGATCATTCATTCCTTCCAATTTTGTGGTAGAAGTAATGTGCATTTTTTTATCTAATAAGCTAACCAGTAAAACTTTTTTATATTATGCTAGGAACTACTTTTTTTTTTTTTTTTTTTTTTTTATATAGGACACGTCAATTGGACTTCGCCTTGCCTGATGGTAAGCTGAAGGCAAAATCCCAGAAAAGAGGGTCACCATTACTTACACATACCGTGTGACAATGGTGACACTCAGCTTGACGGCCTTATCATATGCTTTTTCACGCCCCGCTTAAAGGACCCGGGACTGTAGGAAGAAGGAAACACGTGAGCTGGTAATGAATTCCAGGCCTTAATGGTGGTACTAACTATAGGAAATTACTTAATTACATATATTTGTAACAATGACTGACTGACTAAACAGGATTGTCACAAGCTCACGTCAGGCTGCCTCTAACGGCCGCTTCCAATATTCGATGGTAAATCTAAGATTATATTCAATTCCAATTTTTGACAGTCGATCGATCGACACAGAATCTGTATTTCAATATGTCTATCTCGCCACCTACACACTAACAAAAAAAGCTGTCACTTTGGTACAAACTGCGATATAAAGGTCCTCCCAAAGATCGGCATATCGATCTATAGATTGTTTAGTGAAATCAAGAAACAGTTTAAATTATCAATCTTGGATTACGAAATACGGATTGAAATTGCATATAGAAAGCGGCCCTAACAAATAAAAATACTATGATCACATTAATTCTCCTAAACATAACTATTTTGTTGTAAAACTTCAAATCGACCGCGGTAGCCTAGTGGTATGGGTAATGTACTGCTGAGATGAGCTCTCGGATTCGATTCCAGGTTTTTCCATGGCACACACCCAATGACTTTTCTATGCTTTTCGAAGTTATGTGTGTATTTATCGCAGTTTTATAAGTGCCCGGTTAATGGCAATAGGCTCGCCACCTGTATCCTACATTGGGACCTAAAACATAAACTGGCGAAATGTGGGTGCTAGCACCTCTGCCTACCCCTTCGGGGATATATGCGTGAGTTTATGTCATGTTATGTTATGTAAAACTTCGAACAAATTAAGTAACATAATCATAAACTTGACTACCCTCAAAATTAACGCAATGATATTTGGTTTTAGTTGTACAGCTTAGCCACGATGTTGTCACGTCATCGCCCCTTATCTAAATAAAGGGTAAAACGGTGACAGGCTGTCTGACCCGACTGCCGTCTTAAGGGACCACTTGTTATTTAGTTAGGAGTCACAGGAGACGTGTGTACTATTTATTGAAATTAAAGGTAAAAGGGATGAGGTAAATGTGTGGTGTGTGTTACGAAAATGTATAGAATTAGGAGCGGTATTGGAGAGAGAGGGAATTATTGTTATTGATTAGTATATCAGCTTTGAGTCGGCCGGGGTGCGAGGAATATGCCTGTCAACCTCACCTACAGCAACCAAAACGACCCACAGGCGGCGTGCGTTTTAGTCGGTTCGAGTCTGACATAACCTCTTCCACCGGCTCCGGTAGGGAGGTATCCGAGGGGATTTTGCGCACGTAAAAATAAAAACGTATATCAGCTTTGCAGAACATTTTGGAGCTGGCAAACGTAAAAAATCTATATTCTCAACGAGCAATCCGTAACTGACATCCCATAATCCATTAACATGCCTGACGCAGACCTCGAGAACGGAGTAGCAATTTTACTAGTAATATTTTTAAGACCACAGACTTTGGTTTTGTATTCAAAAGATGTTATAAGTTGCTTGATTAAAAGTCTAACACAGAAATTGCTATTTATAATGGAAATCGTAAGTTTAAAGTGCTTTTAAATGGGGTGACTTCACTGCCCCCTCAACAAGTACTTATATACCATCATTGTTACGGACAGCCCCCTTAGCAGAGGGTATTTCGTTGACGAGGAAAAGGTCGCTGACATTATACTGGTACGTTGTACTAATGCAAGGTAGTAGCCCCTCAACGATCTCAAATCCTCGGTACAGTGAGGTCGCTTCGAAAAGCCTGTGAAGTCCCCAGTAAGCTTCTGTTTCTGAACGGAGCTGACCCGCACAATGACCCAAAAAAGGAGGCTAAGTGTGGACAAGAGTCCTTTTCCATTCCAACCGCTTTTCCGGGAACTACTGACGTCTGACCTGCCAATCTCGAGAGGAAAACTTTAATCAGAACCACGTCCGTTGTTTAGTAGATAAACCGACTAGCAAGGTTGACTTGAGACCTACAGGTGTAGTAGGTAGTAGATGCAGAGACAAAAGCAGCTTCCACAGCATCCCCGACAACAAATTTTATCTACTCTCTATCGAAATGTAAATATTAATAATGTAAAAACAAATCTGTAATTCTCTTCGAAAAATAACAAAAATTTGACTTACATTTATACTGTTGATTGATGGCACTTGGTGGAATTTGTTGTTACACATATTGATAAGTCACTTGTACTTTTCCACAGTACTTGATTACTTATTACACCTGACCGGTTTCGCCTTACGGCATTCTCAAAGGTTTACAATGTCACTGTAAACCTTTGAGGATTGAAAGTAACGTGGAAAAGTACAAGTGAGTTATCAATATGTATATCAAAATTTCATAATGATACAGGATTTCTGTGGGCAAATGTACCATAATATAACTTTTTTTCATTACTATACAACTACAGCTGGACAGAAGGAGCGTCAATGCATTTTTCTCTATATCATCTGTGGACACGGCACAACGCAGATGTGCGATGAGCAAATGGAATTTGGCGCTCAACTTTTTTGTCATTTTAAGCCAATTAAATTAATTATTTCATGAGATTAGATAAAGTACTGTGTGAAACTGCACATAATTTGATATTAAAACACTTTTTTCCTATTATAATTGATTTAAAATACTCGTGAACTGCTACGCAGGAGGCGCGGTTTCGATCCCCGCTCAGTGCAAATATTTGTATGCATGAATATGGCTATTTGCATTGGTCTGGGTGTTTCTATGTATAATATGTATGTATTTACAAAAAAAAATAAGTATTTAAGTATGTTTATCCGTATTCTAGATTCCATAACACAAGCTAATTAAACTATGCTTACCATGGGTTTAGATAGAATATAGAATGTTGTAGAATATTTATTATTTATTTATTTATTATAAAAGAACGAGCCGTTGTCAAGTTTTTTAACTCACACTCGTGTTTTAAGAACCCTTATTATGCAATATTTCCACAAACTTTATTTATATTGTGACTCTTTAAAATAAAGTGACCCTTTATAGTAATAAAGAGTCACTTTGACACAATTTAAAGAGTAGCTATAGTAGGTATATGCACGATAATGTTCACTGTGCATTTATTTTAGTATACGAGCTTTTAAATCAGCATATAAATGAAGTATACATATGTTTGTATAATGCGAAACCACTCAGAAACCTCTGTAAACGTCTCTCAATGGAGGCGGAAGGGATTGGATCCAGTATACATAATTAAAGAGACATTTTCATTCATGAATACATTCCCTGATCTGAAATGTTCGAATTATGGTATACTTTTGGTTATTTTATTTGTTGAAATGTTGTGTAAGCATAAATATAATTGTACATAAATGTCCTGATTTTGTGTTCTGCACTGAGGGCACGTAAAATTCTTACAGGGTCGGCAGCATGGATGTGACTGGTGTTACACACGTTCATAGGTCACAGTAACCACTTTCCATCAGGTGGGCCGTGTGCTTGTCTGCCACCTAAGTTGTATAAAAAAAAAATAAGGGATAGGCAGACATGTATTAACACTCCTATTTCGCCAACTATGACTTTAGTGACACTTAGTCATGGACTATATGTTTACTATCAGATGGACAATACCCCTATTTCATAATCCCCTTTTTCGACACTCACAGAAAAAGATGGAATGCCTCTATTCCATTCCTCTGGGAACCAACACAATATGTATTTGTTTCCTATTTTTTATGTGCGGCAATTCGGAGGGAGAGGTTATGTCGGACTCGAAATGATTAAAACGCACTACGCCTGTGGGTCGTTTTTGGTTGCCGAAGATGAGGTTAACAGGCGGCATATCACTCGCATCCCGGCTGACCCAGGGCCATCTCTCTCGATCTGGCCCTCTCCTCTGGCGTAGTTGTGATACTAATAAGTTTTCGAGAATTTCGAGAATATTGTTGTATCGTAGTGACAAAATTAAACCTGCATCCGGAATCAAAGATCCATGATTAAAAAATGCATGAAAATTATAATGTTCTAGGGTCGGGTGCTATGGTGCAAATTAGGAGAAGCCTATGTCCGGCGGTAGACTGCAATAGGCTAATTGATTAATATATGACGTTCTAAAAAAATAATATAAATATAATGTATATACGTCACGCAGTCACTTTACTGTGTTACAAATCTCAAAAATTAAAATTATTCTTTTTGACTGTACCCTAGGTAATCTAAAAATCCGCCATATACATTTATACAGTACACTTAACATAATGGCAGAACAGCGTCATATTCATAAAAGAATATGTCTTCAGCAGAGACTGGTGACAGTAAAACCTAGGTCCCTCTATAAGCGGAAAGCGGACACTTTATTATGATTCTATAGTTCGGACATGTAGAATGAAGACGATTAATGAAATAGGTTTATAAGGTACAGATGAATGGGACCCACTAAGATCTTTGATGCTCAAGTCATTCTCACCTGCATCCACTTAATTTTGAGTCCACTGTACTTTTTCTCGCGCTGGGTATCTTCTATGTTCGCACACCCACTGTTCATTTGCTCCAGTTCCTAGAGGATACGTTCACGCTCTTGGAGCTCGCAATTGTTCACATTTTCATTGAGCAATATAAATTACTTTACTCAAATGCTTACTGCTGACAATAGAAATAGAACCCATGACGACAATGCTAACCCACTGTTATGTGGGATTTAAAATCATAGTTGACAAAATGTGGGTATTTAAACACCTCTGCCTGTCCCTTCGGGGACTTGCAGGCGTGAATATAATACTCCAATAATATTAAAAGCTTTTTTTTAATTTCGAAATCATAATCTACTTTTGACGTTAAAAATGTACATGCACTTGAATCGTAACAAGTAGTAGTAAAATTATGTAATGTTTAAGTATAGATAAAATTCTTGGGTAAACCACATCGTTCGCTGCTCGCTCGCAAGCGTACAAAATCTTAACATCGAAATAATGGCACCATTACATGATGTTAGAACATCAACTTTCTAATCTCAAAGTCTCATGCGATGACTTCCTCTCACGGGGAGGTTGGGAATAAATGACTTTACTTTGAGATGTTAAATTACAAAAACATAATGTTTACAGTGTTACTATTAATATTAATTGGTGAAGATTAAGGTAATACAATAATACCTATCAAGTACGTTAGAAAGTAATGTCTCAATGTACGTATTTGTTACCTAACTCCTCCAAAACTGCTGAACCGATTTGAAATTTTATCTCCTTCTTCATCCTAGCGTTAAACCCAGTCGCATTCAAAGCCTTACCTCGGAGTCTGTGCACTGAGCAGGGTCGAACCCGCGCCTCCTGAGTAGTCACGTCCACTACAGCCACGCCACAGAGAAATTACATTTCAATTAAAATTTTGTTTGGAAATAAAATTTGACCAGATAGATAGCAGAATTTCCGATCAAGAACCAAACGGTTCGGTGACTCTTTCCTTTGTTGCACCACTAAAGCCTCGAATTCTTTATCAGCTCACGTATTTAAGCGGGGTGTGAAAAAGCATATGATGAGGTCGTGAAGCTGAGTTTCACCACTGTCATATAGTATATGTAAGTAATGTCGACCCTCTTTTCTGAGACTTTGCCGTCAGCTTATCATCGCGAAGTCTAATTGACGTGTCTTATTTAAAAAAAAGATGCCAATGCTGTCGGTAAATGCATTCCTTATACGGATATGATGACGCAACGTTAGCCGGATCTGGTGTTGAATTTGTTAGTGATATTTGTTAGACGCAATAGACGTTAAATTTGTACATTTCCACAATGTTTTATACTGTGGAAAAGTAAAAGTGTCTTATTCAACATGTGTAGCAAATTCCACCAAGTGCCATCGATCAACAGTATAAACAGTCTATTAATAAATGCCTTCAAAATTGGACAAAATACGAAACTTAATAGGTATACTCATGGGTAAAAAAACACTTTCCAATGAATATATTCTGTAAAAGCGATTATTAATCGCTTTATCGCTACCATTCGCACATTCGCACCTATATGTGACGTCACTAAGCCCTGGTACAGTCACGTACTAAACTCACAACTGTATTAGTTTCGTCATTGAGGCACGTCTGCTAGCACGTCAAGTCCCGAGAGACATGGATATGCACTAGAATAATACAAAAATGTATGAATAGGGAAGTTATGTGCATTGTCGAGCGTTGGACTGCTTTGATTCCCGCTCAGTGCAAATGTTTTTATGTATGAATAGGTCTATTCGCATTGGTCTCTATGGATTTAGATTGAAAAAGAAAATTTAGTACCGAGTAGGAATGAAGCTTTAACTTTTTCCAATGTAGGTACATCGATTTGAATAGTTTGTTTTTACATATTAATTGCTTTAAAATTTCACTAAAATGGTCTGTATGTTTCTATCTATAGTAATGTTATAAAGCTGAAGAGTAACAAACATACAATGTTTGTTAGTTGGTCTTAGTGTACGGGAACGATCGCGGATCCGAATCCCGCCTGAATCGATTAAATTTTTCCTATCTTAATCCATTTACATCCAAACGTAATATCGGACTTGGAACGCGGATAAACATAATATAATTCATACTTTCTTAATATAATAAATGCGAAAGTAAATCTGTCCTCTGTATATTACGCTTAAACGCCTAAACTACTGAACCGCTTTTGATGAAATTTGGTATAGGGGTAGATTATACCTTGAGAAAAGCTACGTTTCGTTGCGATAACTGCCATCCACATCGAGGCGGAGCCACGGGCAAAAGCTAGTTTCAGATACATTTAAAAATTGACAGGCAACTAGTTTATGTATTTGACAGCGGTTGTCTGTAGAATTCAATATTTTAGTCTCAAAGACACGTCTGACTGTCTGTCTCAACGCTCTCATTCGCTAGATTATTTTTTTATACCACTTAGGTGGCAGACAAATACACGGCCGACCAGATGGGAGGTAGTTACGGTAGCCTACAGACGTATCCAACATCAGGGGCGTTCCACTCGCGCTGCCGCCCATGAAGAAACCTTCTGATGCCCCTCTTGAAGAACCCCATATTGTAGGCGCTTGGGAAAATAGCAGCAGGGAGGTCATTCCACAGCTTGAGTGTGCGTGGATGAAGTTTCTTGCATACGGCACAATGCGCACCGTCTCAGGTCGCAATGTGTGAAGATGAATTCCTTGCCTATGGCGAGCGGTGCGATGATAGAATGTAGCTGTGGGCATCATGTCAAACAATTCATCTGAGCACAAACCATTGTATCTATAGGCAGTAGAACACAGTTTCTTTCCCTGCCCAAAGAGATATTCCACCTAAGATATACACCAGGTAGAATAAATCACCGTAAGTGTCAATCCGGCGGGTATTCGGAATGCGTGCGTCAAATGCGGTATCTTAACCGGGTGGTAACTTTTGTAATCGGATCAAACGGATAATCTTATTGAATCTGCTTAGAAAGATTTACGTGATAGGTTCTTGTTAGAAGCAGCTTATTCTTAACTTTCATGAATGGTTACCTAGCTTGTACATAAATCGTTGTAAAATATACATCTAAATATTTATATGAAAAACTCGAGATCGGCTGAACGGATTTATCTTATCTTGATCTCGAAATGTTCGTGGAGGTCTAGAAAAGGTTTAAAAGGTACGAATAATTGCCGGGAACAGACATCCACGCGGGCGGAGCCCCGTGGCAAAGCTAGTAATAGATAAAGATCATCATAAATTTGCGTGCATATTATATTACAAATCATGAACCTGAAGAATGGAATCTATAGAAAATTACATCTAAAACTATGGTATTTTTATTGAGTTTAATTATTTTTTTTAATATAAGACACGACAATTAGGATTCGCTTCGCTGATGGTAAGCTGAAGGCAAAGCCTCAGAAAAGAGGGTCACTATTACTTACATATATCATGTTACAATGGTAACACTCAGCTTGACGGCCTCATTATATGCTTTTTCACGCCCCGCTTAAAGGACCCGGGACTGTAGGAAGAAGGAAACATGTGAGCTGGTAATGAATTTCAGACCTTAATAGTGCGACATAAGGAAGAGTCCGGAGACTCTTGGTTCTTAATCGGATATTCTGCACATATGCGAGTGACATCTAAGCCCTGCACATTTTATCTTGTGTAGGAAAGGACAGGGTTGGACTATATTTTGGTGCCCAGTGGCGTAGAATAAGGTGACCCCAATATCTTCCCGTGACTATCGTAGTAGGAGACTATATAAGGGCTGATATCCATCCGACAGTAAGCATATAGCTCATAACAGAGTTCCCGCTTGACGACAATAGGCTCGCCCCTCTTGCACGTACGATTGACAATCCTAACACCGAATGAATTATTTTCCAATGATTTATTTATATTACTTATTATTTTTGTAATCTTTATTGACATAACGGAAATAGGATCGCCACCTATTACATTGGGACCTAAACGTAAACTGGCGAAATGTGGGTGCTAGCACCTCTGCCTACCCCTTCGGGGATATAGGCGGGAGTTTATGTTATGTCATGTCTTGACATTATTGTAAAATTTTGCTTTTTATGTGCCTAAACTGAATAAATGAAATTGATTCTTTGATTCCATGATTGATTCATATTTTGCAAAATGTGGGAGGGGAATAAACCTCTGCATACACTTTTTATAGGAGTTTACAGGCGTGAATATATAGCATACGTTTATATTTTATCTGCATTCTCACTCATTTAACCCTTGAACACCGCTGGGATCAACAATAGTGACCCGCAAAAACACGAACACCAGGGAATTCCCAGGGATAGTTAAACTGTCTTAGACCCGCATCGAAATGAATCACAAGTAATTGGATCCAATTCAAATAGGTCAGCTACCTGTAAATGAGATAACTAATGATATTGTGACCTGCAGTGCGGACAACCCATACCACAAGAATGCTGTTTAAAACTGGGCTTAAACAGAGAAAACCCGTCTATCTATTTTTCCGACTCCAAAAATAGAATTTCGGGCCTCATGATTACACGCAATTATAAACGTAAAGTTGCATAAATTAGTAATGTATTGAAAAAAGGGAAGGTTAAACCTGCAGATTTACATGAAAGGTTAATGTGGACCAACTACACGCAGCGTGCCGTCAGCGCTTTACGTGTCCTATATAATAATGTCTATAGAATGCTGATGTGGTTGCCTCGTTTCTGCAGTGCTTCAGATATGTTTGCGCAAAGATATACAAATGATTTCGCTGCAATATGGTGCAAAAAAACAGCCTCCTTGTTCTGCAGATTTCAGGCCAGCTCCAATAGTATTTTGCAAATGTTTGCTGAAAGGCACGACTCGCCTATTTTGAACCATTGTACGCGTGGATGTATGTCTGCCGTACAATTGGTCTCTAATTAGTTTAGTTTTAAAGTGTCATTTAATTTGTTTACTAATATAGTCCTAAGTATATTGTTACTAACAAAATATGAATCAATGCGTTCGAAATAAAATATATTTTATTTTATTTTATTTTTGACAGTAGAGGAAGGAAATGAATAAAAAAAGTATTTTTACATTGTTGTCCATGAAGAGCACCCATTGTCAGCGGGATGGAATACTTATAGAGTGCATGTTGACTCCAAGGGTAGTATCGCCCACTACTAGTAGTTTTATAAGTTCCAAGTTGTTGGTGATAGTCCCACATACCCATTGCTTCTGACCCTTCCAAAATTACAGAAAAAAAAAAATCCACCTCAATCTTAATAAACCTTATTATGCTGCTACTTTGCGGCCTCTGTGGCGTATCTGTAGAACATTCGACTGCTACGGAGGAAACGCAGGTACGATGCCTAGTCAGTGCAAATATTTGTCACCGAGTGTCCGGCGTGGGAGACGCCGAGGCGGGAGCTTGTGGCGGCCCTGGGAGTGAGAGTTCTCACGCTCTCCACCTTGCTCGCGGCGATGGTCCGCTGCGCGGATGCGTGGGCGGCCGGCGCCTCCTTCTGCGAGCAAGTAATGCTCGTGAAGGAGGAGGCGGGGCGGGAGCGGCAGCGGGAGCGACGAAGGATCGCGAGCCAAGCTGCCCGCGTACGAAGGCAACTCGGGCGTCGGAGGTCGATGAACGACCTTCGCCCCCCATGAGCGCCGGCCTGGGGGTGACAAGTGGAGCCGCCTGTCACCCTGGCAGAAGCAGGCCGCGGCGGTGGCGCGCGTGGCGCGCCTCCCCGTTTCCGGGGACGAGTTGGGGACTCTGTAGTCCCCACACCCGAGAAGAGGGCCAGATCGTGAGAGATGGCCCTGGGTCGGCCGGGGTGCGAGGGATATGCCTGTCAACCTCACCTTCGGCAACCAAAACGACCCACAGGCGGCGTGCGTTTTAGTCGGTTCGAGTCCGACATAACCTCCTCCACCGGCTCCGGTGGGGAGGTATCCGTGGGGATTTTGCGCACGTAAAAAAAAAAAAAAAGTGCAAATATTTGTAAGCACGAATGTGTATATTTGCATTAGGCTTAGTGCATTAGGAGGTAGGACACGGCGGTATATCCGCCCGATTGAGCAGTCCGACTGGGGAAGTACCTCCGCCCTACAGAATACCGCGGTTATAATAACTTCGTGTTGTGTTCCCAGCGGTGAGTAGGGTAGCCAGAGCTCACTGGAGAATTTGTGCCGTCAGTGGGAAGACTAAAGGCTTGTCCTGATTTGTCTTCTACTGACGGCACAGAAACTCTGTACTTACAGGGTTGGCAGCGCGACTGTGACTCCTCTGGTGTTACAGACGTTTGGGTTTTTCTATGTATAATATGTATATATTTAAAAAAAGAGGTTGATCGCGGAATTTGGCCGCCGCATCCACGACCAAGGCGGTGACTTCCGATCCGGCTCGTTCCTGGGGCAAAGGTTGGCTATTGCGATTCAGCGGGGCAACGCGGCCAGCATCATGGGCACCTTTGCGCCGGGAACAATGCGGAGTGGGTTGTTTGACGCGACATAATCGCGAATTTGTTTTGTGTATTTATGTTTTAATTATTTTGTTTGTACTAAATTTCAATTTAAAAAAGTATTTAAGTATCTTTATGCGCCTTCTAGATTCCATAACACAAAGTAGTTAACTACCATGGATCTAGACAGCATTGTGTAGAATGTTGTAGAATAACAATATACCAGTGGATAAATGAGACAGTCAGCCTGTATCACTTAAGGATCCTAATTATTTTCTCTGCACGTACATGTTAATAAACCTTGCAATGTGTGTCGTACAAGCAACTACCCTTAATATGTTCCATCCCAGTTCGCACTAAATAAATAAACATACTAAAACAAACATTGACCACAAATAAGTACACTCATTTGGGGCAAGTTTTTGGTCCCGAAGCTGAAGTTTCCGAATATTCTGGAAACTTCTGACGCTTTCGAAACAATAAAACAAGTTACTAAGACTAATATCTATCCGTTTAGTAGGTTTAGGCGGTGAAATTTATTGTTGATGTTTTGTTGTAAGCTGTTTCGTAATTTGACGCCCGCCGTTCAAAGGATAGATTTGTTAGTAAATTGATTAGTACTGTTATACTTGAGTTTCTTGTTCTAGCAACTTTTTACCTTATTATCATCCTCACTATTGACTACTGAGGATTTCATAAGCTTGGATGAAGTGCTTTAATATAATTCTATAATTGGCTTAATAGCCGCATGGTTCCCGGCAAAGTAGAATTTGCATCACACCATCTCTTCCCATGCGGCATCGTACAAGGCGACTAAGGGATAGGGCTGTTTAGCATCTGACAGATAATATATATAAATAGCTCAGACTTAGGCACAGAAACAACGACTCGAGTCAACAATAGTGCCAGTAAGACGGCAATAAGCTCACTCCCTATAACGTGGGGCCGAAAACAATGATTGGTGAAATATGGGTGCCTAACACTTCGTGGATAAAGGCGTGATTATATGTATGTATGTAAACTGAACTAATTTTGTACAACTCCAATACAGAAAGGTAGGTTTTTTCATTGTAGTTCTTTGTCCGATATAATGTATGCGACATAATGCCTTTGGTCTTCCCACTGACAGCACAAAAACTCTTCAGTGAACGCTGGCTACCCTACTTACTGCCGAGAACTCAACACGGGGTTACTATGGCCACGGCATTCCGTAGGGTGAATGTACTTCCCCAGTCGAACTGCACAATTGGGACAGGAATACCGTCATGACCTACCTCTCCAAGTATTTTTCTTGTTCTCTTACTTTCGTGATGGAGTCGTACCCTGTCATAGCCTGAGCAAATTGTGTCATTTAATATTAGGTCTTTACCTATGAAATTGCCGAAATTTTCGTACAGATTCATGAGTTCGTTATATCTGTAATTTATAAGCTATTTCCATTATTAATATTTTGTTTGAAAGTTGATTACAAAATTTTTAAGAATGAAGAATTCATTTTATTGTCCACTTGATAAATTAAATTCGATCTTCAAAAACAGTACTTCCTAAATTTGATTGTGATGATAAATTTTGTATTACCTTATTACAGCTGTCACTTTTCAAAAATGTAATAAAAGTTGCTGTTTATTAGCTTAATGTTGTCTGATTTATACACAAAAAAAAACATAAAATTTGGATTTGTCATTCCTAAAATAAATGCAAAAATGTTGGTACTGAAAATTGGGTTTGCTCCAATTTCTTCAAAAAACGGCAATTTCATATATATATTATATACCTACCTACTATTTATCATGTATCAAAACCAAATATTATATCTACTACCTACTATAATTATCTACGTTGTTAGAACAGTTTGTCACGACATATACACCATGACACGGGTCAAACTACTGATTCAACTTGTGTACGGTCCGAGCAAGTGAAATTGATAAAGGAGGGTCTCACTACTCAACTCCGTCTTAGTTTTGTCATATTCAATTAAGTTGTGTAAGTAATCGGGTACTGTTTCCAAAATAAAGAAGTCCCTTCAACGGTATAGATTTATTTTCGATTTAAAATTGAAGTTATTGCGATAATATTACATTATAGTACAAGTGCGTAAAGTTGGTGATTACCGCTGAGACGCCATTAAAAGAGCTGAGGAAGGTAATCATCAATACACACGTGTACATACGATGTTTTTCAACACACTAGCGAATAAAATAATAGGTACTACAAATCATTTTATCTACTCTCATACTTAAATGTTAACATTAAAAATTAAAAACAACTTTAATGGTATTGTTTACGCACAGAGTATAAAAATATTTTTTGAAAATTACATAATGTAACTTTTCTTTTTATTGCGATACAACTTCAACTGGACCTGGTACCTTACCAATGAATTTTTTGATTTCTTGATGAATGAAATTAGTCCAGTAAAGGTGACGGATGAAAGACGGTTTCATGTAGCCGAGATGCGAATGTTAAGATGGATGTGTGGTGTGACAAGAATGGATAAGATTAGGAATGAATATATTAGAGGAAGTTTGAGAGTAGCACCAATCATAGAAAAGCTACGAGGAAATAGTTTGTCCTGGTTCGGGCATGTAATGCGTAGGGATGAAAGTAATGTCGTAAGGAAGGTACTAACTATGGAAGTGGATGGCTACAAGGGGAGAGGGAGGCCCAAAATGCGGTGGATGGACTGTGTGAAAGATGACATGGTTAAGAAGGGAGTGAATGTTGAAATGACTGCAACTAGAGATGAATGGAAAAGGAACACATGTTGCGCCGACCCCAAATAATCTTGGGATAAGGGCAGGAGGATGATGATGATGAATGAAATTAGTGAAGTAGCAGTAAATAGTATACTCCGGTCAGTGTACAAACCTGAAGTTTTTTTTTTTATATACCACTTCAGTGGCAGACAAGCACACGGTCCACCTGATGGAAAGTGGTTACCGTGGCCTATGGACGTTTGTAACACCAGAGGAGTCACAGTCGCGCTGCCAACTATGCAAGTACAGAGTTTCTGTGCCGTCAGTGTAGAAGACAAAACACGACAAGCCTTTAGTCTTCCTACTGACAGCACAAATTCTCCAGTGAACTCTGGCTACCCTACTCACCGCTGGGAACACAACACGAAGTTATTTTAACCGCGGTATTCTATAGGGAGAGGTACCTTCTCAGTAGGACTGCTCAATTGGGAGGAAATACCGCCGTGTCCTACCTCCTACAAAATAAGAATATGTTAAAATAAGAATGAAGTTATAATACAGATATTTAAACTATCATGGTCACTCACGTCAGTATCAGAATAAACGGGATATTTACCATGTTTCATTATTTTGAGTTTCCGATATGCGTCTAGTCACAAAACGATCGCTTTTAAATGTTAGCAGGTTAACTGGTGTTATAACAATACATTTAACTATTAACTCCCATTGTAGAACCTTGTAATTTTTATGTCACCTAAAATAAACTATAAAAGGTAGCTTGTTGTAATATTCAACAAAGGGAGCTCAATATTATGGCCCATTACATGAAGGTAATAAAGAAAATGGTAAAATATTTTGATACCCAAGCTTTAAATAAGGCATCGTTTACGAGTGTATGCCTACAATCTATTTATATTCAAACAAAGCCTCATAAAGTGAAAATTTTCACGGAAAAACATATTCTTATATTATTTTTATTTCTCTTATAAGGTAAACTGCAGTAGCCTAGTGTTATGGGTAATGGACTGCGGAGACGAGGTCTCGAGTTCGATCCCGGGTTTTACCATGGCCCACACCAATGACTTTTCGATGTTTTTCGAAGTTATGTGTGTATTTGTCGCAGGTTTATAAGTGCCCGGTTAATGGCCATAGGCTCGCCACCTATTACATTGGGAACTAAACATAAATAATAAACTGTGGGTGCTAGCACTTCTGCCTATCCCTTCGGGGATCCTTCGGGTTAGGCGTGAGTTTATGTTATGTTATAAGGTAAACAATTATTGTTTCTCAGGAAGAGTGTATTATAAATATACGCTTCAATGCATAATTCTTCAGTAATATATAGTGAGTGTATGAGATAAATTAATAATTAATTTGATTAATAATACCTCAGGATTTTCAAAAATTAGTTTCTAACTACTTGGTATAGTAATAACAAATAACAAACTAAAGACATCTAAATATATATAACTCAAAGCTGACTGAATGACATTTTTTTTATACCACTAAGGTGGCAGACAAGCACACGGCCCACCTGATGGAAAGTGGCCTATGGACGTTTGTAACTCCAGAGGAGTGTAGATGAAAAAGTACGACAAGCCTTTAGTGCGGTCGGGCTGGTGCGGGCACATCATGCCTACCTAATATACCTGTCTATTACTTGCTGTGTTATTTTTAAATTGCTTTTTTTTGTTTTTTTGTATCTTACGGTTTATGTTTTACTTGTTTTTATTTTATTTCTTGTTCCGATAGTGAATTTTTTTTTCTCTTTTCTTTTATATGTGGCGTGTGTGTAAAATAAACGGTTTCTTTTCTTTCTTTCTTTCTTTTCACTGACAGTACAAATTCTCCAGTGAGCTCTGGCTACGCTACTCACCGCTGGGAACACAACACGAAGTTATTATAGCCGCGGTATTCGCGGTATGGACGAATGGAGCTGAAATTTGGCATGCAGGTAGACGTTATGACGTAGGCATCCGCTAAGAAAGGATTTTGAACAATTCTACCCCCAAGGGGATAAAATAAGGGGATGAAAGTTTGAATGAAACTTTGTCAATTTTAAACCGATCGGGCTGAGACTTTGCATGCAAAACGCTACTATGCTCTAGGCATCCCCTCAGAAAGGATTTTGAGATGTAAGCTATATAAGATTAGTAACTTTTTAGTTTAAAAAATACGAATTTCTGTATGCTAGCGCCATCTACATTGAGTTTTTTTTGCTTAATAGCGTTGACTCAACACCAAGTAATAATCGACATCCACACGGGCGGAGCCGCGGGTAACAGCTAGTATTGAATAAGACACTGTACTATTCCACTGTACTTTATTTTTCACCTGACCGGTTTCGCCTCACGGCATTCTCAAAGGTTTGTATAAATAAGATACAGTGGAAATGTACAGTCTCTTATTCAATATGTGTAGCAGGTTTCACCAAGTGCCATCAATGAACAGCTTTGGTAGCTTAGTGGTTAAAAGTCGACCTTAAGATCGAAAGGGCCCGTTTTCGAATCCTGAGCATTACACGTGACGTGAACCGACCATATGGGGTTCTTCAAGAGGGGCATCAGAAGGTTTCTTCATGGTCGGCAGCGCGAGTGTGACACCCCAGGTGTTGCATACGTCCATAGGCCACGGTAACCGCTTCCCATCAGGTGGGCCGTGTGCTTGTCTGCCAACTAAGTGATATAAAAAAAAAAGTTATTTAGCTTCGCTGTAGGGGTTAGCAGGAATAGTAATTTCGGTTGCTAATATTGTTTTGAAGCTTTTAGCTTTTATATTTTTAAGAGTTTTCTTTCATTTATACTAGAATCCACTCAACCCTAAGGAACTCTTACCTATAACACTTAGGTTAACTTACATAGCCTTGTTTTCAGTTTTATGAGGTCTCAAATATTCTAACCCTTTTTAAATTAAAGTAAGTAAGTAGATGGTTGTGATAAATCGCCTACTCACAGCGGGTATTCCCCATTCAAATCAGAGGGTGGCTCTTTAGTGCCTGCCCTGAGTGCTTGTAGGCTAGGACTTCTAAGGACTTTTGAGTGAGGAACCGATTACTAGTGGAACTAGAGATACGAATACTATAAAAATCTATACTATATAATATTATAAAGATGAAGAGTTTGATTGTTTGTTTGAACTCGTTAATCTCAGGAATTACTAGTTCAAATTGAAAAGTTATTTTTATATTGAATGATTCGTTTATCGACGAAGTTTTAGGTTAAATATCATCATTGAACTACTTAAGGGAGCGGAGCAGTGATCATAAGTGTCCTATATAAAAAAAACAAATGCGGAAATTTTCCGGACATTAATTTATAAGACTAAAAACACGGGCTTAATAAGAGTGATAGGATGTTTCAATTTATGGCACGGGCGAAGACGGGCGGCCTCAGCTAGTAATGAATAAAAGTATTCACCATTCGATCCACAATCTTGTTTGCATCCCAAACGTGTATTTTTGAGCCCAGGGAGTACGTATCAGGAGTCAATTAGTTTTTGCCTCGCCTGATGGTAAGCTGAAGGCGAAGTCTCAGAAATGAGGGGCACCATTACATATATCTATATATTTTTCTTGTTTTTTAATCTAGGACTCGTCAACTTGACTTCACCTCGCTTGATGGTAAGCTAAAGGCAAAGTCTCAGGAAAAAGGGTCACCATTACAGACACTAAGTAATGTTACAATGGTAGCACTCAGCTTGGCGGCCTCATTAGATGCTTTTTCACGCCCAGCTTAAAGTTATATACATAGTTAGTTAGTACTATTATCAATTACTATTAGTACCCCGTTTTCCGGGAACGAGTTGGGGACTTTGTAGTCCTCACACACCCGAGGAGAGAGCCAGATCGTGAGAGATGGCCCTGGGTCGACCGGGGTGCGAGGGATATGCCTGTCAACTTCACCTTCGACAACCAAAGCGACCCACAGGCGGCGTGCGTTTTAGTCGGTTCGAGTCCGACATAACCTCCTCCACCGGCTCCGGTGGGGAGGTATCCGTGGGGATTTTGCGCACGTAAAAAAAAACTATTAGTACTATCATTGTTAGTACTATTAGATATCTATTCTGTGCCTAGGGTCTACTGTCTAATGTCTCCTTTTATTATAGATGTAACGATGCAAATCGTTCTATTGAAAATTTTCCTTATTAATAGAATTTTACCAAGACTACATTATCAGATGACCAGACTAGATTTTTACCTAGAAATTTTAATCGATATGAATAATCATTCGACTAAAATTTCTCATTATTTAATCTATTTATTTTTTATCTATCGATTTAGGTAAATCCACTGATTGTCTCTGGTTGTGTACATCTACCAACTTCAGAGATTTAGGTGATGGTCGATCATTTGACTTTGTTAGAATAAATTAAGATATTTACTTATGCTGTCCAAACTCCGTGAGATAACCTGCCTCATCTGTCTTTCAGCAAGTGAGTCGAATTGCAATTGATGTTGCTATTTTTAAAACAATATTAGCAACCGCAATTAATATTCTATAAAATTCCCTTAGACCCCTCCAACTAAGCTAAACTGTTTGTGCTAATAGTGGATGTGCTTCGAACCCAGGACTTCTGACTCCTGCTAGCTGTCAGCTGACACCTTAACCACTAAGCTACCGATACCAAAAAGACCACAACCGAAGAAATCAAACTCCAACACATAAAAACAACATATAAAACATATAAAAATGATCTTCTTTTTTCAAGTCGATTTTTTTTTACTTTAGTTACCTAGTGAAATATAACCATAATTGTTAATGAATATTTAATTTCAATTTGTACGGGATAAAGTATATTTTTGCATATTCAGCTATCACGGCGAGCTGGCAATGTTTTAACTTGATGAAATCTCGTAAATTCAACGATGCACCTCATAAATACATACATAATAACGACGTCAGAGTGTATGGCACTACTTAAAAATGTACAAAGTTAATGTAAGTTACATTACATTTGTAAATTTGACGTGAATACATAGAAAGGCGAAAAATTTGCCACTGTTTTTATGCCATATAATTATATCAAGATGTTATTATTGGACAACAATGAGGAAAAACTAATAGAATATTTTTTCATAAATGTATTTGATGTATTAAAGTTATCGGGATATTTACAATGTTGTATTGTTCTGCCGCGTGGTTTCTGGCAGAGTAAAATTAGGGCCATCCATCTCTTCCCTTGCGGTGTCGTACAAGGCGACTAAGGGATAGGGCTGTTTAACATCAGACAGATAGACTCAGCCTCAGATGCATGGCTCGAGTCAACAACAATTCTAGATTTTTCTATGCCATTCGGTAGAGTACCTCTTCACTAACAATGCGTTTTTATTTCTTGATGATTCGATTATTAGTTTTCGAGATATCGACAATAAATACCCGAAGCCAACTTCGTCAAAATCGGTTCCATAGTTTAAGCGTGAAAACGAAACGGCTAGACGAGCAGTAAATAACTCTGTCCGTCTATCCGTTATGTCTATCTATAACATTTTCTAATATACCTATTGCTAACTTTTTTATTTTTTTTAAACCACTTAGTTGGCAGACAAGCACCTGATGGGAAGCGGTTACCGTGGCCTATGGACGTATGCAACACCAGGGGTATCACACTCGCGCTGCCGACCATGAAGGAACCTTCTGATGCCCCTCTTGAAGAACCCCATATTGTAGGCGCTTGGGCAAACCGCAGCAGGGAGGTCATTCCACAGCTTGAGTGTACGTGGGATGAAGTTTCTTTCATACCGCACAGTGCGTACCGTCTCAGGTCGCAATGTGTGAGGATGAATTCCCTGCCTATGGCGAGAAGTGCGATGATAGAATGTAGCTACGAGCATCATATCAAACAATTCATCTGAGCATAAACCATTGTATAGGCGGTAGAATACACACACTGAGGCAAAATCCATCCTAAGGCTAAGAGGTTCCACTCTACCTGTGAGTGTGGGATTGTCAACCAGCCCCAACAACTTTGCAACGAGTCGAAGGTAACTGAAATGTTCATCTTGTTCTGTTCACTATTCTCTCAATATTTTTTTATACAACTTAGGTGGCAGACAAGAACTTGGCCCACCTGATGGAAAGTGGTTACCGTGACCTATGAACGTGTGTAACACCAGTGGAGTCACATCTGTGCTGCCGACCCTGTAAGAATAGAGATTTTATGTGCCCTCAGTGCAGAATACAAAATCAGGACAAGCCTTTGGTCTTCCCACTGACAGCATAAAAACTCTCCAGTGAGCTCTGGCTGCCCTACTCACAACCGGGAACACAACACGAGGTTATTATAGCCCAATACTCAACAGTTGTATTTAATAACCGACTCTCTGAATTGTACGTGATGTTAAAATAGAAAGCGATTGAGTTACAAATTGTATATGTTTTCTGACGAACTGTTCCGGAAAATCCAGTGTATTACTTTCAAGAAGTGCAATGAATTCCAGTTCGGTTAGATTTGCAAGTGAGTTAGACGTGTGCACAGAACTTCTCACTTGGCTCGTGTAAACCCCATTTATAACTCCATACGTGAGTCGAGTTTGAAATTTCAGAGTTGCCAAAACTTGAACGTTCAATGTTGATCTATGAGCGGAAAATTTTAGCCTTTAAATTTTCTATTATATTTTTTTATATAGGGCACGTCAATTAGACTTCAACTCACCTGACGGTAAGCTAAAGACAGTCTCAGGAACGAAGGTCACCATTATGATACAATAATAATAAATAAAAAAACAATATTCTACAACATTCTACATAACGCTATCTGGTGGCGCGATTCTCATGCCACCTGAGCTAGTGGACTGTATTTTGCGTGGGGTGAAGCTAAATGTTTCATATGACACTTTACACAACAAACAAGATAGATGATCGGGTTGCCGCGGAGGTGATTTAGGCAGTGAATGCAACCCAAGAAATTAGGAGAGGATGCACTAACCACCACTATCTAGACCCATGATAAGCATAGCTTAACTTGCTTGTTTTGTAGAATCTAGAATGCGGACAAAGATACTTTTTTTTGTAAATACATACATATTATACATTGAAACACCCAGACTAATGCACATAATATACATATTCGTGCATACAAATATTTGCACTGAGCGGGAATAGAACCCTGCATAGCAGTCGCATTCACTACCGCTACGCCACAGAGGCTGTCTCACACACAATGGTGGCACTCAGTTTGGTGGCACTCAGTTTGGTGGCCTCAACAGATGCTTTTTCACGGCCCGGGACTTTAGGAAGAAGGAGACACGTGAGCTGGTAATGGTACTAATATTAACTTGAATAATATAGAAATACTATTTATACAGTGAACTGCAGAATTTCATATACAATATGAAACAGTACGTGAAGTGTGAAGCCTGGTGAAGTTACTCCTAACACAAGCAATTTGGCTTAGCTGGAAGGGTTAGAGTTGTTACAGAATAGCACTTCTATAATAACTTCGTGATGTGTTACCGGTGGTAAGGTAGCCAAAGCTTACTGGAGAGTTGTTGTGCTGTCAGTGGGAAGACCAAAGGCTTGTCCTAAATGTGTCTTCTGCACAAAAGGCACAGAAACTCTCTGTTCTTACAGCGTCGGCAGCACGGATATGTACCAATTAGGTTTTCTACTATAAATCTATTTTTGAATGTAGAATTCCTAATCAAACACCTATTGTTTGTAATGGTGACGACGAACCCACTGGACTCCTAAAATTCGTCCCCTAGAATAAAAGTTGTAGATATGTTTCCTATGTAGATATACATTTGCCTCCTGGCAGAAAAACAGTTCTATTCGTTCCACAAAACTCTCCTGTTGTTGCATACGTTCATAGATCACGGTGACCATATTCCGTCAGGTGGGCCGTGTGCTTGTCTGCCACTTAAGTTGTATAATAATAGAGAGTAATTACGGTTGCTAATATTCTTTTCAAAAAGCCTATAATTGTATGAAATGACACCACGGGCCGCCTAATAAGTAGGTAATACATAACTACGATTACATACATACACATATATAATCACGCCCCTATCCCCGGAGGGTTAGGCAGAGGTGAATTAACACCTACATTTCACCAGTCATTGTATTCAATCCCACGTAATAGGGAGTGAGTCTATTGCCATTTTCCAGGCACTATTGTTGACTCGAGCCATGCATCTGAGTCGGAGTCTGGGCTGTATATATTTGTCTGATGTTAAACTGCTCTATCAATTAGTCGCCTTAATACAGTGCTAACTAAAATATTACCGGTAAATAAATATATTCCTCTCTTTCTTCATTTTCTTCTAATTGTGTGTAATAGCTGCCTTTTAGTTTCGTTGACAGAGATAATGTCATTTATATTTCATTATGTCAAATAAGACTGCCGTTAATGAAATTAGGTTCCCGGCAGAGTTGAATTGGGGCCATTCCATCTCTTCCCATCGGGTGTCGTACTGCGACTAAGGGATAGGACTGTTTAACATCAAACAGATATATACAGCTCAGACTCAGGCTCGAGTCAACAATAGTACCCGGAAGACGGCAATAGGCTCACCCCCTATTACTGTGGCCGAAAACGATGATTGGTGAAATGTGGGTGTTAATTCACATCTGCCTAACCTTTCGGGGATAAAGGCGTGATTATATGCATGTATGTAAATTAGACTTAAATGGACTTTAAGCTGTATACTTAAGCAAATAAATACTTAAGTAAATTGAACGTTTTACTGGAAAAATTCAACAAGCAATGCGTTTCAAACAGGTCAAGTGTAAATTGAAATCATCTCGAGTTACTAAAGCTCACAGTAATTCACTTACAAGTACAATTTAACTGACTGAACCATCGCTTGATTTCCATTGCTACGATAGGTTAGACTGACAGTTTTGAAAACACTTTTTTTTTACAACTTACAGACAAACACACGGCCCACCTGATAGTTTGAATCAGTTCAGTCGGGATTAGAACCCGAGATTTTTCCCTTACAGGGGTAATGTTCTGACCACTGAGCCACTGACCTGCGCCTGAAATCATCCAAATCTTCCTATATAATATCCGTCTTACGGCGATGACGGTGAGAGTCATCTACCGATACTCGTACGAAGTATCGACACCAATGAATGATATTACAATCATTTTTAAACATTGAATTTTGATGAAGATGAAAGGAGGTAGGACACGGTAGTATTTCCGCCCAATTGAGCAGTCCGACTGGGGGAAGTACTTTCGCCCTATATACCACGGTTATAATAACTTCGTGTTGTGTTGTTCCCAGCGGTGAGTAGGGTAGCCAGAGCTCACTGGATAATTCGTGCTGTCAGTGGGAAGACCAAAGGTTTGCCCTGCTTTGTCTTCTACACTGACGGCACAGAAACTCTGTAATTACAGGGTTGGCAGCGCGACTGTGACTCACGCCACGGTAACCACTTTCCATCAGCAGTCTGCCACCTAAGTGGTATAAAAAAAAGACTCCGCCCAAACTATTGATCCCGCCTGAACCGATTCTTTTTTTCCTGTCTTAATCGATAACGAATTGATATTTTAAATTAAAAAAAAGTAAAAATAAAATACATTTTATTTGGCATTACAAACTGCATACAACTACTCCTTACAAGTTATACCGATTGCGCACATAACAATATTGAACAGGAACAATTCCGATATTGTCAAAAGTTATACTAAAGTTAAACTAGGCTAAACCTGTCCTGTAAAAAATGATTTTTTCAATTCAGTATTTACAACAGCAGGTATGATATTGTTGATGTACTTATAAACATATTAGGAGGTACGACACGACGGTATTCCCGTCCCAATTGAGCAGTCCTGACAGCATTGAGACTGGGGAGGCACCTCTACCCTACAGAATACCACGGCTATAATAACCTCGTGTTGTGTTCCCGGCGGTGAGTTGGGTAGCTAGAGCTCACTGGAAAGTTTTTGTGCTGTCAGTGGGAAGACCAAAGGCTTGTCCTAATTTTATGTTCTGCACTGACGCCACAGAAACTCTTTGTTGTTACAGTTTCGGCAGCACGGGTGTGACTCCCTTGGTGTTACACACATTCATTGATCATGGGAAACATGTTCCCTCAGGTAGGTCGTGTGCTTGTCTGTCACCTAAGTTGTATAAATCAACACCCTCTAATCGTCTGCACAAATACCTTCTATTACTTATCAGTTTCCAAGCAGAGAGTGTAAGAGGCCTTATTTTAAACGAAGTCACAGAAGTGAACGTCGTAAGAACATTTTAGGGCTGGCAGACGTAAAAACATCTATATTCTCAACGAACAATCCGTAACTGACATCCCATAATCAATTAACATGCCTAACGCAGACCTCGAGAACGGAGTAGCAATTTTACTAGTAATGTTTTTAGAACCACAGATTCTGGATTTAGAATTCAAAAGACGTTATAAGTCGCTTGATTAAAAGTCTAACACAGAAATGGCTGCTTATGATGAAAGTCAAAGTTTAAACAGATTTTCAATGGGGTGAATTCATACAGCCGCGTGGTTACCGGCAAAGTAGAATTTGGGTCATTGTAGTATGTACAAGGCAACTAAGCGATAGGGCTGTTTAACATCAAACAGATATAAACAGCTCAGACTCAGGCATAGATACAAGCTTCGAGTCAACATCAGTGCCCGGAAGACGGCAATAGGGTCACCCTCTATTACGTGAGGCCAAAAACAATGAGTGGTGAAATGTGGGTGTTGATTAACCTCTGACTAACCCTTCGGGGATAAAACGCGTTCTATTAGTATTAAAGTTATCGGGATATTTATCATGTTGTTGTTTACTGCTATAAATCAACAAGATTACTTATTTTAGTTTCCAACGCATTTAGCATGCGTCAAACACGCCAGGCGCAGCGTCAAACACGCCAATCTAACTTGTTCGTGCCTCAAAGTTTGGCCGCCTGTTACACAGTAATGTTACAGTTTTTATTCTTGTTGCCAAGATCCTTACATTCGTCGACCAATGAAGTATTCCTAATGACGTACATTAAATAAAATATTTTTATTGGATAAGTTTAAATGACAGTAAAGAAGAACTTGAAGCTGTCTAAAGAAACTAGGGATTTTCCTGTGAATAAATTTAAAAATTTAGTAAAGAGTAAACTGTGCCAGAAAGGCTAATGTAAAATCCAAGAATACTTACATGATAATACTTATATGACCTTGGAAATGAGCTGTTTGCTCAACTATGCTACTCAAATAAATTATTATATTTAGACTAAGTAGACTTAGTAAATATTTGAAAATAGACCAAAAAAATGCCTGCTATTTTCTTGCCGGGGTCTTCTCAGAACGGGGCTGCGTTTCAAACCGGTGATCCAATTGATAAACTAGTCTTTCATATTTCTTTTTATATTGACGTTTTGTAAGTTCCGATTTAATGGTCTCAATCAATCAATCAGCCCACTGCAGTCCACTGCTGGACATAGGCCTCTCCCAATGTGCGCCATTTTCTCCGATCCTCCGCCTTCCGCATCCAGTCTGTCCCAGCCACCTTTTTCAGGTCGTCAGTCCATCTGGCTAGGGGGCGTCCTACCTTTCGTTTACCTTCTCGCGGTCTCCACTCTAGGACTCGTTTGCTCCAACGGCCATTAATGGTCTATGCAGAATAAATTATTTTTGACTTTGATTTTGAACTGGAATCTTAAGTAAAATTACATATAAGTAAATTAGAGCAAAATATTCATTCTGGAGATATTTTTTAAGGAATTTAAAAACTCAGTCCCATATCCCATTAAAAATAAACTTTTACAGTTGTACACTAAACTAGGCTGAAAGTAAGTTTCAAATCAATTAGTGACAGAATTCTGCACTAATCAAATTGTAACATGGAACCAAACAAATTAACTTGAACTTTTGCGTTCTATGAAATACAATAATGTTGTTGTTCCAGGCCAGCGACTACAGCCGGTGTAACCTGGTCGAAACGTCAGGCAAATCGAAGGTATTATGGGTTATATGTTTGTGCTCACAATTAAATACTCACCAACAGAAGAAAGGAAAGTTTATTTTAAGCACAGGCACAGAAAGACAGTTTAAGCACAGGCACAGAAAGATAGGTACAGTTCACTATAGTTCGGCAATAGAAAGCACGGAAGATAGATTGGGCGATAGGCGATAGACACAGACAAGACTATATTTAGGTATATACTACACTTAGACATATAAGCAACAAGATTGATTAAAATACTATTCAAGATACTATTAAATAATATGATCATTAGACAATTTAGAGGACTGAGTGGTACCTAATTATTTCATATACATTATAATCATAACGAAAATCATGACACAGGTTCTTACCAAAGTCTTCGACGTAAGTTTTAAACCTGTTTTCTAAACGACGCGGCATCGCCTGACGTCATTATTGAAAATAAGCTATTTTAATTTCTCTTTAGATTCATGGTTATGGATACTGACATCTCTGATTTGCCTGCTTCAGAGAACTTATTTATAAAAAGTAATCGTTAATTACCTAATTAACTGCTAATGTTATCAGGATGCTTCGTGCAGCATTTTATTTAATGATTGTATGATAGTTACAGTATACGTATTCTACATATCGGTTAGCGAGTTGAGTCTGCATCAAGCCTCAACCAGCCTATGTATTATTTAATTTGTATTGGTTTTCTACTTGACGGCACACTGGGTCTTATATTTAATAACAATTAAAGTACTTACTAGCTATAGTTTATTTTATTACAAGTAAATTGTCAGGCATAATTTGCTGATGTAGATAGGATCGCACGTCGTTTTAAAGTTCCTATTTTTTATACTTATTTTAGAATGTAAAATTAAGTGAATTCAATTTTAACGTGTCGTTTTATAATAAAATTTCATAATAAGGTTTATTTAATTACCTTAATTATTAATTAATACCTGAATTATTTGTGAAATGTAGTATTCGACAAAATAAATTGAATAAATTGTAAAATTGTAAAAAAATAAATGAACATGTGGTTTAGCGGAAGGAAATAGCAAGCGCTTCGCGTGATGTATGGTCGGTGGAGCGGGTACCTACATAGAACTTATACATCTACATGGCAATGAGTTGAGACACTGTCGATAACTTAATGTCGATATTTATGATATCGACAAGTTACATCGGCCAACCAATATTATTCACATAAAATAATATTAGATAACATGTGAGTTGTGTAGATTAAGTAAAATGTACAGTCTGCAAATAAAATAAGTAAACATGTAATAGATAATATTTATGTAAATATTGTATATATTATTAGGTACGTTAGGTACCCTACAGTATGTATGTATCTATACAATGATTGTGTTAATTCCCGTAAACATTATTGTGAAACAAACATAAACGCTGGTGTCCCACAAGGCTCTGTGTTGTCTCCGACGCTGTTTCTGCTGCATATCAATGACATGCTGTCTGATGGCTCCATTCATTGTTATGCGGACGACAGTACTGGGGACACGTGTTACACGGGCCGTGCAAATGTCCCTCAGTCCGAGGTGGAGAAGAGTCGCGAACAACTTGTTTCTGAAATCAAGACTACTCTCTCTGAAGTATCCGATTTGGGACGACTAAACCTAGTCCAATTCAACCCCACTAAGACACAAGTATGTGTATTCACCGCTAAGAAAACCCCATTCATACGTAGTGCGGTACGAAAGAAACTTCATCCCACGCACACTTAAGATGTGGAATGACCTCCCTGCTGCGGTTTTCCCAAGCACCTACAATATGGGGTTCTTCAAGAGGGGCATCAGAAGGTTTCTTCATGGTCGGCAGCGCGAGTGTAACGCCCCCGTGTTGCATACGTCCATAGGCCATGGTAACCACTTTCCATCAGGTGGACCGTGTCCTTGTCTGCAACCTAAGTGGTATAAAAAAAAAACAAATTACTAAGAATGTTCACAAAACAGTACCTGGAAAACAACCTTCCTTACTATGCTCGTTGCAAAAACATTCGTTAGATTGGCTCCAGCAACTTAATCGGTTTCTTGCTCTGGTACACTACGGTGTAAATACTTCCAACGCGTCTTGAATTATTCTAATACGAACCCCTCTTGCTAACCAAATGTAAATAAATTCCATTACTACCCGTTTTAAAATTCCCCTCACAATGGATCCAAGTTGGATAATATTTCAGCGCCTGCCAAATGGAAAAACTGTATCTGATAAAAGTTTTGCGGTGTGCTGAAGTCCTTACCTTGGAACATATTTGTATTTGTGAATATAATGTTTCATAAAGTTTCTTCACGTTAAATTAAGTTTATTTTATACCATTTAGGTGGCAGACAAACACACGGCTCACCTTATGGGAAGTGGCTACAGTGGCCTATGGACGTATGCAACACCAGGGGTGTTACACTTGTGCTGCCGACCTTGATGGCACCTTCTAATTCCCTTCTTGAAGAACACCATATTGTATTCGCTTGAGAGATGTTGAATAATTTATTGGTAAGGTAATTGCTGCACTTGGGCGGCTCATTTATCCTATCGCATGTAAGCAACTGAAATGTGAAGATCTATTGTAAATGACACGATAACACAATATAAATCTGTAACATTTGTGTTAAATCAATTAAAACTTCTTCAAAGTCAATTGTTACTTAAAATAGAATAGGTAACCTATACGTACAAAATTGAGTATTTAACTCGATTGTAGAATTTGTATAGAAGATGTATAGAATTTGTATAGAAGATGTATAGAAGATGTAAAGAAGATGTATAGAAGATGTATAGAAGATGTATAGAAGATGTATAGAAAATGTATAGAAGATGTATAGAAGATGTATAGAAGATGTATAGAAGATGTATAGAAGATGTATAGAAGATGTATAGAAGATGTATAGAAGATGTGTAGAAGATGTATAGAAGATGTATAGAAGATGTATAGAAGATGTATAGAAGATGTATAGAAGATGTATAGAAGAATTTGTATGGTTTCAGGCAAAGGTTCGATAGCTCAGTGGTCAGAGCGTTCACCCTGTAAGTAAAACATCGCAGGTTCGAATCCCGCCGGGACCGATTAATTTTTTTCTATTTTAATCGATTTGTATAGTTAGCATACTAAATGCTTTAAAATTTCATTCAATAAGTATTTAACGTTAAATTATTCTTCAAAAATAAACTTAATGCTTCGATGGACTGTAGGAAGGGGTTATGTTTGTGTGCCTGGGCATTTTTATCAGTATTCTGTTGGACGGACGTACTTCACCAGTCGGACTGCTAAATTGGAACGAAATACAGTCGTGACGCGTGGTTCCCGGCAGAGTAGAATTTAGGCCACTCCATCTCCTCCCATGCGGTGTCGTACAAGGCGACTAAGGCATAGGGCTGTTTAACATCAGACAGATATATACAGCTCAGACTCAGGCACAGATACAGGCTTGAGTCAACACGGTGCCCGGAAGACGGCAATAGGCTCACCCTCTATTACGTGGGACCGAATTCAATGATCGGTAAAATGTGGGTATTAATTCACCTTTACCTAACCCTTCGGGGATAAAGGCGTGATTATATGTATGTATGTATACAGTTGTGTCCTACCTCCTTCTACCACTTAGTAATTACTCATGAAGTCATGGCCCACTAACTGGCCGTTGCTGTGTTGGTTCTTGGTGGAGAGCAACAGGGCCACTCCATCTTGCCAGGGGTGCCGCAGAACGCGACTAAGTGATAGAGCTGTTTTCCATTCGACAGCAAACATACAGCCCATGGCAGTGCCCACTTGACGGCAATAGGTTTGCCCCCTATTATGTGGAACTGAAAATCATAGTTGGTGAAATGTAGGTGTTATAAACACCTCTACCTTTAGGGATTACGGATTAGGCGTGAGTTTATGTATGTATATACTCTACTAAGTAGGTCAAAATATGGTTGTGAGGAGGTAGGACACGACGGTATTTCCGCCCATTTGAGCAGTCCGACTGGGGAAGTACCTCCGCCCTTCAGAATACCGCAGTTATAATAGCTTTTTGTTGTGTTCCCAGCGGTGAGTAGGGTAGCCAGAGCTCACTGGAGAGTTTTTGTGATGTCATTGGGATGAGCAAAGGCTTGTCCTGCTTTGTCCTCTACACTGATGGCACAAAATCTCTGTTCTTGCAGGGTCGGCAGCACAGATGTGACTCCACTGGTGTTACACACGTTCATAGGTCATGGTAACCACTTTCCAAAAGGTGGGCCATGTGGTTATCTGCCACCTAAGTTGTATAAAAAAAGGAAAATGTTATAGGACACATAACTACCTAATAACTTCAATGACCCTATAATCAAGTAAGTATATTGTGTCCATGTATTTCTAATTCAACATGCATAGATACAACCGCGTTCCACGTAGTCCAAAATACCCTAAGACCACCGTAATAATTACATTCTCAATTAAAATCGGACGTGAGTTACCGACGTAGGGCGGGAGGCAATAATAAAAGCCCGAAGCAGCCGGATTACACGGCTTGGTACACACAGGCGGCTTTCCGCAGCCACAGGTGGTTAGTTCTAAAACTCGGCTTAGCTGTAACAAGCGTCCTAATTGGTGGCAAAACTGACTGAGTTTTGACATCTTTCGGTAAGGGTATTTTGTGGTGTGTGAATGGTTACGTTGAAATACAATGTATCCGCTTGCATGGCAAAAAAGAATTCGTAGATTATAGATGCCATAAAACTATGGACACTTGTTGTCAGTATTCGCATTCAAACTTCTTCATTCAAGTATTATTGGCAGTTGAGTCCAAATAATTACTCTTTCTCTTAAAAAACTCTTAGTAACCAGACGGGATTAGAATAAAAACGAATGAAATATAATGGTAGTTTTTTTTATATACCACTTTATTTTACCACTAAGATGGTAGACAAGCACACGGCCCACCTGATGGAAAGTGGTCACCGAGGCTTATGGACGTTTGTGACACCAGGGGAGTCACAGTCGCGCTGCCAACCCTGTAAGTACAAAGTTTCTGTGCCGCCAGTGTAGAAGACAAAGCAGGACACACCTTTAGTCTTCCCACTGACAGCACAAATTCTCCAGTGAACTCTGGCTACCCTACTCACCGCTGGGAACACAACACGAAGTTATTATGGCCGCGCTATTCTGTAGGGCGGAGGTACTTCCCCAGTCGGACTGCTCAATTGGGCGGATATACCGCCGTGTCCTACCTCCTATAACTTGATTGGTAGACAAACACACGGCCTACCTGGTGGAAAGCGGTTACCGTGTCTTATGGACGTGTGCAACACCAATGGTGTCACACTTGCCTGTCTGTGCCGTCAGTGTAAAAGACAAAGCAGGTCAAGCTTTTGGTCTTCCCACTGACAGCACAAAAACTCTCCAGTGAGCTTTAGCTACCCTCCTCACCGCCGAGATTACAATTACGGAATTACGAGTACAGACGTACTCTCCAAGAGGGATATATTTTTCTAAGTATCCCCTAAAATTCTATAAAATATATTCGGTGCGAGAAAGGTCAATTACTTGACCTTTTCGATACGATCCTAATGGCGTATGTTGGTACCACTAATGGCAATTAACTACCGATCACACTTGATGGATAATTCGCACAACATAATATGTGTAAGGGTGGTATAGTGGCGAATTGTTCGTAACTTTTACGAGCTCGTGTGCACGCAGCTTAAGGAAATCAATCTGCCTCTCTTAAGGTAGCTACCCACACAATCCGGTGACATGGTAGGGTTTGGTGAAATACAAGATTATTTGGTGAAAATTTCGTAGGTGTAACAGCTAGTATTAATTTGCGTTAAATCTATTTTTGGATATCTTCTTCAGATTCTTTTCAATGGTGTTCTTTGTGACTATATAACCTCTTTAAATTTTCATACGTTTAGGTGTTGTTAGCTGTTGCTCACGGCTTCGCCCCTGTGGAACTCTTAACTTCTTGTCCCGTAACCCGTAATTCTAGGGTTAAAAATTATTAAAAAATAAAAATCCCAACTACTGTCTAAAAGACCGAAACTAGTTTGATAGCAGGTGCTACCCGTTAGCCAATCAAAAACCGAGAGAAAATTAATGGGTACCGCCTGCTATACATCAGTTGGGTATTTTTATATTTTTTATATTAAAATAAAATGTCAATTATATATGTATATAACACCAAACATATTATCATTTGAGACCTCATTCAGCGAAATTTGTCCAGCCGTTAGGACTGTAGAGGGCAACAAAGAAAACTTCATACATACATAATTATATACATAAATATGCGCGTAACACATTACATAACGCTGACGCAGTCGGGTAAATATCAGCCATACCTGAGTGTTATCTATCATGAATTTCAGTAAAACCCGCTCAGCCGATTAAAATCGATTATAATTCAAACATCTTCACAAACCATATAAGTTGGAAGTTGATATTTCAAAAATATTGAGGTCTGTAAATTACGGTTCTTAAGATATTTAAGTATGTCTAATAGCTATGATAGAACTGGTTTATTTATTTATATTAACGGACCTAAAACTACTAAATAAAATATAATAATTGTGCACGAAGATCAAATCTGTTACCGCTCGATTACAAATCCGATGCCTTCTATCCACTGGGACAGCGCCGCTTCAGTGGCCGCTTCAGATATTACAATTATGATATCACAAGGAAGTGATAAACAAAAACATTGATTAACATTAAGTATACAGTCAATACTCACAGACCATTGTAGTCGGGGAGCTTCTGGCATTTTTTTTTAATATAGAACACGCCTGACCTCACCTCGCCTGATGGTAAGCTAAAAACAAAGTCTCAGGAAAGAGGGTCACTATTACAGACACTAAGTGCTACAATGGTGGCACTCAGCTTGGCGGCCTCATCAGATGCTATTTCACGCCCCGCTTAAAGGCCCCGGGACTGTAGGAAGAAGGAAACACGTGTGCTGGAAATGAATTCCAGGTCTTGGTGGTGCGGCAAAGAAAAGAGTCTCCGAACCGCTTGGTTCTTGCTCGTATATTCTGCACAGTGTGAGGGTGACATCTAAGGCCTGCACGTGTTGTCCTATGTAGGAAAGGAGATGGTGGGATTAGTTGGAAGAGCTCGTCAGAACACTCACCGTGGTAGAGACGGTAAAATACAGCCAAGGAAGCAATATCTCTACGCATCTGCAAAGGCTCGAGGGTGTTCGTGACCTCAGGGTTCCCAATAATTCGGACCGCGCGTCCCTGCAACCTGTCGAGAGCATCTAGTAGGTATTTCGCGGAGCCATCCCAGAGATGCGAGCAGAATTTGGACTGTCAAGCAATATCATAAAAATAGTCTAGATGAATAGACAACATAATAAAAGACAGCGCAAACTAAACACAGCTTGTGTCGGTAGCTCAGTGGTTAAAGAGTCGGCCTTAAGATGGAGAGGTCCCGGGTTCGAATCCTGACCATTACACTACCGTCGTGAACCCACTCCTAGCACAAGCAATTTAGCTTAGTTGGAGGGGTTAGAGGGAATATTAGTAATTGAGGTTATTAGTTAATATTAGTTTTTTTATTAGTAGCGGAATATAAGTTTCTTTTATTTTTTATATAAAGAATATTAGCATATTCTTTATACAAAAAAAACTTTTTTAATGAGTGGGCCGTGTGCTTGTCTGCCACTTAAGTGGTATAAAAAAGGAGTCCCAGAATAAAATATTTTTTACATGAATGAACATGATATGCATCCACGGCCAATAATATGTACTATCATTAAACTGGAATAGAACGTGTGATCTCTGACTTAGCAGTTGGCTGCTGAGTTCACTTATACATTTTCAATGTTTATAGTAATTACCTTTAGTTATTGTCCTGTTCAAACCAAACTATCTTACTGGGAAATTTAAATGGAAATTAAGAACATTAAAATTTAAATGATTCTTTAAACAAAACATATTTCATGTTTATTTCGGCTCAGCTTATGCTAATGTTAATGCAGTTGCCAGTGTATGAAACGGGATATTTACCATGTTTTGTTTTGTTTATTTTTCTTATGTTCCGGCACTGTTACAATAGCCAAGGGAAATTATGACAAAACTTGTGTTAGTTGGATAATAAAGCAGGATTTTTTTTTATACCTAAGGTGGCAGACAACACACCTGATAGAAAGTGGTTCCCGTGGCCTATGGACGTGTATAACACCAGAGAAGCCACACTCGCGCTGCCAACCCTGTAAGCACAGAGTCTCTGTGCCCTCAGTGTAGAGGACAAAGCAAGACAAGCCTTTAGTCATCCCACTGACAGCACAAATTCTCCAGTGAGCTCTGGCTACCCTACTCACCGCTGGGGACACAACACGAAGTTATTATAACCGCGGTATTCTGTAGGGCAAAGGTACTTCTCCAGTCGGACTGCTTAATTGAGTGGAAATACCGCCGTGTCCTACCTCCTCCAAAAATTTATATAAAATTCACCACTCACTTAATAAGTTATAGGTACATAATTTAATATCTATGAAAATTGTGATTTTACATTACTATTTCATAAGTATAAGTATTTCATGAGAAAGAATACAAGAATTACTACCCTGTCTCACCCGAAGAGGCGACTAACGGAAAAATACGCAGACAATATTACTGCAAAAGAAGGAAAACTCGAAATAAAGCCCTATACCAACACGTCTGACCAACGTGAAACAGTTGGACAAAGCCTCCCAACATCGGGAGGGGCCTATGTTCAGCAGTAGACTGTGATAAGCTTATTGATTGATTGGTAATAATCAATAGCGCATTGTAAATTAATTCTGGAAGCCTTTTTATTAATATTATTTTATTAAATAATATAATGATTTTGAATTTATAAAATGATATCCTTTCTACTCATGGAATTACATTAAATATTTATAAAAGAACGAGTTTTTATTCAAAACTTCCTTGTACTGAAACGAAATTAATAATAATACTATAATTTATTATCATAATTTGTACCTAAGCCTCTCCCAATATTACGAAAGGCCTAGTTCCAGCAATGAACTGCGAAAGGCATAATTAATGGTTGAATATAATTTAAACTCACATTAATGTCCACCATCTCCTGGCCTATAAATCAATAAATAATCTTTAAAAACAATATTGTTGTTTAATATTTACAAATACCAGCATTGTTATGTTGCATTACAAGACATGTAATCTTGTAATTATTATGGATCAATCACAGGGGTATTGTTAGCTCGTCTTTCAGACCGTGAAGTAAGAAACGCAAGGCACTGTGAGAAATAATAATTATCGAACAATGTAATTAATACTAGAAGCATTAATAAACATCTTAAATAAATAATAAAGTGACTGAATAAAATTATAAATGATTGGCAAGTACATACAGGAAAAGAAACAAAAACTGCATTCTTTAGTGTTAGACTGGGAGAGACTGGATGCGGAAGACGAAGGATCGTGATAAGGACAGTATAAATTGGAGCAATGCTTCTAATATGAAATATCCAGATCAGAATATTATCTAATTCAATCTCAAGCATCAGTTACCGAAGTATATCGAACTACTGAAGAATCATTATCTCATCAAATATTATTATCAGGTGTTGAAAATTGAAGACAGAATGAGGCTCTTCAGCTTCTTCGTAATAATATCAAGTATCGAAGCGAAATCTCCGCGCAAGTATTGCGACATGGTTTCAACTGATCCGACCAAGCACTGCTTCGTTAAAGAAACTTTGACGAGTATTCCACACAGTCCCAATCAACTTTCAGTAGACAGAAGTACCAATACGTTGTACTTCAGCTTCGATTTCGGTCAAGGCGAATACGTGCCAGCTGTTCTCCATATTGATACCAAATCCCTTAGTATCTTGAAAGGTGTTAAAGACGCTTTTGCAATAGCCAACGATAACGTGACAGGAGACATGTACTTCGGGGGTAGCTACGGTATTTATAAGTACAATCCTAAGAAAAAAAATTTGTTGAGACTAAATGTTAGTAACCTGGATATTTGGTGGTTGTTTTTCAAGAAGCACATATACTTTATCAAATTTCCAAGCCTCGGCGCGTTTTATTACGTTAACAAGATGGTGAAACCCGTCCGTGAGCTTATGGGCAACATAGTTCATCAATTCGTGTTAGATAAGGACGATAATATTTTCTTTATTAACGGTACTGGTTTATTTGGTATCAAAAATGACGATGACAAAGCTATTTTACTAAGGGATCATCCAAAATTTTTAGGCATAACTACGGACAATAATGGATTTGTTCATGTGTGTGGTGAAGATGGTATTTTTGTGGTGGCTAACGTGGTTCAAAAAGTTAAGAAAGTAATTAACGCACAGAGTGTTTTAAGTATAACGTTTGATAGTTCTAATAATCTTATCTATTCAAACTCCCACGACATCTATAGGTTGATTCCTGTGTACGATGGCTATTATACTGAAAATAATAATTAAAAATGTCTTTGTCATCTTTACTTTGACTTTCCTTTACAATGGAACGTTTGCAAATTTGTTTTATGTTTAATAAAAACGAGTTCTTAGTTCTTGGAAATTCAATTATTGTCAATAATAAATTTCATTCTTCTTGTGTACTCCTCGTGTGTCTCACAAACTGTTGGGCGCAAGCCATCGAGAGTCGGGGTGAGACACTGGCAGTCAGCCTTGACATAGCGAAGGCCTTCGTTCGGGTCTGGCACAGAGATCTTCTTACGAAGTTGCCATACTATGGACTCCCCGGGGGACTAAACGAATATGTGAATGGAACGGATGGATAAAAAAAATTAAAAAATAATAATGTTACAAAAGTACTAAAAAAGAGATAGAAATGCCGCGTAGTTCCCGGCAGAGTACAATTTGGATCACCCCATCTCTTCACATGCGGTGTCGTACAACACGACTAAGGGACAGGGCTGTTTGACATTAGACATATATACACAGCCCAGACTCAGCCTCAGTTGCATGGCTTGAGTCGACAGTAGTACCCGTAATACGGTAATAGGCTCATCTATTACGTGGGACCGAATTTAATGATTGGTGAAATGTGGGTGTTAATTCACCTCTGCCTAACCCTCTGGGGATAAAGGCGTGATTGTATGTATGTATGTATAAATGTACAGAGGTACTCCCCACACTTATGGGTTGCTATGGTGACAGCCTTTCATAAGAAGTACTTACTTTTATAGCAACTTAGTAGAATTTAGAAAAATAGTCACTAAAATTACACCATGCGTCCCCCCGATGGAGCAAAGTAGAATGTAAAATTCACTTTGCCTCACTAAATACATTTTGGTGGGGCAAAGTGACATTCTACTTTTGTCAATTCTTGGTGCAATCGTCCCCCCTAGGGTTGGTAACTTGCTCGACGGCCGGTGGGACTTCGGGAAGCACTTCCGAAGTCTGGGCCCCAAATTGGCGGGCACAGCCAACGCTCTGGCGCGGCTACTGCCCAACCTGAGGGGCCCGGAGGACTCCTGCAGGAGAGGTCCATGGCCCTGTACGGGTGTCCCGTGTGGGCGGACACCCTGAGTGATCGGCACATGCTCCTGCTGCAGCGTCCGCAGCGGAAGTTGGCGTGCCGCATCATAAGGGGGTACCGCACGATATCATTCAACGCGGCGAGTCTCCTCGCCGGATCGCCACCATGGATCCTGGAAGCGAGATGCCTTTCGGCGCTATACCGGTTCCGAAGGGCGGCGCGGGAGCGGGGTCACGATCCCGAGCCCGAAGAAATTCGGGCCGTGAGATCCCGGCTCCACAGGGAAATGGTGGCGGAATGGGAGATACGACTTGGGCAACCAGGCGCAGGGCACGCCGTAGTAACGGCGGTAAGACCCATCATGGGGGAGTGGCTAGAGAGGCCACACGGCAGCCTCTCGTACCGTCTGACGCAGATGATCACCGAGCACGGATGCTTCGGAAAGTATCTGCGTCGGATGCACAAAGAGCCAACGTCCGAGTGCCATCACTGCGACGCGAGCGAGGACTCAGGTCCGCACACGCTCACCGAGTGTCCGGCGTGGGAGACGCCGAGGCGGGAGCTTGTGGCGGCCCTGGGAGTGAGGGTTCTCATGCTCTCCACCTTGCTCGCGGCGATGGTTCGCTGCGCGGATGCGTGGGCGGCCGGCGCCTCCTTCTGCGAGCAAGTAATGCTCGTGAAGGAGGAAGCGGGGCGGGAGCGGCAGCGGGAGCGATGAAGGATCGCAAGACAAGCTGCCCGCGTACGAAGGCAACTCGGGCGTCGGAGGTCGATGAACGACCTCCGCCCCCCATGAGCGCCGGCCTGGGGGTGACAGGTGAAGCCGCCTGTCACCCTGGCAGAAGCAGGCCGCGGCGGTGGCGCGCGTGGCGCGCCTCCCCGTTTCCGGGGACGAGTTGGGGACTCTGTGGTCCCCACACCCGAGAGGAGGGCCAGATCGTGAGAGATGGCCCTGGGTCGGCCGGGGTGCGAGGGATATGCCTGTCAACCTCACCTTCGGCAACCAAAACAACCCACAGGCGGCGTGCGTTTTAGTCGGTTCGAGTCCGACATAACCTCCTCCACCGGCTCCGGTGGGGAGGTATCCGTGGGGATTTTGCGCACGTAAAAAAAAAAAAAAAAGGGTTGGTAACTTAAAGACACGATTTCGTAACCAACTGCAGACCGAATCATCATATACCATTGCACATTAAAACAGCAGCATTTTCAAGCCGCAATGAAATAAAATAAGTTTAAAACTAAAACCCGACTTCCGAAAAATCACGCTTTAAACAGTATTAAACAAAAAAATATCAAGGATAGCCGTGGTCGTATGACACTTATCCATAGAAAGTATTGTTTTGTTAGACTAAGTGGCATTCGACCACGGCTATTCTAGATATTTTCTTGTCTAATAATTTTTAAAGAGTTTTTTAACATTTAGTCGGCTTTTAGTTTTAAACTTATTTTTTATTTATATTATATTGGGGCAAGCAATAACTATAATTTATATATATTTGAAATATGCTCATTAATTTATTTTATTTGATACCAAACACCGCATATTTATCTCAAATTTACTTTTTCTCACGGTACTTTATGACCGCTAGAGGGCGTCACGCTAGATTCAGGGACAAGTCATATAGCCTATAACCAGCGGACAACTTACGATATCTTATTTGTCCAAATCAAATAAGTAGTTGAGGAGCTATGAGGAAACAGATGAACCTATATACCTACATAGAACGCGGCGGCGGCGCGCCTGGCGCGCCTCCCCGTTTCCGGGGACGAGTTGGGGGCTCTGTAGTCCCCACACCCGAGAAGAGGGCCAGATCGTGAGAGATGGCCCTGGGTCGGCCGGGGTACGAGGGATATGCCTGTCAACCTCACCTTCGGCAACCAAAACGACCCACAGGCGACGTGAGTTTTAGTCGGTTCGAGTCCGACATAACCTCTCTCACCGGCTCCGGAGGAGAGGTATCCGTGGGGATTTTGCGCATGTAAAAAAAACAAAAATGCTATCAAAATCATAACCCTCCTTTGGCGCCGCCTTAGTCGCCATAGTATATACTATAGTATATATTATGTATGATATAAGTATGTATCCTGAAGCCCTCGTTGCTTATAAAATGTATGTTATTCTTATTGTCAGCTGTGTAATATTTTTGCAATAAACGTTTATTATTATTATTATTGTAGTCGGATAAAAATAATAAACAGTATCATTATTTATTTAAGTCATGCATCTGCTGCTGCGGTCTACGGACGGTAACGAAATCATGTTTTATACCACTTAGGTGGCAGACAAGCACACGGCCCACATGACGGAAAGTGGTCACCGTAGCCTATGAACGCGTGCAAAACCAAGAGAGTCACAATCGCGCTGCCAACCCTGCATACGTTATACCTTTAGACTTACAGTTAGAGTATTACCAGTGAACCTGCAGTGCCCTACTGGATATATTGTGGGTTCTAGGTTAACGTATAAATAAACAAATGAGCTTGTAAATACACAGACGTTAACATTGCACAGAAACTTGGACACGTCGAAATAAATTGTAGTCGGATATATATTTTGTAACGACTACGCTCAGACCGCGGATCCACTCGTGAGGATGTCGGTTAATGATAATCTACTTAATATTGTATACCCGAATGGTGAAACATAGCTGAACTAATTATAATGTGAACATCTTCTGTACCTATGATTTACAATAAATATGATTTCATTTGAAAAAAAAAAAACTCTTAATATGCATTATCGCCATAATTTTAGTGTTGTTCCAGGAGGCATCCAAGATGCGTAAGACGCTTCATTTTTTTCTATATCTTAATCAATTTGAATAGTTAGCATAGCATTATAGGAGGTAGGATACGGTAGTATTTCCACCCAATTGAGCAGTCCGACTGGGGAAGTACCTCCGCCCTACAGAATACCATGGTTATAATAACTTGGTGTTGTGTTCCCAGCGGTGAGTAAGGTAGCCAGAGCTCACTGGAGAATTTGTGCTGTAAGTGGGATGACTATTGGCTTGTCCTGCTTTGTCCTCTACACTGACGGCACAGGAACTCTGTGCTTACAGGGTCAGCAGCGCGAGTTTTGGCTCCTCTGGTGTAACACACGTCCATAGGCCACGGTAACCACTTTCCATCAGGTGGGCCGTGCACTTGTCTGCCACCTAAGTGGTATATAAAAAAATACCAAATGCTTCAAAATTTCATTCAATTAAATGGATTTTTTTCATTCCATTGAATGCTTCGGATGCGACTGGGATGAACACTAAGATGAAGAAGAAGACGATGATTATATAAAATATGTTAAATACTTTACATTTCTTATTATTAACAGTATTTTCGATTTCTGATCCCTGATACTGTGTTCTTAGTAATTCAGTACTACACAGTACAGTATGTTTGCATTGTTTATTAATTTATATGGACCAATGGTAGCCCTCTTTTACGAGGGAATCAGCGAAATATGTTATACGTGTTGAATGTATTGCGCAGACGTCGGTCATTAAATAAACGCTTTGTATCACCGGTTAGTGTTCGATAAATTTACTAGCATCGCATCGCTTCGCGTCCACACTTCACGTAATGTCTTCACGCGACACAACGTAGGACACAATAAAGAAAATCCAAAGAACGTCCATAGGCCACGGTAACCACTTTCCATCAGGTGTGTCGTGTGCTTGTCTGCCACCTAAGTGGTATAAAAAAAAACAACGACCATTTGATATTTTTGTGCCGCGTTGTCGCACTTGTCGCTCATGTATTATCCTACGTGAGCGTCAAGTACAGCTTATTTTACATGCAAAAAATACCCACAGGTACCCCTCCCCGCCGGAGCTGGTGGGAGAGGTTATGTCAGACTTCAAGCGACTAAAACGCATGGGGTTCGTTGTTGGTTGCCGGAGGTGAGGTAGACAGATATATCCTTCTCACTCGGTCTAGCCCTCCTCGAATGTAGGGCCCACGGAGTTCCCAACCGTTCCCCGGAAACTGGAAGACTAGCAACGCGGGTTGCCGCCGCGGCCTGCTTCTTCCAGGGTGACAGACTCCATGCTAGTCATTCATCAACCTCTGACGCCCGAGTTGCCCCAGTACATGGGCATCGTAGCTTGTGATCCTCCTTCATGACAGCAATAGGCTCGCTCCCTGTTCCGTATGACCGAAAATCATGGATGGCGAAATGTTGGTGTTAGGACACCTCCGTGTAACCCTTTGAAAAGCCGCCCCTGTGGCGTGGTGGTAGTGAACACAACTGCCACGCAGGAGGCGCGGGTTCGATCACCGCTCAGTGCAAATATTAGTATGCATGAATATGGATATTTGCATTGGTCTGGGTGTTTCTATGTATAATATGTATGTATATACAAAAAAAAAGTATTTAAGTATGTTTATCCGTATTCTAGATTCCATAACACAAGCTAGTTAAACTATGCTTACCATGGGTCTAGATAGCGTTGTGTAGAATGTTGTGGAATCTCTTATATATAAAATTCTCGTGTCACAATGTTCGTTCCCATACTCCACCGAAACGGCTTAACCGAATTGTGTGAGCATATTGAGCAGGTCTGAGAATCGGCCAACATCTATTTTTCATCCCCCTAATTTAAATAAGGGTAGTCCACCCTAATTTTTTTGGCAAAACAACGTTTGCCGGGACAGCTAGTATTTGTATAAAATCAGCGCAGAGATATTTTCAACGAACGAAAGTAATCCGTGCCTACGTTTTGAAAGCACTGCAACATTTTCCACTCGGCGAACCACTACAGTATTAAAATCACGTAGTAGATTCCCTTAAAATTGTAGGTATATTGGAATACCGACATGTATATTTCATGCGGACCACGAACTTCACGGGAACTCTGTTAATTAAATACCTACCTTGAATATTTATAAGCTAGTATTTTAGCCGACTTTCAGAAAAGGACGGGTTATTAATTCGTCGGAATGTGTTTTCATATATGTTTACCGATTACTCGAAGACAATTCTATACTTCATAGATGGTCCCATTAAATTTTTTTCTGATATGTGTATGTGATAAATATATTTTCTGCTACAATGTCGCACACACACACACACCCACACACACACACACACACACACACACTCACATACACATACACACAAAGACATGTCGTATTTACACGTATATACGTATTCTGGTACAATAAAGAATATAATCCAAAACGGTTCATTCGTTCAAGAGCTACAATGTTACAGACAGACAGAGACACATCAAATATAACACCCCGTCGAGGGTTAATAATAGAAGGATTTTGTAGTACAAAGGCGAGCTTAACTCAACCCTGTTGTGGTTTTCCCAAGCGCTTGCAATATGGGGTTCTTCATGAGGGGCATCAGAAGGTTTCTTGATGGTCAGCAGTGCGATTGTAACGCCCTTGGTGTTGCATACGTCCATAGGACACGGTAACGACGTCCCATAAAGTGGCCCGTGTGCTTGTCAGCGACCTCAGTAGTATAAAAAAAATATTGAACTTTCTTCCAGCAAACCTTAAAGTGATAGAGGAAAAATAAAAATAAAATATGATAGAGTACAGAGTACAGCAAAGTGGATATGGCAGACTAGGAAAGAGAAAATTTAGAGATGTTTTTTCAGTCACACCCGTGCTGACGACTCTGTAAGAATAAAGATTTTCTGTGCCGTCAGTGCAGAACACAAAATCAGGACATACATGCCTTTGGTCTTCCCACTGACAGCACGAAAACTCTCCAGCGGACTCTGGCTACCCTACTCACCGCTGGGAATACAACATGAGGTTATTATAGCCGTGGTATTCTGTATGATGGAGGTACTTCCCCAGTCGGACTGCTCAATCGAGACGGAAATACCGTCGTGTCCTACCTTCTATAAACAGATTAGAAATAAATACTAAAAATACTTATTTACTAATAACTACCACTAATATTTAATTTTATTATTTAATAATAAATAACAATAATAATAATATTCCACGACATTCTACACAACGCTATCTAGACCCATGGTAAGCATAACTTAACTAGCTTGTGTTATGGGATCTAGAATGCGGATAAACATACTTAGATACTTTTTTTTTGTGAATACATACACATTATACATAGAAACACCCAGACCAATGCAAATAAACATATTCATGCATATAAATATTTGCACTGAGCGGGAATCGAACCCGCGCCCCCTGCATAGCAGTCGAATGCTTTACCGCTATTATTATATACCGCGATATTAATTAATAATACTACTTCAATACCATACCACAAAGATCATCAAACTATAACGCTACATTTTATATACGTACATATTAACACAGCCCCGCTACAGACCGTAATACCGGGAACATCAAATAACTACTGCCATCGCTTTAGGACAAGCCCTACAAATGGTGCTTCTAATAAATTTTTATATTTACGAGTGCCTTTTAATTAAAACGCCGTGACGTAGCGTTTTAAGGGCCCTTTTTGTTAAGCAACCCTTCGCAAATGACCGCGTTTAAGGACACAGGATATTAAAATTTGTGTTTATGTATGTTTTGAATGGTTTGTGTGACTTTCTGGGCCGTCATAAATGCACAATTGTTGTGTACAGTTTTGCGATGTTGAAATAAATATTAAAGGACTAAGCATTGTTTTACGTCTGATATAATAGTTCTCATATAAAACGACGGGTGTTATATGAATAAATACTGAAAGAGTATTAAATAATAATAATAATAAATCATTTATTTCAGGCAATAATAGAAAAGTTACAAGATGTTAAAAAACTTATTCTACAGCCCATAAATAAATACCTTAAAACTAAAAATACATATCATATATCTTAACCTAAAACACACGTAATGACGTCGACGTGACACGGGGCGGGGTGTCGCGTGTCGGCAGGCGTCCTCGGAAGCGCCGAAACTTCACCCCCGTCGGCCAAAAGTCAGGACGCAGGATGGTAGCGGTGTGGCTGTTTGGAAATCGCACCACAAAAGAGTTGAAGCTCACGTTGTGACGAGAGTCCAGCTTCTCCACCCTTAAGCCCATCCCGGTTTTCTTTTGGGGATAGTTCACGACTTCTACGATCTTTACGCTGTGATGTACTCGAGATACGTAGACCATCGTCGAAGGGACCTCTGCGCGGAACTGCTGCTCAATGCTCCTCGCTGCAGTACCACACTGGTTCTTGCGGGAGGACTTCTTCTTCTTCTTCTCAACAACTTTGAAGTCCTCCACATTACAAGGCTCCTTCCCCGGCGCCTTGACGGATGCAGTGTTGCACTGAGTGACACTACACTGCCGTCTCTTTGTTGGTACGGCTATAGGGGTGCTGGCCGTAACAGCTGCGTAGTCACGTGGCTGAGGAACTTGCAACGTGATATTCGGCCTCTTCACAGGTGATGAAGGGACAGCGGGGGCGGCGGGGGGCGCGTTCGTATTCGCCGCACGCTCTTCGACCATTAAAACAAAAAAAAACAAGGATAGCAGGCTGTGGTCGTATGCCACTTTTCTTTGTTGAATGTTTTATTTTGTAAGACTAAGTAACTTAAAAGACACTAAGTGTAAGGCATACGACCACGGCTGCCCTTGATATTTTTTTTTTCTTTGAAAAAGTATTAAACTTTTTCAGTAGTCGGTTTTAGTTTTAAAATTATATTTTTATTAATATTATTTTGGGGCAAGAAATAGGTGTGATTTATAGATATTGAAATTTGCTAATTAAGCCTTTTCAGTTGATACCAAACACGACATATTTATCTCAAATTTATTTTTAACGCAGTACTTTATGACCTCTAGAGGCCGCCACATAAGATTCAGTAACTCGTTATATAGCCTATAACCAGCGGACGACTAAGACGCTTCTAATAATATCATATGTCCAGTTTTAATAAGCTGTGGAAGAGCTAGGATTACCTTATGAGGGCTACCATTACTTATTTACCATGTTACAATGGTGACACTCAGCTTGACGGCCTCATCATATGCTTTTTCACGCCCCGCTTAACGGACCCGGGACTGTTGGAAGAAGGAAACATTTGAGCGGGTAATGAATTCCAGGCCTTAATGGTGCGATAACGGAAATAATCGCCGAACCGTTTGGTGCTTGATCGTATATTCTGCATCATGCGGGTGACATCTAAGCAATGCACGTGTTGTCCTGTGTAGGAAAGAGGAAGGTGGGCAGAGCTCATCAGAACATTCACCGTGGTACAGACGGTAAACAGACAGACAGACATTACTTTACTACTTGACAGAGTAACTTTAACTCTGACTCGCTAATGGTCTGTGTGTGTATTCTGGGCCTTGTTTCTTGTTGTCCATATTAATTGTAGCATATTTTGGAGGAACTACTATGAGAATATTAAACATGAAAGAACCATAATGATTTGCTCACATACGTGTTTCCTTCTTCTTATAATCAAATCAATCAATCAACTAGCCTATCACAATTCACTACTGGACTAGGCCTCTCCTAAAGTTGGGAGGACTTGACCTACTGTTACTATGCTGGCCAGATGGGTTGGTACAAGGTTTTTTTTCAAGTTTCATGTTAAGGATGGGGTTAAGTTCCTCCCGTGTTTTTATTTAGTAGATAAAGCAGTGTAAAAAGGAGAATCTGCCACGTAGCGGTGTGCTGTGTGACACGTCACGTCCTGCTGCCGACAGATATGACATTGACTTGTCAATTTAAATGTCTTATTTGGCATCAAAATGTCGTAGCACCTCACCTGCCACAGTACATAAAAATTATATTGTATTTTTATTTAATTTTCTCTTTTTGCATTCTGTTTTTTTTTTTGTACTGTATGCTGTGTCGCAATAAACATTTTTTTCTTTCTTTCTTACTTTCTCACACAGTGATATCATCTGTGTATTTTTCCGTTTTCCTTCCTATAATACCAGACTTCGTTTCAATTCTTGATGCGATGCGAAAAGCACCTTCTGAGGCTGTCATTATTCTTGGAATAGCATCTAGAATGGAGACCATCACTCTATGGACTTCACTTCAGGTTCACATCAGGCGGGGTTTACAATATGGGGTTCTTTTAAAAGGGGCATTAGGAGTTCCTTCAAGGTCGGCTGCACAAGTGTGACGCCCCTGGTGTTGCACACGTCCGTAGGCCACAGACCACTTTCCCTCAGGTGGGCCGTGTGCTTGTCTACCACCTAAGTGGTATAAAAAGAAAAAAAGTCAAATTGACGGATCAAACTTAAAAAAAGAAAAAATTTGCGCCACATAGCGAGTAGCGGCTAAGTTTCTATAGCGGTTTTTATAGATAAAATTTAAACTACAGTCTCTATAGTCGCGTGGTTCCCGGCAGAGTAGAATTCGGGCCGCCCCATATCTTCCCATGCGGTGTCGTACAAGGCGACTAAGGGATAAGGCTGTGTCACATCAGATAGATATAAACAGCCCAGACTCCGCCTCAAATGCATGCCTCGAGTCAACAATAGTGCCCGGAATACGGCCATATGCTCACCTCCTATTACGTGAGACTAAATACAATTATTGGTGAAATGTAGGTGTTAATTCACCTCTACCTAACCCTCCGGGGATAATAACGTGATTATATGTATGTATGTAGAGTCTAGGACGTAGTACTATTTTTATTATCAAGGAATCGTACGTACATACTCATACTAAATAAACATAATATATGTAGATACGAATATACATTATATCGTACCTGGACAATATGTACTACACTGTCTCATACCAGTCGTATACGTAACGCAGTATCCCGTAACTACACGTACTATTACACAATACCGCGTAACACGCGTAATTTCATCCGAACGACCGCCGCGTACAAACGCAAATGGGTACGTAAAACGGAACGCGAGTTAAGGTTAGCGCACACGTACCCGCATCGGGTCGTGCGTGAACTTTAAAAATAAATGACTTTTAGATCGGAACCGATCTGAATTTTATTGCTTAGTAATGTTTTTGGTGGACACCATTCCACTGTCAATTCTGATGTGAAATGAAAAATGTATTGAATATTTTCATTTCAATTATTTACATTTTTTTTATACCACTTAAGCCGGGTACTCACTAGGGAACCGTAACTGTAACATGCGTGATACAGTAACGAGGTTCTAGTGTGTACGCTTTTTACAATTACGGTTCACGACGTCGCCGGAACGCTTTCACCGAGCGTACTCATTTTGCGAGCTGTAACTGTAACCAAACAGATACAATAGCGAGGTTCTAGTGTGTACGGGGAGTAACGAACGGGGAGGCCTGCTCTGCCCTCAGTTTTGGTTTGTAAATCCACGATGTCGGACGAAGTGTCTCTCGCCTGTGCAGCATACTTACTTATAGATGCCTTACTTGATGATTTTAAACGGCCACGAAGATGGTGGATTCATAGAATGTATCGAGAAAGAAGTGATCTACTGTTCATATTGAAAAATCAAGAAATTAGTGGTCATTACAAAAATTTTACAAGAATGAATGCAACTGACTTTGAATATCTCATGAATTTAATCGGTCCCAAAATAGAACGAAGAAACACTGCATTGCGAGCGCCCTTTGATCCGCGGCAAAAATCGACAATCGTCGGCTCGCTGCGAGTCGCTCGTAGCAGGTTTGCGAACCACGTACACACTATGTTTTTGGTAACAGTAACGGTTATAGTTACGTGCAACGTTACGCGATCAGAAATGAGTACGTTGTAAACATCGGCTCACTGCAAACCGCACGCGTACCGCTCGTAGCAGGTTTGCGAACCACGTACACACCATGTTTTTTGGTTACAGTAAATGCAACAGTTACAGTTACAGCTCGCTAGTGAGTACCCGGCTTTAGGTGGTATATAAGCACACGGCCCACCTGATAAGAGTGGTTACCGTGGCCTATGGGCGTGTATAACAGCACAGAGTCTCTGTGCCGTCAGTGTAGAGAACAAAGCAGGACAAGCCTTTAGTCATCCCACTGAACTGCACAAATTCTCCAGTGAGTGCTGGCTACCCTACTCACCACTGGGAACACAACACGAAGTTATTATAACCGCGGTATTAAGTAGGGCGGATGTATTTCCCCAGTCGGACTGCTCAATTGTTTTTTTATGCTCAAATATTCTTTTGATATGATTGCCGTGGCCTATCTATTAACGTGTGCAACACCAAGGGCGTCACACTCGTTCTGATGACTCTGTAAGAATAGAGCTTCTGTACCGTCATTGCAGAAGACCAAATAGGACAAGCCTTTAGTCTTCCCAATGACAGGACAGAACTGTTCAGTGAGCTCTGACTTCTTTTGGCAGATCCAACCTCATGGGATATAAGTCCCGTTTCAACTACCACAAGAATCCTATACTTTGAAAAAAATAAGCTTTGCCTTATTCTTGGTTGTAGTTTACTTCAAAATTTTTTTGCCAAATTCATCCAGTTATTTCACCAAGACTGAATACTAAATAAACTCTCTGTCATATATGAAGACAGAATTTTACAAACAATTATTAATTTCTTTTTGTGCTCTTTTACATGAGCTGGTAGGTACAAATCGAACAGAGGGCAAACACCATTCTCCCTAACTGCCTCGCACATTACTCACGAGTTGGAGTAACCCCTTTGTGTATTTTTATCCGCATTCGAGATCCCATAACACAAGTTAGTTAAGCTATACATACTTAGGGTCTAAATAGTGTTGTGTAGGAAGTCGTAGATTATATATATTTATTGTACTTTTTTCTTATTTTTATAAAAGAACTAGCTGACCCAGCAAACGATGTTATGCCATGTATTTTTATTTCAACAAAAATAACTTATTTACTAATGTTAGTGTGCGGGGATTTACTAATAATCGAAAGATAAAAATCGCGATAGAAAAATAGGGGGTGATCGTAGAGGGTTGAAAATTCAGGGTTGTATGTATTTTCTAATGATGTATAATAAAAAGTAATGAAAATATAAAAAAATATCTAAAAATTAAAAAAGAAATTTAGGGGTGGACTACCCTTATCATTTAGGGGGATGAAAAATAGATGTTCTTCCGATTCTCAGACCTACCCAATATGCTCACAAAATTTCATGAGAATCGATCAAGCCCTTTCCGAGGAGTTTAACCACAAACACCGCGACACGAGAATTTTATATATAAGACTAGCTGACCCACCCCAGCTTCGCCCGGGGTATATTTTGAAGCTTCATATCCCTTTGAGCCCGTATGTTTTAGTCTTCAAAATATGTATGAAAAATTGCCGGATTTGTTAACATTTATTATCAATGCTCCGCTCCCTTAAGTAGTAGCGTGATGATATATAGCTTAAAACCTTCCTCGATAAATGGACTACACAACACTGAAAGAATCATTCAAATCGGACCAGTAGTTCCAGAGATTAGCGCGTTCAAACAAATAAACAAACAAACAAACAAACTCTGCAGCTTTATGATATTAGTATAGATATTAGCAACCGCAATTATTAATATTCCCTTTAACTCCTCCAACTAAGCTAAATTGTTGTGCTAGAGTGCCTTGACGTCAGTAGTGTAATGGCCAGAGTTCGAACCCGACACCTCTCTATCGTAAGGCCGACTCCTTAGCCACTAAGCTATCGACACTTTGTCGGGTTATATTCCAAAAGGTGTTGAATAGTTAAAGCAACCAATTTATTCTAACATGTTGGTACTATACTATTTTCTTTGTTGGCATCACTGTCTTTTTATGTTTTTTTTTTATTTATTGTTCAAATCATTACATTAATACATTCATTTAACTTAAACCACCCGCTTAAGCCAGAATGGTTTGTATGCGAGCGGAAGTCTACCTATTGAAAGTTGCAAGCACTGAATACACAACATAAGTAGTTAGTCAAAACAATTATCCAAATGGTTTAGAAAATGGCTTTGTAAATTTTTTATAAAGGGTTTCTTTGTTACATGTGTGCTATATTCTTTTGTTTTTCCACTGATTAAAACCATTACATTGTAAATATTGTGTAAGGCTACGTCCTACGTAGGCGAATCAAAGCTTGCAAAGCAACTATGCGATGCGGCGGCTTTGTCCTGCATGCACGTGAATTGCTTCTACCACATTACACCACTGTCAAATAAAATGACACTCCGAAAACTGAATGATTTCCCTGCCTATGGCGAGAGGTGCGATGATAGAATGTAGCTACGGGCATCATGTCAAACAATTCATCTGAGCACAAACCATTGTATAGGCGGTAGAACACACACAGTGAGGCAAAATCCCTCCTAAGGCTAAGAGGTACATAGATACCTATACCATGATCGCGTTAATTCCTGTTAACATTGTTGTATATCCTTAGGATGAGATGAGCTGGTGATACTTGTATTTTTCTCCATCACCATTGGATTACAGTGTTCTTATATAAGTTTAAAACTAAAACCCGACTACTGCACTTTTTATAGCGTGATTTTTCAGCAGTCGGGTTTTTGTTTTGTTTTTTTTTTTTTGTTATTTTGGGGCAAGCAATATGTATAATTTATACATATTTGAAATGTACTAATTAAGCCCTTTCAGTTGATACCCAACACGACATATATTTTGCTCAAATTTATTTTTAACGCAATACTTTATGGCCTCTAGAGGATGCTACAATAGACTCAGTGACATATTATATAGCCTATAACCAGCGGACAACTAGGCCGCTTCTAAAGATATCTCATTTGTCCAGATCTAATAAGTGGTTGAGTAACTATGAGGGACCAAATGAACCTACATACATACATAGCCTATCAAAATCCACAGGTGGCGTGCGTTTTGGTCGGTTCGAGTTCGACATAACCTCCTCCACCGGCTCCAGTGGGGAGGTATCCGTGGGGATTTTGCGCACGTAAAAAAAAGCCTATCAAAATCATACATATATATATAAATCATAAATCATAAATATAACATAAATTTAACATACAACATAAATATAATATAACAAAAATCGCCGTAGTTGGGTAAAAAGTCACCATAATCCTTCAAAAAGTAATGCTAAAAGCAAAAACCCAGCTCTATGAACCCAGTCTGTTTCCAAACAATAAAGTGTAAAGTGCCCCTAACAGATAGTGACGCATTACAAGCTAATGGCGGCGAGAGCGATGCATTAGTAACATCACCCGCTCACGAACAATTCTATACTTAGTTCTAGTTTCTCCTTCTTACCCGACTACAACGAAGTCAAAGGAAATTACAGACCTAAATTGCATTGTGACATTATCAAAAAAAAACAATCACCCAGGCTGTGATTTCACGTGAACTAAATAAATGATAGTGGTTCTCGGCAGAGTAGAATTTGGACCACCCCATCTACTACAAGGCGATAGAATAGGGCTGTTTAACATCAGACAGATATATACAGTCCCGACGCAGCCTCAGATGAATGGCTTGATTCAACAAATGTGCCCGGAAGACCACCTCCTATTACGTGGGACTGAATTTAATTATTGGTGAAATGTGGGTGTTATTCACCTCTGCCTGACCCTCCGGGGATAATGGCGTGATTATATGTACGTATGCTAAATAAATGAGAATATTGTAAATAACTGTCACAAGACTTATTTTATTTACGTGTTATATATTCTTATTAAATATTCTAATATATGGCAATGAATGGACTATTTTAATCACCATCCAAAGGTTGCCTAGGGAAAATCACTTAAAGCGATAATGACGCCTATTGTACTGGTTTCGTTATTATAAACTTCAAGAATAATATATTATATTAATGGTGTAAAGAATATAATAAATAATAAAAAATAAAAGTTTTAACTTAAACAATTTTTTGTGGATCTAAAAAGTCGCAAGAAGACCAGGTACAAATACTTCTGATCTGATATTTTTTTCAACACATTGCCAATTTGTTTAATGAAGTTGTAATGAAAATTACAGATATTCTCGTTAAGCTCAATTGGTTATATTAGGAGTGAGTTCACGTCGGTAGGGAATTTCAAACTAGCTATCGATGTTAAGACCGACTTCTTAATCAACTGAGTACCAGCCGACTATATTCTACGAGTCTCTCTATCTTTAATCTTATTCATCCTAGCGTTAATCCCATGCGTATTTGAAGGCTTTACCTCGCATTCTGTGGTCCGTCCTGACCTTTAATATATTACCTTATCCTTATATACGTGGTTTCATCGCTCATTAGCTCATTCGTTTTACATATTCAAATCATCTTAGCAATCCCCTTTTCAATTCTCATTACAACATTCATGTAGGCGTTCTATTTATTAGGTCCTAATTCGTTGTAACATGAACTAGGTATGTTACGTGAGATTCAATCGGCTTACAGCCCACGTAAGCCGATCGCCACCGAATTATTCCTAATCCACTCACAGAGTAGAAATTATTTACAAACCTTCCAATTGGCTATAATATTTTTATAGGTTAACGAGTTGTCGTGTCGGGTAGAAATCGTAATAGTTACTAAAAATGTATTGTAGCGAAGTGGAGGTTTTATAGTTGTTTTAGTGAAATTAAGTGACTGTTAATAAATGCGCCAAAGCACTGTAAAACAGTAATTTAAATGTAACATCTATCTGGCTAGCGGGTGAGACTAGAGAGTTAAATAAAAAGCTTGATGATTTGTAATTTGTAATCGAGTTAAGAAAAGAATTTACATAAATTTATATTAGGATAAATGACCAGTAATAAAACCTGGAAACTACCAAAGTACATATAATTATTGTTTTTGTTTATATAGCACACGTCAATCAGACTTTGCCCCGCCTGATTAAAAGCTGAAGGCGAAGTCTCAGAAAACAGGGTCACCATTACTTAAATATACTATGTTACAATGGTGACACTCTGCTTGACGGCCTGATCAAATGCTTGTTCACGTCCTCTTAAAGCACCCGGGAATGAATTCCAGCCCTTAATGATGCGACAAAGGAAAGAATCACCGAACCGCGTGTGGGTGACATCTAAGCCCTGCACGTGTTGTCCTGTGTAGGAAAGAGGAGGGTGGGCAGAGCTCATCAGAACATTCACCATGGTACAGACGGTAAACAGACAGACAGACATTACTTTACTACTTGACAGAGTAACATTAACTCTGACTCGCTAATGGTCTGTGTGTGTGTTCTGGGCCTTGTTTCTGCTAAAGCAAAGCACAGTGGTATGACAGGGACACTGCAAAAAATCCATTTAATTTTTGACTTTAAAGCAATGCGGATAAAGTTCACAATTAAAAGGCTTTTTGCAGATTGAATGTAAAAGTGTCATTTTGAACTTTAACTGCATAGAAATAAGGTCTAAAATTTAATGCTATTTTTTGCTGTGTCTGTGGTATGACAATCAAAGGTTTCAAGCCCCGTCTTGGACGTTCACTTTTTCCAATCTAAATCGACTGGAATAGTTGACATACAAGTTGTCATACTTTAAGGAGGTAGGCGGTATTTCCGTCCAATTGAGCAGTCTGACTGGGGAAGTAACTCCGCCCTACAGAGTACCGCGGCTATAATAACCTCGTGTTGTGTTTCCAGTGGTGAGTAGGGTAGCCATGAGCTCACTGGAGAGATTTTGTGCTGTCAGTGGGAAGACCAAAAGCTTGTCCTGCTTTGTCTTTTACAGTGACGGCACAGAAACTATTGTTTACAGGGTTGGCAGCGCGAGTGTGACTCCCTTGGCGTAGCACACGTCCATAGGCCACGGTAACTGCTTTCCATCAGGTGGGCCGTGTGCTTGCCTGCCAACCAAGTGGTATAAAAAAATTGCTTTAATTTTTTATCTGAATAAAATCGGAAAAGTAATTTTATTAAGCACTATTTAAAATTGTTTGATACAAAATGTGGAACGCAAACGATTTTGCGTGTCATCCTTGCTTTTACAATTGCTATTTATTCACTTGCAATGATAAGTTAGCAATATAGTTTAGGTATCGAAGCACCGTGTACATGTACGAATGCCAATTTCGCGTTACCTCTTCAGGATCGTGTCGCCAAAACGCGATGCAATATCTGGTAAGCGATGCAATATCGATACAATCACTAGATCGCGCAATTGATATGCAGAAAGCGAACGCAGAAAATCGACAAAGCCCGATGCAGTATCGATGCAGTTACAAAAATTTCCGATTGCCAATATGTAAAGCAGCATGTACGCTTTAGGCGCTACTGATGTGAAGTTCTGAAGATCTATTCTTCAATTTTGTATATTCCAAATTTCTCAAATGCATTTGTTCCATGTCAAGTCAATATGTAATAAAAGTGTAACGTCTATATTTCATAAGACCGTATGCCGAAGTGCATTGAAAATAATGCATTGGGAGAATCACAGAACCTTTCTTTGCCAAGTCGATAAATTCAATATCCGCTGTTGATGTCAACCACACTGGAGAGAGAGCGATAGGACTACTTCAGTTTGAAAATTATATTTGTAGAAGTACCTGCACTATGGCTGTGTATTCTCGAAGGTTGAATGGAGGTAATATAGATAAAATCGAAGTACAGTAATGTTCTTAACGCCAATAACAGTTCTGTATATTAAAAATAATGATTTGTTCGCGTGACATAAGTTTGCAATCGTTAGTGTGCGATTAGGTCTTGGATAGGATTTCATTACCAAGAAAAATAATTTCTTTATTTTTATTGTAAACCTTCACATGTCAAGGTAACTACTTAACATAATCTTGATTACTATATGAGTGATATGAGAAACAGCAACACAAAGCATACAAGCAATACTAATTTAGTCCCACGTTGGGCGCCAAAATTTTAGACAATACTTCTTTTAGAATAAATTGAATACTACCAGTTTCTGGACTAGTAGTAACACAAGTCTAGAACTGAGCCATGAATCTTTTACACAGTAATATCTCAGGCACGAGTATTTTATATTTCGACACGTCTTCTTCATTTGCAGTCACTAAACCGGGAACTGGCAACGTTTTATCTGAAAAATGTTAGATATATGTGCTTACGCATAACATCACAAACGTAAGCCATCGGCACGTTCGTATATTTTATTCGGCGCAGCGTGACCGTTGGACATAATCAAAAATATATACCGAGGTGTTCAAGAAAATTTTTTTTTGCAGAAAATACAGTGTAAAAACGCAGTGCAGTATTTTGAACAAAGCATCTCTTAGGACAGTTTTTTAAATAGATTTTAATAAATAGATTTATATCTATATGTGTTGAAGATAGTATGATCTGCACTATTATACTATCTTCTACACATATGATATGATTCTATACTAGTTAGGTTATTAGGGCATAGAATTAAAATAAGTAGTAAACTAAAATTTATTGATTGAGGGCGCTAGTTGCCGTGTTTACTTTTGTTCCGTAGTATTTGTCTTCAAAAAAATTTTAAACTGTTTACTTTTTCATATTTCATATCACAAAATAGTAGACCAGTACACAATATCTACATAATAACTATCGTTGGTGAAAAGTTTCGCGAGCCAAGGAAAGAATAATTGTTTTAAATAATATTGTGAACCAGAAAGTGAGAACCAAACATAAAGTGATTTGTGAGCAAATATAAGTTGCAGTATAGTGTAACGTCCTTTCTCGTCAACAAAACATGTTCTAAAATAATGTGAATAAATTGTGTCTGGAAAGTGAATTATACATTTTAAAAATATAGATCAAGGGATTTTTTCGCTATCATTTCAATATACCTCCAACAAGTCAATTATTATACTGCTAATAATTTAACAACAAATCTAATAATAACTATTACATACTTTTGAAGACTTATAAAAGCTAATGACATATTTGGGAGTTAAAAACATAAGCGCTGGTGTCCGTATGAAGAGTGTACAGGATTTGTAAATTTGAGGTCTCGAGTTCGAATCCTCCAAATATGCTCTTTTTGGATTTTTGATTTGAATAGATTCAACTTCTTTTTAATTTGTATAATTATAAATTTTAAACATTCAGCGATAATTAAATTATTGGAAAGTGCAAAACCGTGATTCTGGTGTCCCATTTTTGTCACAACAACATGGCTCCACCATCAAAGTCAACAGTTTCAGGCACAGACTCTGAATGTATGGATGGAAGTACTCCCGATTTACAATCGATGAGTAAAAAAGACACCTATAACAGGAGCATAAAGAGGAAGCGAGAAAGCGAAATAAGCACTTTAATACAACAAGTTCGAGATATGTTTTCTAAATTTACACTGGAACAAAATGCGAGATTGGAAAAATTAGAAGCAACTTTATCTGAAATTAAATTACAAAACGAATTTATAACCGCATCAATGTCGACATTATCCGATAAATATGAAGAGTTACAAAAGGAACTCGAGACTTTCAAAAAGGAACGTAAAGAACAAGTGTCCTACATCAAGCTACTGGAAAACAAACTGGAGAATGTTGAAAGACAGTCGTGTGCAATTAAATTAGAACTTAGAAACATACCGAAAATGCCAAATGAAACTAAGCATGTACTCTGCGACGCAGTGAAAAAAATCAGCAATGCTTTGAATCTACAAGTTCAGAACAATGACATCAAAGATGTATACAGACCTTTCTCGAAAACTAATGAAACCAAGCCGATCATTGTTGAGTTTACATCTGTGCTAATAAAGGATGCGATTATAAATAATCTCAAAAAATTAACCGTACATGAGTAAAAGGACCAATTAAATACTGGTCTTTTGGGCGTGTCTGGCTCCCAAAAACCTATATTTATATCAGAGAGTCTGACTGCGAAGGGGAGACGAATGTTTTTCTTGGCGAGGGACTTTGCTAACACACATGGATATGCCTACTGCTGGACGTCTTATGGCAAAATATATCTTCGTCGAAGAGAGGGTATGCCTCACATTCGCATTCAGGAAGAGGCTGATCTTATTAAATTGAAAATGAACCCAGCATGACTAGTAGTTGAACTATTGAATGGTTTACTTACAATTATTATTGAATCAATATATTTTATGTTCATTTTAAAACTCGCGCATGCCAGTAGATATATTATTGTTACTATTAACTATATTACCATCCTAATTAATATTATAGTTCACCAATCAAAAAAATATAATGTAATTTATACACAACACATACAAAACACACATAACTATTGCAAATCTTGGTTTCACAATATTATAATCGAAGGTGAGGGTTTGTTTGGGTGTGGTGGGTACAGTACTGAAATAAGTCTTTTCAAGCACAGGTCCCATTATTGTATGTTTGATTTGGTTATAGATGATTTTAGTTTCATATTGCATGATCACGAGCAATTTAACTTATTATTAAATGGATGACGTAGCCCTGGAGTTAGATCGGATGTCGGTCTCAGAATCATTGGTCTGTAATGTTGATGACTGCCATAAGATACTAACCCACCCCACAAGTTGCTTAACTGTCATTACGCAGAATATCTGTAGTATTTCGGCCCATATAGATGACCTAGTCTGTATGTTGAGTAAGCTAAAAGTTGAGTGTGACATAATCGTACTCACTGAATGCCGTTTGTCTGACAATCCATTCCTACCGAACATCGAGGGTTACAGAGCATATGCATCTAGGGATTCCCTCGTTTTACAGAATGACGGTGTTTCTGCATACATTAAAGTGAACCTAAACGTTGTAGTCGAGGAACCCAACTGTCAAGACTCTAATTGTCTCATTATTAAAATTGGCAATGAAACTGCTATAGTAGCTGTATATAGATCCCCCTCGTATAAAAATGTGGGCAATTTCCTACAAACACTAGACAATATAATATATATAATATAATATATATATATATATAATATATAAATATATATAATACAATATATATATATATATAATGGGGCTGAAGGACAATTGTTCTACTGGGTGGGATAACATTCCTAATAGCATATTAAAAAAATTCAAAAACGTATTTGCACCTCCTTTGACTCATATTTTCGAACTTTGTCTAACTAACGGCATATTCCCAACATCGCTTAAAAGGGCAGTCGTCACGCCGATATTTAAATCTGGTGACAAAACCTGTGCGAATAACTATAGGCCTATTTCAGTATTAACAGGCTTATCTAAAATATTCGAAAAAATTATTCACAACAGATTAACTAAATACCTGGAAGATAATAATTTACTTTCTGACAGTCAATTTGGTTTTAGGCCAAATAGGTCAACCAGTCAAGCTGTACATACACTAACAGACTATGTTACTAACAACCTAGATAAAGGCATGCACACTATGGGAATTTTTCTTGACCTGGCCAAAGCATTTGATTCAATTTCCTGTTCTATACTATTAAAAAAACTTGAAGCTCTTGGGGTAAGAGGGACGCAACTATTATTACTGTCGGATTATCTGAAGGACCGTCAGCAATGTGTGAAAATTGGACAGAACGTGAGCACTGAAATGAAAAATAGTGGGTATGGAATCCCACAAGGGAGTGTATTAGGAATAACTTTATTTATAATCTATATAAATGACCTTTGCAGTTCGACCCTTCAAAATGGATTTATTATATCATATGCCGATGACACGGCTCTTTTATTCGCTGCCAAATCAAGAGAGGAGGTATTTAAAAACGCTCAAAATGGTTTCAATTTTGTGACTAAATGGCTCCAGAGAAATCTTCTATCACTAAACACTGACAAAACGAAATACATGTTATTTACAATGCGAAACTCTAATAAGCCAATGACTAATATAAACATATATGCACATTACTGTAACACTGCTGACATTGCATGCGCTTGCCCTACATTAACTAAAACTGATAATTTAAAATATCTTGGTGTAACTATTGACACAAATTTGAATTTCCGTAAACATATTGAATTACTATGTACTAGATTAAGAAAATTAATGTATATCTTCAAAAACTTACGCTCAATAGCGGGCCCTAAGATAATTAAACTGGTATACTTGGCATTGTGCCAGTCCATTCTTACTTATTGTATAACTTCATGGGGTGGAGCAGGACGTACAATATTGCTACCCCTTGAGCGTGCCCAAAGAGCAATTTTAAAAGTAGCCACGTTTCGTCCATACAGGTTTCCCACAGATCAACTCTACAAGATATGTAAAGTACTAACAGTGCGTCAATTATTCATTCTAAATATCACTCTATACCAACACACCAAACTCACACCCACAATAAATCTAGACAGGAGAAGAAAGGGCATAGTTTGTGAAAAATCACAAACTAAACATGAATTTGTAAATAGGTTTTATATATTTTTGGGTCATTTTCTGTATAATAAACTAAACAAATTACTAACCATTCATAGCTTAAACTATTGGAACTGTAAGGTATTAGTTGCAGAATATCTAGAGCAGCTAGATTATGCGGACACGGAGAAACTGCTAGAAATATTAAAATAGGTAGCAATGAGCTGTAAATATAGATTCTTTTGTTTATATTGTTTAATTGATTGTAATGCGTAATTTGTATATGTATCTGAGCGGTGATAACCTGAAACACAGATTTTTAAAAACCTAGATCAGGTAGGTCGCAAATTGTAAATGTAAGTAATATATTTTAAATTCCATTTGTTTACTGTGTAGGTATACAGTGTGGCTTTTATTGAAGGTTAATTCTTAATGTAGACATTATTAGCAGTAAAGTAGTTATATTTGACCTTATTTATAAAACTAGTAATAATACAATGTGCAGCCCTTTTTGATAAATAAATAAATATTATTATTATTATTATTATTATTATTATATTATTATTAATATTTTGCAGAGTTTGTCAACATTTAGGACTATTTCCATCATCGGCGATATCAATATAAATATCTGCACAGACATAGTTTTTACTGCACAGACCGATTATTTAAATCTCTGTGCCTTTCATGGGCTCTGGCCGGCTCATACACAGCCTACGAGACATGGCAAGACATGCCTTGATCACGTGATGCTCAAAACTAAAACTGCCGCGATTACCTTAGTTATACAATCTACAATCATGGATCATCAGGCTGTTCTACTGTGTCTGAAATATAATGTAAGGAGAAACTATTCTTACACTTGTTCTAACAAAATAAATAAAGAACAGTTGCACGCGGAGTTACAAAGAATAAACTGGGATCCAATATATGCCTCATCTAATGCCAATAGTTCTATGAATTTTTTTATAAGTGCTGTACAACAAGCAATAAATAATAACTCAGTGACTGTCAAATTATCAAGGTGTCATAAAATTATTAAGCCGTGGGTCACACCTGGACTGCTGCGTTGCTTGAGGCATAGGGATAAACTCCATAAAATAGCAAGGCAGTTTCCTGATAATGAAATACATTCATTAACCTATAAGAGGTACAGAAACTTCTGCAAAAATTTAATGAAAAAACTAAAAATAAATTATGAGACGGACCTTTTAAAAAAAGCTGGTAGGGACAATAAAAAAATTTGGGGTGCTATTAAGAGCATCACAAACACTATAAAAGTTAGAGACACGGCAACGGAAATAATTAACAGAGCTTGCCCTAAACAATCAGTCGATGATGCAAATGAGTTTTTTGCCACAATTGGCAAAACTCTGGCACAAAAAACTCTATCTTGTGAAAATCACCTGCATTCCTATGATCTCTCATTGCAGTCAAATCGGTCATTGCATTCCTTCGTGCTGTTGGACACTGATGAGGCAGAAGTGGAGTGCCTGATCCTAGACCTCAAAAATGTATGCTCAGTGGGATGGGACTCTATACCTAATACCCTCCTAAAGGAAAACAGAGAGGCGTTAGTTCCAATTCTAACTTACATTTTCAACTTCTGTTTGCACGAAGGTATTTTATTAAATTAATTATTGGATAAAGGAATTATTACAGATTTTTTGAGCACTGTAGGGTGCTCAAAAAATCTGTAATAATTCCGATACATAAATCCGGTGATAAACAGCTTGTCAATAATTACAGGCCGATCTCTATTCTCCCATCGGTCTCAAAGCTCTTGGAACGCATCATTTGTGGCAGACTGACTAATTATTTAAATAAAAAGAAACTTCTCTCAGATAATCAGTTTGGTTTCAGATCAGGTAAAGCCACCAGTGATGCGGTTCACGAACTTACAGACTATATTGTAAGGAATATTTACAATGGTAAAAAATCTTTAGCCATATTCCTAGACCTTGCCAAAGCCTTTGATACGGTTTCAGTGCCGCTACTGATTGATAAATTGGACAAGCTGGGGATCAGGGGAAATCAGCTGAAATTAGTTAAGGACTACCTCTCCAATCGTTCTCAGTGCACGAGGATTGATCGTTGGATTAGTGATGACTTACCTATAGAGTATGGTGTGCCACAGGGCAGCATACTTGGGCCAACTCTTTTTTTAATATATCTTAACGACCTCTGTGACCGTAAAATAAAGGACGGGAAATTTATTTCCTATGCAGATGATACAGTACTCTGTTTCTCTGCCGATAGCTGGGATGAAGTATACAATATAGCACAAGCGGGTTTTGATAGGGTGTGTCACTGGTTACAGAGAAATAATTTGACATTAAATGCAGAGAAAACTATGTACATCCCTTTTTCCATGCGTAATACCATACTACCTGCCCCACCACACTCCTTGTTCGCTCATGTATGCTGTAACTCAAATAACTGCCAATGTCCCTCTCTAACAGCTGCGAATGTTGTTAAGTATCTGGGCGTTATGATAGATCACCAGCTTTCGTTTAGAGATCATATAAACTTAATTGCATCACGGTTAAGAAGGTTGATATACATATTTAAAAATCTAAGGCATATAGCAAATTCAAAATTAATTAGAGAAGTTTATTTGGCTCTCGGGCAATCCATAGTGGGATATTGCATTACGGTCTGGGGAGGTGCATTAAAAACCATCCTTAAACCTCTCGAAGTAGCTCAAAGAGCTGTTCTCAAGGTAAGCACTTTTCGCCCTTTTTTGTACCCTACATATCTTCTATATCAGTCTTGTGAGGTCCTTTCAGTTCGCCAGTTGTTCATTGTACTTACCATTCAGAAGCAACACTCAAGTTTCACTTTTGATCAGAACGTCATAAATTCAAAACGGCGCAAGGCTATAGTTTTTACAAATAGGCTAAAATTTAAACACGAATTTGTAATTTTTTTTATTTTTTTTATAGGACACGTCAATTGGACTTCGCCTTGCCTGATGGTAAGCTGAAGGCAAAGTCCCAGAAAAGAGGGTCACCATTACTTACACATACCGTGTGACAATGGTGACACTCAGCTTGACGGCCTCATCATATGCTTTTTCACGCCCCGCTTAAAGGACCCGGGACTGTAGGAAGAAGGAAACACGTGAGCTGGTAATGAATTTCAGGCCTTAATGGTGCGACAGAGGAAAGAGTCTCCGAACCGCTTGGTTCTTGATCGGATGTTTTGCACCGTGTGCGGATGACATCTAAGACCTGCATGCGTTGTCCTGTGTAGGAAAGGGGAGGGTGGGACTAATTGGAAGAGCTCATCAGAACACTTCCCATGGCACAAACGGTAAAATACAGCCATGGACGCAACATCTCTACGCAGCTGTAAAGGTTCTAGGGTGTTCCTGATCTCGGGATTCCCAATGATGCGGACCGCACGTCGCTGCAACCTGTCGAGAGCATCTAGTAAGTACTTTGCTGAACCATCCCAGAGATGCGAGCAGTACTCCACACAGGAGCGAATTTGTGTCTTGTATAGAAGACACCGCTGCTCCGGCGCGAAAAACCGTCTCACTCTGTTCAGGACTCCGAGTTTTCGTGAGGCTGTTTTGATGATACTTTCGATGTAGTTTTTGTTATTCAGGTTGCAGCGAACATCCATACCTAGGATATTGAGATTGTCCTGCAGTGGCAATGGCGTGCTCTGAAGAGTGAGGAGGGGAAGGAAAGAAGATACTTTTGCTGTAAACGCACATCCTGCGTCTTCTTGGCATTGAACTCAACCAGGTTCTCAGAGCCCCATTGAGAAATGTGATTCAGGATCCCGTCAAGCTCAGTGACAAGAAGCTGCCTTTTCTCTGCGATATCCGACTGCTTGGCCGCAGGATGTCCATGATAACTCCCATGCAAAGTGCTATCGTCTGCATAACAATGAACATTGCCGGTAGATAGCATGTCGTTGATATGCAGAAGAAAGAGAGTGGGTAATAGGACGGACCCCTGGGGCACGCCAGCATTAACCTGCAGAAACTCCGAAGCTCGTCCGTCACAAAGGACGCGAATACGGCGCCCCTGCAGGAAGCTAGCAACCCAGTTGCACAGCCTAGAAGGCAGACCAAAGGCAGGTAGCTTGGAAAGAAGCGATTTGTGCCAGACTCTATCGAAAGCTTTGGCGATGTCAATACTAATTGCCAGTGACTCGCCGTGCTTGTCCATAGCCTCACCCCAAAGATGGGTAACGTATGCTAGAAGATCACCCGTTGACCGTTTCGGTCTGAAGCCATATTGCCGGTCATTAATTAAGGAGTGATCCTCTAGGTGCCGCATGAGCTGTTTTTTAATTATGTGCTCGAACACTTTGCACAGCACTGAGGTGACGGCTATGGGTCGATAGTTGGCTGGCTCCGAGCGATCCCCCTTCTTGGGAATCGGCTGAACATTCGCCTCTTTCCAAGGCAAAGGCACTGTACCCGAACTGTAGGATAGCCGGTACAGGCTCGTAAGCATTGGAGACAACTCCGCTGCACATTTTTTCAAAACTACCGCTGGAATACCATCCGGACCACTGGCTTTTTTTTTATTTTTATTTTTTATACCACTAAGTTGGCAGACAAGCACACGGCCCACCTGATGGGAAGCGGTTACCGTGGCCTATGGACGTATGCAACACCAGGGGTGTCACACTCGTGCTGCCGACCATGAAGAAACCTTCTGATGCCCCTCTTGAAGAACCCCATATTGTAGGCGCTTGGGAAAACCGCAGCAGGGAGGTCATTCCACAGCTTGAGTGTGCGTGGGATGAACGGACATCGAGTGATTGCAGCACTGCACGGACATCGCGTTGCCTGATATGGATATCAGGCATCGCGTGGTCACTGTCGGGTAGTGTTGGTGGCTGCGTACCACAATCATCGATTCGGGAGTTGGCCGCAAAGAGATTAGCCAGCAGATTTGCCTTCTCTTGCGGCTCATGGGCCAGGGATCCATCAGGGTTACGCAGCGGAGGCAGCGAAGGCTGACAGAAGTTGGCTTGCACGGCTTTAGCCAGTCGCCAGTAGCCACGGCTTCCCGTGGGATGCATCACTAGCTCTTGACCAAGCCGCGCTATGCGCAGGGCATCCGCTCTGACGTAGGCCCTTCTGCAGACCTTTGTGGCTCTGTTGTACGCCGCCTTAAAGTGGCCCAGATTGGGATGGCGCGTGGCGCGCGCCCTTACCCAAGCGCGGTACGCAGACTGTTTTTGTTCAACAGCTTCCGCACACTCGCGCCCGAACCAAGGGCGCACCCCGCGGTCACCGGTGACATCGGTGTATGAGATATAGTATTCCATACCCAGACCGATCTCACCGGCGACAGCAGTAGCACAATCCGATGGGTTCTTACCTTCAAAGCAGCGCTCAACCCACGGGATGGACGCAAAATAGTCACGAAGTCCATCCCAGTCCGCTGACGAGTAGTGCCAGAGACGACGCTTCCCCTGCACGGGTCGTGGGGGCGCTATAATGGGCACCGTGGAACAGACCAGGCAGTGATCGGAGTTGCCTAAAGCGGCTCGCACTGATACACTGTACCGGTCCGGATCACTCGTCAGCAGAAGGTCTAGCAGAGAAGGTGCTAGGCCCGACCTTCTTGGTATCCTAGTGACCTCGTGCACCAATTGGGTCAGGCCGTGCGCCAGAGCAAACGCGTGGGCGGCTCTTCCCGCATGGTCTGTTTTGGAGGAGCCCAACCAGATCTCGTGGTGGGCGTTAAAATCCCCCAAAAACACCATTTCGGCATTCGGAAATCGCTCCTGCGCATCATCTGCCGCCTGACTCAGATATTCAAAGAGTCGAGTTGTCTCAGCATCTCCTGTATGGGAACGGTAGAGGCACACATAGATCTGACTCGTAGGGCCATGGTCTACGTGTACCCAAAGGATGGAGAAGGATGGGTCCTCTAGGCAGCGCAAACGGCGACAGCAAACATCCGCCCTAACAAACACGCACACCCCGGCTTTTGCACGAAAACTTTCCTCAAGAACATAGCCAGGGTAGAGCAAGTAGGTCGTGTCGTCAGGGCGGTGTATTTGCGTCTCCGTTAGAAAAAACATGGCAGGTTTCGCCGTCTCTAGGTGTTGGTGGACGGCGTTGAGGTTTGCATGGAGCCCACAGATGTTAGTGGACTCCACCTCAAATAGCAAGCTTTTGGGAGTGTGTCGAGCCGCTGTGTTGCCTATTTCTTTGAATTGCGCTGCCATGAGTTTGGGTGGGAGAAGGCGTGAAAAAAGAGGTGATTGCCGCCGCAGCACCGTGTGACAAAGCGCGGGATATTGGTTTTATCTATGAATGTGAGGCATGGCGAGAGCCGACGCGCCGAACGGAAGGGCCCCCGTATCCCCCCGAGTATGGTCGCCGGGCTCCCAATTCCGGTCACCAACCGGCACGACGAACCATATCGGGATTATGCGCGGCCTGGTGAGGCAACCTCCCAAGGTGGTTAACCCCAGTTGGGCCCCTGTACTATACCGCGGGCCCCCAGCGGCACCACCGTTTCTACAGGTCTCCCTGTTCGGCGCATCGCCCCGCGCCATCCCCACTAGACTACGCCAAGACCCACTGGTCCCACTAGTGCTGCGACAACCACCACCTCTGCCCGGCTATGCACTTGCTGACCCCTGAACACAATCCAACCGAGATTGAATTGCTATGGAGGGTTTTTAAATATTTTCCCTTCTTAGGCCCTTATCTATATAATAAAATCAGCAAAACGTTTAACATAAATAGTTTAAATGCTAGGCAATGCAAGATGAAGATTACTGAATACATTGGTAAATTTAATTATGATGAAACTGAACACTATATTACTGTACCCAAATGAAACTACTCACTAAACCGCCTGCACACTCACACACAAATGAAGACACACACACTCAAACACACACACCTACACGTTATAAGGGGAGGCTTTTGATTTAATATTGTTTTAATTTTGATTTAATTTTGATTTTAATTGATTTGTTTTTGTTTTGGATTCGTTTGGATTTTGTTTTTGTGATGTTTTATTTAATTTTGATTTAATTTAATCTGGGTTGAATTTTGAATTGAACAGTTATAACTAATTATTATATTTGTTAATAGAATTTTATCATAAGTATTTTTTGATGGTATTGCAGTTGATTAAGGAACAAAATTCTTAAAATCTTTTGGTAGATATTGGTAGACTACTTAAAATGAATAAAATTATAAGGTAACTAAACCAACTGCTATACCATATTATATGATTGTTATTCAATGTTTGGATATGTATTATGTATTGTATAAATGAGCTGTTGTCTGAAATACGGATATTAAGTTATCTAGTTCAGACACAGATGTTCTATGGAATGAGATATTTGATTGAATATGATAAATGTGTAATGTGTAATGTAATTTGTAATAATCAATGTAATTGAATAAATAATTGAATTGAATTTGAAAAAAAAAAAAAAAAAGTTTTAGTTAATATTGCAGTAGTTATTGTCGTTAAAGTTATACAGGAAAATGGCAATATTCATTCTCTTGGCAGAAGATCATTGCACAGCGTGTGGTCATTGCCTCCGTAATTAAAATGATGCTCCATCCAACCGTAGACATACAGCTCATGACAAAGTGCTCGCTTGGTGTCAATGGGCCCCCTATTACGTGGGCCAAAAATGATAGTTAATGAAATGTGGGTGTTAATATACCCCTGTTTTTCTCTTCAGGGAAATACAGGCATGTATGTATGACTATTATGTACATTTACTATGATTAAAATTTTCTTTACCTACTAGTGTATTTAAATTTTTTGACCCATTTTTTTACACTGCCCTATCAACGTCCCCTTTCTTTGTTGAGAGGCTTAGCACCCCTTAGGCAATCGGCCAAATTACCATATAAATGTATGTCGCACATTATACGATTACGTAACGTAGTAAATCTAGCCAAACTCCATGAATCCAGGTAATTTATCGAAGCCCATGGTATCTCTATACGCATTTATATTAATGGTGAAGTGTCCATGCGTTCAGCTGTTTATATATAACTTAACATTAATAATTTATAGTATGAGGCGAGTGTGGATGGAACGTTCGTCGGAAGGGAAGATCTCGGCGCACATACCTAGACCAAATCGGGGCAGTTTTAGAAGGGTCAGGCACCCTAAACCACCCTAAGTCACCCTAAACCGACGAGCATGCCTGAAGAATGTAATGAGATTGAATGAAGCGAGTAATCTCTGCCTACCCCTATGGGAAACAGGTGTGATTTTATATATGTATGTATAGGGCCAGATCGTGAGAGATGGCGGGGGATATGTCTGTCAACCTCACCTTCGGCAACCAAAACGACCCACAGGCGGCGTGCGTTTTAGTTGGTTTGAGTCCGACATAACCTCCTCCACCGGCTCCGGTGGAGAGGTATCCGTGGGGATTTTGCGCACGTAAAAAAAAAAGGCTAAAGTAAGATGAATGGATTTTTTTATATAGGACACTTCAATTGAGACTTCACCTCGCCTGATGGTAAGCTGAAGGCAAAATCTCAGAAAAGAGGGTCACCATTACATACATATACCATGTTACAATGGTGATACTCAGCTTGACGGCCTCATTATAAGCATTTTCACGCTCCGCTTAAAGGACCCAGGACTGCAGAATTGCACGTGAGCTGGTAATGAATTCTAGGCCCTAATGGTGCGACAAAAGAAAAAGTCTTCAAACCGCTTTGTTCTTGAACGTATATTCTGCACCTTATGCGGGTGATATCTAAGCCCTGCACGTGTTGTCCTGTGTACGAAAGGAGAGGGTGGGACTAATAGGAAGAGCTTTTCAGAACATTCACCCTGGTACAGATGGTTAAATACTGCCAAGAACGCAACATCTCTACGCATAAAAGCCACAGATAACGTGAAACAGCATCAAGAGGCAATGAAAGTTATTAAAGGAACGATAGAGAATCATTAATGGACAATGGCATATTGTACTGACTTAAAATCAATGGGATAGCGGCAAGCAGATGATGGTGATGTCGAAAATTCGCACAAACACATAAGTCTTCTTTTCAATCTATAAAAATAATTGTAAATCAATGCCTCAATCAATCAATCAATTAGCCCACCGGGGAAGATAGAGGATCGGATAAAATGGCACCACATTGGGAGAGGCCTTTGTCCAGCAGTGGACAATGCCTTAACTCATCCCAATTTACTGAAAATTATAAGTCTCATGAAAACCTGAACATGTATATCTGTTCATAAATGGACGCGGTTCTGGCGTAGAATTTCCTCTCTGAAAGCAGACAGACAGTGGAGCCACATCGGTAAAACAAAGCGCATGCTTGAGAACTAGTGTAATCTGTCTCAGATGAATGGATTATATCATTGTAATGTTTTGGGTCGTCTGTAGTTTAGTGGTTAAATAATAAATAAATAAATAAATAAATATTCCACGACATTCTACACAACGCTATCTAGACCCATGGTAAGCATAGCTTAACTAGCTTGTGTTATGGGATCTAGAATGCGGATAAACATACTTAGATACTTTTTTTTTTGTAAATACATACATATTATACATAGAAACACCCAGACCAATGCAAATATACATATTCATGCATACAAATATTTGCACTGAGCGGGAATCGAACCCGCGCCCCCTGCGTAGCAGTCGAATGCTCTACCGCTACGCCACGGAGGTCGTAGGTTAAGGAGTCGGCCAGATCCCGTGTTCGAATCTTGACCATTACAAGTAATAAATCAAGTAATTTAGCTTGGTTGGAGAGGTTATAGGGAATATAAGTATAAGTAGATGCGGTTGCTAATATTCTGTAAAAAAATATGACTCCTATACTCTCTTTATTTTCTCAGCACATGGTCACCCTACAAATAAAGTAATGTCTCGCTACACGGGACGCACGCTGCATGCGACCTGTTTTCTTCACATACACATATACAGACACACACATACACATATACACACACGCCCACGTGCACAAACACTGTTGGCCGTCTATTTAATTTTCTTTATAACGACGATGCAATGGTATATCGTCACAATATGCTACGTGGTGTCTTTGGTATCAAGACTTTTTTCTTCGTGGTTCTCCTTTTTATTAATTTTAAATTAAAAAAAATTAAAAAGTGTTTCGAGTCTAGAGTCATTGCTATCATTTTTTGTATTTGGTATTAAGAAGATCTTTATTCGTGATTTTTCTGTTTTTAAATTTTAAATTTTAAAATTCGAGTTGCTATTTTAAGCCGAGAGTCATTGCTATTATTTATTTTATATTCACACCTGGCTATCATCACCGAAAGGGGTATGCAGAGCAGTTTCACATTTACGTTTCGATAACTAATTAGCACATTTTCACCCTTCGAAATCATAAAACTAAATAAATACTACAAAAATATCTTTCAATTCGATTTAAAACAAATTGAAAAATAAATGAATGTTCTTTTCGTGTGATGGAAATAATTTTAAATAAGTAATTACGTATTGTTAAATCCTTTGTGCATTGAAATTCGCACGTATCGGGAATGTAACGAGTCTGTTCGCAATTTTGTTATTTATTTAAACACATACATACATATAATCACGCCTTTATCCCCAGAGGGTTAGGCAGAGGTGAATTAATACCCAAATTTTATCAATCATTGTATTCGGTTCTACGTAATTAAGGGGTGAGCCTATTGCCGTATTCCGGGCACTATTCGTTGACTCGAGCCATGCATCTGAGGCTGAGTCTGCGATATTAAAAGCCTGTATTAACCTGTCAGGCCAGCGTGGAAACAGTAGACCAACACCTCTTGACATTGGGAGATTATTATGTCGAACAGTGGGCTGGAATAGGCTATTGCTATTGATTGACTGATACCGTGGCCTATGGACGTGTGCAACACTATGGGCGTCACACTTCTGATGCCCTTCTTGAAGAATCCTTCTTATACTATAGTCGTTTGAAAATACTACATCGCCCGGAAACGACTGCTGGACCTGCCAGCCCCGAGAGATAACCAGTACTAGGGTCTCATCAATCAATCAGCAGGTTTACCGCATACCTAGTATTTAGGAATTGTAGTTTTAAACCAAAACCAAAACTTTGAAATTTGGCGAAGCAAAATCGTTCAGGTTAAATACCTACCTACCTAAAATACCTACTGTAGAAAAGTACTAGTAAAGCCTTATTCAATATAATATTAGCAGGTATGCTCTTGAGGCCCCTGTTACTCTTGGTGAGACTCTAAATAATATATATAATAAATAAGCGGATACCCCGGATAAACGTTTCTTTTTTTTTATATGTATACGAGTAGTGTATTGTAATGAAATATTATAGTGTATTGTAATTAAACTATTGTAAATGGGTACCGATACAATCCCTTACGGTTAAAAATAATAAATAAATAAATAATATAAAAATAAATAACATAAAGATAAATAATATAAAAATAAATAATATCAAGAAATTATAATGGTAGTATTATCATGGTAATTTCTTGAAAAATTACAATGTACTAGATATCGGTTTACCACCGGAGTTCTACATATTCATGATAAACACTCGCTAGGGATACATTTGCATTTGTAATGTTCGTATCTCGTTTACAATGAATATTTTCATGATATCAGTATCAGAATAAAAAGGATATTTACCATGTTTCTTTGCAAAAACAACCGGGAACAAGCTAAAACAAAATCGCGAGTGGATACAGTGAGCATCGTATGTCGTGAACGTGATTGAGATCGGGTTCGAGTTTGCAGTGAGAGTGAAACCAATAGTAGTGCAGATACGCGTAGTAAAAGAACTCGAAAGAGGGTAGATCGATATAATTACTCCTAGGAAAAAACTTTTTCTTTGTTCACCGCCACTACTCCAGTTCCTCCGTGAACATGGTGCTTGCAACAGCGCCGAAATATCGGAAACTCAAAATAATGAAACATGGTAAATATCCCGTTTATTCTGATACTGATGTCAGTGACCATGACAGTTTAAACACCTATATTTTCATGATAATGATGAATTCTCTCATTTTTAAATACTTTGCCGCGGTGCCAAACGTTAGTGTTTAACTTTCGCATTAACGTCCTTGGAACAGCGCATGTAACATAAATCAAAGAAAAATATTCTGCAGTGTGCCAGCAAAATACCTATATAAAGACGGCAGAGTAGAATTTGGACCACCTCTTCCCATGCGGTGTCCTACAAGGCAACTAACGGATAGGGCTGTAAAACATGAGACAGATTTATATAGCCCAGACTCAGCCTCAGATGCATGGCTTGAGCCCGGAAGACGACAATAGGGCTCACCTCCTATTACGTTGCACCGAATTCAATGATTGGTGAAATATGGGTGTTTATTCACCTCTGCCTAACCCTCCGGGGATAAATACGAGATTATATGTATACATTATTCATATATTATATGTATGAATAAAAAAAAATCCATACAAACTTGTAAAGCAAAGCTGTAATAGGATTACTTTTAAATTCATTCTTTAATTTCACATTTCAAAACCAAATAAAAACAAATCTAAGGGTCTCGGAGTTAAACTGTGGGCCGGTGGACCTTAAATGTTCCTTGTTGACTACGGAGGCTGTACTGCACAAAATCGAATTTCAAATAATCAAACATCAATTGGTTGACCACTGTTACATCGAATGACCTCCCTGCTGCGCTTTTACCAAGCGCCTACAATATGGGGTTCTTCAAGAGGGGCATCAGAAGGTTTCTTCATGGTCGGCAGCGCGAGTGTGACACCCCTGGTGTTGCATACGTCCATAGGCCACGGTAACCGCTTCCCATCAGGTGGGCCGTGTGCTTGTCTGCCAACTAAGTGGTATAAAAAAAATAAAAAATAAAATTCAAGATTGAAAAATCCCTTAGCCTTAAAAAATATTGAAGAATAGAATAATGAACGTTATCGATTAAGAAATAGAAAAAAATCATCGGTTCAAGCGGGGTTCGAACCCGCGATCTTTCCCTTACAGGGGGAATCAATGGAAATCTTACAGGGGCAATCTTTCTCCCTGTAAAGGAAAGATCACGGGTTCGAAACCCGCCTGAACCGATCCATATTTTTCTATTTTTTAATCGATTTGTTTAGTTAGCATAATAGGAGGTAGGACACGGCGGTATTTCCGCCCAATTGAGCAGTCCGACTGGGGAAGTACCTCCGCCCTACAGAATACCGCGGTTATAATAACTTTGTGTTGTGTTTCCAACGGTGAGTAGGGTAGCCAGAGCTCACTGGAGAATTTGTACTGTCAGTGGGATGGTTAAAGGCTTGTCCTACTTTGTCCTCTGCACTGAAAGCACAGAAACTCTGTGCTTACATGGTCGGCAGCGCGAGTGTGGCTTCTCTGGTGTTACACACGTCCATAGGCTACAGTTACCACTTTCCATCAGGTGGGCTGTGCGTTTCTATGCCACCTTTTTTTTTTTTTGTACGTGCGCTTAATCCCCACGGATACCTCCCCACCGGAGCCGGTGGAGGAGGTTATGTCGGACTCGAACCGACCAAAACGCACGCCGCCTGTGGGTCGTTTTGGTTGCCGAAGGTGAGGTTGACAGGCATATCCCTCGCATCCCGGCCGACCCAGGGCCATCTCTCACGATCTGGCCCTCTTCTCGGGTGTGGGGACTACAGAGTCCCCAACTCGACCCCGGAAACGGGGAGGCGCGCCACCGCCGCGGCCTGCTTCTGCCAGGGTGATACGCGACTTCACCTGTCACCCCCAGGCCGGCGCTCATGGGGGGTGAAGGTCGTTCATCGACCTCCGACGCCCGAGTTGCCTTCGTACGCGTATCATAACAAATGGCGGCCTTATTGCACAAGGCAATCTCTACCAGGCAACCATGGGATATATAAAGAAATGTGTACGAATATAGCAACTCGTGTTCTTGCAACATTGCTATTATCGCGTTCAGGCACTGTGAAATACTTTATATGCTAATTTATCATTGTTTTTGTCTCAACACGGTGCTGTTTGTGTGTCTTAAAAGCTTTTCTTGTTTATTTAGCAGTTAGTAGAGTATATAAAGTGAATTTAGAGATTTCAGAAGTTAACTGTATGATATACTTAGGTTATGTAACGTCTCTAACGCTAATAAATAAAATTGCTTTCGTGAACAATCACAGTGAAACTATTACCACGCTTGAATTTATTTCGTTAGCGCATAATTTACATATTGCGATATCTCATAAGTTGTTCATTGCAATTATATAGTTCGATCTGACTCTGAAAAAAAATTAATGTTACAACCACAGTAATATATAATGAAGCTACTTAGAAGTAATAAGCAGTGTTCACCTACATTATCAAGGTTGGTAACTTTCTACATACATACATACATAAAATCACGCCTTTATCCCCGGAGGATTAGGCAGAAGTGAATTAACACCCTCATTTCACCAATCATTGAATTCGGTCCTACGGAATAGGGGGTGAGCCTATTGCTTTCTTCCGGGCACTATTGTTGACTCAAGCCATGCATCTCAGGTTAAGCCTGGACTGTATATATCTGTCTGATGTTTAACAGCCCTATCCCTTAGTCGCCTTGTACGACACTATATGGTAAGAAATGGGGTGCTCCAAACTCTACTCTACCGGGAACCACGCGACTTTTTTACTGTAAAAATAAGTACTAACGAGATATAACAAATGCCTCTAGTTGTTAAATTTACTTCTTCAATTCAATCGAAATGTCTTTTTATTTTTTGATTATTCTATATATCATGGAATTTGTACAGAAAATTTCCCCTACGATAAAATTCAGACTATTCTCTAGATGCGCACTATAGCTACGAAATACCATACAAATGTTTATCCTGTAATAATAACTTCCACACTCCACTAGCCTAGCAAAAGTTTCAACGCTATAGCTTGCTCAGAACACTGTATTCTGCAACTCGCTCCATATTTAATGCCGCGAGACAACTTACTGTTATCCACTTCTAGAAAGTTCACACACATGTACATCTTTTGTTTCGATCGTGGTATAATATGCCGTAGTGAGTAGTCTCTTTTGACTATATACACTATACTGCTGAAACTTGGTGGAAGTTATTACACATATACTGAACATGCACTTGTTTTCCACAGTATTTCATTAAAGATCACGACCGGATTCATCTCGCGGCACTCTCAAATGCTTCAGGAAGATCGCGCCGCTTCATTGCCACTCTATCAATGCGAGGCCACCAAACTCATAAAACATTGTGAAAAAGTACAAGCAAATTACCTTAATAATTAGGACAGATGACTCACTGCCTGGAAAAATACATTGATTGCATTGTATTAAAGCAAATTAGATTTCTAATATTATTCACGGGATGAACCGCTGCACGTGAATTTGCATCTTAACAATCTACTATACGGTTATTATTGCCTGGTACAGGTGCGTAGTCTTTATGTTCATTTCTTTAAATCGGGGTAAACTACGAAATTACAGTATGTGATTTTTTTTTTTTTTATATAGGACACGTCAATTGGACTTCGCCTTGCCTGATAGCAAGCCGAAGGCAAAGTCCCAGAAAAGAGGGTCACCATTACTTACACATACCGTGTGACAATGGTGACACTCAGCTTGACGGCCTCATCATATGCTTTTTCACGCCCCGCTTAAAGGACCCGGGACTGTAGGAAGAAGGAAACACGTGAGCTGGTAATGAATTCCAGGCCTTAATGGTGCGACAGAGGAAAGAGTCTCCGAACCGCTTGGTTCTTGATCGGATGTTTTGCACCGTGTGCGGATGACATCTAAGACCTGCACGCGTTGTCCTGTATAGGAAAGGGGAGGGTGGGACTAATTGGAAGAGCTCATCAGAACACTCCCCATGTTACAAACGGTAAAATATAGCCATGGACGCAACATCTCTACGCAGCTGTAAAGGTTCTAGGGTGTTCGTGATCTCGGGATTCCCAATGATGCGGACCGCACGTCGCTGCAACCTGTCGAGAGCATCTAGTAAGTACTTTGCTGAACCATCCCAGAGATGCGAGCAGTACTCCACATAGGAGCGAATTTGTGTCTTGTATAGAAGACACCGCTGCTCCGGCGTGAAAAATCGTCTCACTCTGTTCAGGACTCCGAGTTTTCGTGAGGCTGTTTTGATGATATTTTCGATGTAGTTTTTGTTATTCAGGTTGCAGCGAACATCCATACCTAGGATATTGAGATTGTCCTGCAGTGGCAGTGGCGTGCTCTGAAGAGTGGGGAGGGGAAGGAAAGAAGATACTTTTGCTGTAAACGCACATGCCTGCGTCTTCTTGGCATTGAACTCAACCAGGTTCTCAGAGCCCCATTGAGAAATGTGATTCAGGATCCCGTCAAGCTCAGTGACAAGAAGCTGCCTTTTCTCTGCGATATCCGACTGCTTGGCCGCAGGATGTCCATGATAACTCCCATGCAAAGTGCTATCGTCTGCATAACAATGAACATTGCCGGTAGACAGCATGTCGTTGATATGCAGAAGAAAGAGAGTGGGTGATAGGACGGACCCCTGGGGCACGCCAGCATTAACCTGCAGAAACTCCGAAGCTCGTCCGTCACAAAGGACGCGAATACGGCGCCCCTGCAGGAAGCTAGCAACCCAGTTGCACAGCCTAGAAGGCAGACCAAAGGCAGGTAGCTTGGAAAGAAGCGATTTGTGCCAGACTCTATCGAAAGCTTTGGCGATGTCAAGACTAATTGCCAGTGACTCGCCGTGCTTGTCCATAGCCTCACCCCAAAGATGGGTAACGTATGCTAGAAGATCACCCGTTGACCGTTGCGGTCTGAAGCCATATTGCCGGTCATTAATTAAGGAGTGATCCTCTAGGTGCCGCATGAGCTGTTTGTTAATTATGTGCTCCAACACTTTGCACAGCACTGAGGTGACGGCTATGGGTCGATAGTTGGCTGGCTCCGAGCGATCCCCCTCCTTGAGAATCGGCTGAACATTCGCCTCTTTCCAAGGCAAAGGCACTGTACCCGAACTGTAGGATAGCCGGTACAGGCGCGTAAGCATTGGAGACAACTCCGCTGCACATTTTTTCAAAACTACCGCTGGAATACCATCCGGACCACTGGCTTTCCGGACATCGAGTGATTGCAGCACTGCACGGACATCGCGTTGCCTGATATGGATATCAGGCATCGCGTGGTCACTGTCGGGTAGTGTTGGTGGCTGCGTACCACAATCATCGATTCGGGAGTTGGCCGCAAAGCGATTAGCCAGCAGATTTGCCTTCTCTTGCGGCTCATGGACCAGGGATCCATCAGGGTTACGCAGCGGAGGCAGCGAAGGCTGACAGAAGTTGGCTTGCACGGCTTTAGCCAGTCGCCAGTAGCCACGGCTTCCCGTGGGATGCATCACTAGCTCTTGACCAAGCCGCGCTATGCGCAGGGCATCCGCTCTGACGTAGGCCCTTCTACAGACCTTTGTGGCTCTGTTGTACGCCGCCTTGAAGTGGCCCAGATTGGGATGGCGCGTGGCGCGCGCCCCTACCCAAGCGCGGTACGCAGACTGTTTTTGTTCAACAGCTTCCGCGCACTCGCGCCCGAACCAAGGGCGCACCCCTCGGTCACCGGTGATATCGGTGTATGAGATATAGTATTCCATACCCAGACCGATCTCACCGGCGACAGCAGTAGCACAATCCGATGGGTTCTTACCTTCAAAGCAGCGCTCAACCCACGGGATGGACACAAAATAGTCACGAAGTCCATCCCAGTCCGCTGACGAGTAGTGCCAGAGACGCCGCTTCCCCTGCACGGGTCGCGGGGGCGCTATAATAGGCACCGTGGAACAGACCAGGCAGTGGTTGGAGTTGCCTAAAGCGGCTCGCACCGATACACTGCACCGGTCCGGATCACTCGTCAGCAGAAGGTCTAGCAGAGAAGGTGCTAGGCCCGACCTTCTTGGTATCCTAGTGACCTCGTGCACCAATTGGGTCAGGCCGTGCGCCAGAGCAAATGCGTGGGCGGCTCTTCCCGCATGGTCTGTTTTGGAGGAGCCCAACCAGATCTCGTAGTGGGCGTTAAAATCCCCCAAAAATACCATTTCGGCATTCGGAAATCGCTCCTGCGCATCATCTGCCGCCTGACTCAGATATTTTTTTTTTTTTTTTTTTTTTTTATACCACTTAGTTGGCAGACAAGCACACGGCCCACCTGATGGAAAGTAGTTACCGTGGCCTATGGACGTCTGTAACACCAGAGGAGTCACAGTCGCGCTGCCAACCCTGTAAGTACAGAGTTTCTGTGCCGTCAGTAGAAGACATATCAGGACAAGCCTTTAGTCTTCCCACTGACGGCACAAATTCTCCAGTGAGCTCTGGCTACCCTACTCACCGCTGGGAACACAACACGAAGTTATTATAACCACGGTATTCTGTAGGGCGGAGGTACTCCCCCAGTCGGACTGCTCAATCGGGCGGATATACCGCCGTGTCCTACCTCCTTCAAATATTCAAAGATTCAAAGATATTCAAAGAGTCGAGTTGTCTCAGCATCTCCTGTATGGGAACGGTAGAGGCACACATAGATCTGACTCGTAGGGCCATGGTCTACGTGTACCCAAAGGATGGAGAAGGATGGGTCCTCTAGGCAGCGCAAACGGCGACAGCAAACATCCGCCCTAACAAACACGCACACCCCGGCTTTTGCACGAAAACTTTCCTCAAGAACATAGCCAGGGTAGAGCAAGTAGGTCGTGTCGTCAGGGCGGTGTATTTGCGTCTCCGTTAGAAATACCATGGCAGGTTTCGCCATCTCTAGGTGTTGGTGGACGGCGTTGAGGTTTGCATGGAGCCCACAGATGTTAGTGGACTCCACCTCAAATAGCAAGCTTTTGGGAGTGTGTCGAGCCGCTGTGTTGCCTATTTCTCTGAATTGCGCTGCCATGAGTTTGGGTGGGAGAAGGCGTGAAAAAAGAGGTGATTGCCGCCGCAGCACCGTGTGACAAAGCGCGGGATATTGGTTTTATCTATGAATGTGAGGCATGGCGAGAGCCGACGCGCCGAACGGAAGGGCCCCCGTACCCCCCCGAGTATGTTCGCCGGGCTCCCAAATCCGGTCACCAACCGGCACGACGAACCATATCGGGATTATGCGCGGCCTGGTGAGGCAGCCTCACAAGGTGGTTAACCCCAGTTGGGCCCCTGTACTATACCGCGGGCGGCCAGCGGCACCACCGTTTCTACAGGTCTCCCTGTTCGGCGCATCGCCCCGCGCCATCCCCATTAGACTACGCCAAGACCCACTGGTCCCACTAGTGCTGCGACAACCACCACCTCTGCCCGGCTATGCACTTGCTGACCCCTGAACACAATCGAACCGAGATTGAATTGCTATGGAGGGTTTTTCGCAATAGTGCACGGTGGTACCAACCCGGTCGAAACTTGAGACAAATTTGTGCCACCAAATTTCTACCACCTTGGAGAATGTGTATGTGTAAAAAGTCAAGTGAAGCTGGTACAACTGCTGACTAACGAATGAGGCTTCGTTGCAGGCTTCCTTTCTGTGTTGAGATGTCAGATCTCGTAGAATACTATTTTAAGTGGAATCATTTTGTTCGCGTGTTTCTATGTTCAGAAGTAATTTGATTAAAATGTAGGGGCATTAATATTTCAAAATGCTGTGTAATTTTGAGAAAATGTTTTAGATCTCAAGGGAAATCATAACTGTGGTTAGCAGTTATGTGTAGATTTATGATAATATCAAATTAATAGAACTAACTACTATTAATATTTTAGTAGGTAGGACACGGCGGTTTTTCCGCCCAAATGAGCAGTCCGACTGGAGAAGTCCTTACAGAATACCGCGGCTATAATAACTTCGTGTTGTGTTCCCAGCGGTGAGTAGGGTAGCCAGAGCTCACCAGAGAATTTGTGCTTTCAGTGGGAAGACTAAAGGCTTATCCTGCTTTGTCTTCTACACTGACGGCACAGAAACTCTGTACTTACAGGGATGGCAGCGCGACTGTGACTCCTCTTTTTCCTTTTCCATCAGGTGAGCCGTGTGCTTGTCTGCAACCTAAGCGGTATAAAAAAAGAACTATTAAATTACTTAATTTAAATAACAAGTGTATACTCGTCCACTTTTAACCTTAAGGAAAGATTGACGACTTAAAGAATGCTGTAGTGGAGTATGTTGCGCCGTTTCTTCTCCACTAGCGCCTAGGAAGCAGTGATAAACTTAGCTTAAGTAGAATTATTATTGAAGTAAAATTTTATTGTCAATATTGAAAATAAATGACTTTGACTTAAGAAATAGAAGGGAATAAAGTCGAGGTGACCTAATAAAAGAATGATTGACGAACTCAGTTATTTGTTGGCGGTGGAGTTATATTATTATATAACTCCACCGCCATATATATATTTATATTATTATTTATTGCCAGCACAATAAATTAGTTGTTGGTAAAATACACACACACAAACTAATTTAAAACAATATTAAAACCAGAAATACTTTGTATCAATAATAAATCAATTGGCATTATTTTTGTAAATTTTTATTATTTCATTTTTTTATTTTAATATTCAATTACTTGTCTGATTTTATTTTTATAGTGATTGATTTTTTTTCCTTTAATTTTTAATTGACTATAACTATGTTGACATGTAGATAGATTGTAAGTACTATCCAGACATTTTCTTTGTCAATTTTTATTTTTATTTTATTTTTGTATGACAATCAGCCAAAGCTGTGCATATCTATGACTGATGTAGCACATAACTAATATTATCTTGCCATTGCTACGCTTAAGACAATGTTTATATATACACGCTATTGACATGCCCAGATTAATAAATAAAATAAATAAATCAATAAATCAATTTATTTGTATATATCGGATATTAGAGTTTAAGGACTGATACTATAAGGAGTTTATTTGCTAAAGATAATTAAATTACCTATAAAATACCCTAAAAGTTATCCACCCTGGTGATCAAAACTCCAATCTTCTCAATCTCACTGGCAATCACATCACCGGCTTGTAGAAACTCCGGAGGATCCCTGTACAACCCTACACCTCCAGGAGTGCCTGTCAGTAAAATATCACCAGGCAGCAAAGTGAATAGGTTCGATAGCCTCTCAATAACATCAGGAATCTTATGAATTAACTTATTTGTGTTACTCTTTTGCTTCTGAACTCCATTCACAATACAACTGATATTTAATGTCTGAGGGTCAGTAATTTCATCACTGGTTGTAATATTGGGACCTATAGGACAAAAAGTATCCATAGTCTTCCCAAGTAGTACTTGTCCCAAAGCTTTATTCTTCTCCCAATCAGTAGCTCCGATATCCTGAGCAATGGTGTACCCTAAAACGTAGTCATAAGCATCAGAAGCTTTGACCTTACTGGCAGTCTTTCCTATAACAACTGCTAATTCCACTTCACATACCACTTCTGTGGAGACTTCAGGCTTTAGCTTAACTATTTCGTCTTGTCCAATTACAGTGCTTGGAAATTTGTTGAATATAAATGGGATTTCTGGTTTTGGAAAGTCCTGTTCTTCACAATGGTCCTCATAGTTTAATCCAACGCAAAGTACTTTATCGTTCCCGTGTATAGGAGCTTTGATAGTTACCAATGATAATGGTATAGGAATTAAATCATTAACTTGAAGGTTTTTCACTTTTTCAATGTCTCCATTTTTCAGTATTTCTAGAAGGGTGCTTGGTATAGTTGGGTCGGCTTTATTGATGTCTACTACATTGTCTTCAGTTAAATATCCAGCTCGGATTTCTTTTGGGTTATTGTTATAAACAAATTGTACCAACTTCATTTTTAAACACTTAAATTTCACGATTATTTTCAGTGGAGCGAGGTATTGAGATGCGCGCTCTTTTGTTTAAAATAAGTCTGCTCGATTAATAATACTTTGTTTGCATTATCTATTATCTTGACATTATTATCTACTGATGACGTTTCAAGATAAAACAAGATCTTATACAGGGTGTGCCATCGCTATGCCACGTGGAAAGTATCTTAAATTGATGTAGATAAGAAAAAAACTGAAAAAAACTGTGTTGTGTTAAAAGCAATTTAAAGCATTTTCGTAGATTTTTGAGTAATCACTGATCTGAACCAGCATTCTAACCAGTTAAATGGTTACCCTTAAAAGATCAATCGTGAGGATATTTTCCAAACAACACACTGTAAAATTTCAGGCAAATTTATAAATTCTTAGGTTTTTATACTTCACCGGGCCTCCTTGTTACAACTAATTCACAGTCACAGTCGCGCTGCCAACCCTGTATGTACAGAGTTTCTGTGCCGTCAGTAGAAGACAAAGCAGGACAAGCCTTTAGTCTTCCCACTGACAGCACAAATTCTCCAGTGAGCTCTGGCTACCCTACTCACCGCTGGGAACACAACACGAAGTTATTATAGCCGCGGTATTCTGTAGGGCGGAGGTACTACCCCAGTCGGACTGCTCAATCGGGCGGAAATACCGCCGTGTCCTACCTCTTTTGTTTTACCTATACTCGATTCTATTGGATACTTAACTAAAGGTAAAGAATCTTGTAGCGACGTTTTATAAAAGACATTAAACAAATAAACTAGGATAACTGAACTAACTAGTGCTTCAATTTTGGTTTTTAATCTTTAAAATGAGTTTCTGACGGAAAATTTCAAACAGAATTTTTAAATTAAACAGATTATTTAAGTTCAGTATCAGAATAAACGGGATATTTACCGTGTTTCATTATTTTGAGTTTCCGATGTCGTGAACGTGATCGAGATCGGGTTCGCGTTTGTAGTGAGAGTGAAACCAATAGTAGTGCAGATACGCGTAGTAAAAGAACTCGAAAGAGGGTAGATCGATATAATAACTCCTAGAAGAAAAAACTTTTTCTTTGTTCACCGCCACTACTCCAGTTCCTCCGTGATCATGGTGCTTGCAACAGCACCGAAATATCGGAAACTCAAAATAATGAAACATGGTAAATATCCCGTTTATTCTGATACTGATGTCAGTGACCATGATAGTTTAAATACCTAGATTATTTAAGTTTAAAGGTAAAACCCGACCATTGAAAAATCACGCTCTAAAAAGTATTAAACAAAAAAATATCAAGTATAGCCGTGGTTGTATGTCGCTGGGTTTAACCAAACAATACATTCTAGGTGAAAGTGGCATACGACCACGGCTATCCTTGTTGCTCCACGGTACATTTATCTCAAGTTTATTTTTAACACAGTACTGAATGACCGCTAGAGAGCGCTACGTTAAATTCAGTGATACTTCATATAACCAGCGGATGACGAAGACGCTTCTAATGATACCAGCTTCTAATCATTTGTCCAGTTCTAATAAGTAGTTGAGGATGAGAGAACTGATGAACCTACTTACATACATATTATATAGCCTGTCTAAATCATAACCCACCTTTGGATTCGCAGTGGTCGGATAAAAATTGTATATAAATTGTCCGAATTGAGCAGTCTGACTGGGGAAGTACCTCCGCCCTACAGAATACCACGGCTATAATAACTTCGTGTTGTGTTCCCGGCGGTGAGTAGCGTAGCTAGAGCTCACTGGAGAGTTCCTGTGCTGTCAATGAGAAGACCAAAGGCTTGTCCTGATTTTGTGTTCTGCACTGAAGGCACTGACACAGGGTCGGCAGCACGGATGTAACTCCACTGGCGATACCCACGTTCATAGGTCACGGTAACCACTTTCCATCAGGTGTTCTCTGTCTGCCACCTAAGTTGTATAAACGGAAGCACTGGTTATTTAGTTAAGTACCTAAGAATGGAGTATAAGTTGTATAGTCTACTCCCGATCACTGAATGGCTGTCTGATTTTAAAAATAAAATGAAAGCTTGTGTTCTACTTTCAAACGAATATTTTTTGTTTTTTGTAACGTTTCATTTGTAATTTTTTCTTTAATAATTGTGGAGTGAATTTAAGTTCAAATAGGTGATTGTTAAATAACTTTTGAGTGTAGTTTTAATTATCTTTAAAGTCAAAATGAAATCTTCTTTCATTTTTTTTTCTACATTATTTAATGCCCTACATGTCATTTATCCGTGGGACATCCTGTATAAAGCAGATTTGGCGAGATGATTTACTAAGATGTTATTGTAATTTCCATAAGCAGGTAAATCAGCTGACATGGAAATTATTACATATTATGTAAACGTTATTGAGCATATCGAAAATCTAATATTGAATTTTCTAAGATTGTTATTAGGTACCTAATACGTTACAGAAAATAATTATTAAATCGTATTTTTCGATGTCAAAGGTTTACTAAATCGTTAAAATGATTTATCTTCTTCAATGGACTATTCATATGTTTGACAAGTCTCTTTTGGATCAGTGTATAGAAAACCTAATATTACTTGCTTTGTAAACTGAATTTCAAACATTAATACAATTGAATATATCGATCTTATTTTCATTCGGGGCTATTTAACATCAGACAGATATAAACAGCCCAGAATCAGCTTCAGATGCACGACTCGAGTCAACAATAGTGCCCGGAATACGGCAATAGTCTCACCCCTATTACGTGGGACTGAATACAATTATTGGTGAAATGTGGGTGTTAATTCACCTCTGCCTAACCCTCCGGGGATAAAGACGTGATTATATGTATGTATGTATGTAATTCCCCTCTGCCTAACCCTCCCTAAAATCTATGTATGATTTGAGATACAGTATAATTATCGCGCCAAAATATCGGAAAAATATAAAAAATCTTGGTAAATATCCCTGTGAGTGTTATACGTTTAATAGCAAAATCTAATATGAAATTAATGTTTGTTTGTCGTCGGTATTTTAGTATGCACTCCCGGCTGTACCGTTAAAACTTTTTCAACGTAAACTTATTGGTATAACACAATTATTGTACCCAATAGATGGCCCTGCCACGAGCTTATTACATTTTTACGAATTTTACGTACGAAGCTATTAGATAAATTATTCACAGAAATTCTACTAAATTCTTAAAGTAAATTCGCGTTACTTTTACTAACATAAATAACCTTTATGTAGGTAATATTTAATTAAACATGAAGTTATAAAACACAGACATGATACTTAATATGATAAAAGAGCTTAATTTACATTAGGATTATTATTGTATATTCAACATAATATTTGTAATAAGAAAGTTGTTAGGCGTTCAATCTAAATTAATGATGGCGTAAGAATGTTAGACACATTATAAAACATTATTTTTCCTAGCTTCAAGATAGTCTTAACTTTTATGATACGTATCCAAGAAATGAGATTCAAGTTCTACCTACTCAAATTTACTTCAAAGTACGTTATTTTGAATTAAATATTATTACAACATTCTGATAATGAAGTTTAAAAATATTGTTTTCTTAGTCAGTATAATATCTGTGTGTTATCTATGTGTTATCTATGAACAGTGCCAAAAATTGGCAACACAAAACACTACATGGTAGTAATAGTTCTGAGTTAGTAGTATTTTCTACTACATTATTTAAGACTAAAGGTGTGATTTCGGGGCCGACCGCAGACAGCAGGAGCCGGCGCAGAGCGTACGTTTCTATTGTTTTTATTCATTGTGGTTTCTCAATAGTGCGATTTATCTGTATCGAAATTTTAACAAGTAATGTATGCGAAGCATGTAGAAGAAAATGCATCAGTCCTCTCCGTCCGTGATGCGAAAAGATGACACGTCATCCAACCTACAAAAAAATAAATGGTTCAGTATTTTTTTTTTTTTATATGTAGGGCACGCCAACTTGACCTCACCTCGCCTGATGGTAAGCTAAAGGCAAAGTCTCAGGAAAGAGGGTCACCATTACAGACACTAAGTGCTACAATGGTGGCACTCAGCTTGGCGGCCTCATCAGATGCTTTTTCACACCCCGCTTAAAGGCCCCGGGACTGTAGGAAAAAGGAAACACGTGTGCTGGTAATGAATTCCAGGTCTTGGTGGTGCGGCAAAGAAAAGAGTCTCCGAACCGCTTGATTCTTGCTCGTATATTCTGCACAGTGTGAGGGTGACATCTAAGGCCTGCACGTGTTGTCATATGTAGGAAAATAGATGGTAAAAGAAAATCAATTAAGATAGGAAAAATTTACTAGGGTCAGGCGGGATTCGAAGTTGCGATTTTTCCCTTACCGTGGTAATTCTTTGAGCACTGTGCCACCGAAACTTCAATATTTCCATCTTCGGGCGACTACGATACGATAGAATAAGAAAATCAGCCCCGCAATGGTCATTTGTCTAAAACTATACAATTACACTACTTTTTAAACTTGCATATAGATAAACGGTGTCATTGAGAAGCTGCAGAAATTATCATACTCAAATCTATTTCATAGTACGCTCAGCGTCTGCTGCTGCTGTGTGCAGTCGGCCTCGAAATCATACCTTTATATTGCGAGTTCTACACTAATATTTTGTTAGTGTTTTACCTGGTATCCAAAGCTATTATTTTAACGCTGTAATAAAGGTAAGGATTATGGCCTATTACTTTACACTAGTGTTCTTAGTATTGTGAATTTACATGGGTACAATGTAGCGTCGTAGGTGTATAATACACAGAACAACAAAGAGGTCGAATATAAAATGAAATGGCGCAGTGGCTGGCTTAATGACCACTGCATTGGACTAGACTGTTGTTTATTTAAGTCTATTTTTGAATAATAGTGCACAGGTAAAGTAGAGAAAAGTACCAAGACTTTTGAAATCGAGGTTAACCTTATCTGCAACTAGCGAGAGGCGACTAACGGAAAAATACGCAAACAATATCACTGCGAGAGAAGGAAATTTGAAATAAGACCTTGTACAAGCCAGCGGTGAAACAGTATGCCAATGCCTCAAAACATTAGCAGAGGTTTCCAGCAATGAGTTCGACATTTAATTGATTGATTGAATGATGGACTAGGCTCTGGTGCAAGTTTTCCTCTTAGCGGTGCGCGATTGGACTATTTTTTCTTTATACCACTTAGGTGGCAGACAAGCACACGCCCCACCTGATAGGAAGTGTTTTTTTTTCTTTCTTTTTTTATTCAACTTAGGTGGCAACCAAGCACACGGCTTACTTGATAGAGCGCCTGCATACCAGCTTGACCCCTTCGACTCGGTGCAAAGACGGGCATTGCGGTTGGTCGACAATTACATACTCGCATGTGATGTGGAACCTCTCCGCCTTAGGAGGGACTTTGCTATGTGTGTTCTACCGCCTATACAGCGGTTTGTGTTCAGAAGAATTGTTTGACATGATGCCCACAGAAACAATATATCGTCACACCGCTCGCCGTAGGCAGGGAATTCATTCGATTCTTCTGCACCGACTGCATAGAAACTCTCCGTTCTTACAGGGTCGGCAGCACAGGTGTGACTCCTCTGGTGTTACATACGTCCATATGCCACGGTAATCACTTTCCATCAGGTGGGCCTAAAAATAAAATAATAAACCTGAAATAGGCTTTCTTGTTCCAGGTGTATGGTGATGTGCCAGATAACTGGTGAGTCAGTTTAAGCCCTAAAATCTTATTAAACCCTGATAAAGTGTTAACTGACAAAATGAATAATATAATGTTAATAAATCTATGACAAATACCTCATCGCCGACTTAAATATTCTAAGCTTGTTGTAAGGCGTTTAAATGGAAGTGTTCCCGAGCTTTGAAAACTTTCGGATATTTTCCAGAAAATCCATCCGTTAAAGATACTCTGGGAACTCGTAAATAAGGTGGAGCAGCCAGTTGACGGCCGAGGACTAATTTAATGAAAACCTATTTTATCCGATTTAGATTAGATTATTTATCCGATCCGAAACGATTTAGAGATTAGTTATCCGATCGTCGAACGTAAGAAATGGATTTTTTTATTCCACTTGGTTGGCAGACAAGCAAACGGCCCACCTGATGGAATGTGGTTACCGTAGCCTTTGGACGTGTGCAACATTAAGGGAGTCACATTCACGCTGCCAACCCTGTAAACACAAGAGTTTATTAAGTGTAAAAGACAAAGCAGGACAAGCTTTTGAATCCAGTTTTGGACCTGAAATCCACCTATTAAAAAATAAAACAATCTTTATTTTATCGGAGTCATCATTATCCTCTGAATCTTTTCCGAACTCAGTTGGGGTCAGCTTTTCAGTCTAACTGTGACGCGGCTGAACTTCAATATCTTCATTTGCCTAAACTACTCGTATACATTTTCATTTTCTTTTTCATACATTACTTGTTAATCTTGAATATGGATAAACGACGCGATTAAGAAGCCGCAATGAATTAAAACAATAAACAAAATTATCATATTCAAGTATATTTCATGGTACGCTCTGCGTCTGCTGCTGCTGTCTGCAGTCGGCTTCGGCCTCGGGTTCATCTGATCTCCACATCCACTCCCAATGGTGACATCGAAGTTCTGTTTTAGACCAATTTTTAAACTTTTTAGTACTGTAAATATCCCTAACGGCTACCATAGATGTATAGCAACCGCTACGGACGGCTTAACACACTTTCCAAGAAAAAATTCCCTACAGTCATAGTCAGAGCATTCCCTTACGTGCGGAAAATCCCCACGGATACCCCCATCACCGGAGCCGGTGGAAGAGGTTATGTCGGACTCGAACCAACTAAAACGCACGACGCATTTGGGTCGTTTTTGGATGCCGAGGGTGAGGTTAACAGACATATTCCTCGCACCCCGGCCGACCCAGGGTTATCTCTCTCGATCTGGCCCTCTCTTCGGGTGTTAAGCGTTCCCCTATAAAGGACTGGTCCCGGGTTCAAATACCTTGTTAAGCATTTAGTTTTACCAATCTAAATTGATTTGAATAGTTAGCATACTAATTACGTTAAAATATCATAAAACATGTTGCTGCGCACAAATTGTATAAATCAATTTGATAGCACGACTGACAACTGGGCGGCGCACCCTGTGTACAATTAAAAAGTTGAGAACGCCAGTGTTACAAACTGGAATTATATTCCGTGAATTTAAACGCAATGAAATTTAATCTACTCTCCTAATTTAACAATATTTATATTTACATAATGTACGCGGAAGATATCTAAATAAATTCTCCAAATAACTAAAATAATAATAATCTTTGTATATTCACAAACAAATCGAGTGGTAGGATATTATGTTGTGATTACCGACTTCATCTTACACATAATCACTATCATCCCTGTATATCTCCAGAAAGGTATAGAGAGATATAATGCAGGGTGCGTGGGTTCGATACTCGCTCAGTGCAAATAATTGTACACGTGAATATTTACATTGGTCTGAGTGTTTATATGTATAATATGTATGTATTTACAAAAAAAAAGTATCTAAGTATGTTTATCCGCATTCTAGATTCCAAAACACAAGCTAGTTAAACTATGCTTACCATGGGTCTAGATAACGATGTGTAAAATATTGTAGAAAATTTATTTATTATTTATTTAATTAGTTAACTTATTTTTAATGACTGTCTTGGCTTTCACCGTAAAGCCCGGAGTGCAGTTACTCCTTCTTCTTGTAGCTTGGCTTTTATAGAAGCGACTGCTGTCTGGCCTCCTACTCCGAGAGAAAAGTCTACGACAGAGTTAGGTGTACCGGTTCGAAGATGAAATTGGTTTGGCTCCATTGCTCTTGGTGGGATCCCATACGGCCCTTAACAATTTATTTTACATCATACATACATACATATAATCACGCCTTTATCCCTGGAGGGTTAGGCAGAGGTGAATCATTCACAAAATATTGAACACTATTTTTGCAGCCTTACCGGTTTCGCCTCACGGCATTAGCAATGGCTTATATAACAGTAGCTAATAGCAAGTTTCAACAAATACCATTTTTTTTATATCACTTGTCTGGCAGACAAGCACACGGCCCACCCGATGGAAAGTGGTTACCGTGGCCTATGGACGTGTGCAACACCAAGGGAGTCACACTCGCGCTGCCAGCCCTGTAAGCACAAGAGTTTCTGTGCCGTCAGTGTAAAAGACAAAGCAGAACAAGCTTTTGGTCTTTCCACTGGCTACCCTACTCACCGCCAGGAACACAACACGAGGTTATTATGGCCGCGGTATTCTGTAAGGCGGAGGTACTTTCCCAGTCGGACTGCTCAATTGGACGGAAATACCGTCGTATCATACCATCGATCAACAGAATACACATAACCGTCTTGTTCACAAAAACCACTTTTGTCTATATCCTAGTGGTATGGGTAGTGGACTGGTGAGACGAGGTCTCGGGTTCGATCCCAGGTTTTACCATAGCACACACCAATGACTTTTCTATGCTTTTCGAAGTTATGTGTGTATTTATCGCAGGTTTATAAGTACCCGGCAATAAGCTCGCCACCTATTACATTGGGACCTAAAGATAAACTGGCGAAATGTGGGTGCTAGCACCTCTGCCTACCCCTTTGGGGATATTGGCGTGAGTTTATGTTATGTTATGTTATATCCATTGCGGACACTATCTTATTCGTAAGTCTAATAGAGAGGAGCCATATAGAGCAACAATACTCCAAGGAGCTTTTCACTAATATGTTCTAAGATTATCCCGCTTTTGTTACAACATGGTACGAACGTAGAGGAGCATTATTGTGAGTGACATAAAATTTCAAACTCATTCGTAACGTGAGAAGACGTTGAATTACAATTGATTAACCTAGCAAACAGAATTGGCATATAACTAGACCAACTTAAATGTATCGGTTAATACGAATGCGTATAGGTTTGTCACTCAGAATAATGACAGATTGTAGAACCAACCGTTTCATTGGCCCCAGTCACTATAGTTCGCTTTACAGCCTTTGTTACAAGATCATATAGGATATTCCCACTTGTATAGTTAAACCGCTTTATAGTCTAAAAGTTAAGGTCCTTAGGTGTATCCCCTTATTATAAAATGTGAGCTAACAAGCTAGGGTGTCTCTGTTCTGGGATGATGTAAACCTAGATTAAAGGATTATGAAAATAGGTAGAACATGGCGGTATTTCCGCCCAATTAAGCAGTCCGAGTACCTCCACCCTACAGAATACCGCGGTTATAATAACTTCTTGTTGTGTACCCAGCGGTGAGTAGGGTAGCCAGAGCTCACTAGAGAATTTGTGCTGTCAGTGGGATGACTAAAGGCTTGTCCTGCTTTGTCCTCTACACTGACGGCACAGAAACTCTGTGCTTACAGGGTCGGCAGCGCGAGTATGGCTTCTCTGGTGTTACACACGTCCATAGGCCACGGTAACTACTTTCCATCAGGTGGGCCGTGCGCTTGTCTGCCACCTAAGAGGTATAAAAAATTGATGAATTGATGCGTCGGTAGTTTAGTGGCTAAGAAGACGAGAGATCACGGGTTCGAGTCCTGGTCATTACACTATCGACGTAAACCCACACTTAACATAAGCAATTTAGCTTAGTTAAAAGGGTTAGAGGGAATATTAGTAATTTCGAGTCTAATATTCTTTTTAAAAATCCCGTGTTGTGGATAAAGACTAGCTTATGCCCGCGGCTCGTGCTCGGCGGTGCAAACTCTATTACATCGTTTTGATGTCAAATTCTGCTTAAAACTACCACCGCTTCCTAGGCGCTATTGGAGACGAAATGGAGCAACAAACTCCACTGCAGCGTTTTCAACAGAATACCACGGCTATAAAAACCTTGTGTTGTGTTCCCGGTGGTGAGTAGGGTAGCCAGAGCTCACTGGAGAGTTTTTGTGCAGGCTGCTGTCAATGGGAAGACCAAAGGCTTGTCCTGATTTTGTGTTCTGCACTGAAGGCACAGAAAATCTCTGTTCTTACAGGGTCGGCAGCACGTACGTGACTCCACTGGTGTTACATACGTTCATAAAAGTCACGGTAACCACTTTCCATCAGGTGGGCCGTGTGCTTGTCAGCCACCTAATTTGTATAAAAAAAACGACGTCAATTTACAACGAGTTATTTCTTGAGACTAATCAAATGTACATTTGTCTCGTCTCAAATTTCTCTGTAACTCGTTTACTCCAATAACTATCGACTCTTACAAACCCCTCCTTTTTGATGTTGGATAAATACATTAAATGTGTTGCGGAAACTTTATTCTAAATATGAATAATTTCTAAGCCCCCAGAGTAATGTACAATTCTTGTTTTACAAGCTATAAAAAAACCTACAAACCGCACAGTGTACATTTTATTCATAAAACTAGGCCTGTAAAAAGGCAAGCGGACATCGGCCAGCGTCCCTCACTTATCTCGAGTGCTATAAATTTGTGATAACGTACATAAAGTGTGATATTAAGATGATTTAACAGCTGATAGGCAGTTTTAAAGGATAGTTGCCACTTTCGATAGAGTTTTACAAAAGGAGGCAAATTTAAACTGTCTTTAAAGTAAGGCGGTAGCCTAGTGGTATGGGTAATGGACTGCTGAGACGACGTCTCGGGCTCGATCCCAAGTTTTACCATGGCACACACCGATGACTTTTCGATGCTTTTCGAAGTTATGTGAGTATTTATCGCAGATTTATAAGTGCCCGGTTAATGGCAATATATTATACATTGGGACCTAAACATAAACTGGCGAAATGTAGGTGATCTAGCACCTCTGCCTACCCCTTCGGGGAAATAGGTGTGAGTTTATGTTCTGTTATGTTTAAGGTGATAATACGGCTTGAATAAGGTAAAAATAGATATAAATTATAGGTTGAGATAATAGATAATACTCGTACCTACCCAACATTAGGTATAGCATCATTTATTTAAGATATAAAACGTTGAAATTCATAATACAGACAAGAAAAACGAACCAGTTATCTACCTATATATTACATAGTATAAAAATGAAGTCACTTAGATCTTTTAAACCAGTGAACAGATTGTAATGCAATTTTCAGCAATAGTAATAATAGCCACGTGTTTCTCGGCTGAGTAGAATTTGGACCACCCCATCTCTTTCCATGCGGTGTCGTACAAGGCGACTAAGGGATAGGGCTGTTTTACATAAGACAGTAATATACAGCCCAGGCCAAGCCTTAGATACATGGCTTAAGTCAACAATAGTGTCCGGAAGACGGCAATATGCTCACCCGCTAATACGTGTGACCGAATTCAATGATTGGTGAAATGTGGGTGTTAATTCACCTCTGCCTAACCCTGTCTGTCTGGGGACAGAGGCGTAATACTATGCATGTATGTATGTTTAGCAATAGTTAGAAAGATTTAACATGACGACGCCCGTGGCGTAGCGGTAGAGAATTCGACTGCTATGCAGGGGGCGCGGGTTTGATTCCCGCTCAGTGCAAATATTTATACGTCTGAATATGTATATTTGCATTGGTCTGAGTGTTTCTATGTAGAATAAGTATGTATTTATAAAAAAAAAGTTTATAAATATGTTTATCCTCATTCTAGATCCCATAACCCATGGGTCTAGACAGCGTAGTGTTGAATGTCGTGAAAAAAATTCATTCATTATTATTCAAGAGAAAGGTTTACATGTATAATTTTTAGTCAAGATCGCTCTTTTGCTGACTGTACACCATATTTTACAATTCCGTTCAATAATAACATATCGATAATCTAAACCAACGATCCCGTTCACTGAGCCGCGATGTGTCCACTGTGACACGACTCCGCGGCCATTGTCAGCGCAAAACCAATATCCCGCACGTTATTGCCACATAATTGGGATGCCGCAGGGTTCTAAGGTAATTCGTATTACCCGCTATAGTCACATTATTGGGTTATTAGATTGTTTGGCGAACGCATGACATATTGTGCTGATGATTGATTATTATAGGATCGCGATGGAATATATTGTAACAATTTTATTTGATCTAGTTGGGGAGTGATGGATGGTCAGGTATTTCTTTTGGTACGTAATTTTTTTCTGTGCAATTATCGCTTTGTAGTAGGTATAACTGATTGTCGTCATGTGGTCATGACTCGGCAACTCGCTTTCTACGTTTCCACTCGGCTCAGTAAGCACATGCTGTAAGAACATTTCGAACAATTGAACGAACTCGATATTTCGAATTCGCATGCTGTGTCCTGCATGGTGAGTGACTTCACGTTGTGGAGCATAAGTTGACAGTGATGTCTGTTTATGTGATAGACAACGTGACGTCACTAGAAATAAATAATTAAAATATGTGAAATTGAAATCTCACCGCAGATTCAGCTGTCGAGTTCGTTTGATTGTTAGAAACATTCTTACAGCATGTGCTGCTGTAATCCTTCTCGTTCTTACTGAGTCTGGTACTTTCCACACGTTGGGAGGCCATCTAGAAACCAGAGATAAAAATAATAAATAAATATTCTACAATATTCTACACAACGTTGTCTAGACTCATGATAAACATAGCTTAACTAGCTTGTATTATGGAATCTAGAATGCGAGTAAACATACTTAGGTACATTTTTTTTGTAAATAGGTACAAACATATTATTTATTTATCTCAGATCGTAGGTAAGAGCGCCGTTATATAAGAAAAAAACACTAATGCAAATATACATATTCATGCATACAACAATTTGCACTGAGCGAGAATCGAACCCGCGCCCCCTGCGCAGCAGTTTAGCGTTCTACCGCTACGCCACAGAAGCCGTCAAAAGATGGCCCTTATTTTATAAATAACTTATTAAGCCACCTTACACTCAGGCATTTCAAAACTGAGATGGCGTGCGGATTCAGTTGGTTCGAACCCGACAGAACGTCTTCTCCAGCTAATGGGTATCCGTGATGATTTCTGCGCGAAAGAAAGGTAAGGAACCCGAAAAAACGCAATGTCTTCAGATCATCATATTCTTTTTACTTTTGTTTACCTAAGGTTATTTTTGTCTGCCACGTAAGCAGTAGAAAATAGGTCTTGCGGCAATGATGCCGCAGACGAGCTTGCAAGCAGGGGCTCCGATATGACTGTTGCTGGCCCGCTACCACTAGCACCGATCCCTCTCTCACAGTTCTTCACCTGGACACGCGATATAGGGAACTGCACAACCAAAGATGGGTACAATCCACCGACGGCAGGCATCCAAAAATGGCCATGCCGTCGGTAAACAAACGGCTCACGAAACGTCTCCTAGACGTAGACAGAACAAGTCTAAAAACAATTGTGGGATGATAACGGGCCACTGCCTCCTCAACAAGCACCTGTACACATCGGTGTTACGCATAGTCCCTATTGCAGGGGGTGTTTCAATACCGAGAAAATGACCTACCACGTAATACTAGAATGCGAGGCAGTAGCCCCTCAATGATGACAATAGCGAGTAGAATAGCGAGGTCTCTCCGTGAAGTCTGTGAAGTCCCCAGTAAGGTTCTGCATTTCTGGGCGGAGCTAAGCTGGCTGCTCTAGCCAGTAACACAGTGGCCCAAAAAAGGAGGCTAAGTGCGGACAAAGGATTCCACATAAGCGGTATAAAAAATGAGACACTATTTTATATATTTTCGAGCTAGGTATCTACTATTCTTAGATAATATTTTTCAGATACTTCGCCAGATATAGAATACAGCGGTCATAATAACCTTGTGTTGTGTTCCCGGCGGTGAGTAGTGTAGCCAGAGCTCACTGGAGAGTTTTTGTGATGTCAGTGGGAAGACCAAAAGCTTGCCTGCTTTGTATTTATATTGACGGCACATAAACTCTCTGTGCTTACAGGGTTGGCAGCGTCAATGTGTCTCCATTGGTTTTGTACACGTCCATAGGCCACAGTAACCACTTTTCATCAGGTGGGCCGTGTGCTTGTCTGCCATTGAAGTGATATAAAAAAAACATGGTGGCACATTTAAAAATGTTCCTCACCTAGGGACTGTAAAATTACTTTCGGCGACAGGTCCCAATCGACTGATTAGGGTTACCATTCTTTACATAAGAATAGTGCGTGGTATCATAAATACTGACTTACTCGTACCTTGTCTACTGAAAAAAATTACCACAGAACATTGTGCGAATTCTTAAAAAACTTTTCTACATTTCTTTTGGGAGGGTTGATATTAGTTGAACCATTGTTAACCAAATCCTTTCTTTTGCCACGGAGAAAGATTAATTCTTTAAAGTTATTTATTTTTTGGAGTATGTAGACTTTAATAGCTTTTTCCTTATAGATGTAGCAGATGAACAATATAATCGGGGATAAATGTGTGATTAAATGTCAGGAGGTAGGACAATGGCGGTATTTCCGCCCAACTGAGCAGTCCGACTGGGGAAGTACCTCCGCCCTACAGAATACCGCGGCTATAATAACTTCGTGTTGTGTTCCCAGCGGTGAGTAGGGTAGCCAGAGCTCACTGGAGAATTTGTGCTGTCTGTGGGAAGACTAAAGGCTTGTCCTGCTTTGTCTTCTACTGACGGCACAGAAACTCTGTACTTATAGGGTTGGCAGCGCGACTGTGACTCCTCTGGTGTTACAAACGTCCATAGGCCACGGTAACCACTTTCCATCAGGTGGGCCGTGTGCTTGTCTGCCAATTAAGTGGTATAAAAAAAAAATGTTTGTAGCGTCGGTATCTTGGTGGTTAAGTAGTCGGTCTTTCAATCGAGAGGTTCGAGGTTCAAATCCTGGCCATTACACTACCGACGTGAACCCACTCCTAAAACAAACAGTTCAGCTTAGCCGGAGGGGTTAGAGGGAATATTAGTAATTTCGATTCTAATATTCTTTAAAAAATACTTCTAATCTAGTATTCTGTTTCTTCTGGAGCTATATATGACTATGAAGGTTGATTAGTGAAAGGGTTGTATACCAATGAGGTTGGCATGGGGTAAGGATTTCCCATGGTACCTTAACTTAATCGTTCTTCTGATACATATTTAGTTAACATCAGACACGTATGAAAGTATGCCTAAACTGCTAAATCGTTTTTTATGAAATTTGGTATAGAGGTAGCATAACATAACATAAACTCACGCCTATATCCCCGGAGGGGGTAGGCAGAGGTGCTAGCACCCACATCTCGCCAGTTTATGTTTAGGTAGAATAGACCTTGAGAAAGGCTATATTTTGTCTCGATAACCGAAATCCACACGGGAGAAGCTGCGGGCAACAGCAGCAGTAATAGGTATAAATATACCTCTCATAAATATAACTCTGTTTACATAACACAATTTTAACGACGCCATTCACATAATTGTTTCCCGATATACAAGCTAAAAGATAGTTAAACAGTAGCTTGCTAACAAAACATGCAAACTACAGCTCACACGGCAGTGCATGTTCAAACACGTTTAACACGCGCATTCTATTGCTTATCACATATGTATTGAGTACATAGTGTACATAGATAATAATGCATGTGAAATGCACACTCGTATACTTAGGTTGGCCACGATACAATAGTAAGAAACTAAAAATAAAGCTGTTTTTGTTTTGGTATTGTTTTCCCAAGCACCTACAATATGGGTTTTTCAAGAGGGGCATCAGAAGGTTTCTTCATGGTCGGCAGCGCGAGTGTAACACCCTTGGTGTTGCATACGTTCATAGGCCACGGTAACCACTTCCCATCAGGTGGGCCGTGTGCTTGTCTGCCACCTAAGTGGTATAAAAAAGACAGTAGAGAAGTGAATCTTAGACTCCAAGTGCAAGACCGCGAGTAACGGTGCGATGATGAGGAAACTCGCGAAATCCAGGCTCTGAACGTGGACTCGTGCAATTTTGTTGCTACTGAAGTCAATAAGGTTCAAAAATTAAGTTTAAAACTAAAACCCGATACTGAAAAATCACGCTCTAAAAAGTAGGTATTAAACAAGAAAAAGTTTAGAAGTTTTCCCACGAATGTATTGTTTTATTAGACAAAGTGGCATACGACCTCGGCTATCCTAGATTTTTTCTTGTTTAATACTTTTTAGAGCGTGATTTTTCAGTAGTCGTATTTTAGTTTGAAGCTTATTTTTTTATTTATAATGTTTTGGGGCAAGCAATAAGTATAAATTCTACATATTTGGAATGTACTAATTAAGTCCTTTCAGTTGATACCAAACTCGATATGTTTATCTCAAATTTATTTTTTAGCACTGTACTTCATGACCGCTAGAGGGCTCACATTAGATTCATTGACACATTATATAGCCTATAACCAGCAGACGACTAAGATGCTTCTAATGATATCTCATTTGTCCAGTTCTAATAAGTGGTTGAGGAGCTATGAGGGAACAGATGAACCTACATACATACATAGCCTGTCAAAATCATAACCCTCCATTTGCTTCACAAATAAAAGAAAGAGTGAGTTTTTTAAAAAGCAATGTTAGCATATTTAATATCTGAAACGAGTTGTTATCAAGTACTTATATAAAGTATCTGCGCCTGGCATTAAACCAGCCGTTGTGGCTCGATAATGCGCTCACATAGAACTGATTGTGTAATGTCTCCGCAATTGCTGATAGCCTGGTAAATGATCAGTCATGGTTCAACTTACCTTAATATTATGGACTTAATTTGTAAGTTAATGACTACATTAAATATTCCACAAGGTGAACACGAAGATCGGCTTTACTCCTATGAGTTGCGGACTAGATCATTTATTCACGCGGGAAAGTCACAGGCAACAGTCAGTATTAAATGTTTTGAAAAAAAAAATTTATGTTACGCAAACGAGCCCTTAAAGGGCAGTGTTACCATATAGTAAATTTTCTCGAAAGTACCTGCGTCAGGTGTTCGGCTGTTCTAAGCCGTTATGGACCGATATCAGTTAATGCACCCACGTGGATCTAATTGTGTAATGTTCTCCGTCTACTGCTGATAGCCTAGTAAATGATCAGACGTGTGTTAACTTACCTCATGCTGGTACAAATTGAGGTGAACACATTTCATAGAAATTAGCTCTATCTGAATAATATTACTGTGTTGATGTTTGTTACTTCTTCACCCAAAAAGGGTTGAACGGATGAAAAGCACAACGATGACAGTCGTACCATGGACACTGCTAAAAATACATTTAATTCTAGACTTTAAAGCAATGATGTTAAAGTTCAAGGCTTTTTGCAGAGATAATGAAAACGTGTAATGAAAGTCTTTTCATTTGATTTTGGACTTTAACCTGATAGAAATAAAGTTTCTTTGCAGTGTCTGTGGTGCCTTTTAATAGAATCGAGGGCCAGGATAAAACTTAGCACATTGAAAGATTATTGTATGGAATAGCATTCAGCCTTCTTTTTACTGTGATAGTTTGTTCCTGTGGATCGCGAGCTTTTATGGGAGTGCTGCTGTACCTCCCTGCAATGAGATAAAAGTCTGTGCCAAAGGCATGTTCGTCCATCAGCAGGTACACTGGCTCGCAAATGAGGTTATGGCTCCGAAGCTTTTCACAGATATCATACACATGCACCACAGACGAAAACATATGTTGCAGCAGTAGAAACTGCCACTTCAGGAGTTACAGGATCGAATACAGCTCTTTCTGAACTGATGCAGTCCCAAGTCCTTTTAGCGGGGCGTGAAAAACCATATGATGAGGCCGTCAAGCTGAGTGTCACCATTGTAACATGGTATATGTGAGTAATGGTGACCCTCTTTTATGAAACTTTGCGTTCAGCTTACCATCGGGCGGGGCGAAGTCTAATTGACGTGTCCTAATTAAAAATAACTGAATCCATCCTTAAGACGTTTAGATCTAGTCTTCTCAGGTTAACTGTTTAATCTATTAACTACTTACCTAATTGCTTTTTGCTAGTGTGGCTTCAGGTCCTTCCGTTGTCCATCATTGGCACCATGTTGAACGACACGAACGACAGAATTGCGGCTTGTCTTCGTTTGGGTACTCCCTGTGTTTCTCCTCATTGATATCACTGTGGTGAGGCAGTCGACAGCCTCGGACATCACAGCCTATCATGCGGCAGGAGCGCAGGTCGCTTGTCACGTCATGCACATTTAAATGACATTATCCGCCGGGCTCTGGTCACCACAGGCGTTTCAGCCATACTTGAACCAGTTAGGTTGGTGCGCAACGATGGCAAGAGACCGGAATGTCTTTGGTGCCTTGAAAGATGGATAGATCTTTGGTGTGGGACGCAACTTCCGTCCACACCCTTGCGCCTTCCCATCTTCCAAGAACGACGGATTGCGCTTGTGCTGCTGCGGCAACTGCGGAGACCCTCAAGCGGCAAATATATATATATATATATATATTTATATAATTGAGCCGTTTGGGGTCGAAACGCTGGGTTCGTGGGGTCCGAGCACACGGTCGCTTTACAAAGAAATAGCAAAACGACTGGTCGATGCTTCGCGTGAGCAAAGGGCTAGCCTCTTTTTCGCACAACGAATTGGCATTGCCATCCACGGGGCAATGCCGCCAGCCTTTTGGGCACATTACCAGCCGACATCGATGGGGAGGAATTTTATGATGCTTGACTTGACCCTTTTGTATCCTATTTTATAAATAATAGTTTATATCTTTCTACAATAACAAAATACACTGATTGTACTATTAATAAATAAATTATGTTAAAAGAAAACAATATAAAACTTAATATACGTTTATTTACAAAGAATAAATAATAATAATATTTGATTGCGCAACACTGTTAAAGTACAATATGGTCTATAATAAGGTATTTTATAACAAACAAAAGACTGTTATAATATCTACAGCATGATAAAGGAACGACCACAGTTTCAAGCATGAGTTGTACCAAATTTTATGAAATTCTGGAATAGTTAATCAATACACACATACATATAAGTACGCCTTTATCCCCGTCGGGTTAGGCAGAGGTGAATAAACACCCACATTTCACCAATCATTGAATTCGGTCCCACGTAATAAATAAATAGGAGGTGATCATATTGCCGTATTCCGGGCACTATTGTTGACTCGAGCCATGCATCTGAGAGGCTGAGTCTGGGCTGTATATATCTGTCTGATGTTAAACAGCCCTATCCCTTAGTCGCCTTGTACGACACCACATGGGAAGAGATCGGGGGTCCAAATTCTACTCTGCCGGGAACCACGCGGATCTAAGTTAATCAATAATAATATATATATGTTAATCTATCGAGTTTTGATAAATTCTTGAAAAGTTGAAATGTTTTGTTTATAAAGTCTGTTTAATTTTTTATATTAAAAATATCTTTTCTTTAAACTATCATGGTCACTCACATTACTATTAAAGTTATAAGGATATTTACCATGTTGTATAGTGCAGATATCGTAGTATAAGAACTCGAAAGAGGGTAGATCGATATATTTACTCCTAAAAAACCACGATAGCCTAGTGGTATGGGTAATGGACTGCTGAGACGAGGTCTCGGGTTCGATCCCAGGTTTACCATGACACACACCAATGACTTTTCGATGCTTTTCGAAGTTATGTGTGTATTTATCACAGGTTTATAAGTGCCCGGTTAATGGCAATAGGCTCGCCACCTATTACATTGGGACCTAAACATAAACTGGCGAAATGTGGGTGCTAGCACCTCTGCCTACCCCTTCGGGGATATAGGCGTGAGTTTATGTTTATGTTATGTTAAAAAACTTTTTCACTGTTCACCGCCAATACTCCAGTTCCTCCGTGATCATGGTGCTTGCAACAGCGTCGAAATATCGGAAACTCGGAACAATACAACTTTAATACTAATGCTTTTTATTTCTTTTAGTGAAAGTAATTGATTTATTGAAAGCTACTTTTTGGTGAACCAAAGTACTAAATGCGTTGTTTGTATTTGACAACTACATTTAAAGGAGATAAGCAAAAAATGATTTTCCTTCATTTTTAATTTGTGGAGTGAAGGTGAGTGGAAGATGAGTGAAATTTAATCAAATATCTCTCTCGTTCAAAATATGCATCTAAGGCTATTTTCAAAGAGAGCAATAGTTAAATAAAACGCTAAAATACACTTTTGTATTTGGGAGCTTGCATTCAAAAACTTTTCAATACTGAAAATTAGAAGCCCATGCAGTGACAGTTCGTTGAAAATAGAACCAAAAGTAACTGGATCTTATACGTATACAAGAATACCAATGCCTGCCTTCGCAGTTCATATCTTTTTTTTATACCACTTGGGTGGCAGTCTGTATGTAATTTCCCTTCCCTCTTACCTCTCATTTTCATCACGAAACAAGTTGTAAACTTCTTTCGTACAAAACTTGTTGAAGACTTGTAGAAGACTAGTCAAAACACAATACATATGTTTTATACATGTATTGAGACTGTCTCAGATACTTTTTCGTTCACATAGTATGTACTGCCAACAAATTGAAAACAAGTATAAAACACATTTGCGTTCACACTGTAGCCTGTGACATATTGCAACTTGTCATATACTTAGGTTTTATACTTAGGTGTAAACAAGGGGTTACAATACAATGCATTTGTACGAGCTAAGAACTGTGGTCATTTTGCATAATGGTGTAACTTGCACTAAAATAAAATTACTTACACATATTTATGTAATATACATTATAATTCAAACACAATATTGAGATTTATTTGGTCGCATTATTTTCTACAATGGCACAGCTAAAAGCTAAAATAAATTAGAATTCACAATAAATTTGATATATGTAATGTAAAAAGACTTTTATAAACTTCCAAATACTATATAAAAAGACCAAGTACATTTAAAGAGTACTTCCCCCTTCTTCTGCTTCGATTTTCGAGTGCAGTCGGTCGAAAATCGAGGCATATAAATTTCGAAATTATGCATAGGAAGAAGGGGTTTGACATACAAGGAGCTGTTCCAGTAATGGTGTACATTTCTGGAGTTGGAAATAGAATGAATCCACATCCCTTCTTATAGCAAATCACGAGGCAATTTTTGTTTAAACAATAAGTATACCAACTATTCCAGGGTCGGCAGAGTCGCGAGGGATATGCCTCCGGCAATCTCACCTCCGGCTATTTACATAACCTCTCTTACTGGCTCTGGTGGGGAGGTATCCGGAAAGATTTTTCGCACGACAAAAAAAACATAACATAACGTAACATAAAATCACTCCTATATCCCCGACGGCGTAGGCAGAGGTGCTAGCACCCACATTTTGCCAGTTTATGTTTAGGTCCCAATGTAATAGGTGGCGAGCCTATTGCCATTAACCGGGCACTTATAAACCTGCGATAACTACACACATAACTTCGAAAAGCATCGAAAAGTCATTGGTGTGTCAGTCTCAACAGTCCATCACCCGTACCACTAGGCTACCGCGGTTGCAAAAATAAGTATACTAACTATTCGTATCGATTTAGTTTATAAAAATGAAAGTCACAGGACTCAAACCCGTGATATTTCGTGAGACGTTCGGTAGATAGCTCCACCAAGAATCATTTTCCAATGGTTATTCTACCTTATTTGATATTTTTATAATATTCTTGGACATGATTGTAAAATTTTGTTCACATGTGATCTTTATGTGCCTACACTGAATAAATATAATTGATTCTTTGATTCACCGTCATCCCAAAGACGATTGTTTAGGATTATTTCGAAACCATGACATGCTTCATGTAGCTCAGTTTATCAGAGCATTTCCCCTGTAAATGAGTGGTCGCAGATGCAAGTCCCGTCTTAGACGTTCACTTCTCCAATTTAAATAATCGATAAGCATATACAAACCTTTAGCCCGGAGGGTTAGGCAAAGGTGAATTAACACCCACATTTCACCAATCATTGAATTCGGTTCGACGTAAAAAGGGTGAGCCTATTGCCGTCTACCGGACACTATTGTTGACTCAAGCCATGGATCTAAGGCCGACCGAGAAAGCCGACCCCAACACAGTTGGGAAAAAGGCTCAGATAATGATGATGAGGAGACAAAAAGTAAATCAAAATAGGTAAATACCCTTAAAAATCAACATGTTTGTAACCATATATGAGAAAGGAACTGATAAAAGCAATCAAATAAACCACAATTCAAAAGGTTTATTAGCAGTTAGAGAGCTCCCTGTTCACATGAGCATAGTAATTAAAATTAACATCACGCCGGCTCAAAGACCAATAAATCGAATTTCACTTGGCGTCGTGCGACCACTTTACTGCGGATGCAGCTCTCAAAGAGGTTCGGTCATTTAGTGTTCTCATTCAAAATGAAATTTATTGTTAAGGTCAATGGCAATGTGATTCATATTTTAAAAGGTATTTACAATACAATTTTATTTCCTGATTTGCTTGGGATGGATGGGGATGAGTAGATGGCCAGATCGTGAGAGATGGCCCTGTGTCGGCCGAGGTGCGAGTTATGCCTATTACCCTCACCTTCGGCAACCAAAATCGACCCACAAGCGTCGTGCGTTTTAGTCGGTTCGAGTCCGACATAACCTCTCCCACCGGCTCCGGTGGTACCGATGGTACCGTGGGGATTTTCCACACGTAAAAAAATGGTTGGACGTAGATTCATTTTATTTCAATATTTATTTAATCATGTCGAAAATAGATGCAAAAAAATCTTTAGGTAAGGACGGGAATTTATTCATTTTATTTCCAACTCCGGCAATTTACAATGCAATTTAAACAGCTTCAAGTATTTTACTGTCCGGCCGGGGTGCGAGGGATATGCCTGTCAACCTCACCTTCGGCAACCAAAGCGACCCGCAGGCGGCGTGCGTTTTAGTCGGTTCGAGTCCGACATAACCTCCTCCTCCGGCTCCGGTGGGGAGGTATCCGTGGGAATTTTGCGCACGTAAAAAAAAAAAAAGTATTTTACTGTAATTAATATACACTATAGAGCAAAAGCTTGTGATGGTCAGACTTACAGTATAATATTTAGGATGCATATGACAAACCTGCAGTCTTTATTCTCTATACAGGCCCCTAATAGATGTTCCCCACTCCGTGGAACACCTGTTAGGTGAACTACGGGTACCACATTTTGTTCTATGTATCCGTGGAACACCTTACCGGTGAACTACAAGCACAAAAAAGTACCTTTGGAACAACTAAGTGATCTATTAGATGTTCCACGGGTAGTAGAAATGTACCCCGGCTATAGTTTGAATCGTATTGAATTCATTCAATTCACTTTAATATTATTTTAATGAATTAATTATTCAGCCAATTTGGTTTCTACAACAATAGATTCTATGTCTGGGTTCACGCTTGTCATATTTGGGTTAAACCGATTAATTTGTGACTTGTCAGAGTGACGTCACGGAGTGATTAATGACATTCAATTATTAAATGGTAATTATTTGTGATGCCTTAGCTTAGAACTGTACAATTTAGTACAGTTACGTCATGTGCGTCACCCGTCCGCACGATAAGATTGACTCCGCGTAATTTTGTTTTAAAAAAATAGTTATAACAACAAAAAGTTCGAAAAGAAGTAATATATACATTCATAAACATACAAATTATAAGGGATATCATTTGCAGAACAAATAAACCATCCAATTGTGAAAAAGAACTTGTTATAATATTGTGCCAGTGAAATCGTGAAAATGTCTAACTTGTGTTAATATATAATTACTTGTGTTAAATAAAATAAACAATAACAAACATTAAACGACGTAGGTTATACAAAACACCAGACAATAGTGTAAATGTCCAAATATATTAAGGAATTCAATTATAAGTAAACATTCAAGCAACCGAACCAACCAGTGAGTCATTTTGTTGGATTATTTTATGTACAAAGGAGGTACCTATTAAAAACGGAGATAATACGAAACTATTGATAGTAAAAATATCTCCTTACTAAGCGAATACCAAATTTAAGAACTTATCTTAATGATCGTTTGGTCTCGAGGCTGAGTGCGTTGCCTCTTGCACAAGAGGACGGCAGTTCGATCCCCGCTTTGTTTGCTCTTTTTGTGCGAATAACTTTGTGAGACATAATTATTATAAAATAAAAAGATGAATTTCTTCGGAAATATAACACAACGACGACATAAACAATATTCCGAAACGAAAAGTGACGACGATGACTCATACTTATCGAATAATAACGAGATAGCTCCCAACACTAACGACAATAGCTGTCACGACATATCAGACGAAGAGGATAGTCAAGAAGTAATAAACCGACTAAAATTACAGATGAAACACCTAAATTTACAATTGGAATCGGCACAATTAAAAATTGACAATTTGAGTATAGAAAATACAGGTCTTAAAAAAACTATTGATGATTTGACTAAAGTGACTGAGACAAATAAGACCCCTACAAAAACGGATTGTACACCAAAACAATCTACTCATTTTATTAACAACCGCACACCTAAGTGCGAGGTGAAAGACAGTAACATTGTGTCATCTGCCTCTATCAGTCCTAGTAAGAAATCTACCCTGAAATATAACGAACAACTGCAACAAAATATGGTGAAGAAAAACGTACTAATTCTTGCTGGTGAAGAAGGAAGAGGTCTAGGCAATATACTACAGAATAGTTTAGGGAATAAGTATTCAATTTTGACAATTATTAAGCCTAATGCTCCTACAAATGAAATATTAAAATCTTGTTTATCATTGACTAAAATTTTTAATGAAAATGACTTTGTAATTATAATAACCGGCTCTTGTGACGAGAATCCACTTTTGATGCAGTCTTTTATGTACTATACCTTATATAATATGTCACATACGAACGTTTTACTTGGTAATGTACACATTAATAGATATATGAATGTAAGAAATATTAACCAGATCCTAAAATTAATTTCCAGTAATTTAAAACATGTAGAATTTGTTGATAGTGGCTACAAGATTAATCCATTACTTAATTCTAGATTATTACTCAAAGAAATTCTGAGAACTGAGTATCGGATCAACTACATAAATTATTGTAATGAAAAAGTGCTTAAAAGTGTAAGGGTAGCAAAAAAAAACATGTTACCTCTTGAATCAAATAAGAGAATCAAGGGAGTAGCAAAGAAAGGTACTATACCATTCTATTTCCCTATAATGCACAGGGATAAAATTAGTGCAAATCAGAATGAGCAAAGTATTACAACAACACTAAATCGATCCTCTATGCTTGATAACCAAGCGGAATCTACTATTGGTTTTTTTCGTGAATAAGGAGGCATGCGACGAAATTAGATTAGAAAATAGGAAAAGGTTAACACTATTTCATCAAAATATTGCAGGGATACTCAATAAATTAGGGGTTTTTGAAGTTACGATCACTAATCTAATCGATAAAATTGGCCCTATAGACTTTATATGTCTCACTGAAACATTTGTACAGTCAGGTCATGAAAACAGTCTTATATTATCAAATTATAAATTAGTTGCTTATTATTCTAGACGGGATAAAAAAAGAGGCGGTTCATGTATATTGATTAAACGCGATCTAGAATTTAAAACATTACCATCAATTGGACAAATAGCTCTTACCAATGAATTCGAATGCTGTGGCATTGAGGTAACTGACTATAATCTTATAATCGTTTGTATCTACAGAATCCCAGGTTCAGACATTGATGTGTTCTTTACGAGGCTTGAAAAATTATTAAGTATTATAACGCATAACATTAAGAAATATATTATACTGTGTGGAGATTGGAATATCGATGTTTTAAACATAAATGCAGACACAAAAAAATTGTTGTCTATTTTACGAAATTATAACATACTGACACATATCAATACTCCCACAAGAAAAGCTACGAGTATAGATCAAATAGCTTCGAATATTCTAGTTGCAGATGTAGTGGCCGGTACGCATACCCTAAACCTATCAGACCACGATACAGGTCAATCTCTAATGTTTTATACAGATGCAAGTATTAAGAACTCTAAACACACGTGTTGGTATCAAACAAGACGAAACTTCTGTTGGTATAATATGAATAAATTCAGACAGTGTATATCGGCATTATCATTCACAGAAATTTATGAAGAAAGGGACTGTGACCAATCTTTTAATATCTTTCACGATTTGTTCACGCTTATGTTCAAACTATGTTTTCCTTTGGTTCGTTATAAAAAAGGTCATAAAAAAGTTAAGAACTCGTGGATAAGTAAAGGACTCAAAACATCTTGCAGAAAAAAGAGATTATTATACTACAAATATCAAAATGAAGCGACAAACAAGACATTTCAAAAAAGTAAATATACAACCTACACTAAAATATTGAAAAAATGCATTCAAAAATCTCAAAGTATAAATAATAATAGATTTATAAGTACTGCTAAGAATAAATGCCAGGCGACATGGACTGTTATCAAGAATAATATGAATACAAATAATAGTAATCAGGATATTAAAGAATTGAAAATAAATGACAAAATAATTAATAAACCTAGTGACATTTGTGAATATTTTAATAATTATTATATAGAATTAACTAATAAATCAAATTATAGTAAAATAAATGACATAAATTTAAGTAATGAATTGCAAAGTATGTTCATAACTCCGGTAAGTCAGGACGACGTCATAAAAATAATACGGTCACTAAACGACACAAATGCTACGGGATATGACGAAATAACTACGAAATTAATCAAACATAATGCAAAAAGTATAGCCATGCCCATGAGCCACCTAATTAATAAATCGTTTGAAGATGGAATTTTTCCAACTAAATTGAAATTATCAATCATAAAACCACTATTTAAAAAGGGAGACCCCACAATCATTAGTAATTATAGGCCAATAACCCTAATACCCATTTTCTCAAAGATTTTTGAAAAAGCCATGTATCAAAAACTTAATAATTTCTTGACGACGAATAAAATACTAGTAGAAAATCAATTTGGATTCAGAAAAAACAGCTCTACAGCATTAGCCTGTTTTTCGCTTGTAAAACAAGTCACTGAAGCTCTAGACAAGAAGATGTCAGTGCTATCTACCTTTTTAGATATGAGCAAAGCATTTGACTTCGTCCCACACAACCGCCTACTAAACAAACTGGAGAGATACGGAATAAGAGGTAACGCTTATAATTGGTTGGAAAGTTATCTCTCAAATCGTCAACAGTGCACTATGATAACAAAAATAGTAAAAAACACAGAGGTAACTTTTACATCAACATTAAAAATAAATAGTTGCGGTGTTCCTCAAGGGAGTGTATTGGGGCCCTTACTGTTTCTCATTTACATAAATGACTTCAGCAAGAATATTATGCATGACTGTATACTCTTTGCTGATGACACGACACTTATGATTAAGTGTAAAAATAAATCTGACATAGAAACTGAAACTAATCAGGAGTTAAATAGGGCAATACAATGGTTACAAAACAACAACTTACAGATTAATGTCGATAAAACTAAAATAATTAAGTTTGAAACATATAATTCTAAATGCGCTTCACCAAATATCAATATTAACAATACATTTATTAAACCTGTCAACTCAACTCTGTTTCTTGGAATAACAATAGATAAGTATTTAAATTGGAAAGAACATGTTGGAAATGTATGTGCAAAAGTGGACAAGTTTGTATTCGCTCTAAGGAAATTGAGACAGATAGCTTCCAGAGAGACAGCTCTGTCAGCGTATCATGGATACATCTCATCAGTGCTACGATATGGTATCGTTGTATGGGGTAACTCGGTAGAAGTAGAGAGTGTACTTCTGGCACAGAAGAAGTGTGTTAGAGCTCTGTATGGAGCCGGATACCGAGAACACTGCAAACCAATCTTCAAAAAACTAAGAATTCTGCCATTTCCTTGCCTTTATATTTATGAAATGTGCCTATTTGTGAAGAAATATCCACAAATGTTTCCGCTACATGATGACATATTGAAAAAGACAAATAGTAGAGATCCTTATAAAATTTTAGTGCCCCAGCAAAGAATACATCTATATTCCTCAAATGCATATTGTATGGCTATAAAAATATATAATAAACTGCCAGTTGGTGTGCGAGCGCTACCTATGAATAAATTTAAATTCAGCATATTTAATTTCTTAGTAGATAAGTGTTTTTATTCAGTGAGGGAATATATGGATAGCAAATTTAATTTTAAGGACATTTGACTGATGTAAAACAAATAAATGACTAATAAAATAAATAATTATTGATTGCATGCGTGATATATTTGATATTATTATCGTAAAATTTAAATTATTATTGTAAAACGTAATAGAAATAAATAATTAATTGATTGCATGAGTGACATATTTGACATTACTATTGTAAATCTTAAATATTATTATTATAAAATTTAATATTTCTACACCAGGGTATGGTAGAATATGTTTGAACAAGTGAAATAACATAAAGATCTCAATGTACCATATTCTTAGAAATAAATTATTATTATTATTATTATTATTATTGACTTATATTATAGATGTATTTGCCAAAAATTAACAACAACTGTTTTGCATTAAAATGCTTGTCAGGATTGCAATATATTTAATGGTTTAGTTTTTAATCATGCACTTACTTGATGTACAATAAAGTGTTAAATAAAAGAATAAATAAGGTGATTTAAAAACTGATTTTTTACGTTATTGTCATTGTCTATACATTTATTACAAATTTTCACTTCTTCTTCTTCGTTCTTTAAATATCTAAGCACTTTTCTTTTATCACAACCTAATACACCTTTATTTACAAAACAATATTTTTTCTTATAAACTTCCAATACATCACTAATAAAACCGTTCATTTTTATTCACTAAAATACTTTTCACAATACCCTCATTATCACAGTCTCACAATTCTCACTTAGTAACTATCACAAGTTAGCTGACTGTACCTGAGGCAGGCGCCGATGTTCTCCTCCGGGCTCCGCTTGCGGACGGGCGGCCCGAAGCGGACGCTGACCTCGTAGGGACTGATGGAGGTCTCTATCCGACAGTCCTTGCGGGACTGCCCGGGACAGAAGGAACTCCCGCAGTGGTGGGGGTCGCACACGCCCGCCGACATGGAAGAACTCTGCGATTGGGGGTAGAAAGTATATTATTATAACAAAATGAATGGACAGTTACATATATGTGTATATTCAGGCCTGTAAGTATCTGAAAGTAGACAGAGGTGTATAAACACCCACATTTCGGCAACTTTGATTTTTGGGTCACACATAATAGAAGGCGAGCCAGTTGCCGTTAAGCAGGCTTTTCGCAAAAGCGAGAGAATTATTACATAAATATTCTAGGACCTTCTACACAGCGCTATACAGACCCAAAGTAAGTATTGAATAAGTAGCTCATTTTATGAGTTCTAGAATACGGAAAATATATTTAGATATATTTAGAAAGTTAAAATTCGGAACCCTATTGTCAACTTCATTTTTAGGGTTTCGTAACTCAAAAGGAAAATACGAAACCGTTGTCCGTCTGTCCGTCTATCTGTCTGTCAAAACTTTTTTCTCAGGAATGCGTTGAAATTCATACCACATACTCAAGTCTATAACGTCTTGAAAATTGTGCAAAAATCAAACTTATAAGTCAACACATTTCTTCTTATCCTAGTTTTTATATAACCAATCAATTGCAATTTAATAGAAATACCAAAAGAATTTCTGAGCATTTGAAGCCAGTGGAGTAACCACTATTTAATGTTCATTCTTAACAGAACTTCTACAATATTACTTCGATATTGATCACCAACTTTTCGAGTACCATCACTACTTTAGCTTTACGCAGAAAGACCTAAGCTCCAATTAAAATGGCTCTTAAGTAAGACTTTGTTCCTTTGACCTTTATAGAGACTTATTATGATAAGTTCTCATAGTTGTAATGTATTATATTTCCTCTGTTTTGTTACAGTTATTTATTTTGTGGTTTCTGGCAGAATAGAATTAGGGCTACCCCATCTCTTCCCATGCGGTGTCGTACAAGGCGACTAAGGGATATACAGCCCAGACTCAGCCTCAAATGCATGGCTCGAGTCAACAATAGTGCCCGGAATACGGCAATAGGCTCACCCCCTTATTACGTGGAAGCGAATACAATTATTGGTGAAATGTGGGTGGTAATTCACCTCTGCCTTACCCTCCAGGGACAAAGGCGTTATTATATGTATGTATGTATTTATTTTACTGAAAATTTATTACAATGGAAAAGTTCTACTTCTTGCTTGCAAGCTTGGAAATGGGCTATTTGTTCGTCTCTGCCCCCCTAACAAATTATTGTTGACTAAGTAAATATTTTTGTAAATAGACCAAAAAGGAGACCGCTCTGGTTGGACCCTTTTTCATACCGGCGGTGATCCATTTGCAAAACAAATCTATAATATTTTTTATGTTTCGTTTTAATCGTCTATGCAGAATAACTGACTTTTGACTTTAACTTTAACTATACAGCAGAAAAATTAAACATAGACATTCTCAGGAATTTAACTTACAATATATTTGAAAGACATTTTTACTATCAGTTTATGACTGTTTCTGAAATTGTAAAGTATAAGTTATCTGATCAAAGTCTTCTTAAACACAATGCGCAAATAAACCTTAACGAGACACCAAAAATTAGAACATCATCAACATAACTCACCGAAATTAAATACTCGTTCTCACAGGGTATAGTGATCCTGTCTTGACACCTCTGTCTGCCATACCCCATGAACCCAACGCCGTAGTCCCCGTACCCGTAGTACCGGAACCTGTCGTCCTCGGTCCCGTAGTGCTGGGTGTACGGCGACCACCGGCGGGGGTAGCTCGAAGACCTCGCCTGACCCCACATCCAAGACCAGATATACGTCCAGATCTAGTGAGGTTAGTGAAGGTTAAGCTAGCTACAGGGCAAGCGCGGATAGCGGTAAATAAATATTATAAAGAAGACCGAGGCGGGATTGGCGATGATTGCAGATAGTAAAATGGTTTCAGTAAAGCTTTAAATATTTAGAAAGGAATAGTCGTCCAAGTAATAATTTTTGTAGTCAGTAACCTTTTACAGTTACCGGTTGATAAAATAAATAATATTATAAATAAAAGTAATAATATCTCTTTTAAAATACTTATAGCAAGTGTCACTTGGGATAATGTAAGAATCATAATGATAATCGCCCAAACATCTAAAACTGTAGAGGCATTCAAAAGATAAGGTTACATGGTAAACTCACATTCGTGCATGAATTCTGAAAACATTACTTTTGTATAGTTGAGGAAACACAAAACACTATTTTAAACTGATTTTAAATGGCTATAGTGTCAATCAAGGACATATTTAGATATTGACAGTTATGTAATAAATCTAAGCAGTTATAAACATAACATAAAACATAAAAAGTTAGTTGGACTTGCATTTCATGCAAACTTATGTAGGTATTTATGTTTAGTTAGCTGTGAGTTATTTATTATTCAGTTTCTAGTATTTCTACAGAAAACAATTCATAACCAATTCACATTTAAGTACATCTAATAAATTATAGTTAAATGTAAGTTAAAGAAAAAATTATAAGATACTCAGAAGTAATATTAAAGACCTCATATACTTTTACTATCCCTAGTAAGTTCCTTAAATTTTTAAGTATCCTTTAAATTGCTGTCTTCAAAGTTAATGAGTAACAATAACTTAAACTTGCATTGGATGGTAATCAAACACTTGTATTTGATAATAAAGAAAATAATTAAAGACCTAAATTGGACAATAACGAACAAATTGCATGGAATCGTATAAAAATTATATCTAAAATGTTTCATGCCATTCTTTCTATATTATGATAAATTACATTAAATAAAATTATAGTACATATTTGTATTTGGCATCAATAACATAATTAATTGTTTGCAGCTTTATACACACAGGCAACTATAGCAGAATATAAATATAATATTTCTTCAATTTCCAACAACTGGATATAACAACTCATGGCTAAATTATTATCAAGCAATATTTATAGGCATTTCATGGAAGTCAATACAGTCATATCAGATAAATAATAATATAAACGACTAGTCTAACGATGATTGAAATTATAACTATGACAACATTAAGGACATTTAAACTATCATGGACATCAGTATCAAAATAAACGGAATATTTACCATATTTCATTGTTGCAACAGCGCCGAAATATCGGAAACTCAAAACAATGAAACATGTTATTTTTAAACTTTCGCGGTGTGAATTCATAATTATACTAAGTATCGGGACTTCTCGCGAATTATATTTTGGAACTTACTATTTCTGCCGACGTTTCGGATGCGTTGCAGCACCGTACCGCACAGTAGTCGTGACCACGGGTGCTGCAACGCATCCGAAACGTCGGCAGAAATAGTAAGTTCCAAAATATAATTCGCGAGAAGTCCCGATACTTAGTATAATAATGAAACATGGTAAATATCCCGATTACTTTGATACTGATGAACATCCTACATGAATATATTATTACAGATGTAATCATTAATTACATCAAATCATCTGAAGTCGAAAATGTATACGCGTTTTTATATGATTCCATAGCATGATAGCACGTGCTATGATTTGTCTGCAGCGATATTTTTTGCGTGTAGCGCCTTGTGTTAAGCAGCAAATGCTGTTTCGCAATTATCTTCAATATTAACATCATTATTTGTATCAAAAACCTCACTAACGTCTCTTAAGTATACATTATTTTACATTGTTTGTTCCATTCTTACCCTAGACAGCATGCTAGGTTGCGCTTGAACTGGTGCTATTTGAGGCTCATCACCAGATCCTTCAATTTCATCATCTTGTGTCATCATATCTTCATTGACTGGCATCATTTGATCATCAGCTTGCATATCTAAAAGGTTATGAAGATCAAAACAGTTTTAAAAGTGACTTGAAATTTTTCCTACTGATTTCATAAATCTGTTACAGCTTGTCCTCACCTAGGAACCGAAACATGATTTTTGAAGTAAAAACTTCTTTACTTTTGGGTAAACAAAAATCTTGGAACTCGCGTCATCGTCACCTAAAACTTGGGCCATCACCGAACGCGTCACGTCACGTCAGAACGGCTGACGACACAATTCACAAGTTACTTAGTTTCAATTTCTATCATTAGTCCACAAATACTACACTGCATGTTAACTGAATGTTTTTTTCAAAACTGCTTATCCAGTATGCATAAAAATCATTGATTTATATTTTACATTTACCAACGTCATCATTCTCATCATCATAGTGTTAGTCATATAAAATCTGATGCTTTGCAGCCAGAGGTCTGTCCTCTTATTCCTTTTCGTGATTACCTATATTCGCCCGGCCGAGTAAAATTGGGACCACCCCATCTCTTCACATGCGGTGTCGTACAAGGCCATTAATGGATAGCCCAGATTCAGCCTCAGATGAATAGCTTGAAGCAACAATAGTGCCCGTAAGACGGCAATAGGCTCACCTCCTATTACGTGGGACCAAAGTTAATGAATGGGGAAATGAGGGTGTTAATTCAACCTCTGATGAAACAATCATTTTTTTTTTTAAATATAGTACTCAATAACAATGGACCTCACCATACTCATCAGTGAGAGTTGGCGAGTCGGCCGAGCCTATCCTGAAGGATCGCCCATCACACGGGGTGTACCGGATTGAACAGGTACCACTGTTCTTTCTCACGCATGCCTTATAGTCTTGGGAAGCCAGGTGACGACCGTTCGTCGCGAAGTTGAAGGTTTTTATTGTTCCTGTAAAATAAAAACGTAAGTATATTATTTAAAAAATTCCCATTCTAAATACGTAGTTTAAAATAGCTGCTCATATTGCTTCTGTGCATCTATCTTTGGTGGTAAGCATGGAGTACAGCGGATTCGTGTCAAATAACAGTCAGTACCTTTATTGGTATTGTTACGTGCACGGGGTACAATTAAATGCCGTTTACTCAACGAAGAGATTTATTAGCTCACCACAAACTAGACAATTTAATCACTAGTACACACAGTACTCTTCAACAGTTCCAGTCGCTCAGTAATTCACAGTGGTCCACAGTCGTTGCTCAGGTCGCAGGTAGAATCTTCTTCGGTCGCTTAAGTTCGCTGTGTTCGTTATCGATCTCAAAGACTGAGTGAATCGTGTTGCTATGCGAGCATGTTTTTATACCTCTCAATTAGAAGGATCGAATTATCTGGAAAGTTCGCGAGCGATAAAAACCTATTCCTTTGATCTTGCCGCCGTCGCTGACCTTCGAGTACATTCTCGATATTTACCTATTGTTTGTTTATATTTGAGAGTGTAGGTACCTGTAGGTACGTTGTGACTTTTTGTTGACGATTCCAGATTTTTCTATGCCATTCGGTAGAGTACCTCGTCACTAACAATGCGTTTTTATTTCTTGAAGATTCGATTATTAGTTTTCGAGATATCGACGGCGGTCGTAACATTACCCCCCTCTTAGTCATGCTCGTCCCGAGCATCATTTGTTCCATGATGACGCGTCAACCTATCCACATGGACTACCTTTGGTTTTCCCCTAACCCCCTTCCTAATGCGGTAGGTAATGTCATTGATTCTCGTGATAACCGTATAGGGCCCTTCCCAGCGAGCTTGGAGTTTTGGAGATTTCCCCTTCTTGCGTAGCGGATTATGAAACCATACCAGTGTTCCTTCTTCGAAACCTTCGATTCTGTGCACCTCGTCCAGTCGGTTTCGAAATTCACTCACGTAATCCGTCACGGGCTTAGGACTATCAGGTGGCGTACCGGTTATTGCATCCACTGGTAGCCTAATCTCTCGACCAAAGTTCACTTTCGCTGGGGTGTGTCCCATACTGTCATGTACCGCAGATCGATAGGACATCAGGAATAGTGGGATGTACTGGTCCCAATCTCTTTGGTGTTCATCGACAACTTTAGCCAAGTGATTTTCCAACGTCTGGTTAAACCTCTCGACCATTCCGTCTGACTGCGGATGCGCTGGAGTCGTACGGGTCTTGTTCATTCCAAGGAGTTTGCACATTTCTTGAAATAGAGCAGACTCGAAGTTCTGTCCTTGGTCAGAGTGAATCTCCATAGGTGCGCCGTACCGGCAGACCACTTCCTGAACCAGTTTCCTTGCCACAGTGACTGCTTCCTGGTTGGGTGTCGCAAATACTTCCGGCCACTTAGTGAAGTAATCTTGCACTACTATGATGTATTTGTTACCTTCTTCCGTCGTTGGAAAAGGTCCAGCAACATCAATGGCGATACGTTCCCATGGTGCTCCGACGTTATACAGTTTCAATTTTCCTTTGCTTCTTGTCGGCGGTCCTTTAACTGAAGCACATGCAGTGCATTTACGGCACCAATCCTCGACATCTTCCCGACAATGAAGCCAGTAAAACCGCTGTCGTACTTTAACAAGGGTTTTCTTGACTCCGAGATGCCCGCCAGAGACACCATCGTGACTGTGCCGTAAGAGTGTAGCCACCTTGCTTCGTGGTACCACTACTTGTAGAGTCACCTCTTTGCCGTCGTTGGATTCCCATTTCCTATACAGCACGTCATCTATCAGAGTTAAACTGTCCCACTGGGCCCAATAACTTTTGGTAGTGGAACTGTAAGCAGATATATCACTCCATTGGGGTTTGTTTCCAAGCTGCTTCCAGTGCAGTATAGGTTGTAGATCATCATCATCCTCTTGCGCCTGCTTCATACTGCTTCCGGTCCATTCGTCGTCAAGTCCATTCACCTTTATGACTTTAATATTTTCACGGGCTTCGTTCTTCTGACAATGCTTGCAATCTTCGGCACACGGCCTACGAGACAAAGCATCGGCATTGCCGTGCCCTTTTCCACTTCGGTGTTCTATCACAAAGGGAAATTCCTGTAGTTGCTCGATCCACCTTGCTACTTGACCTTCCGGATTCTTGAATTGTAGCAACCATTGTAGTGCAGCATGATCTGTCCTTAGTGTAAACTCTCGTCCTATAAGGTACTTATTAAAATGCTGTAAGGACTTCACCACAGCGAGAAGTTCACGACGAGTGACACAGTAATTTCTTTCCGGCTTGGATAGCGATTTACTGAAGTATGCTATTACAACATGGCGATCTCCTTGCACTTGTGACAACACTCCACCTATACCGGTATTGCTGGCATCCGTATCCACAATGAATCTTCCTTCCCTGGTAGGATAACCCAATATAGGAGCTTCGCACAAGCGTTCTTTAAGTGTACTAAAAGCTTGCTCGCAGTCTAAGTCCCAAACGAAGTCTCGTTTATCTTCCGTTAGTCTGTGTAGTGGTTTAGCAATATCCGAGAAATGCTTAATAAATCGTCTGTAATACGCGCATAGTCCCAGAAACGCGCGAATCTCCGTTTTGTTCTTTGGAACAGGCCATTCCTGAACAGCTCTAATCTTCTCGGGGTCGGTTTTAACTCCTTCTGTGGAGATCACATGTCCAAGATAGCTGACCTCCCTTTTAAATAAAGCGCACTTCTTTGGACTCAGTTTAAGGTTAGCCTCACGGATTCGAGTAAAAACTTTTTCCAGGTTCTTCAGGTTTTCTTTGAAACTGCGTCCCATAACTATGACATCGTCCAGGTAAACCAGACAGACATCTCCGAGTAGACCCACCATTACTCTTTCCATGAGACGCTCAAACGTGGCCGGGGCATTACATAACCCAAATGGCATAACATTAAAATGCCATAATCTGTTTCCAACTCCTGTACTAAAGGCTGTCTTCTCTTTATCTTCAGGACTGATCTCCACCTGCCAGTAGCCACTTTTTAAATCGATGGTTGAAAACCATTTCATACCACTAAGCATGTCCAGGGTATCATCGATTCTAGGCAAAGGATAACTGTCTTTCTTAGTGACATTATTTAACATTCGGTAATCCACACAAAACCTTGTGCTACCGTCCTTCTTTTTTACTAGTACCACAGGTGATGACCATGGACTCGTAGAAGGTTCGATCACTTTGCTCTCAGCCATGTCTTTAATCATTTCTGCTACCTCCCCTTCTCTGGCCCACGGTAAACGTCGAGGTCTCTGTTTTATGGGCCTGGAGTCACCTGTGTCAATCCGGTGTTTCACGAGCCCAGTCCTTCCACAGTCATTCCCGGTTGCAAAGATGTCTCTGAATTGTAGCAGCAGGTCTCTGGCTTGGTGCAATTCTGATGCTGTTAAATTTTCCTTCGAATTCTCAAGAAGTTGTTCGATGTGATCTTTGGAGACTTGTGTACCACCTTGTTGAGTCGAAGTGTTGTTCAACCGCCTCAGGCACTTTACTTCCTCACATCTTCCGACCACACTATTCTTCTTCAGGAGAACTATTTCATCACTGAGGTTAAGAATTCTCACTCTAGCGATTCCGTTCGGTATCAGTAAGGTTCTTGCTGTTATTAAATTTTGATGACTGCCGGCATCTTCCACAATAAGACATCTTCTTTGTTCAGTCTTCGCGGGAAACTTCACTTTGACTAATGTTTCCGATTTAGGAGCTAACGTTGTATCCGTTAAACAGTAAAGAGAGCACGGGTGCGATCCTTGTAAACAAACTTCCTGATCAGGGAATCTCAGCACTCCTCTAGGTATATCCAAGACACATCTGTGGTTCCTCAAGAAATCCAGTCCCAAAATGCAGTCATCAGTAATATTAGCAATGAGCACTGACTGCTGGTATATTTGGTCGCCAATTCTTACCTCCACGTATGTTTCACCGAGAACGGTCACTGGCTGGCCAGTAGCGGTCTGAAGCTGGCACCTTGGAAATCGTTTTTCCCACCTTATGGTGCGTTTCAGCAATTCTGGTCTAACAACTGTACGTGAAGCTCCAGTATCTACTGTTAAACTGCAAGGTTGATTGTTTAAGGTGGCCTCGATGATCAAACTATTTCCATTGCACACTTGAGTTATAGTGATGGTTGGGGCCTCATGTTGACCAGCCAGCGCCCGCCCCGCGGCCCTGGCGGCATTTAGTTTAACGGAACCTCTTGATGAACTTGGGTCCCGGAGTCCGTGACCCTCCTCCGTTTTCTCGAAGGACACTCTGATTGAATATGGCCCCTTCCTCTACAGGAATAACACGTTGGGACATACCGTGGCTTCCTTTCTTCTGCAACTACCTCTTTGACCTCCCTGACCTTACTTATTCCGGCATTCTGCCGTACAGTTTCCACCTCGAGAGCATAAGCCAGTGCTTCTTTCAAGGTCTGATGGTGACGCAACTGTACACTAGCTTTCACTTCTGCGTCCCGTATACCGTTTAGGAAGGCCTCCAGCAGAGTGGTCTCGATCATAATGGGTGTCGATGAGTAGGCCCGACGAACGAGTCTTTCAACTTCTACAGCCCATTCCTGGAGGCTTTGACTAGATTTTTGTTTCTTCTCCCGGAGCTGCGCTCGGTAGACATTCTCCAGGTGCTTGTCACCGTAACGTGTGTCTAGAGCTTCCATCAAAGACCCCAGAGTCCTTCCTTCAGGCGGCAGGTTTTCCAATATTATTAAGGCATCTCCTCGTAATGCAAGTGTCAAGGCCATAAATGACTCCTCGTTGCTCCAGGCTTTAGTTTTTGCCAATATCTCGAACTGGTACTTGAAGGCTGTCCACGAGGAAGTTCCATCAAAGTGTGGTAGGTCGAACTTTGCTGATGATGGTGAGGTCACGGTAACAGGTCCGCAGGTTTCCAGCTTGACGATCTTCTTTTCGAGAACTTGCAAGCGGTCGTCCATGGTCCCAGACTTCAAAGCCACTTCATTACTCAGCATTTGCAAGCCATCTTCGAGGTTCCTCACTTTATCACCCAGTGCATGGATGCCTGCATCGATTTTACCCATGACGGCTTCCTGGTTGGCCTGCAGCATCTGCTGCATAGAAGCCTGCGTCTCTTGCCTGGAAGCCTGCATCATCTGCTGCATAGAAGCCTGCGTCTCTTGCCTGGAAGCCTGCATCATCTGCTGCATAGAAGCCTGCATCTCTTGCCTGGATGCCTGCATCATCTGCTGCATAGAAGCCAGCAGCGTCATCATGTTGGTATCTGACGAGGTTCCATCTGGTGCTGCCGTAGTTCCCGCTGAGACAGCAGCATCGGCCTGACGCCCTTCCTCTTCGAGGCTCCGTTGACGTGCGGCATCCATTTCTACTTCACGTCTGGTCCGTGGAGTACGAGCTTCGTCTTCACGTGGTAATAACGGCATTCCGCTTCTGACACCAATTGTTACGTGCACGGGGTACAATTAAATGCCGTTTACTCAACGAAGAGATTTATTAGCTCACCACAAACTAGACAATTTAATCACTAGTACACACAGTACTCTTCAACAGTTCCAGTCGCTCAGTAATTCACAGTGGTCCACAGTCGTTGCTCAGGTCGCAGGTAGAATCTTCTTCGGTCGCTTAAGTTCGCTGTGTTCGTTATCGATCTCAAAGACTGAGTGAATCGTGTTGCTATGCGAGCATGTTTTTATACCTCTCAATTAGAAGGATCGAATTATCTGGAAAGTTCGCGAGCGATAAAAACCTATTCCTTTGATCTTGCCGCCGTCGCTGACCTTCGAGTACATTCTCGATATTTACCTATTGTTTGTTTATATTTGAGAGTGTAGGTACCTGTAGGTACGTTGTGACTTTTTGTTGACGATTCCAGATTTTTCTATGCCATTCGGTAGAGTACCTCGTCACTAACAATGCGTTTTTATTTCTTGAAGATTCGATTATTAGTTTTCGAGATATCGACGGCGGTCGTAACAGTATTTTAATTGGTCCGTAAAGTTCGTAAAGTAGTATTTTATCTGTGGTATATAGTACATACTTTCTGACGTTTGTTCTGAACTATTTCAATCTGTGATATTCATAAAAACTTCCGATAGTATTAATTGCTAGCATTTGTTCAAGAAGTTTGCCAGAATAAATGAGTCAGCACTCAACAACTGTACTTCTGCCATGTAGTGAATCTGTGGAGTCCAGGAATTGAACCAAACTATCGTCATCATTATGTAGCTTATGCTTAATTGGCCATAGTAAATCGGCAGTATCGAGACTCACCATTGGAAATGGAAAAAGCCTCTTTTATCCACACTTAGCCTATTCTTTTGGGCAATTGTGCGTGCAAAGTACTGGCTAGTGCAGCCAACCCAGCTCCAACCAGAAACAAAGAAGCTACTGCGTTGCATTCTAGTATTACATGGGCGGTCGTTTCCTGGGCAACGAAACACATACGTGCTTGTTGAGGGGACAGTTGTCCGTTATTGTCCCCATAGTTTCTCGTCGTGACTCACCGTTGACGGCGGTGTAGTACTGCAGGCAGCCGTGCGGCGCGGTGTTCGCCAGCGGCATCTGCGCCAGGCGCAGCAGCCACAGGCGTGGCATGTCGCCGCCGCGCATACGCATGGACAGCTTTATTGCCCGAGAGCCCGCCAGCTCGCCTGTGTCGCGCTTCTCGCTCGCCGTCGATAGTGTGTGGTAAACTGGAGGAATGAGTAAGTAATGAAAGTTACTATTTACTGTAGGGTAGTTTCACAAAATATTTTAGTTGGTAAGGAAATAATAATAAGCATACGATCAAAGTTTGTTCTTTAGACTCCAGGATTGCTCTCGCACTTCTCTCGATTTGGGTCATCTTGACTTTCGCGAGAGTGACTGCTATATGACCCTCTAACTCCGAGAGGAAAACCTACGCTACATTCTTGTCGGTTATTCAGCTTGACAGACTATAGTCAGAATTTTAATTCGATTCCAGATTTGACATTAGCTACTGTTATTTTGTGAAATAATGATACCACATATAATAGTGTAGTGATGAACACAAAAATCGATAAACAATCAGTGTGTGTGCCATCAGTGTGCCAATTAAAGACTAAATTATTGATTATTATTTAACATACATAATAATTACAAAAAAATACATAATAATTATTTATTAATTAGTAATCGCTGCTCTATTTTATAAAAAGTTAATATTTTTGTTTTTATATTAAAAACAAAACTTATAATAAAAGAGCCTAGATAGTTTTCAGTATTGGCAACCCGTGCGCGCTCGTGCAGCTATCGCCAATTTATTAATCGTGTCATTCGGCTTCATTCTCCCAGTCTGACTGCACGAATATCTTATTTCATTGCGAATCGATATTTTGTTATTTTGTTGGGTTTTTGTTAAAGTGTTGTTACGTTGTGTTTGTTGTTAGGTACGTTTATAGTTTTTTGTGAACTTTGAGTGAATCTATTTGTTTTGGTTTTCCATCAAAATGGATCCTCAGCCAAGTACATCACAAAAAGACTTGGATGTTTTCTTGTCCCCAAGAAAAAAACGTCCACGAAAAGCTTTCACTGTTACTGAAAAAGTAATGATCCGCAACGCCTACAAATACGTGAAAAATGAAATTTCTGCGATAGCGATAGCGATGACGGCGACAATTTATAAAATAAATTATTACCATAATACATCTATCAGTTTTATTTGTCATGTTCCTTCATGATCACATTTTTTTTTTCATCTCACACACAATTATAGAAGAAAAGTCCATAATAATAATTCCAAAAACACATGTAACACAATTTATATAAGTATAAATAGAGAATGAGCTTGTGTAACGAAATAATGCAGAAATATTTAATTTCCTGATATACTTAGTTTACGAGAGTAAAATTATAAACGAAAAGAATCGATCCGGAAATATTCCATTTCCATATCGAATAATTTCGCAACGTCACTATTTAGTACTTGTCATAACGTTGCAACACTGAAATTGTCAAATTTGGAATCGAATTAAAATTCCGAGTATAGTAGGTGATTTTGGTTCGAGCCACCAGTGCAATACAATAAAAGTCTAAAAAGCCCTATACTTTAAAAACTGAACTTGATACGTACTATGCTGTCCATGATTTTGTCCACATAATGTGAAATTGCTATCTCCGTCGCCCAATATCATTGCATCTTCGTCACAATCGCCTGTGGATCTGTTTGGTTGGCCCTGAAATACAATCGTAGTAAGTACGTTAGAAAAGTTTATCAAACCTTACTACTTTGAGAGGTTCATGGCTACCGTTGGTCCCAGTTGCTGTTACGGGTAGTTTGCCCTTAAAAGCCATTAAAAAGCCGAAAATCTTGGTGAGCAACCTGACAATGCCGCTATGGGTGGTGAAGGTTACATGACAATAGCTTTACATAAAATATCTAATTTCGGCCATTTCATAGTTAAACTGCAAGTCGTCTCCAATTTAGTTTGTATTGAAGTATTGAAGGCGTAAGACACGACGTTATTCCCGTCCTAATTGAGCAGCCCGACGGAGGAAGTACCTCCACCCTACAGAATACCACGGCTTTAATAACCTCGTGTTGTGTCCCAGCGGAGAGTAGGGTAGCCAAAGGTCACTGACAAGTTTTTATGCTGTCAGTGGGAAGAACAAAGGCTTGTCCTGAAACTTTCTATTCTTACAGAGCGGTAGCATGGGTGTGACTGACATGAGTGTTGCACACGTTCATAGGTCAAGGTCTTTCCATCAGATAGCTTGTTGCGTGTGCTTGTCCGCCACATAAGTTGTGTATAAAAAAACTGTTGAAAAAAACACGAACGATCGAACTGCTGTTTGTTGCTGGTGTTTGTTGTTGATATTATCACTGGCATATATAACAAAATACACTTACTAACGCTCAGTATGCGTTTATACCGCACCCCAAGACGTCGTTTCTCTCGTAACTTGTGGTCTAGATATATGCCGGTAACTATACCACCAGAAATGGTAAAATAATACTTGTCGCGCTCAGTCTTTCACGAACACTCACAATGGTAAAATGTATGAAGTCGATCCTGAGCTGCATAATGCCTGCAAAAGTCTTCTCAATAGTGATGTTGCAATCCTGGTCGCCTGTCCACAGCTCGGGGAAGCCCGGAGACATGAAGTACGTTAGATTGTTCTGGACTACCGCTCCACATGACACTTCAACTGAAATAGAGCATATAAATAAAAAGTCGCTTTGTACGACACCGCATGGGAAGAGATGGAGTCTAGAAACAATCTAAAATTTAAAAGTACACCTAAATTATATCATAAATTATTATAACATAATCAAAAACATGGCCGCTACAATGAACATTGTGCCGTTGGCCTTGGTTAAGTGGTCGACAGAATCACGTAGAATGTTCTGTTTTCTAAATTATTCAAAGTACCTCCCATGTAATTAGGCCTCTGTCCCCTTTCGCGATTCTAGTCACGTCAATCCTTTGCTCACACGCCGTGACACGTAGCCCCACGATATTTCTCACCCTACCCGTCATGTCATTACGTCCAGCTGTTATTAGATCAACAGGGCTTTTGTTTGGATACATTTAAAGCATATGATGAAAGAAGTGTGAAATTCTGTTTATGTGTTATAGATTTTTTTGTTACAGTTAGAATAAAATTCGCTATCTATCACATAATTATGAAATATATATATCTCTCTCTCTTTATCTCTGTTGCCTATTCGGTTTGTTGTCTTGATTTTTATACTACTAACCAAAAATCAGAGACATTTTCTCACCGCATGGTAGGTAAGAAGCGCAGATGAATTGGCAACGCGTACCTATGTCACGCGTTGAAATCCATCTCCCCTTCCTAAGCATCTTTGATGATTTATTCTACCTCCGTAAGAGACTTTAGTGGTTATTACTGCGGCCCCACTCTAGCACGCCACCCATCTCCTCAAAAAGTTCTTGTGACCACTTTGTCCTCCCCATTTACTTTAACGGTCCTAACCCCGAGCCTATGAAATTTTAGAAAGCATACTTCAGATTTCTTATTTATAACTATGGCAACTCATACTCTCAGTCTCTTACGGTCAATATTAGCTCACACTGTAGCAAGATATTTATGCAAATCTATTTTTTTAAACAAAAATCCCCAAATTATCACAAGACATAATTTTTTTAACTTTAAAAACATACAGCAACAGCGTTATCGACCAGTCCAAATTCAAGACAAACAACAAACTTGCCACTAAGCAACAATTTGTTCCGAATAGCTTATTCGAAATTTCATCTATAAGCTTATAAATAATGATACAAGCAAGGCCGAGTTTCTGCGCTAAGCACTTTTATATTAAGTAACAGTAATTAGGCGAGCTCATTAGGACTTTGGCGTGTGCGTACAACGTTCCAACAAATACGTACAGACCTACCGCCTCTCTGTGTGTACTCAAGGCCGTGAATTTATCATCGGACACTCGGAGGAAATTAATGAGGTGAGAGAAACATTTCGAAAAGTTTCACTCTCATTAGCAAGTAATCGTATACCTATGAAGGTTATTACTATATTTGGTACTGTTTTTGAAGAATGTGCTTAGTAGAAACTCTGTAGTTAGCTGCAAACTAGTTGTACAAGTACCTTACACATCAGAACTAACTTTTAACCAACTCGAAACTCATTAATACAAACCAAATGTGCCCTAATTCAACGGTAGCAGTTAGTAGCCTTTTTTACGCCTAGAATACCCCCCTAAAAGACTAAAACCGGATGTAAAGAGTGGCCTACAAGATCCAGTTTCGAGATTGTCCCATTGGTGGTATATATCAGTATCAGAATAAACGGGATATTTACCATGTTTCACTATTTTGAGCTTCCGATATTTCGGCGCTGTTGCAAGCACCATGATCACGGAGGAACTGGAGTAGTGGCGGTGAACAAAGAAAAAGTTTTTTCTTCTAGGAGTAATTATATCGATCTACCCTCTTTCGAGTTCTTTTACTACGCGTATCTGCACTACTATTGGTTTCACTCTCACTACAAACTCGAACCCGATCTCGATCACGTTCACGACATACGATGCTCACTGTATCCACTCGCGATTTTGTTTTAGCTTGTTCCCGGTTGTTTTTGCAAAGACGGACCACTGGATGCCAGACGTTCGGCAGTTGAAACCCATCCTCACGATTGAAATTTTTATACTTTTTTATTTCAATTGCTTCCCTAACCAGTCTTGGTATATAGTGGCGTTCTGTCGAAAGCATCTGAGGGTTATGTAGTTCGATCCAGTGGTTCGTACCGGACTCCAATAAATGTTGAGCGATTGCAGATTTATGCGGTTCATTGTTTTTGACTGCCCTGATGTGTTCCTTGATTCGGCATGTAACCGTTCTTTTTGTTTGTCCTATATAAGAACTGCCACAGCTACAGTCAATCTTGTACACTCCCGGTCTGTCCAATGGGGAGCCATCTTTGGGTGAGCGCAGGCATTGCGACAGCTTTTTAAAAGGAGTGAATATAGTTTTGACATGGACTGGCTGAGCCAGCCTTTTTACCCTACATCAAAGGAGTGACAGATAAGATCGCTAACATCCTGAAGAAGGTATCTGTCAAAACTATATTCACTCCTTTTAAAAAGCTGTCGCAATGCCTGCGCTCACCCAAAGATGGCTCCCCATTGGACAGACCGGGAGTGTACAAGATTGACTGTAGCTGTGGCAGTTCTTATATAGGACAAACAAAAAGAACGGTTACATGCCGAATCAAGGAACACATCAGGGCAGTCAAAAACAATGAACCGCATAAATCTGCAATCGCTCAACATTTATTGGAGTCCGGTACGAACCACTGGATCGAACTACATAACCCTCAGATGCTTTCGACAGAACGCCACTATATACCAAGACTGGTTAGGGAAGCAATTGAAATAAAAAAGTATAAAAATTTCAATCGTGAGGATGGGTTTCAACTGCCGAACGTCTGGCATCCAGTGGTCCGTCTTTGCAAAAACAACCGGGAACAAGCTAAAACAAAATCGCGAGTGGATACAGTGAGCATCGTATGTCGTGAACGTGATCGAGATCGGGTTCGAGTTTGTAGTGAGAGTGAAACCAATAGTAGTGCAGATACGCGTAGTAAAAGAACTCGAAAGAGGGTAGATCGATATAATTACTCCTAGAAGAAAAAACTTTTTCTTAGTTCACCGCCACTACTCCAGTTCCTCCGTGATCATGGTGCTTGCAACAGCGCCGAAATATCGGAAGCTCAAAATAGTGAAACATGGTAAATATCCCGTTTATTCTGATACTGATGTCAGTGACCATGATAGTTTAAATACCTATATGGTGGTATATAGTTAGTAGCCTTAGTACGAGATTCGTCTTCATCCGAGCGCCAATACTCGTTGCATTCAAATCTTATACTCGGGAGCCTGGGTCCGCTCTAATCCTTCTTTCTATTATTAGATTTATTTCGGATTTTATGGAGTTAACTACTGTCTGACCTCCCAACACTGAGATTAAAGTCTCCTCTAGAACTTCAATAATCAATCAGAAAGAAATTGGGTAGGACACGACGGTATTGCTGTTCTAATTGAGCAGTCCAACTGTGGAAGTACCTCCGCCCTACAGAATACCACGTCCATGATAACTTCGTGTTGTGTTCCCGGTGGTGAGTAGGGTTGTACTCACTCGACGGCGGCGCGCCTGGCGCGCCTCCCCGTTTTCCGGGGACGAGTTGGGGACTCTGTAGTCGCCAGACACCCGAGGAGAGGGCCAGATCGTGAGAGATGGCCCTGTGTCGGCCGGGGTGCGAGGGATATGCCTGTCAACCTCACGTTCGGCAACCAAAACGACACACAGGCGGCATGCGTTTTAGTCGGTTCGAGTCCGCCGAGGTATCCGTGGGGATTTTGCGCACGTAAAAAAAAAAGGGTTGTACTCACTGGAGAGTTTTGTACTGCCAGTGGGAAGATCAAATGCTTGTCCTGCTTTGTCTTTTGCACTGACGGCACAGTAACGTGTATATTCTTACAGGGTCGACAGCACGTGTTGCACACGTCCATAAGCCACGGTAACCGTGGTATAAAATAATGTACCGGCTTACAGAAGAGTATTAAGCCAAAGTCCAATATGAACTTGTTTGCAATTAAAATTAGAAATGAATTCAACATTAATAAATTCACTGTAACACTAACCCACTGTAATAAATAATAAAATAGCAACTAATTTAAAACAACATTTTATACATTGTGATTATCATAATCAGATACGCTTATTACGCTTGTTGTCCGATAGACTTAGGTATATAAACAAGTCCAAAATTAGATATCTCCGAATTTGCATAATTGATTTGGAGAAAATATTCGTTGAATATAAAATACATTATCCCAGAACCACTTAAGGCACTTTGTATTTAAAGACTTGTTTGAAATTCTTGGGGGAATTCGTGGGGAAAATGGGGATTTTCGTCAAATTTGGAAATGCCTGTAAGTAGTTTGGCGGTAAAGCGTTCGACTACTATCTCAGAGGTCTCGGATTAGATTTCGCTTGGTGCAAATTATTTGTTAGCATGATTTATTAATTAATTTATTCATTTATTTTCATAATACAGTTACAAGCCGCGTGGTTTCCGGCAGGGTAGAATTTGGACTACCCTATTTCTCCCCATGCGGTGTCGTACAAGGCGACTAAGGGATCGGGCTGTTTAACATCAAATAGATATATACAGCCCAGACTCTGTCAACAATAGTGCCTGGAAAACGGCAACAGGCTCACCCCCTATTACGTGGGACCGAATACAATGATAGGTGAAATGTGGGTGTTAATTCACCTCTGCCGAACCCTTTGGGGATAAAGGCGTGATGTATGTATGTTTGTACAGTTATAATAAGTTGGTCACTAAAAATAAAAAAAGTATTTACACCAATATTATCAACAATAATGGAGTACGTACATTTGCATTGGAATAGTGGTTTCGGTGTCTACGAATTAAAAACTTGACTGCTGTCTAAAAGACCGAAACAAGTTTTATAGTAGGCGGTTCCCATTAATTATCTTTTGGTTTATGATTTTTAAATGGGTACCGTCCGCAATGGATATAACATAACATAACATAACATAAACTCACGCCTATATCCCCGAAGCGGTAGGCAGAGGTGCTAGCACCCACATTTCGTCAGTTTATGTTTAGGTCCCAATGTAATAGGTGCCGAGCTTATTGCCATTAACCGGGCACTTATAAACCTGCTATAAATACACACATAACTTCTAAAAGCATCGTAAAGTCATTGGTGTGTGCCATGGTAAAACCTGGGATCGAACCCGACACCTCGTCTCAGCAGTCCATTACCCATACCACTAGGCTACCACGATCTTTTTTTTTTTCATTTTTTTTTATGATCCAGATTGTAGTATGTATAGGAGGTCCAAAAAAGGAAGTTAAAAGTTTGAACAGAGGTAGAATTCTATTAAGAATAGAACTTATTAATACCACTACTTTTAATCCAGGAATATGTTTCTATAAACACGGGATTAGGACTTTTTTTTTTGTTTATTTACGTGCGCAACCCCATGGATACATGGATACCTCCCCACCGGAGCCGGTGGGAGAGGTTATGTCGGACACGAACCGACTAAAACACACGCCGCCTGTGGGTCGTTTTGGTTGCCGAAGGTGAGGTTGACAGATCCCTCACACCCCGGCCGTCTCAGGGCCATCTCTCACGATCTGGCCCTCACCTCGGGTGTGTGAGGACTACAGAGTTCCCAACTCGTTCCCGGAAAACGGGGAGGCGCGTGAGGCGCGCCTCCGCCGCGGTCTGCTTCTGACAGGATGACAGGTGGCTCCACCTGTCAGCCCCAGGCCTGCGCTCATGGGGGGCGGAGGTCGTTCATCGACCTCTGACGCCCCGAGTTACCTTCGTACGCGGGCAGCTTGGTTTGCGATCCTTCGTCGCTCCCGCTGCCGCTCCCTGGGATCGGGACCTCGATTCTACTAAAGCAAAATCACTGTCATACCGCGAACACTGCGAAAAATCCACTTAAATTTAGACTTTAAAAGAATGCTCTTAAAGACGAAAATTAATAAGATTTTTACAGAGTGAATGTAAAATTGTAATAAAACTCTTTGCATTTATTTTTGGACTTAAAAGAAATAGAAATAAAGTCTACAATGGAATACCATTTTTGTATGGATGAATGAATGAATGAATGAATGAAAAAAAACTTTATTGTACACCGATAATCAACACAAAATAAATATTAACAAAGTTCATAGTAGTATGTACAAATGGGCGGTCTTATCGCGGACTGCGATCTCCTCCAGACAACCTTTAGATGGACTGGTATCTTTGGAATAGCAGGCTAGAAGTGGTGTACTTACTACATTAAAATATGTATGCACTTAAAATATATTTAGCCAATGTTACACGCTATATCCATTCCTCTACAGAAAATGTCTATATTAAACAACTAATTGAAATAAGTCTGATGATCTATGATATAGATACTCTAATAAATACATAAATATATCCATACATATACAATTTTTTGTAGTGTCTGGTATGACAGTGGTTTTGCTTTAGAAGAACCGGACATAACTGCGAGCAAACAATACTAATCTAAAATAGCGGTTCGGAGACTCTTTTCTTTGCCGCACCACCAAGACCTGGAATTCATTACCAGCACACGTGTTTCCTTCTTCCTACAGTCCCGGGGCCTTTAAGCGGGGCGTGAAAAAGCATCTGATGAGACCACCAAGCTGAGTGCCACCATTGTAACATTACTTAGTGTCTGTAATGGTGACCCTCTTTCCTGAGACTGCCTTTAGCTTACGATCAGGCGAGGTGAAGTCAAGTTGGCGTGTCCTAAATAAAAATAAAAAAAATAAACTGTAATTTATCATAACTGTAAACTGACCACCATATTTAATGTGATCATGTATTTTACAATATGTTAGAACATATAAAATTATTATGAGCCATGGGAACCGCAATGAGGTTACTGTGTTGAACTACTTTGTTTAATGGCCGTAGGCACACAATTCATGTACTGTATTTTTATATTACACTTTGTTTGTAGCTTTTTCAAGCTGTAAACATGTATACGTTTATGAACCATTGTTTTTACCTTGAAGTTAAATTACTATGGGTATCTAAAGTTTAAAATCAGACAGATATATACAGCCCAGACTCAGCCTCAGATGAAGGCTTGAGTTAACAATAGTGCCCGGAAGACGGCAATAAGCTCACCCCCTGTTACGTGGGACTGAACTTAATGATTGGTGAAATGTGGGTGTTAATTCACCTCTGCTCCTGGTATAAAGGTGTGACTATATGTATCTAAGAGACTAATGGTCGTCGATCTGGTAGTAAACATACAGCCCACCAAAAAGTTCATGGTAGACAGCAATTGGCCTATTCCTATAGCGTGATTCCCATCCGTTTTAGAGATCTTGGGTTGGCATATTTTTTTATTAAATTAGGTATGGCATAACAGGTCATAACAGGTATTGCCGCCCAATTGAGTAGTCCGACTGGGGAAGTACCTCCGCCCTACAGAATACCGCGGTTATAATAACTTCGTGTCATGTTCCCGGCGGTGAGTAGGGTAGCCAGAGCTCACTGGAGTTTTTGTGCTGTCAGTGGGATGACCAAAGGCTTGTCCTGCTTTGTCCTCTACACTGACGGCACAAAATCTCTGTTCTTACCGGGTCGGCAGCACGGATGTGACTCTACTGGTGTTACACACTTTCATAGGTCATGGGTACCACTTTCCATCAGGTGGGCCGTGTGCTTGTCTGCCATCTAAGTTTTATAAAAGAAAAATGGCATATTTATTAAATGTATATTATATTAATGGCATATTTAATAAGTCATCTGTTCTTCTTCTAATCTTTATAATAATATCTTTAGTTTATATTTTGAAAGTTTTACACGTGCCAGGTGGCCAGCGCGATGGCATTTTTTAAAAAATATCATGTGATTAGACTGGTTTTATTTATGAATCATTTTTATCCAAATATTCGAGGTGTGCAAACTTAGGTATTTATAAATGCAACTGTATAATATGTGCTAACTTAGGTATTAACCAAAGTCAATAACGTACCTGTGCCCGATTAACTTAACAAACATAACTTATTTGAGTACAAATCGTATTACATAAAGTTCAGTTAAATTAAGAACTAATCTATGCTGTGTAACTAACTACTATAGATATATCATGTTTAATTAAGGCTACTATAATATATACATTAATAAAAAATACTTAATTCGTAATATGTACTGGATATGCTGAACCTCACCTTCGGCAACCAAAACGACCCACAGGTGGCGTGCGTTTTAGTCGGTTTCTAGTCCGACATAACCTCCTCCACCGGCTCCGGTGGGGAGGTATCCGTGGGGATTTTGCGCACATAAAAAAAAACCCTGTCCTGAGGTGTAGATAATAATTGTCATGTAGTTTTTACAGTTTTAAGCCATATTACGGGAATTGAGTCAATGACTTTTATGTTTTACTTGTACATAGATAGAAAAACAGAAGTCACTGTATTGAGTGGGCACAAAAGGAATTATCTCCTATTAGTTTGATCATTTATTTACTTTCATGAAGGAAATAGGAATCAGCTGCTGCGAAATTGCTATTCTGGCATAAAGCCCCGATATTCTCCTAGATTGTCCAAAGTTATTACTGCATAATAAACTGACATAAATTTAAACGAGCGCTGCTATTACTGCCGGGACCAACGCCAGCTCTTAGGGCACTATCTTAGCTTCAAGTCTAGACTTTTAGTTAAATCAATAAAAATGACACTAACTATAAGAGAATTTGACTAAACGATGTTAAGTACACAAAGTTGATTGTCAGTATTTGAACCACTTATGTATGGTTCATGCACTGACTAACGAGTCGGCTGTCAGGTGCAAATAGGACATCATATTTATTATTTATTTTAATTTTAATTTATTTAATTAATTGAATTCTTTTGAATATTATTTATTATTATTTAATCAACTTACAGTTTTCATAAAATATATATTACTATGAATAAATTACAGGTTATTTATGATCAATTGTTTTATTTGTAGACATGACATCGGCGCCTATATACCTCATGATTTTGAAAAATTGTTAATATTATTTTATAATTAAATACTAATATATAAGTAGTTATAAGCCAACATACCAACAAATTATGGATGATTTTATCTGAAATAAATCTTATCTTATCTTATCTTAAAATATCTCACTTTAAACGATTCAGGCACTACCCAAAGAAGTTATTTTGTCAGTCAGACCAAAAAACATATTTTGTTTAGACCAGTGATGGGCAAAGTACGGAACGCGGTCCAACTCTCCCGCGAAAGCATTTAATCCGGCCCGCCGACGGCTTTTGATACGAATTGAATAGCATTATATTTTTAGGATACTCACTCTTGTACCTCGCCATATTCTTACATTCAAATTAAAATTATTATTTTACGTAATAAAAATTACGAATTTTTATTCATACATATTTTTTTACTATTCCCTTCTATTTCAATTTGTACAATATAAATCGTAGTAGATCAATATAATTATTCCTAGGAAAAACCTTTTTCTCTGTTCACCTCCACTACTCCAGTTCCTCCGTGATCATGGTTTGCAAGCACCATGATCACGGAGGAACTGGAGTAGGGGCAGTGAACAGAGAAAAAGTTTTAGCGCCGAAATATCAGAAACTCAAAACAATGAAACATGATAAATATCCCGTTTATTTTGATACTGATGTGAGTGACCACGCTAGTTTAAATACCTAAATTGTACAATATATTTTAACTTTGAATTGATTAATTGTACTGTGTTAACTTTTGTTTACGCGAATAACGAAATTGCTTCGAAACAAAACGTTTGAAAATACAAAGTCCGTTAACCAATCTTTAGATATTTACCACGGATAAATAAATTGGGATAATAGAAGTGGAAAGTTTTAAAGTGAACAATTTAACTTTCGTCGTTCTCTCCTGTTTTGAGGTTGACTCAATGTGTTGTGTATTAGAAAAGCATTGAACAACAATGTGTCGTAAACCACTACAATGCGCCACAATATGCTTCTTAAATCCTCAGGCTGTGTAGTGTATCGTAAATGTAAAATTTCATCAAAATAGTGTGCAGCATATTTGCTTATAAACATTTTGTGCAACACACCAGTAGTGCACGCACTAAGCTGGTAGCACATTAGGTCGATGAATGACCTCCGCCCCCCATGAGCGCGGGCCTGGGGGTGACGGGTGGAGCCGCCTGTCACCCTGGCAGAAGCACCGCGACGGCGTGCCTTGCGCGCCTCCCCATTTCCGGGGACGAGTTGGGGACTCTGTGGTCCACACAACCGAGGAGAAGGCCAGATCGTGAGAGATGGCCCTGGGTCGGCCGGGGTGCGAGGGATATGCCTGTTAACCTCACCTTCGGTAACCAAAAACGACCCACAGGCGTCGTGCGTTTTGGTCGGTTTGAGTCCGACATAACCTCTTCCACCGACCGGGGGAGGTGGGTGTATCCTTGGGGATTTTGCGCACGTATTAAAAAAAGCTGATAGCGCATTTGGCTTCCGTCTCTACTGGTGTGTCTGTGCGTTACTTTTGTAAGCGAACATTACAGTATACTTGTGCAAGAGCATATTATTTACTGAACAGAATGTTCAGTTTGTACACGTCGACGCGAATCCATTGCTGTACGTGTGCGCGCACAAAAGTAGACAGACGTGCATGAACATTTTCTAGAATGATCACGCACAATTTGTTATTGTTAGCTTAAGTGACTCGACCAGAATAAACATTTGTGTAGCCCACTGTGTATAGCAGTGCGGCGCAGTTCAGCACACTGGTGAAATTTTACCTTTAGAGTATACATACGTTTGTGTAACATCGACTTTCCAGGGTGTGAGGTTTCATGGACGCGGATGCTGATACGGAAGCATGTACAAACATGTCTGCAGTATCACGAACGAGTTCCATTCCACGGTGCGTGGAGAGCTCTGCACTGATGCGCACGCGTCCGTGATAATGATCTATGTGTTTCTTCTTAAATGGTTTATGCAGCGCGATTGTAAATAAATAAATAAATATTCCACGACATAAATAAATACATATTATACATAGAAACATCCAGACCAATGCAAATATACATATTCATGCATACAAATATTTGCACGTGGGAAAGCGGGAATCGAACCCATGCCCCCTGCATAGCAGTCGAATGCTCTACCGCTACGCCACGGAGGTCGTCCTATTGTGATTATCACATAGCTACTTGAGATAGATCTTGGATTTTCCGAGTCCCAGAACTAGGTGAGCCTTTTTTTTTACGTGCGCAAAATACCCACGGATACCTCCCCACCGGAGCCGGTGGAGGAGATTATGTCGGACTCGAACCGACTAAAACGCACGCCGCCTGTGGGTCGTTTTGGTTGCCCAAGGTGAGGTTGACAGGCATATCCCTCGCACCACGGCCGACCCAGGGCCATCTCTCACGATCTGGCCCTCTTCTCGGGTGTGGGGACTACAGAGTACCCAACTCGTCCCCGGAAACGGGGAGGCGCGCCAGACGCGCCACCGCCGCGGCCTGCTTCTGCCAGGGTGACAGGCGGCTCCACCTGTCACCCCCAGGCCGGGCTAGGTGAGCCTATATGAACCGCAAAATTTAAAACAAAGAAAAAAAGTATAACTAAACAAAAGACTGTCATCCCTAAAACTTGTAACGACTCTTTTAGTTAGTATACAAGTTCCTTAGAACTCGAACAATGTAATCATCGAACTAAAACTATTATAATAGCTGTTAGTGAGCGGGTAGAAATAGTGATTAAGCAAATGTTGTTAGGTACATGTTCCCTGATTAATGGTGCGGGGAAACAATGTTAACTTTACTACGTTCTTCTAATTAATGACTACTTTTACTAATGGATAGTTATAATCACGATTGTGACGCCTCAAAGAGTAGACAGCAGTGAATTAACCACCACATTTTGACAGTTGCTTTCTTCTTTTTTATCACGTAATAAGAGTGAGCCGTCATCTGGGTATTTTTTCTAGGTCTGTATTTTCACTGTCATCAGTCTATTACTGTCATTAGTCTTTTCCATCAAACTGGATCGACTTGCAGGTTGTCTCCACCATCTCCAAAGACATGGGTAGGGTCCTGTACATCATCTATCCTCCTTTAAGCGGAGCGTGAAAAAGCTTCTGACGAAAGCCACAATTGTAACACTTTTAGTGTTTGTAATGGTGAGTCTCTTTCCTCTCTTCTTTCAGCTTACCATCAGGCGTGGTCACATTGTGATGGCCTTATTTAAAAATATGTTTTTATTCATTTATTTATACTGTATTGTACACATAAATGACATCTATACAAAAATATATGATGTAATGTCCAAAGGCGAGCTTAACTCAAAGCTTCAAGTTCAAAATGTACCTACGTCTTGATACCAATTACTACCTATCTGATTATATTATATTATATTTTTATATTCAAACGGTTCAATAACCTATTAAAATAAAATTAAAAGAACTATTATACAACTTATTATTACTATTTTACGTCTAAAGTACGACGCTCATCAAATCCGACCATACAGACTAAAGAGTCGTCAAATGCCGTCTTTATAATGCAACGGCCATTTGCTTGCAGCAGTTCTGAAACTTTGACGAGCGATGGTTTATTGGCTGTAAAGACGAGACCCTCGTCTAATGACCACTTAACATGAAGAACAAGTGCCTGGCTGTGCGCTTCTATAGTAAAAATTGTTTTTTTTTTTTTTTTATACCACTTAGTTGGCAGACAAGCACACGGCCCACCTGATGGAAAGTGGTTACCGTGACCTATGGACGTCTGTAACACCAGAAGAGTCACAGTCGCGCTGCCAACCCTGTAAGTACAGAGTTTCTGTGCCGTCAGTAGAAGACAAAGCAGGACAAGCCTTTAGTCTTCCCACTGACAGCACAAATTCTCCAGTGAGCTCTGGCTACCCTACTCACCGCTGGGAACACAACACGAAGTTATTATAGCCGCGGTATTCTGTAGGGCGGAGGTACTACCCCAGTCGGACTGCTCAATCGGGCGGAAATACCGCCGTGTCCTACCTCCTTAAGTCTCCTCATTGTCCTCATTGTATTATGAGCAGGCTAAAGTAAGGGTAAGGTAAGGTTTAAACAGAAGACTAATACTTATAATAGTTCTGTGAACAATAGACCTCGCAAGCAAAAAAAAAGATAAGTACATATATTCTTATTTGAAACAGCCCTGGATGTTTCACCCAAAAATTTTTTTTTTATACCACTTAGGTGGCAGACAAGCGCACGGCCCACCGCCATGGACACATGCACAGAGTTTCTGTGCTGTCAGTGTAGAGGACAAAGCAGGACAAACCTTTAGTCATCCCACTGACAGCACAAATTCTCCAGTGAGCTCTGGCTACCCTACTCACCGTCGGGAACACAACACGAAGCTATTATAACCGCGGTATTCTGTAGGGCGGAGGTACTTCCCCAGTCAGACGGCACAATTGGGTGGAAATACCGCCGTGTCCTAAAATTAATGACGATCCGTTCATAAAACACGCTACAGTAGCCGCCTGTAACCCCGGGAGAAGCAGGCCGCGGCGGCGGTGCGCCTCGCGCGCCTCCCTATTTCCGGGGACGAGTTGGGGACTCTGTGGTCCCAATCCCAACACCCGAGGAGAGGGCCAGATCGAGAGAAATGGCCCCTCAGAGGCTCTGAACTAGAAAAAAAATTCACCGAGTTGACTATCACCCAAGCATATCTTAAGCGACTATTCGACGATTCCCTTGACCATAGGTCTGGATGGATAATGCTAATAATACTTTGCAAGTACCATCTTGCTTCTACTGTCTATGTTCCACTTACAGACACAACAAACTCCAAGTCCGTGGGCACAATCTCCAGATGCCCTGCCGTCTCTCTGGCGACAGTCGTACTGATTGATGCAGATGCCTGCTTTCGCGATGCTGTAGCCCTCTGGTTGGCACTCGCGCTCACCTCCGACAGGGAAGAAGTTGAGAACTTTGCCGAGAGCCAGCAGACCTCCTGGAAAAAAGACGGATATAAATGTAAGGCCCCGAAGTAGCAATTTATAAAGTTCACATATTTTTAATACTACTTAATGTATTAAATTCTGTGTAGGTATCAATGGGAAAAGTAGTAAAAAATATGAAAATTGACTGATCCTGATGCGTAAATTGGTGCATATGGTGTATGTTGCATGTGCTCAGCTTATTGCGCTCGATCCAATTTCCAAGCAATTTTCATTAGTTTCTAGATAATGAAAATTCTTATTAACTATTTATATTCGGGAATTTGGTTCTTGGAAGTCCTAAAATACATTGAAGATTGCAATTTCGATACATGCCCGTTTAGCGTCAAAAGACATAATCTCTGTTACGTGAGACTAAAAATATAGCTGGTACAACAGTGTCAAAACACTCTCATATCCTCCTGAGTATACACAGAAGTTAGTATTTAAATAGCAGCATTTTCTATAGACAAAGGTATAGCTATAAAACTCCATGAATATAATAACAATAATCCTACAATAGCCCTTTAGGTACCTAAAGAACTCTATTTCAGAAGCTCTGATTTCCAAAATTTATTCGTTTCACCGAAGGAACTGCGTAGGCTGAACATAACAGTTTCAAAGTATTGACGGTCCTTTGAACATTGTAAAAGATACTCTTGACAGACTAACAATAAACTCCAAAGAACATTAAAAGATTATTTATTTACTGGAAACAATTATCTTAAATTCTGTAGTATCTTTAGAATTGTAAGGCTGGATATTTATTTCGCTACACGCGAATATTGACTATTTGCAAATAGGGGTGCAGGGTATATCTTATTGCCTTGTAAACCTGATTGTATGTGTGAATGTAAACATAAGACGAGAGAAGCTCTACGAAACTGACAGACGTCTTATGGAAATCCCCTCGAATACCTCCAGCACTTCGTCTTGGGTCTTTAGATACCGTGGGTGTGTGATTACCTAAAACATATCCCTCGCTACCCGAACAGTCATATCCTATGATCGGATTATATGATAACCATTAAGATAAAATCGCTTTGTATACGTTATGTCACAATTCAATTCGATTCAAATAGTTTATTTGCTAGAATATAGTACAAACGATATTACAAAATGCTTTGTTTCCTCACGTTCTGCCACATACGGCGTGTAAATTTAGGTTATACCTACTAATACTTATACGCTAAAAATAATTACATTAAAAGGTATTGTTAAATGGTCTTGTATCGTCCACGAAATCGTTAATATTGTAATACATTTTGTTTAATAACATTTCAAATAATTATTGCACACTATACAATTGCAATGCAATGCTTTATATTGAATAATTGCACACTAGACAAATGTATCGTTACTCATCTTGGTATAGTCGCCCATATACTTTTTTTTTTTTTTTTTTTTTTTTTACGTGCGCAAAATCCCCACGGATACCTCCCCACCGGACCCGGTGGAGGAGGTTATGTCGGACTCGAACCGACTAAAACGCACGCCGCCTGTGGGTCGTTTCGGTTGCCGAAGGTGAGGTTGACAGGCATATCCCTCGCACCCCGGCCGACCCAGGGCCATCTCTCACGATCTGGCCCTCTTCTCGGGTGTGGGGACCACAGAGTCCCCAACTCGTCCCCGGAAACGGGGAGGCGCGCCACGCGCGCCGCCGCCGCGGCCTGCTTCTGCAAGGGTGACAGGCGGCTTCACCTGTCACCCCCAGGCCGGCGCTCATGGGGGGCGGAGGTCGTTCATCGACCTCCGACGCCCGAGTTGCCTTCGTGCGCGGGCAGCTTGTCTAGCGATCCTTCGTCGCTCCCGCTGCCGCTCCCGCCCCGCCTCCTCCTTCACGAGCATTACTTGCTCGCAGAAGGAGGCGCGCCCATATACTAATTAGTATGTAACTTAAATCATTCGTGACGTTTCGACCTGGTTACGCCGGCCGTGGCCGAGGACGGCGTGTGATCACGGCCTGCACCATGATTGCGTTAATTCCCACAAACGACATGAAAATGTCATGAAAAGCGAAAGTTAGTAAAGTACATCTAAGCAGCTTGCGTAGCATTTCCCCCTTTTAGCTATCATCATCAACGCTAAGTCCCATTAACTAATAAATAGATGAAGCTAATATCTTGAAAGCAGTATTAAATGCCCGCCTCTCAGCAATTTGCATAAGAAAAACATCTCTGGGGCACAAAATGAGACCTTGTTTCAAATAAAAAACAACATTAAAGGCGCTTGGGAGATGCTGGGGCGTTAGGCTAGGGAATATTCGCGAAAAATATGGGTGTTTACAAGGCCGGATTATACATAGAACGCAGGAGGAGAATAAACAGACGCTTCTCGTGAAATATTTTTATTCTTAGCACCTGTAGCTTTTGTCAGTGGCAAACAATTTTTACTGTTTGTCGTTTTATATAAACACAATGTTTTTAAATTCGCTTAACATTGCATACTAACAATGATGTTGAGAATTTTATTAATATTTTAAATAAAGGGAAAGTTTGTGAAAATTTTCGAACTAGCCTCAAACTACTAAATAACTCTAGTTGAAATTTGAAAGAAGAAGAATCTGCAGGTACGTGAAAATTCGCCTTTGAAATTATTATTTCGTGTTATTACGGTTTTATTGAATAACATATTCAACCACAATTCATTATTAAAAGTAAAGTTAAAAGTAAATATTTAGCATTTTAAATAAACGAATATTAAAAGATATTTCAACTCTAAAACAAATATTTAAACAAACGTTGCTACATCTAATAAAATGTAGATTGAATTATAATTTATTCAAAACTCATATAGTGTCAATATACTCATAAAATAATATTTATAGAGCTATAAATCTCGTTGCACACAAAGTAAATTAAAGTAGAAAGAACACTACCAAGTTTTAAAAGGATAGTATAATAATTGGATTATGAACCTTTATCTTATTATGCAATATTTTCATTAAATACTATTTTTATTTTAAATATATATTACTAATTGCTTTAAAAATCATAAACCATTTATTTTATAACATTTTGAAGCAATTTTTATATCTGTGGGATAAGATAATTTTTTAAATATCTGAAATTTTGTGGGAATGATCATGTCTTTCTAACAAATTTTTGTGTATTATTTTATTAATCACTAGCTGTTACCTCGGCTCCGCCCGTGTGGATGTTGGTTATCGCGACCAAACATAGCCTAAGTCCTTTCTCAAGGTCTAATCTACCCCGATTCGGTTACGGTTCAGTGGTAGGGGTAAAAGCATAACACACAGACAGACAGAAAGAGTTACTTTCACATTTATAATATTTTTATATGATATACATATTAAGTTGTTCTCGAATATCTAGAATATATAGAAGAATATACATAAATATATCTCGAAAAATAAAGAATATTAGAATCTAAATTACTAATATTCTCTATAACCTCTCTGTCTAAGCTACATAAATTACTTATGATAGGAGTTCACGACGGTAGTGTAATGGCCAGGATTCGAACCCACGACCTCTCGATCGAAAGGCCGCCTCCTTAACCACTAAGCTACGCACGCTTCACATGCGAAATATTCTTAAAAATATTCTCAAAATATTAACTTGAAGCTTAAGCCCTCTTTCTAAGATAGATAGATAATACTTTATTGTACACCAATACATTTACAACTGATACAAGTAGGTAGCATGCATATACCCTTATCGCTTAAAGCGATTTCTTCCAGGCAACCTTGGGATGGACAGTAATGTAACAAGACAAAAGATATATGTTGTAGCTATCATATAAAACTAGATAAAAGGTGAACTAAAACAAAAAGAAAGAAAGAAAAAAGCACAAATAAAGTAGAATAAATAAATTTACAACTTTTTTTTTTTACGTGCTCAAAATCCCCACGGATACCTCCCCACCGGAGCCGGTGGAGGAGGTTATGTCGGACTCGAACCGACTAAAACGCACGCCACCTGTGGGTCGTTTTGGTTGCCGAAGGTGAGGTTGACAGGCATATCCCTCGCACCCCGGCCGACCCAGGGCCATCTCTCAAGATCTGGCCCTCGTCTCGGGTGTCTACTTACTCTACAGAGTCCCCAACTCGACCCCGGAAACGGGGAGGCGCGCTGAGCGGGCTACCGCCGCGGCCTGCTTTGCTAGGGTGACAGGCGGCTCCACCTGTCACCCCCAGGCCAGCGCTCATGGGGGGCGGAGGTCGTTCATCGACCTCCGACGCCCGAATTGCCTTCGTACGCGGGCAGCTTGGCTTGCGATCCTTCGTCGCTCCCGCTGCCGCTCCCTCCCCGCCTCCTCCTTCACGAGCATTACTTGCTCGCAGAAGGAGGCGCCGGCCGCCCTCGCATCCGCGCAGACCATCGCCGCGAGCAAGGTGGAGAGCGTGAGAACTCTCACTCCCAGGGCCGCCACAAGCTCCCACCTCGGTGTCTCCCACGCCGGACACTCGGTGAGCGTGTGCGGACCTGAGTCCTCGCTCGCGTCGCAGTGATGGCACTCGGACGTTGGCTCTTTCTCCATCCGACGCAGATACTTTCCGAAGCACCCGTGCTCGGTGATCATCTGCGTCAGACGGTACGAGAGGCTGCCGTGTGGCCTCTCTAGCCACTCCCCCATGATGGGTCTTACCGCCGCTACTACGGCGCGCCCTGCGCCTGGTCGCCCAAGTCGTAGCTCCCATTCCGCCACCATTTCCCTGTGGAGCCGGGATCTCACGGCCCGAATTTCTTCGGGCTCGGGATCGTGACCCCGCTTCCTTTCGGAACCGGTATAGCGCCGAAAGGGATCTCGCTTTCAAGATCCATGGTGGCGATCCGGCGAGGAGACTCGCCGCGTTGAAGGATATCGTGCGGTACCCCCTTATGATGCGGCACGCCAACTTCTGCTGCGGACGCTGCAGCAGGGGCATGTGCCGATCATTCAGGATGTCCGCCCACACGGGACACCCGTACAGGGCCATGGACCGCACGACACCCGCGTATAGTCTCCTGCAGGAGTCCTCCGGGCCCCTCAGGTTAGGCAGTAGCCGCGCCAGAGCGTTGGCTGTGTCCACCAATTTGGGGCCCAGACCTCGGAAGTGCTTCCCGAAGTCCCACCGGCCGTCGAGCACGAGCCCCAGATATTTCATCTGGGGCTTGATGCCGATGAGAGTGCCTCCCACTGTGAGACTGGAACCAGGTGGTGGCGTCCGCCGAGGTCCATGAAAGAACATGGCCTCGAATTTATGCAGAGCCACCTCAAGGCCCAGCCGCCGGATCCGTTCCACGACTTGAGCAACCGCGGTCGTGTCCCTCAGGGTCGCTTCGCGGTATGTAGCCCCGCTCGCCGTCACTGGCGTGTCGTCCGCATAGCACGTGAAGGCAGCGCCGTCCGCAAGCTCACCGCGAAGCACCCAGTCGTATCCGATGTTCCACAGGAGCGGTCCAAGAACCGATCCCTGTGGAACACCGCACGACATCTCACGCCGACCGACGCCGGTCGCACTTGGGTAGATGACGGAATTTACAGCTTTACGTAACGTGTTATAAACACATTTATACAACCATAACACATAAATAGATATATAAGATATTAATAACAGATATATATGAAATGTCAACCTCTGTGGCGTAGCGGTAGTATGTTCGACTGCCACACAGGAGGCGTGGGTTCGATTCCCGGTCAGTGCAAATATTTGTATTCACGAATATGTATATTTGCATTGGTCTGGATGTTTCTATGTATAATATGTAAGTATTTACAAAAAAAAGGTATATGTATCTAAGTATGTTTATCCACATTCTAGATTCCATAACACAAACTAGTTAAGCTATGCTTACTGGCTGGGACTAGATAGCGTTGTGTAGAATGTTGTGAAGACACATTGTTTCTAATAAAGAAATACATAACAATGTACTACAAAAGATATTGGTATCGTGCGGATATAGTGACTATTTTTTATACTGCTTACGTGGCAAACAAGCACACGGCCCACCTGATGGAAAGTGGTTGCTGTGACCTATGAACGTTTGCAACACCAGGGGAGTTACACCCGTGCTACCATCCCTGTAAGAACAGAGAGTTTCTGTGCCGTCAGTGCAGATGAAACAATCAGGACAAGCCTTGTCTTCCTACTGACAGCACAAGAACTCTCCAGTGAGCTCTGGATATCCTACTCACCACCGGGAACACAACACGAGCATAAATTTATATCGTATTACCAGTAAAACATATCATAGTTAAATCCTGTGGTCCTGAACACGACTTAACCACTGGGGTGAATCGATCGATTACCGCTGTTAACAAATGGGACAGTTGTCAGGTCTGACCTTTCGACCGGGATTATAAGAGATTAGTAGCCTTTTAAACAACAAAGTTTTTTGATCATTTATGATAAATCAATGTATTATTAAGTATCATTGAATATATTCAAGAAAAACATACATACATATAATCACACCTTCATCCCTGGAGGGTTAGGCAGAGGTGAATTAACACCCACATTTCACCAATCATTGAACTGGGACCGCCACGTAATAGGGGGAAGCCTATTGCCACCTTCTGAGCACTATTGTCGACTCGAGTCCTGCATCTGAGGCTGAGTCTGGGCTGTATATATCTGTCTGATGTTAAACAGCCCTATCCCTTAGTCGCCTTGTACGACACCGCATGGGAAGAGAAGGGGTAAATAAAAATTCTAAAATAAAATTCTACTCTGCCGGGAACCACGCGGCGGAAAATAGTGAGTTTCTAAATTATGTTGATAACATTTTCAGCAATTTTCTTCTTAACTACGATATAAATAAATAATAAAAATAAATATTCTACAACATTCCATTTTTTTTTTTTTTTTTTTTTTTACGTGCGCAAAATCCCCACGGATACCTCCCCACCGGAGCCGGTGGAGGAGGTTATGTCGGACTCGAACCGACTAAAACGCACGCCGCCTGTGGGTCGTTTTGGTTGCCGAAGGTGAGGTTGACAGGCATATCCCTCGCACCCCGGCCGACCCAGGGCCATCTCTCACGATCTGGCCCTCTTCTCGGGTTGTGGGGACTACAGTCCCCAACTCGACCCCGGAAACGGGGAGGCGCGCCAGGCGCGCCACCGCCGCGGCCTGCTTCTGCCAGGGTGACAGGCGGCTCCACCTGTCACCCCCAGGCCGACGCTCATGGGGGGCGGAGGTCGTTCATCGACCTCCGACGCCCGAGTTGCCTTCGTACGCGGGCAGCTTGGCTTGCGATCCTTCGTCGCTCCCGCTGCCGCTCCCGCCCCGCCTCCTCCTTCACGAGCATTACTTGCTCGCAGAAGGAGGCGCCGGCCGCCCACGCATCCGCGCAGCGGACCATCGCCGCGAGCAAGGTGGAGAGCGTGAGAACTCTCACTCCCAGGGCCGCCACAAGCTCCCGCCTCGGCGTCTCCCACGCCGGACACTCGGTGAGCGTGTGCGGACCTGAGTCCTCGCTCGCGTCGCAGTGATGGCACTCGGACGTTGGCTCTTTCTCCATCCGACGCAGATACTTTCCGAAGCACCCGTGTTCGGTGATCATCTGCGTCAGACGGTACGAGAGGCTGCCGTGTGGCCTCTCTAGCCACTCCCCCATGATGGGTGCGCTTGGTTGCCCAAGTCGTCTCTCCCATTCCGCCACCATTTCCCTGTGGAGCCGGGATCTCACGGCCCGAATTTCTTCGGGCTCGGGATCGCGACCCCGCTCCCGCGCCGCCCTTCGGAACCGGTATAGCGCCGAAAGGCATCTCGCTTCCAGGATCCATGGTGGCGATCCGGCGAGGAGACTCGCCGCGTTAAATGATATCGTGCGGTACCCCCTTATGATGCGGCACGCCAGCTTCCGCTGCGGACGCTGCAGCAGGAGCATGTGCCGATCACTCAGGGTGTCCGCCCACACGGGACACCCGTACAGGGCCATGGACCGCACGACACCCGCGTAGAGTCTCCTGCAGGAGTCCTCCGGGCCCCTCAGGTTGGGCAGTAGCCGCGCCAGAGCATTGGCTGTGCCCGCCAATTTGGGGCCCAGACTTCGGAAGTGCTTCCCGAAGTCCCACCGGCCGTCGAGCACGAGCCCCAGATATTTCATCTGGGGCTTGATGCCGATGAGAGTGCCTCCCACTGTGAGACTGGTACCAGGTGGTGGCGTGCGCCGAGGTCCATGAAAGAACATGGCCTCGGATTTATGCAAAGCCACCTCAAGGCCCAGCCGCCGGATCCGTTCCACGACTTGAGCAACCGCGGTCGTGGCCCTCAGGATCGCTTCGCGGTGTGTAGCCCCGCTCGCCGTCACTAGCGTGTCGTCCGCATAGCACGTGACGGCGGCGCCGTCCGCAAGCTCACCGCGAAGCACCCAGTCGTATCCAATGTTCCACAGTAGCGGCCCGAGAACCGATCCCTGTGGAACACCGCACGACATCTCACGCCGACCGACGCCGGTCGCACTTGGGTAGATGACGGCTCTCTCCGTCAGGTACGCCCCGACTATGCGGCGGAGGTAGAGAGGCACACCGTGGTACACGAGTGCCTCCCTGATGCAACTCCAGGGCAAGGTGTTGAACGCGTTGGAGATGTCCAAGGACACCGCCAACGTCACCTCACCCCGGGCAACTGCCTCTTCCGCCAAAGTCCTCACGCGACACAGCGCTATCTAGACCCATGGTAAGCATAGCTTAACTAGCTTGTGTTAAGGAATCTAAAATACGGATAAACATGCTTAAATACTTTACATAGAAACACCTAGACCAATTTTTAAAAAAAATGTTTATTGACAGAAATACATTTACACATGTGAAATAAATCCCTGGCTCCCGAGCTAGTTTTATGAAAAACTGTGTTACGGAAGTCAGTAATATCCCTTATTAACTATGGATAGTTGCATATTAATGTCAAAAAGCGGATATGGTCATAAGTATGTGCAAAATAGATCCATTTCAACCGTACAGAGAAATAGTATTAATAAAAAAACAGAAAATATTACCTACCTCAAAAATATACCAAAAACAGGGAGTGCGTGCGTGTATGTTTATGTGTGTGTGTATGTGTGTGTGTGTGTGCTTTGCGATTAAGTGTCCTTGCCTCCATTTGCAATGCAATCGAAAATTTTAATTATCTAAATAAGTTTTCAGGCCAATGCAAATACCCTTATTCTCGCATACAAATATTTGCACTGAGCGGGAAGTGAACCCGCGCCTCATGCGTAGCAGTCGCGTTCCAAAAAAAAGTAACAATAATAATCATTCAGAATTGACACGTGATTCTCTTACATACTATTTTCTTATTCAGGTCCGCACACGCTCACCGAGTGTCCGGCGTGAAAGACGCCGAGGCGGGAGCTTGTGGCGGCCCTGGGAGTGAGGGTTCTCACGCTCTCCACCTTGCTCGCGGCGATTGTCCGCTGCGCGGATGCGTGGGCGGCCGGCGCCTCCTTCTGCGAGCAAGTAATGCTCGTGAAGGAGGAGGCGGGGCGGGAGCGGCAGCGGGAGCGACGAAGGATCGCAAGACAAGCTGCCCGCGTACGAAGGCAACTCGGGCGTCCGAGGTCGATGAACGACCTCCACCCTCCATGAGCGCCGGCCTGGGGGTGACAGGTGGAGCCGCCTGTCACCCTGGCAGAAGCAGGCCGCAGCGGTGGGGCGCCTCCCCGTTTCCGGGGACGAGTTGGGGACTCTGTAGTCCCCACACCCGAGAAGAGGGCCAGATCGTGAGAGATGGCCCTGGGTCGGCCGGGGTACGAGGGATATGCCTGTCAACCTCACCTTCGGCAACCAAAGCGACCTACAGGCGGCATGCGTTTTAGTCGGTTCGAGTCCGACATAACCTCCTCCACCGGCTCCGGTGGGGAGGTATCCGTGGGGATCTTGAACACGTAAAAAAAAAACGACATCTCCCGAATTACTTCTTATCCGTGTAATATTTTACCTTTTGACTTACATCTGCTCCAAATAAAAGCTTAGTGGTTAAGAAGTCAGCCTTACGATCGATAGGTCCCGTATTCGATCCATGGCCATTACACTACCGACGTGAACCCACTCCTAACACAAACAATTCAGCTTAGCCGGAAGGGTTAGAGGGTATATAAATAATTTCGGTTCTATTATTCTTTATAAAGATAAAAAAATACCCCCAATATTGAATAAAAAACTATGTTATTGAAAATGATTGTACTAAACACGTTTATTTAAAAAAACAACTGTGAAGTTCTCAATTTAAACGGGCGGTTTACTAGAGCAGTTAGTGACTTTTTCTTTTCTTTATACTGTCCGTCAACTGCACGCTCGTCTATTTTGATATTACGAAGGGAATACAGTTAACACTTACTGAGAAACTAGGCTATTCTTTTTGGATCGAATGTTATTGCTATTTTAGGCTTGAAATAGTTAAACTGATCATTAAAAATATTGTTTTACATAGTTGTAGTTTTTAATTAGTTCTTTTATATTTGGTTTTACATACATATTTAATATAATCTATAATAATTTATATTGTATAGGTTTTTATGAAGGTTTATACAATAATATATGTATAGTAATATGGTCCTCATTTATACCGTGTAGTATAAGTTCTTTTTTTTACGTACGGAAAATCCTAACGAATACCCCCACCACGGAGCCGGTTTGGGTCGTTTTTTGTTTGCGAAGATGAGGTTAACATGCATATCCTTCTCAAACCCGGCTGACCCAGGGCCTGGGCCTCTCCTCGGGAGTGGGGACCACAGAGTCCCCAACTCGTTCCCGGAAACGGGGTGGCGCGCAAGGTGCACCGCCGCCGCGGCCTGCTTCTGCCAGGGTGATAGGTGGTTCCACCCGTCACCACCAGTATGAGTAAGCACTTACTACTACAGCCAAAACCGTGATTGAGTAGGAAAAGAGCAAATATTAGAAGATTTACAACTTCTCTAACTTTCACATTTGTAAGACCACTATATTACAAGCTTCAATTATTTAGTCCCACATCATTCTGGTCCGTTGCCAATCTACGTTGTCTTCGAGACTTAGTGCTTTTCATTTTCTACAGAAAATCTCTATAACACTTTGCTGAACTTGAGAATAAAATTGAGGACTTCACCATCGCTTGCATACATAATTTAATAAACCAGGACTAGCTCTTATTAAAAAATATTCTTAATGAAAAAACAATCTTATACAAATTTCCCCTGAAGGATCCAATATGCTGTGCATTTATGATGAGCTCCGAAATTGAATACTTTATCTTTGAAACCGAGGCAAAAAGTCAGTTAAAATTCAAATTTATTTTTTACGAATCTGGGGAATCACCGTAACATTGTCTATGGTTCGTCGGTTCTGATGAACTTAGTGGGATTTCACTGGTAAAATTAATTCTGAACATTCGTTTTGATTTATACATACATAGACTCATAGACTCACGCCTATATCCCCGAAGGTGTAGGCAGAGGTGCTAGCACCCACATTTCGCTAGTTTATATTTAGGTCCCAATGTAATAGGTGGCGAGCCTATTGCCATTTACCGGGCACTTATAAACCTGCGATAAATACACACATAACTTCGAAAAACATCGAAAAGTCATTGGTGTGTGCCATGACAAGACCTGGAATCGAACCCGAGACCTCATCTCAGCAGTTCATTACCCATACCACTAGGCTACCGCGGTTTGACTTATAAAATGTAGACATAATGTTATAATTGTATCATGTTAATAAAAAATAAAGTTTGAATACATTTGTTTGTATTAAACTGGGATCACATTTCATGAATCAAGTTATCACAATGATAAGTTTGAATTGCTGACTAGTTAACAACTTTAACGAAATCTGCTCCTTTTTGGATCTGTTTGTTCACGGTCCTTTTCTTATTTGTTAACAAGTCAGTTAACATATGAGAAAAGCGCGACTAGTATTTCATATCACTTGGTAAACAGTTGGTAAACAAAACAACAGGGATTCTTGGTACTCGGGCCAGCAGAAAGCTCAAACAAATCAATAAATTAGCCCATCGCAGTCCCACTGCTGGATTAGGCTTCTCCCAATGTCGGTAGGCTTTAGCCTACTATTTCCACTCTGGCCAGATGAGTTGGTACAGGGTTTTATTTCAAGTTTTCCAGTGTTCAAGTTTCCAGTCTGGCAGTGATATCGTCTGTGTATTTTTCCGTTAGTTGCCTCTTACGACACACTTCGGATGAGATGGGATGGTAATACTTGCATTCTTCCTCCGTCACCATACTGATAAGCAGAAAACAGCAGAGAGCTCTATACACCTTACTGTTGACAAAGTACAAATATGCATAATATGTGACTGTCACATATTTCAGCGATTACATACGCTCATACATTATCACGTGAAAATCATAAGCTGCAGATTGATATGCGAATGTGTGCGCGACATAGCGATCATTTGATGCATCAAGCAACTTAAAAGTACGCCCTACAGAAAACCGCAGCTATAATAACCTCGTGTTGTATTCCCGGCGGTGAGTAGGGTAGCCAGAGCTGACTGGAGAGTTGTTGTGCTGTCAGTGGGAAGACTAAAGGTTTGTCCTGATTGTGTCTTCTGCACTGACAGCACAGAAACACTCCGTTCTTACAGGGTCTGCCGACCAGCTACCGCACGGGTGTGACTCCTCTCGTGTTGCACACGCTCATAGGTCGCGGCAACCACTTTCCATAAGGTCGGTTTTAGGGTCAACAGCGCGAGTGTGACACCCCTGGTGTTTCATGAGTCCATAGGCCGCGGTAACCACTTCCCATCAGGTGGGCCGTGTGCTTGTCTGCCACCTAAGTGGTATAAAAAATAAAAATGTCGGCCGTGTGCTTGTCTGCCACCTAAGTTGTATAAAAAAATGAAAGAACACAGAACAGTATTGTCTGATGTCACAAATGAACGCAACGTAAACCTTCTGAAAAGTGACCAATTTGCTGGTCATAGATGCCAGAAGTAACCATTTGTACTTTGGCCCTAAATAGCAATATATTACATAAAGTTAAATCTAAGTGAAAGGATAAGGTCAAATTAAACTGAACCATATATACGTAAAATAAGTTTTACAATCATAGAACAGGCCTATCTCTTACTTGCCTGGTACTAAACCTTCAGAGAGAATGCGGCACTTGTATTCTAATCTACTTAGCGAGAAACACGCTGTAATATGTTATTAGATTTCAATAATAGGTAAGTGCAAGTAGTAAAAGTAATGTAGTTAATGTGACAGGCGGAGTGTCTGCTGACGGCTGTACACATTGGTCCAACATTATATATTATTGCAATTGAGGCATTCTGTGGACTATATTAGAGAATATAGTACACATAATGTCTCTATTGCAACTATAAGTTTAAATAAATGACGGTTCAGACATGCATACAAACATATAAGATTGTTATCCTTAAAGTATTTTCATTTGTTTTATACCACTTAGATGGCAGATAAGCACTCATCTGATGGAAAATGGTTACCGTAGCCTATGAACGTCTGCATACCAGGGGCGTCACCATCATGCATGTCTCTGCAGGAACCTTCTTCTTGGTTTGTCTTTATTGCATAATGAGATGAAAAGAAAAACAAAGAAATTGAATGAATAAATGAAGATTCGATTTGAATAGTTAAAATAGTTGCTTTAAAATTTCATTCAAAAGAAAACAAAAGAAATCCGCCAAAACAGACCATGCGGGAAGAGCCGCCCATCCATTTGCTCTGGCGCATGGCCTGACCCAATTGGTACACGAGGTCACTAGAATACCAAAAAGGTCGGGCCTAGCACCCTCTCTGCTAGACCTTCTGCTGACGAGTCACCCAGACCTGTATAGTGTTTCGGTACAAGCCGCTTTAGGCAATTCCGACCACTGTCTGGTCTGCTCCAAGGTGCCAATTATAGCGTCCTCACGACCCGTGCAGGGGAAGCAGCTTCTCTGGCACTACTCGTCAGCAGATTGGGATGGGCTGCGCAACTATTTTGCGACCATCCCGTGGGTTGAACGCTGCTTTGAAGGTAAGAAACCCTCAGATTGTGCTACTGCTGTTGCCGGTGAGATCGGTCTGGGTATGCAATACTATATCGCGTACACTGATGTCACCGGTGCCCGAGGAGTGCGCCCTTGGTTCGGGCGCGAGTGTGCAAGGGCTGTTGATCAAAAGCAATCCGCGTATCGCGCTTGGGTAAGGGCGCGTGCCACGCACGATCCCAATGTGGGCCACTTCAAGGCGGCGTACAACAGAGCCACAAAGGTTTGCAAGAGGGCTTACGTCAGAGCGGATGCCCTACGCATTGCACGGCTTGGTCAAGAGCTAGTGGCACATCCCACGGGCAGCCGTGGATACTGGCGACTGGCCAAAGCCGTGCAGGCCAACTTCTGTCAGCCTTCGCTGCCACCGCTGCGCTACCCTGATGGATCCCTGGCCCATGGACCGCAAGAGAAAGCCAATATGCTAGTAAATCTCTTTGCAGCCAATTCCCGAGTCGATGATTGCGGTATACAGCCGCCGACACTACCCAATGGTGACCACGTAATGCCTGAAATACGTATCAGGCAATTTGATGTCCGTGCGGTACTTCAATCACTCGATATCCGGAAAGCCAGTAGCCCATATGGTATTCCAGCGGTGGTCTTACAAAAATGTGCAGCGGAATTGTCTCCGATGCTTACGCGGCTGTACCGACTGTCCTACAGCTCGGGTACAGTGCCTTTGGCTTGGAAAGAGGCGCCGTATCCGCGTCCTCTGTGATGGACGGGCTTCGGAGTTCTTGCAGATAAATGCTGGCGTACCGCAGGGGTCTGTATTATCTCCCGCTCTCTTTCTTCTGCATATCAACGACATGCTGTCCACCGACAGCATACATTGCTATGCAGACGATAGCATCTTACACGGGGCTCTGAGAATATGGTCGAATTCAATGCCAAGAAGACGCAGGCTTGTGCGTTCACAGTAAAGGTATCTTCTTTCCTTCCCCTTCCCATTCTTCAGAGCACGCCACTGCCACTGCAGGGTAATCTCAATATCCTAGGCAATATTCGCTGCAAACTGAATAACAGAAATTACATCGAGAGCATCATCAAAACAGCCTCGCGGAAGCTCGGACTCCTGAACAAAGTGAAACGTTTTTTCACGCCGGAGCAGCGGTGTCTTCTCTATAAGACACAAATTCGCTCCTGCGTGGAATACTGCTCGCATCTCTGGGATGGCTCCGCGAAATACCTACTAGATGCTCTCGACAGGTTGCCGCGACGCGCGGTCCGAATTATTGGGAACCCTGAGGTCACGAACACCCTCGAGCTTTTGCAGATGCGTAGAGATATTGCTTCCTTGGCTGTATTTTACCGTCTCTACCACGGTGAGTGTTCTGACGAGCTCTTCCAACTAATCCCACCATTTCCTTTCCTACATAGGACAACACGTGCAGGCCTTAGATGTCACCCTCACACTGTGCAGAATATACGAGCAAGAACTAAGCGGTTCGGAGACTCTTTTCTTTGCCGCACCACCAAGACCTGGAATTCATTACCAGCACACGTGTTTCCTTCTTCCTACAGTCCCGGGGCCTTTAAGCGGGGCGTGAAAAAGCATCTGATGAGGCCGCCAAGCTGAGTGCCACCATTGTAGCACTTAGTGTCTGTAATAGTGACCCTCTTTCCTGAGACTTTGCCTTTACCTTACCATCAGGCGAGGTGAGGTCAAGTTGGCGTGTCCTATATAAAAAAAAAACGTTTACTTATAGGCTTTCGAGATACACATACAAATAAACTTAATTAAGAACCTAAATTACTAAATGAGATTGATTGAGATTAAATGGTTTCGAGCACTTAGTTTATACTGAAATAAATGATAATTGAGATTAAATGGTTTCAAGCACTTAGTTTATACTGAAATAAATGACTAGAATTTCGTTCTAGAAGTAGATGCTTGAAGTGTTCCCCTCCTATACCTTTGAATAACCACGTAGATAAGTTTTAAAAGGGTTTAAAATATTTTACCTCAAAAATCCGCTTCACGCCGATGCTCTTTAAGTGGAGATGACCCTTTTAATTCACTCATTTCATTTAGGTATTGACATGCCCCAACGTGTACAGCCGCCATTAGAGAAAGTAAAACAAAGCCGATGAACTGTGCGGCCTCAAACCGTCCAATGTTACAGAATAACAAAAATAAATGCACGTCTGAAGGTTCCGTAATGGATTTTCGAGTGTCTCGCCGCTTAAGTGTGCATTGAGAACAAACATCATTAAGTATAATTTTCGCACTTTGTCTTGTTGCTCTGATGAATAAAGTACACCACTGGTCCATTCTACAATGAGTAGGCAGCTTGATGCAGTTGTAGTCGAAGACAGAGCAAAAGCGTATTCTGTCTTGTGTGAAGCATCTAGCCTAGAGTGAATAGCTTGTGTCTAGGTAAGCACCTAGACGCAACCTATTCACTCTACACTTGAGACTCTCAGGTCATTGCTTTCTTTCTGGAAACACAGATTTTGGTAAGGATTTCCACTCCTTATCTTATATGTAAGCACGTACTTATTATAAAAATACATAATACACCTAAACCTCTTAGCTTCAGGAGGAACTTTGCTTCGCTGTGTGTGTTCTACCGCTTATACAATGGTTAGTACTCAGAGGATTTTTTTGACAAGATGCCTACTACATGAACTCCCTGCTGCAGTTTTCCCAAACGCCGACAATATAGGGTTCTTCAAGAGGGACATTCAAAGGTTCTTTCAGGGTCGGCAGCGCGAGTGTAAGGCCGCTGGTGTTGCATACGTTCATAGGCCACGATAACCACTTCCCATCAAGTGGACCGTGTGCTTATCTGTCACCAAATGGGATATAAAAAGCCAATTATAAAGAGAATGACAAAATTACGAGCTCACTGACAACCGGTAAGGACTACCAGAAAAATGTTTCACTGATTTCACGTAAAAAGTCTTAAGTTAAAATCCCTTTTTTTTACGTGCGCAAAATCCCCACGGAGCCTGTGGAAGAGGTAATGTCGGACTCGAACCGACCAAAACGCACGCCGCCTGTGGGTCGTTTTTGGTTGCCGAAGGTGAGGTTGACAGGCATATCCCTCGCACCCCGGCCGACCCAGAGTTATAATGCTCTATAAAACAGTTAACCTTCATTGAAAAGTAAACAAAGAACCAAATGAACAATTTTAATCAAATTCAAACACACTTCACCTCACGCCACTTATCAGGTTCGATCATTCCGGTTGAATGAACGATGTTTTAACATTATCAGAACGCGATCGGCCGTATAATTATCACTGCTGACAATTTTCGAGAGCGCATGATGTTATCTGAGTTTTATTACCATTGAAATTATTGATTGGTTTTAACTGGATTAGGTTTTTAAAACTGACATTTATGGACTGACTCGATAATTCAGTGCCGTCATATCTACCTATTTATTTGTAAGAAAGATTTTCTTTGAGATTTCGTTTAATGGTTATAGTTTTTGAATTTGGAAGTCATCCATTTGTTATTTCACTAGCATTTTGCCAGTGCGATATATTATAAAGAGTTTTACTGAAGTATTACGATCATAATATTGAGCTTATTAAATCAAGAATGGTAGAAGAGCGTGAGCGCGAATTATATTTTATCGGTTTTATTTATTTTTACTCATCCACCCATCGTATAATAGTAAATGATTTGACTATTAAATAGTATGACGTCACAATAATTTATTTCAAACAAGTTTCATTATAACTTACCGTTTTGTCGTTTAGTAAAAGTAACTAATTTGACTAGTCAGTCAAATACCCAATTGTGTCTTAATGATGTAAAGAACGCCTTTTAGTAACGTTGCAATTGTGATGAATAGACTGGTTTAGACTAGTGTAGGATTATAGCAGCATTACCTGCAATGCACAATACTTATTGCTTTGTTCATTGCATTACTTTGTATACAAAAAAGCATTAACAATAAACCGTTTGGAAAGTTTTATTTTTCATATTATTTTTGAGTAAAACAGTGTGATTAACTTCGACGGTCAGGGCTATGTTGTGTTGAACGATCGATAAAAAATAATAGTTGAATGATTTAATGAATAAGTTTATAAATATACTCTAGAACAAAAATATCAATGATAGTTCCATTTCGAAATTCTAACAGGCAAGCCCCTCTAACTTTTCCAAATTATCGGTTGTAACACACTTCTGCCCACCCCTGCGAGAATCACAGCCGGAGTATATGTAATATATATGTATCTTTTATAAATTGATGAATATCATCATCAATACGAGGTACGGAAAATAAAGGAAAATACATACATACATAGTTACATATAATCACGCCTTTATCCCCGTAGGGTTAGGCAGAGGTGAATTAACACTCACATTTCACCAATTATTAAATTCGGTCCCACGTAATAGGGAGTGAGCCTATTACCGCCATCCGGGCACTATTGACTTAAGCCATTCATCTGATGCTGAGTCAATAATAGTACCCGGATGACGAAAATTTGATATACTGTTTTTTTAGCCAACGACACTTGTTCGTTATAAATAATTGTCTAAGTGATATTTATTGAGTACTGCAGAGGAAGAAGTCCCCACATCGAGGTGTGCAGTATTAACACTGCAAAATATGATTAGCCCCGAGTTACGTGGACTACGGTAATGAGAATTTATTACAGGCTTAGAGTGCTGAATGGCTGGGCTTGAATTTGGATTCTCGCTACGGAATAAATGTTTGCAAGTGCTATTAATGTTCCCAGTTCTGTCTGCTAAGTACAAAACGTTATTGCGAGGAGGTAGGACATGAAGGTATTTCCGTTGAATTGAGCAGTCTGACTGGGTAAGTACCTGCGCCCTATAGAATACCACGGCTATTATAACCTTGTGTTGTGTTCCCGGAGGTGAGTACGGTAGCCAGAGCTCACTAGAGAGTTTTTGTGCTGTCAGTGGGAAAACCAAAAGCTTGCCCTGCTTTGTCTTTTACACTGACGGCACAGAAACTCTCTGTGCTTACGGGGTTGGCAGCGTGAGTGTGAATCCTTTGGTTTTGCACACCTCAATAGGCCACGGTAACCACTTTCCATCAGGTGTGCCGTAAGTTTATCTGCCACCTAAGTAGTATAAAAAAAACAAAGCTATCTAATAAAAGTATTAGAGACGGTTGAGTCATCCTATCCATCGAAAGAGTTTAGCTTAACTGGAGGGGTTAGAGGTAATATTAGTGATTCTTTTTTGCGGAGGTTCCTTCCTTGTATTCATAACTGCTAGTAATAGGCTCTTGTGATGGAATAATGTAATTTTAATCGGTTTGAGCTGAACAACCGCGGTAGCCTAGTGGTATGGGTAATGAACTGTTGAGACGAGGTCTCGGGTTCGATCCCAGGTTTTACCATTTTTTTTTTATGTGGTATTAAAAGAAATGGTAAAACCTACAAATAACTTACAGACCAATGACTTTTCGATGCTTTTCGAAGTTATGTGTGTATTTATCGCAGGTTTATAAGTGCCCGGTTAATGACAATGGGCTCGCCACTTATTACATTGGGACCTAAAAAACATAAACTGGCGAAATATGGGTGCTAGCACCTCTACCTCTCCCTTCGGGGATATAGGCGTGAGTTTATGTTATTATGAGCTGGACATAGCTGCTTGCCCTCATTGAGCTAGTACTCTACACGACAAGATGCTTCCGTACATGTAGTTTATTAAGTACACTTTTTACTATTATTAGTAGTGTTCAAAAAATATGTACCTATACAAGTAACAATGATAGCCAATTACTTAACTTTAAAATACATAAGATTTGTAGGTCCTGGTAAGTGGTGAGACAAGTCCATAGTTTAGAACTAGTAATATTTAGCTAGCAATAATTGCAGTTTAATTCATCATGAATACCGTCGGTTCACACTAAATTCCTATCATATTTTTTTTATACCACTTAGGTGGCAGAAAAGCACACGGCCCACCTGATGGGAAATAGTTACCGTGGCATATGAACGTGTGTAACGCCAGTGGTGTCACATCCGTGCTGCCGACCCTGTAAGAACACAAGAAGCATTCTGGACTAATACCTAGTATTGCTAATTATTGCTACGACCGCATTTTGACATCCTTTTGTTCATTCACTTTCTTGTCTGTCTATTTTTATTATTTTGTCTGTTCGGTATAAATGCAATTAAGTTGGAACTAAATGTCCCTAATACAACCGCGGTAGCCTAGTGGTATGGGTAATGGACTGCTGAGACGAGGTCTCGGGTTTGATCACAGGTTTTACCATGGCACATACCAATGACTTCTCGATGCTTTTCGAAGTTATGTGTGTATGTATCGCAGGTTAATAAGTGCCCGGTTGATGGCAATCGATTCGCCACCTATTACATTGGGACCTAAACATAAACTGGCGAAATGTGGGTGCTAACACCTCTGCCTACCCCTTCGGGGATATAGGCGTGAGTTTATGTTATGTTCAATGCCTCTTCAATTGTGATTGAACTTAGCTAACTTATAACTTTCATTTTTATATAAAAGCCTAGGTATAGTAATCGGATTACAGGATTTTTTTTATTAAATATGCACAAACTGAGTCAGCTAGTTCATAGATGTGAAAAATTGTGATGTTCGATTTTTTGTTATCCAATCACGGTCAACGGCTGACTCATATGGCCGTTTGTAATAGGGATGGATATGGTTGAGAATAACATATAGGCTTTTTGTTCCCGGAATAAGTTCCCATGGATTGAAATGGAATGGAAAATGACTGCTGTGCCTGCATTTAGCCTCCTATTTTGGGCTGTTGTGCGTGAAGATCACTGGCTAGAGTAGCCAGTCTAGATCCGACCAGAAACACAAGCTTCGCGGAGTGACCTCACTGTGTCGAGGATTTGAGATCGTTCAGGGGCCACTGCCTTTCATTCCAGTGTTGCGTAGGCGGCCGTTTCCTCGGCAACGAAACTCTCCCTGCAAAGGGGGCTGTCCGTGAAACCCAGTTCCAGTTCCCATGGGTTGCTGAAGCGGGACCAGAGTTATTTCACGAAGGCGAAGCTGCTGACATCAGTTGTGATTTATTAAAAAGAAATAAATATTCTGTCCATGTTCAAGATAAGAATAATACGATCTTGTATGCATAATAAATTCATATAAATAGGTACACAGTTTAATTATAATTCTGTTCTGCTCCAAAAACCTCCCGTACTTTATGTTATAGTGGAGGAAGTAGGCCCTAACAGAATTTGCTGTTAAGAATTTGGATTCATCTGTATTTTTGATGTTAAACATTTTTACTAACACGCTTTGGGAGTAAAACTGACTTGTGTGGTGTGACGTATGATTGTTAATCGTCACCCTCTACATGTTTGATTGCGATAATTAACATCCATGCAGGATGAGCCACAGGCAACAGTTAGTTGTCAGTATGAAAATGCCGTACAGATCAATGCTGTTTAATAAACTGTAGATGCGTTGTCCTTACCCTAAAATGGCGACAAATAAATTAAGACGTTTGTCATCATTTTATGCACCAATCAGCTACGCGATAGTGCGCTACGTAAAAAAGAATCTTAATGAAAATATCATTATTGTTATAAATATTCCACAACATTCTGCACTACGCTATATAGACCCATGGTAGATACATGGTAGCTACAGAATACCGCGATTATAATAACTTCATGTTGTGTTCCTAGCGGTGAATAGGGTAGCCAGAGCGCACTGGAGAATTTGTGCTGTCAGTGGGATGACTAAAGGCTTGTCCTGCTTTATCCTCTGCACTGAAAGCACAGAGACTCTGTGCTTACAGGGTCGGCAGCGCGAGTGTGGCTTCTCTGGTGTTACACACGTCCATAGGCCACCGTAACCACTATCCATCAGGTGGGCCGTGCTCTTATTTGCCACCTAAATGGTATTAAAAAAATATAGCTTAACTAGCTTGTGTTATGGAATGTAGAATACGGATGAATACATACATATTTTACATAAAAACACTTAGACCAATGCAAATACCCATATTCTTGCATACAAATATTTGCACTGAGCGGCGATCGAACCGCTGTAATAAGCTGTAAATAATAATAATATAATTCAATTAAGCAATAATTTTTATACTCTGTGTTTGCGCCATTTATGATGGCCGCCATGTTCCTGAATGACGTATCTATTAATTCTTAATACGTCATTGGCGACCTTTTGTAGCGACTAACGCACAGGATTGATTACATGACGTCATCTGCAGTGATTTTCTTACAATATACAACCTTAAACGAACTACACGCGACGCTAAAATCAGTAACGATATGGGGAAGTGGTGGGAAGATCGTACCTTAAATCAGATCTTGTAAAAATAGGAATACAATCGGGATATTTATACGAGGAACTCGAAATAGGGTAGATCAAAAAATGTTTTTATTACTTACCGTCAATATAATAATCCAGTTCCTCCGTGATCATTACGCTTCCAACATTGCTGGAATATCGGAAATTCGAAACAATACAACATGGTAAGAATTATCTAATAGTAATATGAATGACCATACATATAACCACGCCTTTATCCTCGGAAGATTAGGCAGAGGTGAATTAACACCCAAATTTCACGATCATTGTATTCGGTCCCACGTAACAGGGGATGAGCTTATTGCCGTTTTCCGATCACTATTATTGGTTCGAGCCATGCATCTGAGGCTGAGCCTGGGCTGTATATATCTGTCAGATGTTAAACAACCCTATCTCTTAGTTGCCTTGTACGACACAGCATTGGAAGAGATAGGGTGGTCCAAATACATGCGGCCATGAGTGACCATAATAGTTTAAATATCTATACATATCAAGCCTTCCCTAAATATGTACCGTATTTATTTGCTACTTGCTAAAGTATCTAAAACTGGCCTAAACTTTAAAATGGGTGACTAAATACAGTGAACAATTGCTTTGGCCGAGTGATTACGTTTGTTTCGGATGAGTGGTCAGTTTGAGTTGGGCGGGAAGCCAATGAACAACGTGGTCAGCTCGATTAGTGGTTTCTGACGTACAAATCGATTAAATTATTTTTATGGGCTGTTTAAAATCATTTTTAGGAATTAATGTTCTTTTTTTTTACGTGCGGATAATTCTCTCTCCCACCGGAGCCGGAGGGAGAGGGTTATGTCGGACTCAAACCGACTAAAACGCATGACGCCTGTGTGCCGTTTTTGTTTGCCAAAGGTGATGTTAACAGGCATATCCCTCGCACCCTGGCCGACCCAGAGCAATCTCTCTCGATCTGGCTCTCTCCTCGGGTGTGGAGACGACAGAGTCCCCAACTCGTCCCCGGAAACGGGGAGGCGCGCAAGGCATGCCTCAGTACGAGGCTCTTTGGAGTAACAAACTTCTCGAGTACAAAAAAAAAAAATTATCGCACCGAATTTCAAAGTTCAAAATCGCAATGAAGAGTAGTCCTAAAATATGGAATCGCTACTCACGTTTACACATTACATTATCACGATCGACTCATGAATTCTTGATTTTGCATTATACGTAAACCTACAAATTAACTAAACGATTACAGTGTAGTTTTAATATCAGTTCTTGTTCCTGAATCTCTCTCCTCCTTTATAATACATACTATGTATTTTTATTACTTTGTTCGGCAACATCTGCACAAGATAGCAGGTTACAACCCATCGCCTGCAGGTACTATTAAACCGGAGTCTCTCCAAACCGCGGAGGTAAGAAGCGAGCATTACTTACTTATTATCCTGAAGCTATAAGTAACCGTGTTGTTTCGTAAGTACTGGTGCATCTTTAAAATTATTGCTGATGTTTTTCACAACTTGAAAAGAGCGCTTTTTAAATTGGTAAAAGAGGTGCCTCCTTTTTGAAAACTTTCTCCTTCTTGGAGTGGGTCCTTTCAGTAGTATAATGGCCAGGATTTGAACCCATATCCTCTCGATCATAAGGTCAACAACTTTACCACTAGTTACGCTTACGACACTTATCTATGCCCTTGTCTATGAACGCCAGCAACACCAAAAGTTTATAATCCAGAGTTTCTATATTCACAAGAATATCGAGTTAGAATCTTATTTATATTGATAGAATATACTAGATCTAGATGTCGTTCGGACGACACGCTCTCGATTATACGTCAGATCCGATATCCAATTTACTATCTCCGCTGAAGAATGAAATGAGTCAGCACCATCTGGCTTGGAGGAGCACCTTGAATATTGCTTGGTGAGCAAACGTTGCGATCTCGGACTAGTTTAAATTAATTCAATTCAAGTCACTTTCTAGTAACTTTAATTCAGTGACTAGCAACAATTATTGCAACAACACGCTTCCAAATTGGGAACTACATTCTCCAACGATGTTGAGAGTCTTCTTGAGAACAATAGCGGAGTAATAGAAAGATACTTACTAGACTTTGTTTTATTTCTTGCTATGAATATGAATTTAAAATAGACGCTAGTTTAGTGGTTAAAACGTCAGACAGCGAAGTTTACACGACACAAGCAACTAATGAAACCACGGAGGACAGAATATGATTAGGTATCGTAACTGAAGAGGCGCAAAATCCCCAAGGATACCTCCCCACCGGAGCCGGTGGGAGAGGTTGTCGGACTCGAACCGACTAAAACGCACGCTGCCTGTGGGTCGTTTTGGTTGCCGAAGGTGAGGTTGACAGGCATATCCCTCGCACCCCGGCCGACCCAGGGCCATCTCTCACGATCTGGCCCTCTTCTCGCGTGTGTGGGGACTACAGAGTCCCCAACTCGTTCCCGGAAAAAGGGGAAGCGCGCGGCCGGCCTCTGCCAGGGTGACAGGCGGCTCCACCTGTCACCCCCAGGCCGGCGCTCATGGGCGGCGGAGGTCGTTCAACGACCTCCGACGCCCGAGTTGCCTTCGTACGCGGGCAGCTTGGCTTGCGATTCTTCGTCGCTACCGCTGCCCCTCCCGCCCCGCCTCCTCCTTCACGAGCATTACTTGCTCGCGGAAGGAGGCGCCGGCCGGCTGAAGAGGGGGTTAACAAGTACTCTAAATTCTTTAAAAATAAATATATAATAGCTGTACCTGTGTGTTGTAAAACGGCTGACGAAAATATGGTCACCCCTTTAACGTGGGACCAAAAACACAGGACACAGTGAAATATGGCCATTAAGACAAATCTGACCACATACATTACTGTTGATGATTTGCCACGTAGTCAGCAGTCTTCAAATAACACGGCTTTTCATTTTTAACACCGATGCAAAAACAACGGGGTGTTCTAAGTTTGACGTGTCTCTGTGTGTGTGTGTGTGTGTGTGTGTGTGTGTGTCTGTCTGTGACAGTGTAGTTCCTGAACGGATGAATCAATTTTACTTTTGTTTAAAAGGTATATTAGTCGAGAGTGTTTTTAGCTTTGTTTGAAAGAGATCTGTCCAAGGTTGATGCCGCCACAAAATGCAGACTACATATTTTTTTACAACTCCCTCAATATGGGTATGAAATGAAAGGCTGGACTAGTAAAATACCATACACTATAACAAATTTCAAATTCAAGATGACTGCCGCCATAAAATGGTGAATTACATTTCTTTTTCACAACTTTCTCAACATGGATATCAAATCAAAGAGCTTGACTAGTAGGTCAATTTAAAAAGTGTAGTTAAAATAAAAATAAAAATAAATTGTCCTCCTTGTCTGTAAAAAAAAACGCTGACGGCACAGAAACTCTCTATACTTACAGGGTTGTCGCGCTAACAACCCTGTAAGTGACTCCCTTGGTTTTGTACATATTCATAGGCCACGGTAACCACTTTTCATCAGGTGGGCCGTGTGCTTGTTCGCCACCTAAGTGGTACAAAAAATACCCCGTCACAAAAAATAACCCTCAAAAAGTCAAAAATAAATTGTCTATAATCATGGCTAGCCATTGAAATTTGATATACCTAATAATATTTTGATTCAAGCGTTGTCATGTATGCCGCGGGGACCTTGTATCGTTCTCATAATATGACGGAGTGCTTTACCAGTTAAGGTCCTCCGAGATATATCAAGATTAAATGGCTAGGCAACACAATTTATTTTTAAAGATTTGTCTTCAAACACAAAGCGCCATAAAGAACATCTCTCCACAACATACGCGAATACACCCGGTAAACATCCGCAGTACATTAATCACTCAGCCCTAACCACTTGCCTGGCTTTTTTATATAATTATACATCTCCCGGGGCAATTAAGCCCCGGTACAGCAATAACGCTGAGTAGAAACCGCAAAGTTAGTTTGAAAGACAGAGTAATCCGATTATAAATACTCTTAGCTGAATTAAACAGGATCATCACAGGCCGACGAAATTTTGGTCTAAAACACTCTAAATTTAATTAATAGATGTTATAGGTTGCGATACAACTTACAATTTTGTTTGATAACTTTGGAAGAGTAATTAATTTGGGTACGCAAATGAATAATTACCTATGAAAACTGAGATGCGTCATGTTCTCTCATGTCTACTAGTAGCCTAAACTGCGAGGGATATGCCTGTCAACCTCACCTTCGGCAACCAAAGTGCGTTTTAGTCGGTTTGAGTCCGACATAACCGCCTCCACCGGCTCCGGTGGGGAGGTATCCGTGGGGATTTTGCGCACGTAAAAAAAAAAAAAAAAAAGTAGCCTAAAGAACTAGCGGATTTGTGCGAAGCCTATTTGTGACCGAAGATTCTTACGCAGCCGACATTACATTATTACTTTTCTTTTACTCTCGAAAAATGACCATTTTGTAATAATATAATGAACTGCTAAAGTTAAATTTTATTACAACAAATAATTTCAAAGATATTTGATTTTGAAAATTCAATTTCTTGATTCGTTAAAATCGTTACAAAGCCGTGACGTCACACCTTCGTCACGTAGTACAAAACGCATAGAGCGCAGGAGGCTATTGCATTTATTTCGGTCGCGGGGGCAGGGGGCGCGGGTTGGATTCCCGCTCAGTGCAAATATTTGTATGCATGAATATGTATATTTGCATTGGTCTGGGTGTTTCTATGTATAATATGTATGTATTTACAAAAAAAAAAAAGGATCTAAGTATGTTTATCCGCATTCTAGATCCCATAACACAAGCTAGTTAAGCTATGCTTACCATGGGTCTAGATAGCGTTGTGTAGAATGTCGTGGAATATTTATTTATTTATTTATTTGACCTACTATGGGAACTAAAAATAATAAAAAGTCAGTTCCAGTTTAGTTAGCAATACTTTATTTTGTAAGGCATATATTTTCAGCAAAAGTTAAGAAATCAAACAGTATTGGGCAGAATCGCACGACCTTATCATCATCCCTATTAATTAAGTAAACAGTATAGCATGTTTGGTGCCAAAATGCTTGCCTAATACGGTTTCATCCGTAAATTGGCCGTACTCCAGGCGTATAACAAGGTTCGCGTGCAGGTCTCAATTGCTAAGACTCTTTAACGCAGCTGACTTGCAGAAGTGGTCTAAGATGGCAATTCTTGTATTAAGATTCCGTACCTCAAAAGGAAAAGAACTGGATCACTTCGTTTTCCCTCTGTCTGTCTGTCAAGACCTTTTTCTCAGGAATGCGTTAACCAAAAACCGCGGTAGCCTTGTGGTATGGGTAATGGACTGCTGAGACGAGGTCTCGGGTTCGATCCTAGGTTTTACGATGGCACACACCAATGCCTTTTCGATGTTATGTGTGTATTAATCGCAGGTTTATAAGTACCCGGTTAATGGCAATAGGCTCGCCACCTATTACATTGGGACCTAAACATAAACTGGCGAAATGTGGGTGCTAGCACCTCTGCCTACCACTTCGGAGACATAGACGTGTGTATATGTTATGTTATGATGTTATGCGTTGAGATATCAAGTTGAAATTAATACCACATACTCAGATCTACAAAACGTCTTGAAACTGCAAAAATCACAATTCTAAGTCTAACACAATCAAAACATATTGCAGTTAGTTTAAGTTCGTTCTGGAATCCAATTTTGTACGGACCCCTCAGTGTGCCAATCCGACTCGCATTTAAACGGGTATTTTTTTAACTCATTTCAATATAAAAATATCAAAAAAGTATTTTGTCTCCAACAACACAATGAATGAATCTTTATTTCATTGTTTTGTTTAACACAATTCGTTACACTTAGCTAATCCTAGTCTATTATTTGTTCTGTATACAAGAAATATAGCTGGCGGCACCATTTCTTATATCCTCTAAGAAGATTAATAAGTTGCTTGTCGTAATGATATTAACACTATTGTCAACTTTATATCAGTATCCATAACGACTTCTAGTCAATAATATCGCTTATGTGGCAGACAAGCGCACGGCCCACCTGACGGAAAGTGGTTACCATGACCTATGAACGTGTGTAACACCAGTGGAGTCACATCCGTGATGCCGACCCTGTAAGCACTGAGTTTCTGTGCCGTCAGTGTAGAGGACAAAGCAGGACAAGCCATTAGTCATCCCACTGACAGTACAAATTCTCCAGTGAGCTCTGGCTACCCTACTCACCGCTGGGAACACAACACGAAGTTATTATAACTGCGGTGTTCTGTAGGGCGGAGGTACTTCCCCAGTCGGACTGCAATTGGGCGGAAATACCGCCATGTCCTACCTCCTATACATAATTTTATACCGAGCTTCCTTTTCGTTAATCAATGTGTTACACATCGTCGATACTTACATACAAACATATAATCACGCCTTTATCCCTGGAGGGTTAGGCAGAGGTGAATTAACACTCACATTTCACCAAAAATAATTCGATACCACGTAATAGGGAGTGAGCCTATCGCCGTGTCCCGGGCACTAATTGTTGACTCAAGCCATGCATCTGAGGCTGAATCTGGGCTGTATATATCTGTCTGATGTTAAAGCTGTATATATCTTAGTCGCCTTGTACGACACCGCATGGGAAGAGATGAGGTGGTCCTTATTCTACTCCGCCGGAAACCACGCGGCTAATAATATCGTCGATACTTGATAATATGTATTATTTTATCAAATACGAATATTTTGTTACTTCACCCTAATATATAAGGTGAAACTGAAAAGGTCTAGAATTATAGCCCATTCGTGGTTGTGTGGAAAAAAGTTAGACAGAGGTGAATAAACACCCACATTTCACCTTATTGAATTCGGTCCTACGTAAAAGGGAGTGAGGCCGTCTTCTGGGCACTATTATTAACTCAAGCCATGTATCTGAAGCTGAGTCTGAGCTGTATATATCTGTTGGATGCTAAACAGCCCTATCCCTTAGTCGCCTCGTACGACACCGCATGGGAAGAGATGCGGTGGTCCAAATTCTAATCTACCGGGCTCCACGCGACTAGTATTTATATATTTTTTATATACAACTTCGGTGGCAGTCAAGTACACGGCCCACCTGATGGAAAGTGGTTACTGTGACCTATGATCATGTGCAACACCAGGGGAATTATACCCACGCTACCCACCCCAGTGAGCTCTGGCTACCCTACTCACCGACGCGAACATAACACGAGGTTATTATAGCCGAGATATTCAGTAGGGTGGAGGTACTTCCCCAGTCGGACTGCTCAATAGGGACGGGAATACCGTTGTGTCCTACTTACTACCTTCTATAGTAACGAACTGAAATATTATAATGTTGTTTTTGACATACAGTATACCTCAAGGCTGTATTTAAACATAAACTAGTCGAATCAGTAGCTATTTATAACATTGCGGTATTTGCCATCATCGAGTTTTAAGAAAGTGTTAGGTACTTGATGTGGAATGTAAAAACTGATGCTCTAATTTTTTTGTGTTATTTATCGGTACAGGTTTGGTTGACATAAATATGTCGCACTTGTTAATGTTTTTATGCTAATTTGGTTAATAAATTAAATGAATGTTCTGTCTTGACACACCTAAAAGGTGAACAAACGTCTTAAAATTGTATAATTTTGTATTTTTATTATAGTCTTATAAACCCTATACCTAAAGGGTAATAAACTATCCTATCAAAACATATTATATAACGCCAACGATACACACATACACATGTAATCACGCCTTTATCCCCGGAGGGTTAGGCAGAGATGAATTAACACCCACATTGCACCAATCATTGAATTCGGTATCACATAATAGGGGTTGAGTAATAGTGAGTGATTAGCAAGCTGCTGGTACATTCCAACCAAGTTTCTCTATTACAATTAGGATGCTTTTTTTATTTCGATAAGCTTGCGTAAGCGACAATTTAAAGTATTTTTGTAATGTGGTGATTTACGTATCACCAATTCACCAAAATATATTATATTATAGATTTAATCAATAAAAATATTTATTCAATATCTTTTTTTACAGAAAATTGCTTAATTATTTTATGTAAGTTTCAATTAATTTTGTAGGGCAGTGTTTAGTTCTATTAAGATATAGAAAAAAATCCGCCGATCTTTGCCTTTGCGATCTTTGCCTTACAGGGGGAACGCTCTGACCACTAAGCCACATTACCTTTCCTCGATATCATCCAAATTCTTCTGTACATATTATCCTTCTTACGGCGACGGTTAAGTGCCATCTATCGACATTCGTACGGATTATCGGAACCAATGAATGACGTTGCAATCATTTTTAAACATTGATTTTTGATGACTCCGCTCAAACTACTGAATTAAATTGTGTTTAGTTGATTACTATTTTAGGTATTTTCTGCAACCTTCTGTAAAATTAAAATGGTGATTATCACAAATTACCTTCTCAGTTTAATGTAAGAAAAGGTTTCACCATTAAAAATATTCTTTCAATCCACGTTAAGGTATGTTCCATCGACAAAAAAGATACGGCTACACTTTTTCTTATAAAGTTGTATGTAACTGTATCTCCTATGTTATCTGTACTTATGTCCTAGAATATTTACTTATTCATAAAATAATGTTTTCCGCTTGCTCCTACGCGTACTTATCTATAACATTCAACGACTTTAGCAAGTAGCACACAATGGACTTGAAGGTTCCCAACAAGGGTCTGAGAAGTTTTGACAGTCCTCTAAGTCCTAGAACACGGGATAACCCACGATTAATATGTTACGTAGGTACTAGTTCCAAATAATTACTTGTGAACTAAGACTAAGAGACTAACCTAATAAAGTTTAAATAGTACCTGTAGCAAATTTTTATTTTACATTTACATATATAATCATGCCTTTATCCCTGGAGGGTTAGGCAGAGGTGAATAAACACCCACATTTCACCAATAATTGTATTCGGTCCCACGTAATAGGGGGCCTATTGCCGTATTCCGGGCACTATTGTTGACTCGAGTCATGCATCTGAGGCTGAGTCTGGGATATATATATCTGTCTGATGTTAAACAGCCCTATCCCTTAGTCGCCTTGTACAACACCGCATGTGAAGAGATGGGGTGGCCCTAATTTTAATCTACCGGAAACCACTTGATGAAAACTGCTTACTATGGCCTATGAACTTGTGCCGACCCTGTAACCCCTTCTAATATCCTTCTTGAAGAATCCCATTATTGTATGCGCTTGGAAAATCCACAGCAGGGAGTTCTATCTGACAGTATTTCAGCCACAGTATAAGTGCTATAAAAAAAATTGAAACAAAAAATCACAATACACGTTTTCTTCATTTTGCTAGGTTGGCGGTAGTAGGTTCATTACGTGTACATAGATGGCGAAATGTGGGTACTTATATTCTAACTATACTATAAGTAACCTAACCTAACCTTTCGTAGATAAACAAGCAAAAGCACACACATGGAGTGGAATGAATTGTTTTGATAAGAAATCATAAAGCTTTATAGGTTGCGTGTTTTAGTGTAAATTGAGACAGACCTATATATCGTAGTATACTGTGTGATAGACTGATGGACACATTGATACGGCCGTACAATAACGTCTATCTTTTGTCTATGTTCGTATATGTAGGTAGTATACAAGCATACGTTCAACCGAATGAAGTTTAGTAATAAAATATACTTGTGCTAGATGACCTTGGTTCTTACTACTTTGATTCCGTTCAGAGTATCTAAAGAAAATATTCTTAGGACCTTTACACAACACGAAGCTATTATGGCTGCGGTATTCCGTAGGGCGGAGGTACTTCCCCAGTGTCCGACTGGGGAAATACCTTCGCCCTAAATTGGACGGTAATACCGCCGCGTCCTATCTCCTATAAAGTGTGTGAAGAGACCACGAGTGTGCAGCCACACGACTATAGGTAACCGCTTCCTATCAGGAGGGCCAGTGTGTGTGTCTACCACGTAAATATTTTAATTATTAATCAGTTAGCGTATCGCAGTCCGCTGCTGCACTTTTTCGGATCTAAAATAGAAAAATAGTAGCATATAATTTGCTTGAAAATTTAATTGAATATGATTTTTTCTATCCAGCATATACATATAATTAGCCTTGGCTTTGTTCAAGTGGAATTCTAATTCTGTTCCTACAACTAAAGATCTCTACGAGGCCTCTGTAATTTGATTTGGATAGATTAGGTTAGAAGGAGTGGTTATTTTTTTATAACCAACTTAAATGTATGTATGTATGTATATTTTTATGTATGTATGTAGGTATGTTTATGTGTATATATATGTACCTGTTTAGGTACCCTTCTTTTATCTGAAAAATTAATGTACACTTCACGTCCCTTTATTACTTTAACTGCTTCTCTGCTACTCAAAGGTTTGCTGGTAGAGAACTCATATTGAGTTAAGCTCGCCTTTGTACATATTTCTTATATATTTATTTTGTGTTTGACCTCAGTACTGTTTGTGTGCAATAAAGAATTAAGAATTAAGAAACTCCCAAATATTTTAATTTTTGGACTATTTGTACTGTAGATTGATGGCACTTGGTGGAATTTGTTGTTACACATATTGATAACTCACTTGTACTTTTCCACATTACTTTATTACTTATTACACCTGACCGGTTTTGCCATACGGCATCCTCAAAGGTTTACAATGACATTTTTAAGAACATTCCTATTAGAAATGGATAGGATTAGGATAGGAGGAAACCGGTCAGGTGTAATAAGTAATAAAGTAATGTGGAAAAGTACAAGTAAGTTATCAATATGTGTTAATTTTAGGAATTTTGAAGTTCGGTCTTTGATCAATTGGTCTTATGAACTTCGGGATTTTAACAATATAATTTAAAAAAAATTCTAATGCATCTAAATTCCTTAAACCAATATTTATTATCAGTAAAACTAAACTTTCCAAGCTACGATAACATCATGACTAATATCACGTAGATTTACAACTTTTCCTTATAAATGTGGAGCGGCTATAACGCGCGATGTCGCGGACCGGTCCTTATCCAGGCCTGGTTATACGGCCATTGACTCGTCAGCTGATACCTCAAGTTTGGGACACACACTTGAAACTGCACATTAAATGTACCGGTTTCTGGAAATACAATAAAAGACATATCTATTTATTTTCTTATTGGTTTGACTTCTTCGTTCAATAGGGTACGAATTCGTGACCGATCGCAGACCGTAGCAGATACAGTGTGTCGTGAAATAGACTTTACTACGATAATATTGTATATTTGTTAATTATTTGCAGTTTTTCAATGGTGCCGTTTACTCGCATCCAAGTTTAATAAGATGCCTGAGCGGGTAATATTAAGGGTATTGATTAATGACCTAAAAACAGAAAGAGCCAACGTCCGAGTGCCATCACTGCGACGCGAGTGACGACTCGGGGATTTACACGCTCACCGAGTGTCCGGCGTGGGAGCTGGTGGCGGCCCTGGGAGTACGAAGGATCGCAAGCCAAGCTGCCCGCGTACGAAGGCAACTCGGGCGTCGGAGGTCGATGAACGACCTCCGCCCCCCATGAGCGCCGGCCTGAGGGTGACAGGTGGAGCCGCCTGTCACCCTGGCAGAAGCAGGTCGTGGCGGCGGCGCCCCTGGCGCGCCACCCCGTTTTCCGGGAATGAGTTGGGGACTCTGTAGTCCCCACACACCCGAGGAGAGGGCCAGATCGTGAGAGATGGCCCTGGGTCGGCCGGGGTGCGAGGGATATGCCTGTCAACCTCACCTTCGGCAACCAAAGCGACCCACAGGCGGCGTGCGTTTTAGTCGGTTCGAGTCCGACATAACCTCCTCCACCGGCTCCGGTGGGGAGGTATCCGTGGGGATTTTGCGCACGTAAAAAAAAAAAAAAAGGGTCGGCAGCGCGAGTGTAGCTCGGTAACCACTTTTCATCCTAAGTGGTATAAAAAAAACACACTCGGCGATCATCGTAAAAAAAATGAAACTCGTCCACCATCTTCATTCTCTGAGCCTTCTTTTTCTACTCAATTTGGGTCGTCCTTCTAGTCTAACTTAGATACGTCAGATTTTCGATATTTTCCGTAAAGCGACTACCATCTGACCTCCACCGCCAATTGGTAACATCGAAGTTCTATAGTTCAATATATACATTTAAACACAGAATTCATGCTGCATGAAGGAGGTAGGACACGGCGGTATTTCCGCCCGATTGAGCAGTCCGACTGGGGTAGTACCTCCGCCCTACAGAATACCGCGGCTATAATAACTTCGTGTTGTGTTCCCAGCGGTGAGTAGGGTAGCCAGAGCTCACTGGAGAATTTGTGCTGTCAGTGGGAAGACTAAAGGCTTGTCCTGCTTTGTCTTCTACTGACGGCACAGAAACTCTTTACTTACAGGGTTGGCAGCGCGACTGTGACACCTCTGGTGTTACAGACGCCCATAGGTCACGGTAACCACTTTCCATCAGGTGGGCCGTGTGCTTGTCTGCCAACTAAGTGGTATAAAAAAAAAAAAATGCTAATATTTATACTGAGCGGGGATCGAACCCGCGCCTCCTGGGTGGCGGTCGCGTTCACTACCGCCACACCATCGAGGCTCCATACTCACGTTCATATTGTTAGTTAATAACGTCCATAAATTACGTTTTAAAGTTAAAACAGTAACTTCTACTACCACACAAATGAACAAACGTTCTGCCTAATTAAATAAATGACTTTCACTTTAAGAAATGTTATTGTATATTTGTTGTATATTAAACCTTATAATCCAGACAAAATAAAGATTTTAGTTTGCATAAATTTGCATAGAACTGGAAGTTTGGGGGTCTTAAATACACCATAATACAAGAAATATCAAAAGTCCTCATCGACTGGACTTGTGCCTTAGATGAATGAATTCATCAGACATGTGCATTTTTTTATTCAAGGTCAAAAGGTCAAAATTATTGTATTCTCGCATTTTTCTCGTAAACTGCAAGTGGCTCGAGATCTTATCTGGCCCTCCTAGGGTGTGGGGACCACAGAGTCCCCAACTCGTCCCCGGAAACGGGGCGCCTTGAAAGGCAGCTCCGCCCGTCACTCCGAGGCCTGTGCCTCATGGGGGGCGGAGGTCATTAATCGACACAAAAGTAGGTTGGACAACGTCGTAGATCATGTAATTATCTACTAAATAAGTCTCATCCTTTTTTTGTCGACGAAGTCATAATATCCATTATTTACAAAGTTACTTGTTGCCTTAGTATGATTCATCAACGCAGAGCCTGAACTGCTGGTCCTATAAACTTGAAATTTTAGGCAGTAGATACTTTACACGTTGCTAGCATCCACTAAGAATGGCATTTTAGAAATTTTATTGCTAATGAAATAAAAAAAACTATTGTTTTTTTTTTATAAAAGTTCATTCCCATTCATCCCTTTGTAGGTAATTAACAGATCTACAGCTTTATCTGACCTATTTTTGTGATAGCACTTGCTGTTTACGAGAAAAATACTAGAATACAATAACTTTGACCTTGAATTAAAAAAATGCTTACGTCCAATCGATGGGAAATTTTAATATTTCTTTTGTGATGTGTATTTAAAACCCCTACTAATATTCAGCTCTATGCGAATTTATGCAAGCTTACCATTTTATTTCTTCTATTTTGACTGGATTATTCTTCGATTAGTCTTTCGAGTCGGTTCATAATGAAGTTGGTAGCCTACATAAGTTCGCGAGCTCGTGTGGCTTTCTTATGACTTAGAAGTTAATTAAAGTTAAGAGTTCAGTCTTTGCAAAGCACGGGTCTTTAAGTCCGTGTTACTATAATGTTAGTTATACATACCTCAATCTGTTTGACATCTTATACCTAGTCTAGCCATAAATATTGTTACGAAGAAAAAAAAATTTTTTTTATTGCAAATTTTTTTTATTTTTTTTTATATAGGACACGTCAATTGGACTTCGCCTTGCCTGATGGTAAGCTGAAGGCAAAGTCCCAGAAAAGAGGGTCACCATTACTTACACATACCGTGTGACAATGGTGACACTCAGCTTGACGGCCTCATCATATGCTTTTTCACGCCCCGCTTAAAGGACCCGGGACTGTAGGAAGAAGGAAACACGTGAGCTGGTAATGAATTCCAGGCCTTAATGGTGCGACAGAGGAAAGAGTCTCCGAACCGCTTGGTTCTTGATCGGATGTTTTGCACCGTGTGCGGATGACATCTAAGACCTGCACGCGTTGTCCTGTGTAGGAAAGGGGAGGGTGGGACTAATTGGAAGAGCTCATCAGAACACTCCCCATGGTACAAACGGTAAAATACAGCCATGGACGCAACATCTCTACGCAGCTGTAAAGGTTCTAGGGTGTTCGTGATCTCGGGATTCCCAATGATGCGGACCGCACGTCGCTGCAACCTGTCGAGAGCATCTAGTAAGTACTTTGCTGAACCATCCCAGAGATGCGAGCAGTACTCCACACAGGAGCGAATTTGTGTCTTGTATAGAAGACACCGCTGCTCCGGCGTGAAAAACCGTCTCACTCTGTTCAGGACTCCGAGTTTTCGTGAGGCTGTTTTGATGATACTTTCGATGTAGTTTTTGTTATTCAGGTTGCAGCGAACATCCATACCTAGGATATTGAGATTGTCCTGCAGTGGCAGTGGCGTGCTCTGAAGAGTGGGGAGGGGAAGGAAAGAAGATACTTTTGCTGTAAACGCACATGCCTGCGTCTTCTTGGCATTGAACTCAACCAGGTTCTCAGAGCCCCATTGAGAAATGTGATTCAGGATCCCGTCAAGCTCAGTGACAAGAAGCTGCCTTTTCTCCGCGATATCCGACTGCTTGGCCGCAGGATGTCCATGATAACTCCCATGCAAAGTGCTATCGTCTGCATAACAATGAACATTGCCGGTAGACAGCATGTCGTTGATATGCAGAAGAAAGAGAGTGGGTGATAAGACGGACCCCTGGGGCACGCCAGCATTAACCTGCAGAAACTCCGAAATAATATTTATTACTTTTACAGTGTGTTAGTTTAATACATAAATATAAAACAATTTAAAATATAAAAAGCTTATTCGAAGTGGACTCCATTGGCTGCAACACAGTCCTTTAAACGTTGAGGCCAGTTATCAATAGAAGCACGCACTCTTTCCATGGGAAAATTCTTCACTGCCAATCGTATGGATTGTTTTAGGGACTCCAAGTTATCATGGCGTTTAGAGCAAGCCATACTCTCTAAAACTGACCATAAATCATAATCCAGCGAATTAAGATCGGGACTAGACGACGGCCAGTCTTCAGCTCTGATGAAGTCCGAAACGTTCACTTCCAACCAAGACTGCGTGGACCGAGCTTTATGACCCGGCGCTGAGTCTTGTTGGAAAGACCATACTTGGTTATTGAACATGGTGTTGTTAAGGGGTTTAACTACCTTCTCAAGAATGGTATCTTGATACACTTGTGCCGATGTTTTGATATCTTTTTCACAAAAATATGGCTGTCACTCCTTCATAGCTAACACCCCACTAAACCATCATTGAAGTCGGATAATGCCCACGTTGCACTCTGTCGACTAATTGGGAAGCTTCCTTAGAGCTTTGAGCATAAATACGGTCATTTTGTTTGTTAAAATGTTGCTCAATTGTAAAGATTTTCTCATCCGTAAACATAATTTTTCTGTGACCTCCCTTTGCGTACCGCTTCAGTAGTTGCTTCGATTTTACCACCCTATTCTTTTTTAAATTATCAGTTAAAAAATGACCAGTGCGTCTCTTATAGGCTGCAAGTCGTAGTCATCTTTTAAAATGCGCGACATGGTTCTGGGTGCTATCATCATCTCCCGAGATAAAATCTTTTGCTTTCGGACAGGATTTCTTCGAATTCTTTCCCTTACTGCTTTGACCACCTTTCTCGTACGAACACTACGTGGACGGCCAGCTTTTTTTCTGTCACAAACAAAGGAGGTCTCATTGTACCTATTAATAGCCAGGTACACAAACATTTGACTAATACCAAGCGTATGGAGAGTTTTAAAAATTACATTCGGCTCCATACCAACTTTGTGTAATGCAATCACAGCGATTCGGTTTTCTTTATCACCCCACTCCATTTTAATATAGCAAAATATTGTACAATGTATTGGCGCCAAAATTAGAAAACACAATGAACAATCGTAAAAAAATGACAGATTCCAAATTCAAATGTAATATCTTTCTTATTTTAATTGTAACAGTATTTATGGCCAGACTAAGTATATACTACTACGGTAGCAAACATACAAATAGAAAAAGCGTAGATCTGTGGTTGTAAACGACTACAGTATAACTGTTAATAATGTACTACTGTTACACCGCCTCGCATTAAATTTCAAGTTTGAATGAATAAGTGAAGTGAACTACTGTCGAGAAATTTAGATGCCGGCTGACATAAACAGAAATACATTAAGCAGAAGAGTCAAGACCTAAGGCCGTCCGCTGCAATGAACAGGCGCCTGCGACGGGCGTCCCGTTGCATCGCTCTATTTTGTGAAACTGTACCCGGAGCATGAAAAATATTAGTATTCGTAACGTAAATATATCGCGAGAACCGTGTATTCCAATTGGCAGGCTTCACACACGCACACACACATAACGTGTGTGTGTGCGTGCACAGTAGGCAGATGGCCAATCACAATGCTCCGTTCTCTTGATACATTTACGTTACGAGTTCGAATATTTTCCGTGCTCCGGGCACTGAAAGCCGTGTGGATGCCCGCACCGGTGCTTGTGATGACTGCAGTGGACGGACGGCCTTAAGTTGCGGTTAATCTCAATTTCAATGTAATCATCTCACTACTATCTCTTTATTAGTTATTTCATTACCTCATTTAATTTACCACACTGAGTACACAGATATCGAATTCAATCGATATAGAGGAGAAGATTCAATTTCCAATCTACCAATAAGACCAAACTGTTAAAATAGGATCATACCACGGTACCACCATGTCACCGGTCACTAAATTATTTAAATCTTTGGATTAAAGTTTTCTATTCACCTAAATTGAGTACAATTTGATGAGTTTTCACCAGTTAACAGTATTAGGTAGGTTAATCTGTAGATTCAGAGTAGGCAAGATTCCGCGTTGCAAATAAGAGATTCGTTTCATCATCACAATTGCCGTTTTAACTCTCAGTGGGCATCAAAGAAAGTGACTAATGAATAGGGTTGTTCTTTATCCGACAGTAAACAAGAAGCCTGTGATAAAGCACCATTAAGGCCTGGAATTCATTACCAGCTCACGTGTTTCCTTCTTCCTACAGTCCCGGGTCCTTTAAGCGAGGCGTGAAAAAGCATATGATAAGGCCGTCAAGCTGAGTGTCACCATTGTCACACGGTAAGTGTAAGTAATGGTGACCCTCTTTTCTGGGACTTTGCCTTCAGCTTACCATCAGGCAAGGCGAAGTCCAATTGACGTGTCCTATATATAAAAAAAAAAAAAAAAAAAAAAAAAATGTACCCGATAGTATGTTCACCCCCCTATTACTTGAGACCGAAAATCATAGTTGGCGAAATGTTAATACATCTCTGCCTACCCCTTCGGGGATTTACTAGTATGAATGTACTATAAGTCACAGCTCTTCACTTCACTTAACTAACAAACAAAGTGTTTTTAGATTTAGCATCGAGTTCCATAATTATTGCTTTTCCTTATAATAATATAGGCAAACACACGTCTTTCTCCCTCCGAGTTATCTTTTTCTTTATTTACCATAAGGCGAGGGCTTGATCACGGAGTGACCATGTCACCCCCACTATCTGCATACCTCCGAGGTATGCAGATACAACCTGCCACATTTCAAGAACACATCTACTGTCATTGAACTGAACCTACATACCTACCACTACTGAATTAATTCAAGGTTAAATATTTGTATTTTTTAAAAGTCATGGACCGGTCATTACCCCCCCCCCCCCCTACTAGCTGTTTAGAATTAATCCTGTTTTATAAGCAAATTCTAAACACGATAGCAGAATACTGTTAACTTCCTAAGACTCCTTGTACAAAAGTTTGTACAAAATAACTATGACTGGTCAGATCCAGCCTATTATACAGGACATTTAAGGTTTTTAGAAAGCTAGGTCTTAGGAGGTTAATATAGCAATGAAACACACGATATAGTTAATTAAATGGCAATTCTAATTCTTCTTCCTCCTAACAATCCACTCTAGGCAGTCTTCTGGAAGAAATTACTCTCGGAAATAAGCAGTACTTGACTTAGAAACAATTTTCTTTTATTTTCTTGTAGTTGTCGAAGTGTGTCATCAATCCCCATTGATCAATATATTCTATTCTATTCTACAAACACATTGCCACGATAGGCTGTTGTACTAATCTATCCTAAATATTCTACGATATTCTGTATAGCACTATCTAGTTAAGCTAACAAGACGAAAAAATAAATGCATTGCAATCCTTTTACCGTATTTATCTTCAACAAAGAAATTGATACGATTAAAAATACTACTAACCCCATATTTCATACCTGCATTTAATGTCTATTCAGAGCAAGGATCTTATAGAATCTTATTAGATATCTCATTAAAGTTAGACTTACCTTAGGTAGAGGACGCCTACTGAGAAGCAGCGATAGCGTTTTTCATTAAAAATACAGCACATGCATGTATGTAATATCTGCATTTAAAACACATAACACAAGCTTGTTTAACTTTGTTTACTTTGAGTCTAGATAGCGCTGTTTAGGATGTGCCAGAATTATTATGTATTCTTTTTTTTCATCTAAGACATACCAATTTGACTTCACCTCGCCTGATGGTAAGCTAAAGGCAAAGTCTCAGGAAAGAGTAACAAACACAAAGTAATCAGATGCTTTTATACACCCCGCTTAAAGGACCCGGGACTGTAGGAAGAAGGAAACACGTGGGCTGGTAATGAATGCCTGGTCTTGGTGGTGCGGCAAAGAAAAGAGTCTGCGAATCGCTTGGTTCTTGCTCGTATATTCCCCACAGTGTGAGGGTGACATCTAAGCCCTGCACGTGTTGTCCTGTGTAGGAAAGGACAGGGTGGGATTATTTGGAAGAGCTCATCAGAATACTCATCATGGTAGACATGGTAAAATACAGCCAATGAAACAATATCTCTACGCATCTGCATAAGCTCGAGGGTGTGCGTGACCTCATTCTCAATAATGCGGACCGCGTGTCGCTGCAACCTGTCGAGATGATCTTTAGATTTATTTATCTTCGTGTTCTAGGGAGGAATGTTATCGTATCACAGTTAAATCGCGTATCAACCAAACCGTGACTGCGCCATTTCCGTGTCACACCTCTTTCACGCCTGTTCCTCACCTAATTCTTGTTCTCACAGTACGCCATTTCTGTATAATACCCATATACATTTTCTATTTGATATCCCTACACGCGTCAATATATAACAATGCAAACCCAGGCATTTTATAAATAGAAAAATCCTCTTGTTTGAAATTTCAAAGCATTTAGTATCATCATCATCATCATCATGTCAGCCACACATAGTCCACTGCTGAACATAGGCCTCTCCCACAGACTTCCAGAATGACCGATCTAAAGCAGCCCGCATCCAGCGCTTCCCGGCGACCTTCATGAGGTCGTCCTTCCACCTGGCCGTTGGGCGTCCTACGCTACGTTTGCCCGTACGCGGTCGCCATTCCAGAACTTTTAGTATGCTAATTAAAATCCGAATAATTTTGAATCAGTTCAAGCGGCATATGAACCCGCGATATTTCCCTTACATGGGGAATACTCTGACCACTAAGCCACCGAACCACGCCTGAAATCATCCATCCAATATATATAATGATGATTTAATAAAATGTACATTTCTGTACCACTCTGGAAACTAAAATAAAAGTAATACCGCTACCTCCCTACAATAAGTCCATTGCATGTCCTACCTTACTCCGAGCCCGTCCTATGGTTACGACCGTGACAGCATTCCTATATTATTACTCCTCAACAGGTTTTCTTCACCTGGTGGTACACTTTGAAGATGTTCCGTGTACCTTATAGAGTCCGGTTCTGTTTTGATACTTTTTATGGGCACTCGCTTTAACGTGCTGTGGGCTTTCCCTTGCAAATTGAATAAACATGGTGTAATGAAGGTGCAGCCGTATGTAATTACTGTTGAGTTGTTATTATAATGAAAATTAAACACGGTGTTGTATTATTAAAGAATGAAGATGGGCATCAGAAAATTGAGCTAAGTATTTAATTTTTGCGAGGGTTTTCTTTTAAGATACTTGATATACGGTAACCGCTTCCCATCAGGTGAGCCGTGTGCTTGTCTGCCAACTAAGTGGTATAAAAAAAAAAATTGCGAAGCGTCTAATCGACGCTTCCCGTGACCATAAGGCTGGCCTTTACCTCGCTCAAAGAATTGGCATCGCCATTCAGCGTGGTAATGCCGCCAGCCCCTTGGGCACGGTACCAGTAAAAATCGATGGGGAGGAATTTTTCGATGCCTAAAATTACAGTCTCCCTCTTTTTCTCTATCCCATTTTTGTATATATTGTATAGTTAGCATATTTTTATATAAATTTGTAAGTAATTGTATATTATAATAGTATATTTTCTGTACCTAAATTAATTATTAATCTTCAAATAAAACAAGATACTTGTTGGTATAGTATGGTTGTCAGTGGTTTGGTTATAGCAATCAGTCTGGTCCTCGATGCTACTAAAGAAAAACCACTGCTATGATATAGACACTGTAAGAAACTTCTTTGAATTTTAGACTTTATTTCAATTGCGTTAAAGTCCAAAATTGAATGAAGCAATTTTAATTGTACTTTATAATTCACGCTGCAAAAAACCTTTTAATTTTGAACTTGATGTGATTGTATGCCACTTTTCCCTAGAATGTATTGTTTTGTTAGACTAAGTGGCATACGACCACGGCTATCCTTGATATGTTCTTGTTTAATACTTTTTACAGCGCGGTTTTTCAGTAAACTTAGTTAAAAAGTAAACTTACTTAAAAAGTTTTAAACTTATTTTTAGGCTGGCCTTTTTTTAGGTCAGAGGATAAAGCATTGCCATACAACGTAGCAATGCTGCTAGTCTTCTGGGAACGTTACCACAAGAGGTATGCGATGCGGAGGAATTTCACGACGCATTTTAACTTTTGTTTAATTATTATTTTTTATTAATGTATAACAGATTTAATTAAACATCATATATCTAAAGTAGTTATTTACATGGTACAGATTAGATCTCCATTGTAGTAGGTAGTGAATGAAAAAAATTCTTTTATTTATATTATTTTGGTGCAAGCAATAGGTATAAATTATACATATTTGCAATGTGCTAATTAAGCCCCTTTACTTGATACCCAACACGACATATTTATTTTTTAACACAGTACTTTATGACCGCTAGATGGCGCCACGATAGATTCAGTGACACACTATGAAGCCTGTAACTAGCGGACGACTTATACGCTTCCAACGATACCTCACTTGTCCAGTTCTAATTAGTGGTTGTGGAGCTATGAGGGAACAGATGAACCTACATACATACATACATACATACATACATAGTCTATCAAGATCATAACCCTCCTTTTGCTTCACCATAGTCGGGTAGTAAATAATAATCTTGGTAAACAGTTACCGTATTCTCTAAGATAAAATTAATGTGAAAAGTTTTGATAAATAATAATACGTAGTTATTAAAATCAAGTCACTCTGTACGATTACAATGACGTTTTTATACCACTTAGGTGGCAGACAAGCACATGGCCCACCTGGTAGAAAGTGGTTACCGCAGCCTATGGACGTGTGTAACACCAGAGGAGACACAGTCGCGCTGCCGACCCTGTAAGCACAGAGTTTTGGTCCTGTCAGTGTAGAAGACAAAGCAGGACAAGCCTTATCCTTTCTACTGACAGCACAAAGTCTCCAGTGAGCTCTGGCTACCCTACTCACCACCGGGAACACAACACGAGGTTTCTCTAGGGTATTGTATTTCTCTAGCTCTTGCTTGATTCAGTTCATAAATCTCTCATTCTTGTATTTTTTGGAATCGACTGCCAACTGACCCCTCAATCTCGAAACGAAAGATTAGCCTACTGTCGATCAGTAGTACCAACTTCCAATTGAGGTTGTCTATACCCCTGAAGACCTTAATGTAGACCTGCACTACCCTACATTACCTGCATACAAGTATATAATGTAATTCAATGACAAGCCGTCTAGCAGTCCCGTGACCTTTCTCTCCGGCTTTCACTAGATCGTGTTCTGTGTCAGCATTCTTAGAAATAAATCGTGACACTGCAAAAAATTACCTACCTACCTAGACTTTATTTCTAAGAACTAATGTTAAAGTAGATTTTAGTTTGTCATTGTAGTTATTCACTGGTATTACCTACATTTTGTTAGTGATTCAGAGAATGCTAGACTTTCACTGTACAATTTTGTTTGGCTTGGTTGTGTTTGGCTCTAGGGCCGTATGCTAAAACAAAATTATCTTAGTGAGCTAGGTCACTAAGATAATCAGATTAGGAGAAGACCTTCGGCACTCAAACAAAGGATAAAAGATAGTACACTATTACTTTAAGTAAGAAGGTCGATATTGAGTGCGAGGGTACTTCCTCGGTCATTATACCTGATGAGACTAGCACGGCTCATCCTTAAATATTATCCATACTAATCATATCAAAATTTAAAAAGGCATAAATAAACTGAAGAAGAACTTAGAATGTTTTGAATTTAGGTAGTGTTGTGGGTCATAGAAGCTTTAGAATCGTTAGTATTAATAATGCATTATCATGCATACACATATTAGTCACATAACTCAGGCGGCGTGCGTTTTAGTCAGACCGGCAGAGTAGAATTAAGCCACCCCATCTCTTCCCATGTGTTATTGTACAAGGCGACTAAGGGATAGGGCTGTTTAACATCAGACAGATATATTCAGCCCAGACTCAGCCTCAGATGCAAGGCTAGAGTCAACAATAGTGCCCGGAATACGGCAATAGGCTCACCCCCATTACGTGGGACCGAATACAATTATTGATGAAATGTGGGTGTTAATTCACCTCTACCTAACCCTCCAGGGATAAAGGCGTTGAAAACCCCAAAATGGTGGTATCTACCTTGATGACCTTGATAAATACTTTTTCACACTACGCTATCGTAAGAAGAGGGAACACTTGAGTAGGCAAATTACTATTTCACATCTTTGCCATGACACAGAGTTTCAAACCGCTTGGTTCGAAAGTATGCTTCACATTTTTTAATCTAAATTATTATCCTTTTTAATTTTAACAATTTATTTACTAAAATAAATTATTCAGAAAGAAATAAAGAGTGAATTTAGATTATGTATATCTACCGCAGATAATAACCATCTCTCAATAGTCTTACCCCGAGATAGTAATTATATTTTGTTGCACTATACAAACAACATGTATTTTCACTTTTATACTCTTGTGATAGTGAAACCTCTTGCTCCTCAGTGCATGACTTGTTAAGATTGGAAAGATTAAAGCCCAGATATCAGATATAACTATACTAATTTGATATAAATAGTAAGTGGACGTTACATACGTAGTGAATAATGAGCAAGAATAAAATACGTAAAATTCTGGTCGTCTTCTTCGAGTCAATGGCTAGGTCTGGCGTGTAATGGAGGGCAGGAAAACTCGAAATAAAACCTTGTAACAACCCGTCTGGCCAGTGTGGAAATTGTAGGCCAAAGTCTCCCACCTGCGTGGATGTCGGTTCCCAGGTTGGACAACCCTTATCACTAAAGGGTATGAAAAATAGGTGTTGGCCGATTCTCAGACCTACTCAATATGCTCACAAAATTTCATGAGAATCGGTCAAGCCGTTTCGGAGGAGTACGGGAACGAACATTGTGACACGAGAATTTTATATATAAGATTATATTCTTTATTGTACGCCAATTACAATATTCATATTACAGAAATTGAGAAGACAAGAGCAGTACAAAGGGCGGCCTAATCGCTTTACACAATTTGTTTCAGGCAACCTTTGGATGGAAATGTATGTTGGTTGGAGTATTTGGAGTCATTAGGAAAGGCATATATCCAGCAGTGCGATAGGCTTATTGATTGATTGGCATATAATGGTCTGGTATTTAAATTTCATTGGTCCAAAACTTGGCCACAGCAACAGCGCTCTTCGTTGCTCTACAGAATTCGTTAGTAGTGCAAGTCAAGGGGCACATCGAGCAGGAAAGCAAATGCAACATGGACTGGGATTGGGCCCCGCAGTCGCAGGACACCGGCGACCAAATTGGCTATATGGGGCCGTAAGGTAAAACCGGCAAAAAAGGTGTAATAATAATAAAAAACCCATACCCGGGGACGAGTTGAGAAATCCATGGACCCCACACTAGAGGAGGGCCAGATCGAGTGAGATGGCCCTGAATCGGCCGCGGAGCTAGTGATATGTCTGCCAACTCACCTCCGGCAACCAACAACGACCCACAGACGACGTGGATTTTGATCAGTTCAAGTCTGACATAATCCCTCCGACTCCGGCGGGAGGGGTATCCGTGGGGATATTGCGCACATAAAAAAAGAAAACCATCACAAAATTTACTGCAACCACTAGTGTTAATGTCTATTGCTCCAGCTTTAGAACTAATAATTTAATGCAAATACCACACTCTAACGAACTATTTCATTCGTATTAATTCTTAAAATTGTATCAAAATTAGTACTTACAATTGCATATTTTTTCAGTGAAAATAAACTGTGTGAAATCATTTCCTGACTAAAGATTCAAATGAAAGAGATGGCGATAACAGATGTTTATCGTATCTTAAATCGTGAATTACTTTCGTAATTCCTGCGTTTAATACTTAATTATTAAGCGTTAATATAGCAGTCAATTATGAAAAAATAAAACACTAAAAAGTCAACAAAAATAAATGTTAATTGTAGCCGGCATAAAAAGTAAAACAGATACACTAAGTGAATAATTTCCTACACAAATAGTTTGCGGTCTGAAATTTTGTGTGGCTGTGCAAATATTTCATTAGTATGTATATTTTACAGATGTAGATATGCCTTAATATTTTGCTATGCGAGTGGAACGTTCTATTTATTCTCTGAAACTGTTCTTGTAGGCCTACCATAGCTAGCGATAACGCGTATGGCACAGAGGTTGTGTGTTCGATTCTTGCTTAGGGCAAATATTTGTATGCGTGAATTTTCATTCATTATCCACTTTCTAGAAGCCATATTACTTGGTTATATTCTAGTCTAGCGCGCGCTGTGTGGTGTGTCATAGAGTAATAGAACATATTATTTTGAACATTTTTTCCCATTCCAGTAGACTGTATCTAGAATGGTAGTCATTACTTCTACTTTCTTAACTTAACGTCAGCTTTAAAAAGATTTTAATACCCCATTTCTATTCGATGAATGAAGTCCAGGCCTGGGCGTGACGGGTGGAGCCGCCTGTCACCCTGGCACATGCAGGCCGCGGCCTCGTTTCCGGGGACGAGTTGGGGACATTTTTTTTTTCTTTCTAGTAGATTGCATCTCGAATGATTGTCATTAAACTACATTCTTGACTTTACTTTAGCTCACCATCAGAAGGGTGCAATCAAATTACTGAACTGTAAAAAAATATTTAAATACCCTATTTCAATTTACTCTACTCAATAATTGTATCCCACTTAGCTTCTATCAATAACGAAAAGACTAACAGAACACAGCAAAGTAATAAGCAATCTTGTAAACGAAGTATCTAAGTACGAGATCGGTGAAGAGTCGACTGGCCAGCTTAACGAGTTTATCAGCTTAATCAGTAGATCCACTTCAACTGTGAGGAGATAAACTTGAAAACTTTGCTCGCGGAACACGTACAACAAGTTTTGCAACGATGGTACAGCATTTTTTGGACATTCTGTATGTAGTATACAAACATACTGACTGCATTATGACAGGTGGTAAGTTACGCTCTTATTTATGAGTTGCCATATTGAGTGCACCATACAAAGTCTGAATACCACTTTTTAGAAATCCGTATACGCGAAGTCTCATGCATATGAAGTCTCATGGAGAATTTGTGCTGTCAGTGGGATGACTAAAGGCTTGTCCTGCTTTGTCTTCTACACTGACGGCGCAGAAACTCTGTGCTTACAGGGTTGACAGCGCGAGTGTGGCTTCTCTGGTGTCACACACGTCCATAGACCACGGTAACCACTTTCCATCAGGTGGGCCGTGCGCTTCTCAAAAATTTACGATCGTTTAAATAAAATATTGTGGATAAAATACAAGTGTTTTATTCAATAGATGTTCTAATAGTTACACGATCTATCTTGTATCGAATAATTAACTACCAACTCTTGACTTAGTCTGAGTACGTCTTGTGAACTGTAGTTTAGACAAACTTACAGTGTTTAGTTGCAGAGCCCTCGAGCTACTTGAGACTATTATCGGACATACCCAGAACAGTCCGGATATGTACTCACATTGAAGATTAGCAATAGAATATTCTCGGCTATGTATATTTATTGAAGAAGGTTATTGAATGTTATATAACTAGTCTAGAAGTTGCTCCTAATATAACGTGTCCTAGGATTAACTGAATTTCATTATATGTGTCTTCGTCGGTACTTCTCCTTATTACCTGACTACGGCGAAACAAAAGGAGGGTTATGATTTTGACACAGGCTATGTATGTATTTAGGTTCATCTGTTCTCTCATAGCTCGTCAACCACTTATTAGAACTGTTTTTTTTGACGTGCGAAAAATCCCCACGGATACCTCCCCACCGGAGCCGGTAGAAGAGGTTATGTAGGACTCAAACCTACTAAAACGCACGCCGCCTGTGGGTCGTTTTGGTTGCCCAAGGTGAGGTTGACAAGCATATCCTTCGCACCCCGGCCGACCCAGTGCCATCTCTCACGATCTGGCCCTCTCCTCGGGTGTGGGGACCACAGAGTCCCCAACTCGTCCCCGGAAAACGGGAAGGCGCGTCAGGCGCGCCGCCGCCGCGGCCTGCTTCTGCCAGGGTGACAGGCGGCTCCACCAGTCACCCCCAGGCCTGCGCTCATGGGGGACGGAGGTCGTTCATCGACCTCCGACACCCGAGTTGCCTTCGTACGCGGGCAGCTTGACTTGCGATCCTACTTATTAGAACTTGACAAATGAGATATCATTAGAAGCATCTTAGTCGTCCGCTGGTTATAGGCTAAATAACGTGTCAATGAATCTAATGTGGCGCCCGCTAGCGGTCATGAAGTGCTGTGTTAAAAAAAAATTGAGATTAACATATCGTGTTTGGTATCAACTGAAAGGGCTTGATTTACACATTTCAAATATTTATAAATTATACTTATTACTTGCTTCAAAATAATGTAAAAAGAAAAAATAGTTTAGAACTAAAATCCGACTACTCAAAAATCACGCTCTAAAAAGTATTAAACAAGAAAAAATCTAGGATAGCCGTGGTCTAACAAAACTACTTTCTTGGGAAAAGTGGCACACGACCACGGCTATCCTAGATTTTTAACCCATTTAATAAATAAAAGGTATTACTTCACTTCACTTTACTGGCGAATAAGTCATAGTCATACAAATATTTCTTATTGACATCAATACTAATTCTATTAAGTTAAGTTTACCACCTCTTCCAGGGCAAGCGGTGGTAAACTTAACTTAAAAGAATTAATATTGATGTAAACTTAACTTTGATGGAGAAGAAAAGGCGGCGCAACAAACTCCACAGCGCCATTTTTCCTAGACGTCAATTTACATTAAATTATTATTTCACCTTCCTTAGCTGACGGATACCTAAGTAAGTATTATATGTACTTTAAAAACCTTCACATCATACCTACAGCTTGCTTGACTGGTGGAGCATTAACAATAATGTAGGTAAAGGCTCATCTCAAATTTCCTTGGACACTTTCTGTGGCACAATAAGAAAGTGAAAAATGAACTTTTTATAAAAGTGGGTTACACGGCTTACAACATTTTATTTTATTCTGATAACCAAGAAATATGTGTAAAGATGAGTAATTTTAGTAATATAATAACACTTATGTGACTCACATTGTTATAAATTCCCAATTGAACAGTTTAACTAGGGAAGTACCTCCACTCTACAGAAATTCACGGCCAATAACCTCGTGTTGTATTCCCGGCGGTGAGTGGGGTAGCCAGAGCTCACTGGAGTGTTTTTGTACTACCAGTGGGAAGACCAAAGGCTTGTCCTGATTTTGTGTTTTGCACTGACGGTACAGAAACTCTCTGTTCTTACGGGGTCGGCAGCACGCGTGTGACTCACCTGGTATTACACACGTTCATAGGACACGGTAACCACTTTCCATCAGGTAGGCTGTGTGCATGTCTGCGACGTAAGTTGTAGAAAACATTCTGATAAACGTGTCGGGCCTTAACAGAAAAAAATAAGACAGTCCCACTACACTAGACCCACTAAACCATTAAAAACATGACGTCTGCGTGTTCGTTTATCGCAAGTAATAATTAAATTCTAAAAACTATGCACTAGCCGGAGCTCAAACGTAAAACTAGAATCTAATGTATGGTGACTCAGCACTCTGAGATAGCTCACCTAATGTTAGTTAAAACCTCACAAACTTTCGTACGAGAAATTGTATTGAATCTTAAAATGCAACATGGTACTGTGGAACATAAATCTGATAAGTAGGACGATGAGATCATACTCCCGCAAGTCCCACAGGCCACGGGCATGGATAAAGGTCAACACACACACGTCACTTTTAGTATCATTGACTAGCAATTTATCGAATGAAACGACACTACATCGCGTTTTAGAAATTTAACTGTTTGATAATGTTCTCAGGACACAGAAATAGTCATAGCGCGTGACAAAGTTTCACTGCTTACCAACAGCAGCAATAAATTTATCACTAAAGGTCTGAAGGTACCTTTTGAGTCTGAATTCATTAGCCTGAAATTAAAAATAGAATCAAAAGGCCTGAAATTCATTACCAGCTCACGTGTTTCCTTCCTACAGTCCCGGGTCCCTTAAGCGGGGCGTGAAAAAGCATATGATGAGGCCGTCAAGCTGAGTGTCACCATTGTCATGTGGTATATGTAAGTAATGGTGACCCTCTTTTTTGAGACTTACCATCAAGCAAGGTGAAGTTTAATTGACGTGTCCTATATTAAAAAAATAACAAAGAGAAACTGATCAAAACGTCACTCATTTCTAATGTAGGTACCTATACCATGATCATTTTAATTTCAGTAACCATAGGTACCAAATTATATTATTGTCTTTGATTATTGAATATTATGGAAGTTAGTAAGAATCCTTTATATAATTTAAATATTCGATGTGGCTAAACTATGTCCTTGACATTGACTAAAGTTCCTCAACCCCTCAATCATTATTTTACAGTGGATCTCCAATAGGTATTTAAACTATCATGGTCACTCACATTGGTATACTTAAAGATTCAGAAAAAAAATAGTTTTTCACAAGTAAGTCGGATTGATATAGCTATTGGAGATCATTAGTATCAAATTAATCGGGATATTTACCATGTTGTATTCTACTGAGTTTCCGATATTTCGGCGGTCGTGGTGCTTGCAACAGCGTTTTTAACAACGAATAAATGTCAGCCATCGAAGCTGAAAGTATCGTGTGTGTGACGGCCCTAAGAGATGAAAATAAGAACGCAAGCCACCGATTCTTTAAACATCATGTGTGGGTGATGACCCTAACAGATAAAAAGGACCATAATTCAATTTTGAATCTCAATTTTACGATCACAATTATACAACAACATTTTGACCAAATCCGTTTATATACATGCGTGTCCTTGTTGGCCAACCCCAAAACCTCAATACGTGGTTCAGCATTTTACTTTTGTTGATGCGTTTGTGCACGGGACGGGAGGGGAATATTAAGTGAGCAAAGCGGATCTGGGAGTTCCGCACTCCGTTACCGCGTGATAGGGTCTGCTATTCAGTGATTTATTGAGGAACTGTGTAGCATACGGAAGGAGCCATATTTAGGTTAATTTCGCGATGTGTGTGTTCAGTACTATTTAGATTAAGTTTCACTCAACGCTCGATAGATGGCGTTGACATCTAATTAGATCACGCTATGGTTTCGTTCACACTCATGGTATTTAATGATCAACGACCAATGTATTATTGAACAATATTATTACACTAATTCAGGTGAAGTTTGTGGTTTTATTGCACCCGACCTTCATCACAACCGGACAAGTAGTGTTGTTCCACCGCAAATATCGGCATAAGGCTGATAATTATACAGTGTGAAAAATTGTTAATATTTAGTGGTAACAGTAGTATTTTTCTCAATACTATTTATTTATCTGACTGATTGTTTAATACCTTTATAGAGTAGTTAAAACAGGGTTCTTGATATGATAGAACTAATTAAAGCTGTAAACACACACTGCGCGATAAAAAGGATGCTCTACAAAACCAAAGCAAGCCATTATGGGTCTCTCACTGTTCTTCCCGACGTGACAAAATAAAAACTGAGTTGTTTACAAAATAAGGACATTGTGAGTGTAATGTGTGTAAATGGCGATGTGCATGGCGAAACTAAAATATGGAGTATTACGGATAGATGAAGAACTTAGCCGCGTGGTTCCTGACAGAGTAGAATTTGGACCACCCCATCTCTTCCCATGCGGTGTCGTACAAGGCGACTAAGGGATAGGGCTGTTTAACATCATACATATATATAGCCCAGACTCAGCCTCAGATGCATGACTTGAGTCAACAATAGTATCCGGAAGACGGCCATAGTCTCACGTGGGACCGAATTCAATGATTGCTGAAATGTGGGTGTTTTTTCACCTCTGCCTAACCCTCCGGGGATAAAGGCGTGATTATATGTATGTTGAACTTGCTACCTCACAGATTCGACGACAGGGGGCAAGCACCACTGAACCAGTCAGGCTGTGACCACGGCCGGTGTAACATGGTCGAAACGTCAGGCTATTCAAAGGTACCGGTCATCGCATTAATTACCGTTAATATTATTGCATAAGAGCTGGTACATGCATTTCCGATTAAGGAGGTAGGCCACGGCGGTATTTCCGCCCAATTGAACAGTCCGACTGGGGAAGTACCTCCGCCCTACAGAATACCGCGGCTATAATAACTTCGTGTTGTGTTCCCAGCTGTGAGTAGGGTAGCCAGAGCTCACTGGAGAATTTCTGTCCTACTTTGTCTTCTACACTGACGGCACAGAAACTCTGTACTTATAGGGTTGGCAGCGCGACTGTGACTCCTCTGGTATACACAGTACCCACTTTACCACAGTGGCCACAGTAACCACTTTCCATCAGGTGGGCCGTATGCTTGTCTGCCACCTAAGTGGTATAAAAAAATGCAGTTATTATAGAAATAGCTCCAATAATTACTTACAATGTTAAATAAAATAAAAATATAATACATAAAAGTGACAATTATGATAGATATGTTACATTTCTTTTATACATCTTTACTACGCGTGGTAACTTACAGTACAGCAAGCTTAGATTCTATAGAATCGACATGAAAATAAGTACATCGGTATTAAAAGTAAGATTGATGCAATTACTCTAACATTAATCTCTAATATTGAACTAAAGAAAACCAATCTCAATAGACGTTACTTCTCGAAATGCATTTAAAAATAAATTACATACAGCAACTAAAGCACTTTCTCGTTCAAATAATATTTTATTACTTCTTATAAGAGAGTTGATATAACTCAATTCATTCGATTTCATTTGAAAAGTTTCGAAAGTCGATCAGAGTCAGTAACAGTCAGAAATACTTTGTCACCGCTATAAAAGTACCGTATAAAAGTCAGATTACAATGACTTAGCTAAGTTCGAAGTTGAAAAATCTCCAGAAGTTTCTTTTTGTGCATTGTACTGACAATTATATGTTAGCCCGTTTTTCTTTTTTTTTACCACTTGGTTGGCTTGACATGGCCCACCTGATGGAAAGTGGTTACCGTAGCCTATGGACGTGTGCAACACCAGAGGACACTCGCGCTGCCAACCCTGTTAGCACAAGAGTCAGTGTAAAAGACAAAGCAGGACAACCTTTTGGTCTTCCCACTGACAGTACAAAAACTCTCCAATGAGCTCTGGCTACCTTACTCACCGCCGGGAACACAGCACGAGGTTATTATGGCCACGGTATTCTGTAGGGTGTACCTTTAGACAAGGTAGGAGGTAGGCCTCAATATATCAATATGTTTTAACAAAAAAATGTTGATATGACGAACAAGGATAGAGCTTGGAATACAAACAAGCACACGGCCCACCTGACGGAATGTGGTAACCGCGATCTATGAACGTATGCAATACCAGGGGAGTCACAACCGCGTAACCGAACTTGCAAGAACAGAAAGTTTCTGTGCCGTTAGTACAGAAGAAACAATCAGGACAAGCCTTTAGTCTTCCCACTGACAGCACAAAAACTCTCCAATGAGCTCTAGCTACCCTACTCACTGCCGGGAAAATAACACGAGGTTATGATAGCCATGGTATTCTGTAGAGTGTAAGTACTTCCCCAGTCCGACTCCTCAAGGTCCGACTCCTCAAGATAGGCAGATGCCTATCCCTTCGGGGATATAGGCGTGAGTTTATGTTATGTTTTATGTTATGTTACGTACTTAGATCAACTAGCATGCACAGCGGTTACTGTGATCGATGTATTCTGCGTCTAGGTTAAAATACACATTAGATGCTTAAAGCTAATAAAAAATACTACAAGATTTAAGCATGTATAATTTACATGAAGATACTGGAGTAAGTTAGAATTTAGAATTAAGAGTAGTTTTCCACTCCATAGAATGCATTTATATAATAATTGAAAAAAAATTAACAATATTTTAATTAGTAAATGGACGAAAGATCTAATTTACATAATTATAATACCTATATTGGTATTTAAACTATCATGGTCACTCACATCAGTATCAAAACAATGAAACATGTTAAATATCCTGTTTATTTTGATACTGAATTATAATATTATCAGCAAAGTGTGTTTTTTTACATATCATCACTTTACAATCTCAAATAAAATAAACCAAAGAATCAAACAGGTTTACAAGAAACAGCTACATATTAACAAAAACACATTAAGTCCCATCGCATTGACTTGCATGAAATGTTTATAAAATAATAAAAAATTACAAGAAAAATCAGAACGGTACCTTTATCTACGGTGACGATCAATGACATTCCAACATTTTATTTAATACTTTATCCTTTTATTTTTACATTTTTTTCCCAGCAAGAACTTAGAAGTACAACTCCCTCACATTAAGTAGCAGCATGCTGCATTCCTGCGGTTGATAAGACGAAATCTCTACCATTCTCTTTGTGCGGGTTATTTCAGGGTTAATCTCGGTTGTAACCAAAACTAGCTGTTTGGAACACAGGGTTTGCTTTTCAACACTTTTGCCTCCAGCTCTTAGGAGAAGACCTGTCGCGTGTTGTCTGACCCCTAACCTCGACATCCTACAGACAAAAAGCCTTCAGCTCAGTCTCGCAAGAAAAACCTTATCCAATAAGTACGTACGGCACTCAGGTGACTGTTGAGGTTTTTTTTAATACCACTTAGGTGGCAGACAAGCACACGGCCCACCTGATGGAAAGTGGTAACCGTGGCCTATGGACGTGTGTAACACCAGAGAAGCCACACTCGCGCTGCCAACCCTGTAAGCACAGAGTATCTGTGCCGTCAGTGTAGAGGACAAAGCAGGACAAGCCTTTAGTCATCCCACTGATAGCACAAATTCTCCAGTGAGCTGGCTACCCTACTCACCGCTGGGAACACAACACGAAGTTATTATAACCGCGGTATTCTGTAGGGCGGAGGTACTTCCCCAGTCGGACTTCTCAATTGGGCGGAAATACCGCCGTGTCCTACCTCCTAAAACTTTGTTGGTTGTCTTGAGCTCCGAAGATCTCGGTGTAGCCGCTTGTACACACATTCACGGTGTAAGTATAATATTATGTAAATACCTATACGTATTATCATAAATCACAAATAATTATGCTAGAACATAGGTCAGCGAACTAATAATATAAATTTAAATATCCTTTATATTCACGATTCGTGCAAAATTTGCTTTCCTGTTTTAGTCTTTGCATTTTCGCACGCAACATTTAAAATGATAACATACAAACTAAAAACAACTATTCGAACATTCTTAACTATTCCTTGATAGTATCGCCTCGCGTGTTCACTCGCATAACTCATATTAACATACATCCATACATATAATCACGCCTTTTTCCCTGGAGGGTTAGGCAGAGGTGATTTAACCCACGTAATAGGGGGTGAGCCTGTGAATCTCTGAAGGAGTAGGTAGAGATGTATTAACAACCACATTGAGGGAGTCGGCAGAGATGCAAATCTCAATGCTTACAGGGTTGGCAGCGCGAGTGTGACTCCCTTGGTTTTGCACACGTTATGCACTCGCTGGTGTTGCACGCATCCATAGGCCACGGTAACCACTTTCCATCAGGTGGGCCGTGTGCTTGTTTGCCACCTGAGTGGTATAAAAAAAGCACCCACATTTTGCCAACTATGATTTTTTGTCTTACATAATCTGCCTGCCATTGTCTGCCACCTAAGTGGTATAAAATAATTGCCTATTGCCGTCAAGCCGGCACTTTGTCATGGGTTGTATGTTTCATCATTGATCGCCTTCTATGGCACTTACGGAACGAGATGGGGGAGCCTTATTCTACTACATCAGGGACCAACGCAGTAATATAACATCTCTATAAAACAACTTTTTAAATAATTTAATCGATTCTTTAGTTTTAAGAGTTTTCGATTACAAACAAATAAATCTTTCCTCATAGAAATAAACCCATTTTTCAACTAATTCTATCGCAATTTATTTGCTGTTATTCGCGTAAACTTCTTACAGTATGAAATCTTTCCTCTGTGTAATATTTGTATAGAAAACCACCGATCCTGAATCGTTGTGGCGTGCATCCACTGACCCTATTACACTGTGACATTGGCATTCACAATTTATGACCCTTTCAAGGTTTTCAAGCTTGTATGCTTGTATCGGTACGGAGGAAAAATACAAAGTACTTTAGCTTCTCGAAAGTTATGACGCATAATTTTAGGGATGGGCCTTTGCCTTAAAGGCTTGCATCATACATCTTATTATTTTCTTTATCCATACTAATATTATAAATGCAAAAATAGCTCTGTCTGTCTGTATGTTCCGTTTTTACGCATAAACCGCTGAACCGATTTTAATGAAATTTGGTATAGGGTTAGATTAGACCTTAAGAAAGGACATAGGCTATGGTTTGTTGCGATAATCGACCGTGGAGCCGTAGGTAAAAGCTATTTATTTTTTAAATCCGACTGCTGTCTAAACGATCGAAATAAGTTTGATACCAGGCAGTACCCATTTACCAATCATAAAAAAATATGGGTACCGCCTACTATCATCAAACTTGTTTCGATCTTTAGAGACCAATTCAACGGCTGATAGACGGTTGAGGGTCAGGTGCAGGCTTCTCTTTCGTGGAAATAGGGTCATACGGCAGTTGCGCCTGTAAAAGACAAGATTACCCAAATAATAGAGTTATAAGATAGCAGAGCGAGCCCAAAGCTCTAATTTCGTTTTCTAAAACCATGGAATGAGACATGATGTTCCCTTTATTCCATATTGTTGCGAATGTTTTGGCTTCTGCTTAGCTGATTGAATTTTAATCAAATTAAAAAAAAAACGAGGACAAAAATGTTATTTACGCATGAATGAAACTTATCGGAAATCTTTAATTTAAAAAACATACAATTGACGGTAGTTCTAAGGCCAGACCGGGCGACAGAGAATACCGAATATAATATTTTCTTTACATTTAAAAAGTAATTACTTTCATTTATTCTACTTTTTTTATTCATTATTCATCTATACTGAACGTAACTTACAAATGACGTCACTCGCCAACTTCGAGTGCGTACGCGCTACTTTCAAGTAAATAGGTAAGTGACTCTTGAGTTTCTTTTGCAGATTTCTTCAAAGTAATGTATCTATTTTGTTAATTAATAATTATTGTCTATCTATGAATCATAGATAGAAAAAGTAAGTACTTTGAATGCTTGTGCAGTTTTTTTTAAATCTAAATAAAATATAATGTTAATTCAGTTATCTTGGCATGATGTTATTTTGTAGGTACGTATTTATTAGTGTACAAAATGTTAATTCGGTTATCTTGGCATGATGTTATTTTGTAAGTACCTACTTATTTATTAGTTTACAAAATGTGAGAGTAGGACTCGCGTATGAAGGGTTCCGTACTAATGTACGCGTTCTTTTTTCTATTTTGAATTATTTTTGTTATAGCGGCAATAGAAATACATCATCTGTGAAAATTTGGTGACAGGCAGGCAGACGGACTGTGGGTTCTAATTTTTTTTTTTTTTTATGGACGAGCAGCGTACTTGCTGTATGTATATATATAATATGTCCACATCACTGCACTGGAGTAAGGTTTCTTTATTATTGTAGAAAATACCGTCGTGTCCTACCTCCTGCTAAAATTTAGTTTAATGATGACTGACCCGATAGGTGATACTGTATCCTAGCATCTAATTATATTACAAAACCAGCACGTATGTATGAAAACAATTATGAATTTAGAAGAAGCGAAAGAGTTATACCAGGATCGTGGTAAGTGGAAAACTGTTGTCTCTGCCTACCCCACTGAGAAAAAGGCCTCACTGTATGTATGTATAATAACATAACATAAAATAATTTGCTTTAGAATCCATTAAGCAATATTCTAATTGTGTAAACAGGTTTATTGAACAATAAATTATTATTATTATTATTATTATTAATAATACCTACTTAGTTTTATTTCAATACAATAACGTAGTAGCTAACTGTAATTTTAGAGTAAGTTAATAAGGAAATAAATTAAAAAATACTCGTAGCGCCGCAAGGGACGACGCCGATTGGCAAATAAATAATTTATGCTGATAGGGTACATAAATCAATAAGTACCTTACCTACCTTAGGGCTAGCTATTCGTGTTAGAGGGATTAAAATTGTATTTTACATAGGACCGTAATAGCCCGATAAACTAGTTTAGTAAAAACATTTACACACAAACACACCTGTTTAGCAGTTATACAAATTGTACAGTCTCACTACGGAATACGGACTGTGCATACGGATTGGCTGACATCGCGATCTCCACCTGGAGCATGTCGTTTACACAATTAATATAACTAAGATAAGGATAATTTTATTTGCGGAAACATGTGTAGCGTTTTATAATATAATACGTTACAAGTTTCAACATGTTCTATCAATGTAGACGTACAAATTTTTTAAAGCTCGTAAGCTGTTGTAGCAGCTCGAGATACAGGTACATTGTTTCCCTTCTTATGTCATTATCATCATCATTATCATCATCATCATCATCATCATCATCATCATCATCATCATGTCAGCCACACATAGTCCGCTGCTGAACATAGGCCTCTCCCCTTCTTATGTAATAATGTTAAAATTGTTTTACAAAACACAGTTAAAAATTAATGCAATTGTATATTATAATAGCATATTTTATTTAATGTAATCATATTATGTATCTTATAAATAAATCAAATTAAATAATATCTGTTATCAGTCAAGTAAATAGTTTCAATATATAGGGATATTATCACTAGTCAGAAGTAATTAAATGTCAAGTGGTAAGTATAATGGTTGTCAGAATATATGATTTTTTTTTTATTAAATCGACGTCCAAGTCTAAAATATATTAATGTCCAAACCCTAATTAAGCTGATTATCTGAATATTAAGTTAATGTCAAGTATGAATTTAAATTTATGTCAAATCTTAAATTATTCAATATATATTCTGATCACTGACAAAATCTCTTACTGTATAGTAGCACTTCTGAATCAGTAGAGGTTTTATATTCTGCTTAAACAAATGGACGTACGTGGACACTTACAGTGGGGCTGGTCCTTAGCTTAAAAGTCGCGCAGCAGGCTATGGAGCGAGCTATGTTTGGAGTTTCTCTGAAGGATAGAATTCGGAACGAGGTTTTCCGACAGAGAACTAAAGTTACCGACATAGGCAACAGAATAGGCAAGTTGAAGTGGCAGTGGGCTGGCCAAGTTTGTCGAAGGACCGATGGCCGTTGGAGCAAACGAGTCCTAGAGTGGAGACCGCGAGAAGGTAAACGAAAGGTAGGACGTCCCCTAGCCAGATAGACGGACGACCTGAAAAAGGTGGCTGGGACAGACTGGATGCGGAAGGCGGAGGATCGGAGAAAATGGCGCTCATTGGGAGAGGCCTATGTCCAGCAGTGGACTGCAGTGGGCTGATTGATTGATTGATTGAAACATATACACATATAAGTGACATAGCTGGCACAGGCCAGTGCGGAATTAGCTTCTAATACGGCAACTACATATTAAAAAAAGTATTTAAGTATGTTTATCCGTAATCTAGATTCCATAACACTAGCTAGTTAAACTATGCTTACCATGGGTCTAGATAGCGTTGTGTAGAATGTTGTAGAATATTTATTATTTATTATTATTAGAGAGAATAATAACCAATGTTGATCTTGTAACCAGTTAACAATATAACAGTTTGTCAACTTGCATTTTCCTCTCTTCGCCGCACTCACCAAACTACAACTAACTACTTACTACTAAAAGTACAAGTGTATAAACTATACACAAATAGCTTCCAAGAGTAGGTACTGACCATTGGTACCTAAGACCTGGAATTCTTTACCAGCTCACGTGTTTCCTTCTTCCTACAGTCCCGGGTTCTTTAAGCGGGGCGTGAAAAAGCATCTGATGAGGCCGCCAAGCTAAGTGCCACCATTGTAACTTGCTACGTGTCTGAAAGTAATGGTGATCCTCTTTCCTGAGACTATGCCTTTAGCTTACCATCAGGCGAGGTGAAGTCAAAATGGCGTGTCCTATATTAAAAAGGTACTTACATAATTATATTTATGTTATATGTTCCCTCGTATTTTTTACGCTTATTTATAGGAATATATTTCCCAAAAATGGCACGGAAACTACCACAGAAATAAAGGACCGGACCCCATCTTCAGAAATGAAGACCTTCCGGACCTCTGGCACGAAGAGAACTTGGCCGCAACTGTAACTAGCAGATCTCTGTGCAACAAGTGTAGATGGTTATGAAGGGACAATAGCAGCACCCACAGCATCCACACATTGACTAAGAAGTATTGAGAGTATTTACCTATGTAGTACATTTTAACTTACCGCCCAAAAAAAGTCCTCTGCCTTGTTCCTTATCAGTAGTATTGGTCCCAAAGCCAGGTGGCTGATTCCTTGTGTTCATTACACTGTTATTATAGAATTTAGTCTTCGCACTTCTGCAATCACCATTTTGCACCACCAAAAACAAAATCACTAAACTTATCACTTTGTAAACATCCAACTGCGAGCACATTTTAACCGTTTCATAATTGTAAACTACTTAAAAATATTTATAAAGTAAAAATATTAATAATTTTATTATCTATGCAAACTGCAATATTCGAAATAATTTGCGGATTCGCGCGCAATTTCGAATGGAGTCATCATGAAGCGCGCCGCGCATGCGCTGTGTCGACGATCACACTGCCGATTGGATACGCACACGTTCTAAAAACTGGCCACCGAAAGAAAAGTCAGCAGTGATAGTAGTGATGATACTTTTTCCTTATTTTTATCATCGGGAAAGGTAATCGTGTCAAAGATATTTTTTGTCGTACTTTTTGTTCTCACATTGATTTGATACATAAGTATACCTACCTACGTCATAATAGAGTAGTTTGATAAGAAAAAAAATAAAGCAAATGACGAATACCTATGTAACTAACGGAGAGTTTGGTACCTTGACCAACATGTTAGACCAACCGTGCGATTTATAACCGACAGAAGAACAAACGTGTAATTTACTTTTTGTTGAGAATAAGCTAGATGCGAAATGCAACTGGGTAGCCATAAAGCGAGACATATAATAACCTAGTATAAATGTCTAATAAATACATACATATAATCACGCCTTTATCCCCGGAGGGTTAGGCAGAGGTGAATTAACACCCACATTTGACACATTGCAGTTTGCATAGAGAGGAATAGAATAAAGAGAATAAGAATGGAAGCGTGAAAAATTAACAGCAAAATTTATTTTCACCTAATAATAAAATAATAAAATATACGTGAAAACTAAACACAGTGGCAAAAAGACTTCGAATTCGGGTCACATGTGCTAATATAAAAAAGACACTCACATTTCACCAATAGGTAATTGTCTTGGGTCCCACGTAATAGGGGGTGAGCCTATTGCGTTGACTCGAGCTACGCATCTGAGGCTGAGTCTGGGCTGTATATATATCTGATGTTAAATAACCCTAACCCTTAGTTGCCTTGTACGACACCGCATGAGAAGAGATAGGGTGGCCCAAATTCTACCCCGCCGGGAACTACGCAGCTTGTGTTGTAATTCAATCAGGTCAATAATTACTCGTAGTAGTTATTAATTAATAAATATAACCTAATCATGGTCACGCGATAGGTAAAGCTTGTTTATCGCTAGTTTCTAAATAAATTGCTGAATCTAAGTAGGTACCTAATTACCTACCTACTGTTAAATTATTAAAATACCAAAATTAAATCACCGTGATGACCCTAGTCAATTATTCGCTTAACTGGTTTTTAATGCGCATAATCGAAGATAAAATTTACATTCCGGAAAGGTAAGGATAGTAGTTCAAATCAGATATAAAATTATAATGTGCACCAATGCGAAGAAAAAACCTGCTGCATTATGTATCAGAGCCAATGTCCTCATAAAATACCATAATAACTTTTTATTTATTTAAGAAAACTGTTTTTAATGTATTAAATTCGCATGTATGTAGCCGCATGGTTCCCGGCAGAGTAGAAGTTGGACCACCCCATCTCTTCAAATGCGGTGTCGTACAAGGCGACTAAGGGATAGGACTGTTTAACATCAGACAGGTATATACAGCCCAGACTCAGCCTTAGGTGCATGGCTTAAGTCAACAATAGTGCCCGACAGACGGCAATAGACTCACCCCCTACTAGGTACGTGGGACCGAATTCAATGACTGATGTATCTACATGATGCACCTAGTCATAAGACATAATTTGTAACATCCTTATCACAATGTTCTAGCAAATAAAAATATATTCTATTCTATTCTATTGAAATGTGGGTGTTAATTCACCTCTGCCTAACACTCCGGGGATAAAGGCGTAATTATATGTGTGTGTATAAGAAATAATGAAAACGTCGGTAGGGGTCGACGTCGCGGGCTACTGAGCTAGAAAATCTCGTGATAGAACGGAAGCTGCAACGCCTTTCAAGGTAGAAGGGAGGCATCAAATTATTTCTGTCGGATGTGTTCTGTCAAGGCGGTTATAGCCCAAGTTTTGGGATACTTGATTTCGTCGCGAATTCGAACAGAAAAGAACCGGTCAGATTATAAAAAAGTGGAACAAGTGATTAAATTCAATATCAGTAGCAAGTTCCAGCTAGTATCATCGGTCATTAGTTTAAATGGTCTCTGATTAGCAGATTGTCAAATGCTCTGATTTGATCGGTATTTAATTAATCGACACATTAATCGATTATTTCATCGCATATATTTTAGACTAGCTGACCCACCCCAGCTTCGCCTGGGGTATATTTTGAAGCTTCATATCCCTTTGAGCCCGTATGTTTTAGTCTTCAAAATATATATGAAAAATTGCCGGATTTGTTAACATTTATTATCAATGCTCCGCTCCCTTAAGTAGTAGCGTGATGATATATAGCCTAAAACCTTCCCCGATAAATGGACTACCCAACACTGAAAGAATCATTCAAATTGGACCAATAGTTCCAGAGATTAGCGCGTTCAAACAAACAAACAAACAAACAAACAAACTCTGCAGCTTTATAAAATTAGTATAGATTTCGATTTATGCGAACGATTCAGAAAATAAATTTCTATCATTTTAAACGTTCATTTAAAAATTCCGAAATTATATTATTCACGAACGACAAATATTTTTAAACTTTGCTTTTTAATTTTAGAACAATATACCTATTTATATTTCTAACTTTCATGTCTGCATGTTTAAAAATGCTTTTTCTAATCTACATTTTTTTTACTTTAGTACAGTTTACATTATTAGGAGAAGAAGAAAAGAACTAAATTTAAATTTTCTGGCGCGTTGTTTTTAATAAAGATGTCTACGGACTATTGGCGTCAAGGGAGAATACGGTCGGTCAGATCATAAAGCTGTTTTACTGATGAAGTCTCCAAGAAATTTACATAGCTGTTATGGAATGTTGCTCTCTTCTTTTATACAACTTAGGTGGCAAACAAGCACACGAGTCACCTGATAGAAAGTGGTTACTGTGACCTATGAATCAGGGGAGTCACACCCGAGCTGCCGACCCTGTAAGAACAGGTATTTTCTATGCCGTCAGTGCAGAACACAAAATCAAGACAATCCTTTGTTGGTCTTCCCACTGACAGTACGAAAACTTTCCAGTGAGCTCTAGCTACCATGCTCACCGCCGGGAACACAACACGAGGTTATTATAGCCGTGGTATTCTGTAGAGTGGAGGTACTGCCCCAATCGTACTGCTCAATTGGGACGGGAATCTCTATTGAAAAACGATGAACATTTTGTAACATTCCTCCCCCTGAGTGTCACGGTCAAGAGCGATTTGTTTATTGTGATGCGAACGTTAGGCATCTAATTAAAGTTATTGGCCGCGTCCTTAGTTCGTAAGTTTTACGACACAAAGCATCCGTGCAATAAATAATAATAAATAGTCTAGACTCTAGGATATATAACACTGCAGTGTTAAATTTCCTGGGATATATACACATATAATATATATAATTGGTTTTATCTAAATTAAAATATAAAAACAATTCAGAATATATTGTATGAGGTAGGACACGGCGGTATTTCTGCCCAATTGAGCAGTCCGACTGGGGAAGTACCTCCGCCCTACAGAATACCGCGGTTATAATAACTTCGTGTCGTGTTCCCAGCGGTGAGTAGGGTAGCCAGAGCTCACTGGAGAATTTGTGCTATCAGTGGGATGAATAAAGGCTTATCCTGCTTTGTCCTCTACACTGACGGCACAGAAACTCTGTCGGCAGCGCGAGTGCGGATTTTCTGGTGTTACACACGTCCACAGGCCACGGTAACCACTTTCCATCAGGTGGGCCGTGAGCTTGTCTGCCACCGAAGTGGTATTAAAAAAAATAAGGAGATCCAAACAGAATAAGTACCGGTATCCCTGGGTTTTCCCATCCATCAACTGATCAACTACAGGCATCTTCTAGTTAAGAGAACCCCTCTAGGATATTTGACAAGCGTGCACGATACACATCACGTAGGTAACCACGTGCAAATGGTGGTTTTCTAGGCCAGCGACCACCAGCGACCTTGGAGATTGGAGTAAAATATGTTGTTTTTTTATTACTTTGTTGTTACTCTTTTTGTGGTATAAGTATTGTCTATTTACATTTTGTGTACAGATAAAGTAGAGCAGTTACTTTTGGCATCTGGTTTCGCTTTTCTGCCCAATTGGGACGGGATTGGGCGGGATTGGGACTTTCCTGATTGTGCAATTTAATAAATATAAGAAAACAAATTTGGGGTATTTAGTACCAAGTAGAACTATCATTTGGTTTATTTTTCACATTGCGTGCAAGATCTGACTGTATGTAGCGCTTTCTCTAACTACTTACTTTGGCGAGTCGCGACCACAGGATGTTGGAACTTACATTTGTGGAGCAAACCTATTAGAAAGACCACTCATCTTGTTTAAACGGATACATAACCTTAACATTTGCGCATTAATGTGCTCGCTAAGCCTAAGGGCATAGCTCTAAGGCAATTGCGGTATTGCGGAAGTCACTTAAGATACTAAAGTGTTTGCTGGTTTTTTGTAAAAGTTATAGAATCTTTTCATGCTACGGCTACCCATACCTTTCTCCCCGGGAGTATACAGCATCCCACCATCTAATACTGAAGCACTCAAAAACGTTTGTGTTATTTATTAGAGGAAAGTAACCTGTGTCTTTAATGTTAGTGTTAGCCATTAACGTTTGTAAAATGTATGTTTTAGAAATCACTGAATCATCCGTTCATTGTGCACATGCTTCAAACTTTCCACAAATAGGAACTAGTTGAATATTTGAGGAATCTTTTCAAGCAGAAAGCATATGAATATCTGTAAAATGTTGTTTTCTTTTTTTTTTACGTGCGCAAAATTCCATGGTTCCAAGGTTATGTCGGACTCGAACCGACCTAAACGCACGCCGCCTGTGGGTCGTTTTTGGATGCCGAAGGTGAGGTTGACAGGCATATCCCTCGCACCCCGGCCGACTAAGGGCCATCTCTCACGATCTGGCCCTCTCCTCGTGTAAAATGTAGTTTATTGAAGTTGGTAGCTACCAACATTTTATTTAGATAAGTTATTTATACCCACGAGTAGGTAGTGTGCAGATGAAGAGAAAGCTTTTGTCTCGAAAAAGTAGTGAATATCACATTTAAAAAATGCAGAGGATCCCACCACGCTTTCCAAGTTCGTCAATCTACCTGATAGCTACAGCTAAAGAATTGCAATACAAAAGAATTCGCAATCAAACATCCCAAAGTAATTAACGAGTTTGCTAACGGTGGCGGAAACCCCTACAGTATCTACAATAACTACTGTAAGAAAATACACATTGATTGATGGCGATCTGCGGTTTATCCATATAAAAAGCACGATTAGTATGGACTATGGAACGCTGCCGTACGTATTTTTCGCATGGGCGTACCGAACACGCCCTCGTTGCTGACTGATTACTAAAAACACAAACGGTCGACGCCGAGACGCAAAAGTGATTGACGGCTGAAGATGGTTCTACCAGTTTTCAAAAGTGTTAACGAGGAAAGGGAATATACTATAACTATCCAAGATTTACATAGGTTACACTAAAAGTTTCCGGAACTGGCCACTTACATAAACAATATTTAAAAATTTATTACAACATTTGAAAATAGAACTCTTTGGCTGTAGAATACAGTTTGTTTCATCTGACTGTCTTTTGTTTTTACCTTGTGGCGCCATTTAAAAAATTGTAGGTCTGCATCAACATGGATTTAACTCGGGAAAATTTTCGTAGTATGATTTTCTACGATTTTAAGTGTAATTTGAAGGCTCAACAGAGCATCGCTCGGCTTGAAACAGCTTTTGGCGATGAAGCTCCATGCAAGACGACTGTTTATAGCTGGTTTGCAGAATTCAAGCGTGGTCGTATCAATCTCAGTCACGAATCTCGCGACGGTCGGCCGTCCACCGCTGTGACCAACAAAAACATCGATGCTGTGCGCCGTATGATTGAAACAGACAGGCATGTGACCTACCATGAAATTCGCGCATCCTTAGAAATAGGCATGAGTCAAATACAATCAATCCTACACAAACATTTGGGTGTGAGAAAGCTGTGCTCGCGGTGGATACCACATAACTTGACCGAGGATCAAAAAACGAACCGCGTCACTTGGTGCAGTGCCATGCTTACCAGATTCAACGAAGGTGCGTCAAATTTGGTGTGGAACATAGTAACAGGTGACGAAACATGGATTTATTGCTACGATCCCAAAACAAAGCAGCAATCGAGCGTATGGGTCTTTCAAGATGAGCCGAAACCAACCAAAGTGGCGCGCGTGAAAAGTGCATCTAAGCGGATGATTGCTTCTTTTTTTAATAAAACTGGACACGTGGCTACTGTTGCTTTAGAAAATCGTCGTACTGTGAATAGTGACTGGTACACGACCATTTGTTTGCCGGAAGTTATTGACGAACTCCGTAAAGATAACCGTAAACGCCGTATCATCCTGCACCACGACAATGCTAGTTCTCACAAGGCCAGACAGACAAACGACTTTTTGAAGGCGAAAAATGTAGACCTCATGAGTCATCCTGCATACAGTCCCGACCTGGCACCTTGTGACTTTTATCTGTTCCCAAAAATTAAGAACCAATTACGCGGCCAACGATTTTCATCACCAGAAGAGGCTGTCGAGGAGTATGAAAAACACGTTTCAGAGGTCACCACAGAGGAGTGGCACAAAAGTTTTCAAAACTGGTTTGATCGAATGAAAAAGTGCATAGACGCCAAGGGAGATTATTTTGCCCTGGCAGAAGCAGGCCGCGGCGGTGGCGCGCGTGGCGCGCCTCCCCGTTTCCGGGGACGAGTTGGGGACTCTGTAGTCCCCACACCCGAGAAGAGGGCCAGATCGTGAGAGATGGAGAGATGGCCCTGGGTCGGCCGGGGTGCGAGGGATATGCCTGTCAACCTCACCTTCGGCAACCAAAACGACCCACAGGCGGCTTGCGTTTTAGTCGGTTCGAGTCTGATATAACCTCCTCCACCGGCTCCGGTGGGGAGGTATCCGTGGGGATTTTGCGCACGTAAAAAAAAAAGGGAGATCTTTTTGAAAAACAATAAATGAATTTTGTACCTTTAATAGTATTTTTTCATATTCATTCCGGAAACTTATAGTGCGCCCCACGTATAAGGTCTGACTGGTCGATCAGGTCTGGCACTGAGGTCTTCATATGAATGCTATGGACTTCCCAAGGGTTTATGCGAAAGGATCGCCAGCTTATTGTCCAACAGAAGTATCCAAGCTGGCGTCGACGGTAGCTGCTCGGACTCCATAAGCAATAAGCGCTGGTGTCCCACAAGGCTCCATACTGTCCCCGACCTTGTTTCTGCCGCATATTAACGACAGGCTGTCTGATGGCTCCATTCATTGTTATGCGGACGGCAGTAACGAGGACACGTGTTACAGGGGCTATTCAAATATCCCTCAGTCCAAGGTGGAGGACAGTTGCGAACAACTTGTGTCCGAAATCGGGACTACTCTCTCTCTGAAGCATCCGATTGGAGACGACTAAACCTAGTTCCAATTCAACCCCACTAAGACACAAGTATGTGTATTTACCGCTAAGAAAAAACCTATTTATCTATCGGGGAGATGGGCCTCGTCAGCATTGGGCTGCAACCCGTCTAAGAGAAGGAAAACTCTGAAATCAAAACCGGGGAGATGGGCCTCGTCAGTATTGGTCTGCAACCATCTAGGAGAAGGTCACTCCGAAATAAAACCAACTCTCAGGGAGCATACCCGAGAAAAAACCCCGATCCAAGGTGTTAGCCGACCCGTGCCAAGGATTCGTGACCAGAGGGCAAGCTGGTGTAACGGAGGGTGTCTGTGTTGGCGGTCACAGGACACACTTGAGATTCCGCCTTACCTCCGTAAAGGGCTCTGCGGGGGTGGACCATATTTTCCCTATGACTCGTGGGAACGCAATGATTCCAAAAAAAAATTAATCATCCGCATGGCGGCGACGCGGTACGCCACCCGTCACGTCTCGTTTCCAGTGGGGGCGAAAAGTGGCTCACGGAGAGCCGTTTTGCTACGTTGAATGTTGGAGGAGGAATGGAAGAAAAAATGAATGATGTTTGTAAGATGATGGATGAAAGAAGGATTGATGTGCTTTGTGTGAATGAGACGAAGAGGAAAGGATGTGACACCACCAAGCACGGACCCTACACCGCGTACTGGTCGGGAGTACCCAATACCGACAGAGCTTGCCAGGGAGTTGGTGTCATCCTATCTGCTAGAATGGCTGAGTGTGTGAATATATTTGAATGTGTGAATGCTAGACTGATGTGGATGAGAATGAAAGTGGGACTCACTCGTATTTTTGTCGTAGGGGTTTATGCTCCTGTAGACTCCGGTACGAATACGTCCCAGGAAGTACAAGAAGAAAGAGAACAGTTTTGGGAGAGTTTAAGAGATGTATTAAGAGAATGTAAGGATAATGAAAGAATCATAATGCTAGGTGATTTTAATGGATGGGTAGGACTGAAACGAGATGGATTTGAAAGGGTTCTTGGTAAGTACGGAGATGAACGAGTGAACGAAAATGGTAAAGGTTTGCTTGAAGTATGTTTGGAATGGAACCTTTGTGTGTCAAACACGATGTTTCGACACAAAAGGATTCATATGTATACAAGAGAAGCGAAGAATGTCAGTAAAAGTATGATTGATTTTGTAATAGTGGATGAAAGATTGAGAAAAAATATTCTAGACGCTAGGGTATATCGCGGTGTGGGTATCCATACAGATCACTTTTTGGTTATGTGCCGTATAAGTGATCTCTTTAAAGGATGGAGACGTAGAAGGCGTGAGCCCATAAGTGTTCTAGAAAGAATAAAAGTAGAAAACTTGCAAGAAGATAAAGTGAGAGAGGAGTATGGAAGCAAATTAACTGAAAGGTTTCATGATCTTGATAGTATTTGTGAGATTGAGGAGTTATGGAAGGTATTCAAAGATGAGATTGTGAGTGTGGCTTCCCAAGTATGTGGTATAAGTAAAAGAAGTAAAGTGCAAAAGGTGAAGCATGCATGGTGGGATAAAGAAGTGCAAAAGTTGGTATGTGAGAAAAAGAAAGCGTGGCTTGACTGGCTCTCAGTCAGAGCTAATGAGAGAATGCAGCAAGCTACAATTGAGAATGTGGATGAAGCGAAAGATAAATATAGAAGACTGAAAGGGATAGTGAAAGGAGTGATTGCTAGAAAGAAAAAGGAACAAAAAGACGTGTTTGATGAAAGGTTATCTGAGGATTTCCAGACGAACATTAAGTTCTTTTGGAAGTCCATTCGTTTAGCCAGAGGAGAAACACAGAGCTCCGAGCTGAACGCTATTAGAGACCAGAATGGAAGTATTGTAAAAGGTGAGGAATGTGTGTTAAAAAGATGGCAGGACTATTTTGAAAGCTTGTTTGAAAGAGAGGATGGTGTACATGCACTAACCTCGGTGATGGATGACTATGTTGATGCTGATAAAAGTGGTATTAGTATGAATGAAGTTGTGAGTGCATTAAGAAGTATGAAAGCTGGTAATGCAGCGGGATATGATAAGGTGACAGTCGAGATGCTGAAGGCTGGACAGGGCCTTGTAGCAAGTCAGTTGTGCCGCCTTTTCAACATATGTTGGGTTAGCGGTCGTGTACCAAGTGATTGGTGTAAGGCCGTTATAGTTCCACTTTACAAAGGAAAGGGCTCGCATCAAGACTGCAAAAACTACAGGGGCATTAGCCTACTCAGCGTCGTCGGCAAACTGTATGCGAAAGTGTTGATTGAGAGAGTTATGAAAGAAACCGATGAGAAAATATGGGATGCACAAGCGGGTTTTAGAAAGGGAATGGGATGTACGGATCAGGTCTTTTCATTGCGAAGCATAGCCGAGAAATTTTTGGCCAAGAGTCAAAAGGTCTATTGCGCATTTGTGGATTTGGAAAAGGCCTATGACAAAGTGGTGAGGAATGAACTTTGGTCGGTACTGTCTATGTATGGGGTGAGCAGCAACCTTATTCGAGCTGTGAAGTCTCTCTATGAGGACTCCAGAGCTTGCGTGAGGATACATGGGTCATACACTGAATGGTTTAGTATCCAAAAAGGGGTTAGACAGGGATGTGTAGCGTCACCATGGCTGTTTAACTTATTCATGGACAGTTGTTTGCAAGATTTGAAAGATAAAGAATGTGGTTTAAGAATGAAGAATTTACTCGTCAAATGTCTTCTTTATGCTGATGATCAGGTTTTACTGGCGTCATCGGCAGATGAGTTGCAGGAGATGGTAACAACTATGCATGAAGCTTTTGAGAGGAAAGGAATGAAAGTGAATGTTAGTAAGACAAAAGTTATGGTTTTTGAAAGAGATGAATGTGTGACAGAGTGTAGGATTTGTATAGATGGAGAAAAAGTGGAACAAGTGAATGAGTTCATATATTTGGGAACATTGTTTACGAGAGATGGAAAGCATGAAGAAGATGTTGAAAGGAGAGTGATGGCTGGAAATAGAGTGAATGGGGCACTACACAACTTTATGAGCAGCCGGAAAGTGTCCGGAAAGGCACGACTGGCTGTACATGGAGGAGTATTGGTGCCGACTCTTATGTATGGTAGTGAAAGTTGGGTGTGGCAGATAAAGCATCAGAGTAGAGTAAATGCAGTAGAAATGCGTGCGTTGCGAAGTATGTGTGGCTTGACCTTGAAAGATAGAGTGAGAAATAGCGTGATAAGAGAACGATGTGGAGTGATAGAAGATGTAGTGATGAGAATTGAGAGAGGAATGTTGAGATGGTTTGGTCATGTTGAGAGAATGAATGAAAGAAGACTAACGAAACAGGTGTATGAGGCGAGTGTGGATGGTACCGTCGGAAGGGGAAGACCTAGGCGCACATACCTGGACCAAATCGGGGAAGTTTTAGAAAAGGGGCAGGTCAGGAGTACTCTAAACCGACGAGCATGCATGAAGAATGTAATGAGAGTGAATGAAGCGAGAGTAATATGTCAGGATCGTAGCAAATGGAGATCCGTGATCTCTGCCTACCCCTATGGGAGACAGGCGTGATTTTATGTATGTATGTATGTAAAAAACCTATTTATTGTAGCGCCTCAATTCCTAGGCACACCGCTTACCACATCCTCAAATATCGGGATCCCTTGTGTTGATTTCTCCAGCGACGTCCAGTACCGCAGTCATTTGGAGGACAAGGATAAATTAGCATCAAAAAAGCCTCAATAGGGCGAAGCAGTAGGTACCTGCAGGGCAGCGATTCCTTCTTTATAAGGCACAAGTTCAGCCTTTCAGCACAATACTATCACCTTTACGCCGGAACGCTTTCATACCAGCTTGACCCCTTTGATTCCTCATAGGCAGGGAATTCATTCTCACACATTGCTACCTGAGACGGTGCGCATTGAGCGGTATGAAAGAAAACTTCACGCCATCAAACTGTGGAATGAACTCCCTACTGCGGTTTTCCCAAGCGCCTACGACATGGGTTCCTTCAAGATGGGCATTAGGTTTCTTCAGGGTCGGCAGCGTGAATGTGTTACACACATCGCCACGGTAACCACTTCACAACAGGCGAGCGGTGTGCTTGTCAGGTTTAAAAACACGTCGAGAAGAGGAAAATTTAGGCTCTCTTCGTTTTTGCGGAGTGTTCTCTCTATGACATAAAGTCTACAGTTTGACATCTTATGGTTTAGACCAAACGAAGCCCATTCTGTCCCCTCTACGTCAAATTCTTTAAGTGTAAATAGTGATAGAAAATTCGTTTGTTGATCTTCCTTTGAAAATAAGGTTTAAACTAATATATTAAGAAAGAATGCTCTTGTTCTTATTCGTTTGGTCTAAATGCACTTCTAGAGCAGTTAATATCAAAGTCATAGTTTTAAATATGTTATAAACACAGACGCTTTTAATTAGGTACTGTATAAAGGTGTCAAAATGTCATTCCAATATACGATTGAACGATTGAATTAAACTAATGTAGCAATTTGATATAATGACGTTGTAAAATATCGAGCAAGCTACAATTGTCTGCGTGATTCATTTATTTAAACTATAGTGACTGAGATACCCGTACACAAAGCGGCTTTCTTCAGTAGTAGAATTATCAAAATAACATGTAATAAGTCAGTTAAGACATATTATAGTCGCCTACTTTTTGTGTACCTCATGTCGACGGTTTAAGCATCACTGTAATTATAAACTCATTAGAACGCATTGCGTGCTGGAAAACGAAAGGAGTTTTACTCACAGCGGCGTGTGTGCATGAGATAACACATAAAATTGTAATTTCAGAATCTCAGGGAAGCTATCACCATTAACAGGGGATCCAGGTGGCCTTGACTCACCTTTTCCATATACCTACTTGATTATTTTTTCCCGACAGAATAATAAGTACAAGATGTAGGTAGTTATTTGGGTATGTTTTTATGATTCTTTACAAAAGTTTTAATTACATTTTTTTTATTCAAGTGTTTATGGCCCCTGTCTTGTCAGTTTAGTGGTCGTGGCGTAGCGGTAGAGCATTCGACTTCCGGGTTCGATTCCCGCTCAGTGCAAATATTAGTATGCATGAATATGTATATTTGCATTGGTCTGGGTGTTTCTATGTAAGTATAATATATATGTATTTACAAAAAAAAAGTATCTAAGTATGTTTATCCGCATTCTAGATCCCATAACACAAGCTAGTGTGCTTACCATGGGTCTAGATAGCGTTGTGTAGAATGTCGTGGAATATAGTGGAATATCTATATACTTTTCCAGACGCGACTGCCGCCTAATTTCTCTGATATCTTTGCTTGTACCTACGAGTTTTAAAATAGATAGAATAGAAGTTAATGTGTTCGTAAAGACTAATATGCATCTTTTTGATATCGTGGATAGTCATCGTCGCTCCGACAAACTGCACCTATTGAGCACTAGAACCACATTTCTCCACAAGAGCTTTTATGCAATGGCACCAAAATTATGTAATAAAATCCCAAAACATATTAGGACATGCTCAAATATTTGTGAATACAAGCGTACCCTATTTAACTTTCTAGTTGACAAAACTTATTACTCAATTAATGAATTTTTAAATGATAACATTTGACATCTGCTATTTTGATTTGTATACCATATTTCCATAATATTATATTTTGACATTTGATTGGATTGCACATTTTTGGCGACTATGGACTTAGCACATTGCATCTCAATTTTCACTGACATTGCTTATTTTAATTTTATTTTAATTATCTAACTTTATTAACTAATAATGTATTATTTCGTATGCCTTTAGGCGAAACATTGAAGAGCATTATATTTTTATTTTAACACCATTTTTTGCCGATCGACGAATTAAATTGATTATTGATTATTGGTACAATCTAAGTTTATTGTTTCAAAATATGTGATCCCACATGTTAAAAACCGTAGGTACGGAAAGTAATATAAGGATGATAATTCTCTTTGGCGGAAACTAGAACCTTTGTTATTCATTATTATTCACCGCACCACTCCGAATGGCGAGATTTACGACACAATTTCGTAGAATGATTTACAATGTCGGCCATCGGACTCAGGGCGACTGCTAACGGAAAATCGTAGGAGAGATTGGGGACTCTTGTTCTTCATTACTTTTTTTCCTTCAAGTTTCGTAAAATAGTAAATAGTAGACGTGTAGAATTTTGCATCATCATCTATGTAAGTATGTAAAGATATTACCCCCTTATAAGTAGACCTATAATTCAATTCAAGATTTGATTTAACGTGTGGAAAATATTCGCGGATCAGAGCCGGTGGGAGAGGTTATGTCGGACTCGAACCGACTAAAACACACGACTCTTGTAGGTCGTTTTTGCTTACCGAAGGTGAGGTTAACAGGCATATCCCTCGCACCTCGGCCGACCCTCGTCGCCGTAAATGGGGAGGCGGACGGATTGTGCCTGGACATTCTGCTATTAACGAACGAGGCTCTGACACTCAAACAGCGTGCGTTTTAGCCCACCGCCTCCGGAGAGATACCCACCTCTGGGGATTTTGCACACAAAAAAATAAGATGGTAGAGGCCAACTCGTGCCTGAGAGAGCCTGTAAACCTCACCTTCGGCAACCAATAACGACTCACAGGCGGCGTGCCTTTTAGTCGGTTTGAGTCCGACATAACCCGTCCCACCGACTCCGATGGTGAGGGTATCTGTGGGGAGTTTTCGCACGTACAAAAAGCATTCCTCTTTCATTACGGTAATACCCATTTAATCAATTGGTGTTCGGTACCGAATTTTCCCGATACGATCTGGGATTTCCCGGGACTGGCATGGTCTAGGTGCAGTGGTTTTCCCAAGCACCAACAATACGGGGTTCTTCAAGAGGACATCAGGTTTCTTCATGGTCGGCAACACCCCTATCCTTATTATGTTACCTTATTATGTTTATATATTTGTCTGATGTGTTCTTGAATAAATACTTTTTCTTTCTTTCTTTCCCTGGTGTTGCATACGTCCATAGGCCATCGATCCCGGGTCATTGGTGTGTGCCAGGTTTTACCATGGCACACACCAATGACTTTTCGATGCTTTTCGAAGTTATGTGTGTATTTATCGCAGGTTTACAAGTGCCCGGTTAATGGCTATAGGCTCGCCACCTATTACATTGGGACCTAAATATAAACTGGCGAAATGTGGGTGCTAGCACCTCTGCCTACCCCTTCGGGGCTATAGGTGTGAGTTTATGTTGTTACGATGTAAATTTCAAAAAACCCGACAGCTGTCTAACAGTTCGAAACTAGTTTGATAGCAAGCGGTACGCATTAATTTTCTATCGATTTATGATTGGTAAATGGGCCTGCTATATCTCGCAATGACGAGTGACGACCTTACCTGGGTAGTCATTAACAATAAGTGCCTGTAAAGGAATCATTCAATTAGAAAGTGCCGCTAAGTCAATAAAACGCCAGTCGCTAGTTTCATTAATTTATTGCTTCGTTTTATATTGTAAACAATTCGTTGAATTATTTCTTAGTTACTACTTGGCCGTAGAAATATACATTGGCTTATATTAAAACAAAAAAAATAATACCAATGAAAAATACAGAATAGTCAAACATCAACATATAATATAATAAATATATCTCCAAAACAATAAAATTGAAATACTTGAGACCTTCGCATGTACTGTGCAAAAGACCACAATATTGCGAAATCCTCACCGCACTAAAATTTACATTCAAATTTCAATAATTTAAATACTGCTTTCATTTTATTGTCAATTTTTAAAATACTTCAATTAACGTGTCTACTATATAATATATTTTAAATTTACAAATATTTGTATAATATGTATAGTTTTAATAATAATATGTTAGCAATATAGCAACCAACTAAATATTTAACTTAATCAGATCAAAATTATAGTTAACTACAAAACTTAATAAGTTGAACTGTTACTTTTGTGCAATGCGTTTTTGTAAACAAATTATATAATGGTAACTATTTAAAATCCATCGTTTAACTGATTTGTCTCTTACGCCGGGTTTCCACGGTTCGAGGATTCACGGCCACAGACATTTATCTATGGCTAACGTGTCTGCAGTATCACGAACGAGGAATGATTCCAAGGTGCGTGATCCACAAAATCGAGCACACGTCCGTTTAACCACGGACCGTGGAAAGGCGCTTTTAGAACGAACCCACTCAGAGAAGGAGTTTATCCACGGTCACATTCAACTTGATAAGAATCGATGCCAAAAGAGGCCACAGCAAAAAATAATACAATTTGCCAAATATAAAAAAAAAACATCCAGAGATAGAGCTGGCAACACAATCAATATCATCTGTAATGATTTCTTTGATTAGTATAATGATATGCATTCTTAATTATGATCTAATTATAGTGTCCAAATTTTACGCAAATATCACATATTGAAAATAAACTATTTTTAACGGAACCTTCAAGTCATGAGAAGACCACCAGTCTAACCTTGATCCTGGCTGCTGAAAAGCACATAATCAATCGGGAAAAAATCCGAAACAAAGTAGTTCAAATTTCAATAATATGAATAACGAATCCAAACTGTGATCATGAAGGTACACAAACTCCTGAATGTCCGTCCATAAGTGAACTTTGACAGCAAATTGTCTAAGTAACACGATACAATAACTGCAACCTTATTTCCTTTAGTGTTAGATTTATATAAAAAAAATATAAATGCGAAAAGTATCTGTTAGCATCAAGCTGAAAAAGAACTGCGAAAGCTAGAATAGAATGTAATATGAGTGATAATCAAAAACTTTTTATTTATTGTTTTCTTTGTCCGACTGCCACATAAGGGTTAGGAGTTTTACCGAACCAATTCATACCAGAAAACAGTAATTCAAAATTAAACTAACGGACGGCGTTGAGAGACTCAACTTTGATTATACGGTTAGAAACCGAACACCGGCTGCAAAATTAAAAAGTAACGTTGGCAACATTGACTGATTACGAAGTAATTACTAAAGTAATATTATAATTTTTTCTATTTAATATTTAATAATCATCATCACTCATTATACATACATGACCTTAGAACTGAAATAACATAATATCAAATAATGCCTGTACAAAAAGTCTTAGTCTATTAAAATATGTTGAAAATTATTAAAAAAAAACATTGTGTCAAGGGTCATGGTTATATTAGGCAGAGAACTAAGTTCATATTCTCGAGCGGTTCTCTGACTAGTATAAATTGTCCCTAAGCCTCATCACACAACAATATCAATGAGATCGCTTAACATCGCGCAACGAACACTGGAGTCAACATATTATTTGAATAAAACTGTAATAAAAACAATAACTACTGTGCTTTTAGTACAAGGTTCATCGTAGTGGTTGTTACACAAGAAAATCATGTATAAAATTGTAGAAAATACACAATTGTTTTAATTAACTGGCAATACTTAAAATGGATTAGGGACAGTTTGTGTTTTAGAATTTTTTACTAAAATCCGAACTCACCGACAATATTGGTATGCATTGAATACCGTGTGAAGATATTGTTTTTTTTTTGCATATCAATACTGAGCACCTCTCTCAAGTTAAAAAAACAACTAAGTATACTGTTTAATTGAATCATGATATATGTATTAGATAAACCGGATGTAGTAAAACTAAATATCGATTCAAACATCGTCCGCTGACAATACTGTATAAAACCTTTCATTTAATTTCGAGATACATTCAATTATTGATAGCACAAATTATCAAATAAGCCACAGTTCTCATCCAGACAGATTTCTTTAGAAATGTGTATTAACAACCATTTAGTTTTGATATTTGTTTTTAGGCCATTTCTAACATAGAGACGTGTAACATTTGTCTAGTCAACATCTCTCTCTCTCTCTCTCTCTCTCTTTATACTTAACCAAGAACAGACTACATAATACCCACTGCCGGTGCCGCGTATAGGTAACACTAATATTCTAATATGATATCACCATGTTACTGTTTTCAGTAATATAACAAATAAACACCTCAAAAGACATATTAGGTCTTTAAAAAAATACAGAAATCTGATCTCAGTAGAATATTCAAAAAACGGTTTTCTAAATAACTGTAATTAAAAAGACTTACTAAACACGTATATCGATAAGTCTTAGGAAGCCGTATGTAATCCATCAATAATATTGATCAATATATTAGTCAATTTTACGAGATAATTATTTAGAACGTTTTCTTGTACTAAGACAGACAAACCCATCTGATGCGATCACCTGAACAGAAAAGATAAGGAAAGAAGAAAGAAAAGTAAATAGAAGCTACCCATCAAGTGTAGAACACCTTCAGAAATGTTTTAAGACTTCCCTATAAGTCTAAGACAGACTGACAGAGACATAACAAGATTGCAAATTGATATATCACATCGAAAACTTGAAAAGAAAACATAAAATATCTCACAAAATCGATTAACAAGTAATCAATATTATTTAGATATAATAATGTAATCGGTTCTAGAATTAAGACAATACTTAATAATGCTTCAAATACTATTATATATCATAGAGTAAAATCCTTTTCAAAAAACCACGTGCCAAGATTGCCAATTGTAAAAATCAAACTTAAAATAGTATTTTTTACATAATAACAGATGGTAGTTTTCTTATAGAAGAACATTAAAATCACCATTAAAGGTGCTAATTCATGCATTTAGAGTGACTAATAAAGTCTATATATTTAGCTAAAACACTAATGTATAAACATTTATAAATAACAAGATGTAACTATATCATCACTAAGTGATCCCTAAGGTACAACTACTTTGTTACAGCGATACCACTGATTTTAAAACCAACTATACGTCATACCGTTCACAATAGTATCATCAGACAAACATGACATGAGAATAATCTTAGAAAAAAATTAAATCAGACTACAATAGAACTCCCAGGAGCGGAAGAATTTTAGCATCACGCAAAGATACCTAAAGATTGCTTTTTGAGGGGCATGTAAAATGAATGAGTACGAAACGAATGACACACCAGCTGGCACATGCTGTAACAACATTTCAAACCATCGAACGGATTTGACAGCTGAATTCGAGGTGAGATTTCAATTGCGCATGCTCTAAATTAAGTTACGTCACGTTAGAGCATGCGCAATTGCAATCTCACCGCGAATTCAGGTGTCAAGTCGGATTCAGCTGTCAATACGATCGTTTGAAATGTTCTTACATGTGCCTGCTGGTATGCAAGGCACAAGCGAGTGGGCAGGCCAGCCGGGGTCGACATCGCAGTTCACACATTGGTCAAAGGAATTAGATATTTAGATTGGAAAAAGTGAACATCCATGAAGGGCTATGAACGTGTCCAGATGGAATGTTTTGATTAACTGAGCTACATGGAGTTACGTCTTGGACATTCGAAATTCTCCTCTTTAAGTGTTAGCGTTGTGTTGTCCTTTATATAATAAAAAGTTTAAAAAAGTATTGTACTCCAAATAAATTCATAAGAATGAGGAGAAACAGTGGATAAAATTTAGATTTTGAAATGAAATATTTACGGATAGGATATAAGATAGATTATGAGATATTATCTCGGAGATAATTAAGCAGAGAGTTAATACAAATCTATTTCACACACATGTTGTCCAACGCGACTATTTATCTCTCTACAGTATAAAAATTTTCAGACAACCTTGTGTTTTATTTTATTGCTGGCTGCTGTATTTTGTACCACACATAGAGAAGTATCTACACCATATGACGTATCATTGACTCCTCACACGATACCGAGGATTTCTAATGGCCCGCTAATTATAATAATACTCATCTATCAAGATTTTACTATTTACGCTAACGATATCTATATGGACCAATTTGGGTACTAATTTGACAGTACTTACTAGATCTACTACTTACTACATTTTTATTTCTTAAGTTATTTTGATTCGCGATCTTTTTGTTTGTGTAGAATCTTGATAGACATTTGAAATTCGCGTGTTCCTTGCGATTTATTGTAATATTGGTGCGTTATATCGTAGGCCAAGTATATATTATAAGGTGCAATAATTTCGTAATACTCGTTAAAGTTATGATATTTTTATTCTTATATTTTATTAGAATAAGAGGAAATGTTTTAATTCTACATTGGTTCACACCACTTTCTGTTTATATTTCTCATATTTTTCAAATTAATGGTGAACGAAACGGTATTTTTCAATTTAATCTTTAACACAATCACTCGTAGTAGATTGTATTTGATAATAACATAGTGTGACGTCATACCTTTTATTCCGTACTACGTTGAACACAAAAAAAAACTATTTCGTTTGACAGTCAACTACTCTATAGGTATTGATATCCATAATTGTGTACAAGGTGTACACTTACACGTGTATGTGTGAACTTAGCAATAAAATGTTGCTTTTTCTACCTAGTTAAGTAATACTTAATGTAACTTCGTAATAGACATTCCATAATAAAAATAAGGGTCGTCAGCACTCAGCTCGGGTCGGCTCATCATCCCCTGGTCAACCCTAACCTTACATTTAATCATATCACATGTTTACCCTTCTAAAGTTAACATTTTCGATCTAAATTCAATTTTAGTAGTGTGGCAACACCACATGTACCGCCTTCTAGCGACAGCAATCAGAACTACTTTAACTAACTGCCAATCCAGCATCGCGAAAGTGAAGTTGACGCACTAGATAGAATATTTACAACATTCAAACTTCATCCGTTAGGCCTCCACCCGCCAGACGTGATCAACTCACCTGGTGGAGAGAGCTCCTCTCTTCCCTCTTGCTCCCTATTCCTCCACTAAAATTGTACGTTTCTTTTGTAATATTTAGTTTCAAACTTGCGTATACTCAGACGTCTTTATACTAATTACTACAAATACTAGACCACTACTACTTTTTATTGCTATGAAATTACGATATGACTGAAGTGTTCTTCTACAAATATAATAAAACACTTTTTGCAATAACAATAACCATACAAACTGGAAAGCTATCCGGTCTCTAATCAATGGCTTGTTCTCTATTTTAAAGTCTAAATTTTTATATAGCCGCGTGGTTCCCGGCAGAGTAGAATTTGTGCTATCCCATCTCTTCCCAAACGGTGTCGTACAAGGCGACTACAGACAGATATATACAGTCCAGACTCAGCCTCAGATGCATAGCTCGAGTCAACAATGCTGCCCGGAGGACGGCAATAGGCTTATCCCCTATTAAGTGGGTCCGAATATAATGATTGGTGAAATGTGGGTGTTAATGCACCTCTATTTAACCCTCCGCGGATAAAGGCATGATTATATGCAAACTTTTATTTTAGTCGATTCGGTGAAATGCAGCATTCCTACATTAATGCTTTTTCTTTTTTTCTTTCTTTCTTTCTATTTTATAATTATATTCAAATGTTTTGATCATCTTTCACGTAAACCGTTTCATAATTTATTAAATCAACCTTTATTCAATATTGATATCCCAAATATCACGATTAACGCTGTAAAGTTTACTCCAGTATCTCGACCGATATACAGATTCCTCTGTCATTTCATATAGTTTTTCCCAAACAGATGTTTAGAATACCTGGTATCTATATAATAGATTTATTCAACTATACTCTTATTTTGTTTTAATATTGCTTGCCTCAAAAAGCTCGGTCGATACCAACCTTATGAAAGGTTAATATTACTATATCTTATTAATCATTATTTTCTCAGTCAAATCAGATGAAACAGAATGCGTGATTGTTGAGAATCGACGTTCCGTACCCCTCGTTTTCACAAAGACACATGTTATAAACTTATTTGACACAAAACTTGTTGAAGACTTGTAGAAGACTAGTCAAAACACAATACATATCTTTTATATTGTATTGAGACTGTTTCAGACACATTTTCGTTCACAAAGTATATATGGCCAACAAGTTGAAAACAAGTATAAAACATAATTGAGTTCACACTGAAGCCTGTGACATATTGCAACTTGTCAAATTTTAGTGTTTAAGTGAAAATGAGGGATTACAATGTGCTGTTATATTTTCGTCATTTGAATGTGATGTGAATCAACCTAGAACGTATATATTTATTGCACACAAACATATATTTGCCTATGTATTTTTATAGTTTGGAGTATATGTGAAGTATAATATATGTAAAGTTGTAAAACGCTTTCACCACTAGCACCGAAACTTGGATTTCAGTTTCCTTTAGAACAATTATGAACACTTACGTTTTTATAAGAAAACTATAATTATAAAAGAATGCTATACAGGACCATGTTTATAGAACAGTGACGTGAAATTGATAAGAATATTAACAATCCTAGCAGAATCGAAACAGAATTATGTCTACAACTAGACATCGAGTTAGCCAAAAGAATAGATTGCTTTTAATAACTTTCAAACAAAATATAGATATAATTAATATCTATGACGTCACTGTTCAGAAAACTGTCATTAAAAAAATAAAGAGCACCAAAAGGAAAAATAAATAACTTTGTACAAAAAACATACATCGAAATTTGCAATTAGAGCGTCCTTAGATACGAGTATCATGACGCACAAGAAAATAAGTTCCCATCAGAAATGTGTAAAGATCATTCAAAAAGTTGGCACAGGTATATAAAATATGAATGAATGGTGCATTAATTTCGAAAAATTAGGAAACTCTAGTAAGACTTCCAAAGACCTTTGATAGCTTTGAGTTTGGGCGACTTTCTAGTCGCCTCGATCTCTTGCTTGAAACTGGTGATAAACTTATCGCGCAAACTGAGCCTCGGCGTCGACGGCTTCAGAAGAAACTTCTTCAGATCATTCGTGAAACTCTTGGCTGTATAATTCGGCTCGTCTTTCGTCGACTCCTCGTTACTCGATTCAAGGAACGATACCGATTTGTTCGATTGAATCGAGTTCTTCCGCTCGCGGGAGTTCCGCGGAGTCGATTTAGAACGAGAGGTGACGCTCGGACGACTGTAGCTCTTAGAAACGAGCGAGTACTGGTCATCGTCAAGAGAATCGAGCGTTTCAGTCGACTTATTGCATACTTTGCAGCACAACTGACAGTGCTCCTTGTCGCTGTGGTACCTACCGTTGCAGTACACGAAGTTGTCCCGCCGGGAGTACTTCGTCGTCCTGCTCCTGGTCGACTTCTCCCGGCAGTCCCGGTCGCCGCGCCGGGACCGCTTGCGGCGACACTTCGGGCAGTTGTTGCGGGCTATGCGGCGGAGCTCCTTGAGGAACTCGTAGTCGATTTCGAAGTACTTGGCGTCCGGCTCGGAGTAGTATCTGAGGTCGGAGTCGGTGGAGTCGCTGCGGGGTTGCTCTTTCTTGAGGGTGGGTTTTTGCTTGTGGCCGGGGTCGGAGTAGTAGTCGGTGTCGCGGGGGGAGGGCTGCGGCGGGGGTGAGGTGGAGGGGCGATGCGCGCAGAAGGTGACGGCCTTGCGCCGGCGCGGGCGGGGGTGGAGGTGCGGGTGCGGGCGGCTGCGGGCGCGGGGCGCGGGCGGCAGGGGTCAGGCCTGCACGGAGGGCACCCACAGCGTCTTGTTCTGCTCCTCCTCGACGGCCGCCTTGATCTGCGTGCACGTGTACGCGATGTTCACGCCCGCGGGGATCTCCGCTGCAGAGGGACAACACGATTGTACAGATATCGAACCGAATAGCGCGGTGCTCTGACCTCTTTCTTTATTGAGTATAAGTAGACGGTGGATTTCAATAGGTTAACTATGTTTGGTTAACATAAAACTGGGGTAAAACTAAACCGAAATAATTGTGTCGACTAATACGAACGTGCTTGCGTAGAGGCGAAATGTTTAGTCACTCAGAATAAGAGTCTGTACTGTGGAATTAATTATTTTAATGCATACCAACCTGAAATATAACTCCTATACTCGTTTTCGACCTTCAGTCCGTGTTCATACATTTCTTTAGCGGCCTTAGCGGACACCTTGTCTGCGTGCCGCGTGTCCTTGAGATCCTTGATTTGTTTGAACGATTTGAACTTAATGAATAAGACGATGGGATATATCTGTTGCTTGTGGAGCTTCTCTATCGTGGCTACGCTTATATCTAATATGCAGTGGATGCCCTGTGGAAGAACAAAGTTATTAAAATCTGTTTTCTGTAACATAAGAAAAGTTAAGTTTTAAGTTGGTTATGAAATTTGATATAATTTTTTTATAAATTACGAGAAAAAAAATTGACTTCATGTCATTTACCTACTTGTAGTTTATTCTATACAAGTAATTTTTTAAACACGTGGATCAAGATACTTTTTGTATTCAATTGTCAGTTGATTACAGCCCATTAGGTGGTAAGTGCGTTGGCCTACCAAGTGGCATGCACTTGGTAGACAAATCAGCGATTCCCGAAGTACACACCGCCGCCGCCAGCGGGCCGCAGCAGCACGGCGCTGTGTGTAGTGTCCTGTGCGGCAGGTACCTTGTCGGCGAGGTCGGTGATGGCGTGCAGCGGGATGGTGTCGATGTGCGTGCAGTCGGCGCGCAGGCGCGGCTCCAGGTGCGTGCCGCGCGCCAGCGCCGGCGCCGCGCCCGCCACGGGCAGCGCCGCGGGGCGGGGCGCGCCGAACGCGTGCGGCCAGTCCGACGCCAGGCGCGCGCACACCGCCGCCGCCCAGGGGCCCAGCACCACCACGGGCCGCTGGCGCCCGTCTGCCGAGGGACCGCTCGTTAGTGTAACCCTCATCACTTTCAAAGTCAACAACCTTTAGATACGAAATAAAACCAATCACTCTAAAATTTTAATTTTGAAGAAATTTTTCGATGCCTTAAGTTTCAGTCTCCCTCTTCTTCTTGATTTCATTTTTGTACACGAGGGCGACGCTGATAGTTTTTAGAACTGGCCACTTGTAAACGAATTAATAAAAAAATAAGTTCAAATTTTGAAAATGGAACTTGCCAATATTATTGTTTATGTATTTTATTAATTTATCATTTGTTTACGATTTGGCGGCAAATTATAAATTGTCTGTGTCACGTCAGCATGAAATTAACGCGAGAAAATTCTCGTGCAATGATTTTTTATGACATTTAAGTCAACAAGAAAATTATGATAGACTTCGAATGAAGATCGAATTCGACTTTCACGATGAAGCCCCATCTCGTGCCACTGTTTACAACTGGTTTAATGAGATTAAAAGTGGTAGCACTAATCTCACCGATGATCTATATGAAGGACGGCCTTCTACGGCGACGACTGAAGATAACATCAGTGTTGTGCGGCGTATGATAGAGACTGACAAAAGAGTGACTTATCACCAGATTGGGACAAGCTTAGGCATCGGTATGAATCGAGTGCACTAAATCCTCCATGAACATTTAGTGGTCAAGAAGCTTTGCCCGGTGGATACCTCATAATTTGACAGAGGCTCAAAAAAAAGTGTTGATTGGTGTCGTGAAATGGTTAAAAGATTTAACGGAGGTGACTTGAATGCTGTGTTTGACATACTTACAAGTGTCGAAAACTGGATTTATTGTTATGACCCTGAAACTAAGAGACTGTCTGCTGTCTGGGTGTTTCCTTCCTATTAGTTGCCAACTAAAGTGAAAAGAGGTCGAAGCGTGGGAAAAAAGATGGTGGCCTCGTTCTTCGGATGGACAGGTCATTACACAACAATTGCTTTAGAGCAGTGGTTCTTAACCTTTTAGTCATGAGGGACCATTTCACCAAATGTTTGTCTTGCCGGGGACCACCCAGTTGGTTTTCCTAAATTAGGGATTGTTTGATAAAGAAAACAAGCACAATTTTATAATTAGCATTTATTTATTATTTAGCAAAAATATTTTAATGTGATTTTTGTGACTGCATACTCTTAACTAATTTCTGAATTCTTGGTTCAGTGCTACTCAAAGCTAAACGCATGTCGGCAGTGGCATCCAACCGATTTCGATGCTTGTTTTTAATTACCAGAAGCGTCAAAAACCCCTGCTCGCATAGATACGTCGATGAAAATAAACTTAGGTAACGTATAGCAATGTCTCGAATCTTTGGAAAAGAAATTGCTTTTTGTCTCCAAAATTCCTCAAGATTTATTCCTGATTCGAATGTATCTTTTAAGTTCATGTCGTGTTGCAGTTCAATCACTTCTTCTTGAATTTCATCCGAGACTTCTGAAACATTGAGAATGAAAGGATTCCGGATCAGTTTCTGAATACTTATGTCCCCGAAGTCAGGAAAATAGCGATTGAATTCACTTTTTAAACTTGTCAAATGGAGCATCATGTTTTTCTGGATTTCTTCTTTAATATCTGTACCTTGACCGTCAATAATTTGGTTCAGCGTATCAAATGCAGAAAAGTTTTTTCTTTCGATCTTATTAATCCATAGCTCGATTTTAGCAATAAACGCCCTGATTTTATCTTCATATGCAAATATGTTGCCCATGCCTTGTAACTTCAAATTTCCTGATCCTTGCAGTTGAAGGTTCAATTTATTTATTAGCGCAAAAAAGTCTACCAAATAAGCAAAACGTATTTTATATTCGGGCTCACAGAACTGATCTAGCAACTCTTTGTTTTCCTTGTTAGTTAAGAATATTTGTACTTCCTCTCTTAGTTCGTACAACCTCGACAGCATGTTTCCTTTCGAAAGCCAACGAACTTCTGTGTGGAAAAGCAGAGTTTCGTGTTCAGAGTTCATGTCAGAACACAACTGTTTGAATAGACGAGTATTGAGTGCGCTCTTTTTAATAAAGTTAACTACTTTTATAGCTGTTTTCAGAGCTATAGTAAAGCATTCCGGGAGTGTTTTGGCAGCCAATGCTTGACGGTGAATAGCGCAGTGTGTCGTTATTGCTGATGGATTTTTGGTTTTTACCAATGCTGCAAGACCAGAACGAGAACCAAGCATAGCAGGAGCACCGTCAGTACAAAACCCGGCAAGCCTTTCCCACATAAGTCCATGTTTCTCCATATATTGACTTATTGCATTCATAACATCTGCACCTTGCGACGTCGTTTTCAGTTCTTGAGAAAATAATAACTCTTCTTTAAACATTTTATTGTCTTCCAAAAATCGAATAAATACTAGTAGTTGACAGCATTGCGAAACATCGGTAGACTCATCACATTGTAATGCAAAATAGGGGCTGTTTTTAATCTTGTCAATAACTTGGTCTTCAATATCAGTTGACATTTTTTGAATGCGCGACTTAACTGTGGCATTAGAAAGCGGTATTTCACGAATTTTCTTTTGAGCTTCCGCGCCTAAAAGCTCTTCTGCAACTTTAAACATACAGGGCTTTATTAAAGATTCGCCGATTGTGTGTGCTTTTTTCGATTTGGCAATCAATTTTGAAACTTCAAATGATGCAGATAATGTTTTTTCAGATGTTGCATAACTTGTTCCACTGGGTCCAAGTTTCATTTTTTTAAGATTTGTTAGTTTGCCTTCAAAAAAGTCTCGCGAACTGTTACAAAACTTCGGATGTACGGTCTTCAAATGACGTTCCAACTTTGCCGGTTTTAAAGCGTCGTTTGCAAGAACAGTTGTACATAAAACGCATTGCGGTCTAGTTTCTCCATTAATTTCTATTGAAGTAAAGCCCAGCTTAATATAGTCGTCGTCATATTTTCTTTTTGGAGGCATTTTTCTGAAAACGAAGTTTTAGTGGTAATATGGACAGGTTTAAGATAATATAAATGTGTTGTTTTGATAAGCTTTTATTTGTGAGGTCTATGGCCAGCTGTGGGAATGACGGTTAAAATATTTACTGCTCAAGACGTATCAAATGAGCTCAAATACAACGGTATTATTATGTAGGTACCTATGTTTACATAAACATCATAATCTGCTCAATTATACCAAACAATTGCATTATCACCGATATAACATGTATTCCCATAACTGCTTTGAAATATTAAGTAGTAAGGTTTAGACCCGAACAAACAAACCTACCATACCATGGGGTTATTGGACATCTCGACTACGTAAAAACTGGCCTGCGGGCTAAATGTCTACTTTTTAAAATGTGCATGGGTAGACTGACCCGGAAGAGTTAAATACAAAGGGCCAGATGTCTCACATAAAAAAAGTGAAGGGATATTTCGGCACAACCGTAAATTTTTAATTAAATGCACGATAAATCTGTAATAGTAGTAGTTGTAATCTGTAGTAGTACTATTATATGATTCATATTATCAATAATTTAGAGATTTATCGTGTATTTAATTAAAAATATACGGTTGTGCCGAAATATCCCTTCACATTTTTATATGAGACATCTGGCCCTTTGTATTTAACTCTTCCGGGTCAGTCTACCCATGCACATTTTAAAAAGTAGACATTTGGTCCGCAGGCCAGTTCTTACGTGGGCGAGATGTCCAATAAATACTGAATTATGCATTATTTTCCGTTTTATAAAAAATATTAAAAACTTTGTACACAGTACCTAATAAAAAGATTTACAATGTGACGAAAAGAGTAATTACTTACCTACGTAGTATTTATATCTGGAGTAGTTATTTACTATAACTACTTTCGTAGACTAAGGATATTTGCTTTTTGCTGTCGAACTTTAAAAATTAAACCAAATACTCAGTGTCGGTACAATACTCGTCACTCTCTCAAGGCCACGTTATAAATCACTACCGCTCATTACCTCGTCGAAGTTGTAAGTGAAGTGACGGACGATCGGCAAACGCTAAAACAAGGAACGAATGGAACGACACCCCCGCCCCCGCCCTCGTGCATCGCGTTTCGACTTCGGACTCGGGGCTCGCATTGTTTCAACTATAACATAACGTCACGCCACATATTATTAGGATGGCTTCGCGGACCACTTGGAATGACTCCAGGGACCACTAGTGGTCCGCGGACCACCGGTTAAGAACCAGTGCTTTAGAGGATCGAAAAACAGTTACTGCAGAGTGGTACACTAACAATTGAAGACGTGAGTGGATGAAGGAGGTAACTAACAATTTCTGAATGTTGAGATAATCGGCTTCAAAGTTTGAACATTTCATTTGCAAATATTATGTTTTCTGATTATTTATGTCATCATATTATAGTGTCACATTGTTGTAATTGTTCATATTTATTACGAGGGAAGCATAAAATTTAAAATAAGTGGATGGAAATTTATTTCTATGAAATTATGTGCATATACATTCTTCATCCACCGACAATGTAATATGATATTACGTATTTTAAGCATGGAAGAAGGGGGTATGTAACATTAAATATATAAAAAATGTAGATTTTGCAACATTTTGTCAACCTAACCTTGAGCGACAATGTTATGTTAGCAATGTACATCTGGTTGTGTTGCTCTAGCAACTCTGGTTTCAGGGATGTTATCTATTTTTAACCGACTTCTTAAATGTATGTACATCGATTATGATCCGATTTTCGTGATTCTTTTTTAGTTCGATGCGAAATAGTTGCCATTTGGTTCCATAAATTTTTTAGTTTGGACCAGTAGTTTAAATTTTATAAGCATTTATGTATGATTCGACATGTATATTTTAACTGACTATTTCTCTATGTTCTTCCATATTTCAGTTTTTTATGAACCGATTTTATAAATTCTTTTGGGTTTGGATTCGGTATAGCTCACAGGTAGTTCCATATAAATTTTATTGGTATCTACTTGACCTTGGACTCCGGAGATACACCAGAGAACTCCTCAAAATCAATTTTTTATATTAACTTACGTGTTTGCGAAAATAAACTAGTAGGTAAGTAGGGATCATCATCATCTCAGCGTTGAATCCCGGTCACATCCAAAACTTTTGCATTTTTTAAAACAGTCAAGACAGTCAGTCGTCATCATCTTTGCGTTAGTCCCGATCGCATTCACCTCGGAGTCCGTCGTCCACTTTCCGGCTTTTACTTTCTCACTTCTTACGGTCTTAAGTACCCATGGTATGAGACCATTGGTACATAATGTCATCCTCCACGATGCCAATTCAGCACTGACTCTGTCTACCCCTCTTACCGGGCTCAGTAAAGGCGACATGGTCAGACGCAGCCTGGCGATCGCCGCAAAATACGACCATACCAGCGGAGGAACTCTCCTGTATTAATCGCGATGGCACGGACATGAAGGCTGCCCCGGATGCGAAAGTTCCTCACGCGATCCTTAAGCGGGACTCCACATATCCACCGCATATTCATCTGGTTGTGTTGCTCTAGCAATGATCATACTTCGCAACCGTGTAAGCGGACAGGTCTAATGACTGGGGTCTAATAATGGGTTTTATAGATCTGCCTCTTTTACCTAGCCGGCATTTTGGGGACACAAATGAACCTAGTTACCTCACGCCATTTGGTCCATGCAATATGTGACTTAGCATCGCCTGTGCGCTCGACCAAGGCATCAGTTTAGCGGTTTTTTGATGATCTGTTGATGCGAACAAGGACTCCGGGCCACCTTTGCGGAAGATGACCGGGGCAGCGGCACGATGCGTTCTTTCCGAGTGCAAGATGGGTACACCTTGGTTTCCAGTTCACACATCCACCGATTTCACTGCAATTCTAAACCAACTTCACTCCGACTCCGACTGTAAGGCAGCTGAGTAAGAGTGGAATCGTAGGGGAATGGAGTCTGTTTAAAGTCGGAATGCGTTGAAATGGCTTCGTTTTAGAGTCGAAGTGAAGTTAATTTACCATTGGAGTGAAGTTGGTTTTGTAGTGTATAAGCATATACCCATATTTTAACCTACTTGTAACCAATATATATATGAGGTGTTACTACAATAAAGGACAGTCTTATATCATCCGAGCTGGTGTTTCATTCAATGTTCGATCCCAACATTATATGGCGACCCTGCCAGGCGTAAGATAGGCGCGCGCGATATTTGACTCCTCAGCCGTTTAAGGACCGTGAATCACGCGAAAGATGCATTCCAACAACTATTCTTCTACAGTATTGTCGCGATACTCAGTGCAAGTTTATAATTTGAAAATAAAATGGGTGGCTCGCAAAGCAACACGAGAGAACAGGTGCTAATCAGCCAGAACGCAGCGGGCAACGGCCAAAATTCGGCGAGAACAGATCAACTGCTGTATCACGCGAGTACCTCCAGTATATTCTTGCTGGTGATCCTTTTACTCCTTAGTCTTGGAGGTCTTTATCTTATATACAAAGCATACAGGAGATGTCACGGTCGTATAATAGACCGGCGTGTGAACGACTTGGTTTTGAGGAGATACGCAAGCATACTCCGAGGCCAACGCAAGCAAGCGCAACCGGAAAATGTGTAACAAATGCGGTATAAATATAATAGTGCATAGTGCGTAATAATATAATACTTATTATAATCGCGTAGTGGAGAACTATATCTGGTGATTTGGAACTCTAATTTAGTTAATAAGGTGACAGTATCGGTATCTGGATCTAAGGGTATGTATACTTATAACTGTAATTATTTTCATTAACGGCAGAATTTTTAAAAGAATTATGTGACAGCTTGTTAAAAATTAGAACATATTTAATTAAAGTTGGTCCAAGCAGACGACAAAAGGAATTATGTGAGAAAAAGAAAAGTGAAACTGAGAGTTTGTATCAACAATATAATAGTTACTTAGAGGAAATTAGTAAGGTAAAACCATCTAAAGATACGTCCGAGTTAGAAATAATCGACGATATTTGCGTAAACATTAATAAATTATACACTCGAGAGCAATGAATCCGGGTCACTTAAAGAATGTTAAAAATCTCGGAAACTAAAAATGATAGGTTAATGCAATAAATTGTATTTAATAGACAATGTAATACTCCTTAAATGAAAGTAAAAAAAATATGAGTCACCATACATTTTATTAACACAAAATTACATAAAGAAAAAAACTGCTGATCTCTCCTTAAAACAAAAATAGGAAACATGAAATTTTTGAACTTTATTACGATTTTCTTGAATTTTAATACTTCGTATTGCCTCCTCGTGCTTCCATTACTGCGTTTACGCGGTTTGGCATGCTGTACACCGAGTTCCTTATACGATTTTGGGGAATATTCTCCCATTCCTCTGTGAGAGCAATTTTGAGCTCACGAAGCGTGATTGGGGGAGGGTTTCGTTGTTTTACGCATCTGCCTAGCTCGTCCCAAGCATGCTCGATCGGGTTGATATCCGGGCTGCGCGCTGGCCACTCCATACGAGTAATGTTCATCTCTTGAAGGTAGTCATTCACAATCCTACCTGTATGAGGTCTGGCATTGTCATGCATAAATATAGCATCCTCACCTAAATTGACCATAAATGGACCAACGTGATCATTGAGGATTTCTTCCACATATCTTACGCTAGTTAAAGAGCCGTTTTCTATGATCACCAGCTCTGTGCGACTTTCAGAAGAAATTCCGGCCCACACAAGTACAGACCCACCACCGTAGGCTACTTTTTCTTCGATGCATGCTTGCTTGAATCTTTCCCCTGGTCTTCGATACACTCTGTGTCTTCCATCGTGCTTGTAGAGCATAAATTTTGATTCGTCGGAGAACATAACTTTTGACCAATCTTCAATACTCCAATTTACGTGGCTCTGGGCATAACTTAGTCTCGAAATACGATGCCCACGCTCCAGTTTAGGGCCGTTTGCAGGTCTAAGGGGTTTTAAGTTAGATTCAGCAAGCCGACGTCTTACTGTCCATGCACTTGGGTTACTTCCTCCGAGGCGTCGAAACTGATTGGTGAGTTCAGTTCCTGTGAGAAAGCGATTTCGAAGCATGGTGTTCACCAAGTATCGGTCTTCTCGTGCTGTGGTACACCTGGTTCTGCCCGTTCCTGGTCTGCGTAGGTTAGAACCAGTTTCTTCGTAACGTCGGAGAACTCTTTGTACTGTTGACAGCGACACACCGACAGTCCTGGCTGTATCGCGCTGACTCCGGCCGGTTTCCAGCATTGTAAGTATTCTGGTGCATTCTTCAGGCGTAAGCGACATAATTTCAGCTTGATTAATGAATATAGAGCACTATCAACATGGTTTATGTACCCACATAAATGACAGATTACAAACAAAAGCAACACCAAATGCTGTAATTTCGTAGTTCCATCTTCGAAAGTGGCCCTTTTTCAAATTTGATTTTTTTATGATATAACTTTACAATAACTAAGAAGTTTTAATACCTTCATTTAAGGAGTATTACATTGTCTATTAAATACAATTTATTGCATTAACCTAGCATTTTTAGTTTCCGAGATTTTTAGGATTCTTTAAGTGACCCGGATTCATTGCTCTCGAGTGTATTTGGAAATTTCTAATTTATGTAATAGTAAGACTAGTATTACGATGGCGCAATTTGACCTGAAAATCGCTCTCAGCTTATTACCAGTAATGAATGACACGGAATTAAATACTAAACAACTAATTGATGGTATCGAATATTACGCCTCTATTTTAGATGACGGTTCACAAGGCAAATTGGTACAATTTATATTAAAAAGTCGGTTATCACAGTCGGCTAAACTGAGATTGGCATCGGAATATGGCAATGTTTCAGAACTTATTCAGGATATGAGGTTACATTTACTACCAAAAAAATCATTTACAGCCATACATAGTAGGTTGCAGTCCGCAAAGCAAGGTGAAAAAACTATATCCGATTTTGGTCAGGAATTATCTAATATGTTCGTCGACCTGACGATCTCACAATCTGAAGGGCATACTGGAAGTTACGGAGTATTAAAACGTGTTAACGAAAAACTTGCAATCAAGCGTTTTGCTGACGGATTGCGGAACCGTAGGCTAAGCACAATCATAGCAGCAAGGAACTATGATACTCTGAACGACGCCATACAGGCAGCCGTTGACGAGGAGCTTTCATCGTCTTGTAATAATTCATCTGAAATTTTAACTATGCGGAAACCTAATCGTTCGCGTTTCAGTAATAACTACCGAGGAAATCAACGAGGGTTCCACTCTACTCCAAACCCGAGGGGTAGAGGTGCGCATCCAAGATGATCTTCTCAGCAACATGGAGCCGTACGGGGTTGGACCCGTACGTATCGGGGTCGTTCCCCAGGATTTAGAGGTAGCTCTTATAATAATAGTCATAACAGGCAGTTTCAAAGAAACAGCAATGTTCACGTTATAACAACACCAAATAATAACGATCAGCCCCAGACTGCAAGAGTAGAAGAGGAAAATATACAGCAGTTTTTTCGGGGTTAACAATAAATTTATTTTTTCTTACGATAATTCATTAGTAGCTACGTTATCATTAAATGACAGAGAATATTCGTGGTTAATTGACACCGGGGCATCGATCTCCGCTATAACGTATGATTGCATCATTAATGAAAACATTCCTTTACACAAATGGAAAACTACAATAAATGGTATTGGGGGCAAAGTAGAAGCAATTGGATACGCATATTTACCGCTTAGGACAGATGAGCATGTCCTTAAGCACAAGTTTTATGTTTTTACAAGCTTGCCATGTAAGGCAGATGGCATCATTGGATATGATTTCTTAAGAAAGTTTAGGGCTTGTCTAGATTTAGAACATAAACAAATGAATTTGTATACTTCGATTAATAATAAAATAATTCTACAACTAAATAATCATGAAAAGCAATTATTCAACATTCCTTCTAGGTCGGAATCTATACATTATTTGCACACAAGTATGAATGAAGAGTGCGTGATTTGTGCAGCAGAATTGAGCGAGGGGATCTTTATGGCTAGCTCTGTAGTTACCCCAATAAATGGTAAGATACCTATACGAATATTAAATACTACTGAAAATGATTTTACCTTGAATGAAATCAAACCGACTTTGCATAAATTGAGCGATTATGAAATATGTTCATTTGACAATTGTTCACGGGATGTAGAACGTGTAAAAAGCTTACTAGCAACACTCAATTTAAAACATTTGAACTTAGAAGAAAAAATTTGTATCCAAAATTTATGTGCCAAGTACGCGGACATTTTTTGCCTGCCTGGAGACACTCTAACGACCACACCTATATATAGTCATAAAATTAAAAGAAAACGCGGATACAGTGTATGTTAAGCCATAAAGGCTTCCCCATTCACAAAAACCTGAAGTAGATAAGCAAATAAAAAATATGTTATCGCAGGGAATCATTGAACCATGCGCAAGCGAATGGTCGAGTCCGGTGCTTTTAGTACCCAAAAAGGCTGACCCTTCCGGAAATAAAAAGTGGCGTTTAGTTATAGACTACAGAAAATTAAATAACTGCATTCAGGATGACAAGTTCCCACTCCCAAACATAACGGACATCCTAGATTCTCTTTCAGGGTGTATTTATTTTACTCACCTCGATTTATATCAAGGGTTTTATAATGTTAGTCTGGACAAAGAAAGCAGGAAATATACAGCTTTCGCATCAGGTCAGTACCAGATGACCAGGATGCCAATGGGACTGAAGACGAGCCCAAATTCGTTTTCTAGAATGATGAACATAGCTATGGCAAGCTTGACATACGAGAAATGCCTAGTATATTTAGACGATTTGATCGTATATGGGAAAAATTTAAATTCGGCTATAAAAAACTTATTAGACGTGTTTGAACGGTTGCGAACAACTAATTTAAAATTAAATCCATCTAAATGTGATTTTTTGAAAAAGGAGATGTTGTATTTGGGCCATGTTATTTCATCAGAGGGTGTTTTACCTGACCCCCAAAAATTAGATGTCGTAAAAAACTATCCGATACCGCGTAACGCAGATGAGCTCAAGCGATTCGTTGCCTTTGCCAATTACTACAGAAAATTTATACAAAATTTTGCTGACATTGCGCAACCTCTGAATCATTTGGCTAAGAAAAACATTCCATTTGAGTGGTCTGATACCTGTCAGAGATCATTTGATTTACTAAAACAAAAGTTAATGTCTCCCCTAATCCTCGAATATCCAAATTTTTCGAGTGAAAACGTGTTCGTCGTTCAGACAGACGCGTCAGGTTTAGCGATAGGAGCTATATTAGCTAATCAAAATGGGAAACCGGTAGCTTATGCCAGTAGAACTTTGAACAAGGCAGAAAAGAATTACCCAACAATAGAGAAGGAGCTACTTGCCATTGTTTGGGCCGTAAAACATTTTAGACCCTACCTTTATGGCCGTAAATTTAAAATATTGACCGACCACAAACCGTTAATGTACTTATTTAATATAAAAGAACCTTCTAGTAGGTTATTAAAATTTAGAATTTTATTAGAAGAATATGATTTTTGGGTGGAGTATGTTAGAGGCTCGGACAACGCAGCTGCAGATGCACTGTCTCGAGTTATCATAACATCTCAAGATTTGAAAGATATGCACGAATGTGTCGTTAATGTAATGACGCGAGCGCAGAAGAAGAAGTTGGAGGTTACGCTAGATACTCCGGATCCTATGGTCTCTACTAATGACTGGTCTGATCAGTCAAGCATTGTGGAAACTCATAGTAAACCGAAGTTATCTGTTGAGTTAAGATTTATAAACAATGACCAATTAAATATATTTGAAAAAGAGTGTAAGATTGAGAGTGACAGTGGAGTATTAACATTCTTTTTTTTTTTTTTTTTTTTTTTTTTTATATAGGACACGCCAACTTGACCTCACCTCGCCTGATGGTAAGCTAAAGGCAAAGTCTCAGGAAAGAGGGTCACCATTACAGACACTAAGTGCTACAATGGTGGCACTCAGCTTGGCGGCCTCATCAGATGCTTTTTCACGCCCCGCTTAAAGGCCCCGGGACTGTAGGAAGAAGGAAACACGTGTGCTGGTAATGAATTCCAGGTCTTGGTGGTGCGGCAAAGAAAAGAGTCTCCGAACCGCTTGGTTCTTGCTCGTATATTCTGCACAGTGTGAGGGTGACATCTAAGGCCTGCACGTGTTGTCCTATGTAGGAAAGGAGATGGTGGGATTAGTTGGAAGAGCTCGTCAGAACACTCACCGTGGTAGAGACGGTAAAATACAGCCAAGGAAGCAATATCTCTACGCATCTGCAAAGGCTCGAGGGTGTTCGTGACCTCAGGGTTCCCAATAATTCGGACCGCGCGTCGCTGCAACCTGTCGAGAGCATCTAGTAGGTATTTCGCGGAGCCATCCCAGAGATGCGAGCAGTATTCCACGCAGGAGCGAATTTGTGTCTTATAGAGAAGACACCGCTGCTCCGGCGTGAAAAAACGTCTCACTTTGTTTAGGAGTCCGAGTTTCCGCGAGGCTGTTTTGATGATGCTCTCGATGTAATTTCTGTTATTCAGTTTGCAGCGAATATCCATGCCTAGGATATAGAGATTGTCCTGCAGTGGAAGTGGCGTGCTCTGAAGAGTGGGAAGGGGAAGGAAAGAAGATACCTTTGCTGTGAACGCACAAGCCTGCGTCTTCTTGGCATTGAACTCGACCATGTTCTCGGAGCCCCATTGAGAAATGTGATTCAAGATCCGGTCCAGTTCAGTGACAAGAAGCTGTCTTTTTTCCACGATATCAGACTGTTTGGCCGCAGGTTGTCCGTGATAACTCCCGTGTACGGTGCTATCGTCTGCATAGCAATGTATGCTGCCGGTGGACAGCATGTCGTTGATATGCAGAAGAAAGAGAGTGGGAGATAATACAGACCCCTGCGGTACGCCAGCATTTATTTGCAAGAACTCCGAAGCCCGTCCATCACAGAGGACGCGGATACGGCGCTCCTGCAGGAAACTAGCAATCCAATTGCACAGTCTAGGAGGCAGACCAAAGGCTGGTAGCTTGGAGAGAAGCGATTTGTGCCAGACTCTATCGAAAGCTTTGGCGATATCAAGACTAATTGCCAGTGACTCGCCGTGCTTGTCCATAGCCTCACCCCAAAGATGGGTAACGTATGCTAGAAGATCACCCGTTGACCGTTTCGGCCTGAAGCCATATTGCCGGTCATTAATTAAGGAGTGATCCTCTAGGTGACGCATGAGCTGTTTGTTAATGATGTGCTCGAAGACCTTGCACAGCACTGAGGTGACGGCTATGGGTCGATAGTTGGCTGGCTCTGAGCGATCCCCCTTCTTGGGGATCGGCTGTACATTCGCCTCTTTCCAAGCCGAAGGCACTGTACCCGAGCTGTAGGACAGTCGGTACAGCCGCGTAAGCATCGGAGACAACTCCGCTGCACATTTTTGTAAGACCACCGCTGGAATACCATCCGGGCCACTGGCTTTCCGGACATCGAGTGATTGAAGCACCGCACGAACATCGCATTGCCTGATACGTATTTCAGGCATTACGTGGTCACCATTGGGTAGTGTCGGCGGCTGTATACCGCAATCATCGACTCGGGAATTGGCCGCAAAGAGATTTACTAGCATATTGGCTTTCTCTTGCGGTCCATGGGCCAGGGATCCATCAGGGTAGCGCAGCGGTGGCAGCGAAGGCTGACAGAAGTTGGACTGCACGGCTTTGGCCAGTCGCCAGTATCCACGGCTGCCCGTGGGATGTGCCACTAGCTCTTGACCAAGCCGCGCAATGCGCAGGGCATCCGCTTTGACGTAAGCCCTCTTGCAGACCTTTGTGGCTCTGTTGTACGCCGCCTTGAAGTGGCTCACATTGGGATCGTGCGTGGCACGCGCCCTTACCCAAGCGCGATACGCGGACTGTTTTTGATCAACAGCCCTCGCACACTCGCGCCCGAACCAAGGGCGCACTCCTCGGGCACCGGTGACATCAGTGTACGGAATATAGTATTCCATACCCAGACCGATCTCACCGGCAACAGCAGTAGCACAATCCGAGGGTTTCTTACCTTCAAAGCAGCGTTCAACCCACGGGATGGACGCAAAATAGTTGCGCAGCCCATCCCAATCTGCTGACGAGTAGTGCCAGAGACGCCGCTTCCCCTGCACGGGTCGTGAAGGCGCTATAATTGGCACCTTGGAGCAGACCAGACAGTGGTCGGAATTGCCTAAAGCGGCTTGTACCGATACACTGTACAGGTCTGGGTGACTCGTCAGCAGAAGGTCTAGCAGAGAGGGTGCTAGGCCCGACCTTCTTGGTATTCTAGTGACCTCGTGTACCAATTGGGTCAGGCCATGCGCCAGAGCAAATGCATGGACGGCTCTTCCCGCATGGTCTGTTTTGGAGGAGCCCAACCAGGTTTCGTGGTGGGCGTTAAAGTCCCCCAAAAATACCACTTCGGCGTTCGGAAACCGTTCCTGCGCATCATCTGCCGCCTGACTCAGATATTCAAAGAGTCGAGTTGTCTCAGCATCTCCTGTATGGGAACGGTAGAGGCACACATAGATCTGACTCGTAGAGCCATGGTCTACGTGTACCCATAGGGTTGAAAAGGATGGGTCCTCAAGGCAGCGCAAACGGCGACAACAAACATCCGCCCTAACAAACACGCACACCCCGGCTTTTGCACGGAAATTTTCTTCGATAACATAGCCGGGGTAAAGCAAGTAGGTCGTGTCATCAGGGCGGCCTATTTGTGTCTCCGTGAGAAAGAGCATATCTGGTTTCGCCGTCTCAAGGTGTTGGTGGACGGCGTTGAGGTTCGCATGGAGTCCACAGATGTTAGTGGACTCCACCTCAAATAGCGAGCTTGTGGGAGTCTGTAGAGCCGCTGTGTTGCCCAATACTCTTAAATGCGCTGCCATGATGAAAAGGAGAAAAGGGCGTGAAAAAAAAGAGGTGATTGTCGTCGCAGCACCGCGTGACAAAGTGCGGGATATTGGTTTTGTCTATGATTATGAGGCATGGCGTGAGCCGACACGCCGTACGGAAGGGCCCCCGTACCCCCCCGAATATGGTCGCCTGGCCCCCACTTCCGGTCACCAACCGGCACGACGAGCCATACCGGGATTATGCGCGGTCTGGTGAGGCAGCCTTCCAGGGTGGTTAGTCCCAGTTGGGCCTCTGTACTATACCGCGGGCGGCCAGCGGCACCACCGTTTCTACGGGTCTCCCTGACCGGCGCGTCGCCCCGCACCATCCTCACTAGACTACGCCAAGACCCACTGGTCCCACTAGTGCTGCGACCACCATCACCCCTACCCGGCTATGCATTTGCTGATCCCTGAACGCAATCCAACCGAAATTGAATTACTATGAAGGGTTTTTCGCAATATTGCACGGTGGTACCAACCCGGTCGAAATTTGTGACAAATTTGTGCCGTCAAATCTCTACCACCATTCATACCAAATGATATGGTAATATATATAAAATCAGCTACTCGATCGCAACTGACGCCAGACGCTTTTGTGAGAGAGCTGAATATATTGTGTACGCAGTTAAATATTACTGAAGTATACTTTATAAAAAATAAAATAACTGCTGCATTTATTGACACACTCGTAAAAAGTATAAAGAAAATATACAATTGGACCGGTCCCCGTTTGTGTGTGTTAAAAGATATTGAAAGAATAGAAGATAAGGATGAGAGAAGAATTATTCTCAACGATTTCCATCTGTTACCTACGAGTGGCCACGCAGGTATCCGACGGATGGTCAATAATATTAAGAAATACTATTTCTGGACAGGATTAGAACGAGACGTTACTCAATTTATTAAGAAATGTGACAAGTGCCAAAAACAAAAGCACTCAGTTAGCATCAAAGAACCAATGACAATAACAACTACGGCTCACTCTGCTTTTGAAAAGATATTTTTAGACGTAGTAGGTCCATTAGAAAAAGATATACACAATAATTCCTACATATTGACGCTCCAATGCGAATTGAGCAAATATATAGAGGCGTATCCATTAGTAACAAAAACTAGTACCGATATCGCTAGAGCTTTTGTAAACAATTTCGTGCTGCGATACGGTATACCAAAGGAAATAGCAACCGATAGAGGAACTGAATTTATGTCTGCGACCTTGCAAGAGGTATGTCAGCTACTTCAAATACAGAAAATTAATTCAACCGCTTATCACCACGAGAGCATTGGTGCACTCGAAAACTCACATAAAAATTTAGGTGCATTCTTGCGAATATTTACAGATAACCGTTCTGACTCGTGGAGCAAGTGGCTTCCATTCTGGTGTTTTAGTTATAATACATCGGAACACTCAGAGACTAAATACACACCGTTCGAATTAGTTTTTGGTAAGAAATGTAATTTACCTAACAATCTAACTAAAACCATTGAACCTCTTTACAATTACGGAAGCTATCCTCTTGAATTAAAATATCGATTACAGGTATCACTAAAAGAAGCACGTGAAAATTTACTTAAGTCTAAGGTAATACGAAAAGAAAAATATGATGCAACCTCACATCCATTCAAATATAAAACAGGTGACTTAATTTTAATTCGAAACGAAACTGGTAATAAGCTGTCGCATATATATTTAGGTCCTTATCCTGTATTGAAGGAGATGTCACCAAATGTACAGATATTGAAAGACGGTAAACCCGATACTGTTCACAAAAACCGTACGAAATTATATTTTCCCAAATAAATATTGTAATACATGTTTTACAAAATAAAATATTACGATTTATGTTCACATTACTTATTGTAGCCAACTGTACCCGAGCGCGGGCATGTTATTGTTATGAAACTTGAAACCATGACTGTATTGTACTCACTACTATTGTACTTAGAATTTTAAATGTGTCTATTCATGTAACTTTCTAAAACTAAGGTGTCTAACAATGTCAATCAAAATAAAATACATGTAATTATTTTATTTTTCCTTGTGGTGGAAGATGTAGTGTATAAGCATATACCCATATTTTAACCTACTTGTAACCAATATATATATGAGGTGTTACTACAATAAAGGACAGTCTTATATCATCCGAGCTGGTGTTTCATTCAATGTTCGATCCCAACATTATAGTTTGAAGTCGGAGTGAAGTTGGTTTAGGGTTGGAGTCAAGTCGGTTTGGAATCGGAGTGGTTGTTGAGCTGGAGTTGGAATGGAGTTGAGGGGAGTCAGCGTGGTATCGGAGGGAGTCGGATTGAAGTCGATTTGGAGTTGGAGTGAAGTCATTTTAGATTAAGAGTAAAGTCGGTATGGCGTGAAATTAGTTGTGTCGGAGTAAAATCAGACTGCAGTCTTTCATATGTAACACGCAACACAACACGTCACGCTTAAAAAGTTCGGCAACATTGAGCAACATGTACGATGTTGGCAGCTTATGCTCAACGTGGAGCGCAGCTAGTTATCTCTTCAATGATTAATCATTCGTAGAAATACAAAATTGTTCCGCTACTGCACGTTTTTCTTGAGCAACGATATTATTATTATTAGTTAGCAGGCAGGCAGTCGTAGACAACTGATAATGCCTGTATCCAGTTTCCATTGCTCAACATGTTTCAAGAAGTGCCTTAAAAGATTCAAAGTTGGCGGCAGGAATGTCAGGATATAAGCCCCTGGTGTTGTACACCTCCATAGATAGGCTGCGGTAACTACTTCCTATTAGGCGGGCCGTGTGTTTATCCTGCCATCTAAGTGGTATAAAAACTAGATAATGAGCTAATGAATTTGTATAGCTATAGTGCGCCTTTTTGTACTGTCATATATGACGGCAACAAAAAGTTACTCAATGTTGATGGTCAAGCAGTGATTTTTCAGAACACCTACTAAGTTTTTTGTTAGATACAAACAGTCTAGTAGTATACATAAAACAGCAGCAATGATAGAGCATAGTTATGAGTGAAATAAAGCGTCGGGCCAGTGCATTTTCCTGCACATAACCCCTTCTTCCATGGAAGAAATAACTTTAATTGACCGATTTCAAATGAAAGAAGGCGTTAAGGCACATACCTCCTTCTTCCATGACACTTTTGGTTTTTTGGTGCAGTTATGCCCTTCATCTTGTGGTATTTTTGAAACTAAACTTAAATTGCGGAGTTTTATGGTCTAATATGGTTTATTTACACCTGTACTGGTCATTTAATGCAAAAAATCAAAAATCTCAAAAATGTTATATACCCCCTTCATCCACCCACGTCTTTAATTGTTAGCCACTTGTCTTAAAAAAGTTCGGGAGAAACGACCTCGCAGTAGGATCCTCCTTCACTACGACAACGCCTCGTCGCACACCGCCAAGCAAACAATCGACTACTTGACGACGTCAGACGTGGAATTAATGGGTCATCCGCCTTATAGCCCCGACCTCGCACCTTGCGATTTTTATTTCTTTCCGAAAATAAAAGAAATACTTCGAGGAAATCGTTTTATGAACGCCGAGGAAGCAGTGGCCATCGAAGAGACCCCTAAGGCCGAGTGGACAAAGTGCTTTTCTCAGTGGTTCTTTCGGATGCAGCGATGTGTTGATGTAAATGGACACTATTTTGAAAAGATATAATAAAACTAATAACGTGCTTGTTTGTTCTGTTTTTCGTTTTCTAAGAACTTTCAGTGTCACCTTCGTATATTGTATAGTTAGCATAGCATAGCATAGCATATATATTTTATATGTAATTGCATATATTATGTTCTGTATATTATAACAGCATACTTTATGTAACTAAACTGAATAAATTTTAATATTTTGACTTGATTCCCAATAGATTTGAAAAATCCTAAGATGTCTGATTTTCGTGTGCGAGGTACTCACAGTGCAGCCTCTCGACGCGCTGGTAGGAGGTGACGGCGACGTCATCGGCCAGCGTGCCGGAGTCGCTCCAGCAGCCCAGCTCGGTGTTGGAGAAGGAGGCCAGCTCCTTGCTGTCGCGGTGCTTCTTGCGGCGGAAGAACGAGCGGCGGGCCGTACTGGACGCGCGCCGGGCCGCCTCGCTCTCTAGGGTGCCTAGAGAACGCCGTAAAATCTCCTCCACCCTGGGGAGAGACAAGTAGTTAATCGGAGAGTAATAATGGAGCAAGTTGTCAGTCGGAGAAGTAACAATGAGACAAATAGTCAGTGGGGAAAGTGGCAATGAGACAAGTAGTCAATGAGGGAAATAGCAATGGAACAAGTAGTCGGTAAAAGAAACAATGGGACAAATAGTCGGTAGAAGGAACAATGGGACAAGTAGTCAGTAGGAGAAGGAACAATGGGACAAGTAGTGGGAGAAGTAGCAATGGGACAAGTAGTAAATGAGAAATAGCAATGGGACAAGTAGTAAATGAGAAATAGCAATGGGACAAGTAATCAATAGGAGAAGGAACAATGGGACAAGTAGTGGGAGAAGTAGCAATGGGACGAGTAGTCAATGGGGGAAATAGTAATAGGACAAGTAGTCAGTAGGAGAAGGAACAATGGGACAAGTAGCAATGGGACAAGTAGTAAATGAGGGAAATAGCAATGAGACAAGTAGTCAATGAGGGAAATAGCAATGGGACAAGTAGCCATGGGGGAAGTAGCAATGAAACGAGTAGTCGGTAGGAGAAGTAGTCAGTGAAATAAGTAGCAATGGGATAGGAAGCCAATATGACGCACATTCGCAAAATACCCGTTTCTCATAACATCCAAACAAATAAAACTCACTTGAATTTACTAGGAATCGTTCCCCACTGTCGTTTAGCGCCTTTACAGTCCAACTGCCAAGCCCTCCACAGCCCCGGAGAGCCGTTGAACAACGTGTTGTCAACGAACAACACCTCGTCTTTCCTGAACCACAGGGAGAACTCATCAATGGTGTCCATGCCTATGGTGGTGATCTTGGCGCATCGGTCGAAGCCGGCGCGGATGTAGAAGGCGTCGCCCGGTTTGTCTTTTATGTCGTGGTACTGCTGAAGGTCGTGGCGGACTAGTACGGACACCTGGAAAATGGGAGGTTTTTATTAGCAAATCAAATGAAAGGATTATCAAAAACAAAAAATTCTAGGAAGAATGAAGAAACAAGAGCTAGTAGATGATTATTACACAAAATCTAGATTCAAACCATGCGTGGCTTTTCATATGTTTCTTAAATGTTCTAATATGTGGATAAAGTTTGTAATTTTTTTTTTTTTGAAAATGTATAGTATTTGCAATTGTTACTTCTACCTTACATCTCAAAACATAAAAATACTTTGCCAGAGACTCTGTCCGCGTGGATGTCGGATATCGCGACCAAACATGGCTTATGTCCTTTTTCAAGGTCTTATCAACCCCTATACAAAATTTCATCTAAATCGGCTCAGCGGTTTAGGCGTGAAAGCGTAACATACAGACAGATAAACAGACAAGAATTACTTTCGCATACAAATAGTAGCAATAAGTGTGAATCAATTTCACCATCTAACTTAGCAGAGAAACGCTATAAAGTCACGCCCATACAACCTGTATCGTCATTTATTTTGTTCGTGATCTTTCTACTTCAATAAAGTTGAAATATTTATTTATATTGCATCACAAATATGCATCACCCTTGTCTATATTTTAGGTCTGCACTAAGACCTTTTTCCCTCCGCGTAGCCTCCTTTTCATAGTAAGGAGGTCCATATGAAAAGAAGGCTACGCAGGAGGTGCGGGTTCGATCCCCGACCAGTGCAAATATTTGTATGCGTGAATTACAGGTATTCGCATTGGTCTGACCGTGCCTCGGCGAGCATGTTAAGCCGTCAGTCCCGGTTGCCATACTAACATCTATGGTAGTCGTTACGAGTAGTTGGAGCCCTAAAAAGTCTAACTACAGTGCTTTGATTTCGTCTTTGGATTGTGGAGGTTAGATGGAAGTCGCTTCACGGAAAATATCGAAGTTTAACCACATTCGCAGTTAGACTGGTAAAGCGAACCCAGACTCCGAGGTGAAATCTGGGATTAACGCTAAAAGGAAGACTAAGTAGCTAAAAGACCTTTTCGTACCTTAAAATATACACTGGTTTCTTACAACACTTACTTTATCAGCAGGCTTCGCTAACTCCAACGCAGCTTGCTCCGCAGTCGCCCGCCTCAGATCCACATTGTTATACTCCAGTATCTGGTCTCCTGTCCTCAGCCCAGCGTTGTACGCCGGGCTCTCGATCTGCACACTATGCACAAATATCCCCACAGCGTTCCCACCCACCAAACTTATACCTAAATCGGAGCAGTTCCTCATTTCTATCAACAAAAATCTTGGTAGATCTTTGCTGACTTGTGATTGTCTTAACGTAGCCACTTCTGTCGACGGCGCCTCCAGTCTTATAGACTGTTGCGGTCCCGGCGAATTCCTAGGTGTCGGAGAACCTGATAGAGAAACTTCCTCATCGTGGGAACTTTCTCCTGAGGAGGAACTTCCAGGGACTTCGACCTCGTCTTTATATTTCTCAGGACTGTATTGCACCAGCATTGTTATCGAGTTGCCTATCTGTCGTAGGACGCGAGCAGCTAACGTGTACGTCGCCGATCGCATATTTATCCCACAAACCTCTAGTAATTGATCGCCAACTTGTAGCCCAACTTGGCTGGCAAGAGAATTATCGTTGACGGTAGAAACGAAGACTCCACCGCTGCTCGGTGGGCAATATATTTGTATTCCGAGTGGCTGCTGACTTTTATCTATATGTACACGTCTTAGCTCCCCCGGTAAAGGTTTGTTCCAATTCAGAGTACAGTATTCGGGCATCGAATTCCTCGTTTTATGCGTCAGTTGCTTAGCACCTCTGCCCGGACTTAAAACTTCAACATGAAATGTCGGCATTGGGGAGTTCCTTTCCGAACTTCTTTCTATTGATCCCGTGCTAAGTTTGCCTGCAGAGTTTTTTGACGTGACGCTTGGGTTGGACGGTATCCGAAACCTTTGGTTTTCTTTCTTACGAGGAAACGTTCCACCTTCATAGGTGTGGTGGTAATCTCCCCCCCTGTTCGCTCTGGGGACGGGTTGGAGATCAGACATATTGTGCGTATGTGACGTGAAGGAGTGCATATCGTAACTGTTTCCGATTGATTCTCCGGATTGGCTTTGGGGTATATTGGTGGGGCTTGCGAGGTGAGGGTACCTGCTCGATGTGTGAGGATTCGAGTTCACGAAAGGTCCTCTATAGTACTGCGATTGGAGTCTCGACTGAGAAGGTAGTGTACCGGTCATTGGAAAGTTAGCATTACTGTTCAAACTGTCAGGTCCGAAGCTGTCACTATCCGAAGGATATTTGTTGACTGTTTTTGGTGATGACGAATTTTTATTAGAATAGTATTGGTCTAGCAAGTCTTTCCCAGGATGATTCTTGATCGAATGATCTAGAGAACTGGGTGATTTCCTCGTGACGAAGTCTAAAGAGCTGGGTCCTTTGTTTACTATGAAGTCTAAAGAATGAGGGCTTTTGGTTCGATTTCTTGTCACTGGCTGATAGTCTAACGAATCGTCTGACGGGTTTAATACTAGGCTTAGTCTATTTTGCGTTACGTCATGTTCTGAGTAGTCGCTCATAGACATTTTGTCTTTTTCTAAGGTGCGAATTTTTTCGAAGTTCATGCTGTTGGGGGATGCAAAAGGATTATGTATTGTTAGAGGAGCTGGTTTAGGAAAGTGCTCGATAGCAGGAGATGACTCTATAGACTTGTAAACAGAATGTCTTGCTGGAGCAGTCACTTGGGTTAAAGGAGCGTGGCCAAGAGGTATGGGGTTCGAGTTTCGATTAGTGTTAGATCTTTGTGGTTCCGGTGGAAGTTTCGTTGGAGGGCTGAGTAGGATGGAGAGGGGTGGTCTCTCTTTCCTCGACCGCGGTTGTACAATGGTGCCGGTAGAGTTCTCTTCTAGTATGAAGTTGGCCCGTGCTTTGGGCCAAGTGCCGCCATTTTTAGAATCATTTTGTGTTTCTTTGTTCTTCCGTCGGGAACGTTTCAGGACGCTGCTTGAATCTTTAACTGAAAGTAAGAAGACCAATATAAAATGAGCGACATAATTTGGTCATAAAACAAACTCGCATGAGACGAGGAGCGAGTATTCCTCGCCGCTACAAACTCTGTGCCACCGATAATATCCTATAACATTATTTTCCTGCCTAAGAATAATCTAATCTGGACTTTACACAGCAGTTTATTTTTATATACCACTTAGGTGGCAGACAAGCACACGGTCCACCTGATGGAAAGTGGTTACCGTGGCCTATTGACGTGTGCATAACCAAGTGAGTCACACTCGCGCTGCCGACCCTGTAAGCACAGAGAGTTTCTGTGCCGTCAGTGTAGAAGACAAAGCAGGACAAGCTTTTGGTCTTCCCACTGACAGCACCAAAACTCTCCAATGAGCTCTAACTACCCTACACACCGACGGGAATATAACACAAGGTTATTATGGCCACAGTATTCTATATGGCGGAGGTACTGCCCCAGTTCTGACTGCCTAATTGGACGGAAATACCGTCGTATCCTACCACTACACCACTGGGATAGTTTATAAAAAATATGTTGACTCACTTGTTTTACCATGATAGCTGTCTATAACAGAGTCCAGCTCCGCTATCGCATCAGATTCGGGCACCTGTCAACAAAACAATGATAAATATATAATTGTCAGTAAACATTTTTTAATGATAGAAATAACATTTTTCAAACTATTTATACTTTTGATTGATGGCACTTGGTGGAATTTGTTGTTATACATATTGAAATACACTTGCAATTATTTTTTTTATTACACCTTGACCGGTTTGGCCTTACGGCATCTTCAAATACTGTTTAGTACATACTCTCTCTCTCTCATAGACAGGGAATTCATCCTCACACATTGCGAACTGAAACGGTGCGCACTGTGCGGTATGAAAGAAACTTCATCACACGCACTCTCAAGGAATGACCTCCCTGCTGAGGTTTTCTCAAGCACCTTCAATATGGGGTTTTTCAAGAGGGGCATCAGAAGGTTTCTTCGTGGTCGGCAGCGCGAGTGTAACACCCTGGTGTTGCAGACGTCCATAGGCCACGGTAACTATTTCCCATATTCTCCAATTTTTACATTTGCACTTTAAGATATTTATTATGTGTACACTGTAACTGTAATGCAAAATTTGTTAATGGTAATAAAGATATTATTATTATTATTATTATAGGCGGGCTGTGTGCTTGTCTGCCACCTAAGTGGTATAAAAAAAAATACTGTGGGAAAAAGTACAAGTGTATTTTAATATTGTGTGATATAAAATTGCATCTAAAATAAGCAGTTGTTGGAAATAAAAATCCCGCTTCCAATATTGTTTTAAAAACAATAACTTTTATCTCTATCTTAATATCAAAATAAACCAACGTAATTTACCTTGTTCTGTTTATCTTTCGACTTGCTGCGTCCGGTGACCGCCTCGAACTTGCCTCGGATCATGTCCCACGTGCCTGCAACGTCCCCACGTATCAGTGCCGGCGCGATACCACTATCTTATCGCGCACACAGATACCATCAAGTGCGTGCAGTTTGTTTTGATGTTATTGTGATTCCGATGTTGTTTTGTCACCAAATATATTTTATTATGATTCATTGTGATAATCTATTAGTATTTATAGTAAAATAGTAGATGTAATAAACTCTAAGAGATGCAGTCATGCTTTTGAATCAGCTTTCGACATGATTACTACTAGGTTAGTTTAGGCGAGACGAAGGATGTGATTTATCACACCTTTTTTATGTACATACATGCATATAATCACGCCTTCATCTCCGGAGGTTTAGGCAGAGGTGAATTAACACCCCCATTTCACCAAACATCGAATTCGGTCCCACGTAATAGGGGGTGAGCCTATTGCCGTTTTCGAACACTATTGTTGACTCGAGCCACGCATCTGAGGCTGAGTCTGGGCCGTATATATCTGTCTGATGCTACACAGCCCTATCCCTTAGTCGCCTTGTACGACACCGCATGGGAAGAGATGTGGTGGTCCAAATTCTACTCTGCCGGGAACAATCTGGCAGCGCGAGTGTGACACCCCTGGTGTTGCATACGTCCATAGGCCACGGTAACCGCTTCCCATCAGGTGGGTCGTGTGCTTGTCTGCCAACTAAGTGGTATAAAATATATATATATATATATATATATATATATATATATATATATATATATATATATAAAAGGTGAATTGTCACAAGAGGTATCGGTAATGGTGCCGCTAATTCAATACTGTTTCACAACAAAAAAAAAAATGTTTTTTACAATGATAGTGTGTGCAGATGTGGGCTTTACAGCAAAATGGCGACTCACCTCTCTCCTGCGGTATCTTTCCTTGACTCCCGGCGGCTACGTGGTACACGTATCTTCTGTCGAAGTCTGGTATGCCATGGTCGATATGGACCTAATAAAGGTACAAATTATTTTATAGAACCATATGTGTGGTGACGGAGAAATAATACAAGTATCACCACCCCATCTCATCCGAAGAGTGTTGTAAGAGACGAAGTCACTGCGAGAGAAGGAAAACTTGAAATAAAACCCTGTACCAACCCATCTGGCCAGTGTGGAAACAGTAGGCTAAAGTCTCCTAACATTGGTAGAGGCCTGCGTGGCAGTGGACTGCGATTGGCTAATTGATTGAATTGGAATCTACATAAACATAAACATAAACTCACGACTATATCCCCGAAGGGGTAGGCAGAGGTGCTAGCACCCACATTTCGCCAGTTTATGTTTAGGTCCCAATGTAATAGGTGGCGAGCCTATTGCCATTAACCGGGCTCTTATAAACCTGCGATAAATTGGAATCTAGTCGGAATAAAAAGTAGCCTATGTGTTACAGCAGACCTGTTCATCCGATAGACCGTAATTGAATAACAAACATACAAACCTCTTCACAAAATTTCACATAATTTATATTTGTAGGATAGGATAGGATATTCAGTAACTTATTTCTTTTTTCTTTTTATTTTGTGCAAAATACATACATACATATAATCACGCCTTTATCCCCGGAGGGTTAGGCACAGGTGAATTAACACCCACATTTCACTATCATGTCCCAGGTCCTTTAAGCGGGGCGTGATAAAGTATCTGATGAGGCCGCCAAGCTGAGTGCCACCATTGTACCATTACTTAGTGTCTTTAATGGTGACCCTCTTTCCTGAGACTTTGCCTTTAGCTTACCATCAGTCGAGGTGAAGTCAAGTTGGCGTGTCCTAGAAAAAAAAAAATTCGGTCCCACGGAAGGGGGTGTGCCTATTGTAAATTTTCGTGCACTATTGTTAACTCGAGCCATGCATCTGAGGCTGAGTCTAGGCTGTATATATCTAATTTTAAACAGCCCTATCCCTTAGTCGCCTTGTACGACACCGCATGGGAAGAGATGGGGTGACCCAAATTCTACTCTGCCGGAAACCACGCGGTCCCACGAAAAACCGAGCCAGCGGGGTCGGAGTTGAATTCGGACCGACTAAAACGCCTTTGGGTCTTCGGTTGCCGGAGAACTAAGTGGTACCTTGTTATCCTGCGGCGGCTGCACGAACTGGCAGTAGGACTCGTCGGTCTGCGAGCAGATGTTCACCATCTTGCCGTCCGAGAACGAGTGGTCGTACAGGGACAGTCTGTGGGCACAAACAAACAACGCTTGAGTATATTTAGTACTTAACAACAACAAACATTTTTTTTACTGCTATAAAATTTGAATTTGGATATTTATTTTATGAGGTAGAACACGGCGGTATTTCCGCCTAATTGAGCAGTCCGACTCGGGAAGTACCTCCGCACTACGGAATACCGCGGTTATAATAACTTCATGTTGTGTTCCCAGCGGTGAGTAGGGTAGCCAGATTTGTGCTGTCAGTGGGATGACTAAAGGCTTGTGTCCTGGTTTGTCCTCTACACTGACGGCACAGAAACTCTGTGCTTACAGGGTCGGCAGCGCGAGTGTGGCTTCTCTGGTGTTACACACGTCCATAGGCCATCGTAACCACTTTCCATCAGGTGGGCTGTGAGCTTGTCTGCCACCTAAGGGGTATAAAAAAAATTACAATTGAGAAAAAAAAATGAAAAGAAGTAAAATAATACTTTAAAACATGTAGACGATGTAAGGAGCTGACTCCAGGACTACGAATCTGCTAATTCTCAACCACAATCATACCACAAATACAGCATAAAGTTACTGTTTCGTTGTTAAACTCTAAATTTAACTGATGTCTTGTAGGATTAATGAAAAAAAATTATTATGAACTCTTTTTCATTTAATTTTGGATTTTCAGCTTATTTCAATAAAGTCTAAATTTTAACGACAGCTTTTGCAAAGACACTGGTTGACAATTAGCAGAACCTGGGTCCTGGATATTCACTAGTAATACGAGTTGATAGGTTGAAGTCGCTTTCAGGTCGCAAACGTGTGTAGCAACGGACGGTAGTGTGCAACTGGCTGGCGACTACCCGATGCCTAATTTATATACTGTGCGTCTCACTCACGAATGCCCTCTATCGCGAATTTAATTATACACTAGCTGAGCCTGCGACTTCACCCACGTGGAATTCTATTCCCGGGAGCCGTGAAAACGTTTTCTTTTAAACGTCCTAGGGATTTACGTAATACAAAAATTGCCGTTCTCGAGTTTTGCGCTTACATGTGCTCCCGTTTTTAGTTAAGGAATTAACAAAACACTTCACCAAAATCATCCATCACCGTTGAAAGATATGACCTAGATGACGCTATCGAGAAAAAATTCCTACATTTTTATTCTATCCAAATGATAATCTAAAATATGTGAATATCGATCGCCGCATTCTTAGACAGTAATCAAACTAACCCATCCTTACCTTGATCACTATCGTAGAATTTATCTCGAATATTTTTAAAGATGGAATTCTTTCACGTTGTCCCAGTCAATGTATTACACAACACAACATACAAATTCTATGTGACATGTAACTGACACACCTCCGCCTACCACTTCGGAAATATACAGGGTGGAAGATTTCGACCTTACCTTACTCTCTAACAAACATGGTAAATTAGAGAGAAACTTCCTGAAATCGTATCATCGTAACTCGTGCGCATTAACATGGCACCTGGCTTTCCAAATGTAACAATAATAATTTCAAATAAAATCTGATGCCAAGTAACTACGAAATTTAAACAAAAGCAGACATGCAGCAGTCAAAGAGTTAGGGATGCTGCTGGTCTCGCAGGACGAGAGCGGGACCTGATGCGGGAGGAGGGTTGTTTTCGAGACTAGTACTTTCCCTCCAAGTTAGGTCGAAATCTTCCACCATGTATAGGCGTGAGTATTTTTTTTTATACCACTAAGTTGGCAGACAAGCACACGGCCCACCTGATGGGAAGCGGTTACCGTGGCCTATGGACGTATGCAACACCAGGGGTGTCACACTCGTGCTGCCGACCATGAAGAAACCTTCTCATGCCCCTCTTGAACTGTCCCATCTAATAGGAGTCGAAACTAGTAAGTGTAATATAACACAAGAAAAATCTCGGCACTGTAAAAGGCCTGAACCAATAGTATTATTACACTCTGAAAAGAAAATGAAAGCTATTTAAGCCAAACCAAACGAAGGAAAAGGAGTAAGCAGACCACCGGGAACATCACTACTGCCCCTGTTGACAAGTGACAATTCGTTGGCCAGCGTATGGTAGAGTACGCGCCACGAAATAAGTCCTTTGGCCGCAGTGTGGCAGTCGCATCACGTAATATTGCCAATACAGTAATGTGTTAAGAAAACCCCATTAATTGTGGCGCCGCAATTCCTGGGCACACCGCTTACCATCTCCTCGAGTATCGGGATCCTTGGTGTCGATATCTCCAGCGACGTCCAATCGAAGTCATTTGCAGGACAAGGTTAATTTACATAAACCACAATAATTGTTATAATTACAAGTCAACAAAAACATAATACTTTCGCCGGTGACAAGAAATAGTAAGTACAGAGTAGGTAGGTGTCGTCTTTCGAACATAAACCGCTTGTTGTTTACGAACAATGTAACGCTGCTATTCTCACCTACTTGCATGCGTTCGCTAATAGACTTGTCTAGAGGGGCTGGTATACATACCTGTCTCTAATGTTATTGCAGCACGTGTACAGGGGCCTCAGCAGAGTCAGGGCCACGGACTCGTACTGGCACTCGTTGAGCAACGCCATCGCCTCCGAAACGCTCTTTATACCGTCCAGTGACACGTTGTTTATCTATAACAATCAAGGTGATATAATTAGGTATTTTCCTGTAATTTAAAATAAATTATTTAACTGGGCTGATGACTACTGAGATGCGTAGAGATATTGCTTCCTTGGCTGTATTTTACCGTCTCTACCACGGTGAGTGTTCTGACGAGCTCTTCCAACTAATCCCACCATCTCCTTTCCTACATAGGACAACACGTGCAGGCCTTCGATGTCACCCTCACACTGTGCAGAATATACGAGCAAGAACCAAGCGGTTCGGAGACTCTTTTCTTTGCTGCACCACCAAGACCTGGAATTCATTACCAGCACACGTGTTTCCTTCTTCCTACAGTCCTGGGGCCTTTAAGCGGGGCGTGAAAAGCATCTGATGAGGCCGCCAAGCTGAGTGCCACCATTGTAGCACTTAGTGTCTGTAATGGTGACCCTCTTTCCTGAGACTTTGCCTTTAGCTTACCATCAGGCGAGGTGAGGTCAAGTTGGCGTGTACTAAATAAAAAAAAAATTGAATTAAGAATGGTAAAATAGAGGTAGAAGTTGCATCTGTTCTTATTTTGTCGTTTATATCTATTTTTAATCATCCACCAAACCAAAGGAAATGATTTGACTATTAAATATAATGACGTCACAATAAATTGTTTCATACAAGTTTCCTTGTAACTAATCGTTTTGACGTTTCGTAAAAAGTAACTAACTTGACTAGTCAGTCAAATACCCAATTAGTTCCGTAAATCCACTTCTAAAGAAAGTGACAATATAATATTATTCACGATAGATGTTATTCATTCAAATAGAACCTTTTAATGGATCACATTGCTATTTATTTAGTATTATATACGTTTAGCCCGGTATTATTTAAAACTGGTTTTATTACAATGAGTGATATTCGCGTAAACTTTACGAAGAGATTTATGTTATTGTTTTTTTTTTTTAATCAAATTCATCCAGATGTCTATTGTTTCCTTCTCCCCTCACTTCCTCCTCCTTCAGTTTAGGGTATTCCATTTTTCGAGGTGTATGTATGTATGTTGTATTACTAATATGTATATTACTGCTAGACAACATATACTCACACTAACAACTCTGTCGCCGACGTAGAGACTCTCTTTAGCAGCGGCACTGCCAGATGCTATTTTGCTTATCAAAATACCTGCGAAGAAAAGAATGCTTTACGACGTGTACAGGTATTTTGTTAATTTGTATACACTCCTATAAATTTTAATATTAATTCACCTGTAATGTATTGTTAATACCTGAGTAAGCTGGTAAATATGTGACGAGTGCGTTACGAAAAGTGTGATCAAGCGAAGGAAACGGAAGTTGAGAATTACGTTTTGCATATTACTGTAGGGACATGAGAACTGAATGTGAAGTTTGTCAGTTTCGAAAGAGTTATAGAAATAATTTTTTTTTGTTAAACCACAATGAAATTACACTAGTTTATAAACTACAAGCCACCGAGTACGCGAGCTGCTTGTACATTCGCTCTGTTATTGATTATCTGCTTTTTAGCATCCGATTGTATATTGCTTCATGGGGATGAAAGTTGCCAACATTCGTGAAAAGTAGCGCATATCTGTAGTTTATAGTAGTGTCGATGAAAACTAGAGGAAATATGTTGGATTTACGAGGGTGAAACCGCGGCGCGGTGCTAGTTTTTAATATTTTACACAACGCTATCTAAGCCCACCAGCTTACGTTATGGGATGTAGACATTCTGTTTAGAAACTCATTTTAAAGACTAAAACCTTAATCGAACCACTAGTTAGTCAGTTAGTTAGTTGGCCTAGTTTATTTATTTAATATGTGTTTTTATAAAAAGTCGCTATAAGCTTGTTTATCTGTAGTTAAGTACCTAACCGAATTGAGTATACTTTTTTTTTTGTAAATACATACATATTATACATAGAAATACTTAGACCTATGTAAATATACATATATATTCATACCTACATATAAACATATAATCATGTCTTTATCCTCGCAGGGTTAGGTAGATGTGAATTAATATTTTACCAATAATTGAATTCGTTCCTATAGCCGTATAGTAGTCTTACGGACATTACTGTTGACTCAAGCCATACATCTGAGGTTAAGGGCTGTATATATGTATGATATTAAACAGCCCTATCCATTAATCGCGATGTACGACACCGTATGGGAAGAGATGGGGTGGACCAAATTCTACTCTGCTAATACGAGTCTCCACGTATAAATAAATATAATATATAAATATATTTCACGACATTCTACACAACGCTATCTAGACCCATGGTAAGCATACTAGCTTGTGTTATGGGATCTAGAATGCGGATAAACATACTTAGATACAATTTTTTTTTGTAAATACATAAATATTATACATAGAAACACCCAGACCAATGCAAATATACATATTCATGCATACAAATATTTGCACTGAGCGGGAATCGAACCCGCGCCCCCTGCATAGCAGTCGAATGCTCTACCGCTACGCCACGGAGGTATACAAATATTTGCAGTGAGGGGGAATCGAAAAGCTACGCCCCGTGCGTGTCAGCGGCACGTTGCACTATTGCACTAGCCCGCACGTTGTACAGAGGCGGCTGCAGTACCGTGGCACAGCGCGATGCCCCTGGCGTCGGCCAGCAGCAGGCGCTGGCGCGCCGCGCGCGGCCGCTGCACGCGCAGCGCGGCGGGCGCGCGGGCCAGCGCCTGGCGCAGCGCCGCCGCCGCCGCCGCCCCGCTGGCCCACACGCACACGCCGCACGCCTCCGTGATGCGGTCCTGCACCCTGCGGGGGCGGGGAGGGGGTTAGTGACACACCGAACTGCGACTGGGATTAACGTTCAAACGATGAACAGTTAAAATAATACTTAGGGGCCGTTCAAGTATTGATGGTAGTGCCTCAGACTGATTTCGGCCATGGCGACCACTTCGACTCCTAGTCGGCTCGGCGCTGATGCGCTCGAAGATTGCTAACATAGCCGATCTTCGCGGTGAAATCTCGTGTACACTGAGGGTACTAAAGGGGGGTCTTTGCATTGCTTATTTTTGATGACATAGAGGTGGGGTGGGGGGTCTAGATAATGATGCATGACAGCCATAGGACAAGGGTTGTAAGTAAGCCCACAAAATTTGATTTAACTTTAAACATACCCTCACTCATTAGTTAAAAATAAAGCAACCTCTAACAAATGCACGCTAAGCCCAAAACCTACAACTTTAATAGAGTTAAGACTAATTTAACCATTGAAATTTTTTTATAAAACCCCTAACTTGTAGTTATACTTCAAATGGCACCGAAACTAACGATGAAATAATTATAATAATATATACATATATATTATAATCACGCCTTCATTCCTGAAGGGTTAGGCAAATGTGAATTTACACTCACATTTCACCAATCATTGTTTTCGGTCCCACGTAATAGGGGGCAAGCCTATTACCATCTTCCGGGCACTATTGTTGACTCGAGCCACGTATCTATGCCTGAGTCAGGCCTGTATATATCTATATGTCTGGTGTTAAACAGCCCTATCCCGTAGTCGCCTTATACGACACTACGTGGGAAAAGATGGGGAGACCCAAATTCTACTCTGCCGGTAACCACGCGGCACATATTATAATAATAATAATATTTTTTACTAGCAGACACACATACAAAACAACGAGAACCTACTTGATCTTCCCATCGGCCACGGATCCTTTCTTGACGGCGGTGACGTAGAGGCTGCAGTCGTTAGGGTAGTGCGGCTCCTCGCGCCCGCCCGACAGCTCGAACCCGAGCTCGCCGTCCTTCGACAGCCCGGGGAGCTCCACGTCGATGATCTCCCACTCGAAGTCCTGGACAACATTAACACTGTTTCTTGACCATTCTAATGTTACCCCTAGTTTTCACTTAAAGTATAAAACATGTATATGACAAGTTGCAATATGTCACAGGCTTTCAGTATGAACGCAAAATGTGTTTTAAACTTATTTAGAACTTATTAAGATAGGAAAAAATTGAACCAGTTCTGGCGGGATTCGAACCCGAGATCTTTCCCTAACAGGGGGAACGCACTCACCACTGAGCCACCGAACCACGCTTGAAATCGTAGGGCGAAGGTACTTCCCCAGTCAGATTGCTCAATTGGGACGGGAATACCGTCATATGCTAACTATTGCATTCAGGTTGTTTATAACTTTCGCTATTTATACTGATATATAAAATTGACAAGTTAGCAAAGAGAAATCTTCAGAAAAGCATATAATTGTTACTAATTTCCAATACATAACATAACATAAACTACGGGGGATATGGGCGTATATCCCCGAAGGGGTAGGCAGAGGTACTAGCACCCACATTTCGCCAGTTTATGTTTAGGTCCCAATGTAATAGGTGGCGAGCGTATTGCCATTAACCGGGCACTTATAAACCTGCGATAAATACACACATAACTTTGAAAAGCATCGAAAAGTCATTGGTGTGTGCCATGGTAAAACCTGGGATCGAACCAGAGACCTCGTCTCAGCAGTCCATTACCCATTCCACTAGGCTAGCGGTTTTTTTTTTTTACGTGGTTTATTTCCAATACGTAATCCCGATTTCCACTACAATTATCAATTATCTTTATTCAATCGGTGGCGTGACTCTCCTACCTGCATGTCAGTGTCAACAGCAGAATCCCGGGAGTGCATATGCCTCCGGCAGTCTTTCCTCTCGTCATCATCGGCCATGGCGCGCTTCATATCTTTGCCTTCGGAAGACTTCTTGTTGCCATGGCGACGGGCGTCCGCTAGCTCGCCAACCATTTGATCTCGTTCCTAAAACAAACGACACTAAAGGAGCCGGATTCGCTTTCATACATTCTTGGGCCTAATGTAAAAAGTTGAGGGTGGCCTCAAGTGAGCGCTTATATATTATTAAACCATCCCTGAAAAATCTGCAGATTTTGAACATCAGAAAGCAGAGTTATAAGAGATTTAGCATCCATGCAGAATTAGAAGCCGACAACTCTCGAAGCAGGCTGCATCCACTACACACTTCTGTAATGAAGCCTTTATTACCTCTTAGATGCTTACCGTAGTATGAACGTGCCGGCTTTATCTGATTGTCCCTAAATATATTACAATTAATTCACTTTCTGTAAGCTGGGGAAAACCATTGAAGTTATCATTGTGAACCGTAATTGTTATAACTGATTGACTGAAAGTCAGGAAACTGTCAGTTGTCACAGCACAGATTAATACGACTTATAACAGTTGATAAACACGAGAATTATTTAATCGATTAACGAAAATCAATTCAGAATTTATTATAATTACACTGTTATTATATTTTTAAAATGTGTATTATTGTTATTATTAGGTTTTGTTCACTTTGACTGAAATAATACTACGATGAAAGTGTTTTTATTGACAATATTGTTTGAATCGATCACAGTAATCGATATTGAATCATCGTGGAATAAACTTAGTTTTAAGATTTCTCGTCTTCCTGATGTTCAATTGAGTTGTTTTTTTAAAATTTTGAAATAGAAAAATATACAGCTTTTTTAAGTCATATCTCAACTCATTACAATTTGGCCCAGAAATCCCCGTCTCCTTTAAAAAATATATATTTTCAATTCAAAAAAGGGCTAGTGCTTGATAGTTGTGTAAGGCAGTACTTTTGTATGGCAGTAAGACGTTCCGTTTGATGACTCATAACCATACCACTGAATCGATTGAGATAGAAAAGAATCGGTCCAGGCGGGATTCGAACCCGCGATCTTTTCCTTCTGAATCCCGCCTGGACCGATTAATTTTTTCTATCTTAATCGATTTGAATAGTTGGCATACTAAATGCTTTAAAAAATTCATTCAATAGTTATCAATAAAATTCTCCTTAAATAGCTGTTTTGATGAACATTCGTATGTGACCGATGGTCTTGGTTACCGTCCAGGGAAGTCCCTGAATGATATTAACTGTGTGGCATAATGCTTGGACGTTCACTGTAAGTTCGATTCTTACTCAATCCCAAATATTTCTGTGTATGAATTCGTATGGTCTATGTATGTTACAGAATCCATATTACATTATGCTATGCGTTGTTTCAAAATTATAACAATCAAAGAATAACAATGGGATAGAACTTACTTTCCTCAGTCGGTTACAGAGCGCTTTAACGCTCTCTCGTTCTTGCAGCAACTTGTCTCTCTCTGAGAACGCCCAATCTCTTCGACGCTTCGATACCTGAAACAGAAGCCGTTTTATTTCGTTTAGTTGTGTGTTTTGTTTTAATTTAAATACGAAAGTAACCTGACACAAAGACTAAGGCGGAGATCTATGCGAGACCTCCGACATTTTGAAAATCATAGCATTGATTTAAGAGTTGTGATCACGCCCAAATCGTCAGTATTTTAGAGAAGAGAGACAGAGCAGAAGCTCTTATATAGTTCCACTTAATATCTCTTCTAAATATCTTTATTTTCCCCCCATATTGGCCCCCTTAGTACGAGCTGCCCGCCGCGAGCCGCACTGACCTCGGCCTCCCGCTGCGCGTCGGCCAGCTCGGCCTGCAGGCGCTCGGCGTGCTTGCGCAGGCGCTCCAGCTCCTGGTTGGCCTGCTCCAGGTTGTCCACGCGCTCCTTGTCCGCGCCGTCCACCGCCATGCCCACTAGACCTGCCCGCGTCACCACATTATTGTATATTGAACTTTAAATAGTATTACATAAGTGTTTAATTCCAAAAATACTGCATAAAGACGAATTCCAAAAATATTTCATTACAATACCAAATTAACGCGGCGCTTGGTACATCCTAGCACCATCTAGCGATGTGTTTAGTGTACATATGGACCACAGAATAAAATAAATTACTTGCCAAGAAATACAAACAAAAAACTCACCTTGCAACTTATCCAATGAAGGATCATTGGAGTGTTGACCATTGAGGAATCCGTCATTGCCCACGCCACTTGCTAGCCCCAAGTGGTGGTACGCAGAGTTGTCTTGCCTATGAAACATGGAAAATGATATGTTTAAAATTGAAACAAATTCCAAGAACAAAATTATGTCTATTTCAATGATGGACGTACCTGGATTTCCCCAAAGTGGCGGTGTTCTGTGGTGTTTTGAGATCAGTGCACTCTTTGATAGCGCGGTCTCGGTCCACTAGCGCTGACTCTATCTCGCGACGCAGGCTCTCCGCCTGGACCACACAATAAACACTCGTCACTATCTTGCTAATTTCGAAAAACAATCGTCGAATTTCACTAATGATAGGAATCTAGATCAAGTAAAGCGTGAGAATCCAGTTTAGCGATTTATAGAAGCGATCTAAAAATGGTTCACGATGCAGACATACAGTCAGTAAGAAAATAAGATATCGCGATAGTCCTTAGGTTGGGTGTACTCACCTGTAGAGCGGTCGCCCTCTGCTCCTCCCTAGAAGCCTGCAGAGCTGACTCTAGCGCAGCGACACGTTTTAGAGCCGCCTGTAGATCATCTGACAACTTCTCCATTTCTTTGTGCACTGTGTCTCTAGAGAAACAAAAAAATAATTCGTATTAATTCTGTGATTACTGGCTTAATATATAAATGCCCCTTGTAACGTGTCATGTGACTGCAGAACAGTAAAGATTAGAAAAGACACTAAAATCTTTAAGGGGTCGCAATTCGCAATTGAAACTTTGTGGCACTCCTCTTTCTTACAAAATTTCTGAAAACAATTTACGAAGGAAAAAGTTATACTCTATGTCAGTATTTCTATGATTATGTACTTACCAATTTTCTACTGGAATATTTAGTGGTAATAGATAGGTATAATAAAACAAACAGAGCAAACACAAAGAGGGGGTAGCCTCAGCAACGGTGATTTTTAATGACGTCACGGCTTGGTCTGTCGTAACCGCGGCAGGCGTGGCCCTCGTCAGTGTACTGTCAGTGGCGGTCGTCTTGTGTACAACTCTCTTAAGTGTCTTCAAAATAATTTTCTACTAGATGTCTAGATAGCGACACTTTGTATCGAAGTATGTCCATGTTACAAATACATAGTTATATCTAGCGTGAGATAGTTATAGTACGCAGTAATAAGGTATAGTACACTTTACTATTGACCGGTAGATAAAAAATGAAGAAGTCGGCCATATCTAACCCCGTTTCACACTTCACTTTTCATGCAAATCTAATAACACCTCCTCTCTGTGTTTGCTCGGTGATGTATATATTTTTTTCATGCGGAAATCCCTATAGATAGTACGGATACTGTATCCCCAGCGAACGGAGGCCGTTAAGTCGGACTCGAACCGACTAAAAACCGTACACCGTGTCGAATCTCATATAGTACACAGAGTAAGGTGGTCGAATAAGGTGTTTCGTATAGTTATACATACCTCTCGCTCATAATGAGCGTATATTCCGCCATGGCGGCATTGCGTTCGTCGGTGAGGCGTTTGATGTCGGCGCGGTCCCTAGCACCGCCCTCCCACTGCCGCACCACGGCCGTCACCTGCTGCTTCAGAGCGTTCCGCTCGCGAATCTGACGGATTTCAATCAATATGTAATATGTGTTGTGTTCCTGGTGGTGAATAGGGTAGCCAGAGCTCACTAGAGAGATTTTGTGCTGTCAGTGGAAAGACCAAAAGCTTGTCCTGCTTCGTCTTTTACACTGACGGCACAGGAACTCTCCGTGCTTACAGGGTTGGTAGCGCGAGTGTGACTCTAATACCGGATTACCAAGGTACGAGGTTGCAATGCAAGCGCACGCAGAGACGGGCGTAAGTAAAATAGTTTAGCACTTACCACAGCATTCCTTTCTTGTGTAAGATCATGGCATTGAGTTTTCAGTCTACTGTTCTCTTCTTGAATGATTCTTAACTTTTCTAGTGTAGTGTTGTGGTTTTCTATTAGGTCATCATATCTAAAATAAATATAAAAGTCATTATTAAACCATTATTAACATTAATAACGACTCAGACGCGACTTGAACTCGCGACCAGTCCCTTACAGGGAGAATGCTCTGACCGGTGAGCTACCGAGTCATGTATTGATTATTCCAAATTTTCCTATGCAACCATCTTAGGGCGACTGTGGGCGCCATCTACCGATAATCGTTAATATTTTAAGATGATTGTATAAGAGAATTTGGAATATTCAAGATATTGCTCGGTAGCTCAGTGGTCAGAGCGTATGCTATTTTTTTAACCATACACCGTAAACAAATGTTTAGTTCCAATCTTCCTTAGAATATTAACTAATACTCAGCTGTGGCAATCATCCATTCCCTCACAAGATATATTAAACTATATATTAGGAAATGTTCTTACAAATTCATGAGTTCGTTATTCCTGTAATAGCTATTACCATTATTTATATTTTGTTTGAAAGTTGATTTCAAGATTTTACACTTTGTTTAAATTTTGTTTTTATTGGCCGCTTGATAAATTAAATTCGATCTTCAAAAACAGTACTTCCTAAATGCTATCCATTTTGATGATAAATTTCGTATTACTTTTTTACAGCTGTCACTTTTCAAAAATGTAATATAATTGTTTGTTAGCTTAATGTTGTCTCATTCATACACAAAAATAAATAATAAAATTTGGATTTGTCGTTCCTAAAAAAATTCAAAAATGTTAGTACTGAAAATTGGGTTTCCTCCAATTTCTTCAAAAAAAACGGCAATTTCTTATGTAACGACCTATTATAAGATAAATTCTCTTTATTGTACACCAAACATAGGATACATAATTACAAAGGATACATACATGATGAGAGTTGTACAATATAGTTAGTAACGTCAAATTCAAAGTCAAAAAATAGTTGTGAAAGAAATAATTACCTTTTCTGAAAACAGTCTAACTCCTCCTTAAGAGTCTCGTACTTCCTGAGCGTGTGCTGTACGAGAGCGTCTGAACCACTCTCAGGGTTGCTACTCTGTTGTAAGTGTTGCACTTCACGCTCCAAGCTGCATGGAGTTAATAGAAGTTATATAGTACACAAACAATAAAACTATGTTGCGACGCTATTTAGAGTAGTCATTTAGTGTTGTGTTCCCAGCGGTGAGAAGGGTAGCCAGAGCTCACTGGAGAATTTATGCTGTCAGTGGGAAGATTAAAGGTTTGTCCTGCTCTGTCCTCTACACTGACGGCACAGAAACTCTGTGCTTACAGAGTCGGCAGCGCGAGTGTGGCTCCTCTGGTGCTACACCCGTCCATAGACCACGGTAACCACTCTCCACCAGGTGGACCGTGTGCTTGTCTGCCACCTTAGTGGTATAAAAAAGGGACATCTACGGAACTATAGATTCTGCAACACGCAATCAAAGTTCTCGCGCTAGTTAACATGTACCACAACATTCTAGCTTGAATGGTGGGTTCTCTATATCAAGGGCAGCGAGGCTCTAATGCACTTTATTTTCGAGGTCAGTATTCAATCAGGTAAAAAACCATATAAGACCAATCAAAAGGAAGAAAAAAGTGGACCGTTGAAACCCTAACACTAATAGTTTATTCTATTACAGTGCTACAACACTAAACATAGTCCGAACAGATTACCAGATGATATTATTTATTTAATTGTTTATTTATTTATTTACAATCTTTTCTACATCCATCTTTAAAGGGTACACCCTAACACAACATAGAACATGAAATAGCTACGCTACAAGGCTAAAATCCTGGAGATGATACCAAAAATCAACATTCAAAAAATTGGCATCTAAGAAAATTGGTACTATCTACCATAAAAAACCAGACTCATCTGAAAGAATCATCAAATTCTGTGTATGAAAAACCAGTGCTGCAATTTCTAAACACTGATGAAAGTGAAGACAGCAGCGTTAGAAGGTCGCAGAAAGCGCCTGTGGTAATATGATGACAGCCAGAAAATTCGTCGTCGGAGATACCCTTCCTGTGAGCGGGAACATTAGTAGCGGTAGAGCATTCGACTTCGGGTTCGATTCCCGCTCAATGCAAATATTTGTATGCATGAATATGTATATTTGCATTGGTCTGGGTGTTACTATGTATAATATGTATGTATTTACAAAAAAAAAGTATCTAAGTATGTTTATCCGCATTCTAGATCCCATAACACAAGCTAGTTAAGCTATGCTTACCGTGGGTCTAGATAGCGCTGTGTAGAATGTCGTGAAATATTTATTTATTATTATTATTTATTGTCATCAGCTATGCAATTCTCTAAGCACGCAGCGTCGAGCGCAGCGCTGCGACCTTTTTTTTTTTTTTTTACGTGCGCTAAATCACCACTGATACCTCCCCACCGTAGCCGGTGGGAGAGGTTATGTCGGACTTGAACCGACTAAAACGCACGCCGCCTGTGGGTCGTTTTGGTTGCCGAAGGTGAGGTTGACAGACCCTTGATAGAGATTGTGATTGGTCGATGTCCAGTGACGTCACCCGGTCCGACCAATGACAATCTCTATCTAGGCTGTAGCAGCGCTGTGCTTGACGCTGTGTGCTTACAGAATTGCACAGCAGAACTATAATAGATACTGTCCTTTCACTTACTCATATCTTATATATAAAACTAGCTGACCCACCCCAGCTTCGCCCGGGGTATATTTTGAAGCTTCATATCCCTTTGAGCCCGTATGTTTCAGTCTTCAAAATATGTATGAAAAATTGCCGGATTTGTTAACATTTATTATCAATGCTCCGCTCCCTTAAGTAGTAGCGTGATGATATATAGCCTAAAACCTTCCTTGATAAATGGACTACCCAACACTGAAAGAATCATTCAAATCGGACCAGTAGTTCCAGAGATTAGCGCGTTCAAACAAACAAACAAACAAACTCTGCAACTTTATAATATTAGTATAGATTCTCGTGTCGCGGTGTTTGTGGTTAAACTCCTCCGAAACGGCTTGACCGATTCTCATGAAATTTTGTGAGCATATTGGGTAGGACTGAGAATCGGACATCTATTTTTCATCCCCCTAAACGTTAAGGGTAATCCACCCTTAACATTATATGGCAAAACAACGTTTGCCGGGTCGGCTAGTCTATTAATAAAAGTCCATAAGTGTATATAGTGTGGTATGATATTGCAGGCCGGTGTCCCCAAGTCCACGTCAAGGTGCAGTTTTTGCATATGTAATGTGGTACATACCGCTGGTTGTCATTGAGCAGATCGCCGTACTTGCCGCGGAGGGTGCTAGCCTCCTGCGCAGAGACATCAAGCTGGTTCATAGCTGCTCTGTGTTGGCCTCGGAAGTACTCCAACTCCTGTAACAATTTTTTTAAAGTAAGGATTGATCATTTGAATAAAAATTCTAATTTGATTTCACCTATGAGTACAACTATTCAGTGTGAAAGCGTCACTGTATTTTCAGTATCACAATAAACGGGATATTTACCATGTTTCATTGTTTTGAGTTTCCGATATTTCGGCGCTGTTGCAAGCACCATGATCACGGAGGAACTGGAGTAGTGGCGGTGAACAGAGAAAAAGTTTTTTCCTAGGAGTAATTATATCGATCTACCCTCTTTCGAGTTCTTTTACTACGCGTATCTGCACTACTAATGGTTTCAAAACAATGAAACATGGTAAATATCCCGTTTATTGTGATACTGATGTGAGTGACCATGATAGTTTAAATACCGTCACTGTATTTTATATTAATGCATGACTGGAGAATGTAAGATCAAGTACTCTTTAATATTATCAGTATAGACACATTAGACTTGTGTTTGCAAACTCTGGCACATTATGACCAATCTTAAAATGTAGTAATGCACTTCCTCCGGATTTTATATTTTACGTGCACACTATGGGTTTCGTTAGTCGGAAGCAGCATGAACTTAGGAAAATGATTAGTACAGATTTGCTTGACAATTCACTTACCATATGAACAAAAAAAATGTTTGTTTTTTAGGGTAATGTATGAGTAATGCATACTATATTATGTGTGAAAAAGTAAATAACTACTGTTTGCATAATCATTATTTAGACCGCCCACCCCAACGTCATCAAAAATAAGCAATGCAAAGAGCCTCCTTGTGTGGCCCCACATGTGTGAGTATCTAATATAAAAAATAAACAGTTGGAAGTTCCCGCTGTAAGGGAAAGATTGGGGGTTTCGAATCCCGCCTGAACCTATCCAATTTTTTCTTATCTTGATCAATTTATAAACAGTTGAAGCTGACAATGAATAAGAATACCAATCACGAACCTTCATAACATGTTCACACCTCCGCGAAGTCTCCGTGTGCTGTCTCCTCAACTGGTTTAGATCGTGCAACGCCTTCTCGCATTGCTGCTTCAAGCTCTCGTTGGTCTGTTTATTGATGACGTCATACTGCAGCGGCTCATAAGGGCCGCTCATCACGTGAGCACCGTGCGGTTTGACAGTATAGTTCTGCTTCTCGTAGCACTGGTTCGATGCTAGCACGTCATATTCAATCGGGATGGGGATGGTTGGCAGTTGAGTGGTGTTGTGCCGTTCTTGGCTCACATAGTTGTGAGTGATTGATTCTGAAATTAAATTGTGAATATTAGAGACCATAAATTGATTATTACCTATTAAATTATTATTTTTATGGTATAGTTATTTATAGGCCCAATGATCTCAAATTCAAATTCAAATTCATTTATTTGCTTAAATGTGGTTACAAAGATGTCAGGTCCAATAGTTTTGTGCGGCACATTTACCATTTTATGGCATGCAAACGTTTAATTACACATCATTACGAATACAATCATTAAATAACATTAGTTCAGCACATGTCCTATAAGTCAATTGAAATTCTAAATATTAGTCACAAAAATAATGTCAAAACATAAAATGAAACAAACAAGTCATTAAAATTGTGAAGAATGGTACATGTCAATATATTGCGATAAATTAATAATGTCGTAAATGGGTTGACTCAATAATGTGCTAAAAATACTCATAGTTTACCCTTACACTTTTCGAATTCCTCTATCGTATAAAAGCTTTTTTTTAGGAGCCATGCTTTCAATTCTTTCAGGAATTTAGAGGTTGGCAGTTGCTTGAAATTTTTCGGTATAGCATTATAAATATTACCACACATCGCAAAACAGTTTTTTAGGTATAAAGCTGTATTCGGGACTCTGGGTAAAACAATTCTATCCTAATTTCTGGTGCTCCTCGAATAAACTTACCATTACTGCCATTACTCTCCAACGATGAAGTCCCAGATGCCATAATATACCTGAAATCAACAAATAATGTTTTATACATATAACAATAACTTTAAAATGACTCAAATTTTACGCAATACAGAACATATTTTTTCTCTACCATTTTGTTTTGGTGCATTTGTGGATGGAGGATGAATAGTTAGAAGGACATCTGTAAGACTGTATTTTTATGCCCTTTTTGGGTAACTTTTACTAGAACAACACAAGAAGAACATCACATTGGCAATATAAATAAAGTAGTCATAAATGAGGTATCAGCAGAAATTGTACATAAACAATATCCTTTTTACCAGTCTGGCAAGAAAGTGTAATTAGATATTTCATAATTAATAATAGAACACTTCACCATAGGTATGTTATGGAGGCTCATGCATCATTTTTCTATAGTATGTGTGATAATGATAGCATTTTAATGAAAGCACAATAGCCATGACAGAATGAGCCAACTTTCTCATTGTGGTATAGAATCTAATTAATTCTATTGTTTCACATTATCATTACTTTTTTTTATATTATTATTTCATTCATTTCGTTTATACCGTAATAAGTTTGAACCGCCCGTTTTAACCACAATGACTTTTAAGGGAGTAAGAGTTTGCATATTGAATGTAAAATATGTATAATTGACTAGCTGACCAGCCCCAGCTTCCTCCCTGGCATATTTTAAAACCTCATATTACCTATTTGAGCTTGTATTTCTTTAGTTTTCAAATAATGTACAGGAATATGCCAGTTTTGTTGACATTTATTATCACTGCTCGACGCCCTTAAGTAGTAGTGTGATAAATAAAAAGAAAAAAAGAAGTAGGCGGAATTGTTATAAATTGTATGTGCAATTTTCAATTTGTATCAGTAGTTCCTGAGATTAGTGTGTTCAAACAAACTCTCTTTAGCTTTATAATATTAGTATACATTAATTTAATTTAGTTTGTGTGAGTTACATTAAAAAAAAATTGTTTATAGTAGTTAAGATATTAGTTTGAAGGTGTGTACTTTTCTTGCTTGTATTTCACAGCATGTCTGTACTATTACTCGGGAGTTTTTAATATAGCACTTAAATTATGTCATTTTAGTTCACATTTAATATAGTCACTTAATTGGTAGGCAAATTACAAAGATTCAATACTAATAAAAAGATATAATTTAGAAGTTGTACATTAAAATAAAGAGGAAATAATAATAATAATAAATTTATTGTATCATTTTGTTAGAGATAAATTTATTAAAAAAAATTAAATATTAAGATAAATTTATTGTATCATTTTATGAGATAATAAGATTAAATAATAGATGGATGGTTCTTTCATTCTTTCTTTCTTTATATAAATTAATTTATGCAAGAATTTCAAGGTTTCCTACAGGAGTCAAATGTAAACATTCAAGTACCTAATAAGAAAAAAAAAAAAAATAGATATTGACATACAACTCCATTCCAACACAAACATTGGTATCTGTAAATTGGTTAATAAATATCCAGGTATAAACTTAAAATGCAGGAAAACAATGTACTGTTTCAAACATTTTGTTTACTTTATTACATCTCAGAGTTATTACAATCTGAGTTTACTATCTAATTATGTAGTATTGTAACTTATTACATTATTCATATTAATGAATATCAATAACTATTAAAAGTAAACTGTTATTACCTTATTGATTAGAATTTAACATCCATTGTTCCACTTCACTGTTCAACTTTGGGACCTGTTAAACATACAAAGTTTAAATCATCCACAGGAACAGGATTACTGGAGAATAAATGAACTATCTCAGAAACCAGATTACTGTAAAATTAGAATATTTAGAGGGGTCAATCCACTTGACATATTTTCTACGCTCTAATGACTATTACAAAATTTGCACCGCACACAAGCTGGGCTACTTCGATTGCAAGAGAAACGTAACATGTAATCACTTAGTACACTACAATTATAGACTAACAGTACACAGATACGGTCCATTAAGCGTCGCCGCACACCCAAATCACTTATCAAACACAGTAAACGCAACAAAAAAACTCTCCTTTCCCTATGAATATGGTTTTCACGGCGACACAACTGTCTACGAACTTATTTCATAATGTAAACATGATGAGTATTACCAAAGCGGCTCATAATGGACGATGCGCGTTCAAATTCATAAATATTTGTTATCCACAAAAGCAATAATAGCTTGAACAAGAAAGGTAACACGTATTATCGTCATTAATTTGCCAACATTTCTCGTTTCTTTACCTTTTTTAGCAAGGCAAATGAATGAATGAATGACGGGCATCAGACACAAAGATCGGACATATTGAACTAGTGTCAGCAGGGCAGGCACGATCGGATACATTCAAAGAGATGTATAGCAATAAATAGGGATGAATTTTGTATTAAATTATAAAAAAGGTACATTTTATGAAAGTGTTGATTCGATTTCGATCAAAATCAAATCAGAATGTCAAAAACTATATTTTATTTTCAGTTTTTAACATATTGACATTGTGATCGTATTAGGTGAAAAATGATGTCAACGTCAACTTTAACATTTTTAACATTTTTATTTCGCATGAAGGGTTCATCTGAAAACTAGAAGTAGCCCAGCAGGGTCAGCTTTTGTGCCAGGGAAACGTCTCATAGGACCACTTAAAAGCCCGGTTTATGAGATCCGGGACGGTGTGCAATTTTAGTCAGTTCAAGTGCCTCATAACCACCCCGCTGGTCATCAGGGGTATTTCCGTGGGGATTTTGTGTTCTTCTTACCATAAGGCCAGGTAGGTCGATGAACGACCTCCGCCCCCCATGAGCGCCGGCCTGGGGGTGACAGGTGGAGCCGCCTGTCACCCTGGCAGAAGCAGGCCGCGGCGGTGGCGTGCCTGGCGCGCCTCCCCGTTTCCGGGGTCGAGTTGGGGACTGTAGTCCCCACAACCCGAGAAGAGGGCCAGATCGTGAGAGATGGCCCTGGGTCGGCCGGGGTGCGAGGGATATGCCTGTCAACCTCACCTTCGGCAACCAAAACGACCCACAGGCGGCGTGCGTTTTAGTCGGTTCGAGTCCGACATAACCTCCTCCACCGGCTCCGGTGGGGAGGTATCCGTGGGGATTTTGCGCACGTTAAAAAAAAAAAAAAAAAAACCATAAGGCCAGGTAAACTCATATTGACAAGTCCGATAAAAAAATCTACCCGGAAAATCTCCTCTCTTTTTTTTTATACCACTTAGTTGGCTGACAAGCACACGACCCACCTGATGGGAAGCGGTTACCGTGGCCTATGGACCTATGCAACACCAGGGGTGTCACACTCGCGCTGCCGACCATGAAGAAACCTTCTGATGCCCCTCTTGAAGAACCCCATATTGTAGGCGCTTGGAAAAACCGCAGCAGGGAGGTCATTCCACAGCTTGAGTGTGCGTGAGATGAAGTTTCTTTCATACCGCACAGTGCGCACCGTCTCGGGTCGCAATGTGTGAGGATGAATTCCCTGCCTATGGCGAGAGGTGCGATGATAGAATGTAGCTACGGGCATCATGCAAACAATTCATCTGAGCACAAACCATTGTATATGCGGTAGAACACACACAGTGAGGCAAAATCCCTCCTAAGGCTGAGAGGTTCCACACTACCTGTGAGTATGGGATTGTCAATCAGCCTCAATGCCCGTCTTTGCACTGAGTCGAAGGGGTCAAGCTGGTATGCAGGTGCTCCAGCAAAAAGGTGACAGCAGTACTCCATCTGAGGCCGGACCTGTGCTTTATAAAGAAGGAGTTGCTGCCCCGCAGTGAAGTACAGTTTCGCCCTGTTGAGCACTCCAAGTGCACTCCATCCAACTCCAACTTAACCTTGTCCTGCAAATGACTTCGCTATTAGACGTCACTGGAGATATCGACACCAAGGATTCCGATACTCGAGGAGATGGCAAGCGGTGTGCCCAGGAATTGCGGCGCTACAATGAATGGGGTGTTTTTTAGCGCGGAATACACATATTTGTGTCTTAGTGGGGTTGAATTGGACTAGGTTTAGTCGTCCCCAATCGGATACTCCAGAGAGAGTAGTCTCGATTTCAGACACAAGTTGGTCGCGACTCTTCTCCACCTCGGACTGAGGGACATTTGCACGGCCAGTGTAACACGTGTTTCCGATACTGTCGTCCGCATAACAATGAATGGAGCCATCAGACAGCATGTCATTGATATGCAGCAGAAACAGCGTCGGAGACAACACGGAGCCTTGTGGGACACCAGCGTTTATGTTCATGTGGTCCGAGCAGCTGCCGTCGACGACGGCTTGGATGCTTCTGTTGGACAAAAAGCTGGAGATCCATTCGCACAGTCCCTCGGGGAGTCCATAATATGGCAACTTCGCAAGAAGACCTTTATGCCAGACCCGATCAAAGGCCTTCGCTATATCGAGGCTGACCGCTAGTGCCTCACCCCGACACTCGATGGCCTGCGCCCACCGGTTTGTGAGATACACAAGGTTACCAGTAGAGCGACGGTGGCGAAAGCCGTACTGTCGATCGCTCAGTAGATCGTTTCCCTTAAGGTATCTCAGGAGCTGTGTATTAATAACACGCTCCATTACCTTCGAGAGAAGGGCGGTGATAGCGATAGGCCTGTAATTGGTCGGATCTGTCCTGACACCTTTCTTAGGCACAGGGTGCACGAATGCCTTCCACGAGGTCGGGACCCGCCTTGCGGAGTATGAGAGTGCGAAAAGACGTGTCAGTACAGGGCACAGCTCGGGGGCACAGTGTTTAAGCACCATCGCCGGTATACCGTCCGGCCCACTCGACTTCCGAACATCTAGGGACTTAAGCTCGCGCCGGACCACCCGTTGCGTGATTTTTTTGGAAGCACCATAGCTGGGGATTATGGGTGGTTCGGCGTTGCCGTCGTTCATAGTCGAGTTTGACGCAAAGAGATTACCCAACAGATCGGCTTTCTCCTTAGCGCCATGGGCCAGGCTACCATCGGATTTTTGCAGCGGTGGAAGGCAAGACCGGCAGAAGTTTCCCTCGGCAGCTTTGGCGAGCGACCAAAATGCACGACTGCCAGATGGGTAGCGCGGAAGCTGCTCGCCAATTCTGCCGATGAACTCAAACTTAGCCCTGGCCGTAGCTTTTTTACAAGACCTCGAGGTTTCATTCAACTTTCGTTTCACTTCAGCGATATTTGGATCTTTATTGGCAAGAGCCGTGGTCCAAGCCCTGTATGCAGATTGCTTGTGGTCTCTTGCTTCTCTGCAGGGCCTATTAAACCAAGGGCGTTTGCTCTCTCCCGTTGCGATCCAGCGGTTCGGAATATAGCATTCCATACCCGCTAGGATCACATCAGCTACTGCTTTTGCACAGGAGCTGGGATCATTTGAAGTGAAGCAAAGCCGCCTCCACGGGTACGACGCGAAGAATTCTCGCAGTCCATCCCAGTCTGCCGACTTGTAGTGCCAGACATGCCGCCATTGAGGTGGCCGCGGTGGTTCAGGCCGCGTGAGAGTCACTTGCGCCCGAACGAGGCTGTGGTCCGAAGTACCAAGTGGTGCTTCCACAGTTACTGAGTATTCGTCCGGGCGCGAAGTCAGCAGAAGGTCCAGTATAGAGCTTCTGTAGGTCTCTATTTCTGGTGTTCTAGTAATAGAATGCACCAGTAGAGAGAATCCGTAGGTCAGTGCAAAGTTATGAGCAGCCCTTCCCGCAAAGTCAGTTCTAGGAGACCCCAGCCACTCTACGTGGTGAGCGTTGAAGTTCCCCAAGAATATTAACTCCGCGGTAGGGTATTGCTCAATTACCTTGTCCGCAGACCGCTGCAGATGCTCAAACAATTGAGCTGTACCCAGGTCACCGCTATGAGACCTGTAGAGGCACACAAAGATACGATTGTGGCCACCGTGATCCGTACGTACCCAAAGAGTTGACAGGTCCCTGTCTTCAAGGCCATGAAGACGGCGGCAGCAAATGTCATCCTGGACGTACAAGCATACCCCGGCGCGACTCAGGAAGTTCTGCTCGAGTTTGTACCCGGGGTACATTAAGTAGGCTGTATCGGCTGGGCATGATATTTGCGTCTCCGTCAGAAAAAACAAGGTGGACTGAGTGGTCTCTAAATGTAGATGAACCGCGTTGAGGTTGGTGTGTAGGCCCCTGATGTTACAGAAATCCACATGTACTGTGGACGATGGTGCCGCTGTGGTAACGCTTATCTTGCTTTTTTTTCTTTTCATGACTGATATGGGGAGTGGGGGGGAGGAAGGTAAAGAGAGTTTCTGTGCTCCCAGTGCAGAAGACAAAGCTAGGCTTCGTACCACCATACACAAGCTGGGGTTGTGTGACTGGCTGGCGCGGCGGGCGGAAGGGCCCCCGGTCCCCTTCCCAAATACTGTAGCCGAGTCCACTCCGGTTTCCTCCTCCGGCACGACTACAGCATCGGCACTTTACACAGGCTGCTGGTTCAGCCTCCTGGGGCGGAGATTAAGTAATGCCCAGGTTCGGGAACCGTACAACCTGCGGACGGCCAGCGGATAACCGTTTCACCGGGTCTCCCTGACCGCCACGCCAACATTTCACGCCCCTACAAGTCAGTGGTGTCAATTTAAGCCTACGGTCTTTTTACTGACAGCACAAAACCTCTCCAGTGAGCTCTGGCTACCCTACTCACCACCGGGCACACAACACAAGGTTATTATAACCGCGGTATTCTGTAGGGCGGAGGTACTTCCCCAGACGGACTGCTCAATTTGAGACGGGAGATACCGTCGTGTCCTACCTCCTTAGTATTAAGTAAATAAGAAAATATCAAGGATAGCCGTGGTCGTATGCCACTTTTCTCAAGAATGTATTATTCTATTAGACCAAGTGGTATACATAACTACGGCTATCCTTGGTATTTTTAGAGCGTGTTTTTAGTTGTTTACCTAGATTTTCTGTTTATATTATTTTGGGGCAAGCAATTGGTATAATATGTACATATTTCAAATGTCTTTTTATGTCATTAAGATCGACAAACAAGACTCTTCCAACGATATCTCATTTGTCCAGTTCTAATAGGTAGTTATGTAGTTGAGTACATACAAATGTAGTCTGTCAAAATCATAACCCTCCTTTTGCTTCGCCATACTTAGTCGGGTAAAAGCTGTTTATCAATGAGGTCTATATAGCATTCTTTTGCATTAGATAAACTTTAAATATAATTTTGAAACAACATTCAGAAACTATTTTGTTTGTGTAACTGTAATTATTGACTGTGATTCTTTTTTTAACAGTTTTTAAACAATTTTATTTCATTCATAGTATATATATTTTATCTGTATTTTTTGCACAGCCCCAAGTCCCAATACCCCAATACAATCGATGCTACAGCACAAGAATCCTAGCCTATGATTGGCTAATAATAAAATAGCACGAGAAATCTATTAGACGATAGACAACATGTTTTTATCCGTAGTTGAATACTGTTCTCTGATTGGTCCATCGTTACGCGACAAACATATAAAGATAACACGCCGTATACATAGTACTATTTCGTCGTACAAATAAATGACACGCAATAGTGAAGAACCAATAAAAACGAGGCGCAAATACGTGTTTTTTTATAAAATAAATGACCAAACATAAAAACATTTACTGGTATATCATTTAAAACAGTTTTCATAACAGTGCATGATCATAATAGTGTGTGATAGTGTAAAAGTCGAATGTTTTGATGTCGCGAGACATGACCACGGCATGACTTCCATGCCCTGCGTACCTACGGAAGGGCGTGCGGTGCGAATTACGTTTACTTACTATGAATGATTTTATCTCTTTCTAAACTTGAGTGTCTGTGAATGACCGAGTGTAACAGCGAGCGTACAAAATTATGGATTGAAATACCTACATAGTGTTTGTTGTTGATGTATTATGATAATTTCGTAAAGATGAGATTTTTAACATTAGTGTTATCGTGTTTGTGAGGAATCGGTGCGGCTCTACACGCTAAATAAATTCATAAGGTACTACGTCGAATTCGTTACGCCGTTCGATTTATCATAACGAGGTACTATTTACGCACTATATGGTGATTATTGTAAGTATTTTTAGTCGTGGCGCGTGTCCGCCAGGCGCCAACGGTGTTTTACTATTCGTCGTATATTAGGGTGACTTTCATCATCGGTGTAAACAACTTCAAGGTTATCGGTTGGCATGTGCCAGTGTCGTTAGCCACGGGACTGGGATGCAGGAGTGATGTCGGGGGGAGCCGGCGGGGGCGCAGGTGCCGTGGTGCGCCAAGGGCACCTGCGGAAGCTGAAGACCATGAAGAAAAAGTTCTTCGTGCTCCGCGCGGAGACTGTGGACTGCTCCGCGAGGCTGGAGTACTATGAATCGGAGAAGAAGTTCCGCGCAGGAGCTGCGCCGCGTCGCGTATTGCCACTTAAGAGCTGCTACAACATCATGCGTCGCTTGGACTTGAAGCAGAAGCATGTAATCGCTCTGTTCACGCGCGAAGAGCAGTTCTGCATCGTGGCGGAGAACGAGCCGGACCTCCACGCTTGGTTGACCGCCATCCTCAAGCAGCACCGCTCTGACGACGCCAGCGAGGAGTTGCAGCATCCAATACGTGAGTACAACCCATATTAAATTTCTTGACAATCATTGATAAAACAGGTACATGCTGGATGTTTAAGGTTATGTGGGAAGGGACAACTCTGTTGTGATTATGACAAACATTTTGTTACAAGTTTAGTGTCAATATAAATAAGAAGAAATTGTATTAATTTAAATAGGTGTTTGTTCTTTATGAAAACCAAAGTAATTATTACAATAGGTTAAATCTATTTGTTTTGATAAACATTCCAGTTGGATTTCAACTTTTCCCAAAATATTTTATGACAATCAGCTTATAAAAGGCTTATTAGATAATTTTTTATGATGAATCAGAAACATGAGCTTGATATAGACCTGGGCATCACCCACATGTGACAACTTAAAATTATTACATATCTGGCGTCCCTCATAACAAGAATGGCAAAGTAAATTATAATATCCACATACACTTCAAACCTTATCATTTGCTTTTGTACTGCATAAACTTCCGTCTAATTTTTTATAACACTTTTTTTTAATAACTCTGAAAACAAACAAACAAAATATAGTGTTACAATTGTTAGAAATTACTTGTAGTGAATCTGTTGCAAAAACTTTTAAATTTAGCTGACTTATATACTTTTAACTTCTGTATTTAGTTTACAGTTTTTTATTTATTACCAGAATAATTTATAAAATCATTACGAAATAGCTATTCCAAAATATTTGAATCTTAAATAGAAACATCAAGCTTTGAATTTATTAATTTCATTGTGTTTGCACAGATTTCTAATGATTATAATTGATTGTGTATCTATATGGTTTACTAAACTATACCATTAAGAACCCACCTATATTTGCATGCCTTGAGGTGGAATTTGGCTGTTCAAAAAATAATATGTCATGTATTCACCTTATGTACCCATTTTCGCAAATAAATGATATATGAATCGATTCTTTACTAAGTGTTGAGAGTGTGATGATATAAGAAAGTGAAAATTATGCAATTCATTCAACTCTCAGACCTACATGAGCTGTGAGTTTCATGAGTTTGAAACCTATTCATTGCTTATTTAATAGTTCACCCTAGCAGTTTAGCGGAACCTCTTTGTAAAAATACTGTTAATTATGAATTGAATTAACAAAGGGGGCAAATTATACTTAACTATAGCTAAATTCTATAAGTATTGAATGGCTGAATTTAACATGTGATTTGAGACAGCTCAATTGGCATTCTTAAATACACTTATAAATTTAGATTATAAGAATGTTTCAAACATAAAATCACCATGTTTTTTTGCAGTAAAAACAAATACATGATAATTTAAAAACTTTATGAACTTATTTTTTCATTTGTCACAATGGGAAGCTTATTGTAGTAGTGACATCTCATTTAATACTTGCTTTAGAATACAATAGAAAACCCTGTGAGAAAAGGGCCATGTGATAAATACTAACAGTCAGCAATTATGATGTGCTAGATATATGCAATGCTTCAAAAATAAATAAAAATTACAAGTAATAAACTACCTATTAATACTTTGGGGTACTATAATATCATCCCGCGGGAGAGGACGTTTTAAGGATATTATCTTAGTATGAAATGATGATAAACTTAGTTTAACGTTAGAATATTTTGCTATTGTTTCAAGGGTGTGTAACTTGTATTATGTATTTATCTCATGTGTGTTAACCTTTGTGTACCCGTCTCACAGACATCATCACTTTACTTTATGTGTTTTTACCCAAGGAATGTGGGGTATTCACACTTCTTACTTTTCTCTTTTACCTTTTTTTACTACTAGTATTATGACTACGAATGCGCAGGTAGTGTACATCCAGGTGTGATATAATATCTCAGAGACATCAGCTCAAGTACTAAAAATTTACTTCATATTTTAAGTACTTTTTAGTATTGAGATTTTTTTTTTGGTAGACTTATATTGTTTATGTTTATTACCTATATGTATTTTTATTGGTTGATAGTTCTTAAAATTGAGGAAGCCTTTATTCTAACATTATGAATTATATTATTATTGTTGTGTAAATGTATTGTTTTTTTATTTGTATATTTATGTAATTTAAATAAGTGGCTAGCTATATTAAAAGCTACTTAAACATTAATCATATTCTAAATATTCTACATATTCTCTTTTAATTTGTATGTGTGTGAGACTCTACTTCAGCATTAGCTATACACCCAAAGTATTATCATTACCTAAGTTGAATATAACAAACAAGACTTCCTATAGACAACTTCAACTCATTAATCTTGTTAAAATGTTATAGAAAAAATTCAATTAAACAAAGTAAATTTCCAAAAAAGGAAGTCTCAAGCCTAACATAAAAAAAAACAAGTGATATTTTAAAAATAAATTACAGAAACTGTTTTATTGATTGAAATTGTTTTGTCTTCTGAACTAAATGTGTGTTACAATATCAGGAATGGACTAAAATTTCAATTAGGTATTAAAGTTGACCCAAGAAGCACATTATTGGGTTGTTGTAACAAACAATAAACCATAAGAATTGTAAAAGTCATTACTAAAAATATCTATTAAAGGATTCCAGTAAAAGTTGAAAAAAGAAATCTATTTCAGAAAATGTTCTGTCTATTTTAAACAAAGTTAACCAAACAAAACTGTAATAACTTCCCATGAATATAAATACGCCAAAATATTGTCTATTAACATTCCATAAAAAGTCTTATAATTGTATACTATGGAAATTTATGTGCGTACGTAAGAGGCGGTCGTTGACCTGCCAATACTGCGATGCTGTGGGCATGGGTAAACATATCGAAACTACTATCTATCATTAATCTTAATACCAGTGAGTTGTTACGCGGTACGGCCCTTTTCATGCGATAGGCAAAGGTCACCGCTTGTTTTGTTACTACGTCGAAGGGTACGTCGATTAAAATAAACAATGAAGAAATAATACGTCATCGTCATTCATTATTGTAGGCTGATGATGTAAAGGACTGTGCACACTAGAGTATCTGTGTTACTGTGTTGCTATTTATGGAAATTTACTTTTTATTATGGTAGAGCGGAGCTATTGTTTTTTCCAACACGAACGAGTACTACTCTCTTACTTATATCGACTGCCTTTGTCAATGAGACCCCGTGAGGCCACTTCTTACGCGATAGATAGCCAATGCCTGACGGGGTACCTTTCTTAGAGTTTACACGGAATCCCATCTAAATTAAACCTGGGGCCCTCCGGGTCCAATACAATAACGTATTCAGGAGGTTGATGGGACTGCCCTGGCGCTCCAGCGCTTCAGGCATGTTTGCACAGGCAAGAGTAGACTGCTTCTGTATTACGATGCGGAAGCGCGCCACCTCACTCATGCGCAGGGTCAGGGCGAGTTCCAACTACATCCTGAAGATGATTGCTGACCGGGTAGATTGTCCGTACATAAACCATTGCTGCTATCTACACCGTCCAATACTAACTTTTAAAAAGCAATATTAATGTTCCTACTACCCCACAATATCTATATGAGTGTATTATGCCATGTACAATATATGCTGGAAGTAAATGATAAAAAAAATAACAGGTACCTGATGGAACACCGTGTGGTTTTTGTAAGTTCAATTTCAATATAGCCACCAAAACCGCTAGACCCGGTGAGGTGGTACCCGTAGGAGACGGTTACTCTAGTCTTCAGCCTTGTAGCAAACATTCTGGACCCAATGACTTTCTACAATACCTCTAGCACAGGTTCTTGCGATACACCGTGAAGCTGAACCGTGTAGAAAGTGTCTAGTGGAAATGAGATATTTTGCTGTAATCGTCATTCGACTACCGAAAGAGTTTCCTCCTTTAAGACGCAAAAGAAAATAATAATGTATTCTTCTTCCGCTCTGCAATTAGAAAAGCGAGACAAAACCTTTTTTTTTAATCTAAAACACGCCAATTTGACTTCGCCTCGCCCGAAGCTAAAGGCAAAATCTCAGGAAAGAGGGTCACCATTACAGACACTAAGTAGGTGGCATTCAGCTTGGCGGCCTCATCAGATGCTTTTTCACGCCCCGCTTAAAGGACCCGCGACTGTATGAAGAAGGTTGATATTTAAACCGTAACTTCTTATCACCAGATGGGCCTTGAGCACGTTTGTTACCTTAACACTTAGTTAAAAATAATCTACTAGAACTTTGTGTACCTATTTGTATAAATTGACGTCACGATTTCCATGGGAAATCCCATCGTGACGCATCTCTAGTGCGTCGTCGACTTGTCATTTTCTAATCTGGAAATTTTCACGTCTAATTTGGCACGGTACCGGTATTTTCTTATCTTCGGTTACAAATACAGGGTGTATTTTTGAAACGGGGCAGTAAGGGCAAGTACCTTAACCGTTGCAGTTACAGCAAAACGTTCTTAAAAGACCTTCCCTAACTTTTTGGGACATTTTGAACTGCATTCACAGATTTTGTAAAAAACTTACAGTTGGCAAAGAAAATGCAAAACGTCCAAAATTTTTTTTTTATGCCAATCGATTCTATTTCATGTGGGGATCAAAAAACTCTATGAGAGCATTTTAGCTTTCAGTACTAGGAAAGACAGAAATCGCCAAAAACGTTTCCCATACATTTCGGCAACAGAAACAAATTTCTACGATGGTCTAACTTTTTGTTATGGCCAGGAAGTGGGTAGAATTGACTGTAAAGTAAATAAAAAGAATTTTTACCCTCAAATTTCGAATTTGATTCGAAAATCTGTGTGTTCTACTAAGTTTCAGCTGAGAAACTTCGTATTAAATTATTAGATTAAATATCTAACTAAGTACACTTTTTTTTCTTTTTTTACGTGCGCAAAATCCCCACGGATACCTCCACACCGGAGCCGGTGGAGGAGGTTATGTCGGACTCGAACCGACTAAAACGCACGCCGCCTGTGGGTCGCTTTGGTTGCCGAAGGTGAGGTTGACAGGCATATCCCTCGCACCCCGGCCGACCCAGGGCCATCTCTCACGATCTGGCCCTCTCCTCGGGTGTGTGGGGACCACAGAGTCCCCAACTCGTTCCCGGAAAACGGGGAGGCGCGCCGCCGCCGCGGCCTGCTTCTGCCAGGGTGACAGGCGGCTTCTCCTGTCACCCCCAGGCCGGCGCTCATGGGGGGCGAAGGTCGTTCATGACCTCCGATGCCCGAGTTGCCTTCGTACGCGGGCAGCTTGGCTTGCGATCCTTCGTCGCTCCCGCTGTCGCTCGATATCTAACTACACTTCTTGTCCAAAATATTTAACGAACAGAATGTACGGTGTCGACAAAATTTGTCATTGCAAGTTACTTCAATTGACAGTATGGTATTCTGTAATTATAAAAATTAAATGTCGAGTCTCAATCGGAAGAGAGAATTGATTTGAAGTATGGTTGGGGTGTGCCCGGTACAAACGTTACAACGGGATTTTGCTCAATAAGGAACAGCATGGTTCCCAGCAGAGTAGAATTTGGAACACCTTATCTCTTCCCATGCTGTGTCGTACAAGACGAATAAGTGATAGGGCTGTTTAACATCAGACAGATATACTATATACAGCCCAGACTCAGCCTGAGATGTATGGCTTGAGTCAACAATAGTGGCCAGAAGACAGCCTATTACGTGGGACCGAATTTAATGATTGGTGAAATGTGGGTGTTAATATACCTCTGCCGAACTCTCCGGAGATAAAGGCGTCATTATATGTATTTATGAACTTCTGTCGGCTGAATTGGGCTATAGCGCGCTGATAGCGCTAACAAAAACTGCCTGAACATTCCCGACGTGAGCTTCCTAGTCTGAGTGAAACTCGAGATAGAATTTATTTTTTTTCTTTTATGATTGTTTTCAAGTAACTAACGTTGCGATCAAGCTCGTGACCCCAGAAGCTTTAGTTGCGTATTGCTCCCTGGGCAAGGGGAAGGAAAAAGACTGCAAATTAAAATATAATCTCTTGTATGTCTTTTTATTATCATAATGATTAATGACAATGACGCGTACGTTCTCAAAATCCTCAGCGTAATGAATGAATATAAAAATAGGGTAGGCGAGGGTGTTTATAATATATTTTACGCTGTCGTGACTTGTAATTTATATAATAATTAATCTTTCAAATATATTTAAAATAAAATTACTAGTATAAATGCATAATTAATACCTTTTAACCCATTATTCAATTGAAAAAAAAGATACTTTTTTGAAAATTAAATTAGGTACCATTAGTACGTAGAACAAGAAACTTAATTTCTTCAGATCGCTAGAATCTACTTAGCAGACCTGAGCAGTGAATCAATTAGCCAAGCTTATTAAACACAAACAACCTACAGTAATTAAGTCGTCGTTACTTAAAAAGTCATTTTTGTTTAGCTCGACCACTAAAGCTGTATAGCGTCATAATTTCTAATGAGACTAGTCCACCCTATCCGTCTCACGACACCTTTGGTCGTTGAACGTGTGTGAAACTGTAAAGAATAAATGCACAGTAATACATATTTCTAAATAGGTTTCTAAATACATATTTCTATGGTAGACTTCCCAGCGCGATTAGGTAAAGTCGATCGGGGATTTACTTGATGGTACTTTCCCTTTTGAACCTAGGTTTCGACAGATGTAGGACACGACGGTAGTTCCGTCCATTTGAGCAGTCCCACTGGGGAAGTACCTCCACACTACAGAATACCGCGGCCATAATAACCTCGTATTGTGTTCCCGGCGTGGAATAGGGTAGCCACAGCTCACTGGAGAGTTTTTGTGCTGTTAGTGGGAAGATCAAAGGCTTGTTCTACTTTGTCTTTTACACTGACGGCTAACTAACTCGATTGCTTATAGGGTTGGCAGCACGAGTGTGACTCCATATGATTTACACGATGATATGATTGCACACGTACATATGCTATTAAATAATAGTGTAATGTAAAAAGTAATCTGTGCCGTCTTCATCTCATACTCCGTTCATTTTTATCCGACTGTCAAGAAAAGGTTATGTTTTTTCATAATTAGGCATTAATATAGTGTGTATCGGCCACGGTAACAGCTAATAAGGTAGGCCAGATGCCTGTTAGTACATTTTTATTGGGATGTGCTGTATCAGTTATCGCCACGCCACAGAGGCCTTCAAATAAACAGACATAATATTAGGATAATAAAAAAGTACCTACACAGTTTCATTCATTAAAATGTTGTATATTTAATGAATGTTGTAGAATACGTACAAACGCGGTCGAAGAGGCTTGATTTGAACAAAAATGGCTCATCAGCGGAACAATGAGGCAATTAAATGTTTTGTGTTTTTTGCAGAAGCGTTTGAAAGTTTTGATAGACCATTTTTATCGTTGGAAAATATAAACCCGTGTTTGGAAAAGAAAACATGGATTTTCGGAAGATGATTTTTATTCATGAAATACGTAATTACTAATTTGGGAATTAAAACGTTGGTTTTCAGATGATTTTTGTTCTAAGAAAACATGGTCGCTTATATGGTATTCTAAATATATATTTTAGGGAGATCATCTAAAACTTAAAGGATTTTGTCTCTCTGATTTACTTGGCTAATCTCTGAAACGGATGACCCTTTTGCGCAGGCAGATAGCTGATGTATAAAGCGTATTGTTGGCAATTGCTATTTAGGAAAGTAGATTTAGAGTAGGATGCAAATTTAATACCCGGATCCAAGATACTGCTGCTGGCTGGTGGTACAACTAACCTTAATTTTATCAAATTTCTGCACGTGCGCAATTCAGATGAAATTTCAATATCGTTTCGTTTGTATATTTCAATGGGTTCTTGGATGGTTTGAAAATACAATTGAACCGTAATAGGTGGCGCTGTTATTCCGAACAGTCCCCCCTAGTCAAGTGGCAATTTGTTGGCCGGGCGTATTGTACAATATAATTACAAATGTATAGGATTTAACATATTTCTCATGTCATAAACGCCAAGTCCCATACATTCGTCATTCTGTTCTGCAATACCCCGGCCCACGAATTGCCACTTGTCTAGAGAGTCAGGACGACGTCTGCTAGTGGGAATATAAAACTCAAGAAGTTTATACTGTTAATCGATGGCACTGGTGGAACATGTTACACACGTTGAATAAGACACTTGTACTTTTCCACAGTATTTTATTTTATTTTCACAGTATTATAAACCTCTAGGAAAGCCGCGAAGCAAAATTCATCACGTTAAAAAATAAAATACTGTGGAAAAGTACAAGTGTCTAATTCAATATTCGTAGTGTAGAGGAAGTGTCTGCAATAACATACAAACCCATCAAAGTCATACCCGCTCTTAATATATTAGTAGGTACAAGGTCTGTATTGAATCGCTCATAACTCGCGCGCAGGTCAACCAGTGATCTCATATTTGTTTGTTATTTGTTAATTGTGTGTGTTTACGAGCGTAATGATCGATCGCATTGTTTGTTGTGATGACTGTTTACTGTTGTTGAACACGTTTCCACAAACATCGCTGACTATTCGCTGTTTGAATTGAACATATTCATAAACATGTTTTTCTTGATTTGTATTTATTGCTTAATTTGTGTAATTATACTCTCGCTGTATTTGGTAATATCGTCAACTTGCTCAATAATATAGCTATCAGCAGGCGATCATGTTGATGATGGATATAAGTGTTTTTCTTTGCAGTTTGAACAGCTACCGTTTCTTTACGTTGCAAGTTTCAGTGTTTTGGTCACTACTTCTAAAGTATCCAGACTTGAGGATGTTGAAAACACCCACACCCTCGCTGTTACTTTATTGTGTAGTATTTTAAAGAGACACGGCGAAAGTGGTCTAAAACCTGGGTCATTCCCATCCCGCCAGAATATTAGCCATTAGTGGCGGTATCCAATCATTTAACAGAAAACAAATATCAAATTTTCATTTGAAAAACAAATATTTAACTAAATAAATTTTTTTACAAACTATTTTTTAATTAACTACTTATTAGACAAAATATTTACTTGGAAAAATTGCATTATACCTTAACAAATTGATTATTTTTATACATACAATTGACAAAACAATATCCTTAAAATAAGTACTACAAGAATAACATGTTTAGGTACCCATAAATAGGAATGTTATTTTCTGCACGAAATCATACCAATTACCATTAGCAACACATACCCAGAAAAAAATGAATAATGTTGCTGTTTCTGATACCTACATGCTCAGCACTCAGCTCCGCAGTGGCCAAGTGGGCAATGAAAATAGTACGATGTACATTGTGTACAGTGTACTAGGTGCTTTACTAGCCCAAATATTTATTAACTGACCCACTGGGATCCGCTCGGGTAATTTAAAAAAATATCCTATAACCGATCGAAGCGTCGCGTCGGTAGCTTAGTGGTTGAGGAGTCGGCCTTACGATCAAAAGGTCCCGGGTTCACTCCTAACACAAGCAATTTCGTTTAGGTTGGAGGTAAAATTTGTAATTTCGGTTTTGATATTTTTTTGCAGTTTGTACTACCGATGAGAGAATGTTATGTGAATGACAAATTTCTGTACAATTTGACGTCGATCAGACAAATACTGTACAATCTTAGTGTTATATGTGTATACGTAGGTGGCAGACAAGCACACGGCCTGATGGAAAGTGCTTACCATGGCCTATGGACGTGTGCAAAATCAAGGGAGTCACACCCTCTGCCAAAACCCTGTAAGCAATAGTTTCTGTGCTATCACTGTAAAGCAGGACAAGCTTTTGGTCTTCCCACTGACAGCACAAAAAGTCGCTATATTATTTCTAAATGACCTAGAAACGACTGGTAATTGCAAGATCTCTCATGTTATGTTTTTCCCCTTTCTATGAATAAAAGAACAATCAATTGTTGATATTGTTTGTCGATCTATAATTTCCTAGAAATTATTACAGTCGTTTGTGGTTTATTTTCCGAGTAAACAAAGCGAGCGGTGACGAGGCGAATAACAATAAAAACACATTGCATCACAGACATTATTTAAGTTCTTATTATTTCATAAAATATTAAGACTAGTTCTAGGTTCTTGACTGGTCTTAATTTAGGCTTTTAATGCATTATTAAGTCAGTACTTTTTGCTTTGAATTTGTATTAAAGGATAACAGAACTGCTGTCATTCACCCTGAGTGTAACTATCATTGTGATATTAATTTTTGGTTTTATAAGCGTAAAATTATCTGAGTTATTAGTTATTCCACTCTCTTTAACCATATTTTAATCGCAGTTCTCGGTTAGTGCTAATAGCACAAATTACCTTAATAGTTGGGTTGGGACTAATAGGTTCGATAGCTATCATTATTCTAGCATATCCTCTGAAGGTATTGGCGTGAATATTTGCAGTATTAACGAGTTCTGTGAAAAAAAAATTTGTAACTGGCGGAATATGAGAACATTTATTATTATGAAAACATCACTTTTGTACCATATTCAACAAATAAAGAATTTTGACTTTGACTTTGAAAAGTAGACCTCGTGAACACCCTTTGCCACATTTTTATAGTATACCTTCACCAGGTATCAAAAAAAGAACGAACGTATCTTCTTATTCTAAGCAGCCCTAGATGTTTTACCAAAAAATAATGACGATCCGTTCTTTAAAAAAACGCTACAGCAAACTTCTGCCTTTTTTCTCATGTTTTTTTTATAACGAAGTTCGCTTTTACCAAGCTAGATTCCTTTTCACAACAACCTGTAAGGAATCGTGTCCTTAATGTTTCAGCCAAAAATCATCTAGATCCGTTCACAAATAACGCGACAGCAATCTTCCCCCTTTTCTCCCTCCTATCAAAAAAGCTCCACAACATTCCACACAACACTATCTTAACCCATTGTAAGCATAACTTAACTAACTTGTGTTATCAACTTGTGTTATGGAATCTAGAATGCGGATAAACATACTTAGATACTATTTTTTATGTACTTTTTTTTTGTAAATACATACATATCATACATAGAAACATGCATTCGAACCCGCGCCTCCTGTAGTTGTGTTTTAAGTCAAAAATCATGTGTGCCAAGTATGGTGAAAATCGGTTAAGAAATGCGACGTAACTGACAAACAAACAGACATGCGGACAAAAGCAAAATCGGCCACCTTGCCGAAACGGAGACTCGCTTGCTTCGCTCGCGCAGTCAATAAAGATACGTTATTCTAACCTCTTTAGAATTAAAATAAAATGATATTATTAAATTTAAATTTTATGAATGAATTTGGAATAACAGTTATGTACTCGAAGATAACGCGCTTACCAACCGTGGTCGCCTCTCGAGAAATTTTCTTTCGCAAAACTGATTCCTATTTACTAGCAGATGAGGCCATTTGAATGCAAATCACTTCAATAATTTAGGCACCATCAAGGCCCTTGGTCTCGGTGCTATACCAACCGCACCTGCAAACGAAACTCTGGCGCAGGCTTTCCTTTCTAGATTGGGAGGTTAGACGGTAGTCGCTTCTATGAAAGCCATATAAGGCAAATCAAATAGATCTAAAGGAGTAAGTCAAACCTAAGCTATGAAATGAAAGCCTCTAATGGATCCCGGAACAACGCCAAGGGATAATAACCTAGTGTTGTGTTCGCGGTGGTGACTAGGGTAGCCAGAGCTCACTGGAGAGTTTTTGTGCTGTCAGTGGGAAGACCAAAGGCTTGTCCCGATTTTATGTTCTGCACTGAGGGCACATAAAACCTCTGTTCGTACAGGGTCGGCAGCACGGATGTGACTCCACTGGTGTTACACACGTTATCATTATCGCGCGAACACGTTAAGAACGGCCAACGCCATCTATCGGAATAGTTAGTATATTATTTTTATCACAGTGGCAACAAATATCATCTGAGTAATCTGTTTATCGTGCAACATTGTCATAAAATGTGTTTAGAAGTGTGAAAACTGATGTACCTACATATTAATTTATCGATGTGTAGGTCATTAGGGCATTGTTGAACGCTAATGACCTAGGCATTGTATAATAATAGTCTTATGTGTAAAATATGCTATTTTGTAACTCATATGCAGTAGATTTGAGAAAAGTTTACCTAATTGAATCCAAGATTAGGGTTGTTCCCAGTTGTATGCTTTGGAACCCCGGGGTACTCCTCTTTCTCTTGGTTTGACTCAGATTAGGGCTTGGGAAAGGATTTAGGCCGTGATTGGTCGCGATAACCGACACACATGCAGTCGGAGTCTTTATCCTATATTTTGTGAAGCTGCATCAACTTATAAGCGTACCGTAATGATCGAATATTATTTACGCTTATATTTTTGCTGCGTGGTTTCCGGCAGAGTAGAATTAGGGCCACCCCATCTCTTCCCATGCGGTGTCGTACAATGCGACTAAGGGATAGGGCTGTATGACATCAGACAGATATATACAGCTCAGACTCAACCTCAGATGCATGGCTCGAGTCAACAATAGTGCCCGGAATACGGCCATAGGCTCACCCCCTATTACGTGGGAACGTCCATAGGCCACGGTAACAACTTCCCATCAAGTGGGCCGCGTGCTTGTCTGCCACCTAAGTAGGATAAAAAAAATCACTGTTCAATGAAAATATTTATATTACTTCCGTTAATTGCATTACATAGCGGATATTGGCGTCCTTTATAAGTTTGTATTACATAACTACGTCTTTTTTTATTTCCTTACATACATTCCTTATTACTCGCGGCTACGTATACCAGAGGTTTTTTTTTTTTTTTTTTTACGTGCGCAAAATCCCCACGGATACCTCCTCACCGGAGCCGGTGGAGGAGGTTATGTCGGACTCGAACCGACTAAAACGCACGCCGCCTGTGGGTCGTTTTGGTTGCCGAAGGTGAGGTTGACAGGCATATCCCTCGCACCCCGGCCGACCCAGGGCCATCTCTCACGATCTGGCCCTCTTCTCGGGTGTGGAGACTACAGAGCCCCAACTCGTCCTCGGAAACGGGGAGGCGCGCCATCGCCGCGGCCTGCTTCTGCCAGGGTGACAGGCGGCTTCACCTGTCACCCCCAGGCCGGACGTATACCAGAGGTATACTTTCATTACATAGCATAATATGTTATTAAGTTATTAATATTTTTTTCGCAATCGTAATAACGCGATAGTTAGGTAGCATAAAATACGAACAAACAAACTCACAAACGTTAAAATTATTTTTAATTGTTCTCAAAAAGGAAAAGGTCAACAAATCGACATGTAATATTAGATTAGGATATGATATGACTGAGTCTTTACAGGCTCTACCATTGCCTTACGAATTTGGTTGCAAATGTAGTAAACCGCGTAATTCCCGGCAGAGTACAATTTGGACCACCCCATCTCTTCCCATGCGGTGTCGTACGAGGCGACTAAGGGATAGGGCTGTTTAACATCGGACAGATATATGCAACCCAGACTCAGCCTCAGACACATGGCTTGAGTGAACAATAGTGTCCGGATAATAGGCTCACCCCCTATTACGTGGGACCGAATTCAATGATTGTTGAAATGTGGGTGTTAATTCATCTCTACCTAGCCCTCCGGGGATGGAGGCGTGATTATATGTATGTATGTAGTAAATCATGACGTTTATATCCTTCATTGGCATCTTAACGATGAAACAATATTCCAATTTCTCCAAAAGTCACCATCAAAGAGTTTGTTTCCCTCAAATGATGATACCTGAAGGCACTAACATATTACTCTTGTTTTCAGAACACGTCTGGCAAGTGAACGTGCAGAAGAAAGGCCTGGGTGCCACGAAGAACATCCAAGGCTTATACAATCTGTGCCTCACCGACAAGACGCTGACGCTGGTGAAAATTAAGAGTCACAATAACGTCATCAGCGACCTCGGTATACCTGAACGGGTGGAGTATTCCTTGAAGAACATTCGGAGGTATGTTTTTTAAGGGTTTGCTACTTTAGTGCGAAAGCCGTATCATCGAATTTTGGTACTTCGAAAACCTTTCACCGACATCACCATACTGCGACGCCTCGTTAATCGACTTAACTGCGATGGTTCGTTCCATCGAAAAACCCTACTGCGAACGATTTTACTGCGAAGCTTTGTTCCTTCGACATCTTGGTACTACGCTGTTTCGTTACATCGGAAAAATGTACTGCGAAACCTGATCCAGTCTACGTGCAATTTTTGGTTACCATATTTTATTTTTAAGCAGAGAATATGTACAAAGGTCGTCATAAATAATCAATACACCTACCAGTGCCTGAGATTTGCTGTGGGGTTTGTATGAACATGATGAAATAATGCTTCAGCTTACCATCAGGCGAGGTGAAGTCCAATTGACGTGTCCTATATATATAAAAAAAAGAATCATAGACGACTTCTTTCTTGTTGTTTATTAATTAACGATAGATTAAGTAAGGTTGTACTTAATCTATCGTTAATTAATAAACAACAAGAAAGAAGTGGTTCGAAACGTACTATGTTCTGGGAAAACGTATGTGCCAAGTCAGTAATAATACTTCAGTCTCCATTTCAAGATCTTCCCCTATGTTCCCCCCACAATTGTGGTCTATAAATACGAACAATGAATTGCGTTTGCCTAGAACCCAAAATAAAGTTGAGGCATGGCATCGTAGGTGGAATAGTCTATTAAATAATAATCGTCATGGTCTTTATGAAACTATTCGGGAAATGGGGCAGGAGCAAATTGCAACTAACCATGCCGTCGAAAAAGCCTTATCGTGTACGCCGAGGACACCACCCAGAAAAAAAAATAGGAATCGTTCACATGCACTTTCAAAACTATGCAAAAAACGGCAAACTATGGATCTGCTTACGTTTTTAAGAGGTGTGGCAATCAATACCGAATTATAAATATGTATTTAGTATGATTTCATTTAAAAATGTACTAAGATATAACTTTAGTTTATCGTTGATTATGTATTTTTATTTCTAATCATTCATTTTGTACGAGGTTGTACTTAATCTGTCGTTAATTTTATTAATAAACAACAAGAAATAAGTTGTCTATGATATAATTATTTCATAATGTTCATATAAACCCCACAGCAAATCTTAGGCACTGGTAGGTATATTGATTATTTATGACGACCTTTGTACATATTCTCTGCTTTAAAATAAAATATGGTAACCAAAAATTGCACGTAGACTGGACCAGGCTTTGCAGTACATTTTTCCGATGTAACGAAACAGCGTAGTACCAAGATGTCGAAGGAACAAAGCTTCGCAGTAAAATCGTTCGCAGTAGGGTTTTTCGATGTAACGACCATCGCAGTAACAAGACATCGACTTAACGAGGCGTCGCAGTATGGTGATGTCGGTGAAAGGTTTTCGAAGTACCAAAATTCGATGATACGGCTTTCGCACTAAAGTAGCAAACCCGTTTTTTAATTAGACTATACACAAACTATATAGACGTAGTTTTTTTTAATATACATATTGGACACATCAATTTGACTTCGCTTTGCCTGATGATAAGCTGAAGGCAAAGTCTCAGAAAAGAGGATCACCACTACCTACATATACCATGTGACAATGGTGACACTCAGCTTGACGGCCTTATCATATGCTTTTTAACGCTACGCTTGAAGGACCCAGTACTGTAGGAAGCAGGAAACACGTGAGCTGGTAATGAATTCCAGGCCTTAATGGTGCGACAAAGGAAAGAGTCACCGAACCGCTTGGTTCTGTATCGGATATTCTGCACTGTGTGCGAGTGGCATCTAAGACCTGCACGTGTTCTCCTGTCTAGGAAAGGGGAGGGTGGGACTAATTGGAAGGGCTCATCAGAACATTCACCATGGTACAGACTATAAAATACTGCCATGGATGCAACATCTCTACGCATCTGCAAAGGTTCTAGGGTGTAAGTGCATTACGACGCGGCGTAAAAAATAGTTACTACTTCGGAATAAGTTGAAATATATACACTAGCTAAAACGCCCCAGCCTCGCCCGTCGCATATTTTTAAACCTAATATCACCTACTTAAGCCCGTATGATCACTCCCAATGTCTGCCACAGTATCCGATCCTTCGCCCTCCACATCTACTTAATTTCAGCTACCTTATCAGGTCTTCAGTCCATTTGGCTATGGTGCGTCCCTCAATGGTCCCTCGTTGGATGATTAAAAGAATGCATGAAACTTTTACAGGTCTTTATTATGGTTTATTTCATAACCTCAGTTGAATATTAATTATTAGAATTGTGTGTGTATAAAAATCATCATATTAATTTTATCGTTGATCAAAGATCTGTTGATCGCCAAGGAAACAGGACGTGATAATCGCATGCATATAATAAATGCCATGAACTTGTAATTATTATTAGTTATTAAAACATTTCTTTGAAATTATCGTATAAACTCGTATCGTAGGTACTTTACAGGAAACCGCAACAAAGCAATATTTATTTTGTTTACAATGGTTGGGGAAAAACCTCACTCGATATATCGACGCATGCTAGGTGAACTCTAAATTGTAGGCTCAAAGCCCGTACCAGAAGTGGGTTATTACCGAACCACATCCGATAACATATAGAATAAACAAACAAATATAAAATTAAGTGTATTACTAACAGTTGCCCGCGACTGCCCTTGTGGGATACTGATTCCGTACCCGCGGTGAAGGTAAAGAAACTTAATGCGGGGATACAAAGTGACTTATGTGCTACTACTTGAGTAGCACATAAGTCACTTTGTATCCCCGTAAAGCTTATCTGTGGCAAATTTCGTCAGATACAGTGTAACTTTTTATCCGACGATGACGAAGCAAAAGGAGGGTTATGATTTTGACAGGCTATGTATGTATGTAGCTCCTCAACCGCTTATTAGATCTAGACAAATGACGTATCGTTAGAAGCATCTTAGTCGTCCGCTGGTTATAGGCTATATAATGTGTCACTGAATCTATTGTGGCGCCCTCTAGCGGCCTTAAAGTACTGTGTTCAAAAAATAAGTTTGAGATTAATATGTCGTGTTTGGTATCAACTGAAAGGACTTAGTCTAAGAAAACAATACATTCTAGGGAAAAGTGGCATACGACCACGGCTCTCCTTGATATTTTCTTGTTTAATACTTTTTAAAGCGTGATATTTTAGTAGTCTGGTTTTAGTTTTAAACTTAATTTTTACTTTGTCAAGCGTCCTAGGAATTTTTTTTTTACTACTAAGGTGCCATACTTGCACCGGTTAATACCGGTCTCATCCAAATTCGGAGTCTGGAGTCTGTATTTTGTAGTAGTGTAACTGGGTGTTTAGATATTTTCCGTGAAGTGGCTGCCACAACCCAATTGTGACCCAATGGTGATATCGAAGTATTGCAGTTCGATTAGTTGTTAGACTGTACGTCAACTCTTTTTTTCTATGCGATTTTATAAAAAAAAATACTTTCACTGCAAAATTTACTATAGCAAGTGCGTAGTTTACCTACAGTTATGTTTATTTCACTGTGCACTGTGCGTTCAGAAATAGCCGTTAGTCAAGTTGCGGTTTTGAAATCCTTGTTGTGTTTATTTGAGTGACAGGTGACGCCATATTCCTGGAAACGCGCGTACGCAAGGTTTTGTTGTGATTATGTAAATTTATCAGCGGTGTTTTCCTTACTCTTGAATATCAATTGTACTCAGTGCTAGTAAGTATAGTCTCTTACGAATTATGAGTACAGATGTTCTACTATTTTATGATTAGCCCAATGCCTTAAATTTTTTTAATGAATGTTTATGAAATGGGGTGACTGCCGGCCGTTGGAATATTGTAGTTAGAACATTGTGATACATTCGAGAATGATAAACTACATTCGAAATTATACTGATATGTACCTATTTGTCTTTGGGCAACCATCCTGACCCCAGCCTGGAAAAAACCCAACATCCAAGACGGCCCCTACGTATACGTCCTAGAACAGAACTCATCGTACCAGTCCTGTTCTAGAGTGAATACTCTTACCAACTGAGCTACTTGGATACGTCTTGGAAACACATAATTCTTCTATACTTACTTCTTGGGGCGGCGGCGGTAACTCTTCTTCATCGTACTACTCATATATAAAATTTTACTACAATTAAGTTAATGTGTTACATTGCAGATGTGGCGATACCGAATGTTTCTTCTACCTAGATGTGGGGCGGCAAACTACGACGGGCGGCGGTGAGCTCTGGATGCACACAGAGGACTCCAACATCGCCCAGAGCATGCACTCCACCATATACCAGTATGTTCATATGCTTCGGGACACATATTTTGGTGTTAAAATGTACTTATTACGCCCAGTTTCTTGGGTGTCTTTTGAGGCTAGCACGGAGTGCTATGAAGATGTACGAGCTCAAATCCAAAATAGATTAAAACAAAACAATCCGCGTGCGCCAGAGCCTGGTTTGTGTCACGACTTAGGTCCAAGATTTGTATCCTGTGCAATACCAAGATATTCTTTTGTTGTTCTATAATGACTGAAATTTAGGTATTTGAACTATCATGGTCACTCACATCAATATCAAAATAATCAGGATATTTACCATGTTGCATTGTTTCGAGTATCTGATATTTCGGCGCTGTTGCAAGCACCATGATCACGGAGGAACTCACATGCTTGCAACAGCGCCGAAATATCTGAAACTCGTAACAATGCAACATGGTAAATATCCCGATTATTTTGATATTGATATAATTGACTGATTTTTGCTACTAAAATTTGGTTAAGAGTTGTGACGACATAATAGATTCTTTTTTTCCAAGTCTTTTAGAAATGTATTATCAAATTATAGGTATAGGGTTTTTTTAACATGACACTTTTAACATGAATAGCCAACTCGACTCTCTAATTTATTGTCGTCTTTAAGAATCAACGTGCAGTAGTGCTTGTGAAAGTGATTAAATAAACTAAGAGGTCTTATCAAACACCTTATCGACTTATTATGCTACTAATCACCTGTCTCTTTCCAGTGCAATGCGCAATTGCGCACGCGAGATAGAGAACGAACGCGATCACATCATTCTTCCAACGGGTGAGCAACCGTCGAGGACGCGGTCCAACTCTGACGTCAAACCCAAAGTTGGGCTCAGTGGTGAGTGCCCCTTTGGATACCGTGCTGGGTTCTATACCGGGAGCGGGTGCTGGTGATATATGGAATGTGTTGTATCCTTTCGTTATTGAAACAGAATCCAGTAATGCGCTAAATATGTTAAAAGGTAATGCTTTGAAACTGTCTACCAAACTGGCTATAGGGACTTGGCCTATGACAGAAAACTGTACGTTCTAGCAACTTCGTCATGCTCTTATGTTTCAAACGCTATTTAATATAATTTTTCTATTTAAAAACATTCTCACCACTACCAAACCAAATAAACATATGACACAGAAGGATTACTGCATTCACATTGGGTTGTGGATCACTGGTACCTGTGGTAGGTAATACAACCATGTATTACAATTAAATATTTGAGTATTAACGATGAGTTGAAGAGTATTGTTGCCCGGCTCGAAGGACCAACTTCAATCCTTATTATTTTTTCTATACACTTAATTTTCTTCATTTTCAGACAATTTAGTTTTTTTAACATATCGGAATAAAAGTCAACACTCCATGTATCACCAAGTTAGGTGGTGATGTAAAGTAGCTCATCTAGATAAACACTTGTCTTAAGGCCTATTTTCCTTTGTCTGAACATCAGTAGAACATTGCTTGCTCTCATATCACATGTAGATCTATAGTCGCTTTTTATTTAGAATAGATTTTTATTAGATGTGACTAACATTACAATGTCCATAAAATTTGTCAATAAAATCTTGAATAAAAAGTATTGTAACTAAAATATTGTAAAATTTTGATACAAATGTGTTTTGTATTACTGTATAGAATTTTAACCCTCAAAATGTCTATAATAAGATTTAAAATAGTTTATAAATAAATATTGCCGATAAGCTATTTTTAAACGAAGATTCGTAGGCTAGGTGCTGACTGATAGCGATGAGCAGCGCTGTCATCATGACGCGGTGGCATTATGTCTCTTGTCAATAGAACATTGCGTGGTGAAGAGTCGACTTAAAACGATTACTTTTCTTCCAAGATTTTCCGCCCATGTGACTGTTGATCGTTACTATTTATTTACATGCACACATTCATATAAGTACACACGGCTTTCTCCCTCCGGCTAGACAGAGGCAACAGCCCGCTGTCTGCTTCTGTTCGTATACATTTCATGAGCTTCCTTATATTATAAATAAAAAGTTATATCAGGTGATAAACCGACGAGATTGCTTGAAAGGTTTAATGACTGTATATAAAGCCATTTATTAAGTCTCGTACTTTAACTGTATAAAAGTGGTGAGTAATAATTTTAAAACATATTTGGTTAAATTAGATTATATTTTTTACCCAATTTCGCTAAAATATATCAACGATATACTCCGATTTCTCGGCTTCTGTTCAGACAAATTTCACGCGTCGCATTACATACTACCTATCCGAACCGCATCGCTCACCACGCCGCTACCCGCTCTGCTCATCGCTAACATCTAGCCCACGGCTTCAGTGAGTACTTCATAGTCCACCGATATGCAGTGAAAACGTTCGAATCATGTTGTTTGGTCTCTTTTATTAATACTACTGCAATTTATCAAGTTGGAGGGTAGAAGTAGTGTTAAATTTTACTCCACTCCCCCACTTCAAAAACGTCACAAATGTTTGAAAGAAAATGGCATCGGTATTGCGCAAGTGACAACTTTGATATTGCAAGTTTTCTTTTCTTATTTTCAATAAGAAGGAAATGATTACTCAAGAGACCCGCTGAATAACAAAAGAATTTAAAATAATTCGATTGTGGGAGTAACTAGCCATGCCAGTCGACGAGTGTAGATAATAATTAACATCAAGATTGGCTAAGTTGGTCTTCTGTATGTGTTTATTTTGTGGAGGTATCAAGTTATATATCAAACCATCAATCAATTTACTTCAAACAATCCGTCTAGGGGTGGACTAAATGCTAGTAACCCAATGTATATCAATGATTTTTGATTTATTGCATGACATCGTTATGAAAATTATTCTTGGATTCGACCATTTTCATCTGCATTCCAAAAAATATGCTTGGATCTTACAAAATTTAAATTAATAGAAATTGCACGCAAGATTGGCCTTTACCTCACGGGGTTAAAGTAGGTTGTCCCTTGCAGACAAGGGGCTATGCGTGGGCTCATGCATAAGACAATGCGTGTGCGCGAGCGCCACATACTCCATCGACGATTCTGCCGCACACCCCTCGCAACCACCCAATGGTATAACATTCTGTATATACTACTGTACATGATGGATACGGCGGGGCATGTTTAGGTTTGGGATGGACTAGTTTCATGGGCTGAAGAAAAATGATTTATTTTCAACATATTTTCAGAGCTTTACAATTTGAAATGCATCCATTTTATTTGAGATAGAAATCGTATCGTTCATAACAAAATTGCTTACGTGGAATCAAAACCTGTAATTTTTGATTTCCTTCGAATTTAATTGAAGAGGTCAATTTATTTTACTTTATTTCCTCAACATAGGTATGGTAATATGTTTACAGTATTAGAAAAGATACTATTAGTTTCTTACAGCAATGCAGAAAATAATTGCATTGCATTACACTTGTCAAAAAATTACAGTTTTATTGGAAAAAGAAAATGTTTGGGTTATTAATAAGAATATTACGGATAACCTTTTGATTTGGCTAGAGATACCACTCTACAGAAGGTTGCAGCCTTGATATAAAGTCGATACGCTGGCAACACTTTCATTTCATCATCCATGATGTAATTACTGTGAAGCAAGTCTTTCCCAAACCCGAATGACTCCAATAAAAAATCTAATGTATATTATTCTATGTTTTCTGTAATATCTGTCCTGTAATGATAATGTATAAATATATGAGATTTTTGTTATGTGATGTTACGTAAGGCATTGATAAATTACTTTCCTCTTTCTCAACTAATGTAATACTGAAAATCTTCTCTTCTTTCATTATTGTTGCTCCTTAACATAGAACTAGCGAAAGTGTACTAATCTAAAGTTGTGTGAAAATGCAACATAAAAATGCTTATCGACTACATTGTAATCCGAAATATCAAACTGCAACATTGTGTTAAAGGGCAAACGTTTTGTTTTTCTCTGTTTTATTTTTCTCTGAATAATCAAGTTGAAGCTTACCTCCGCTATATTACTAATTACTATGCACTGTACTAAACTTGTAATATAAGCTACATGCTGAATAATTGTAACAAGCATGTTGTTTGCTTAACCTTGTTGTACAACAGTCAGCGTGATGTTCTCTTACAGGCGTTCAACTAATTCTTACGCATTGTGCTAATAACAGCTCGACCTTGTTAACAAATTGCTTTTAAAAAGTTACCAATGTATATAAATGTCATGAACACTAGTAAAATCTTTTACTACTTACTAGCGAAAGCGTACTAATCTAAAGTTGTGTGAAAATGCAACATAAAGATGCTTATCGACTACATTGTAATCCGAAATATCAAACTGCAACATTGTGTTAAAGGGCAAACGTTTTATTTTTCTCTGTTTAATGCCTGCAATTGTCCATAATTTTAACTATGAATAATCAAGTTAAAGCTTACCTCCGCTATATTACTAATTACTATGCACTGTACTAAACTTGTAATATAAGCTACATGCTGAATAATTGTAACAAGCATGTTGTTTGCTTAACCTTGTTGTACAACAGTCAGCGTGATGTTCTCTTACAGGCGTTCAACTAATTCTT